>CAWUFW010005074.1:0-1411531 GCA_963921515.1 Calotriton arnoldi
TAGTTCAATCAATCAGGGAATTGTAAGCGCGCTACTCACCCGTGAGGGTCTCAAGGCGCTGAGGGGGGGAGGGTCCGCAGATCTGTTTAGCGAAGAGCCAGGTCTTGAGGGTCTTCCTGAAGGTGTTCAGGGAGGGGGCGCGTCTGATGTCTGCCGGTAGCTCGTTCCAGGTCTTGGCTGCAATGTGAGAGAAGGATCTTCCGCCTGCAAGGAGCCACTGGCTTCAGGCTTAGAAGACATGCTGGTGTGGTGTGGTGTATGCACCTACCTACTCTAGTGGGAACTGAACTCTCTTGAGTTGGAGAAAGGGTGTGCTAGGCCCTTGACTTACCCAACTCTAAGTTCAGTAGAACTTACTTTATTCTAGACTTGATTTATATGTACCTAAGTACCTTTAGTGGTTTTCAGTTAGTCACTCAATGAGATTATCTGGTAAAACAATAGCAAGCTTGAATCCCAACCGCTGCACATCAATGTGAGAAGTTGGCCTGGTATATGCTGTCCACTAATTAAAGTGGGCACCTTGCACCAGTCCAACCGACCCTTATTGATGATTAGGCTAAAGACAACCTTTATAGAAAGCTATCCTAGTGGTAGGTTTGGAGAGCAGCCTTCAGGCTAAGTCTTGAAGGAATGTAAAGCAGCTTGTTTTACCAGTATATAACCTCCTGAATGACCAAATGAAAGGAGAACCACACCAGGTGTATATAAAATATATGTATTTATTACTAAACACTCTCTACTAACCTCTTTATGAGATTAGAGAACAATACACACAATATTAAATCACTTGAGCGACAGTAAATAACACAATACACAGCGGGCTCCAGGGGGAGACCGGACCATATACTAAGAAAGTGGTATAAGAACCACGACTTGACTAGACACAGTACCTAGAGCACGGAGAATCGCTGGGACCCCAAGGAACCACCCAAGGTAGTGACACAGGGGACCCACGGAGGACGGGTGCAGTGTGGGAACACAGACGCGAGCTCCGTACAACTCTATGGGAAAGTCGCAGTTGGAATTTTAAAGATTAAGGACACTTAGGAGAGGACTTCAAGCAAACCCAGCTAAACATAGAAGGTTCTAAGGCCAGCACCCTTGAGAGTACCGAGGTACCCGTGTTACCTATCCCAGAGGAGCCGGGTGCATAGGGGTCAAGTGGTGTCGGAAACCCTCATCATTTTCAATGGCGTGATGCGAGAAAGTACTGCTGCCATGGAAAAGAAAAGTGTCCGGTGTGATCCAAGCCTGGATCGGAGATCAGAAGAACCTGAAAGCAGAGGGGACAAAGTCTGGGTCACTTCACGTGACCAGGAGCGGAGCAATCGAATGCCCACCGATGTCGGGTGCTTCAGGTGCAATGAGGTGAAGCTTGACTCTGCATCCACGGGGACCAGGAGATGTCTGCGACAACCACAGTCTGGATTCAAGCTGTCCCACAAAGGATGTCGAGTGCTGGGGGGTCAGTGGCCGGATTTAATACCAACAAGCCTTGGCAACTGCAACCCACGCAGTCAGAGGAAAGATGCTTCTGTGAGGACCAGCAAGGGCCTGGGGACTCCCCAAGCGATGGAGAGTCAGGGCATGTCTGGAGCAACCAGGAAAGCCCACTGAAAGTTAAAGTTGCCTTCTCAGGGACCCACAGGCCAATGGACCAGGGATCGCGAAGGGACCTCAAGAGGAATCGCAAAGTGCCAGCCCCACGGAACACTCGTGGAGTGTAGGCCGGAAATCTTCAATGGAATTACTGCTCGGGGTCAGGACTACAAGTAGCCCAAAGCACATCTTCAGGGATTGCCGAAAAGCATATGCTGCTGCAAATGTACATGGTGCCCAGGGGTACGGGTTTCACGGTCCTCACGAGGGATACGGGCCTCACGATTGCTGAGAGCGCAGATTCATCTCGGAGACCTTGGGAACCCACCTCCTCTATTGCAGAATTCTTCAGGGCCTTCGGGAGCTTCGTAGATGCAAACCGGTCAGATGCATTTAGGTGCCTGCTCAGCAGGGGAATAACTCCCTTACTCCAAGGGAGATTCTTCAGTCGTCCAGCAAAGCGTAAATCATCGAAGGTTACATGGTTTCTGTAGCAGAGTTTAGTCCAGGTAATATTTAAAGTCCTGTAGTCAGGGTTCCTACTTTATACCCAAGGAAAGGGTGGGACAAACTCTGGGGACCCACCTATGGGAGGGTCAGGACAGAGGGGTGGCTACACCCATGTCCTTTGTCCAGTTTCGCACCAGAGCAGGGGCTGATAGCCCCTGCAACCGGTTTGAGCTGGACTATGCACAGGGACACCAAATGTGCCCCCAGTGCAGACATCAAAGCACTCCGAGAGTGCACCCATCCAGCCCCAATACACTAAAGCCTGTCTGGGAGGTGGTCACACCTCCCTGTGACAGGAAACCTATTGTCCAGCCTCCCCTGCCGGAGTTTCGTCCAGTAGCAGGAGGGCAGACTTGTGTCTGTGGCTGGCAGCATCCATTTTGTGATGCCAGGGCTCTGTGAAGCTGGTTCCGGGTGTACCGGTGCTGTCATATTTCTCCCTCTAGGAGGCAGGAATCATACCTCCCACACCAGTTACTGGTGTGGAGGTATGATTCCAAGGTGTTTGACACCAAACACGACATAATTCCTTGCAGCCGTTTTAGAGTTAGCATTTACCGAGAGGTTATAATGCACTTAAGAGTATATGGTTGGCTGCATCACAGACAACCCCGGAATAGTGGTTCCGAAGGCTGCAGAGGGGCTCTGCTCATGCATGGGCATCCTCTCACATAAAACCCAGCACCCTGCCTTCAGGATTGATAAGGCCTGCCATAGGGGTGACTGATAGGCTTTTATGTGCAGTGATTAGGATAGATATAGTGAACCTATACCTAAGGAAGGGGTGCATGCACCACCTTACACAGGCTGCAGTAGCAGACCTGTTGTGTCATTTTGAATGGCCTCTCAGGGGTGGCATAATACATGCTGCAGCCCCTGGGAGGCCTCTGGGGTACCTATGCCCTGGGTACATAGTATACCATATACTAGGGACTTATAAGGGTACCCCAGAATCCAATCTGGAGTGTACCTAAAGTACATGCAATCAATTTAGAGGTGAAAGCAGATAGACTGGGGTCCTGAATAGCAGGATCCCAGTCAGACTAAGTCGAAAACAGTGAAATATCAGCAAAAAGTGGGGGTAACTATAAGAAGCAGATCCTACTCTCCTACACAGCCCTCCCTTACAGGCCTCTGATAATAATGAGGCTGCCATCCAGTTCGATAACTGGATAGTTACGGCAGCAAAAAAGGTGGCGCCCGAGAAAGTTATCAGAATAAGAAGATCCAAGGCGACATCGCCTTGGTATGGTCCTGTGCTGAAAAGACTGAAAGCCATATGTAGGAAATTTGAACGCCTATGGAGGACTGACTATAGTAGAGAGCATAAATCCGCCTATAATATAGCACTTCAACAATACAAAGAGGCTATCATACAAGCAAAAACTGCCTACTATACTGCAAAAATAGAGGCAGCCAACAACTCCTCTAGGGATCTTTTTAAATCTATTCAATTGCTATCTAAACCACAACAGAGTACCTCATTCAGACCTGACCACGCATTCTGTAATAAAATGGCAAACTTTTTCCAGATGAAGGTCCAATTGATCTATGACGACCTTCGTAACAGTATGCAGGTAAATGAAAATGGCCTGAATACAGTAATGGAGGATAAGACGTTGCACTGTCATTTTAACAGATTCAGCGCGCTTACTCCAAACGAAGTTAACAAAATCCTGCTATCTACTAAATCAGGGTCCCCGAAGGATCCGTGCCAACCGGCCGTTATGCATTTGGTTTCCGGGGCTATTAGTAGACACCTAACTCCCCTCTTAAACCAAGTAGTTGAGTCGGGGATTTATCCGTTGGCTTGGAAAAAGCCTGCATTAGACCAATTTTGAAAAAGCCGGCCCTTGATCCCTTTGAGGTCAAGAACTATCGACCTATCTCATGTCTGCCGATTGCAGCCAAAATCCTTGAAAGGTTGATAAACCAGGAGCTGACTGCATACTTAGATATTAACAATCTGCTGGACTCAAGTCAGCACGGTTTCAGGTCCTGTCATTCGACAGAGTCCGCGCTTGTCATGGCAACAGAGGAGTTTTGGAAGCAGGTAGATGGGGGGAGGGGAGAGCCATCCTCATCCTCCTAGACCTATCAGCAGCATTTGACACCATGAACCACACGGTGTTAGTGCGGCGGCTGAAGGCAGTGGGGATTGGGGATTCAGCTCTGTCCCTCCTCTCTTCATTTTTGGAGGCTAGGGAACAGACCATACATTGGGAGAATCTACAATCTAAATCTTTCCTTCTCCCGTGTGGAGTGCCACAGGGATCAGCATTGCCGCCAACTCTGTTTAATATATATGTCACCCCACTCGCCAGTCTCATTAGAGAGCATGGTTTCTCGCTTGTGTCATATGCGGACGACTCACAGATTCTCATCTCTGTATCTAAACAGTCCGAGTCTACTGCCGCTAGGTTCCATGCTTGTCTGACCCACATCATGAGCTGGATGAGTAGTAATTATCTCAAAATCAATACGGATAAGACAGAGGTGATGGAGTTTGGCAACGGTCCGTCCCTGTGGAACCACACGTGGTGGCCGATAGAGGCCGGTGAATGTCCCGTTCCATCAGCCAAGGTTAAGAACCTGGGGGTCGTTTTTGATGACCAGCTTAGTTTTTCGGCCCAGATAAACTGTGTAACCTCCTCCTGTTTCTTTGTATTGAAGCTTCTTCGAAAGGTGTTCCCCTTCATTCCCCAGGTGCTAAGAAAAACCGTGGTAGTGGGCCTTGTCCTATCATGCCTAGATTATTGCAATGCACTATTCATTGGCATTGACAAGGCGCAGAAGGCTAAATTGCAATCAATACAAAATGCCGCTGCTCGGCTACTATTAAATATTCCAAAAGGCCACTCTACCTCTGCTGCCATTAGGTCTTTGCATTGGCTCCCGATACAACAGCGAATAGATTTTAAAGCCCTATGCCTGGTTCAGAAGACACTATATGGCGGTGGGGCAGCCGACTTCTGCAAATTCTTCTACTGGTATACTCCTACCAGAAGCCTCAGATCCTCAAATACGGGTCGTCTCAGTAGCACCAAAATCTGTAGAGCCAGATGGGGAGGGAGGAGTATATCACACTGTGCAGTCAGGTTATGGAACCAACTGCCGACCTCTGTGAGACTGCAACCAAACAGGCTTATGTTCAGGAAACTGCTAAAAACCTGGCTGTTCCCCGTGGTCTAAAACAATCGGTACAGTTGTAAGCAGTCCCTCTCTTTTCTCACCTCCCAGCGCCAAGACGCCTCGGTATTCGAGCGCTTTATAAAACTATATCATCATCATCATCATCAGCGCACTATAAATAACCATTGTAGACTCTAAAAAGGCAAAACCTTTGCAGCTTCATGAATTTCTCACCAGTAACTTCCACGCTTGCCAGGAATGTTTCAATCTTTCCGTTGCACATCAGCAGCGCTCACTCCAGCTGGCTCAGATTAGCCCAGGCTACTTTGAGTGTCAACACATGCCCATTCCTGAGACACTTCCACAGCCGAGTAGCATTGCACCACTTCCTGCTAGGTTGGTGGCGGGCCGGACTTCCTGTAAAGATTTAATCAGAAGATGACTGATGGCTGTAACGTTGCAGTGCAGTGATGTTCCTTAAGGAAGTACACCCCCCACACCTTAGCTCTTTCCTGACGGTGCTTCCTAGCAGAAATATGGCCCTTCTGCCTCTGTGATCACTTCTTCAGAGGGAATGTTGTGCATGTTGTCCTCTGCCCAACAATTCATTGGCATTGAAATAATGAAGTAAAACTCCAGTAACTCTGTATTTCTTTATTGACCCAACATCCATAACTCACAGGGACTGGAGGTTCCGACAACGGTCCTCAACTGTCAAAAGGCAGTTGGACCGAACGTTCTAAAGGGCGAGGGAACAAGGAGAAAGGGGAAGGGAAAGGACAAACCATACAAATATGGATATAAGCATGACATTATAGAAAGATGAACCAAACGAAATATTCTTAGATAAGACACAACAACATGCCATTGGGGAAGAGAGCTGCTTCTAATTCCTGCCATCTTCTGTTGCAATCTCCAGGCGCAGACCACTTGGAAGGACGTGGTTGGGGCCCAAATGCTACGTGTTGAGTTGGGAGGCATACCATTAAAGGGCCACACTCCTCAGGCCAAGGGGCTCCTTTGGGGTGGAAAACCAATTTCTTTATTCTGGATGTCAACAGAGACCTTCAAGTGGGTTCTTCCACTTATAACAAGGAGAAAATGTAAAACACTGCAATAGCGCCCTGGTTCCCAAGGGGAGCCAATGCTACACTTGTCCTCAGGCAGAATATCTGCAGATCCTCCTTGTGTTTATTACATTGCGATGAGTGCCCTTGACCCTAATGGCCCACTCTTAACTTTCCAACTCTCTGCAGCTGAGTCGCTCCTTCTCTTGTAGATATCATGTTGGGTTTGTTGGGTTTGAGTAGAGGCAATGCACCACAACCACCAGGAGTGTTCATGTCGGCCCTTCGGGTCCTTCTCACAATCTCTAACATCAATGCTTCCTTCTCCTCAGTTCAGTCTATAGGTGCCTCGATATGCTCTCCTACCCAGCCCTGGTGATCTCAAGACCTGAGATATTCCAGGCTGCAGCACTTCAAGGTGCTAATGGCAGACCGTTCTCCTTGTCTGCCCTCCCCAATAACCCAGGTCTTTTTTGTGAAATTGGAAAATCATTGTTAATTCCTGGGTAGTTGATGTTCTTTTAAAATGTTTGTTAATAACAGACTATTTCGATATACTCTTAGAAATTATGAATTGAGAATAGAAAGTGGAGTGTCATGATGATATTTGATTGATTAGATGCAAAACACATCCATTGCAACTGTCCCAATTTAAAACCTTGCACTTTGTATTTAGTTGTGTGGCTTGTTGTTCATCTCCAGCTGTTGTTGCTAGTTTATAACTTCCCTTGTCACCCTTACTGTGCAAGTGAAGGTACGCAGGTGTTTATTTTAGAGATCTGTGAAGCACAACATTGCCCCTGGAGCAGCAGAGTACTACTCAAGCACTTTCTAGCCCTCAGGCAAAATATCATACTGCTTAACTCTCTCATAGTGTTGTCCAGTTTTCATAAAGCCCCTAACCACACACTGTGTTTTTGCAATGCCACATTATATATGCATTGCAAATTTCCATACCTGAGTAAAACATGCGCGGTTTTGTTTTAGACAGAGACGGAATACGCATACAATGACCATCCCTCAATAGCACAGTAAGCACATTGCACATTTTGAAGAATAATCCATTATGTACACAATTTGGAGCCCCACAATTCCCAAATAAACACTGCATATTTAAAAAATATACTGGTAATTCACTATGTAACCTTATTGCATGAGAATCAACATGTACACATTTTGTTTCAACAATGCTACTGAAAGAAACACCATTTCCCATGTTGTTTCACTAAATATGTGTGACCAGTTTCACAAAAACCCAAGAAAACACAAATTGGCAGTGTTCACGCACACAACACACTTGTACACAGATGTGCATAAATATAAACATGCAAAGCCACTCACAGTCTCAAAGATGTATACAAACAGATATGTATAAACATACGCAAATATAGAAAACACAGTACCATACAATGATATAAGGATGTACACTGTCAATCCTTTGGCCATTCACAGTAATTTACAGAAGAAAAAATATATGAAGATAATAAAGAGAAGAGTAACAGAGCTGACATGAAAAAAAAATCTTCAAGCTCTTGTATAAGCATAAAGTATTGAGGCATCCATAATAAATAGCTCTGCTACACATTTTCGTTGTGTGATTGCAGTATGAAATGAGGGTTACTGTTTGAAAAATGTGAGCGGAGCAGTGAAGGAACAGCATGTGCATGTGGCCAGAGCCGATGATAGGCTAAAAAACAAGAACAATAAAACACTTAACAAATTAAAATAGTGTAAAAATTGGGGAAAGGCGCAGTGACGCTGTGTGGATCGTAGTAATCAGCTATTTAGGTTAACATGTTATGAAAACACCTGGGGGCATATTTACAACAGAATGGAGAAGCGTGGCGTTAAGCAAACATTGCTAACGCCACGCTTCTCCATTCTGAAAACGCAGGGATGCGTCGTATTCACAAGAATGCGGCACACCCCTGCGTTTCACCTAGCGCCGGCGCTGAGTTCAGCTGCCTAGGGCCAAGGCAGGCACCCTTGCACCATAGTGCAAGCTTGTCTGCGTTGGGGAAAATGATTGTTTATGTGCAGGAAAGTCTCCCTTCCTGCACATAAACAATCATTCATGGCGTTTTGAAACTTCTATGTTTGCTGCTTAGTGCAGCACACATAGAAGTTGCAAAACGTCATTTTTGTTATTGTTTATGTGCATGAAGGGTCACCTTCCTGCACATACACAATCAATGTCAATTTGCTGTTTCCATGTGTGCTGCTCACACATGGAAACAGCAAAAACGAGGAGAAATAAAGCATTTCTCCTAGTTGTGCAAGGGTAAGACCAGGTTTTCCCTGGCCTTAATTTTGGCGTTGCCTCCTATTTACGCCACCCTTGTAAATAGGGAGCAGCATCAAAATCAATGGGTGTTGCGGTGGAAAGCCCACTGCAACACCCATTACCCTCCTCTTTCACGCTGAGTAAAGCCTGAAAGGGTGACTTAGTTACAAGACAGCGTTAAGCCACGTTAAGTGGTTTAGCACTGCCTTGTAAATAAGGCGAAGCCCCTATCGCCACCACAACGTCATTGAAAGTGACGTTGTGGTGGCGATAGGGGCTTGTAAATATGCCCCCAGTGAGTAATATGTACAATGCATCTCTCCCTCATTAATCCTCAGTTACCAAACTGCACCTCCTACTCATGACAGTCCTTAATGAAAAGGACTAAGTTAAGTCCCACAAGTCAAAGTGGAAAAGATAAGGAGATACTAATCAGATGAATTAGTGAGCTTACACATTTGTCAAACGTTTTTGGCAATTAAAGCTTCAGACCTTTATTTAGCAGGATCAGCGTACACTTACAGACCTGTGGCAATAACAACACATGCTTCCCCACAGAAATTACATCGTACAACATTGTGATATGTCCCAAACATGAGAAAGGGATGCATTTCAGACAACAATGATAAAAGACGTCATTCACTCATGACAGGTAAGCAGCAATTCAGGACTGCAACAAGCAAGCAGTTGTTGCAGTTCAAGCAGTGGAGTAGGACAGCACCACCACCACACACAGATACAAAACTTCACATGGAACAGATATAACCTAGAGAGTATAAGTGCAGCCCCCCTAGCACAAATACAATAGGCTACAAGAAGTGGCAAGAGTGTGCTTCACTCACACCCAAACAACGTATAGTATAGGCAGTAAGAGTGCTGTTCTCCCCATACGCAGACCGCCACGCACACTAGCACGTACAGTAAGGTATGCACATAAAAAGATACAGCACAACTAACAGCAGTATAAGCTTCTTTCATACGTACACAATAGAACAGCGTGGGCATCGCAGTTAATCATCACTAACCTGCACAGAACATGCAGCAGCAGTAGACAATTCAGAGACATACACAGAGAAGATGCTTTTTGTAGCAGTAGTTCTGCAAGCTACACAGACAAAGCAAAGGGTTAATATTAACAACAGCGTTTTAAGATTCACAAGTATAAAACAGTAAAAGGCCTGAAAGCTTTCCTAATATGTAAGCTGCTAACCAGTCTTAAGTCAATAAATAACATGCTACAAAATGTTATTTAAGGTCTAATACTTACTCTGTCCACATAGATCATCTAATAAGACGAGTGCTGCTTGGAGTTGAAGTCTGTAAATATTAAATACAGGGGCTCCTGGGCGATCTGACAAGCTAAGAACCAAGAAAAGGTTATGAAGTGAGTCAATGTCCTGTTTACATTGTTACGCTCACAGAACCATGGTCCACAGGGGTTAATAAATAGCTTTCTCTGATATCCATTAGTGTCAGGCAGCAGAAGCATTTAATTCATAGCAGATATAAATGCCCAGTGAAGTAGAAAACATTTGCAGAATCTTCTTAAAATGGTGCCACCTAGTGATGTCGCTCTAATCAGCAACCTTGTTATGAATGAACAGGTCCTGCAAACCTTTGTTTGTAACATATAACTACATTTTGCAACAGCATGATGTTGATCTGAGAAACTTGTGGTATGGGGGAAAGAGCCCCTGATGCCCTCCCCACCCCCTTTTGTACCATCCTCGGATGCAGGTCCTCACACCTCAGTGGCAGATTTGTAGAAAAACATGGCAACTACATTGTGACATGGAGCTCAGTTTAATTCCCAAGGTCTCAGGTTTCTGACCACCTCAGCCAGCACAAACCTGGTTAGTATATCCTCATCAACTCAATGAGTTCATATTGCCTTAGAAACTGTCACCTTGTTTTCTCTGTGTACAATCAGAGCGATGTAAGTGTAAGACACTAGTGAGTGATAAAAGAATCATCATATGTTACTGCTTTATTTCATTTGAGCCACTGGCTCCATATCCATTACCGGATCTCATTATGCATCCATGGAATTTGTGTGCCATGATCTCCAGATCCTCCCAATAAATATGGAAATTCGGAGTTTCGTGAGCATACACCATGAAGTGGAACCCATAGCACCAAATGAGCCAGAGACTGAACTTTGGCAATAGCATTATTTATTGATGTAAACACCTTGTGCTAGACTTGGCATCTTTGGCATGGTTTCCCCTGACTTTTTGCCTCTACCTCCTGTATTTTTTATTTCGTTTTTGCTGGTTTAGGTGCTTTGGCCACTGTGGCACTGCTGATCAGTGTCAAAGTGCAAGTGCTCCTTGTGTAAATTGTTGTTAAAATTGGTTGTCCCTGATTGGCATATTTGATTTACTGGTAAGTCCCTAGTAAAGTGCACTGAAGTGTGCCAGGGACTGTAAATCAAATGCCGCTAGTGGGCCTGCAGTACTGATTGTGCCACCCACATGAGTAGCTCTGAAAAGGGAACTCAGGCCTGCCACTGCAGTGACTGTGCACAGTTGTTAACTTCCATGTCGACTTGGCAAGTTCACCCACTTTCCAGGCCTTAACCTTCCCTTTTACTACATATAAGACACCCCTATTGTAGGCCCAAGGTACCCCCCAGGGCAGGGTGCAGAGTAGGTGAAAGGTAGGACATGTACTGCTGTGTGTGACATGTCCTGATAGTGAAATACTGCCAATTTCGTTTTTCACTAATGAAAGGCTATCTTGCCCCAGAGGCCAGAATGGGAGTTTATTTATAACATCTTATATATATAACTTCCCATTGGAACAAGATGGAGAAATAAAGTTTAGGCTCTCTGAACTCAGAATTTAATAACACGTCTTTTAGTAAAGATAGTTTTTAAATTGTGTTTGAAAATGCCACTTTTAGAAAGTAGGCCTTTTCTTGTTTAACCATTCTGTATGCCTCTGCCTGTTTGTGTGTTGACTGTCTGGTTTTGGAGTGGCATGGGTTGGGGATGTGCATTCACTGTAGACAGTCACTGGGGGCGCTGAGGTGTGCCTGGCCCTTCCTGGATGACTCAGAGCTGGGCTGAATAGACCCTGGCTGAATTTAGAGTAGTGGGAGGAGATTTCCTTGCACCTGAATAGGGCCTGTCTCCCTTGCACAATGCTATCTCCACCCCCTGTGGTCATACTGCATCAGTGAGGACAGAACTGGTTTGGGACTGGGCTCAGAGACCCTTGCACAAGGAGAACAAAGACATTTTGGGGTAAAAGTATTAGACCTACAACCCCTGAACTTTAAGACTACTTCTGGAATCAAGAGGAACCTTTGCCAAGGAGAAGAGCTGGAGAAACTGAGGAAAAGTACTGCCCCTTTGCTGTGTGTCTGGGGTTGGCCTGCAGTAGCTGTTTCTGCCAACGAAAGGAGAAGGACTTTGCTGTGTGCTGTATCCCCTGCTTGAAGAAGATCTCCAAGGGCTTGCCTCCTGTTTTGAAGTCTCAAGGACACAAAGACTTCACCCCCAGCTCCCCTGAACTTCCTTGCTGGGAGTTCTGACCTGCCAGGAGGTGCCTGTGACTGTCGTGGGCCTCTGGAGGTTGTTTCTGCTGTTGGGAGCTGGAAAAGCAATGCAACCACAAGAAAATCGATGCATAGCTCATCTTGCAGCAGTTTTTCCAATGCAGCATCGCAGTGCGAGAAGAATCTCCACGCATCGCCGTGCTGCTGCTGAGACCAACGCAGCGCCTGTCCCCGCTGCAAGAACCGACGCATTGAGGGGTCGCGGCTGAAGAAACCGACGCAGCGGCGCTCGACGATACCGCATCGATCGCCGAGGCATCCCGGATTTCCATGCATCGTACCTGTGTGTCAAGTTTTCCCGACGCCTCACCTGCGGATTGGAGTCACCTTAGAATTGATGCATCGCTTTCCCCCTACAGACCTGACCCAATGCACCGCTCTCCTGCGTGCAGCAGAACTGTCACATCGCATCCCCAAGGTCTCAGGAAATTACGCATCTCCTTGTTTTCGATGCCTCCCATCACGGCGGCTGTTTGGCCGTGTGAATTTTGTCACAACTATAAGTACTTTGAGAGAAATCACGCATCCATAGTTTTCTATGGACCCAGTTACCTAAAACCATTTTAAAGTCATTTTATTAATACTTGTATGTTGGATTTATGTCATTTTGGCCTTGTTGAGTTTAGATAAAGATACTTTATTTTTCTTAACTGGTGTGGTGTCCATTTGTGGTGTTATCACTGTATTACTGTGTGTCTTTAGTACAAATACTTTACACATTGCCTATGGGATATGCCTGTCTGCTCGTGCCAAACTACCCAGGGGGTGAGCAGGGGTTATCTGAAGAGTGTATCCCCCTTACCTTGACTAGAAGCAAGGGTCCCTATTTGGACAAAGGTACCTACCTCTGCCAACTACAGACCACCATTTCTAAAACCTTGTAAGTGTCTGTGGTTCAAAAAATGCAGCCAAATTGTGACGGGGGAAAGTATTCAACTACCACGTTGAACTGTTTCAAAGGCTACTAACCAGTCTATGTGCATATTCATTACCCACCTAAAATCTATTGGCAATACATCGACCTGAGGAAGTCCATACTATCGGATTACACCAAGCTTTACAAATATTTTTCAATTGCTATAAAATGCGAGGTGAGATGAAAAATTGAGGTGTCTTCTGAAGCCAGTGATAGATGCTTATAAGAGAGGTTACAATTTGAATGTAGAAATATTAACATCCTATTGACAATGGAAAAATCCAAGAAATTTAGAAACTTAAGGTACATCTGCTTATTCAAGGCATTCACAACAGTCACTTAAACGAGACATAGTTGTATTTTGGAAATTGGTTCAAAGATAAAACCCTAGAGATATAAAAGATATGGGAACAATCATTAAGTATTACTTTTTCATAATCTAAATTATGAGAGTTTGTACTTGTACCATAATCCATCGGAAGTTGAGAGCATCGTTCTCGTTTAGACTGAACCGTCTTGTCGTTAATTTGCATCCTGGTAGTAACAGCGAAATACCTTATGAATATCCTTATTTCCTCACTTGTCCTCAGTAGTTGGACCAGTGTGACAGAGTACTGGATTCATTCCTTCTCATTACTTTCCGATCTTCCATTCTGAGTGCCATTGTCTGATTCATCTCAGTGGAATCTCTCGCCTGGAAAGATAAATAGGGCAGTCAGTGCTCTGTTGTGTTCTCCAGTAATTCTCTGTTTTAAAGAATCACCACACAGTCTACTGTTCCCCCTTGTTTTTTGTATCCTACTTACCTAGGAGAAAAAATATGAACAGCTAGGGGTCCGTAATGTTCTTCAGTAACTTATACCACATAACAAAATTAGTGGGCTGCAGAAAGAGCATGTGCCCTCCCCATTCCTGCCTACCGAAATTAGGCAGAGCATTGGGCGTCTGTACAGGAAGCCCCGCCCCCAATCTATCTGCACGGCATTAATTAGATTTCCTCCCACAGGAAGAAGCCATCCATTTTAAAGGGAAGAGATCGCCCTTAGCCTGTGCGTTCTGCTGGGAATGGCTTTCTGTATTTACCCTCTCCAGTATCACAGTGGGTTTTTTCTAAAAATCACAAAATATAAAACCGAGAATTAGAGCTCAAACTTCAGAAACACTGACAAAGTTCAACACGTCAATATAAAAAGCTACCTTCTTACCACAACTATGTGTTTGCCAGATGCGAAATGACACCAGTATAATAAATGGTAGATTCATTGGTGGATCATTCTCCGAAAACAGCCCTCCGCCTTCAAAAATATTGTAAGTAAACACGCATTGATATTATATATGGCGTTGCAAATCAATGTGCCGGCATCTTGTTTTCTTTATACAAGCCCGTGAGCTGGTTGACAATTTCAAAGGTCTGACTTATCTTCCTGGAAGAGTTTTACAAACAGTAGAAATATAATGGTATAGAAAATTGGCGTTGAAATTTGTGCAACGCTATGAGCAACTGTGGGCAACATATCTGATACACATCATTACCAGCAATTGGTGAATACATATACATCAGTTCGTGTAATCCAAAGGCGATGTATTAAAGCACTGTAGTCATTATAATCTGTATAAATGATTTCAACATCCCAAGGCCTGATGCTTTGCACCTCCGTGTCTGAATAGCTGTAGGTCTCTCCCTGCGTGAATCCATCCAGGTCACAACGCTAAATAAATGCCAATAAGAAGAGAAAATAACTGTTTAATAACTCTTCACTGGTCTATACACAATCGAGCATTACCAATAATGATTCCTAGATACAGTGAGGATGAATTCTTTACAGTTTGCTTTGAGAGGGAGGATGGCAATTTCAATAAAATTGAGCAGAAGAGGGAAAAGGCGTCATTAAAGTGCACCTACATTTTGCACTTATCACAGCTGTAGCCTACTCAGTCTCTCCTGGAGGTCTTTCACCACGTGAGAGGCAACAGAAGCTAATGAAGACCACACAGGCAATCAGGGTAAGATAAGGAACAGATGGTTTCAGACATCTGTTGTAAAAGCATAACATCGGAGGCGTTAGCAGGAACAGGCACAAAAGGCACAATACCAACCTTGCTTTTGTTCGAAAAGGGAGCACATGGCTAAAATGTCTTTGCTTCTTCAAATTCCTTGTTTAGGCCAAAGGTGGTTGAATTGTCAACTAGGTTCTAAGGTAATTAGACGGTGAAAGACTTGTACCCTATTTGTCCAATTCTGTGTCGACAAAGAGTCTGTATGTTGACTTTCTGACAGTGCCTGTTTCCTGGATTCTTGTACGCTAAGGTCTCTGTGCAGAGGAAGATGATGGTATGTGTGGGAAAGTGGCACTTTTTGCATGGTCACGCCCACCTTTTGCTGATTGGTATTGCTAGTTTCTGAACACTGCTCATTCATCGGGTTATTGGTTGAGGGTGTTAGAAGCCCCACTCCTTGACAGGGTGAACCACAAAAGTCACCAAATTAAGATGTGCTTAACCCTCTGATAGCTTGGCTCAAAGCAGTAGGGACTAATTTAGAGGTAATGTGTAAAGTATTTATGTAGCACACAAAAAGTAATAAGGTGAAAACATAACAAAATAAAAATACGAAATGAATTCAGAAAAATAGAGCAATTTTTAATAAATAAAATGATAGAAGAGCGACAAAAATCCAATCAATAGAACAGGAGATATTCAACTTAAAATCCATCACTTTTTTTGTATACTTTAGTCTGTTGCCTTAAGAGGGTCTCATGTACACTGTGTCACTGGATCCAAGCTGCGTGAAAGGATACGATATCTACAAAGCGGCGTTAAGCCACACAAACTGGCTTAACGCTGCTTTGTAAATATGGAGCAGGGTATTGCGCCGCCAGAGTGTTGTAAAAAGTAACGCCCCGGTGGCGCAATCCCCTTGTAAATATGCTCCTTTGTCTCCTGCAGTGGGATAAGGGCAACTGGTATTCCTACAAGAATTAGGTAATATGTTGTATTCTTACCTGAGAAGAATGGCATCCAGGAGGCTGTCAGATGAAGTAAGTGTCTCCAACAAAGCTTATCAAAATAATGAAATCCTTGGACAGCAACATTTAGCCATTGAGTGTGGCAGATAATTCTGTAAGCTCATGACCAATAGAACCATTATAAACTAATGGGGTAACCCAAGAAGCCCTAGGACCTTGGTGATGGTCGGTACATGCAACAGTACGTTACTTCAAAATGTAAAAAGAATATATAAATTAATTTTCTTGTTCCAAATAGCTTTACTGTTCTATGTGTCTCTCTCACACCATGAATATAATATGTAAATTAATATAGCCTTATAGCCCGCCGTACCTACTATTAAAGGCCCGCTCCAGCGTTAAAGGCATGAGCCGAAGGCGAGGGACTTTAACAAGGGAGCGGGACTTTAATAGCCGGTATAGCCCAGCTACGAAGGGCTATAAGGCTATTAGAACATTCTGCCACAAGAGGGCAGAATGTTCTAACTAATAAAACAAAGGCTTTAGGGAGCCTCCCTGAAGCCTTTGTTCACAGCCACAGCTGTGAACAAAGAAACACTGGAATGTTGGAGCTCCGGGCTTATACCAGCCATTATAAGCCCGGAGCTACTCCATTGTTTTCAATGGAGCTCCCAACATTCCAATGTTCTAATATAGCCTTATAGCCCACTGCCGAGGGCTATACCGGCTGTTAAAGGCCCTGATCCAGAGTTATAGGCCCGAGCCGCAGGTGAGGGCCTATAACGAGGGAGAGGGCCTTTAACAACCGGTATAGCCTGAGGCAGAAGGGCTATAAGGCTATTAGAACATTCCACCCACTAAGGGTAGAATGTTCTAAATTAAAAATGGAGAAACAAAAAGACAATCATTGGAATGTTAGAGCGCTGGGCTTATACCAGCCATTATAAGCCCAGAGCAACTCCATTGTCTTCAATGGAGCTCCCAACATTCCATTGTTCTAATATTGTGTATGTTTTCTTTAAAATAAATGCCAGCAGGACCATACTGTTGCATGTTCCATGACCAATAGAAGGTACCTTTGCCATATGTTTTCTTGTGTAGGTCTACCCGTGAGATGTTGGATCAATGGCAGAATGCAGTTCTAAGGTAGAAATTGACTATGTATTACATTGTGTATAAGAAGCTTGAGGTTGGATGTTATACTGTGATCATTTTCAAGGCTGTAATAAATACTATAATGCTGAGAACGTTCAGTTTCAGCCCAGCATTAAATATATTTCACCGAAGTTTGTTTCTGGCGCAGTGGTGTCAAATTCTGTTTTACTACTTAAGTACTAGTGCTGTAAAGACTAGGAACAAGGTTTAATGCACTGATCACTTTCATTTAATCTTCATCCTCCACAGCAGCATTTTTTCAACAGTTAGGCCCAACTTACTTTATTTCACGGAACTTATTTCTCCAGCATATGTGGTAGCTCTAGAAACAATGTTGCTGAGATTTCCCGTACATTTATTGCACTAGTAGTATTCATTTACGATTAGAATAGTGCATCAATTTCTATAAAAATGCATACATTTTCTACAAACCTAAACAACGGTTACCATTTAAAAATGAGCAGTTTGTTCTGCAATTTAAATGTCTCCCACTTTATTTAAATATTTACCTCCTAGCTACACATATACCAAATGAGTCCACTTATACTATTATATTAATAGTTTCTATGAGTGGTTTTCCTCACACTTTAAAAAGAAATATAGCACATGGTTTTTTTTTCGTTCCAGTAGCATTATAGGAAAAATAAGCAACATGTGTAAAGTAGTGAATGTAGTGAAAGTCGAATTTTCAACACAGCTGTATTTATCTAACTCATAATTAATTTATTCTATTCCCCATTTACTGACAAAGCAAAACACTGCACCTGTCTGACTTCCAACATTTCTTTGCAGAGATTTGTTTCAGCAACGGCAATCAAGTAATACTGATTTTCTAACTTTAATTTATATTTAATCAGTTCCTAAAGCGATTCCAAGTACAAGAGAAGCTGGCATCAATCCATTGTTTACTTCATTTGTCAGTTAAATATTGTAGAAAAAACAATTCAGATGGTATTTCCCTCTAGAATCACTGCTTATTTCACACTTGGCATACATATTATTCCAAACTTCTTGAAATGTTGTTGACCAATTGCTACCACCCATTAGCGTCAAATATGTCTTCTTACTATAGCCCTTCCTTCATGCTTACCAAGCTGAACTAGACATTGTAACATAAAACCCCAAACAACACTTTCATAGAGGTAATTCTAAGCCCAGCTAGCAAATCCTGTCTAACAATTTCCCTGCGCCCCTACTGCACCCTCCAACAGATTAAGGGCCTGATTGCGAGTCTGGCGGTCCGAAGACCGCCAGACTCATGGGGCGGGGTGGTGGCGGTCCATCCACCGCCACACCGGCGGTCCGACCAGCGTATTACAACTTTGGCATATGGACCACCATTGCACTGCCACAACCGTCATTCCCTGGCGGTGGCGTGGTGGTGTGAGGCCTCAATATGCTTGGCAGGGCCGCTGTGGCCCTGCTGAGCATATGACAAGTTTCCTCACTGCCAGGGATCTCATGGCGGTGTTCACGCCATGAAATTGCTGGTGGTGAGGAAACTAAGGGGATCCTACAGGGCCGCCTGGTGCTTCATGCCATGGGATGCATGCAGGGGGGAGGGGGGCATGCATGCCCAGTTCCTGCACTGTATGGACTTAGCAGTCCATGCCATGCAGGAACTTGCTATGGCGTTCTTATTGCAGTGCCTTTTTCAAAGGCACTGCCATGGGAATGTTAAAGGACCGCCTGCCAGACCAGGAGAAAACTCCCTCCCCAATTACATAAAAAAATACCTGGCATCCTGCAAGCCACCCACGACACTCTAACAGTGAACCTTCACTTCCACAATATTAAACAAGCATTAGCAAAGTCAATAGTCTTGCCTGTGAGACTGCTGCCTCTAGCTGTTCCTTTTTCAGGTGGAGTGGAATTATTTGATGTGGAGTGAAATTATGTGGTGTGGAATTATATGGTTTGGGGTGGAATTAAGTTGTGTGTTGTCTAATTGTGTTGCATGGAATTGTGTGGTGTGGAATTGATTGGCGCTGAGTGGAAATGTGTGGAGTTTAATTATGTTGCATGGTGTGGAATAGAATTATGTGGACTATATTTATGTTGTATGGTGTGGAGTAAAATTCTGTGGACTGTAATTATGTAGCATTCAGTGGAATTATGTGGAGTGGCATTGTGTTGTGGAGTGGCATGGATTGGAATTTTGTGTTGTGGGGTTGAAGTTTGTTTTGTAGGGTGGAATTATGTGCTGTGGGGTGGAAGTATGTGCTCTGTAGTGGAATTATGTGGTGTGGAATGATGTGGCATGAAATTGTGCAGCATAGATTTTTGCGGCGACGAGTGGAATTTTGTGGAGTGGACTTGTGTTGTGTGGAATTGTGTGGATTTGAATTGTGTGGCGAGGAACTGTGTGGTGTCGAGTGGAATTATGTTGAGTGGAATTTTGAGGCGTGCAGCACGAGTGGAATTTTGTGAAGTGTAATTATGTGTTGTGGAGTGGATTTATGTGGATAGGAATTATGGGGCACATTACGATGGCGGGCGGAAGCACCACCGCCGTGCTGGCGGATGCAAAAACTACCAGTTACCACCGGCACGCAGCAGTCCACACGCCCGTCCAATTACGATGCGAAAAGTAGGCCAAACACCGCCGGCAAGCCAGCAACACCGTCCGCCATCAAAGTGCGCCCGTACATGTAGCGGCGCAGCCCAACTGACACACACCGTCCGACGAAACACGTCCCGCCCGGCGCATAAATTACGATGCCGCAAACAAACGGCTCCCACGGCCAAGAGATACCGTACGACAAACCGAAGCGGTAACACGGATGCCGAGCACGGACAACGAAGAAGCGGCTCCCCGAGCATGAATCCAGCACTGCAGGCCCTCCCCATGCTCTTGCTGATGCACCACCAAGGACGCAACGTACCGCGGAGACGCAGGTAGGCACACACACAACAAGTGCACGCAAACAGCGCACACAGTGCAAGGGCGGAAAAAGCGGACAACCCCCCACCAGCGCGTGTACACTACACATCCACCATCGCATCCACATATGACACACAGGCCAAATCGTAACATCGCAGAACACATGTGTACACACCACCTGGGACTAGGAACCAACCACCCCGTCACGGCCCCAAAGCGCCGATGACGCCGCCACACATGCGCACAACGCAGAGGCCAACCGCAGCGCCATGCATGCGTCGCACACAGACACAGGGACACAACCAAGCAGCACACACATCAGCCCCACCCCGAACGCACATGACACGTGACAGGCCGGCCACAGACATGTCCCCAACGCCCAATTCACGGACAACACCCAACGCCACACAACCGACGCACACATGTCAGTGAAGACACGCAACAGCAGGACACACCCCAGTGTAACAAACATGGCGTAGCACACAGCGGCGGCAACACCAACTAGGAGAAGCAGGGCCCCTTCGGGAAGAGGAACGCCAGTACCACACAGAAACACCCATACCACCCTGCACATATGAACAAGACATATAAAACGGAACACCAAAGAGCCCGGGGACCGACAACAGGTGGCCCAAGAATAACATTCACACACAAGGACCAACGCAGAGCGGAAAGGCAGCCTGCCGCCCACACAAGGGAGAGCAGACAGCACTGAATGACCTTCCATTCCAACTCCGAAACCACAGCCCTACGACAGAAGCCGGTGAATACAGCCATTGTCCAAGAATAGACCAACACAGGCATGCCGAGGAGACCGACCACAGGGCAGATAGCGCATATCACAGAAGCACACAACGGACGGGGAAGAAAGAAGAAAACACTCCCCCATGTCGGCCACATGCAAGTTAATTGGAAGGAATCACACATCACTGACCTTGAACTGTCTGAGAAGCATGTGGGAAGAGGGCCCGTGTCCTCCAAACAAGCCAACAGAACACAAGTCCTGTCTCCCTACGACTACACAGAGCTCACAGCAACCCCGGAGAGTGCACATTGCAGACTGCACACACAGCCGGAGCACGCCACCTCAACAAACCGCTGCGAAATGGCAACCGCAACACACCTACCCAACTACGCCGAACAGCTCAAGCTGTACAAAACCAACCTGTTCCATACATTGGGATGCGATCTCCTGTCCCTGCTGAACGTAAGTTACCGACTGACTTACCGCATCACATTGTTCAGCTGCGTCATGCCCGTCTTCTACTGTCGGAGGTGTCCCTACCAGCATCCCGTGGAGATATGCCTCTCCAACCCGGCATGTCTGAAGGCGGACCTGCTACCACTACTCCTCCTCTGGACGCACACGACAGGGCCTGCTCTGCCTATGGGGGCATGGCGTATGTGGCCAACATCGCACCCGCACTGAAATGGGACCACTGTGCCTCCACACGACGGATCATCGAGAACAGCTACATCGAATGTCACCCAGCATGCCCCATCATGGTCCTCCAAGGGACAACTTACGAACAACACCTTGACAGCCACCATCCGCTACATTGGCTGGCAAACATGTACACCACCAATGACATGGAAGCCCTGCTGGACGGCATCGCATACCTGACAACCTGTAAATACGTCGGACCACAACGCAGGTTCCCCGAGTGACCTATGATGTCCAACCCCGCACCCATGCTTAGCTTCCGCACGGACTGGCCAGTCACCACCACAACAGCCATACCAAACGACCGGCAACTGTAACCACACCATCAACGACATCGCCATGACATCGGATATGACCGGGACATGCACACTGTTCCCCATCACATCCAGGAACACCGCATGCATCGTGGGAGGCAGTGGCATGGGCTCTGTGTATCGCACCCACATGGACGGAACTGCACGAACAACCAGGACACGACATGGATCCAGCGCACATGGACACACACACCGCTCAGTGGACATGAATAGGTCGCCTGGAGTCTGTGGGTGCTGCACCCCTCCCACCCCCGCCCCGGGAATCCCATACCAGGACCTTTGCATGGACGACAAGTGCATACAACAACAACACGACCCCAGTGACTGTGACATGTCCAGTAACCACCACAGTGCAACAACAAGTGGCACGCCGCTGCATGCACGCAAGCACATGCCCTGATGTCATCTCACATGCACGCGTGCATGAGGAACAACCGCAGCAAACCTGTCACATGGAACTGAGATGGACTGTGCCCATGATGCCAAGCGGTCTGGTAGGCTACATGTATACCGTCTGTGTCAAAGTCCGCAGCTCCGCAGCTATACGTAAATGTACATTAGCACAGCCTTGGCCAAGCAGATGTCACTCTGAAGCCCACATCCCACATGCAACAGCCAATCACATGTAACCCCACACCCTATCCCATTTGCAATCATGCTCAGTATATCCTCAACATGTATTCCGCTGCCAGTAGTGTCCACTATACTGCATCACAGAGGACAGAAGACTCAATATAATGTTTGAAACCAAAACTGTCTCCGCTGACTCATTTCACAAGTACGAATGAGAGAGGATGAGAGTATGTGAAGTACACGGCAGTCGTGACATGACCATGTAGTCCACTGGTATTGGATGTCAACGCAAATGAGTAGCACAACTGTGGAAGACACACATGTGTCGTGTGAAGTCGTATGGACGCAGTGCTCAGGTGGGTGGGTGCGACGGGTAGATGCGCACATGCCAAGTTGGAGCACGCCGTGTTGGGAGGGGTCATGAACAGTACACCACCGCTTCCCTGGGCATTGTGAGAGGACACCTGTCGGGGGAGTGAACACGTGTGTGCACAGCAGCCGGGCACACGTACAAAGCGGTACCAGGCGCACCTCAGCCCACCCTCTGTGGACAAGCTGGATCCTGTTGTGCGCCCGCCATGCCCCTTGACAAGGCACACACAGCCCCAGTCGACCAGGTGTAACCCCAACATAGTCAATCCGCACAGGCGATACAGGGCACGGGATGGCAGTGGAGCATGGTGTGTGAGAGGTCTCCTCGCGCTCCTCCTGGTCATATCACGCAGGCAATAGAACCTCAACGTCTAGCATGGCACAAGTCACATGGAAGTGTAGGGGGACGCACCACAGCACGAGCAGCACTGACGTCACGGGAGGTGGCTCGCACCATCCCATCCATTGCCCATCATACCAACCACGCCACATGCCATTGCGACTAAGTGCAAGCGCGTGCGCCACCACCCCGAGCCCTCCCCAGAGAGGCCAAAGAGTGAATGTGTGGGCCATCAGTCACAGACGGACGTGGCCTGGCCGCAAGGGCAGCCACAGCCAGTGGGTGTCGCAGGTGGCGGATCCGGAAGGCGAAGACTGTGATGCATAGTCCATGCAGGCCGGGTCTCCATTTGGGGCACCACGCAGGTGGACGGCGTCCCGCAACACATCATACCCTGAGACAGCCCACTCGTGCAACTGGACCCACACATACACTCCTTGCCCTCTCTGGTGCGAGCTTGGGGCTGCCTGTGCAAGCGCTAGCCTCGCAGGTGAGCATGCATATTGGGGGAGCGAGGGGAGGACATGAGGGCTGGGGCGAAGATGACTGTATCACTGTCAGTCAGTACAAGGGATGACCCAGATGTGGAAAGGAAGAGACGTGTCCCGTGTGTACTGCAACTAGTCGCCAATCCAACTACCCCCCATGTCCGGAATGTAAGCCCGCACCTAGGCCCGCCCATCCGCCACATCGAACATACCACCAGCACGACAACCTTCCCATTCGAAACACTGACTGGGGGTGGCGACCAGTGTACAATCATGTGTAGCCTACCCACGCGTACATGTGGGCCCTCCATGATCCATGTCACCTGCGGCAAAGTCATGACATGCGCAATGAGGGAAGTGAGGAGAGCTGTCCGCCCCACGCGCAGAAGGTGCATCAGCTCCACAGACCCAGCAGCGAGTCCAGCAGGGGTCACATGTGCAGGGGCAGCTGTGCCTGGTGTGAAGGCACATGCATATAGACAGCACATCGACCAAAGTGTAGTCTGCCCACATCTACAGTCCATCATCATGCGGACATAGGAATTGAACACAGGGCAACACATCTTAGTTGGTGCACCCACCGTGACCAACAATGCGCAATCATCGACGTACCCGCCCTGTGCATGGCCCCCCACCCAACGGAGGCACATCCAGTGCCACCATCCCACACACACAAGCCTACCACAGAACATGCTGTGTCCAATGGTCAGTACAGAGTCAGCGCCCATCTGGTGGAACCTGAACAGGAGACACATGCACACACATGCCAGCTCCCACTATGTACGTCTGCCACCTGGCACGTGCAATGTAACCTCTCACCTGTGACGTGTGACTGCAAGCACACAGCCGTCTTGGCATGGGGCTGTCAATGTGGACACCTGTCAATGTTTCGGGAGGTGTGATCCGTACAGTGCTGTACATAGGGTGCAGTGCTGACACCTACTACTGTCTCATATCCCCTCGTGCCACAGGTCCCACTTGTTTTGGCCGCTCAGCCTGTGCCCACATCGTTGTCGTCGTGTGCCATACTCATCCAGCCGCGGAAGCAGTTCCATGCTCAGCAGACATTCATGTTGCCGTGGCGTTGCCGCTTGACGGATATGCAGTCAGTCCCCATCAGCATGCCCCGCAAGTCATTGGGGCCTAGATCCCCATGTGCATGCACATGGCAGTGGTTTGTATCACTAGCCATTGCCATTGTTGGGAGACCTGTGTAAGTGTATTGTGGCCGTGCCGTCCCAGCTTGACAGCTGGGCTGTGGCTCATGTGCTTGCTCAGTCATGTCAGTGATGTGTATGCGAAATTGCTATGTGTCGTGTTGCATTGACATGTGTCCTCTGCCATTGTCCCTAGGCGGAGACCGAACATTGACCGCCCATACCAATTGCTGGCGGACATGGACGATACAGAGGTTATTAGGAAGTTTCGGCTGGACAGGCCAACCCTGCATCGACTGTGTGCCATGTTAGAACCCCATCTCCGTCCCCGCAGGGTGTATCCGACTGCTGTCACCCCCACGGCTAAGGTGATGGCCGCCATGCATTTCTTCGCCACTGGGTCATTCCAGCACACAGTGGGCATTGGAGGAGGGATGTCCCAGCCCATGTTCAGCAAGGTGCTGAGGGATGTACTGGCAGCCATGATGCTGTACCGGAACAGGTACATCCGCTTCCCCAGGGCTCGTGAATTGGCGGCAGTGAAGGGTGCATTCTATGCCCTTGGCAGAATCCCACACGTCGTTGGAGCCATTGACTGCACACATGTCGGCCTTGTTCCACCACAGGCCACTGAGCACCTGTACCGCAACAGGAAGCACACGCACTCCCTGAATGTGCAAGTGGTGTGCCTTGCGGACATGGTGATCACCCACGTGTGTGCAAAGTTCCCAGGCTCGGCCCATGACGCACACATAATGCGCAACAGCATCTTGCCACGACTGATGTCCAATATGCAACAGGATCGTGCCTGTATTGTCGGTGAGTATGTGGAGTGGTGTAGCGTGCTGGCTGTGCGATGCTGTCCCCTGTCCAGTTGGATTAGCAATGGTTCTCTGTGTCCCTCACACCCAGGTGACTCTGCGTATCCGAATGGGGCATGGCTGCTCAGTCCATTGAGGAATCCTCGCACCCCAGCAGACGATCGCTACAATGAGGCACATGGGAGGACCAGACGTGTGGTCGAGCGTACCTTTGGCCTCCTCAAGTCCAGGTTCAGGTGCCTGGACCGCACCGGGGGTGCGCTGGCGTACTCCCCACAGAAGGTGTGCCGGATAGTGGTGGCGTGCTGCATGCTGCACAATCTGGCCATTCGGAAGCAGATCCCCCTCATCGTGGATGACGGAGATCAACCAGGGCCCCAGCCCGCAGACCAGGACAGCTCGAGTGAGGAGGACAGCGGAGAGGAGGAAGCTGGTAATGTGCGGCAGCAGCTCATCGCCCGCTACTTCACTTGGCGGTGAGTGTCCATGTACGACGGCTGATGTGGCTGTATCTGTGCAGGTGTGTGTGTGCTGTGTCAGGGTGGCCATTTGTTCACTGCGTGCTGTGTGTCAACGCTCCATGGCCAGGGTAGAATGCCACTGTTGGTGGCTGTGGCATTGTGCCCTATTGCTCTGTGCGATGTGTGTACATTGCTTGTAGTTGTTGACATGTACTGTGTGATGGGTGTGTGACACACTCATTGAATGTGCTCCTGTTCTGTCTCCCACCCCTAGGTCCCTACAGGCCCTCCGGATTCAATTGCCATGCCACGCATCAGGTGCCTTTCCGCCCAAGGTGGCCGTTGTATTCCGTACAAATAAGACATAGGGCACAAACAGCAGTTAGTGAAAAAGGTGCATTTATTACAAACTGTGACATGTGATTGTGTGTAAGGTGATGACAAAAGTGGTGCGTGCAGTGACAATGAGCTGTCGGTCATGGCTGCGTGATGATCAGGGTGTACCCACTGGTTCTATGTCCATAGTCCAACACACACATGCCATCCAGATGGCTGTGTGGAGTGGGATCGTAGTCCAAGTCAATGCAGTGGCTGGTCAAGGAAGGCTGGCGGAAGGCTGGCTGGCTGCCTCACTTGCGTTTGGAGCGTGCGAAGTCCTCCCGGGAGATCTGTTTCCACTTCGGACGGCCCCTTCCACGTTTGCGAGGGGGGGTGCCTGCTTGTGACATGCTGGTGGTTGAGGTGTGATCACTGGCTGTGGACGCAGGGGAACTGGACACTGCTGCTCCACCCTGCACCCCGGCAGGTGGTGGCGGAGGGGAGCTGCTGTCCCTGGCTGTGACCTCACCGCCACCACCAGCTGTCCCATGAGGTCCACGATTTGGCCCATACGGGCGTCCATGGACCTCAGCACCTCACGCGTGTCTGAAGCAGACCGGACCCATTGTCCTTGGGCCTCTTCATAGGCCCCAAGGACTCTGGCCATGTGAGGCAGGGCATGGCTCCCAGGGGAGGCTGGCGTTTCCCTGACCCTGCTCCTCCTACCAGTCCTGCTGCCACCGGCCTGCCCACTAGCCACATTGCTCACCACGGTCCTCGCTGTGGCTCCCAGGGTGGATCCAGTCGTCCGGGCCACCACCTGCGCTGGGGCTGGTGCCAGCGAAGGCGTGGCGGTGGTGGTCGGTGCGGCGATGGTGGCGGTTGCGGCAGTGGTAGTGGCCACAATGACCGTGGGTGTGGCCGCAACGACAGTGGCAGCAGGGGGCTGGGAATGTTCAGCAGCCCTGGATGATGGGTTGGTGGGTAGGAGGGGTCCTGGGGAGCGGCTGGGCCCTGCCACACCAGATGGGCCTGCTTTGTGGTCCGTGTCCGAAGAGGAGGACAGATCCTCCAGATCCGTGTGTCCTCGTTGGGGGCTTGTAGGCTGGCTGTGCTGGCTGCTGGCTCCATCCCCAGCCTCCAGCAGTTCGTCACCTGTGGAGAGAATGAGATTTGTTATTGTGTTGCACCTGGCAAAGTATGTATTTGTCGTCTGACATTGACAGTTCGTGCAATCTCGTACATGGGTTTCCCGGAGGCGTGTGTGTGGCTGTAGCATCTGTAGTTGTGTGTGCTTGGCAATGGGACTGTGTGCTGTGCACATGTGGCATGGGACGGATTGGCCATGCCGATGGGTGTGTTGCTGTGCCCCTACTTATTGTGACTCTGGTGTATGCGGGCTCCTGGCCCATCCTGGGTCTGGTTTGTACTTTGCTTTTGGTGTTCAGATGGGACGCTTAGGAACGCATATGGCAACATGGGGGCCATGCCCCAGATTCGCATTTGGGAGGGATATGCTTTTGGGGTTCAAATGGAACGCTTAGGAACGCATATGGCAACATGGGGGCCATGCCCCAGATTCGCATTTGGGAGGGGATATGCTTTTGGGGTTCAAATGGAACGCTTAGGAACGCATATGGCAACATGGGGGCCATGCCCCAGATTCGCATTTGGGAGGGGATATGCTTTTGGGGTTCAAATGGAACGCTTAGGAACGCATATGGCAACATGGGGGCCATGCCCCAGATTCGCATTTGGGAGGGGATATGCTTTTGGGGTTCAAATGGAACGCTTAGGAACGCATATGGCAACATGGGGGCCATGCCCCAGATTCGCATTTGGGAGGGGATATGCTTTTGGGGTACATGCTGTGAGCCATGGGTGCCGAACGTGACATGTGTTGTGGCAGCATGACAGTGCATGGTTTGAGGTGTGTGCATGCTTGACATGGCCTGCATATTTGCTGTCTGTTGTGATTACTGGACATGGCATTGGACGCATCGTTATGAGTGAGTGATAGTTGTGTGCCAGCCAACGTATTGCAGTTGTCCCATCTCCTTGGTGTGCGTGCTGCCCTGTGCCATGTGCATCACTGCAGTGCTCGGGGGGGGTGTGGCCCATGTTGTGTGTTGTTGCTCAGTGTGTCATGCGCTTAATTGACTTCTGGCACATGGTTGGTCATGGGCATGTGTCTTAACGTGACTGCTGTATGTGTGGCAGCTGTGCGGATGACATGCCTTTCATGAGACTGGGGCTGACGGATGGGATGGATGGTATGTTGTATGTGCATAGTGTGTCTGTGAGTTTGATGGGTTCAGTGGTGTTCGTGTGCATTTATGTTGTTCCGCTCTGTTGCGTCTAGTGTTGTTTGTCTTACATAGGCGTAGTTGTGGGGTGTGTGGTTGACAGGCAGTAGGGGCTACATGGACAGGACTTCAATGGTGTTTCGGTTGTGTGTGATGAGTTGTACAGTGGCTGCCGTGTCTATATTCAGTGTGGCTTGTGCATGCAGACGTGGCTCCTTGGGTGTTGCTATGTCTGTGATGGGTCATGTGGGGTGTGAGTCTGTTGTTCATGTCCGTGTGCACATTGTTCACTTGTTCGTGACGGTGGGCGGTGCTGCGTGTTCGTCTGCTACGTGACATGTCCCATGTGTTGGTCGTGTTATGGTCCTCATGCCTCCAGTAATCCAGCCCTGTCCAGTTTCCCACCTGCAAGTTGTTCGTGCGTGCACTGTACTGGATGCCACATGGCTCTAAGCGGGGGTGCTCCATGTTGCAGGTCTGTGGGGGTGGGGGGTGTTGTGGGTCGTGGGGTGGCTGGACACCCACTGACACCGATTGCTGTGGACCGTGATGTCTGCCTTTCGGCTGTCGTTGTGCACTGCAGTGGCTGACACGTGGCTGTGGGGTGTGGGGGATGCTCCTCCTTGCTGTGCTGTGGGACTGGGGCCTGGTGTGTGTTGTACTTGGGCTGTCCACCGTCCCACCCACTGCACTTTGTGTTCCTGCCACTTACCTGTTACTTGTCGGTTAGTGCAGCTGTGGCGGACACATGGGTGTGGTGGGTGCTCGTTGTGGCGCTTCTGGCATATTTGGGGACCTGTTGGTGGTTACGTGGCTGGCTTAGTGTACACATGTCCCCACGCATCTTACAGTTGTTCGGTTTGGGCTGTGTGTGGTAGTGTCTGTTGCATGTGTGTGTGATGTGTTGTGTATTGTGTGCTGGACATGGGGGTGTTTGTCCCTGGGAGCTGTGGCATGGTAGTTGCGCATGTGAGTACATAGCGGTGTGCTGGTATACATTAGTTTGTACTTACCAGCCTCCACTCCCCTGCTAATCCGGCGAGGATCTCCGGATGTATTACGACTCGCACCTTCTCCTCCCACGCTTTGAAGGTCTTAAAGAGCGCGGGATTCCTCCGCCAGTGACGGCAGCCAGCTCTCTGTTTTTGCCCTCCTTCTTCTTGACCAGGCTCTTTACGTCATTCCAACGTTTGTTAATTTCGACTCTGTTCCTGGGCAGGGTCCCGACTGCATTGACCTGGTCTACGATCTGGTTCCACATTCTGTTTCTGGTGGCTAGTGGTGTGTGCTGGACCATGTTCCCATAGATTTGTGGGTACACCTTGATGATCTCGTCGACCATGACCGTCAGCTCCATGGGCGTGAACTTGGGCATTCTTTGTGGTGCCATGGTGTTTGTGGTGCTGGTGCGGTGTGTGTTGTGTAATGTGCTGGGGGTTTGTGGTGCCGGTGTTTGGTGGTGGTGGTGGTGGTGGTGGTGGTAGTGATGTGTGCGTTTCTGTGGTGTGCTGCTGTCCTTGCTGTGTCACTGTGTCCTCTCCTCTCCTCTCTGGTTTGCAATGTAGCAAGGGGTTGTGGTCTGTGGGAGTGCTGCTTTTGTACTCACCTATGTGGGTGTGTCCTCATGGTCTGTTGTTTTCAGGTGTGTTGTGTCTGGGGTTCTGGCCTTTGTATTTTTTGTTTGTCCGGGGGGTGTTTTCGGGATGTGTACTGTGCTTGTGTATTTGTGCGTGCCTTGCTGTGTGGACTTGTTGGCCATGTTGTGTGCTATTGGTTTTGTGTGCGGATGGTTTCTGTGCAGGTACGTTGGCGCCATGGCTTCTGCCGTGTCGATTCTCATCGGCGTTGTTTGCGCTGGCGGGCGGTATATTTGTGGTTTTTCCGCGCTCATGTCGGTGCGATCGTAATGTCACGTGCGGTGTGTCGGCCGTGAGGGCGGGCGGTTTTGTGTTGTCGTGCGTGTTTCCGTCCGTGGCGGGCGGTTTGACTCCGACTCGGACGTTGGCGGGCGGTATTTTGTGTGCTTTTTCCGCCGATGGCGGTTTTCGGTTTGTGAAATCGTAATGGCGTGGTCGGTGTTCAGGCGGTGTGTGCGGGCGGATTTTTGCCGCTTCCATGCCTGGCGGATTTATTTACGCCGGGTATCGTAATGGGCCCCTATGTGTCATGATGTGGAGTGGACTTTTGTGGAGTTGAATTATGTGGTATGGAGGGGAGTGGAATAATGTGTTATGGAGTGGAGAGGATGTATGTGGTGTGTAGTTGAAATATGTGTAGTGCAAATATGTGGCAAGGGGTGGGGTGAAATTGTGTGGAGTGTAATTCTATGGCATGGTGCCAAATTGAATTTTGTGGAGTATAATTATGTGTTTTGGAGCTGAGTGGATATATGTGGAGTGGAATTATGTGGCAGGGAGTGGAATTATGTTTTGTGGAACTGTTTTGCATGAAGTGAAATTATCTGAAGTTGAATTGTGTTGTGTGGAATGTAATTATGTGGATTGGAGTGGAGTGGAAGTATGTTGCATGGAGTGGTATTATGTGAAGTGGAATTTTGTGGCATGGAGCAGAGTGGAAATAGGTGGGGTGGAATTTTGTTGAATTGTAATTATGTGATGTGGAGTGTAATGATTTGGACTGTACTTGTGTGGAGATAAATTGTGTGGTGTGGAATTATGAGATGTTGAAATGTGTTATGTGGAGTGGAATTATCTGGTGTGAATTTGAGTGGAATTATTTGTAGTGGCATTATGGTGTGTAGTGGCATGGATTGGAATTTTGTGTTGTGGGGTTGAATTATGTTTTGCAGGGTGGAATTATGTGATGGGTTGTTGAATTGCGTGGCATAGAATTGTGTGGTATTCTGTTGAATTATGTGGATTGGAATTATGTGGAATGTAACTATGTGGCATGCAGTGGGGTTGAATTATGTGGAGAGGCATTGTATGGCATGGAGTGGAAATATGTGGAGTAGACAGGGACAGGATGGAGGGTGGAAGAAGAAGAAATAGGGATGGGGCAGGATGGAATGGATTCAAATGCAAGCTTTCCAGTGCAATAGGAAATAACGTCACTAATTCCTATGCCCCTCTCACACTACAGGAGGTGCATTTGCAGAGTGGCGGAGAAAGGGGGTGTGGCCTCTGATGACCTCTCAGCAATCCAGCTATCTGGGTCCTACTGGAGGTAGCAGGAGGGCTATTTGGTCCCTAAGGACCCTCAAGAGCCAAGGGAACTTCATCCCCCAACTAGTAGTGTGCCAGGAGGCACATTTGCAGAGTGGTGGAGGACGGGCATGTGTCTTTTTAGGGTGGAGGATGTATGGGTTGGGGTGGTGGTTGAGCATGTGGGTCATGTTTAAAGGCTCTAAATTTTGCTATGAATGAGAGGCTGCTGAATGAGTGTTGTTGTGTTAGGGTGTTTATAGTAGGTGTTGGTAAAGATAGAGGGTATGGGAGTAAAGATGGTTTAGGATCTCTCTCATTTGTGTCGTCATGAGTGTGGGAGTGGGGGTTTGTTTCAATTTTGTGATTAATATAGTATGACGTTGTGTTTGTGTGAGATTTTGATGTGCTGGTGTGTGTGTGTGTTATGTTTTGTTTATGTGGAGTAGTGAGATGAGATATTGATTAATGAACTTCTGTGAATGCAAAGTACTGTTGGTGAGTGAAAGTTGATTGGTAAAGGTGGCAGTGATGTGTGTTGGATGAGAGGGTATGGGGTGTGTGAGATGGGGTGGACAGGGGTTATTCATGTTTGTGTTAGATTTGGTAGCAAGAAGAGGTAATATGTGTGGTGGAGTGGAGAATAAGGATTGTTTGGTTGTGTGTTTTTGGTAGAAAGAGGAGGAGGGTGTTGGTGTTGGATATGAGAGAGTATTGAATATTGGGTTGCTGGTGATGGTAATTTATCTCTGAGGAGTATGTAGAGGGTAGAGCTAGTGTATTGTATGAACAGGAAGTATGTTTTTTTTAGTGATTAAGGTTAAGTATAAATTGGGTTTGTGTTGTGTTGGTGATGTGTGGATTTGACAGTGGTACTGGACAGAGTGGTAGTTTGTGTGAGAGTGAAGGTGCCATTGTGGCAGTTGGGATAGAAGGCTGTATAGATGTCCTTTGTGGGGTTTTGTAGTGGTTGACATTGTTATGTTATGTTATGTTATATTATAAGTTCTTCTAAAGCGCATGGCTGCCCCAGCAACTGGGCGTCCCAGCGCTGAGACTGACAGGTGCAAGCAGGGGAGGATTTCACCTGGAGGTTTGATAAAAGCCACGTTTTGATCATTTTTCTGAAAGCCCAGTGGTCTTGCGTGCCCCATGCAGCAAGAGGAATAGAGTTCCGTAGGGCTGGTGCCAAAGCCCTGAAAGAGCGCCCCCCTGCTCTAGTCCTGCGTACTCGGGGGACCAAGGCAAGATGCAAATCCGTGGAGTGCAGGGTTCGAGGCGGAACATATGGCGAGCGCAGCCAGTTCAAGATTTGTGGACCTTGGCCGTGTAAGATCTTGTGTGTAGTACAGAGGGTTTTAAAATAGATTCTCTGTTCTATCGGCAGCCAGTGAAGCCGGCGCAGCAAGTCAGAGGCATGGCAGTGCTTGGGTAGTGCAAAACGCATACGGGCAGCTGGGTTCTGTGCTCGTTGGAGTCTTTTGGTCACAGCTTTATTCACGCCGAGTAAGAGCCAAGTACCCTTCTCCATATGAATGAGGCATCAAAGTGCAAAGGGAATAACATGGACATGGCGGCAGATTTAACCCACATCTGTGCACACTGAAAATGGCAGCCAGTGCAAAACACTCTTTACCCCAGGCATTGTGATGGTGAAGCTGGGGATATCAATAAGGTAGATCTGAGATCAGGTTTTAAAGCTTTCCTACTGAATACATGTTCTCTTCAGAAACATGAACTTGAGATTTTTGACCTTTTGCAAGAAACCGCACCTGACTTACTGTTTCTTACGGAGACTTGGCTTTCACATGATTCTAGCCCGACCATAGCCACAGCAATTGCACCCGGTTATAAGATCTTGAGAGTAGATCGCCAGGTTGGCAAAGGCGGAGGGATAGCGATTATCTATAAGGATAAATTTGTATGCAATCAGATTACGCCTGGAGAACTGGAGGGTGCGGAATGCCTTGGCTTCCAATGCACCCTATCAGCTCAACAAACATTAGCTGGTGCCCTCATCTATAGACCCCCTGGCCCGAGTAAATCATTTCTGAATGCTATCAGTGAGTTGATGGCTCCTCTGGTCCCCCGGTTTAACCACTATATGATTCTGGGAGATTTTAATCTGCATATGGATATCCCTACGGACAAGGAATCCATGATTCTTATGGAAGCATTGTCTGTTCTGGAATTAGATCCGGTTGTTATGCATCTACACACAACAAAGGTCACATGCTTCACCAGATTTTTACAAATATACCTTTGGAGGTTGAGGCTCCTCTCCCGCTGGTATGGTCGGACCATTTCCTCATTAATTTTATGATACCCCAATTGGGAAGAGATGTCACGATGACAGCTTTGAAGAAAGACACTAAATTCAGAGCGTTCCACCGGATAAATTCGGGGTTTTGGGGAACTGCTCGAATCTTCCAACCCCAGCTGCAGGGTAACGCCGAAGCGATGCGTTGCTGCTTGTTGATTGGTTACTACAAAAAGTCCATCAATTAGCCCCCTTACAGTCACTATCATCTAGAAGCACTAAACGGTCAGCCCCCTGGTACAACCAACTGCTCAAGGATAGCAAAACATTTTTTAAGAGATTGGAAAGGCAATGGCGAAAAAAATATGATTTAGACACCAAAAGAGAATATAAACAATCACTCAAAGGCCACTATAAGAAAGTCTATGAGGCCAAAAAAAACTATTTTACAAACAAAATAGAATCCTCCATATCTAAAAGTAAAGACTTGTTTAAAATTGTAAAATCTTTTACTAACCCGGCTCTGGAGATGAAGGTCGCTCCCTCCACTGCAGATTAGCCGGTACTATTAGCAACTTTTTTTCATGAAAAGATCAGAATGATTCAAGAAACTCTGAGGGCAAAATCGTCCGAGACGGACGAAACAGCATCTAGTCACGTGGAGTCAGGGGATGGTCCTATGTACTTGTTACAGCAATTTCCCCCGATGCCTCTGGAAACTTCCCTAGCTAGCATCAAAGGCCTGAAGTCGGGCTCCCCTTCCGACCCCTGTCCTGTAAAGGTGATAGAGTCCATTGCTCATGTTATTAATCCAGTGGTAAATAAAATCTGCAACGCCTCATTAGAATCTGGCCACATGCCAACGAGATAGAAGCAGGCAAAAATCCTGCCACTTATTAAAAAACAGACCGCGGATCCGAAATTGCCAGAAGATTATAGGCCCATCTCTCTTCTCCCCGCCTTTTCTAAGGTGGTGGAGAAATATGTGAACTCGGTGATTACTAATTACGTGGAAACTAACAACCTTCTCCACAATAGTCAGTCGGGGTTTCGACCCAATTACAGCACCGAGACCGCCCTCTTAGAAGTATCTGAATACATCAAGGAGACTTTGGACGGGGGTGGGAAGGCCATTTTGATTTTGTTAGATTTATCAGCGGCCTTCGACACCGTGCCTCATGTTAAACTATTGGACAGGATTCAGGATCTTGGTATCGGAGGCTCTGTATTAAAATGCCTAACCTCATATTTGAAAGACAGGGATCAGGAGGTTTGGTGTCCTCCCTATGCAGCCAAAATCCCTAAAATGGAGGTCGGAGTCCCTCAGGGCTCCATTCTGAGCCCCACATTATTCAATCTCTATATGTCCCCTTTAGCTGGACTGGCTGAGTCTTATGGAGCGAAAATCATCTCATACGCTGATGATACTCAGCTCCTCTTCTCCTGTGACAAAGGGATGAATTTTGAGGGTACCGTGATCAAAACCTGCCTCTCTAAAGTGTTTACATGGTTAAGATCTAACCAGCTAAAATGCAATCCGGAAAAGTCGGAAATCATCTTTTTTGGCACTCAACCGCCAGATGACTGGAGACTCTGGTGGCATGAAGATATGTCGCCACCCTCGTCGGCTCAACAAAAAGTTAAGAACTTAGGCGTTTTGATAGATGATCATCTATCAATGAAGGCCCAAGTCCAATCAGTGGTAGGAACGTGCTTTGGTCTCCTCAGGATGTTGAGGAAATTTCTTCCTCTCCTGTCTCTTGAACACAGGAAATCGTTGGTCCAAGCACTAATCATTTCAAGATTGGACCATGTGAATATACTCTATCTCGGCCTTCCAAAATATCTTCTTAAACGTCTGCAGGTGGCACAGAATGCCGCAGCTAGAGCCATTCTCAGGCTTAAGGTGAGGACACATATGTCCCCCCACCTTAGAGAACTGTATTGGCTCCCAGTAAAAAACAGAATCCGATTTAAAGCGATGGTACTATTCTTCAAAGCTTGGCACGGAACAGGGGCCAAGTATATGTGTAGAAGGATCTCTCATTATGTCCCTTCTAGATTGCTGAGATCCTCCTCAATGAATCTAGCCAAAGTACCCAGAATCTCCCACGTGCGGTCTGGGGTATCCTCATTTGGGCTTCTAGGTGCTCAGGCCTGGAATGCGCTCCCCGCCTCACTGAGAGCGGTGGCGGATTTTACCATTTTCAGAAAGCGCCTTAAAACCCTGCTCTTTAAAAAAAAACTGTGAGGTCTTCTTTTGCGCGTTTAGGTTTCCTTATATGTGTCCTTCATGTGCTTGGAGGTTATGGGGCGGGTCTATGCCGGGGGGCCTTTTGATGCGCCGGGACACTCGATTGAGTAGCTGTGCACTATACAAATGCCTTTATATTCATATTCATATATTCATTGCAGTAGTCCAATCGGGACTGTACAGTCGATTGGACAATAGTTTGACGGATGGATGCGTCAAAGAATCCCAGAATGGGTTTCAGGCCACGTAGGAGTCCGAAGCAGGTGCCTGTGACTGTTTTGGCTTGACTTTCGAATGAGAGGGTGTTGTCTAACAGGAATCCTAAGTTATTAACCACCGTTTTCGGTTGGGGAGGGGTACCCAGAGTCGCAGGCCACCATTGGTTGCCCCATAAGTGGGCATTGCGGCCCACCAGGAGAACCTCTGACTTGGTGGAATTCAATTGCAGGTAGTTATCCGCCATCCAGTCTGAGATGGCCATAAGGTCATCTTGAAATTTTGCTTGGTCCTGTTTGGGGTTATTGGAGAAAGTGAATACCAGTTGGGTATCATCAGCGTATGATACCATGTCGATGTACCGTGTTTTGGCCAGAAGGGCCAGGGGGCGGACGTAGACATTAAATAGAGTGGGGCTCAAGGCAGAGCCCTGTGGGACACCACATCCGAGAGGGTGGACGCTGGACGAGAAGGGGGAGCAGAGACCTGGAAGGTTCGGTCAGTCAGAAAAGACACAAACCAGGCCAGGACCTTGCCCTTGACCCCGATCTCCTCAAACCGTTGTAGTAGGATCCTATGGGAGACCGTGTCAAAGGCCGCACTGAGGTCTAACAAAATCAGCACTGAGGTTTTGCCCTCATCCAGAGTGGCCCACAGCTGCTCTGTGACTGCAAGTAGTGCAGATTCAGTGCTATGTCTAGGCCGAAAGCCATTTTGTGACCTATCCAGGATCGTGTTTGCTTCCAAGTATTTAGTCAGAGCAATGTTAACATAGGACTCCATGATTGTAGCCAGGTATGGGAGTCGGGATATAGGGCGAAAGTTCTCAGGCAGAGATGGATCTAGTGTAGGTTTTTTTAATAGGGGGATAACAATGGCTTGTTTCCAAGACTTAGGGATCACCGCCGCTGAGAGTGAGATGTGGATAGGGATTGTTTGTTGTATATGATTAGTGTGCATTAGATGAGTATGTTAATATGTTTGTGGATGTGGCTGGGTTAAGGTAGTGTGTGGTAAACAGTAAAAAGGGCAGCTTTTCTGGCCCTAGGTTCAAACTGCCGTGAACAGGCCAAAACAGGCAACTGCTCTCATCCTTTTTGCACTTAGCCTTGACGTCCGGGCTGAGACGTTCTAAGCCCTAGGTCAGGTGAACTTTTGCCAATGAAAACCCTAGCCCTAATCCTAACCAATCATAGCCTTAACCCAAAGCCCTAGGAACAATGATAACCAATCACAGCCCTAGCCCTAGCAACCAATCAAAAGCCAAACCCCAAACCCTAGTTTCAATCGAAACCCTAGCCCTAGCAACCAATTAGAACACTAGCCCTATTGGCCAATCAGAACTGTAACTCTAAGTCCAATTCACACCCTAGACCTAGGAACCAATCAGAACCCTAGCCTTATTGGTCAATCAGAACTCTAACCCTCAGCCCTATGTCCAATAGAAACCCTAGCCCTAGGACCCAGTCAGAGCACAGATGCAACAATCAGTAAGAAGTAATATAAGGGGCGTGTGACCTTATGCACAGGCTGGTGTGTAGGGGGCCAGGGAGGGGCACCTGAAGTCATAATCTCCTTGGAAATAGACAGGCTCAATCCTCACTTTGTAGTTCCTATTCAACCCTGCAGGTAAGGCCCAAATCTAAAGCCAATAAAAATACTGCTTTTCGCACATTTAAACAAATCACTATTTCTAACCACAAACGAGTGATACATACACTTTCAAACATAATTTGAACCACAAACCAGATTCAGCAGTCTCTTAAACATACTCTGGTTAGTGTCTGGTGTGCACTGATGCTGAACAGGAAGCGCAGTCTAAACAGTGAAGTGCTTTAGAAACTACACATGTAATTTTCCTTTCTTCCACATTTTTTCCTTGTATCTGGGGAGACTGGCCCCGCGTGTCATTCATTTCTTCCTTTAATGCTTTATATTAGTTTGTGAAACAGCTGACACCTTTGCTACTTTAACTTAGATATGTAATTTATTGCATTACACTTTTATTTTCCTTTTTCATTTTTGCTCTCAGTATCTATCATTTTGGTAGAACCAAGGACAATAGGCTTCTCCTTAATTTATTCAGTTTGACTGACAGCTCAGCAAACACCTGAGCTGCCATTTTCTCAGAAACAAGCCACATCGACAGCTGCCATGTTCAGCACCCTGGAAATATCACCAACAAATTAAGAAGGAGAGCTGAGCCAGAGTTAAGGGTCTGGCTGGGCTGTTAGAGCCCATGCACGAGATGAGCCCAAATAATGTTTGTTATGTAAACCATACAGCAAACATCACATAAAATATGATAAAGTATCTTCAAAATTAAAAAAAGTGCATTTCTTTAACATGTGAAAGCTTTGACATTAATGAGTCACAATTTATCACTTCAATCAGAAGAACGTAATAATAGAGGGGCATATTATCATCGGCCAGCGATAATTATCGCTGGCTGTGCTTAGCGATAATAGTCCTATCGCAGGCTATCTCTGGAAATTATCACCCTGGTAGCGCGTTATTAACAACGCGTTTCTCCAGGGCGATAAAAATTCCAGAGATAGCGAGGTTATCGCCGTTTTGCAGGGAACATCGCTGGTTTTCCAGCAATGTTCCCTGCAAACGGCGATAACTTCTGCTAATACGACCCTGTGGTCGTATCAGCAGAATCCACCCCTATGTTAGGGATGGCTAAGTCAGGATTTTAGCAGACGTTAGATTTTGGCGAAAACGGCCGTTTTCGCCAAAATCTAACCTCTGCTAAAATCATGTGGGCTGCCTTGGTAATATCGCGATGTGAACATCAGCGATATTTGCAACGTAGTCCATCCGGGGTACGCTCAGTAACGCCACTTTGCATCTCATTAGAGATGCAAAGATGGGCGTTGGGGAAAGAGCGATAATGCAAGGATTCACGCGATAGCGTGACCTTGCTGATTAGGCGATAAAATTATCGCTGCTTTTCGTCCGAAAACGGACGCAAAAGCGGCGATAATTGTTTATCGCCTCGTTGATAATATGCCCCAGAGTTTTTAAACATAAACCATTAGTGAACTAAGAGCGAAGACAGTTTTCATGTAAACCCTGTATGAGGCCCAGATTATTATAAGCAACATTATAATCTATTAAATCAAACACAATAGGTTTTTGTACAACTGTTTTTCTGAATTTACGTATTTGAAAGTGCTTTCATTTGGGATAATGAAGAAAGAGGAGTTTTGGTGAAATAAAATATTTGGCTAAGATTACAGACATTTAAGTGGGCAAGCTGCAAATGATGAATATAGGCCCAGATCTCTGTACTGTAGGACCTGGCCTGGCAGTTGGGGCTGGACTGTTCCCACTGGGCGCAGGGTCAAGACTGATTTGCATATGGCTGGGTTCAAACTGGAATGGCATGGGGAGCAAAAAAACTATGGATTTAGGCCCAGATCTCTGTACTGGGGTGAGTGAATGACATTGTTCTGCATTCTGTCCATCAATTGTTCTTTTCCATTTGTCACCCCGAGTCGGACGGGTATGCCCAGATGTGGGTCGCGTGCTATGGATGCCACTGGAGTCAAGCTATCCTGGCTGGTGAGGGGTGAAGCCCCGAAACCGGTCCTAGGATGCTTGTTTCCCGTCCAGGGAGGACCTGGTCTGGCAGTTCGGGCTGGACTGTTCCCACTCGGCGCAGGGTCAAGACTGATTTGCTTATGGCTGGGTTCAAACTGGAATGGCATGGGGAGCAAAAAAACGATTGATTTAGGCACATATCTCTGTACTGGGGTGAATGTATGACATTGTTCAGCATTCTGCCCATCATTTGTTCTTTTTGCATTTGTCACCGCGAGTGGGACGGGCATGCCCAGACGTGGGTCTCGTGCTCTCCATGCCACTGGAGTCAAGCTATCCTGGCTGATGAGGGGTGAACCCCGAAACCGGTCCTAGGATGCTTGTTTCCAGTCCAGGGAGGACCTGGCCTGGCAGTTCAGGCTGGACTGTTCCCATTGGGCGCATATGCATATGGCTTTGCATATGGCTGGGTTCAAACTGGAATGGCATGGGGAGCAAAAAAATGACGGATTTAGGCCCAGATCTCTGTACTGGGGTGCATGTATGACATTTTCTGCATTCTGTCCATTTATTTTTCTTTTTGCATTTGTCACCCCGAGTGGGACAGGTATGCCCAGACGTGGGTCCCGTGCTCTCCATGCATCTGGAGTCAAGCTATCTTGGCTGATGAGGGGTGAAACCCCGAAACTGGTCCTAGGATGCTTGTTTCCAGTCCAGGGAGGACCTGGCCTGGCAGTTCAGGCTGGGCTGTTCCCATTGGGCGCAGAGTCAAGACTGATTTGCATATGGCTGGGTTCAAACTGGAATGGCATGGGGAGCAAAAAAATGATGGATTAGGGCCCAGATCTCTGTAATGGGGTGAATGTATGACATTGTTCTGCATTCTGTCCATCAAGTGTTCTTTTTGCATTTCATTTTTTTATGTGACAGCTTTGTTTGTACCTCTTTGTGCAGTTTTTATATAGCGCAAACTCAACCCGAAGATATTGAAACGGTTTAGGTGCGTACACGTCTCTACCAATTTTTTATAGGCACAGGGAGATTAAATGAGATTAAGTGATTTGTCTGGAATCATAGGATGTTGAGCTGAACGGGTCTCAAACCTGTTTCCCAGTTCCAAAGTCTGCAGCTCTCGCCATAACGCAACACCCTGAGTAGATGGAGGGTGGCAGGGGAAGCCACTTGAAAGCTTGGCTCACTTTGGGCTTGAGATTCCAATAGGACCTCGAGCTGAGTCAGAGCCAGGCTACAGTCATGAGCCTGGCTCAAGCTTTCAGTGGCTCACCCACCTCTAATATTACCCCTGATCTCACCCCTGATCTACCTCTCAGTATACCTCCTAAACACAAAATTCTCTACCTTAACCACAAAAATTGCACTGGCAGCTGTATGGCTACCATTTTTCACATACTTTCTCTTGGTGCCTAATTGCCACTGGCCCCTTCTCACATGTCAATTTTTTCATTTGTTCTTTTTCTCCCTCTTTTCACTTACTTACATCATTACACTTTGTGCTACCTCGCCCGGGGCTCTCCTACTGCCTTCTGTTCAGATCTTGCAGACTAGTTAGCCACTTAGATTCTACCTGTCTTCAAATATTTTTTCTAGATGGCCTCAACCTTTGGGTAGAGGAACCTTCCAACCTCTTTTTAAACATATTTGACAATATTCTGGGGTTCTATTGGCATGCCCTGGTGGAATTGCCCCTTTTTAACGAGTTAATTTGGAATTAACAAGCTATTTCAACACAGTTGTTGGGCATCTGGGATCCTCCAGACACATAGCAGACATCTTTCCTTGTTGAATTAACTGTCACTTCCCAATACAAGTCTTAAGGCTTAATGGGACCTGTGGGCAGATTACAACACTAGAAAGACCATGGATTCTACAGAGATAAATTGATTTCAATAGAGCAAAACATGTTTTATTTTGTTAGCTTGGCATGAGTTACAAATCAGTTCTCTGTTTGAGACGCGTGTGAGAAACAAACAATCATATAGCTAAGAACCATAGAATTCAAAGGTGCTAAGCAAATTGCAGTTAAAAGAAAACAATGCAATAAGAGCAAGTAAACAGAAACAGGACAATGACAGGGTTAAAAAAATAATTAAAATTGGAGAATCTACCTATTGAATAACACATGCATAAAATCATTGTTTTGATGATAAATGGAAAAATTACAAATTATCTAAGCATCCTTTTGAAGATTCTGTGGGACCTAAATGACTCAACTTGCTGAAAAAATGACCAGTTGGCAGGGAGGACAGGAATTAAAAGATAACACTACTGGGTGAATAAAACAGGCCATTACTATTGTTGAAAGAAAGTACAGTCTTCACAACTTTGTGGCTCTTCTGTGTACCAGCAAACAGGAAGTCTCACTCATTAACCCATTTTTGGCTTCTCCTCTAGCCGCCTGTTTCGAACATTGGTATATGCTTCTCTATTGTATTTAGCTGACTACCTAAAATGGTCAGGGTGTGCAGCAGATGTATGGTAGGACTATCACCACCATTCCTCATTTTCTGTAACTACCTACACAACAGCAACCTCGAGGGCTCTAAGCAGTTGCAGTTCAAATGTGTAGGCCCACACCATACACTTACTGTTCAGAAAAATGTATGATTTCGTGGTGCAAAGTCATGATATCCAAATCAAAAGTCCACCTCTGATATTAGCAATTTCAAATTTGTTGCATGACACGCCAGTGAAAAGCACAAAAGTAAACTAAAGGACTTGTTCATGCAATGTGCTGCTTTGGAATCTTTGCCAAGCAGATGAAAGGCCTTGCCATAACTGGAACCATGAATCCCAGTAATCAAATGTACATTTCTGATGGTTACTGGAAATCTGAATCAGAGTGGGCACTCAAAGTAAGTGTTCAGCCAAACACTGTTGCACAGTGGGCCAATAAATAAGGAGAGCGTCCTTATGATCTCTGTTTGCAAGTGGCTTAGTAACTCTGGTTTAGGATTTTACATACTTTCTCTACACAAAAGGACTGCAGTGTTCTCATGAAAACCATGAGGTGCTAAACTCCCAGAAGAGGATATTTAGTTCTTAGGATCTTCTAGCTGGCCTCAATGATTGGCAGGTCACTTTCAGGATTGTCTTTATGCCTTTTCTGTGTGCGTGTGTGTTGTCCATATAGTAGTGTGGCTAAAATGGCATCAAAGGTCTCTGAGATCTTCACAGTTCTTTGTCTACATCAGTGATGGCTTGGTCACCATTTGACCACAGTGATCATTTTACGCCGCTGGTCAACAATGTGTTATAGCTATACATAACCCCTACCAGCCTATCCTACCTTGGTCACCAGCACATCGACCTCGTAGATGATTTTTTTAAATCTTTTTAGCCCAGACAAGTATAATTACTTTGTGAATGTTGGTCATAAGTGGAAAAATGTGTCTGAACTTGACAAATAGATTAAATGAGGCTGTCTTGAAAACCACTCAAGGTCAGATGTGCTTTAGTGGGCAGACCTGGTGAAGAATTTCAGATGTTTCTTAGTTCTATTTTTGAAGCTCAAAGAGGTATGAGGAATCAGTATGAAGGCTGTTTCTGTTGAGGTTTTCTTAGATCTGTCAGCCTTTGGGTGGTGATCCTCCAAACATTTTGCCTTTGACCTCCAGTTTTTCTAAAATCCGTTTTTATTGGCTTGAGGACTCTGTGCACTTTACCACTGCTAACGACTGCTCACTCCTGTAAACATAGTAAAATAAGCTGGCACCTGATTGGCATATTTAATTTACTTATAAGTCCCTTGTAGAGTCATATATCATATGCCCAGATCCTGTAAATTCAATGCTACTAGTGATCCTGCCTTATTTATGAGCCACCTACTTAAGTAGCCCCTTAAAACATTTCTCAGGTCTGCCAGTGCAGCCTGAATGCAATTTGGAACTGCCATTTTGACTTGGCAATATAACACCCTTGGCATGCCTTAAAGTCCCCTTTTATTGCCATCAAGGCACCCCTAAGGTGGGCCCTGGGTAGCCCATAGGGCAGGGTGCATTGTAGTTAAAAGGTTGGACATGTTCTTTTAAGTTTTACATGTTCTGGTAATGGAAAACTCCTAAATTAGTTTTTCACTACTGTAAGGCTAACCAGTCCCTTAGGGTTGCCTTATTACATTTAATAAGTGCTGACTTTTGATTGGGAACAGGTAAGCATTTCATGTTTGGTGTCTGTGAAATTGTAAATCCTCTATAATGGTAAAGTTGGATTTTAAATTACAATTACGAAAATGCCACTATTAGAAAGTTGCCATTTTCATGACCTTACTATTTGGTACCTGCAGCCTGGCCTAGGTCACATGACTGGGTGTAGTTGGCAGTTGGACTTTGTTTATTCCTCACAGACAGTCACACAACAGAGGGATTAGGTGTGCCTGGATGGGCCATTAAGTGTCAGGATGGGAGGCCGGGGCTGGGCACAGCCCCACTTGCAACTGAATAGGTAGTGCTCTGCCTTCACACAAATCACTTGTCACCACTGCATTGTACCAGCAGCCAGCTTGGAGCCAGGACAGAACAGTCAGAAAACACAAAGCACTTCAAAGGGTCTTTCCTAGAAACTTCTCTGACTTCAAATAAGGAATGAGTTATAAAAAATGGACCCTCAGACCCACTCTTCAGTTCACTTTACGGACCCACGGATGGACTCTCAGAGGACTGACTACTGCTGTGGCCTTCTGTGTACCCCACAATATTGCTTTTCTGCATCTGGAAGGACTGCTTTGCTGCCTGGAACCCGCCTTGAAACTTCAAAGGCCTGCCCTGCTGCTTGAGGCCTGTTTCATTACTTGAAACCAGGACTACCAGAGTGAAGCCGTGGACTAGTTTGCTGGCCTCCTGATCAGATCCTCAAGGACATTAAAGCCTCCAACCATCTTGAACTAGCACTTCGGCCCAGCCTGAGTGAGCCCTAACCTTCCAAGTGGTGGCCCCCCAGTCCTGGGACCTTGGTGGTTGTGCTAAAGGAGACCAGATAGTCTTTTGGCTAACAACTTGGCTGAGAACCAACAGAAGAATGGGACCAACCTGCTTGTCTAGCCATCCAGTGTGTATCAAAGTTTAGCCTGACTTTGCGGCAGCTCCCACTAAGTTTTTACCACCAGCAGCAAATCCTGTACAGTGGCCCCTCTGCAAAGGGGTTTCCGGCCTGCAGCCTCGAGCTTCACCCACTGAAGATTTTTGACTTTCAAAAGAGAGGCTAAGTGCAAACTTAGAGGTCTTCATCGCAACTTTACTCAGCAGTTCCCCGACGGCAATGCGTCCTTGGACACCGCTTGCAGCCTCGCCCCACTGAACTTTACCTTCTCAGAAAAGTTTCAGCAAAATTTCTTCTAAGTCCGAAGGTAAGCCCCAACCGGGCCCAATACACTTCTTGTATCTGTACCAAACTCCACCACGTTCGACCATATTTTTTTACTTTACCTAAGTCTTGCACTAAAATATGCCCACAGTTGGTGCTTTGATCTTTTAGGCACTAGATTTAACTTTAAATTTATAAATTCATAACTGGTCTACTGATTGGATTTTTGCCATTTTGGTGTCAAATATTTTATTAAAAGTTACTCTATTTTTCCATATTGGTGTGGGACTTTTCTTATGTTGTGTTTTCACTTTATTACTGTTTGTGTCCTGCATAAATACTTTACACATTGCCTCTAAGTTAAGCCTGAGTGCTTTTGCGCCAAGCCACCAGAAGGTTAAGCATAGGTTGATTTAGATACTGTTTTGATAAACCCTGATAGGGAGTATCATCGTTGACTGAAAAGGGCTTTCATCCTCTTCAATCAAAAATCCAATCTCCTACACTGACAAAGTAGGCATATTTGAGAACTGCAGTGCGGGGGTGTAGTTTAGTGGTTGTGATTACAGGATTAATGAAGACAGTTACCCCATCTGTGAGTCTGCGAGTTCGCAACGTTTAACCCCCGAAAAATTGAGAGAATTACACATCTGTTAGGTATGATCAACCTTATTGGCGGCACAGGAAGACTTTGATAGTGACTTGACCATGGAGAACAGTGGATTTGAAGTGTATAGAACACCTAGAATTGAGTGCATATAATAATCTGCTTTTACAACCAAAATTGATTTCATATATTGCTTTTCAGCAATTCTTAACTTGATTTTAATTTCAGGAGAGCTATACAGTGCCAGAGTTTTAAAACAAACAGGTTCATACAAACTCCAATGTTCTTAAATGGAAGATAAGAATCTAAGGCCTCTTTGACCCAGTTTGATAGTTTCATACAAGGTCTTATGGTCTTAAACTAAACCAAAGACAGAAATCTAAGGCCTCTCTGACCAGATATGAAACAGAGGCATCTTAGACCACCTTCACTGTGTCTTTAGATACTTTCATGCTGTCAGCAGGTGCTTTAACAACAAGCACGCGCTCCGCTGAATGATGAGTTACTGATGAGGGAATAGTGGGGAGCACTGCTAATAGTGCTTTGCTTGAGAATTTGGCCAGAGGGCAAGATTCATTAACTTTTTCAAATGAAGGATAGTTCAGCCCCGCAGCGTCAGAGGACTGGATATGAAAAACAGTCAGACAATGATTGGTCCAGGTCTGAGAAGAATTTGACCAATGTTAGCAACTTGCCAAGGGGAAAAAATAGGTAAATAGTGTGCTTATCCTTATCGGTAGGTGCCTTAAACAGCTGTGAAAGGCCACCTGCCTTCATGGAGCCAACAAGGTCTTTGGTGGTAGAATCAGAGGAATTGTCAACCTGACTATCAAAATCGCTTAGAATAAAAAATTGAGAATGAGACAGAATGGGGGGGGGAGGAGATTGCTTTGATCAAAGAGTAAACAAAGTTGGTGGAGGAACCAGGAGGGATATCACTGCGGCCATGGGGGGAAGCTTTAATACGGAGGTCAAGAATTTCTGCTGAAGACAAAGCAGCTAGCTGTAAGCTTTTAGGTTATGTCATGTTATGTTGATTTGTATAGCACACTAATTACCTAAGAAGGTATGCAGGTGCATGGGCAGGTATGTAGGTGTGTGGACCCCAACGTACTTATACGAAGAGCCAGATTTTCGGTTTTTGATATGTTGAGGGGGGAGGTCCATGTCTTCGGTGTGTTGTAGGAGAAAGTGTGACCTTCAGTTTTGATTTTGTGGATGCGGGAAGTGTGTGCAATTGAGAGTGAGGCAGAGCATAGGTGTCTGGTGGGTTGATGAAAGTGTATTCGGCTGTTCAAGTATTCTGGTCCTGTGTTGTGTAGGGATTTGTAAGGGGCGTGAGAAGTTTGAATTGGCTCTGCTTATGAATCGGGAGCCAGTGCAGTTTCCAGAGGTGTGGAGTGATATGGTTGCGGCATGGGAGGTCGGGCATGAGTCTTGCGGCGGTGTTGTGGATGGTCTGGAGTCTGTGTAGGAGTTGTTTGGAGATTCTTGCGTAGAAAAAGTGACTTTTGGTATTGAGGCTTGTATGACAGCCAGTCTGGTGTTCTAAGACAACCATTTGAAGGTCTTTCGCAGCATGCATAGGATGTGGCAGCAGGAGCTGCACACTGTGCTGACTTGAGCCATCATATTGAGCTTGTCATCTAGGATGATCCCTAGATTTCTTGCATGATCTGTGGGTGTTGGTTCTAGTTCCGACGGCCACCAGCTGGAGTCCCAAGGGGCAATCTTAATGCCGAACAGCAGTACTTCTGTCTTGTTGGAGTTGAGCTTTAGGGAGGTGGTTTGCATTCAGTCTGCTACTGGTGTGATGCATTTGGTGAAGTTTGGTTATGCTTGTGGTTGTCTTGTCTGTCAAGGAAAGGATAAGTTGGGTGTCTTCGGCGTATGAAATGACGGTGATGTCTTATGATCGGATGATTTTTGGCAAGTCGTGTCATGTATATGTTGAAAAGGGTGGGGCTATGGGATGATCCCTGTGAGACTCTGCATATCAGTTTCAGAAAGAACCAGAGCACCGAAACAGCAAACATCGCACCACTGCCGAAATTCAAATGATCCTTCACTGAGGAGAAACAGCGACCCTTACCCTGCTCGACTGCTCAGTGGCCTTCAATACTGACTCCCACAACACCCTCAAGAGAAGACTCCACAAGATTGGCATTCAAAGATCCACTCTCAAATGGATCTGTTCCTTCCTCACAATAAGAAACCAAAGGCTCAGACTGCCACCCTTCTCATCAGTAACCAACTTAGTCGGCTCTACCGCTCATCTTATCCAACCCGTGCTCTATTGCGGTCAGCCTGAAACTTTGACTTTGTCCCGGTCAAGCTTGACCAGATGTCCCAAGTTGGTGCTTTTAGTTTTAAGCACTAGAAAGTATTTAATGTTTAAAACTTCATAGCTCTGGTTCCCTACATTGGATTTTTGTCGTTTTGGTGTCATTTTAATCATATAAATATTTCCCATTTTATAACTTGGTGTTGGATTTTTATTGTGTGTTGTGTCTTACTTATTTACTTTATTGTGAGCCAAGCTATCAAGGGTTGAGCAAGGATTAATGTATTGGGACTTGACTGGACCATACTTGTGATGTTATTACTAGCTGTAGGTACCTACCTGCACCTACTAATAGATCACCTTCCAACACTTGGTGATCAGCGGGTGAGGATAGTTCTTGTGTTTAACCACACCATACAGCATTCAATTGAAGATCTTTAAAATTCCTTTAAATTGACCTAGAGCAAAAATTGATTTTTGATCTTTTAAATTTTGACAAAATGTTAATTCATTTTTAATTTTTCTAAATTGTTCTATTTAAAACATTTTGTGACCAAAAACTATCAATTTTGCAAAGTTTTTTTGACCCAAAACTAGGGATACCATGGAGTTTGATCTGGCTAACTTGCCTAACCTCAAAGTAGCTGAGTGTAGGATTTTGTGTAGGGCTAGGGGGCTACCAGCTAACAAAATTATTAGGAAAGCTGAGCTGAATAAGTCCCTTGAGGCCTGGGCAGAGATAGATCCAGGGGATAGAAGGGGAGGATGACCCCTCCAATAACCTTCAGGAGGAGGATGATGACCGCTTGTCCACTACTTCTAGCACCAGGGCCAGACATGTAGCCAATGAGGTGAGGAGAGGCTCCCCCACAGAGGAACCAGAGGTGTCCCTCAGAGAGTGAGATCTGGAGGCTCAGTTAGCTTACATAGCTATAGAAGATAAGAAATGGGCCCTGGCCAATAAGAAGTGGGCAAAGCAGGAGAGATGGTGGCAGCGAAGAGGAGGAAGATGTTAAGATGTCCAGGGGTGGTGGGTTTAATCCCAGACTACCCAAAAGGATTGTTCCCAAGTACCAAGCGGGGTATGACATTGATGAGTGGCTGACAGCATTTGAGAGGGCCCTTATGAGGAGGGTTAGCTCTCCATACAGGGGTTCCCTTCTGTGGGAGTTGATCCCAGTAGCTGGGAGGGTTAGGCTCCTGACCTTAGATAGGAAAGCTGCAGAATCTTACTCCGACATGAATCAGTGTCTGATCAGGAGGTTTGGTCTCATCTCAGAACAGTGCAGGATGAAGTTTAGGGACATCCAGAAAGTCTGCATGCAGTCCTGGGTGGACTTTGTAGACATCCCAGTAAAGAAACTAGAGCGGTGGATACAGGGTAACAAGGTAAGTACCTATGGGGAGCTGTACAGTTTGTAAATGAAGGAGCATATATTGACTAATTGTCCCTCAGAAAAGTTACACCAGAATCTAGTTGTCTCTAAGCGGTCTTGTCCCCGTGAACTGAGAAAGACAGCTGATGAGTGGGTGAGAACCAGAGTTTCCAAGAAACACCAGGGGGTGATCAAAAGAAAGGATGACAGGTCCCCTCATAGGGAAAGCCCTGGGTAACCAAGATAAAAAAAGAGCCCTAAAAAGATCCACAAATACCCAGACAGTAGGGGGGGTGGATCCCTGAACCAATTCACTTTCAAAGGGATGGGATTTCGGGGGAAGTCATTTGACCCTACCAAGGCTGGCAGGTTCTTTGACCCTTCAAATGTGGGGAAGTGTTATGACTTTAATCAGCCAGGACACTAAAGAGGAGATGCTGCCTGCACCAGGAAGCCCCCCACTGGTGGGCAGTCCCAAGAGGTTGTCAGTGTAGGCGTGAGGTGGAACTGGTCCTAGAGATGGGGCAAGGGTTCACAGAAGCAGCCTTAGTTTCCTTGGGTGGGGTGGAAATTGCAGCCCTGGCAGCCTTACCTCCCAGCATGGAGACGTACAGGCAGCAGCCTAAAATCAATGGGACTGAGGTGGAAGATCTGAGAGATACAGGAGCCAGTGTGACTACCGTCATAGAGAAACTGGTTTCTCCAGAGCAGATCATACCTGATGTGTATCACCAGGTAACCTATGCGGACAGCAGAGTCAAACTCCATCCTATGGCAATGGTGAGTTTGGAATGGGGAGGCGTGACAGTAGTGATGGTAGTTGTGTCTCCTGCCCTCCCAGAAGAGTGTCTAGAAGGGAAATCATCTTGAAGCTTCTGACAGGTCAGGTGTGGAGAGGACGGCCAATGCAAGGATGTTGGACCTCCCTGAGCGGGTATGTGCTGGGACTAAGTCACAGACTGCACAGAAGGGAAATGCTAGGCACTTGGACCCCTGAACAATGGGCCAAACCTCCAATGACAAGAGAGAGGGAACAGGGTCTGGTGAGCCAGACCAAAGAACTCCAGAGGTGCACTAGGAATCTGACCCTGAGGGGGAAGATCTGACCTCTGAGGTAGGGATTACACCCCTGCAAGATCTATCTGATTTGGCAGAATTGCAAGAAGCTGGTGGACCCTCAAGAGAGGGGTTGTGTCAGGGACAGAGAGAGTGACCCACTCTTGAGAGCCTGAAGCAGAATGCCTTCAGCCCATGAACCAACAAAGGGAACTGACTTACCATTTTATGATTAGCATTCATGTTATAGTTCACTCATATCAGTCCCATATCAGCAGCTGATGCTGAAGCTGAGTATATAGGCACTTGATGTCCGAACATTGAAGTACATGAATGGGTGCATATGCTTTGATTTCTAGTTTCATCATTGCTGCAAATGAAACTTGACTTTTTAATGGTGTTGATGCAGCCCATATATACACCTTAGTTTTCGATGATGTAAGTCGTGGCAATGGAGATATATCAGTGTATTTCTCCTTAGACATTATGTTTACCGATACACCACTTTCGATAATAAAATGCATTGAGCAACCATTTACTTTTAGTGTAATCTTTGGACAGTGTTTAAATGTCTTTGGTGCTTTTTCATGTCGACATTCCTTTGAATTGCATTTCTCTTCACATGCGGCCTGTCCAACATGTGCACATTTTTCTTAGGTAAACATTGACATTGGACAACTGTCTTCTTTACTTGACTTTGACACTGAAGAATTGTTTGACTATGATTTAGATGGCGATCCACTTCATTTGGTGTCGACTTTCCTCAACTGGTATCGTCGGTTGGCCTTGTGGGTGTGCGTTGAATGATGGTTCTGAAGCGTTCTGACAGCCATTTTGTCTTTGCGCCATGATGCACTTACTTTTTCCTTCGCCTTGCAAACAATTACAAAATGCTTCTCCTTCCCACAGCTTTTGCAAAAATGCCCAATGGTGGGACAATTACCTTTGTGTGGAAACAAAAATCCACACCTGAAACACAACTTCTTTTTCTATGGAGACATCACTTTGTGTCTCTCTGCCTTGTGCTTTGGCATACTATCCATGTTCATGACTGTCTCACTCTGGGCGACTCCAGCCTCCATGTCAGCAGCTTGTTGCTCAGCACGCTCTCAAGCTCTGGCAGCCATAAGAACTCGCTCCAGACTGAGGGGCATATTCACAAGGAGCTATCGCCGAATTAACGGCACTTTATCGCAGCCAAAGTCATGATAAATATACCTCCCCATTCACAAGCTGGTGTAAACAGCCCACAGCACCAGTTTACCCGCGATAGCAGCTGCAAAAAACATTGCCACAGAGGACCCGCGCAACTATCGCTAATGAGATGCAGAGTGGGCGTTCCCGTGCCAAAAGGCGCGACAACATCACACCTCAACATTCACAACGACCAGCCACATCGGCGATAAAAATACAAAACCGGCGATAAGCCACGTTAGCACCAGGAAATCTACACCTGCCCTGACCTGGTGTAAAGTCCGACCACAGCCTGCACCACAAAAGGGAGCACAGCCCAGAGCCACACATGAAGGACAACAGATGCCCACGAGCAACTGAACCTGCAGCACGGACACCCAAGAGGGCCACAACACCCACCGACACCACACCCAGACCCACAACACCCCCCCCCCCGGGACCACCCCCAACCCCGGACTAAGAAACTGTACACCAACACCACGAATCCCAAAACAAACATTTTGCCTGATGTCGCATAAGCAGGAATACAAACATACATTCGTGGCCAGAAAATGGAGAATCAGTCATACAGCAATGCAATCACCAACACAAAACACCATACAAGCAAAAATAGAAACAACCCTTAGGATGAGTCCTAGCGGCTCCTCACTGGACAATCCGTGGCACACAGCCTGGAAGACCAAATCCAAGAGAAGAAGGTGTGCCATGCGCCCAACAAAGGAAAGAGAGGGAGAGAGCGAGGGAGAGAGACGGAGTGAGATAGCACAAGCAGCGCAAGGCCGCTCGGGCACCTGGCTCCACATGCCAACATGTGTGCGTGCATCGCCATCCGTACACCATGAGCCCAAGGCTGTGTCCCAATCTCAGCGCCAAAGCCACATTACATTCCGAAAACGCAAGTAGTAGTCAGACAAACATCAGGGATGAAAGCACCATTGTCCCAATGCAGAAGGCGGGAGGACACCTGCACCTCTGACCTTGGTCCAGAACACGCCTGGAACACCCTGATAGAGATGCAATGGCAGATGGGGACGACTCCCACACCACGCATTCCGCAAATGAACCATCCGACTTATCCACAGCCCACACACAGAAGCCCCTGCCTGTGGTACCCCCGCATGGGATGCCCTTGACACTCACGGAAACAGCAACCCATCACCCACAACGTTGCAAACACATTCGAATCATTGCTCAGAGCTGTGGCATATCCTCCACACAACTGCCTCAGTTCAGAAGAGTGCCGGTCCACAAGACGCACCAACGCAATGGCAGGCCATACCAGGCACATGCACAACCCCCGTCACGTGGAACAGTACCGTGCACGTATGCTGCATTTACTGGGCGCACTGCCACTGGCAGTGCTGCGGATCAGTTACAGGCTCAGCTTCCGCATTGCCCACGTCACCTGCGTCCAGCCCTGGTTCCACTTCCGAACATGCACATTCGAGTGTCCCATGGATGTCTGCCTATCCAAAACAACTGTTGATGAATTGGACTATGACTTGTGTCTGCGCCCCCTGTTGGATCACGAACAGGAGTGTAACCGAGACAGCCGTGCATGGGATGCCTTGACATACTGCGTATGTATTGGTAGTTGTGCATGGGAGATTGCACAATTTCTCGTGTGCAGTGACCACATCGAGGCGCTCCCCTATTGGGCTGTGTTGCGGATCGGTGAGACGGTGTGGGCTGAGCACACCTGCCCGGACCACCTAATGGATTGGCTCACCCTGGTGTTCCTAGAACACGACAACGACGTACTATTGGAACACATTGCACATGAAGCTGCACGGGCATTCATGGACGAGTAACTACGTTCCTGCAGCCACATCCGATTGCCACCCACAGCACATGGCCCAACAACTTGTTGCATCGTGAGGATTGCTCACATATCCCACCACAACAGAGGACATGTCTGCCTTCGTCCGGGCTCTGGATGCATGTGCGTGGAACAACGCGTGTGTACACACACCTGTGCAAGATGACGCAGGTCCATGGTCGGGGCAACACAGCGTTGTTTGGCAACGTTGCCAATTCGGACACACTGCTGGGGGAGAGCAAACACATGGCAATGTAGCACGACATGTGAACCTGTCGGACCCTCACACCTGATAACTCTCAGCAGAGCAGACAATCGGCGCACTCCGGAGGCAGAGCACTATACAGGTCTCATGTGCAGTGAGTCGTGCCGCCTCACACGGGGCAATGGGCAGACACCAAACAACACATGACTCATCCAGCAAGGCAAGGTGGGCTGTGAGCTTTGCCATCCATGATGAATGTTGTCCATTTTAGCCCCGACATTTTCTGAACCTTGACATGTACCCATGCTGCGTGTAAGTGTCTTAAGCATGTCCCTGCCTGCTGTGGCCGTTGCCTGGCCCGTACTGACATGCACATGCCAATAAAGTCTATGCTACTCCACTGGTGTCTAACTGTGAGGTGTGTTGTTTAGATTGTCCACTCGTGTGCCACAATGAGCATGGTCCCTACACAGGCAGGAACTGACTGACGCATGTGCAATGTGGGTGTGTCCCTTTGGCAAGCTCCACCTCTGTGAGCCAGACATTGTTTTTGGATATGTGCTGAACGACATGTGCACTTACATGACTTCAGCAATGTGTGTATGGTGTCCAATCTCTGACCATGTGGAGCAATGTCATATATCACAACAGAATGTGTCCACACAGATGTGTGTAAGTAGGTATGCGACGTGAAGTTCTGTTGTCACACGTGGTGTAGGACACCACACCTGGCCTGCTACCGTTTTGGTCACTCCTACACACAGCCCTATTCAACACATGGACGTGTGCCTACAGTGGGGGGTTGTGAGATTGTTGTTGATGTGCAATGGGGACACAGCTAGTACTCACCTTCACAGTCATCCAATTGGCCATGTGTCTCAGGGATAGACATGCTCATAGATGTCAGTTACCAGGGTGTACCTTCTTGTGCAATCATTGTCCCTACATCCAGCCATACTGCCATACGTGAGTGAACATAGTGATGACACATCTCTGTGATTTAGAATGTTTTATTCACATTCAGATGATTGACGGAGCTGGAGCTGTACATGGCCATCCAAGCCCACATCACATGGAAGCCCAGTGGTGGGCCAACCAGAGTCCTTTGGGAATTGCACAGTGATTAGGAAGAGGGAGAGTGCAGTCCGCAGCTGGATTGCTGTGTAATTGGCCAGCGGTGAAGAAATGGCAGTCCGTGTCGGGGTCCGGGTGAATGTCGCAGAGTGTTCCGTGGGTCAGTAGGAGGTATTTCCCAGGGCATGCTGCATAGGTCATAACCAGGCAGGGACAGGACATGTGGCGGTGATTGATGCTACTGCCTCCTTCCTCACACAGTAGTTCCCATCCCCTTCTCACTCCCCTGATACGGGTTCTGTGTCCGGTGTGTCCGGTGTGTGTGTCTGGGTATTGGCTGCATCGCTGTGTGCCACTGACACATCAGACTGCGTAGGTTATGGGGCAGCATCACAGTGTGCCACGGACACATCAGGGGTCAGAGCTGTGTGTGTCGATGTTCCCGCTGCAGTCATCTGGGTACAGCTCAGTGGCAGCAATGGCAAGATGAAGTACTGCAGGGCATTGAAGTTCCCAGCTACTACTCGCTGGTGTCCAGCCATGGCAGACATACTTCCAGCCTGCATCTGCTCCATGGTCTCCATTGACCTCCGCATCTGTGCCAACTCTGTGCTGTCATGGCTGGTGCTTGTCTGACCAGACAGTTCTTGTATTTGATTCATGGCACCAGCGAGGTCAGCCAAGGTCTGTGGCGGAGCATGGTGCGTACAGGGGGTGTCGGATAGGGACTGTACGTGGTCCCTGATGGGACTCAGACACCCACGTATGGCATCAAGTTTGGCTGCCACGAGCTCGAAACCCACCCGCAGCTGATCAGCCAACTCCACCTGGCAACCCAACACACGCCGTTTGAATTCCATGTATTGGTCGGGGGGGTCCTGGGAGACAGCCGTGGTGGTGTGTGTTTCCTGCTGTGTGGTCTGTGCAGGTGGTGGGGTCACCTCGAGGCAGCTGGCCTTCCCTGCTCCTGGGGGTGGGGTGCAGAGGCTGTCCATTGTCCATTGGAGGGTGTCTTGACATATGTGCAGGTTGTCCTCTTCATCATCAATGATGGGAAGTGTGGTGTGCTCTGCAGGAGGTGTTGTTTGTCCCTCTGCAATGTAAAGGGGAGATGCAGGTTAACAGAGTTTCACATGTATGTTGATGATTTGCAGATGTTTACATTCAGACTGCATGCCAATGTACATTGTGACTGTTTTGGGGGAGCTGGCTATTTGATGGCAGTCAGTGTGTTTTTCGACTACATGACGGATGTGTGGTAGTACCCGTACATTATCATCATACAGTGTCAGGCAATGCCAGATGTGAGTGGACAGTTACTACGCGCAAGCGGAACCTGTTGTGAGCTCTGTCCTGTGGTGCTGGTGTTGCACTTTGTACCACATTGCAGTCATTGCTGAAGTTCTGTGATTGCTATGTGTGTGTGCTGCATTGTGGGGGAGTTGCCCCTGCAGCTCAGATTTCTTGTAGCCTTCTCCCTTTGAGGCGGGGTGCCTTTGAATTGTGTGCTTTTCGGGGCCTGATTTGCTTTTGACTTGGGTCATATGTGCTCTCGGACAGATTTTGTGGCCTGGTGCATTGTTCGTCTGCTGCGTGTATTGTACGGCATGGGTTGTGGGTGCACGTGGACATGTCGGAGTGTGACCTGCTCCTTTACGGATGTGATCCGCACTGGGCTACCTCCATGTCGATTCATGGGCCATGTCATTTTTTTGGGGCTGCTGCCATGCTATCGGACATGCGGTGTTACTTGCATATTCAGTGTGGGTCACAGAGCCGCTGCTTTGCTGGATTCAGCACATGTGCATGGGTGAGTTGTGATATTGGTGATAAGGGGGGGCCCTCTGTGCACATTGTGGATGGGGGCCTACTTGGCGTTTCTATGTGTGCTGCAGTGTGCCAAGGCAATCAGGGACATGTTCCACGGTCATTGTGGGTGTGCTGTGTGCTACACGTAATTGTGCATGTGTGCCATTGTGCCCATCTCCCCCCGTCCCTAGTCATTACTCACCCTGTTGCTGTTGGGTCAGGTCATATCGTGCTGTGTCCAGGCCCCCCAATCCTGCCACCGTCTCCTCACTGCTGACTGTGGACACCATTTGCTCCAGCTCATCCAGCTCCTCCTGTGTCGCAAGACTCCCACCTCCAGTCGCCGTTGCTGCCTCCCTGTTGGCGGCGAGCTTATGTTTGGTCTGCCTTTTCAGATCATGTCAGCGCCTCTTGACCTCCTCCAGTGACCTCCTCGACACTCCATCTGCATTGACGTTGGTAAAGATGGCCTGCCATATTTCGGTTTGGGTTGCCAGTGCCGCAGTGGAGGTGCCGAACAGTTGTTGATGGTGTTCGGTCACCTCCGTGACGATGATCCGGTCTTCCTGCGGACTTAACCCCGTCTTCCTCTTCCTCTTGTCCTTGCCCTTCCCCGAACGCGGGGTTCCTGGCTGGTCCTCCGTGGGGCTTGTGGTGTTCAGCTTGTCCTCTGCACTCGGTCCGGGTGCATCCATGTTGCTACACAGTTTGAATTGTTTTTAGGCTTTTTTTCTTCTTTTTTTATGGTGCTTTTTCCCGCCGGACGAGTGGGATTTGCAGGCCTGTGGCTGGTGTTCGCTGATTTCTGTACCGCGATCGGCCTCATCGCATTTTTTTTTGCGTTCGCGTTTCGCATTTTTTCGGCGTGGCGTTGATTTTCACGATGACATTTGATGCGTTATCTGGTGACTATCGCATGCTACTGCCTTGTTGTGAATTCCATGTTGACACAGGGTTATTTTCCCGAGCTAGGCTGCGATATTGATAGTTGTGTTACGCTACTTTTGCGGTAGTTATCACACGTTCTTGTGAATATACCCCTAAGGGTTTCTCTCAGCATTCGTTTTCTGAATAACTCTGAGACGTATAGCTTCCTCATCATCAATTTTATTAAACTTACAGTGTGTGATGAATGCATCCAGCCTCTCAACAAATTTGTTGATGGTTTCACCAACTTTCTGAGGTTCTTGACTGAAAATGTATCTTTTGTAATCTACATTTGGCATTTGATTGTACTTGAAATTCAAGACTGCTTTGATTTGACAGTATGTAAGTTTGTCAGCTCGTGCAATTTTCTTTAGGACTTCTTTAACACCTTCACCAGCAAGATTCTTAAGGTATTTGATAATCTTCTTATTTGCTATCCATGCAGTCCATCTGTCACCAATATTCAGCTTTTTGGAGGTATCGAATGGTGCCGGTGATTTCAAGAAGGCAGCGGCATTGTATCTTTTGGTGGAACTTACTGATGTGGAAAGTAGTTTTTTTCCAACGCTGCTTGTTGAGCTTGTTTAGTCAAACCATCTCTTAAGTCTTGGGATGTGCTGGCCCCTGGGTCAGCTTGGATAATTACAGAAAATGTGGCCTCTTTCTTGGTCTCCATTGGAAAAGCAAAATTTCACTATTCCGATCGTCACTCTTGGCTTTCCGATCTTCGAGGACCTCTGGAGTTGTTCTCAGCCTCAATTGGCAGCTTTGGTGATGTGCCACTTTGCGGATGTACAGCTCTGTAGACACAACGCCGGGCACTTCTTCTGGGGCTTCTTGCCCCCAAAGCCACGGTATGATGAGTCTCTTTACTCAGTTCTGGTAAAAAGATGACAGTTTCTTGTATATGACTTGCTTTGCCTTTAGGAGTCTCTTTGTCCTGTCTGACACCTGGTTGATCTCTACCTCACAGCTCTACTGATCAGAGTGTTATCTCGCAATTTGCTGTCGCTATTTGCTGCTCTTTAAAAACATGGTTGTATCCACCTTTAATGTTATCACTCCATATGATGAATTGCGTTAGGGTGTGTAGTAGCGTGGTACCTCGGTTTACGGCCTAACCAGCAGGTTCTTGCCAATGATGTGTAGACTTCTCAGTGAAGCTTTTGTTATCTTCAACTGCTTTACATAGGCTGGAGTTGTTCTTTGACTCAGCATATGGCAAACATCGATTTGGCACTTCGTCAGAGGCACACGTAGAACTCATGAGCAGTTTTCTGGACCACAGCAAACTCTTTGGGAGAGCACTGTGGATCTTCAGGGTATTTACCCCCTGTTTCATCACCAGTTGTAGCATCCTCCCCAGTCTGGGTACCCACTAATGACTATGCCACATACGGAGCTTAGTATAACATGTCTTTGTTCTTCTGTGTGTAACCGTGAACTCGACATTCTAAACCTGCATTCTCTTTACTACGCTCTAACACATATGTCCCAGTTCTACGGAGTCCATCAGGAGCTAAAAGAGTTTCGGAATTGCTAACTCACATGACACTACACTTTCCTGTTTTGTTTTTTGTGTGCTTTGTAGCTGAAAGGGCTGTTGGAAGTTTCTGGGGTGCCTTCGGGAATGCTCAGGTATGATTTAGGAGCTAATTTAATTCTTGGTGGTAAGGATACTCCTTCGCAACAGTGACATAGTATCTTTACCACCAAGAATGTGGTCTGCCCACCAAATTTAAATACTGGCTAACCTTAGGGTTAATCACAGCAGAGACTTCTCTGTTTCCACCATGACTAATCTCCTTCGACCGCCCTGTGGAATACGGGCAATCGGAGGCTGACCTGTCATTCTGCCCACCTAATTTAGATGGTTGGAATGACAGGGCAGATTTCACTGCCTGTCACCACCATGAAAACCCTGGCAGCAAGGGGCAGTACAAATTACTGAATGCTCCCCTCGCCATGGGAGAGGTATCCCATGTTGAGAGGAGCATTGTATTTTTTATTTTCAAAATGAGAATCCCATTCTGCAATTTTCTTTTTGAAAATAAAAAAGGAACCTGTTTGGTATAGGGCTTCATCCTTATTCCTGTGCCCTGACCAAACAGGAAAATGCAGTGACAGGAACTGCTGTAACAGTGGTCCCTGTCAATTCTTTATAAATGACTGTCAGCTTGGCGGTAATATATAAATCTGGCGAGAGATCCCTCTACCAAGGTGACTGAGTAATTTACTCCAGCGCCCGTGCGGCACAGCATGCTATCCTCCAGGACTTAAATCTGGAACCTAGTTTCTTCTGTTATCCTTGTGATATTTTGCGGCTGTTGGGGCATTGTATATTTTCATTCTTTGCTGCCTGAGTACCGCACATTATTGTTGGGGCAGCAGCTTCATGTTTAGCTTTATTTAAGTGGCCTGGAGTCTTGTTTGAATAAAATTGTCTGCTGGCCAGGCGCTGAATTTCCTCTGCAATTCGCCGCAGCCTGGGGACCTGTTTCTGATTGCGGCCCCTCTGGAGCTGCATAACTTGTGTATGCACTTGCCCAGGTGGTGCATTTTCTTGATTTGTGGTGGCTGCTTGGGTGTCACATACTTGTTGTATTGTGGTTGCCCAGGGACTGCGTCCTTTTTCCTTTATTAGAGGATGCCTGGGCACCACATTCATGTTCTGGTCATGGGGCCCGGTTCTCGAATTACAGGCTGCTTGGACGCCATATTCCAACTCATGGAAAAAATATCAATGAAAAACAGAGCACCACGTTTTTTGGTCTCTTTGGGATTAGTTGTGCATTATTGTTTTTGGCCCGTAGGGTGCCATGATTGTAATGAACAAGCTATTGAAATGGGATTTGTAAAGGTGCTCATCTGCTGCTTCTGGTTATAGGGTAGAGGTCTGTGTTCCACCCACTGTTTTACTACTTTCAGTGGTGTCTTTTCCACTGCCTGCAACTAACCTTATTTTGGTCAGGCAGTGGGCTGGTCCTATTCATTAGGTCCCTTGAAGCATATACACTCCTCTTCTTCCCTTTTCTTCTGTCTGCTGTTAGACTTGTTGATTTGCCATGGGAAAGTACTCTCGTAAGACTCATGGACAATTGACCCGATCTCCTCTGAGCTATCTGGTTCTTCCAGTGCAAATGTTGGGCAAGTTAAAACTCTCAATTTAGAGGTTGAAAGGGATGGTTTCCTAAACAGGGCCTCTCATGATCAGTTTCCCTTTCCCTATAGTCTTCACAACGCTTTTCCACCAACAGAGCCTATGAACATCATTGGGATTCTTTTGATAGGTGGTGCAGTTCGAAATCTCTGTCGCCTATTTCTGCTCCAACTGCTGAGATTTTTCAGTTTCTCCTGGCAGGGTTTGAGAAGGTGTTGGGTCTTTAGTTGGGTGTGGAATCATAACGTGGAACATGGAGTGTTCATGTGGAATCTGTTCATGCCGTGGTTCTTATTGCGGCAGTTGCTGGCTTCCCTGTGGCCCTGCTGGTTGTGTACTACTACTGTTTAATAAAGCCACCTTCCTACCACAATGAAGCGGCCGTCGTTCCTTCATCCTTTCATTGGCGATGACTGGGAACGAACTGTGAGAGCCTCTACCAGCAGGGTGTCCCTTCTGAAGCGGGACTGAGCCTTTGGCATTCAACTGCATCGACATCGTGTGGCACTGTATTACGCACTTCAGCCTTCCAGGTTGGATTCTTCTTGTTTAGTGTGCGCTCCGCACTCTATGGCGGTGAGTGGTGCCATTTTTAGGGAAAGGATACATTATTGGGTCGACCGCAGCGTTTTGCTTTTCTCGTCATTGGAGCGCAACTTTGCTGCGTATCGACACCTTGGCAACTGGAACGCAACTTGCAACTGGAACGCACGCATTACGTACGCACGTCTTTGCGTAGACCGCCATCTTTGAAGGGTCTCGCAGCTCAGTGCACCGGTGCGACTATAAGCACTTTTCATTGCCTTGCACCTAACCTCCATCACGGCGATAGGCACGCCTTCAATGCTGCTTGCCTATCTTCTTTACAGTACCTATATTGTACAACGATAGGCACGCTTTTGACAACAGCAATTGTCAGTAACTTGCTCTGCACGCGTTGGCACACTTTGCACTGCGATAGGCACGCCTTCTATAACTTTTGCCTATCCTGTACAGCGATAGGCACGCTTTTGACAATAGCAATTGTTAGTGATTTGCTCTGCCCGCAATTGCACATATTGCTACGGCGATAGGCACCCCTTCAATTACATCTGCCTATTCTTATTGTAATTGTAATTTTACAACGATGGGCACGTTTTGGACAACAGCGTTTTACATCAATTTTCTCTACACGTTGTTAGTACATACAGTTGCAGCTCTTTTCACGCATTTCAAGTGAACGGTTAATCCTAATCGCCTGTTTCTTTCCAAACAAAAGAAATTTAAACTTTGTTACACGCCTGCATGTGTAGTAATTTATGATAATTTAGTACCTATGATACATTTTGTATTTATTCTTATCATACTACTTATTTCTCATTTACACAAATGCAGCAATCTTTAAATCCTCCTGCTCCATTTTTGGCATCTCCTGGCTTGCCTCTAGTAGATTGGGAACAATGGAAAGAGGGTTTTGAAGCTTATCTAGAAGCCATTGAAGGGGAAGTATTTACTAAAAAAAAAAAATATGCTATTTTGCGACATTCTCTGGGTACAGAGGGTAGAAAAATTTTGAAACACCTTCCAGGTGCACCTGTCATGGGGGAAGGTGATGTCATTGACGAATACGCGTCTGCCATTAAAGTGTTAGATCTACGTTTTAAAAAGTAAAGAAATGTTATTATGGAACGTCATAAATTTTATAAAAGGCACCAAATGCCTGGGGAAACTGTTGAGAATTTCGTTAGTGATTTAATAGTTTTGGCTGATACATGCGAATTTAAGTCTTTTGAAGATGAAGTCATTCGTGATCAAGTTGTGGAAAAATCAAGCAGCAAAAAGGTTCAAGAAAAGCTCCTCACTGTTGACAATTCAACTTTGGATAAGGCCATTGAATTAGCTATCAGTATTGAATCTACTGCAAAATTCATGGAGCAAATGAACATTAGCACTCAAGTTCATTCTGTGCAAGTTCAAGAGAAAACGAAGAAAGCCTCGACTAAGACCGAAGAGAAGAAGAAAACATTTGAATGTTATCGATGTGGCAGCAAGTATAATTTAGGAAATTCTCCCTCATGTCCTGCTTTAGATAAGTGGTGTGGTAAATGTAAAAAAAAGGACATTTTATGAAAGTATGTAAAGCTAAGTTTACTAAGGGTGTGAAAATGTTTAAGTCAGTGAATACGATAGAGGAGTCTCTTGAAACACAACACTCTGATTCTGATGAGGAGACTGTCATATGCATGGTGGGTGATTGTCAAAACTATAATGATGAATCCTCCAAAGTAAGTGCAAGTAATGAAATTGATTCTGTGTCCAAACCAGTCATCAAAAAACCTCACTGTACCATTCTTGTTAATGGTGCTGCAATCAATATGATGGCAGATTCAGGTTCCCTCTTCACTTTAATAGGCGTAGAGGAGTGGAGGAATCTGAACAGTGTACAATTAAAGAAATCTAAAGTCAAGCCAGTAGCGTATGGAGGTAAACCCGTCGAGGTATTAGGTGTATTTGAAGCTCGTATTGAGTTTAAAGGGAATGTAACCAATAGCACCTTGTATGTGGCTATTGATGGTTCAAACTTACTAGGGTGGTTAGATCAGCGTAATTTGTCAATTGTACTTAATCCCAACAGTCAAGAACAAGTTCTTCTACGAAAAGATGTTGCACACGTTATGTCTGTTGAAAATTGTGTGTGGACTCAAGCGTTTCCTGAAGTGTTTGAGAACAGACTTGGGAAAATCAAAGGTTTTACCCACCAAATTCAGTTGAAAATGGGGGCTACACCTGTGGTCCATAAAGTGAGACATGTCCCTATTTCCATGATTGGAGAACTTAAAAAGGAATTAGAAAAACTGTGTTTGGAGAATATAATTGAGCCTATTGAGAGCTCAGAATGGCTTTCGCCTATTGTTTTAGCCAGGACGCCCAATGGGTCTCTAAGAATGTGTATTGATTTAAGAGACTTGAATGAGAGAATTTGCGTAGATAGGCATCCCTTGCCTAATATCACTGAGATGCTTTCAATGGTCAAAGATGCAAGAGTATTTTCTACCCTGGATATGTCTTCGGCATATCATCAGATTTCGCTACATAAGGATTTACGTCACTTGACGTCATTTGTTACACCTTGTGGAGCTTACAGGTTTAAGCGCATGCCATTTGGCTTGTCCTCAGCCTCGTCTGTGTTCCAACGAGTTATTGAGACTATTTTCCAAGGTGTAGAGAATGTCAGATGTTTTCAAGATGACATCTTAGTGTATGGTGCAAATGAAAGAGCGCATGATGAGACTTTAGCACATGTATGAACTATCCTCAAGGAGAAAGGAGCTACTCTTAAATCTTCCAAGTGCAAGTTCGGTGTGTCTAGCGTAGAATATTTAGGGCACAAATTATCAGCCAAGGGTGTTGAACCCAAGGAATCCTTAGTCAAAGCCATCGAAAATTTTCCAACTCCTAAAAGTAAAGACGAATTAAGATCTTTTTTTGACATGTTGAAATTTTATGCTCACTTTGTACCCCTGTGTGCTGAAAGAACTAAGGGTTTAAGGGTGCTTCTCAAAAATAATGTCAAATTTGAGTGGGCCAATGATATGAACAAAGAGTTTGAAGACATGAAGTGTGCTGTTGCAAATGCCATTCCCCTCAAGACGTTTGATACACGTGATCCTTGTGTGGTTGTTACCGATGCTAGTCAACAAGGTTTGGGGGCTGTACTCATGTAAACCAGGAATGGTATGGATGATATTGTAGCTTTCGCATCACGTGCTTTGCATGGGGCCGAAAGCCCCTACTCTGTCATCGAGCGAGAGGCGTTAGCATGCTGGTGGGGTATTGACCATTTTAGACAGTACTTGTGGGGTACAGAGTTCACTCTGCGTATGGCTCATAAGCCATTACTCAATCTGTTCACCACGAAAGGAGCTGGTAAAGCCACCCCAAGGATTGCAAAGTGGTATTATTGCATGCAAGATTTTCAGTTCAAGCTAGAGTATGTTGCAGGTGTGAAAAATATTTTTGCAGACTGTTTATCTCGTTTGCCTATGGCGACTGATGGAACGGTCGATCAAGAGGATGACTGGAAGATTGTAGCGTGTACCATGGCTGATGACAGAGAGTGCTGCATCGAAGAAGAAGAATGGAGAGAAGCTGTCAAACAAGACGATGTGTTTCAAGAGTTAATATCGTTTCTGAATGTAGCATGGCCGAAAGGGACTGTGAAAGATGCTTGCAAAGCATATAAAGAAATTTTTGAGGAGTTAAGTGTATCCAATGGCATTGTGAGGAGGGCCAATGTGTTATTGGTTCCCCAAGTTATTTGCAGTACAATTTTAAAGTTAGCCCATGAGGGGCATGTGGGTATGAGGGCCATGAAAAGGAGGATCAGGGATACATTTTGGTCGCCTGCCTTAGACAGGGATGTGGAGCATTGGGTGAGAGAATGTGTAGCTTGTGCCCTCAGTGACAAGTCTCAAGTTACTGTTCCCAGTCCCGTTGAGGCTGTTCCTATTCCAGAGAAGCCATGGGTCAAGCTTGGTATGGATATCATTGGGCCTATGAATATGTTGAGCGAAGGTCAGAGATATGGTATTGTCCTTGTGGATTATTGTTCTCGTTGGCCTGAAGTGAAGTTTGTTAGAAATGCCAATACTGCAGAAGTGATCAAATTTTTACATGAGTTATTCATGCGTGAAGGAGCTCCCATGGAGGTTATCACTGACAATGGGGTTCAGTTTAAATCTGATGAATTTGCCAAATTTATGAAGAGGTGGGGTGTGGTACATGTTACCACCTCGCTTTATCATCCCAGGAGTAACGGCCTTGTAGAAAGGTGTAATCAAGGAAAACATACAATTATCCTTTGCCAGTAGTTTGGAATGGCGTAAAGAATTGGAGGATCTCATCTGGGCTTTGCGTACTACTCCATGTGCTTCTACTGGTTTGTCTCCTTTTGTTGTATTGAAGGGGAGACCAGCTGCTAATAGGTTGGTGCGTCCCTGGATGTCTGATACCATGGATTTGAGTAACAAGTTGTCTGGTGTAACTACTAAAAGAATGTGTGCACAAAGTAAGTATGTCTCCAAGAAGTGCAGTAGGCTTTTGCATGTTAAAATCGGTGATTTGGTGCGTGTGAAACTATTGGGAATCATTGCCAAAGGTCATTCAAAATTCTCAGGACCCAAGAAAGTTGTGTGTGTGAAAAGATGTGTGGTTCAATTGGATGATGGCAAATGGTGGAATAAGGAAAAGTTAGCTGTACAAAAGGAGTTTGTTGGTAGTAGTAATAATCTTGGGACACGTGAATCCTCATCTTCCAAACAGGTTCCTGTTAGGTCCTGTAGGGTAAAGACACGACCACAATGGTTACGTGACTATGTGTCTTAGCAGTCTGGTTATGTGATTAGGTGTTTTGGTTGCAGTCCAATTCACACTGATTTTGCTACTTATGTTCTCATCACAAAAGCTGTATTCTTGTTGTCTTTCTCTTTATATTTTGTTTGTGTAAAAGAAAAATGGGGAAGATGTGTTGGGTCTTTAGTTGGGTGTGGAATCATAATGTGGAACATGGAGTGTTCATGTGGAATCTGTTCGTGCCGTGGTTCTTATTGCAGCAGTTGCTGGCTTCCCTGTGGCCCTGCTGGTTGTGTACTACCTCAATGAAGCGTCCGTCGTTCCTTCATCCTTTCAGAAGGGCCTCTCAGTCTCCACCCTCAACCAACAGTGATTCTCCATCAAGACATTTCGTTCTCCTTGTGAGAATTTATCTTTGATTGAACAGATGGCTTCTAGGCTTTTTCAGGGTTTTCAGAGTTAAACGCTCACAGTTCGTACTTCCTTTCCATGCTAGGATCTCCCACTGGTTCTTTCCCAACTACAAATGAGCCCTTATGAACCATTGGGGATGGTGTCACTGAATCCCATACACTCAAAGTGTTCTTGGTAGCCATTACCACAGCAAGTCACCTGAGAGAACTTAATAATCTAGTTTTTTGACACCCATATTTACGAATTTTTGATGTTAGGATAGTTCTGTCCTTGGATCCCAAGTTCTTGTCAAAGATCAATTTAGTTTTTACAAGGAACAGGAGATAATTCTACCTGTTTTACAGCAGACAGATGATGACTCTGAACCCTTACTGAGGCTCTTGAATATAGTTCTATGTAAAGTATCACTCCAAGCACATAGTAAGTAACTTCCTTTATTGACAACTCTGCTAGCACAGGACGGCAAGTACAGCCTTACACAAACCAGGCTACTTCCCAACTGCTGCCCCCAGAACTCCCACAACCCTGAATTCCAACATACCTCACAAAGATGCAGGACGCATTCCAAAGGTGGAATGGAGCAACACCACACATCCCCCTCCTGCATACAGTGAGCAACAATAATATGAAAAATAAAAAAAACACAAAGAATTATTTAAAACACAGCTAACAATATACACATGAAGGAAATACAAAATGATCACTAAAATGATAAAGGCTACCACAACACAAAATCTTTAGGTTTGTAAGGAGTGCAAACTACTCTACCCAACCTCCTTGAACCGATATCCGCACACTCCTGTTCCATCTCAGATCCATCCAACACTTCTTGCGCACATGGCGCTTCACACGGCACCTGCTCCATCTCCTCATCCACTTCATCTTCCCACAACCAATCACTCAAATCAAAGGCACACCCAACATCTCCTCCTTTTCCTTTTTCAACATCCTTGCACTTTGCAAGTCGACTCATGTGCCACTCACGATTATCACTCAACCTCGTAGAGTTCCTCAAACATTCCACAACCCTCGACGGTTGTGAAAATACACTCTGCCCCTTTGGCACTTTACCCAACTTTTTAGCTTTCACCCAATCACCCACCTTTAAAGTCTCCACCTTGGTGGCATTTCTCAAATCATAATTTCTTTTGTACACCTGCTGTGCTTCAATTATGTTACCCTTGACTACTTCAGGTGACCACTCCACATGTCTTGTACTGTCCATCCATCCAATGTTATCCTTAGTAAAAGGCTCTCTGCCTCGCATCAAAACAAAAGGACTGAACCCCATAAGAGTTGGTGTCAACCTGTAACCCCACAACATCTTTTTAACTTCCACTTCCCACTTCCTCTTATTCTCACAAGCAATTTGAATAGTCCCTTTAATCACCCGATTAAAACGCTCAACAGCACCGTTTCCAACTGGATGATACACCGAAGTTTTTACATGCTGTACACCATTTCTCTGCAAAAACTGCTCCACTTTAGATGCCGTAAAATGAGCTCCATTGTCACTCAGAAGCCTCTTAGGTAAACCTTCTTTCAAAAACACCTCACCCAAAGACTTCACCACAGGGTCCGCATCAGCCTTTTCTACAATTTCCAACTCACCCATTTACTGAAATAATTCACTAACACAATAATGTATTTATTCTCACCAGACCTGGACTGCACTGGACCTACAAAATCCACCGCCAACATATCCCAAACCATCTCTGGACACTTCATAGGCATCAATTGAGGTCTCAAAGTATGTAAACTTTTATCTGAATTTGCACAGTGCCCACAATCCCTCACTCTTCTCTTAACCTCAAGATCAATTCCCGGCCACCAATAAGAAGCTTTAACTCTTTTTTAGTCCTTACTATTCCAAAATGTCCTTCATGACATAAATCCAAACGTTTTTCCCTAAGACCAAGTGGGGGTACAATTTTTCCACCTCTCATCACAAATCCTGACTCCACAACCAACTCATTTCTTAACTCCCAAAAACTCCTCACCTTTGCCTTGTCCGGCTTCTTCTCGCCCCAACCTTCCAAAATACACCCCTTCACTTTTTTTAGCAGATCATCCTTTTCATACTCCCCCATCCACTCTTTCCTCTCAATTGAATTCATCCCTTCTTCCTCCACAAATGCAATTTGGTAATCATCCCAAATACTTTCCGGTATTTCCTTAACAGGCAAGGGAATACGGCTCAAACAATCAGCAACCTTGTTTTGCACCCCTGGCACATACTTAATCCTGTAATTGCAATCCTGTAACCTCATTGAAAGTCTAGCAATCCTTGCTGAAGCTTTTACCATTCTGCCAGTGGTAAGCAAGGTCACCAAGGGCTTGTGATCAGTTCTTATATCAAATTCAGTACCCAACAGAAATGCTCTAAAATGTTCCATACCCCACACGCACCCAAGGGTTTCTCTCTCAATCACAGACTACACTTCTTCTGCAGGTGTAAGACTTCTTGAGGCAAAACCAATCACCACTTCCTTTGCACCGTCCTCAATTTGTGTAAGCACTGCACCCAGCCCTTTTCCACTTGCAACCACTGTAAGCACACTGCGCAAATCCGGATCAAACCCTTGATTGGTGCTGCATTACATATTTCATTTTTCAACCTCTCAAAAGCTTCCATACCTTTTCCCCCCCAATCGAATTTGCATCGCTGTTTTAGCAACTGCCTCAAATCATATGACTTTTCTGCAAAGTTTTTCACAAACTTGGAGTAGAACTCCGCAAGGCCTAAAAACGAGCAAAGCTCATCTTTATTCTTCGGTTCCGGAGCCTCCCTTGCAGCTTCCAGTAGTTCTTTTTTGGGAGAAATTCCATCCTTTCCGATCACATGACCCAAATATGTTACTCTGTTCTGTGCAAAATGACATTTTGCAAACTCTGCTGTTAATCCTTTAGCTTTCAACACTTCCATGACTTCCTTTAACCTCTGATCATGCACCTGTCTGTTCTCTCCCATTATCAGTACATCGTCTTGAAAGTACAGAACCCCTCTAATATCCTTCAAAACTTCACTCATCAGTCTTTGAAAACTGAGGACGCTGAAGCCAGTCCGAACGGCATTCTGACATATTGAAAGCATCCAAAAGGAGTTATAAACGCTGTTATTTTCCTGCTCTGTTCATGTAAGGGAACTTGGTGGTAAGCCGATGACAAATCCACCGTCGAGAACCACTTCATGCCCTTGGTTCTCGCCAAAAATGTGTTAATTTTTGGTAAGGGAAATCTGTCCACCTGTATTTCTCGATTTACACCCCTCAAGTCCACACATAATCTAATTTTCCCATTGGACTTACGTGTCACTACAACCGGAGACATCAATTCCGATGACTCAATTTGCTCAATCACTCCAGCCACCTTTAACTTGTTCAACTCTTTTTCCAATTCATTTCGCACAACAAATGGAACAGTTCTCACTTTAAAATTTACAGGAACAGCACCCACCTTCAGTATAATCTTATGTTTGAACCCTTTCAACAATCCAATTTCTCCTGAAAACACTTCCTTATAGTCTTCACACATTTTTTTCCTATATTGTCTCCCTCATTCAACACCAACACTTGTTCCTTGTTATTCGGGTTGAGGATAATATTCAAACTTCTTTGATCCCTCCAACCCAAAACGCAAGGTCAAGTCAGCTACATACATCCTTCCTTCAGCTCTTCGACCCTTAAAACATCCCTGCACCCCACCATAGGTATGGCTTCCCCTGTGAAACTTTCCGGTTTTATGTCACATTTTTTTTGTTCTTCACCAATCGCATCCATACATTTTCCTTCCACATCTCCAAATTGATTATTGTGAATGGTGACCCTGAGTCCACTACAAGAACAACAGGAACACCAGCAACAACTACCTCACATGATGGTTTACTCCTCCCTTGACTCTTAATATCCAAAACTGCATCCTTAACCATAATAACTACATCATCCTCTTCCGAACACTCCTCATCCGTGATGGTCTCTTTCTGACGCTCTGACACACATTTCATTCTCTCTCTCGCGTCCCTTCTCCTGCATGCACGTGTAAAGTGTCCAATTAAACCACATATTGCACACTGCTGATCCCTTGCTCTACAAACTCTACTATTTGCCAAATGTTCATGACTCCCGCATCCACAACTCAAAACACCCTGTCCATCCTTCCTGACATCTACTTTTGCAGGAACAGTAAATCTCATTTGCTCCTTAAAATCTTGTGCCTTGTTACTCGCTACTTTTTTATTAAATGTTTTACTATTTTCTTTTCATTTCCTGCACATACTTCTTCCCGCTCCTTGCCATCCTCCAAAGCTGCTTTTGCACATCTCAGAGAAACTTTCGCCTTCCTCCCAACAGCTAAAACTTTGTTCAAAGTACCATCCCCCATAGTCCATAATCTTTCCTGCACCCTTTTATTATTTGTCAGCATAATGATCTGATCCCTTATTAATTCCTTCTGCAATGGACCAAATCTACAAGGTACTGCCAATTTTTTTAGAATGGCCAAATAATCATCAATGGTTTCATCTGTTCTTGTTTCCTACGGAAAAATGTGTACCTATCAATTGCAATACATACTGTAGGTGCATAATATCTTTCTAAGTCATCCAAAGTGTTTACATAAACATCTGTTTCATCTTCCCCTCATACTTTCTTTTCCATTCGGTTATATTGCTTAATACTCTCTGGACCCAGTGAATGCAACAGTGTGCCTTTCTTAATATCAGCTATTAAATTGTCATTGTTAATAGTAATCATATAGTTTATAAAATAGTCTTTCCATTCTTGCCATTTCATGTGTGGCTCCCCTGGAACTGGCAAAAATGGAATTGGAGGTGTTAACGTGAAGGTCTGTGCTGCACACATTGTTCTAGATCACGTTGAAAAAAAAAATGAATAAATAAAAAAAACAATTAAAAATTCCAACCTCCACTTATTGCCTTCTTAACAACACCACCAAAATGTTCCAATCTTAACTATATGCGCAAGGAGCTACAGTCGTGGTGCTCACCGACAGCCACAACTTTAACATCAAACAAAAAAAAATCAGTCAACAGGTGTGCAAATCACCGAAAGTGAACGCGCTCCAACACTCACGATGTGCGTATCACCGAAGATAAGGACAAACCACTTGAATTACTTCCATCAATCCGGTGTGCTGATCACCGATGTGCAAGATATGCCTCCACGCATTAACGCACTACAACTCCACGATGTGCGTATTCTCGATTTCCCGTATTCCGGCCTATTCAAAATGGCCGCCTCATGCGTGTGACATCAACACATTACACGTCGACTCCGTTCCGTCCTAATCAGTGATGGCCGCCACCAACCTCTGACGTCTTATTTCGCTCTCCTCGCGAGACTGCCAGCACGTCGTATCACCTCACACGGCCTCCACCTCACCGCCGAGTCAATTACATCACCAGTCTCTCGAGCTTCGTCGCGTGACACTTCCTCACAGCTGGGCCCGATGCTTCAACAAGACTCCGATGCCAGCTTCCACAGCTGTCGCGTTTTATCCGCTCCTGAGCTCACCTTCCGATCCTCAGGTAATTTCTTTTCACTTTAATCCATGCGTTTTTCCTCACTTTCTGACAATTTAACTCCTCTGTTTCCAATTCAGTCCTGATGCGTAGGTTCTAGCAGAGTTGAACCCGTCGCCACCTTGTAAAGTATTACTCCAAGCACGTAGTAAGTAACTTCCTTTATTGACAACTCTGCTAGCCCAGGACGGCAAGTACAGCCTTACACAAACCAGGCTACTTCCCAACTACCGCCCCCAGAACTCCCACAACCCTGAATTCCAACATACCTCACAAAGATGCAGGATGTATTCCAAAGGTGGAATGCAGCAACACCACATTCTAGCTCTTAGGATTTACCTCTCATAATCAGCCAGTTTTTGTCATAATGATAGTATCTTTGTGAATTTTGACCCTGCGGAGAGAGGAGAAAAACGTCTACCTCCACCCTAGCCAGATCGGTGAAGACAGTTAGGGGCATATTATCAAGGGCTGGCGATATAATTATCGCCGCTTTAGCGTCCGTTTTTGGGCGAAAAGCGGCGATAATTATATCGCAATATCATCAAGAACACGCTAGCGCGTGTTTCCTTGATGTAGAGCCCGTTTTCACAGCCTCGCCTTGCATCGCTAATGAGATGCAAAGAAGGCGTGGCTGTGAAAACAACACATGTTAATATCGCGAAGGCAGCTTCGCGATATTAACAAGGAGGTGCAGCGATAAAAAAAATCGCGCTACCTCAGCTTTAACTCAGGAATTTAACGTCTGTTAAATTCCTGACTTAAGCATACTTTTCATGGGAGATGGATTCTGCTGATACGAACACAGGGTCGTATCAGCAAGGTTATCGCCGTTTTGCAGGGAACATCGCTGGAAAACCAGCGATGTTCCCTGCAAAACGGCGATTTCCCCGCTATCGCTGGAATTCTTATCGCCCTGGAGTAACGCGTTGTTAATAACGTGCTACCAGGGCGATAAATTCCAGAGATAGACGGCGATAATTATCCTAGCGCTAAGCGCGCTTTGCGATAATTATCGCCGTCCCTTGCTGATATGCCCCTTATTTTTTCTGCTTACTTGGCTGTGGGTAAAGACATACCGGAGGGATTAAAAGCCTACTCCACCAGAGGGATGCAGCATTGTGGGCTGAGTGGGCTGGAGTTCCTATCCGGGGCATTTTCAAAGGCGCCACGTGATCCTCTTCTTTCACTTTTCTCACACATTGTAGATGGAATGTTCCGCAAGGATCAGAGTTGGGTTGGCTCACAGATAATAAGGGGTTCTATGTCTGTTTAAGCTCACCCTTTTTTCTTGATCTCCCTGTTTTTTCTTTCACTGCAGTGGTGTTTCTTTCTTTCGGTCCCTTTTCTATTTCCTGTTATTGCCATTGAAGGTTTCTTTCAGGAGCTGAGAGGGGCACTTCAATTTTGAATTTTGGGGCATATTTGGGAAGGAATTACTAAAATGTCTCCCATACATTTGTGCTCTTGTGTACTCATTTTGGGGCTGCTGAAAGAGGTTTGCTTTGGCATTGCTTCATGAGTAGGGAATAGGATGAGGACAGAAGAAGAGAAGGTAATTCTCGGATAACTTACTGGTAATCTTCATTATTGCGTTTCTTCCTTACTCATCCCATTCCTTAGGACCGTCCTGTACCACCCTGTTCTTTCATCAGCCCTTTTCTTTGGGCTTAATGTGGAGCAGGAATGGATGGAGGAAGGGGTGAGTTTTATAAACATCTTTCACCCCTTTCATAGAAAGGGAAAACTGCTTTTCAGTTGTGAATTCTGGGGAGGGAATGGGAACAGTCACTCCATGAGCAAGGAATGGGGCCAGTAAGGAAGAATCAGAGTAATGAAGATTACCAGTAAGTAATCCGAGCATTCCATGTGCTAATAATGTCAAACGGTAACAAACCTCAAGCTGGGAATTGGCGCTACAGCCCTTTACTGAAAGCATCTCTACATTACACTGGATCCCACAGGCAGGCAGGCCACTGTGAAATAAACAGCACATCCCCAACTCTTGAGAGAAGTGTGCGGACCAGGTAGAGAATATGCGATGAAACCCAATAACAGTTCTCGAGGCTCCCTCCATAATGAATCGGCCATAACTTGATTCCGGGCTTTATTTCAAGAGCTTCTTCACATCCACCGAACCTGCGGGTACAGATTTGAAAAGAAGAATATCTAGAGGAGATGAGGGTACGACGACAACTCAGATATACGCGCAATTTACCGAAAGCGAATGTCTTATTGGCAATTTGTCCTCAGTAAATTATGTTAGGACTAATGTGATTTACCACAAGTTGATGCCAGCTCTCCACTTTCAGGTTTTGCAAAGTGTTATTTCAATCGATGCAATTTTATCTCACGTATTTGATAAATCCTCACTGCATGAAAAGGTAAAGTAATGCTGGCATACAATATATGAAGCCTGGCTGCATTCTCCCTGCAGGAATAATGGAGATGACCAGATTCAAGAAACTTAAAGGGAACTGCAATTGAAATCAACACATTGTAGCTGTTGCTTATGAAGTAATTGCAAATATCCACTTGTGACCGCACTAAGGTGAAAAAGGTTAATTTTACGAATATAATTTTACACTTGTGAAGTCATTTGAACCGTGATTTTCAGTGATTTTCTCCCTGAATGCGGAATAACTGCTCTGACCATGCAATACAGCGTCTTTTTCCGGGCAGTTTTCCAGGATAGGGGAGCAGGGCAGGCCTGTTCCTCCCCCCCTTACTGCTCCAAGAGTCGGGTGACGGCCTGACTGATGCTGCGCACATCCCCGCTCCTGCAGCAGTGCACACAGCCTCGACATGTCCCGTCCTGGAACTGTCAAGTACAGAGATTGCGGTCCTGAGAGTTCCCGGCCTAGACAGAACCAGCCTTGCAGGGATGTAGAATATGTGCCAGAGTGATCGCTCTGGGTTAAATACCACAACTCATAATGAGCGAATACGTGTTTTGTGATTCGATGTTATTTAACCTGGTGTTTCCACATTAGGCATTCCGAGTCGTTTAGGTAGTTCCTAATCAACTGTTTGCCTATTATGTGGCTCTCATAGTAGGTGAATCTAAATTGCATGCTCCCTGGGTTGGTTCTATCCAGTAGACTGCATTGTGGCTGTGTAATTGTGTCGTTTTGGATATATTCTGATTTTCAAATGCATTTAGGACATTTTCAATAAATATCTGCTTCTATATCCTTCTCAGCTCAGTAAACGTACTAATTTTTAAAATGTAAACATACATCGGACAATCCATTACTGTATCTTTAAGGCAAACTCTCTTATCACCTTATGGTGAATGGCTGTCTGACTTATCAAATCACCCGAGGAAGAGACATGGTGCTTCCATCTCTGAAGCTACATTAACGCCCCAGGTATGAATACACGAGGAGGACAACCAAAAAATGCAAATGATTGCTTCCAAATTCCTAGCTTAGTGCCTGCACCCTAAGATTCTAAGGTACTCTTCAATGTTTATACCGGCAGTCTGGGACCAACAGCAGCAAGGAGAGTGGGAAAGGTTGCATGACAGCATAGGAAGGGAGCGGTGGGCCTGAGGCGGGCTGACTGATATGGTGGCACTGGGAGGCTGGCTGAAGAGAAAAATGCTGGGCGAGCAGGTATGATGGAAGAAGCAGGGTGTGAAGGACCGGTGAGGGCTGACCTGCCAGCCGACCGATGGCTCAAGGAACTTAGGAGAGGCAGGGTCAGGACAGCTGATTAGGATCAAGGAAGACCAGTCTGCAAGGATCCAGTGAGTAGGCACGCAGAAAGACTGATAGAAAACAGGAATTAGCACATTAGCCGCCCAGGGAGTGGCAGAAGCACAGGGAAGGTCCATGGAGGAGGATACATGCTGGTGGTTGGAACTAATGATGAGGAGAAAAGGTCAGTGCAAAGACACGTAGAAGTTGGTTGATGGCACACATGCCAGAGAGAGTGGCCCTAGCCTGGAATTAACCAGCACTTCTACACAGCACAATGCTGCATTGAGGAGCTGACTATACAGGACTGTGTGAAAGGAACTGGAGCATGAAGAATTTTAAATGAGGCAACTGCGGGCCCAAAGACAAACCAAAAGAAGGGGACGCTGGCTTGATGATTCACTGGGCACAAGGCATTCAATGGGAAGCTGACTAGGATCACCTGTGAAACAGCCGATGGAGTGCAAAGGCTAGGGCCTGCAACACAGTGCTGCTGCACAGGAAGGCTGACAGACACCTGGAGGTCACAGGAAGGGATATAAGGGGGGCTGAGCTGCTGTATTCCCACTAATGTACTGATCCATGCCACAAGCCACTAAACCTCACGAGCAAAGTAAAACCCATTCCCCTTTTCTTTGTAAAGATGAAGCCAGCTACCCATGGAAAGGCACGCATGAAGCCAGCATGATGGCAACATGCCAACCAAAAAGAGGACGTACAGGCGTGTTGCGGATCTTAAGAAAGCCCGAGACAAATCCTTAAAGGAGGACATGTCCGAGCTGCGCTCCCATCGAGGAGAGAACATTGCTGAAGTGAAAAGAGATATGATTGCTTGCAATCCATGTCAGATAAGGGACAAATCATGACAGCATTGATTGTTTCACTGGAGGCCAGAGTCCAGACCCTCATGGAGAAGTGTGAGGCTCTTGAAAGAAGTGGCGGAAAGTGCATATCTATTTGTGTGCTTTCCCTTTTTAAGATTATGCTGTCTCTGGCGGACCCCATAGTGACAGGAACAGAAAGAGTGTTAAGGATGACCAACAAAGTAGTTTCCTGGCTGCTAGTGTTGTAGCTTCCCTATTAGTCGGGGAAACACAAGATCCTTAGAGCAGGTAGAGCCCATCCCCCACACCCCCATTGGAGACTGCCAGGTTCTGTTCTGCTAAGATCTGGCATTGGTGAACTTGGCGATGAGGCAGCAATACCACCAAGCCACGCTGCTTTTGAATATCAGGCACATTAACCGCTTCGCCGCGTCGGAATTCCGCCCAGGTGCTGGACATTCCGATCGCGGGTGTGGTCGTGACGAGCTCAGCTCGTCATGCCACAGCGCGACCGCGCAGCATGACGAGCTGAGCTCGTCATGAGCATCGAAGGGGTTAAATACTGCTGGTTGCATCTCAAAAACCTTAATTTATTTTGGGAGGATAATGGAATAATACTCAGATCCATAGAAGGGGTAAAGAAGATGTTGAACATCCCAAATGGAGAGGAATAGCGCAATGAACCAGACTGCATGCAGAAACACAGGGATCATTATTGAGGCACTAGAAGACAAATCAAAGTGTGAAAAACCGATCCCCTATTTTTGCAAATGCCTCAAGAGTAGCCAAACATTAATGAATTAGAGGTAGATGGCAAAGGTGTGCACCACACTGCAGCAAGACAGGCAGTGCTTAGATAGAGTCTTTACAGGCGTGAACTGTGAACAGATGTGATTAAACTTTTTGGATTTGTGAATTGGTGCTAACTTTTGCCAAATGTAGATTAACAGTCTCTAGCAATATCTTCAAGTTATTACTTTCTGGTTCTTTCTTCCTACTACTACGCCAGAAAGGGTGCCGAAGGTGTAGACTTGTGTAGACCACAACAAGCTCTGGGTAAGGACCCTGTATAATATGGATGTCTAGGGGTTTAGGGCCACATGCGTGAAAGTATAATTTTGTGATTACCAATTAGCAATTTTTAAGAAATCGCTATTTGGTAATCGCAAATTGCACTGCAACAAAACAGACAGGAAATAGCGATTCTCTAATTGCGATTTCTTAAGATTCGCAAACACAATTATGGAATTGCCTCAAGGTCAATAAGTGAGAATGATCTTGCATTACGTAAATTGCGATTACCTAATTGGTAATCGCAAATTAGGTAATGCAAAGGCAAGTGTGCCTGGGGGCCTTAGGCCCCCCTGAGGGGCACCTAACAAAAATAGGTGCACATGTAAGGCACACACATGTCCTAGGGGCATGTGTGCGCCACATGGCACTTTGAAAAATGCAGTTTTGTGCATTTTTCAAAGTATGCACATGGTACCATCAACTAGAAGTTGATGGTAATTAACGATCCTAAACCACAGTTTGCATTTAGGAAAGGCTTCTTGCATGTGCATTATCCCTATTTGCATTTGGAATTTAGGTAATCGCAAAAAATTGATATACAATTGGTCAGAGACAGAGAAACCCCACTGAAAATGTCACTTTAAAACTACTTTCACTGAATGTTAGAGGACTAAGGGCCACATGTATCAACGAAATTTGCGTTCGCAAACAGGCCGATTCGCCCAATCGGCCTGATTGTGGATGCAAAAAAGGCTTTTTACATGAATCAAAACCCATTTTGCGATTCGGTAACCTGTTACCGAATCGCAAAATGGGTTTGCGATTCAGTCTTTGGAAGGGGCGTGCTTAGGGCGTCCCTTCCAAATAGCGAATCCTAATGGTATTTATGAATGTTTTGTGACCATAAATGCGGTCGCAAAACATTCACATTTTACCACCTACTTCAAGTAGGAGGTAACCCATTCACAAATGGGAAGAGGTCCCCACGGACCCCTTCCCCTTTGGGAATGGTTGTAAAAAAAAATTTTAAGAAAAGGCAGTGGTCCCATGGACCACTGCCTGCTCTTAAAAAATGAAAAAAGAAAACTTTTTTTTTTTTTTAACTCAACCCGTTCTCTTTTAAGGAAAATGAGCTGCATTTAAAAAATAGATTGCTTTAATTAAAAGCAATCACGGAAATGGTGGTCTGCTGAACCCAGCAGGCCTCCATCCCCGTGAATTTAGCGATTCCTAGGGGGTCGCAAATTGCGATCTACCTCATTAATATTAATGAGGTAGGTAAATTTGCGACCCCTTAGGAATCAGTATATGAAACTCTTGGAGATTCATACATTGGAAATGGCAATTACCTAATTGCGAATCTCAGAAAATCTCAATTAGGTAATCGCAATTTCCAATTTTGATACATGCGGCCCTAAATTCACAAAAGGGCCAAGATTCTGGCACTACGTAAGGGAGAACTATCATGACATTGCATTCTACAAGAAACGCATCTGCAGTAGAATAACCACAAGGGAATAAAGCACAGGGATTACCCCTTGCAGTGTTATTCTTTGTATATCTCCAAAACAGTCAGGATAGCTTTAATGCTTAGACATACTGCTACACTGCAACATATGGGTACTAAGAAAGGCCTACAGGGCAGATATAATCTGGTGCAAATAATGCGTCTGAGTCATAAACTCACATTACTTAATATATAGACAGCTAATTTCAGGCAAAGCTACCTACATTTACAACACAATACACTGACTCAGTCAGCTGTTGGGAGGAGAAGTGATAGCTGGAGGGGACTTCAACTTGGTATGTGATGAGGATCTAGATAGACTGAATCCCCAAGGGCAAACTACCTGGGCCATCAGCAAAATGTGGAAATGAACTTTGGAAGAAACGGACTGGTGGATGTATGGAAATTGTTACACAGAAATGATATGGACTACTACTTGTTAGCAGTTCACTGGAGCTATATGAGAATTGATTATCTCATTCTTAATAGGAAAATTTTAGGTCCGGTGCGAAAAGTAGGCATAGGAGATTGAGTATTATTGAACAGTGCACACATGCTTATGGAATGGGAGGGAGGGGCAGGATTCCATGGACAGTGGAAGGGAAATCGGTAAAATACAGGAGAACTGGAGAGGGAAAATGAGTTATCACCCACAAAGAAAAAATTACAGCAACTGAGATGTCTAAAAGGGCAGTTGGCCCTTCTGCACATTGATGGAGCTGAGCACACACTCTTGAAGCTCTAACATAACTAATACAACAAAAGCATTAGGGTGGACTGAATGCGCTGGCTTTTAAAAATTGTTTTAGGGAGATACTAATCACGCCCTTAATCCTTTTAATGAGGAACATTATAGACTAATTGAGTTTCTAAATCATGATGTAGAGCAGGTCCTGGCATCACATCTCCACAAATATCTGCCCAAACTGATTGATGACGACCAATCAGGTTTCATAGGAGAACGCAAAATGCATGAAATCATCTGTAGGGCAATACATGCCAATGATAAAACCACCAGGAAGATGATACCGTTATATTAGTGGCTGTCAATGCCAAGAAGGCATTTGACCGCATGAGCTGGACCTTCCTGAGAAGATCCCTTGAGCATATGGAACTTGGGGAGCATTTGTGCTGCTGGATCTTCCTCAACTATAGTGCTCAAAAGGCTAATATGTAAGTAAATGTCAGTGGATTGGAAAGTATAAAGCTATGCAGGGGCATTCAACAGGACGGCCCCCTATTGTTCTGTCAATTAAACCACTGGCACTTCGTTTGACAATTTGTGCTCTTAACCATCCCCAAGACCTTGCTGTTTGTAACTCTTGACCCCCCAGGATTGTTGGAGTGGGCGGCATGCTTAAAGAAATAACAGAAATACTAAATCTCATCCACTGCCTCACTTTGCTATTCGAGTCAAATTGGTGCACCACATGCCCACACTAAGAGGGCCAATCCAGGAAAAATGGATAATAGGAAATCCCCACCCCTACTGTAGTTGGGCCAGATAGCCATTGGTAAAATTAACGTACTGCTTTGACTATTTTATCTCCTTTAAGACCTCCCAGTCTCAATTCCCAAATATGAAATAATGCTATTACAAAGGAAAATTCAAAACAGTTTGCAGGGAGGCAGGAAGGTTAGAGTTTCCAGAAAAATTCTGTATGTGCCATGAACTAGAAGTGGCTCGGATGCCCCAGACCTTTGGAGATAGTATAAACCCATGCACATGAGGCTAGTATAGACATGGAGATTCTGGGAAACGTATGAAAACATGACTAGTTGTATCATGCTGTAGTGGGTAGGTCATTGTGGAAACTGATGCAGTTACCGAGTGGGGCTTTGCTTAAAAGTGTTAACACAAACACTGTCCCTTGCACACCGCTGTGTAGTTGGGACATAATAGATCAAAGACGAGGACTAATGACATGTCCAGCTCTACTCATGGCCCTAACTAATAGAAAGGGACTTCCAAAGGAGGAGAGAGGGGAAATGCATTACCACATGTGGCATGTTTAGCAGGGGAGAAATCAAACCCTTAAACCAGTGTAACCACAACGTTTATCACCTAATAGAAGCAGATAGATGACCTTACATGCAGATAAGACATTTGTAAAGAACACTAACACAAAGTGACAATGACAAACAAATCTAACAGTTTTTTTACAGCTGGTGGCCAGATGCACATTCTCTAAAGTGGTAATGTCGAATATGTATAAACTACTGAAAGAAGGTGAAACATATAGGAAATTGGGATAGCAAGTGTCCTGGAAACTGGCAAAAGGTGGCAGGATTAGTTACAAAGAATGGGAAGAATTGTGGCAAAATATTAGGAGACACTCTAAAAGAGCCCTGCATAAAGAACAATGATACAAACTCATGAAGAACGGGCACCTAATACCACATCTGTTACATATAATGAATCTAGAGATGGAAAAACGTGTTGGAAATGTGGGACTGGGTATTGCTCTCTAGCTCCTTTTTGGTGGATTTGTCCTAGAAAACAAGGTTTCTGGAAATAATTACTTAGCTGAATCAAAGGGGTAATAGGCTTTTTAATGTTGGGGCCACTAGGGGTATTCGTATTAGATTTCCGAAATCCCAGAGTACTGCGGTCCTTAAATCTGAAATGACTATTTGGGACATTTGTTGATGGCTATGGAACAATTGGTAGCAGTTACCCAAAAACAGGAGTGTTAGACCTGTCAGCATTAGGTTGGTCTTCCCCCAAACTTATCGTCTTCACCCTCCTATTTTTATGAATTCGTTTTTGCTGGCCTTAGGGCTCTGTGCACTTTACCACTGATAACAAATGCAAATGTGCTGTGCTCACTCCCTAAAACATGGTAAAATTGGCTTACTTCTGTTTGGCATATTTAATCTATATATAAGTCTCTAGTAAAGCGGTATGCCATATACCCAGGGCCTGTAAATTAAATACAAAAATAGAGCTGCAGCACCTATTGGGCCACCAACTTACATAGCCCCCTAAACCATGCCCCAGTTCTGCCATTGCAGCCTGAATGCAGTTTTAAACTGCTAATTTGACTTGACAAAATAACTCCCTTGCCAAGTCTTAAACTCCCCTTTTATTACATATGTCATCATTTTGGTAGTTCCTAGCTGGATCATAGGACACGGTGTATTGTAATTCAAAGTCTGGACATGTACTTTTAAGTTTTACACGTCCTGGAAGTGAAAAGCTCTTTTTTGTTTTTCACTACTGTGAGGCCTACCTCTCCTAAAGGATAACATTGGGTTGTCTTATTACATTTAATATTAAGTGCTAACATTTGATTAGGAGCAGGTTACAATTTTGAAAATGCCACTTTTAGAAAGTGGGAAGGGTATGCCCAGACGTGGGTCCCGTGCTCACTACACCACTGGATTCAAGCTAGCCTGGCTGATGAAGGGTGATGCCCTGAAACCGGTCCCAGGATGCTTGTTTCCGGTCCAGGGCGGACCTGGCTTGGCAATTCGGGCTGGACTGTTCCCACAAGGAACAGGGTCAAGACTGATTTGCATATGGCTGGGTCCAAACTGGGGTGGTGTGGTGAGCAAAAGAATGATGGATTTAACCCAGATCCTTGTGACTGGGGGTGAATGTTTGCATTGTCCAGCATTCCGTCCATCAATTGTTTATTTTGCATTTGTCACCCAAGTGGGAAGGGTATGCCCAGACGTGGGTCCCATGCTCACTACACCACTGCATTCAAGCTAGCCTGGCTGATGAAGGGTGATGCCCTGAAACCGGTCCCAGGATGCTTGTTTCCGGTCCAGGGAGGACCTGGCTTGGCAGTTCGAGCTGGACTGTTCCCACAAGGAACAGGGTCAAGACTGATTTGCATATGGCTGGCTCCAAACTGGGGTGGTGTGGTGAGCAAAAGAATGATGGATTTAACCCAGATCCTTGTAACTGGGGGTGAATGTTTGCATTGTCCAGCATTCCGTCCATCAATTGTTTCTTTTACACTTTTAGAAAGTTGGCATCTTCCTGCGCTTGATATTTTGTGCCTGCAGCCTGTTCTTGGATAACGTGACTGATTGTAGTTGGCAGATGGACTTTATTCTCCCAGACAGCCACATAATAGAGGGATTAGGTGTGTCTGATGGGCCATCACTGTGATGAAATGAATATGTTTTTGCTATTTTGTTCGTGCATTGTTCTATGTAAGTTAGCATTCGCTGCACCATTTTATGTTTAGCCGCCATTTTGAATCTTGCCATTAACTGCGTATTCCCTCCTCGAGAAGCAGGCTGTGGAAATTTTTATTTCTCCAAGGTTAGGTTTTGCTCTGCTAATGAATAAACTGTTCTTATTAGCGCATACCTTTCCCACTAGATAGAGGCCTTCTCCCACTAGTCTAGTGGTAGCCATGAACAGAACGACCTTGGCATAGAGATAGTGTGTGCCAGGTCTCAGGAACGAAGCTTATCCTTCTGTACCCCCTTTGTGTAGCTGCCTCCCTCTGGAAAATTTCCAGTCTGGGTGTATCTTCATTGGTTCTGAATCGTACATAATGTATCACCATGTTTGCTGATGTCAATCCCTCTGCAGCAATCCCTAGAGACTGGGCAGATTGGGCTCCGCTCGAGTGTACCTGAATAAATACTTGGTTTGTATTCTCTACAGTCTGAACGACTCTTCATTTGTATGGAAGGCTGAGATGTGGTCGCGAGTGACCCGGGTGGCCCTAATCGGGTCACTTCCTTCAACTGGCAGGAAGAAGGGCGGAGGTAGGCAAAGCCTCCCTTGCAAATCAATAGGCTGTGCCCTGCCTTCATGCTAAGTACTTTTCTCCACTTAATTGTTCAGTCAGCCAGGCTGGAGCCAGGGGAGGCAGGAAACTTCAAGCACCTCAAAGGGAATTATCTACAAACATCTCTTACTTCAAAGAAGGCACCAGGTATAAAAATAGGACCCTCAGACCCAATCTTCAGTTCACATTCTGGACCTGCTGAAGGACTCTCAGAGGACTGCCTGTTGCTGTGGCCTGCTCTGAACTTCAGAAGACTGCTTTGCTGCACCTGGAAGGACTGTCCTCCTGACTTAAGCCTGCCCTGAACCCTCGGATGTCTGCCCTGTTGCTTAAGCCCTGTCCAACTTTCTGAACCCAGGACTACCCAAGTGACTTCAAGAGTTAGTTGGTTGACATCCTAGTCAGAGCCTGAAGAACAGGAAAGGTTCCAACCATCTTGAACCTGCATGTGGACTCAGCCTAAATAAGTCCTAACCCTCCAAATAGTGCCTCCCCAGTCCTGGACCCTTGGAAGTGGTGCTAATGGTGCCCGATAGCCAAAATCCAAGCGTTTGGCTAAAAATCTACTCTGAGATCCGAGAGGAGACAGGTACCAACTTTCTTGTCTATCCACCCAAGGTGCATGGGCGGTGCCTGACTTCTTTGCAGAAGGGGCATCCGACCTTGTGGAATCCACGTCTGCTACAGACTCCAGCCTCGTCCCACTGAAGATTTTCGACTTAAGTAAAGGGACAAAGTCAGAACATGGAAATCTTCACAGCAACTTTGTGCAGTGGCTCCCCAACGAGGACGCCTCATCCTTGGACGCTGCCTGTAACCTTGCTTTGCTGAATTTCTACTTTCTCAGAGCTTTTTTGTTGAAATTCTTCTGGGTACAAAGGTAAGTGCCGACTAGGCGCAATCCACTTTTTGTATCTGACACATGCTCCACCGCAGTTGGTCATATTTTTCCTGTTTGACTCGGTCTTGCTCGACTAGATGTCTGCACTTGGCACATCGATATTTTAAGCCCTATTTTTTAGCTCAAACTTTAAAACTTCATAACTCCGGCTCTACTATTTGGAGTTTTGTCATTTTGGTGTTAAATAATTTATTAAAATTTACTCTATTTTATCTAAATTTTGTGTGCCATTTTTTTTGTGTGATGTTTTTACGTTATTACTGTTTGAGTGCTTTACACATTACTTCTAAGTTAAGACTGACTGCTTTTGTGCTAAGTTATCAGAGGGTTAGTCACAGCTTAATTCAGTGGCTTTTGTGGTTCACCCTCGTGGGGATTGTAGATGTTACCTGAGCAGGGTTAACACCACACTCAACCAACAACTTAATTTCTCACAAGGGGGAACAATCTTTGATGGTCGAATGCTACCAAAATCTGTGGATTTTATTTCTCAGCACCGGTTCTGGATGCAGCAGCAACTCATTACCCTTTTGCGCTCTACGATCAGCATCACATTGCAGTTGCTGTTCTGATTTTGGTATGTGTGTGAGTGTGGCTGTGTGTGAGATGCTTCTGTTCACTTACCTTTTTTCAGAGAAAGTTGGAGTCTTTTTCGGTTTCAACATCTGGGTTGGGTGGGCATGACTGCTCCTCTCTCCTGTGTGCAAGGTGGTGGAGTGGTTACAGTGTAATTTCAGGGGACATTGTGGCCACATCCATTACAAACATGCATTAAATACATCCTACCTAGACCTTCCTTCCTGTTTGGAACCCAATCAATCATGGATGTCCACATACAATATGGATTGATAAACCATTCCAAGATTGCCCCTACATTCTGTCATAAAACTTTCTCTTTCCTATTTGTTATTTAGACTATTAGGGTCTCATTCACAAGGGTAAACTTGCACTTTTGTTTAAGTTTATGATTTTTTGCAATTCCCAAAGAAATTTTCCGAGTAATATCTTTACGCCTGCCTAGTTTTTTATGAGCAGAATCCCTACCATGAGTTCGAAGACTTCACAGACGTAAAGATACTGCTCGTAAAATTCCTTTGTGAAATGCAAAAAGATCATAAACTTACACAAAAGTGTATGTTTACCTTTGTGAATCAGGCATTTAGTGTCAGTTCTTCACTATATCCCAACACACTCGGGGTGTTTGTCGAAGGGTTCATTGGCCCAGGTTTCTATTTTTTGTCCACTTCATCCTGGATTTAGCCTAGATTTGTCTTGTTGTTTCTGAGGATTACGTAGTGAGCTGAAATTTAATAATTGCTGACTTAGTTCTCCTTATACACTATTCTGCTACTACGTAATTCAAGACCATGGAGGTTTTTTCAATTGGGCTTTCTTCTGTTGCTGTAGTGACTCTTTCTTGCAGACACTTATTTCTCAAATGTCCTCTTCTATACAGGGATAATGTGGCTACTGGGAGATGTCATCCTTATATCAAGCAGGCCAGAGACAAGTCCCAGGAGAGTTTTCCATGTCGATGCTGTGACAAGTTGTGATGCCAGTGTCTCAAATAGTGCCACAAGCATAGATGTAAATGTTCATATGTTGACAGCTCTACAGCAACAAGCTCAAGAACTAACTCAGCTTACATTGTGAAATGCATTATTAAAACAGTCCTGCAGTCGCTCACAAGATCCCCCAACTGTGAGTGCAAGTACTCCAAAGATTCTAGGGATCCAAGTAAACTGAAATAATTCCTGAATGGTTTAGCAGTATGTTTGACTTTGTTCCTCTGGCATTTCTCCAATAAACATGGTCAGCAAGAATCATGATCAGCAAGAATCATGTGATACTTGAGATACTTGATTGGTACTCCGTCTGGAACTCCTCTGCCATGTATGATCCCATAGTGTCTGCAGAAGGTCAAAGTCTAAACAATCATGCTGATTTTATGGCACTCTTTGAGAAGATGTTTGAAATACCAGAGAGAGAATTCTCAGCCAAAGAAGCTCTGTGTGAGATCATATAAGGGAATATTAGTGTCCTTAATTATATAAGTAGGTTTCATCATTGAATGTTGAGCCATCTTGGGTGGAAAGGACGTAAAAGACTCTTTTCCACAGTGTGTTAAAAGAAAAGATTAAGAATAAGCTAATGTGTTATAGAACATGCTCAAATTGTGATCAATTTATAAATATGTCTCTCCTACGAGAAAATCTACTACAGTAAAGAAAGTAGAAAAACAGCAGGCCAGAACTACCAATGCTGGTGCAGGATCTCATGTTTTTTTGCATAGGTGAACTGGATCAGTTCAAAAATTCTCAGCAGTATCACAGAAAGACCAGTGAAAATTGGAATGACACAGGGACCCTTGTCTGAAACTGAGAAAGGATGTCTACTTTGGGGAATCCGGTCATTTCATTAGAGAGTGCCCACTTAGACCAGCATGAAATGACCTGTTTCTGTCTGTGAGGGAGAGGTAGATGGATGTTACTGAGTTCCCTCATGTCAGATTCTAAAATACAACAGGAGCAAATTTGAAATAAATCTCATTAAGTATTCATCAGTTCAATATTTTTGTTACACTGTGGAGCCTAAAGTGAACAATGTATATGGATTAGGTAAGGACAAGCAGGAAACCAATATCTGTTCAAGAAAAGACTCTATCCAAACAAGTGCAAACAGCGGATGGATCTTCTCTGTCTTCTGGTTTACTCATGAACATGACAAAGAAGTTGTGGGTTTTATTTAAAGTTTGGTGGATGTGAATCACCCTCAAAACATGATGGATATCCCATACACTACATTGCTAGTGCAATTGGCTAAATTGCACCTGCAATTTGGCAGATGGAACGTTTGTTAAGCCCCGATTTAAGGGGGCTTAATTACAACATATTTATAGACTGATTTCCTTTGCCACGGATAGATGACATGTTGACTTTAACCTAAAATGTGAAATGGTTCTCAACATTGAATTTATCTGCCATGTACCATCAGTTAGTTTTGGACCCTGAGTGTAAGCATCTCACTGCCTTTTTCCATGCCTTTTGAATGCTATCAATTTTGATGTATGCATATTTGGCTTAGCGTCTGCGGTTTTCCAAAGACTCATGACAGAACTATTGGGGAACATTCAGGAGGTAACCTTTTTCCAAGATGATATTTTGGTCATGGGAAAACCCAGAAAGCACCTCGACAAAATCCTTTGAACCGTGCTGAATATTCTTTGGAAGACAGGATTAACTGTGCAAAATTAGCAACGGCAAATTTAAAGAAAAAAAGATCGGTGACAAATGAATCAAACCCAAGGAAAAATTGGTGGAGACAATCAATAAGGCACTGCCACCTATGAACAAGGATGAGCTCTGCTCACTTTTGGGTCTGGCTGAGTTTTATTCCAAGTCTGTTGATAAATTCTCTGAGACAACACATGAGATGCATGCTTTGTTAAAAACAAAAGCAGATTTGAGTGGTCTGTTCAGCGTCATAAGCCTTTGTTTGAAATTAAACATTCAATCAGTAAAGCTTCTTCCTTACAAGGTTTTCATCCCACCGTTGAAACTTTTGTTACCGAGAATGCCAGTGGGAAAGGTTTGGGGAGTGTGCTCCCTCAGAAATGTGATTGAGGGGGTGAAGTTGTCATAGCTTTTGCATCAAGATCATTATCACCCACAGAGGAGAAATACTCTGTGATTGAAAAAGAAACTTTGGCTTGTGCTTGTGCATTGGAACATTTAGCAAATTCTTGTGGGGAAGGAAATTCATTGTGAGATCAGATCATAAGCCCTTGACAAAACTTTTAATCACGGATGGTTTATTCAAAGCATCAGCAAGAATTGCGATACTATCCATGCGTTTACAGGATTTCGTCTATGAAGTCCAGTATGTGCCTGGGAAAAAGAATGTGATAGCAGATTTCTTGAGCAGGCTATCGCTGCATCTCAGGGAGGTGGGTAATCATCCTTGGAATTATGTGTGTGTTGCTAGAATCTTCACAAGTAGTGAAGTCAAAAGCTTACAAAAGGAGGAGTGGATGAAAGCACAGGATAGGATGATGTTTTGAAAATTGTTAAAGATCAAATTGCTAATGGCTGGGGAGAATGTGTGAAAACGGAGCTGCTTGAGGAGATGAAAGCGTACTGGGAGGTTAGAGATGAGTTGGGGGTAGAAGACATATTTGTGGTAAGAGGTGATAAAGTGATAACACCATACAAAATGAGGAGTAACATTGTTTCTGTCTGTCATGAAGGGCATGCAGGTATAGCACTCACCAAACAAAATGTCAAAGCATTATATTGGTGGCCTAAAATAGACACGGAAACTGAGATTTGTCAGGTTATGCATGGAGTGTGACAGCTTAGACAAATCCCAGAAAACATTCAATCCTCCATTACGTTCTCTAGGATATCCTGCCTTACCATGGAAAGATGTGGCATTGGACATCATGGGACCTGTTCTGTGGAGTGACTGGTCACAAAAGTACATCTTAGTGTGTTGAGGGCTATGTTTTCAAAATGTCTTGAAGTAGAGGTTGTTTATAAAGTAGACACCAGGACTGTAATCAAGTTTTAGGATGACATATTTTTGAGAGAGGGTCTTCCTAAGTCTTTACTCACAGACAATGGAGTTCAGTTCAAGACAGACGAGATGAAGACTCTTTTATTGAGTTTGCTGGAATTACACATAGATTCTCTGGGGCATATTCTCAAGGACTCATCGACGATTTAGCGGCACTTTTCCGCCACGAAAGTGGCGATAGATTTATCGCCCTATTCACAAGCCTGCGCTAACAGCCGACATCGTCAGTTTACCTGCGATGGCTGCAGCTAAAAACATCACCAAGGCTGACAGCGACAACTAACGCTAATCATATACAGAGTAGGCGTTCCCGTGCAAAAACTCACAATAGGGATTGCAAAAATTGCGGAAAAACATGTCAACTCCATTTTGTCCACCTTTTTGGAAGAAAATGCCTGCTTTCATCCATCGCAAACTGGGTTTAGTCCCCATCAGGGCACAGAGACAGCTCTGATTGTAGTGGTTGAGGAAGCAAGGAAAACTTGGATGCCGGAGGTTCAGCGGCAATGGTCCTCTTAGACCTGAGTGCGGCTTTCGATACCATTAATCATCAGCTGCTGGTCTCTAGAATTAAAGAAGCTGGGGTGTCGGGAACTGAACTAAGCTGGTTGGAGTCTTTTTTAGACGACCGCTCATTTCAGGTTTTTGAGGACAACTCTATTTCCAAGAGTATGTCATTGAGTTGTGGGGTTCCTCAGGGTTCGTCCCTGAGTCCCACCCTCTTTAACATTTATATGAGCCCGCTGGCCAATATTGTTAAACCCTTTGGTACACAGATCGTCACATATGCGGACGATACCCAATTGATTGTTTCCCTTAATCAATCTGGGAACAGGGAAAACAATTTGGCCGATTGTTTGGAAAAAGTGTCTGCATGGATGGAGGGCTCATATCTGAAATTGAATGGAGCAAAAACTGACTTGATGTTTTTGGGTAAACCTTCCCCACTAGCTCCTAGCTCTTTATGGCCTAAATGTCTGGACAGTATGCCCCCCCCCTAAAGAACAAATAAAAAGCCCTGGAGTCTGGCTTGATCATAATCTAGATATGAAGGAACAATCCCGGAAGGTAGCAGGAACCTGTTATGGAATACTTAGGATGGTTAGGAAAATCCTCCCCCTGCTGCCTTTTAAGGCAAGGAAGCTGCTGGTTCAAGCCTTAATTCTTTCTCGTCTAGACTATGCAAATGCCCTGTATCTGGGTTCCCCGTGTTCAACGATAAAAAAGCTCCAGACTGTGCAGAACTGTGCAGCTCGACTCCTCTTACAGACCCCCCATAGAGAATCTGCGCGAGCATCTATTGCCGCCCTACACTGGCTTTCAGTTGCGGAGAGGATCCAGTTCAAGTCCCTATGTATTGTTCACAAGATTCTGGCCTCCAAGGGTCCACCCATCCTACATTCCATTATCATGCCGCACCGTCCCAGTAGAGCCTTGCGCTCTGGAAATAAACGTATGGCAGCAGTCCCTAGAATATATAGGTCGAGGAGTGGGGGTAGACAATTCTCCTACATCGCCTCCAAGAGCTGGAATGCCCTTCCAAATCACATTCGATTGGAGGACGATTATATGTCCTTCCGTAGACAATTGAAAACGTTCTTGTTCCCGGTCGCCTAAAGCCGGTCATCGTGGTTGGCTCTGTTCCTAGCGCTGGGAGGCCTTCTGGTAGGCATGCGCTCTATAAATGCTAATTCATTCATTCATTCAATAACACCACTTCGCGATATTCTCAACGACCAGCCAGATCGGCGATGCAGTCCAAAAGCAGGTGATAAGGCACGTCAGCAGCAGGGACTTAAGACCTGCTTTTTTCTGGTCTTAAGTAGGACGAAAACCTGCAGTATAAAAGGAGCCCAGCCCAGAGCCACATCTGAACACCAACAGATGCCATGGAGCTACTAATCATGCTGCTTGGAGACCAAAGAGGGCCACAACACCAACCGCCACCACCCCCAGGGCCACCCCCACCCCCAGGACCACCCCCCACGGACTACCACTGAGGCAGCGCAGAACAAGACAGCGGACCTTCCGAAAATGCACCAGCCTCAGAGACTTAACGCCAGAGGATGTCATTGCCCACTACTGGCTCAAAAGGACAACCATCCTCCGCATCCTGAACCACATTGCCCACAGGCTGACTGTACCAACACAGAGGACAACCAACATCCCTCCGCAGACAAAGCTGCTGGCTGTGCTGCACTTGTTGGCCTCTGGTACCTTCCAACCAACAACTGCGAGAGTCGGAGGAGTCTCACAGCCAGCCCTATCAAAGTTCCTCACACCTGTCTTGGATGCCATCATCAGCTTGATACCCCAGCACCTTCACTTCCCCACACTGCGCAGGAACAGCTGGAGACCAAGCAAGGCTTATACGCCATAGCTGGCTTCCCGCACGTGTTGGGGGCAATTGACTGCACACATGTCCTACTTGTGCCCCCTGCCGACACTGCACACAATTACCGCAAGAGAAAGCACACGCATTCCATCAATGTGCAGGCAATAGTGGACCATCAGGGACTGTTCACCAATGTCGTCGCCAACTTCCCAGGCAGTGTGCATGATTTCTACATCTTCCGACAGTCCATCATCAACCAGCGCTTTTTCAGGATGGCACCTATGGAAATGGACTGCTCATTGGTAAGTATCAACGGAACACACCACACACCTCAACTCCACAATCATACAACTCACAACTGTGGGAATGCACACATAACAAAATCACATACAACATGTCAACCAACATGCCCACCTACCAGACACGACAACACAAGTAACTGTAGTAACAGGGGCCAGACATGTAGACAAACCATCCACAAAGGCATAGCCCCTCTGCCACACAATTGCAGAATGTGGGGAGAGGTGGGAACCAAGAATGTGCGAAGGAGGCAAGTGACCCATGAATAAGAATGTACACAATGCCAAGTGTGGCGTTGATGTGCTGGACAGTCTTGAGTATGCAGAGCACAGACATGTCCAGGTGGACATATACTGCTGGTGTTTGTAGTGTTGTGGACAGTGGACACAACCATGTTACCTCAGGCAGTGGGGAAGACCTTGGACATGTAGCTATGTGGCCCCCCATGTAAGCGTAAGCGTAGTGGGCTGGCCCGGCGTACCCCAGTCCAGCGTAGGAGTGTGAATAAATAGCCCGGGGCTCTGGGCGTGGTTCATTCCGGGATGGCCACCAAAGTAACTACTGCGTGTGTCTCTGTGTCCACCATATCCTGACCATAGGCCTACACACACGTGGCCGACCACCTTCAATGGCCAAATTCACACCGGCGACGAGGTGGCTACATCAGACGCCACCCGGCGCACATCTCGTCATCGCCTGCAGAGGCGTGTCTGCCAGGGTGGTGCCCCTCACCCTGCCACGAGGCCGCCACTGTGACCGGTGGTGCCTGCTCGATCCTGTGCGCCTGCTGCACCCCAGCCTGCTGGTCCACAGACCCGTCCGGCGCCCAACGGTGATTGCCCGCCCCTGCGCACCCAGGCCTCACTGCTCACCTGCCGCCACCGGCGTGTCTCCAAGAGGGCCCACCACGTGCCGGTGCAATCTTCAAGCCCGAGGGCCGCGAGCTTGGCAGCCTCCTCAGCCGATCGCTGGCTTCCGCGCAACAGGCCCCCAGCGCACCCTGCGGCACCGCACCGCAGAGTTCTGTGTGTGCTGACTGCTCCCTCCGGCCTACACTTCGGTCCAGCAGGTCTCACACAAATCAAATCCAGTCCAGACCTCCAGGCCTACTGCATCATCGCAGGCTGCGCACCCGCTCAGCTCTTCAGGGGGCCTACCTCAGTGCACCGCAAGTCTTCGCCACGTGGCGGTAGGCCCGTACCGGACGCAGTGCCTCAGGTGCCACTACCTCTGTGCACCACAAGTCATCGTCCCGTGGGGCTACCCCACAAGTCCGCCTCCAGCAGCCAACAGCATGTCCTCGGTAAAGCCACTGGAGCCCTTCACAGTCACGGGGCCACCCCAGTCCCAGGCAGGCCGCTGGAAAGCCTGTGTGGAATGTCTGGAGACATACTCCGAAGCGCACAACATCCCAACGCTGTGGGGGTGGCGCACGTCTGGGCTTGTGAGGAGTGTGAAGAAATGGCCCAGGGCTCTGGGCGTGGTTCAGTTCTGGGCTCTGGACGTGGTTCAGTTCTGGGCTCTGGGCGTGGTTCAGTTCCAGGCTGGCCACAAAAGTAACTATGGCGTGTGTCTCTGTTGTAGTGTCGGCGCCACCCGGCCCTTACTCGACAATGTTGCAATGTAGCATGCACCCGGAGGGCGGGCTCGCCCGAATGGATAAATAAAGGAGCGCAAGACCGCTCGGGGTCTTTGCTCATCCATGCCAACTGTTGTGTGTGTATCTTCATTGCCGCAGCATAAGCCAAAGGCCTAGCCTCAATCGCAGCGCGAGTTCAGCCAGGCCTGAACTCTACATCTGTGTCCGCCCTATCCTTACCATAGGCCTAAACACACGTGGCCGCCCACCTTCAACGGCCAACATTACAGTGTTGTTGTCAGGCTTGCGGACATGCGCAGACAGGCATGACAATGGTGTGCCGTAGGAGTGCAAGTGATGCAACCGCGCAGCGCACAAAAGGAAATAGGCTCGGGGGAGGGGGGTGCAGCTGTGAGGCTACGTAATAAACATTGATCCCGCACATTTGCCAGAAGCAATACATGGAAAACATGAATCCCAAAGTCGCACAAATCACACACCACAAAACTTGTAAGTCTGCCAACACAGCATGCAGAACCACCAATTTACACTAATCTCACTTACCTCTCACAGGTGATCAAGGATATGCACTCTGCCCGTGGATGATGACACCCCTCCGAGCCCCGAACACCCCGGCCCAGAGCCAGTACAATGTGGGCCACAAACGCACCAGGGGGATTGTTGAGTGCACATTTGGCGTGTTAAAGTCACGTTTCAGGTGCCTGGACATCACAGGTGGAAGACTCCTGTACAGCCCAGAAATAGTGTGCAAGATGATCATTGCATGTTGTGTAATGCACAACATATGTGTACGCACCAATGCCCCATGGATCCAAGTGCCAGATGCACCGGACGATGATGAGGAAGATGAGGCAGGTGGACCACACCCCACTGCAGCTGCAGCAGGAATAGCCCGAAGGAACACAATCATTAACAATTTCTTCACATGAGCACATCACATTGTGACTGTCCTTAGCAATCATGGAACAGTACAAAATGACCACATGAACAGCATGTGCAAATAAATTCATTGCAACACACAATCCCTGTGTGCATGTCAGTCCTCTGCATTAGCACATCACTCTGACAAGTGTAAGTGCTACATTAAGTGCTAACAATCTCACAAATAGCAAATAGATGGTGGGTATGTCACCTCTGTACAGAGAGGCTGTTTAGGGTGTTACGTATTCGAAATGCCAGTTCAGGGTGTCAAATGTAGTACGTAATCCCACTCATCAGCATAACACATATGTACAAAAACATGAAGGCTGTCATTGGTGTTCATAAAAAGACAACAGGGTGTCATTTGGGGTCAAATATGACATTTCAGGTGTCTTTTGGGGTCAAATATGAAATTGCGGGTGTCATTTGGGGTCAAATATGAACCACCCTGATGCAGAGATGCACCCTGTAACTCCAGTCCCACAACATGAGCAACATGGACGAAAGGGGGATGGGCGCACAGTGAACACCTCAGCAACATGGGAGATGCACACCAGCCAAAAAGCCAGCAGGAATACCTTGCGTGGAACACGCCAAGGTGTCCCCTGGACATATGTGCCATGTACAGATCACATGTGTACACGGACGTCATCCATCAATAGTAGTGAACAGTGTCAGCTAATAGGTGCAAGGTGAGAAGTCACATGCCTCCTCACAGCTACCTGTACCCATCACTGTCAGACTGCAGCAAAACACCACTGCTACATCAGAGTATGCAAAATTGACCGTAAGGGCACTTACATGGCTGATAAGGGTTCAACCGTGCGGAAGGCGAAGCAGTGACATACCCCCCCCAAAAAAAATCCACATCACATTTCCAGAATGCAAGCAGATGACAAACTAACATTAGGGATGAAAGCTCCTTTGTCTGAACTAGAAGGCGGTAGCACATCTGCACCTCCGACCTTGTAATTGCATGTGCCCGGCACCCCCTGAGAGATACCATAGCAGCTGCTGACAGCTCCCACACTACGCAGAGCGTTAACCAAAGACCAACGTATATACACCCCACACACAGAAGTCCTTGCTCGCAGTTCCCTTGCATGGAATGACCTTTACACTTACGCACAGACCATCCCAGGAGTCCAACCGCTGCACACTCAAACAAATCATTGCTCCGAGCTGTGGCATCCACATAACTTTGACTTTGACTTTTTTACACACAGCCCTATTTCCTACATTGGCATGGGGCTAAGTTGGGAAATTGCGAGATTGTTGTTTAGGAGCAATGAGGCCACAGCTAGTTCACACATTCCCAGTCATCTCACTGCCTCTCTGGGTCACGGTCAAACATGCGCATTGATATCAGTTCCCAGGGAGTACCTTTTTTTGGAATCACTGCCCCTACATTCATCCATACTTTCATACTTGCTTGATCATAGACATGACACATCTGTGTGAATTAGAATGTTTTAATCACATTCGGTGGAGTGTTGAAGCTGGACCAGTACATGGCCATGCAAACCCCACTTTACATTGTTGCCCCGTGGAGGGCCAGCCAGAGTCCTTTAGGGAATGACAAGTTCATCGGAAGAGAAAGAGTTCAGTCCGCAGTCTGATTGCTGTGTCATTGGTAAACAAACCAAATATGGCAGTCCATGTCGAGGGCCAAGGTGAGTGTAGCAGAGTGTATCGGGGGACAGTGGAAGGTGTTATTCCAGGGCATGATGCAGAGGGCAGAACCAAGCTGAAACAGGCCATATGGCGGAGATGAATGCTACCGCTTCCTTCTTACCACAAAGGCAGAATCATCCACATCATCGTCCTCTGATGTGTGATGTGCCTCACATGTGGGTGGTGGTGTTTTGTCTGCAGCACTGTGTGGCACTGACACATCAGGGGCCGGAGGTGGAATGTATGCCGCACTGTGTGGCAGTGACACATCAGGGGCCAGAGGTGGATTGTCTGCCGCACTGTGAGGCACTGACACATCAGGGGGCGGAGATGTGGATGGAGTAGTAGCAGCAGCATTCATCTGCGCCAGGCCTTGTGGCAGCAATGGAATGATGAGGATCTGCAGGGCATGGAAGATCCCAGCTACATCTCGCTGGTGTGCAGCCGTGGCAGCCATTCTTTCCGACTGCATCCGCTCCATGTTCTCCATGATCCTCCGCATGTGTCCCAACTCCCGGCTGAGATCGCTGGAGCCACTCCGACTAGACAGTTGTTCTTGTCCCAGAGTCATGACTCCAGCAATGTCAGCCATGGCTTGTTGGAGAGCATGGAGCGGACTGTGGGTGTCCGTTAGGGACTGTAAGTGGTCCCTGATGGGACTTAGACACCCACGTATGGCAACTAGTTTGGCTGCCTTGAGGTCAAACCCCACCCGCACCTGATCAGCCATCTCCTTCTGGCCCTCTAACACACGGCGTTGGAATGCCATGTGTTGGTCGTGGGGGTCCTGGGAGACAGCTGTGGTGGTGGGTGCTTCCTGCTGTGTGGTCTGTGCAGGGGGTGGGGTCTCCTCGATGGAGCTGGGCTGCCCTGCTCCTGGAGGTGGGGTGCTGAGGGTGTTCATGAGCTGTTGGAGGGCGTCGGTGTCGATAGTGTTGAGGTCCTCTTCATCATCAGTGAAGAGATGTACGGTCTGCTCTGCAGGAGGCGTTGATTCTCCCTCTGCAACGTAAAGGGGAGATGCAGTTTAACAGTGTGTTCCATGTATGTTCACGCACGTATGTTTACAAACGGACTGCATGACAATGTACATTGTGACTGTTTGGGAGGAGATGCCTATTTGATGCTGGACAGTGGACATTTCTACACCATCAGGGATGTGGGGTTGTACTTGTACATTATCATCTCACAGTTTCCTGCTATTCCAAATGTGATTGGCCAGTTTCTACACACAAGTGGCAGCAGTTGTGTCCTCTGTTCTGTTGTGAAAGTGTTGCAGTTTGTACCACATTGTTCTCTATGTTGATGTGCTCTGATTCTTATGTGTGTGTGCTGCATTGTGGGAGAGTCGCCCCTACAGCTCTGATTTTGCTGGCCCTTATCCCTTTCAGGCAGTGTGTCTTTCACTTTTGTGCTGAGATGTTGCAGACTTGGGTAAATTGGGCTCTTGGTGGGAGTTGGGACTCTTGGGCATGGTTTGTTCGCAGATGTCTTGTTGACGTCAGGGGTTGTTTGTGCACGTGGATGTGTCAGAGTGTGACCCGCTCCTTTACGGATGTGTTCCACACTCAGCCACCTCAGTGTTGTGGCGTGCACCATGTCATAATAATTGGACTGCAGCCATGCTAATCGTCATGCAGTGTCACTTGCATTGTCAGTGTGGCTCACGGACCCACAGCTTTGCTGGGTTCAGCACATGTGCATGGGTTTGTTGTGAGATTAGTGACGTGTGGGGAGGACCCCCTCTGGGCACATTGTCGACGGGGGCCTACTTGCTGTTTCTATGTGTGCTGCAGTATGCCAAGGAGATCAGGGACATGATCCAGAGTCATTGTGGGTGTGCACTGTGCTATACTTAATTGTGCATGTGTGCCATTGTGCCCATCTCCCCCCGTCACCCCAGTCCCTGGTCGTTACTCACCCTGTTGCTGTTGGGTCAGGTCATGTTGAGCAGTGTCTGGTCCCCCAACTCCTGCCACCGTCTCCCCACTGATGACTGTGGACACCATTTCCTTCATCTCATCCAGCTCCTGCTGTGGCGCTGGACTCCCACCTCCAGTCTGCATAGCTGCTTTCCGGTTGTTAGCGAGTTTCAGCTTGGTTTTGTGCTTCACATCATTCCAGCGCTTCTTGCAGTTGTCCACTTCCCTTCTCTTCACTCCGACTGTATTCACCTTGGCCAAGATGGACTGCCATATTGCATTTTTAGTTGCCAATGACACAGTGGAGGTGATGAACAGTTGTTGGTGGTGTTCTATCACCTCCGTAATCAGGATCTTGTTTTCCTGCGGACTGAATCGCGGGTTCCTCTTCTTCTTCTCCTTGCCCTTCTCCTTCCCCGAGGTCCCTGGCTGGTCCTCCGGGGGGTTTGTGAGGTTCTGGTTGGCCTCTGTAGTTGCTCCAGCTTCCTCCATGGTGCTTCTCAGTTGTTTGGGTTTTGTTTTTATTTTATTTTATTTTTGCAGCTTTTATGGTGATTTTTCCCGCCTGACGTGGGAATAGCAAGCCTGGCGCTGCTTATCGCTGATATTTTTATCGCTGTTGGGCCCATCGCCACTTTTTTCACGTTCGGGTTTCCTTTTTTATCGGCGTCCCGGTAATTTTAATGCGGACATTTGACGCATTATCTGGAAACTATCGCCTGTTGCCGGCATGTTGAGAATACGCCGTTAACGCGGCGTTAGTTTCCCGCGATAGACGGTGTTATGTAAAATTGCGTTATCCTAGGTTGGCGATAATTATCGCCCGTTCTTGAGAATATCCCCCTCTGTGTTTTATCATCCCCAGGGTATTGGCGTTGTGGAGGAGTGAATAAAGTTATCATGGGAATTTTGCAGCTAGCTAGTCAAAGTAGGAAAGACTTAGATACAGAGTTGAGAAAGATGTTTTGGATGTATAGAGTGACTTCCCATGATTCTGTTGGGGGAAAGTCCATTTGGAGTAATTGGATATCGGGTACCGCACTCCAAAGCAAATCCTGGTTAGATGAAGAGCGAAAAAATAGTCATGTGGGATGTGGAAGAAGCAAGGAAATGCATTCTCAAGTAAGCTATATTTTGATGCTAAGCACGGCGTACATAATGTAAAATTGTTAGGATGACAATGGGAATGGGTAAAATCTGCTAGGAAAGTTGCTAAAGGAATAAGTAAGTTCAGTTATCCTAAGCAAATTGTGAAGGTGATGAAGAGTACTGTGGAGCTGGATGATGGCAGTTTTTGTCATATGAGAGGTGTTAGACATCGCCCTTTTGCTGGATTATTCCGAAAACGTTTTGCTTCTTCCTTCTATTTTTTCTGACCTGTTATCATTGGCTTTAGTACTCTGGGCACTTTACCCCTGCTGATCTGTGCTAAAGCGCCTCTGCTCTCTGTATAAATTGTGATTATCATTGGTTATCCATGATAGGCATATTTGATTTACTGGTAAGTCCCTAGTAAAGTGCACTGCGTGTGCCCAGGGACTGTAAATCAAATGCTACTAGTGGGCCTGTAGCACTAGTTGTGCCACCCACACAAGTAGCCTTTCAAAGTGTCTCAGACCTGCCACTGCAGAGTCTGCGCATGCAGTTTTTTAACTGCCATGTCGACCTGGCAAGTGCACCCACTTGCCAGGCCCTACCCTTCCCTTTTCTTACATGTAAGTTACCCCTAAGGTAGGCCCAAAGGAACCTCCATGGGCAGGGTGCAGTTTAAGTTAAAGGACATTTACTGGTGTGTTTTACATGTCCTGATAGAGAAATACTGTGTATTTCATTTTTCACTAGCTCTCCCATATCTTTGAAGCTGCACTGTAACATTTTACATGCGTAACTTTCAAATCAGAACAACTAGAAATTTGGGGGCATATTATCAAGGGCAGTATCGCCACTTTAGCTGCACTTTTTGCCGATAAAGCGGCAATATTTTTATCGCTCTATAGAAAGCTGTTGCTAACAGCTGTTAGCGACAGCTTTATGGCGAACGCGACCGTTTTGTTGCCGCTTTGCATGTCAGCGATAATTATTGCTAATGACATGCAAAGTAGGCGTTCCCAACTAAAAGTGACTGGAAACAGTCGCACACACAACTTCCCCCTATTAGCAATGCCCGCGAAGCGATAAAAAAACTTGCGCTAACCGCGATTATCGCTGGAATTTAACACCTGAAAAAAACTTGACTTAACCATCTTGTCAATGGGAGGTGGATTGTAAGGTTAAGTCCTCACCTGCCTATTAGCAAGCTTTTCATTAGCGCAGTGAATTTATCGCTGGAATTCTCGCGCTACTGCTGGGTTTCGCCGCTATCGCTGGATTTTTTATCGCCTTGGAGATAAGCGTTGATAATAACGCGTTATCTTCGCGATGAAATCCAGCGATAGCCGGCAATAAAAAAAACAGCGCTAAGCGCGCTTTGCGATAATTATCGCAAATCCTTGGTAATCCTTGGACCATTGCTTCACCCTCTGGGCACTCGCCCGGAAATCAATAGAGCAAAAGGGGAAAATGTATTGCTGCTTTGTTGATTTTCGGGCAGCCTTTGACTCAGTGGACCGTAAGAGCTTATGGGAGTGCCTGATAAAGTATGATATACCGGAAGGCCTACTGGCCATCCTAAAAGAACTACATAGAGGGAACTGGGCCCAAGTAATTAAGGACACACAAGGGTCACTGAAACAGAAAATAGCCATAGGGAATGGGCTAAGACAGGGTTGTGTCTTGGCTAAGCCTGGGCGTAGTTCGCGAAGTAGCGCCACGCAAAGCTACGCAAAGTGCAGTTCGCACTACGCGAGCTACGCGTAGCACTACGCGAACTGCGTAGTGCACTGTTCGCAATGATTGCACAGTGCCGGATGCTTGTCCGCACTGTGCAATCATTGAAACGGCATCTTGCACAGTGCGAGCTGTCTTTACTGCTGCTCGAGTAGATTTTTACTCGAGCGGCAGCTTTCTCAACGCGGACTGGTAGTTTCTCATCGCGAGCGGTCGCGAGCATACGCGACTCACTCGCAATGAGAAACCTGACCTCCCCGCGTTGAGAATCTCGCCGGGATGTCATTTTGCTTGCTCGCGGTCGCCAACTTGACGTTGAGGACCGCGAGCAAGCAAAATGACCGCTGCACTCACGCTACGCTACGCGTGTTTGCACTGTGCTACGTGCAATTCGCGTTGTGCGAAGTAGCGCAAACTTCGCAAACTACGCGAGCGTAGCGTAGAGCTTTGCCCAGGGTTAGTCTTGGCCCCCCTGCTCTTCGCCATATTCCTAGCTGACTTACCGGCAGCACTGGAAGTGGAAAGAAGTGCAAGCCCCAGAATGAGCGGCAGGAAAGTATCAAGTCTTCTATATGCAGATGACCTCGTGATACTTGACCAAACGGAGCTAGGGCTCCAAAGGAAATTAAATGTTTTTAGAGAGTACTGTGAGGCAAAGTTTTTAGTTGTAAATATGGATAAAACAAAGATTTTATGCTTTGGTAAGAGAGACAAAAATTTTAACTGGTTTTTAGGACAAATAAAATTGGAAATTGTAAAAGAATATAAATACCTGGGCCTCTGGTTCCACAGCTCCCTAAAATGGTATACCCACCTAGAAGCACAAAAAACAAAAGCCTTTTCTTCTATTTGTGGGCTGAAAAAATTCAATAAGGATTATGGGGACATGTCACATAGACCGATGTTAAAGGCCTATGAAGCCATGATCCCACCCCAAGTATTGTATGGGACAGAAGTTCTCACCTTAAGTGGCAAAGGAGAGTGGGATCGGGAAGAAGGCAAGGCCCTAAAAACTTTATTGTCCTTACCAAGCTCCGCAATGATCCAGGCAATTAGAATGGAGACAGGAACAATAGCGTGGAGCAGTCAGGCCCAAATGTCTCTGTTAAGATTCTGGAAACGCCACGATCCAGGGGGAGTGCAGAAGGTCTCACATTGGTGTAGTGAGGAGATCCGGCACAGTAGCTTAAAATGGGCCAAGGATGCGAGAAAGAAAATCCAGGCTATAGCAGGGAGTTTAAATGTGAGCTCAGCACAGCACCCTCTGGATGTAGAATTTCCCAAGAGATCACTCAGGTACCAAGGCCAGGAACAGTCGAGGATGCATGACCTGGAATATCTGAGCAAGAAAAAATCTGTACAAGGTATAATAAACTCCTGGGTAAATGCTGCATGGTATCCGTATCTGGAAACCCTGCCTAACCATGGGCTTAGGTGTGAAATCCTAAGAGTACGAATTGGCATTAACCCATGGTTAATGGAGGGAAAAACAAACGCAGAAATGTTATACCCAGACGGAACATGTAAATGTGGGCTTGGGACCAGAGCTGAAATTTTGCATATATTGCTAGATTGCCTTGCGGTTTTAGATTTGAGAAAATTGTTTTTACGCCCAGTATTCTTAAAATATGGAATAAGGTCACAAGCCCAAGCTATTGTTTTATTGACAGACATGACAAGTCTTGATATTGCTATTGCACTAGGAAACTACATGAAAGGTATAAACAGTTTCGTACGGGATAAACTTAAGGGAGGTTAGAAATTTTATTTACTTTTAAAATCTCCCGATCCCGATTACACAATTATTTTAGCCGTAATGAACACAATATGAAACCGAACTGTTTTAAAATGTTGCTGCTACTGGGGAAAGGATGTGGATAATGTACCCCTTTTAAAATAGAGTATTAATGGTACTGCTGTTCTAATGAATTTTATGCTGTTTTAATTATTTAATATAAGTGTATATAATATTGAAAATGTTGCTGCTATTGGGAGAGGAGGTGGACACCGGACCTTGTAATATATGTACTAAGCTAAGATAGTTTTAAGGAATTGTATGGTATTTATTTGTTTTTCTGAGATCTTTTGGTGTTTAAAGACTACGGTCTAAATAAACAGAGTTTTCTCTCTCTCTCTCTTGGTAATATGCCCCTCAGAGTTTAGGCGCTCTTTACTCAGAATTTAATAAAACACCTTTTAGTAATGGTGTTTTTTTAAAATCTTGTTTGAAAATGCTACTTTTAGAAAGTGAAAAAAGCAAACACAAGGAGATGATGGACGGAGTGCTGAACCTTTTCAGACACTCACCCCCAGTCACAGATCTGGGTTGAATCCATCATCGTTCTTTAGCTCACTTCACCACCCCAGTTCAGACACAGCTATATGCAAATCAGTCTTGACCCTGTGTCTCATGGGAACAGTCCAGCCCGAACTGCCAAGCCATGTCTTCCCTGGACCAGAAACAAGCATCCTGGGACCGGTTTCGGGCTAACAGCCCTCATCAGCCAGGCTAGCTTGAATCCAGTGGCAAAGTGAGCAAGGGACCCACGTCTCGGCATACCCTGCCAACTTAGGGTGAACAAAGCAAACACAAGGAGATGATGGACGGAGTGCTGAAACTTTTCAGACATTCACCCCCAGTCAAAGATCTGGGTTGAATCCATCATCATTCTTTAGCTCACTTTGTAACCCCAGTTCAGACACAGCTATATGCAAATCAGTCTTGACCCTGTGCCTCATGGGAACAGTCCAGCCTGAACTGCCAAGCCATGTCTTCACTGGACCGGAAACAAGCATCCTGGGACTGGTTTCGGGCTAACAGCCCTCATCAGCCAGGCTAGCTTGAATCCAGTGGCAAAGTGAGCAAAGGACCCACGTCTGGGCATACCCAATTGTCACCTCGAGCGGGACGGGTATGTCCAGACGTGGGTCCTGTGCTCTCCATGCCACTGGAGTCAAGCTATCCTGGCTGATGAGGGGTGAAACCCCGAAACCGGTCCTAGGATGCTTGTTTACAGTCCAGGGAGGACCTGGCCTGGCAGTGCAGGCTGGACTGTTCCCATTGGGCACAGGGTCAAGACTGATTTGCATATGGCTGGGTTCAAACTGGAATGGCATGGTGAGCAAAAAAACGATGGATTTAGGCCCAGATCTCTGTACTGGGGTGAATGTATGACATTGTTCTGCATTCTGTATTTCAATTGTTGTTTTTGCATTTGTCACCCCGAGTGGGACGGGTATGCCCAGACGTGGGTCCCGTGCTCTTCATGCCACTGGAGCCAAGATATCCTGGCTGATGAGAGGTGAAATCCCGAAACCGGTCCTAGGATGCTTGTTTCCAGTCCGGGGAGGACCTGGCCTGGCAGTTTGGGCTGGACTGTTCCAATTGGGCACAGGGTCAAGACTGATTTACATATGGCTGGGTTCAAACTGGAATGGCATGGTGAGCAAAAAAACGATGGATTTTGGCCAAGATCTCTGCACTAGGGTGAATGTTGACATTGTTCTGCATTCTGTCCATCAATTGTTGTTTTTGCATTTATGATCCCGAGGGGGACGGGTATGCCCAGACGTGGGTCCTGTGCTCTCCATGCCACTGGAGTCAAGCTATCCTGGCTGATGAGGGGTGAAACCCCGAAACTGGTCCTAGGATGCTTGTTTCCAGTCCAGGGAGGACCTGGCCTGGCAGTTCAGGCTGGACTATTCCCATTGGGCACAGGGTCAAGACTGATTTGCATATGGCTGGGTTCAAACTGGAATGGCATGGTGAGCAAAAAAACGATGGATTTTGGCCAAGATCTCTGCACTAGGGTGAATGTTGACATTGTTCTGCATTCTGTCCATCAATTGTTGTTTTTGCACATTTAGAAAGTGGGTATTTTCTTGTTTAACCATCCTGTGTGCCTCTGCCTCTTTGTGTATTCACCGATGTTGCATCCATAGCTTTCAATAAACAGAACAGTTTTTACCTTTACAAGTGATATTGTTTATATATATGTAGGATTTTTGTCGTTTTGGTCTTGCTTGGTTTAGATAAAGATACTTTATTTTTAGGTCTCGCCTGGCGACGCAGCGCGAAGCGCTGTCGCTAGCGAGATCTATTGTTACTGACTTGCTTTGGAAGGGAGACAGGAGCTGTGCACGCGCCGGACGGACTGGAAATGTGAACGCGCCCGTGAACACGCACGTACAGACACGCGATGTGCACATCTCCTGTCCCCCTTCCGTCCTCGCAAGCCTCATGCAATATCATTTTTTTTTTTTAAATGCGCACGCGAGCTCCAAGCGCGGCGCGCTTTACACTCTCAGCATGCCTCACCCCACTTACCTGCTCTTGTGGGGACTCTGCGCTGCTCCTCGGCTGGTCTCCGTCTTCAGCCGGTCACTGCAGCAACACGCGGTGCTCCGTCTTGCTCCCAGGAGCCCCGCCTAAAATCCTGCTGTGGCCGCACCATGGGCATTCACGAAGCCACGCCGATGTGCACGCTCACGGCGTGCCTACAACGCGCGCATGGCGCTGTTTCACTTTCCCTTGTTGCATTACTTTTCGGTATCGTGCTGCCGATCTCGCCAGTCCTCGGTCGGATTAGTCCTTTTTCAGTTGCCCGTCCGCCTGTGCTCCCCCCTTTCCAGGCGTGTGCGCATGCGTTTTATGGTACGCATGGGCACTACGCAATTTGTCAAAAGACGGCCATTACAAGGTGATGAGGATTTAAGAAAATAAATTCATTCACATTGAGGCATGTATATGACCAGCGTTTGTATTATAATGTTTGCTTTGTGTTTGTTAGCTTCTCATGGTCTTAACCAGTGTCCTGTAGCTTGCTGCATGTGTTCTCTAATACGAAATTTCCACTGCCACACCACACCAACAGAAATAATGGCTGCCCCTCAGTAACTGCACCCACATTCCTTTTGTTCGCCGAGCGTGGGTGTGTAATCCTTTTATTTTTCGGCTCCTCCCTGCAAGGTGTAAACTGCATAAAAATTTTTTTTTAAACTAGTGCTCAGGATGTTAAACTGAGGCTGGGATTCGAACACGGATCCGCAGCTCCGAATTTTGCAGCTCTGACTGCTGCGCCACGTTCCCTCTGGAGTCTCCCCTTGTTTGCCTCAAGCCACACATTCGCAGCAGGTCGCTCTCTGGCTTTTTGTTTAATTGTTGTAGCGGTTCTACGAGCACCAGTCACATTACACAATGACTGTTTCATATTTTTTGTAGACACGGGGAGATTAATCGGCAGCTCAGGACATTACTTACATTTCTTTAACAGACCAGCCGATTAATCTACCAGTGTCTACAAAAAATATTAAACTGTCATTGTATAATATAACTGGTGATCGTGGAAAGCGCTGCCTTTCACCATTTTAAACAAGCAGCATTAGTGACAGCAAAAGCCTGTGCCACGCTCGTGCAATCAGCTGGCAATGATACACGCACTAACGGGGCATATTAACAAGGCGGCGTTAATGAATTATCGCCGCTTTAGCGTCCGTTTTCGGACGAAAAGCGGCGATAATTTTATCGCCGAATTAACAAGGACACGCTAGCGCGTGATTCCTGACTTAGCGTCCGTTTTCTGCACGCCTCCCATCGCATCGCTAATGAGATGCAAAGGGGGCGTGCCTGTGAAAACAACAGGGGGAAATATCGCTAACCCAGGTATTGCCATATTAGCAACGTGGGTTAGCGATATTTTAAATTGCGTTAAGTATGCCTTAACGCAGGAATTTAACGTCTGCTAAATTCCTGACTAAGGCATACCTAACATGGGGGTGGATTGTGTGGCTAAGACCACAGGCCCTATCGCCAAGTATATCGCCGTTTTCCATGGGACATCGCTGGAAAACCAGCGATGTTCCATGGAAAACATCGCTATCACTGGAAAATTATCGCCTTTGCGCTAAGCGTTGTTAATACAGCGCTAGCATGGCGATAATTTCCAGCGATAGCCGGCGATAGGATTCCTCACGCTAAGCACGGCCAGCGATAATTATCGCTGGCCGTTGTTAATATGCCCCTAACATTTTTATTTCTAGTGTGTGTATTGCTGCCAGCTGATCATGGCACAGGCTTTCCTGTCCCTGACAAAAATGCCTGCAAACAAACTAACTCCTCCAATTTGAGCATCAGTTGCCTTTGAAAATAAGCGTGGTCTCCAAAGGCTCTTTCTGAAACTGTTTGCTGTCAGAGATGGCAGGACAAGCTCTTGTGATCCTAGCTCTGGAAGCATCTATACTGCAGCTTTCAAACTGCTGCAGGCAGTGAGGAAGGGATTTTTGGAGCCACTTTACCCTGTTTCCGGCTCAGTGAAGTGGGAAATACAAGCAGAGATCTGCTAGCCAGCTTCTATCGCCACTGCTGGAAGCCAGAACCACTGATTCTGGTCAATGAAATTTTATTGGGAAAGCCCACTATTGTGAATAAATATCTTCAGACGGGCTAATTAAAATGGCTGTGCTCATTCGTTAAGCCCATCTGCCACCACGTGGGATTGGTGCATTTGTGTACTGTTGGAGATGGCTGTGGGTGGGAGTACAGAGATCCGTGCACATCCAGGCTTGTATAAAACCATTTCCATCACATTCCAGTGACACCGTAATGTGTCTACTTTTATTAACAAGATATTTGTGTTTCGCAAGAAAACGTGTTTATCTGGAGGACCGATACACATGGGTTTCCATTACGATCGCTAGTTCGCAGGAGCTCAAAATTTTACCACTGCTACACCTCCTGTTACTGTCTCTCAAAAGGATGTGGCCTCAGGGCTAGAGCTGCCAACTTTGGAGCTAGGGAACCAGGTTCGAGCCTTGGTGTCGGCTCACCACCCGGTGATTCTGGGCAAATCACTTAATCTCCGGTGCCTACCTTATGTGGAACTATTTGTTTATTCAATACGTTCATTTCAGTTTCTTGAAAAAATTGTTTAACATAACCTTGGTAAATTTCTTTAGATTTCTTTAATTGGTTTCTTAAAGGATATGTTGTTTTCCTTCAAACAAACTCTTTATTCCATTTTTCCAAATATTTTTGTGTATAAAAAGGCAGCTAACAGCCAACACGTTGTGTTACTTCTATTGGAACTATTTCAGTGCTGTTAATCAAAATGATACACAAATTATAAAACTATTTTTTGGAAAAAATATTACAACCAGCCGTCTTGGTCATTTTGTTTGTGCATACAGTCATTGTTCAAAAACACAAAAATGCCATAGATAATAGCATATAAACAACATATGTCAGCACCATGATGGCACTGTAGGTTTAGTCTCAAATTTACGTGACGTATTGACCATGGCTAATGTCTGCTTATTTGGTACAGAAATGTAATGTTACAATTAATCAATACATATGGACATGTACCTGGACATTTTTTATTTAACGACAAGGAGGACATGAATTGTTTACATATTGCACCCTATTGAACACATTAAATCACAATGCAATAGGTCTCGCATTTGTGAGAGTTTCAGCTATTGGCATTCTAAATAACAATGCCGTTTATTTATGTGTTTTAAAAACCAGCAAGCGGTGTGTAGACACACACTTTGTACTTATAGTTGTCGCTCATGAAAAGCAATGTTGGCAGTAACTGCGTCTCTTTTACTGCCAGCCTTGCTTCTCGTAAGCAAAGACTACAAGTGCAAAGTGCGTGTTTACGCACCGCTTGCAGGTTTTTAAAACACATAAAGAAAAGGCATTGGCATTTACAACGCAAATAGCTCAAACTCTCGCAAATGCGAGACCTATTGCATTGCAAATGCTTGTTCTAAACTGGTGTGGTGTCCATTTGCGTGTTTTCACTGTGTTACTACGGGTTACATACACATGCTTTACACATTGCCTCTGTAGTTCAGTCTGACTGCTCTGTGCCAAGCTACCAGAGGGTGAGCACAGGCAAACGTAGGTGTGTACTTTACTCATCCTAACTAGATGGAAGGGTCACTACTTGGACAGGGTGTATACCACTGCCAACTAGGATGTTGACAGTAGATTATGCTGTGCTTCTCTAGTGCTTGCACATAATCACCATGCTGTATGAGGTTGCTTACAGAAAGAATTTGCACAGCTTACCTGACTCAGTGGTTACTACAGTCTCCTAGTTGTGAATGAGCTGCTATCAATGATAGCCCTCTCATGATTGCTTCACTGCCCTCGATATCAACACATTAAGGAAATTTGCAGACGTCTTTTTTAAAAAGCCTGTCTCAATACTCACTTCTCATAGGGAATTTAATAGTTCTATTAAAAAAAATACAGACACTCTCATATCATTTGGAAAAATGTGTTCCATATTTAATCAATAAAAGGAAGTATCAATTGTTAATTGTGTGACCTATGTCTCCAACAGGAGAGACTAATCCACTGGTACACACCTGGCGCTTGCAAACCACAGCCCTTGCGGACCCTGTATTCCGTCAAACGACCCAAGAAACACTAGAAAACTAGTGGAGTTGGAGAATCTAAAAACTGTAGTGTGGGCTACTGCCCTCACACAGGTTTTGGGGCTAGATGTACACTCAGGTAGGAGTTTGCCCAGGTAGAGTCCTCCCTGGAGGGAGACTTGAGAGGGCTGCATTGGTGGATGACACAGCCCATTAAGCACTGACCATGGCGAGAGACTGTCATGCCCGCCTCCTTGAGTCCTTACAACATATAGATTACAAGGCATATCAAGCAAAGGGGCACAAGGAGGGTGACAAACAGGGTTGCCTCTTGGCGTGGTTATTAAAGCGTGCAGCTGACATGGAGCTGGTGACCGCCATCTGTCTTTCCCCGCCTTTGGTAGCCACTAACTAGGATGCAATACAAAATGCATTATGTGAGCATCACCAGGTCCTACACAACCCAGTGCCGGTGTAACAACTGCCCAGTAAACAGGAATTTCTCCCTACTGCAATGCTGCCGGTGGTACGCCGGTGGAGAGAGAGAGGACCAGAACAGTCCTATTGCAGAGCAAGAAATCAGTAGTGCCATATGAGACTCTCCAAACTTGTAAAACTCTGGGCCTGGATGGCCTCCCTATTGCAGTTTATAAGATGTATGAAGCCCTGTTGGTCCTCAAGCTGTTCGAAGTCTACTCTGCTGCTCTCTCTATGGGTTGCTTGCTCCAGTCCATGTGGGAGGCACTTCTGGTCTTGCTCTTGAAGCCAGGATAAGACCAACTAGAGGTATCTTTCTACAGTCCATTGTCTCTGATGGGCAGCGATAAGATCTTGAGCAAGATACTTGTGACACGGCTGCTGGGGCAAATGGTGGTGCTGATCCACCCTGACCAAAATGGATTCATACCGGGCAGATTCATGACTCTTAATATCTGTAGGCTGCATAGACTTCTGATGAAGGCTCCGCAGCACTGGCCCCACTTGGCCTGCCAGGCATTAAGTCTCGAGAAAACATTTGATACCCTAGACTGGGACTACATAGTTGCGGTCTTGCAAAAAATGGGCATTGGGGGCAGACTGCCGTATGTGACATGCTCGGCAAGGGTCAAAATATACCTTCGTATTTCAACCCCTCTGCCAGTTGGCAGAGGTATGCATCAGGGATGTCCTTTCTATCTGCAGCTTTTTGCCCTGGCGGTGGAGCCTCTTGTGCAGCAGCTTCACCAATCTGGGCAAGCCTGGGGCATATCCGTCATCAGCGAGATACGCCATCTCCCTGTATGCAGACAACATTCTTGTGTTTGTCACATATATCCGAAGAGGAAGCTGACATTGTAGATATATTGGATGCCTTCAAAACTGCTTCGGGGTTGGGTATAAATTGGCATGAGGCCTGTCTGTTTCCGCTACATACGGACAGCCCACGCATCTTATTGTGGTTGCTGATCGCATCATTAAGTGGGAGCCGCACACCTTTAGATACTTTGGCATAAATATTTATCACAAGACCCAAGTTCTGATAGATGATAATCTCATGGGGGCAATCTCCTCCCTATGGCCCCAGATTGCCTTTTGGTGCTCCCTTCCTTTTACGGTGCAGGGTCTAGTGGCCCTCTCTAAAATGGTCATGTTGGCAATACTACTGTACTATTTCAACAATTTGATGTTTCTTGTTACTAGTTGCACATTTTAGAAGCTGAATGCACTGTTGGGGGGACTCGTATGGAGCATGTGGAGAAGCAGAGTGGCACTGACCAAATTGCAGCTGCTGAGAGCATAGAGGCTTTGGAGCTCCAGTATTTAAGTACTTATCTGTGGCGGAACAGCTTCAATGGCCAACTCATTTGTTGGCTGGTCATCACTTAATGGTGGTGTGCGTAGGTTCAAGGACAAGAGTGCAGCGTCTTGTGCAGGAACTGTTTCTTTCAGGATTGGCACTGCCAGTACTCTCTAACGCCCTCCTTTGGGTGGTTCATGAGTGCCATTGCAGAGCACTGAGAGTCATGTCAGAATTGCAGTTGTATGCTCCAGAGATCCCCTTGTGCTCCATTTGTGCCTTCTGAACAAACAAGTCAAGAAGGAATTGCAATTTGGGAATCAGTAGTGATGGAAACACTGGGTGACTTGTTCCATGGTGGGGTTCTCATCCCAATTCAGTCTCCTGACTGAACAAACAGGTCTTCCGGCGGGTACGTTTTTGGTGCATAGGCAGCTCATGGGGGAGCTGGAGCGCTTGTGGGGCATTACTGGCACAGAGCCTGTGACGCACTCCCTGACACAGATACTCCACGCAATGGGCATTGGGGGGAGAATGATTTCTTTGCTCATTAGAGCCATTTCCCAGGCTTGGTAGTGAGACATTGGCTGTGCATTGACCCAAAAGGACTGAGACAGGGTAATGATATACCAGAGAAAGGCCTCACACAACCCCTGTTTTCAATACATATGGTATGATATATTACATAGAGCCTACTTAACCCCAACCAAGCTACACAAGATGTACCCTACCGCATCTCCGGAATACCCTTACTGCCGCGCCCCTGAGGCAGACATGGTACATTTGTTTTGGAGCTGTATGACAGCTTGCACGCTGTGGGCGGTGGCTGCACCATCCTTTTACGTGTCACAGGCCGTGAGGACCTGGATTGCATAGCCAGCTGCTTACTGGGCCTCTATAGGCACCGAAAAGTGGGGGGAACCTCCAATCGATTCAGTGATCTGGCGCAGCTGCTCTTCAAGCAGGCAGTTGCAATACATTAGAAGGCCCCGCCATTACCCAGCATGGCATACTGGCAGGGCAAGATTGTTCAGTGGGGTACAATAGACACAACAGGAGAAAACCGTAAAACCAGTTAAGACCTGGGTGATTGTAATAACATACAACAATGTCTCAACAGGCAGTATTCTAAAGACAAATTATATACCGTACAATCATTTGCAAGACAAGGGAGAGAACTAAGAGAAACACCAAGGTTGACTATCGCGGTTTGTATTCAATAATAGGCATAGAAATACATTTCAAACAGGAATATCATAATCATTCAACTTTATTTCAGTCGGAGACCATAAAAGTGCAAGTGCAAAATACAGTATACAGAGAATATTAAAACCAGACCAGTACATTGGGAACCAAAAGGAGTGGTACACAACATGAGGTAGAGTAAAATGAGCATTAAAACGTTGGTAACCAATTGGAAGTTAAAAAACACCACAGAAGGTTAAAAAACAGAGCTAAAAGTATCCATAGGAACACAAACTAATAGTCCATTCTGTTTTAGGTGAACATGGGTATGGAGTAGGAACCATGACAACAGAAGCCTCTGCCTAAACCACTCGGGCGACAAGGCCCGCTATGCTGGCAGGTTTCTATGCTTTTTACACGCTCCGAGCCAATAAAAGGCTGCCAAGTCGACCAAAACCAATAACACGAGGATAGTTTAAAACGTTATGGAACGGTGGATAAAAAGATAATAATCTCTGCAGAGGTTTCACACTTTCGACAGAAGCCTTCTTAATGTCCACATGTGGCCCAGGAATTTGGCAACAGCACAAACAATTGTCGGGCTAGAATCTGATCTTAAGATGCGAAGTGCCTCGACATGCTGGTGTGTACCCAGCTATTTACAGATTGATTTCAGCCATTTACGTCTTGGGCAAGAGTTCCTGGGACAAATGAAAAACACGTGGGCAATGGACTCTATAGCAGATGTGCACCTAGGGCAATGCTGCGAGGAAGGGGATGTCTGCCTCTAGGTGCTAGTATTAACCCTAGGCAAAGTACTACGCTACGCTCGCGTAGTTTGCGAAGTTTGCGCTACTTCGCACTACGCGAATTGCACGTAGCACAGTGCAAACACGCGTAGCGTAGCAGTCATTTTTTGCTTGCTCGCGGTCCTCAACGTCAAGTTGGCAACCTCAAGCAAGCAAAATGATATCCCGGCGAGACTTTTTCCTCGTTCGCGATCAGCAACATCAAGTTGCCGATCGCGAGCGTGGAAAATAAACCTCCCGGCGAGATTCTCAAAGCGGGGAGGTCAGGTTTCTCATTGCGAGTGGTCGCGTATGCTCGTGACCGCTTGCGATGAGAAACTACCAGTCCGCGTTGAGAAAGCTGCCGCTCGAGTAGAAATCTACTCGAGCGGCAGAAAACGACCGCTTGCACTGTGCAAGATGCGGTTTGCACTGATTGCACAGTGCGGACAAGCATCCGGCACTGTGCAATCAGTGCGAACAGCATTTTGCACAGTGCACTACGCAGTTCGCGTAGCTACGTGTAGCTTGCGTAGTGCGAGGTGCACTTCGCGTAGCTACGCGTAGCGCTGATACGCGACCTACGCCCAGGGTTAGCTAGTATATGAGTTTAGAGGAAGTGATCCAAAGCGGAATTGCATATAGAGTTTCCTGTTGAGGGGAATGGGGATGATTTCAAAATATTGCTCATAAAACCCAGTGATTTTAAAATTCATAAAATCCAAGGTTAGGCGTCCCCTCGAGGAGCTGGTGACTGAGCCCTGGGCTACCCATTCCCAATAGGACTTTTTAAGGGCATCTTTGCTAAGGGGCGGTAAATGGTCTTATTGTCCCAGAGGGCCTCTAGACCTAATGCTCTTAGAGAGGTTTTCACATTGCAAATCCAGCCAATCTTGCTGGAAAGGTCGAGAGCGACCACCTCATCAAGAGCGGCAGCATGCGAGGCCAAATCTGGGGTGGTCCCAATACGCAGCCAGATAGTAGGGGTCGAAACGTGGCCTTTTCCACAATGGATGGTCTATTCAAGTCAAGTCTTAATGGATGGAGTGACGTGCTCTGCCGTAGGGAAACAAGAGACCAGAGAAACTTGTTCTCCGAGTTCAGTAGAGCATTCACCCTTTCAAATCCCCATAATTCTGCTCCGTATAGCGCCGCACCCACAGGAATATCAATATTACTTGTAAGAAAGTGTAATCAGCAAAAAAGTGCTCACACAGTGCTTGTGAAAAAGTGAACGGTGCATGTGAGGCACATGACACGGCAAAAGAAAACAGCTACAAGGCATAACTGTAAAATGATACATAACATGAGAAAACTGGGGAGACTAATTTACAGAGACATGTTATGTGCCAGAGGCGTTTTGTTGACAAAACTCAGTGTACAAATGGCCTCTGGCACATAACATGTACCATATTAAAGTCATGCGGTCTTGCTGTTTGCTTTCACGGTGCCACTTCCCTCACATGCACTGTTCACTGGGCCAGAAACTGCACTGTGCTGGATAAGGAAGCCTCTACAAATATCCAGCTGATGCCTGTTCCCATATTGAGAACTCAGGTCTCAATGTTGGCCCAAGCAATTTGCCATGGCAACATCCTGTTCCTCCTTGTCCTTGTGCATGGTAACATCTTCAGCATGTTGTGTGGTCACTGCAGCCACAACTGCTACTGTGCCTGCTGTTGCTGTCACAGTGGCAAAATGATGTTGTATGTGAGACATTTCATCTGGTTACAGCAGTTACAGTGCAGAAGCTGGGGTTATTTTTTAGGTGGCAGTAATTCTGATAACAGTGATGGGAGTTCACTGGAAGGTTTCTGGTGCTGGGAACAGAGGTACTGAGACATCGACAGTGGAGGTTGAGTTTGGGCCTGTGCAATTGGTGGATATTGATGTCAATGAAGAGGTTGTGGTTGCGTGCAATATTCCGTTCTTTATTCTTGTGTGGGATACTTCTGGATGCCTGCTTACTGTCCTCCAGTACAGTGCCACCAGCACTTACATTAGGGGATGGAGCTGATTATTGACATGACCCTGTCAAGAAGGGAAATACAGCAACTGTGAAATAAGCAACAACTGTAAATGAGGCTTCCTATGAACAACATGTTCTGCCTAGGATATATAAATACCATTTCCAAAATATGTCAATCTTGCCTGCTCTATGTCACATGTTTGTTTTAAATTCAGCCACAAAACTGAAGTTGTGCATTACATTAACATATACCTTGTCTCACATAAGGATTGCATCTCGGCTTTACCGGGTTTCCCAATCATTTTTTGGGTAATTTTCATGATTGTTATAGACACGATCTTGAGCATTTTCACATCACTTCAGAGACCTGTTTCATGAGCACAATATCATGTATATAGTTGTTTTTAGAAACCCTCAGGGGCGGCTCCTCCACGTGGGCGGAGGAGCGTCACCCCACTGCTTTCTTGCAGTGCAAGAAGCAGAAACATAAAATTATATTTTAAATACCATTTTATATTTCTGCTTCTCGCACTGCGAGAAAGCAGAAGGGTATGCCTGGTTGGGGGCGGGCGGTCTTGCAGGAGTCCAGGGGAGGAGTGGCTTGCCCACTCTGAGTGCACTGACTGTATGGTTGGCCTCAGGGCTGACCAAACCAGTCATACGCACTCTGCATTTTCTCTATGTAGGCTGCATGCAGGGCTACATAGAGAAAATGGCCTCCCCATAGACGCCTGTGGGGTCAGCGTCCTAGCCAATCACAACGCTGCCATTGCAGCGTTGTGATTTGCTTTGGGGAGGAGAGGGAGGTTGGCTGCTTCTGCTTCCTGTGGGCAAAGAGAGGAGACGCGACGTGACGTGGGACCAAAGGTGATAGTAAGTTTAATTTTTTTTCTATTATTAAATTAAGTCCCCTTCCCCCGCGTGACCCCCTCCCCGCACGACTCGCCCACCCACCCGCGAGTCATGCCAGCCGCGACTGGAAACACTCACCTATTTCTTCTGACCTCCTGTTTGTGATTCACATTCAATTGATTCAAACCTTGTGAGAGTGCTACAATTTCATGAATACTCCTCCCATGGGGTCAGAATCAAGTCTAGTTCTGGGCCTCCTCTACCGGATGACGTTCACTTTGGTGTTTGCTAATGCAGTGCCACACATGGTGTTTCAGTTCTTGGACCCTTGTGTTGCAGCCTTCCAGAGTTAATGGGCGTAAGGAAACTATGTTCATGTTTTGCCTAATCTTTTGCCAAATTGTTACCTTCACAATCTTTTTAGCCAGAGGATGCCAATAAGCATGGTCTTTTCTTTCATGATCTCATCTCACAGTACTTTGAGTTCACTGTCACTAGAACTCACCTTCCAGAGACATTTGCAGGTCATGTTGGCAAATGGCTTTGCTTTGAGGTTTGAACAGCTTCAGGGTCAAGGGATGTAAAGAATTGGGTTTTGCAAAATGGGAGACATTTTTTTAAGGGCAGGCAGTGCTCCGTGGGACAACTTCCTGCTCTTAAACAATATTTTTGCTGCCAAACACAAAGGCGAATGTGTCCCCTGGGGCCCCCTTCCAGTTTGCGACTGCCTAACCACCAATTTCAAATTGGTGGTAACTGCGATTGTTTTGCTACTGCATTTGTGGTCACAAAACAATTGTACATCTCCCTGGTGACTCACTACTAGGAAGGGAAGCCCTTGGCACGCCCCTCCCTAATAGCGAACTGCAAATCCTATTGTGCGAGTCTGTAATAGGTTACCAGCTTGCAAAATAGGGATTGTACATGCTACAACCCATTTTAGCAGTTGCAAACGGCCAGATTTTCCATTTGAGACCGCTAAAAACGATCATACATCTGGCCCAATGTTATTTGTGGAGGACAAGAGGAGCCCAGGAAGACACAGGTCTATTAAAATGACTTTTGTCAAGTCACTGGCTAGCTGTTCCAATGGCCAGGCCGAACTGGTGCAGGCCATTCGGGTCCCATCTCCTGGGTCCTTTAGTGGCTTCATATGCTGGTTTAGGCCAGAGCAAGCAGGCCTGTGTAATGTAACTGGTGCTCATGTAAAGAGTTCCAATACCTTTGGATCATGTCCGAGCTATATAAAACTGCATTAAATAAATTCAAGCAGGAAGTAAAAAGTCAAAAGTGAGCTCAGTACACCCAAAGGCCAAACATATAGAACCAGTCAGCACAACATGCAGTAAGTTGAGTGTTAGGATTGGCTGACTGACATAAGCCAACCCCAAGTAAGCTTGTGCACAGTGACCACAACCAGAGGGTGTCAACATAACGACTGCTTGGTGGCACTTTCACCCTTGCCTCCAATAACACCGAGAGTGATATGCTTGCTCTTGTGTCAATATGGTTTATCAAGCCCTGAGGTGAGGAAACATAGAATCAGGACCGGGGAGAAATTCAAACCTGTTGCCAGTCCTTCACTCTCCCAGAGTTGTGCCATCATCCCAGCTAATGTGTAGTAAGGTAAACAAGGGTACCCCTATATTAGATCCTGGGGTGGATTAGTTTTTTAGAAGACAATGGTTGCTATGTGGCCAAACAGGTCCAAGTAAAGATGCATGGGTTGCGTCAGAAATGAGAACACTAGGTATGAGTTTAGGATAGGCAATTAGTGCCAGAGGGAGCAATGAAATGTGTAGCCAGGCACACGTTCCAATCAAAATAACATTTGTTATTTATTTTCAACAATATGCAAAAAATAGTTCAGGTGCTCACATAAAAGAAGTGACAACGAGCGTGATGTGATAAGTGAGGGTGACTTTAAAATATATACATCGCATTGACAACACACAAGAGAACTCCTCATGAACAAATTATACAAAATGCATGAATTTTTTGTTGTAGGGGGTCGACGGCGTTTCGATCTCACTGACTTGAGATCATCTTCAGGACATAGCATATGTGAGCAAGCTGAATCTATAAGAAACATTACATAGTTTGTTAAGGTATAGTCCCTGGAATTTCTCTTTATTAACTCTTACTGTAAACAAGTGAAGTAGAGTTCCCAGTGAGAGATAGTTCTTCATGATGCTAAGCACTTGGTTAATTAGTGCCATTCGCAATCTGGTAAACAATTCCTGTGTCCGACATAATTATTTAATTACAGTATGGGCAAGGCAAGAAACTGTACCCAGAATTGTATAGTTAATTAGAGTGGGTGTGGTATAGACGCATTGTTGAAAGTAAAATTGTTTTGAGGTGAGAAAAGGATAGTAATGCCACAGCGCAAGTTGAATGACAGGAAGCATAAGAAGCGCGTAATTGGGGAGAACACGAAACGTACTCTGAGACCAGATGAGGCTGGTGAGAATGTAGCATGTAGAAGGATAGTAAGGACACAATTAAGGCGTTCAGGCGGTGATCAGTAGGCAATCATTAAGTGATGAACGCTGGGACTGGCGTCTACCAATAGGTTGCTTAGACCCAGGTGACTAAGGGAAAACAAACAGCTCATCAGGGCTAATGGAAACCACGAGTGAGATTAAATTAATTAAGAAAAATTGGACTTACAACGAGGTAATCAGAGCGAGGAACAGTGCCTAATTTGAAGGCAATGTTAGGAGCGCGCAAATTAGCTCCAACTGGTTAAGTCTCAAGATCTGTAAAAAATTAGGAGAATGGTGAAGGCATTACCGATAAGGTGGATAGTGTTCAGCGCATGCGGCTGAGTATCACATGCCACAGAAGACTGGTGGGGGACTTACATGGTATGCTTAGTTAGCTGGGAAGTCGATGGCTTGTGTAACACGGTGATGTAGACAGTTGAGGATAGTTAATATCCTTCTGTGGTAATTTGCCTCTGTTAAAAAATAACAATTATTAGGCAATGTAAAGGCCTATACAAATTGAGGCAGTCTCCTGTGAGCTGGTCACTCGCTTAATTGAGCGTTTGACTAAGCGTCTGGGATAGCCTCTGTCAGTCAATTTTTTACAAAGTATCTCCGCTTCTCTGAAAAATCCTCTTTGAATTTGCAATTTCTGCAAATTCTGAGGAACTGATGGTATGGTAGCCCATCTCTGAGTGCTCTGGGGTGTGAACTGTTGTACTGGAGCAGAGTATTGCACTCAGTAGGTTTTTTGAACAATGTGGTATATAGTTCTCCATCCAAGCTTTTTACAGTTACATCTAGATAGTCAATTTGTGTGTTATTGTGGCTATATGTAAATCTAAGGTCCGGCTGACTGCTATTAAGCCAAGAACAAAATTCATGTAGTTCTGTACTATCACCCAACCAGATCATGAACACATCATCTATATATCTGTGCCATATTCGGATTTTTTTGGAGGTATGGATTGACTATGTTGAGAATGATTGTGGTCTCTATATTGTCGACGAACAGAATAACAAAATTAGGGGCGAAAACAGCTAACTGTAGAGGTGGCAGTCAACAACAGACTCTAAACAGACTGGAGTGTAAATGGATTTTTAATTGTCGCACCATTGAGCATGGACTAAATTCGATGGATGAATGGAATGCTTTTATATAAACTTCTGGCTGTGATACTCACACCACTTGGTTTTGATTCTGCTATGGATGCATGACTGAACCAGTTCCAACAGTCATGCTCTCCCTGTAATTATCTGCTTATTTGTGTTATTAATTTTGTGTTTTTGCCCTAGTACTGAACCAGTTCCAGTATAATTTATTTATTCAACTGTGATGTTAGTTATGTTTTTTGCCTTATAAATTTTCCTTGTATCATCGTTTAACTTAATTTCCGCTTTACTCAATCTAACCCTCTTTTATCACGTGTATTCTTAAGGGTCTGCTTTCCAACTGCCAACACTGGTTAGTATATCAAGAGTTAACACCCTGCTCCTGTTCTTCAGGGATTACAACCTTAGACATGGCCCACACAGGGTTAGTCAGACACCCCCCGCACTAATCGAGCTGCTGCACGCTGCACGCGCGCACCGGCTAATCATTTAAGGAGCACCTGGCATGCTGTCTTCGCTCCCTGCATTCAGCGCACCTTTTTGGAAGCCGGAGACGCAGCCCTCCTCATACACAGACTGACTCCAGCGGTCTGTCCGTTAAAGTGAGTGACCAGCTCATAGGAGACTGCCTCAATTTGTATAGGCCTTTACATTGCCTAATAATTATACTTTTTTAGCAGAGGCAAATTACCACTGAAGAAAATTAACTATCCTCCGCTGTCTACATCGCCGTGTTACACCACCCATTGACTTCCCAGCTAACTAAGCATACCATGTAAGTCCCCCACCAGTCTTCTGTGGCAAGCACTACTCAGTCGCTTGCGCTGAACACTATCCACCTTATCGGTAATGCCTTCACCATTCTCCTAATTTTTTACAGATCTTGATACTTGACCAGTTGGAGCTAATTTGCACGCTCCTAACATTGCATTCAAATTAGGCACTGTACCTCGCTCTGATTACCTCCTTGTAAGTCCAATATTTCTTAATTAATTTAATCTCAATCGTGGTTTCCATTAGCCCTGATGAGCTGTTTGTTTTCCCTTAGTCACCTGGGTCTAAGCAACCTACTGGTAGACGCCAGTCCCAGCGTTCATCACTTAACGTTCGCCTACCGATCACTGCCTGAACGCCTTAATTGCGTCCTTACTATCCTTCTACATTCTACATTCTCACCGGCCTCATCCGGTCTCAGGGTAAGTTTTGTGTTCTCCCCAATTACGTGCTTCTTATGCTTCCTGTCATTCAACTTGCGCTGTGGCATTACTATCCTTTTTTCACCTTAAGACAATTTTGCTTTCAACAATGCTTCTATACCACGCCCACTCTAATTAACTATACAATTCTGGGCACAGTGTCTTGCCTTGCCCATACTGTAATTAAATAATTATGTCTGACACAGGAATTGTTTACCAGATTGCGAATGGCACTAATTAACCAAGTGTTTAGCATCATGAAGAATTATCTCTCACTGGGAGCTCTATGTCACTTGTTTACAGTAAGAGTTAATAAAGACAGATTCCAGGGACTATACCTTAACAAACTATGTAATGTTTCTTATAGATTCATCTTGCTCACATATGCTATGTCCTGAAGATGATCTCAAGTCCGTGAGATCGAAACGCCGTCGACCTCCTACAACAAGAACTCCATGCATTTTGTATAATTTGTTCATGAGGAGTTCTCTTGTGTGTTGTCAATGCGATGTATATATTTTAAAGTCACCCTCACTTATCACATCACGCTCGTTGTCACTTCTTTTACGTGAGCACCCGAACTATTTTTTGCATATTGTTGAAAATAAATAACAAATGTTATTTTGATTGGAACGTGTCCCTGGCTACACATTTCATTGCTCCCTCTGGCACTAATTGCCTATCCTAAACTCAAACCTAGTGTTCTAATTTCTTATGCAACCCGTGCGTCTTTTCTTGGACCAGTTTGGCCACATAGCAACCATTGTCTTCTAAAACAATCATCCCAGCTAAGACCTTTCCGAAAGTCCCATGCCCCAAACTTGGGCCAGGGTGTGTGTATGTTGAGTTGCATGAGGCGGGGGTTTACCGTGTGTGGTGTCCCCCCTTCAGCCGCCTCTTTGCAGGCTTTGCATCCCAGTCATAAGCCCCATTTGTCAGTAAGCCATGTACGTATTACTTACTTCTTCAAAGTGCGGTATTGTAGTCAGTTCAGCAAGAGAATGTCTCCTGACAAGTGCATGCTTGTAAGGCAACTTGTCTCCAGAAAGAGGCAGGCACATGTGCATTGAGTCTCAGGCACCATTGGAAAGATTGATCAGCAGTCCTGAGTTACGTGGAGGCATAGAGGCCGAAGGGAGTAGTAGTCTGGGGCTGGCCGGCAGAATGTAGTGGTCCTATTTTATAGACTAACAAAGAAAAAAATGAAGAAGCTGTTGTAATTGGTATAGCAAAAGTGGACAATATAGTTTTGCTGCATTAAAGGCATTGGCCAAAAGAATGAAGAAAAGGGGATAATCAAAGAGAGAGGAGACACAGGGGCTGATGAAAGTTGTATTCAGGAGTGGGTCAGGATAAGATAACAATCCTGTTTTCCAGACTAAAAAGGAAGACCTCAGCGTATGTAGAAGTAGATGTGTTAAAAGTGAGTGATATGGCTCAGCTGAACTAGAGACATTGGCTAAAGTGAATAACAACAAGGGACAGCAAAACTCTGCAAAACAGAAAAAAAGTTCCACAAAAGCATATGAAAACAATACATGGGCCATGGGACACAGATCAGAGAAACACACAAGAAGTAACAGGAAATTGTTTGCTAAAGCCAATAGAAACGGAGGAAAAGTAAAGTGACAAGCACACTAGCCAATAAGAAGTGAAGGCCGGATGTAAGCCCCTTTTCAGATATATAAATGCAATAGATTTCACAAGCCTAAAAACTGAGGGCATCATTTATGAGGTTTTGACGTAGGGCAAGGCCACAAGGAATCTTGCGGCCCTGCCCTACGTCAAAACCAAGGGGGAAGGAATGCGCCGTATCTATGTGATACAGCGCATTGCTGTCCTTTTGCCCAGCGCCGGCGAACAATGGGCTGCCATGCCCCAACGCAGGCACCCTTATGGTGCAAGGGTGCCTGCGTTGCGGGGCTGATTGATTTTGAGCAGGAAGAGACACCTTCCTGCACAAAATCATTCACAAGAGGCGATTTCCTCTTTCTATGTGTGCTAATTGCAGCACACATAATAAAAGGAAAGCACGAGGAGAAATAAAAAAGTTTCTCCTCGTTGCGCCTCCCTAACGCCACACCAGGGGTGGCGTTAGATTCTGACGCATTCCCAGATTACGATTTCTCGTAAATCTGGGAACGTGTCAGGTTCTATGGGTGTTGCATGGGAACATCCACAGCAACACCCATGGAATGCCCCTTTCACGCAGTTTTCTGTGTGAATTGGGCACATATTTATAGGTCATGAAAAGCCACGTAAAGTGACTTTATGTGGCCTTATAAATATGCCGTGTCACATTGTGTCATTGGGCTGAATCTGACCTTGTGTTAAATAATCTGGTGTTCACATAAAGTGCAAAATTGCGAAATATAAAATAGGCCTGAAAAACAGACCTCATGAAGCATCTCGTAAAGAAAGCACCTACATTATTGTGGCGAAAGCAATGTTTTCACCCAAGCCGACTCATAGATGAAAGCTCAATCTTTCTGAGCAAACTCATAACTGTAAACTGGCAGCATTCAAACTCAGTAATAAAAGCCACCGTGTAACACACATTTCTACTAACTATAATTAGGAGGAGGCGCTGCCCTCTTTCTAGTGGGCAATATTCGTTTTCAGGGGCTACTTCTCTTCTGCAATTGGCAAAAAGATCCCCTCTCAGAAGAACATATCTGGAATAATCTTCCCATTTAGATTTAATTCGTGGTGTACGGTCTATGCACTGCACCATTAAATGTGCATAATGCATCTGTCTGGGAGAAAGACTCTTAATGACATCGCTGTAAACATTTCATACTGCTTACAGCACTAAATGCTCCGGGAGGTTTGCATCAGCAGGTCCCTCATGGGCAAAAATAAGCCTGCTTCTTCATTTTCAACACTGTATTGCCTTGGGACATTGCACAGCAGACATACATTTTAAAATTAAATACAATTCATTTTAATGCCTTTGAAGACCAGCTGAAGAGGTAATTAAAATATTTCCATTTGCTGCTTTTCAAATTTTGACATTCATAACACTTTTGTAGACTATATGTTTAGAATTCATGAAGTGCATTTTAGTATGTTAAAGTATTTGAAGAAAGGAATTCATTTCTTCAGCGAAATATGTTGCGCATATTTGCGTGTTTCCATTACAAACAAGAATGCAATGCCACGGGTCAGACCTACTGCTGAACGTGGTGTTCTGATGTTGGGTATTTAAAGAAAAGTCATGCTAACTCACTGATAACGGAAAATAAACACCACATTGCCCCAGCCAGAGCAAATTGTGTTTTGTTTGCATACATTTTATTATAACTCCTGTAGAACTGACTGCGCTCATATTCCGAATTAGGAACGGATCGCCGAGATAAACTTAAACAAATGGCTTGCTGCTTAATTCGCAGAGTAAAAGTGACTACTTGTCTGCATTTCAAATTATCACTGGCCCCCTTCCCAACTCCCCTTAGGGAAACACATTGACTCGTGTGGAGATAGTGCTTTCATGGAGAGAGAACATTTTGGGGCAGATTTACAAGCCCCTTGCGCCACGGGTGCGTCACGTTGCGTGACGCACTAGCGGCGCAACCTGATGCGTGATATTTACAAGCACACGTAATGCCACCCTGCGTGACTTTACCTATGCTTGTAAATATCGCCCCTTTTCACGCAACACATTGCTTGTTAGGGGCATGACATGGGTGTTCCCTAGGAACACCTATGATGCATTTACAGATTTACGAGCAATCGTTAATCTGGAAATGTTTCAGAATACTACGCCACCCCTAGCGAGGTGCAACGAGGAGAAATGTTTTCATTTCTCCTCGTTTTTTTCCTCTTTCAGTGCGTGCTGCATTCTACTGCATGCATTGGAAGAGGAAATCACCTCAATTGATTGTTTTTGTTCAGGAAGGTGCCCCTCCCTGCACAAAAACAATCTCCCCACGACGCAGGTATCCTTGAACCATGGTGCAAGGGTGCCTGCGCCAGCGCATGGCAGCAGTTTGTGCGCTAGCACAGGGGGAAGCACAGAGATGTGACATATTGTTGTAAATATGTAGCATCCCTGTTCTTTGAAACTTTTCCGGCGCAGGAAAATGACTTGAGGCACCGCGCTGCGTTAGTTTCTTGTAAATCTGCCCCTTTGTGTGGTTAAAGGTACCGCTCTGTGTTCAATTGAGAGATACAAACTACGGGGCGCATCTCGTGGAGGTCTCCAGTTTGCTGGCAGGTGATTGCAGAGGAGCTCTAATATGTTCTTTGCCTCACCCATTGGCACTGCCATTAAGACCCGTTATGGCAAGTTATCATTAATAGACACTGGATATATTTGAGTGAAGACATAATAGCAATTGCCCCATTATGTTGCGTCATCAGTTCGCCTGTGTAGAATGATTCAACGTCCAGCGGTAAGGCATCCTACCCAAAGTGCAATTGTGTCCTAACAGCAGTATAGGAAATGTGTAATTCGATCTCCCTGGTGAGTTTCCACTTGTTTTGTAGCTCAGTTATTGCCCGAGGCCAGAAAAGAGGCAGCAGCCACACATGTGCAATGGAAATGATACGCCATTTTCATCTGAGTACAGCCCCCAATGCTGCGGCTGACCTGACCCCATGTCAGAGCCCGAGGCTGACACTGGGGACTGGCATGTGTTAATAACTTCTACATTTCATGTCCACGGTAGAAGTGCGGCTGCCTTCTCCTTTATCATCTTATTAAATTAAGAAATTGTGAAGCCGATTTGTTATCCCCATGTTTTCAAAAATGACATAAGGCAAAGAGAGGCAACCAGATCACTGATATTTCTGAGATCCCGACGTCTCACTACGAAAAATAGCAACTCTAAATCTGGATATAGAGTTTGGTTTCCATGGTTGTTATGTAATCTGAACCACTGTGGTACTTGGTACCAAATGTCCAAATCTAGAAACAGATTTCTTCGTCTTATTTAAAGTAGCCATATTTTTCTTTTGAACTGTACATGAGCTCTAACACAGCTGGCGGAGTTATACAGAGTCAAACCGATTTCAGTAAGGGTAAGATTGGCTCACCTTCGTTAGCTAAGGCTAAGTTGCAAGGGAAACGTCTGAGAAATGTGTGAAGTTCAGGGATAAAGTGGAGTCCAAGAGATCCACAACATATTTAACTATTTGTATCTATCATACTTGTACAGGGCGCAAATACCCACAAGGGTGTCGTTAATGGAGACTGAACTTAGAGTCAGAAGGGTCACAATCAGATGGTCAAGTTTATTTTGATACGGAACTCCTACGGAGGTCCACATAATTACACACTGCGGGTGAGACAAAAAATGCATTTCCTTCAATAAATAGTTTTCCTTAGTACAAAGCTGCCCCATAAAATATATTATCACATACTATACAAAATGCAGAGGAGAATAAAACAGTCAAGTAAGACAGCAAAGTGCAAAGTGCAATATACAAAATACAGGGAGGGACAGAACATTCCTAAAAAGCAAAAGTAAAAATATCACAATGCATATACACCAGGATGAGATAAAGTAAAAATATTACAACCTAAGAAATATCATTAACATTTCCTAATAGATAGCCCAAAAAGTTTTTAAAGAATCGATAAATCCTATTACAAACCATTTCTTTGGGGGGGGTCAAAATAAATGAGCAGGCCTTGTGGGAGAAATTAATGTTAAATTTGAGGTATGATGTTCGTAGCAAGATGCACCTAGTCTTTTGCAACTCCGGACACACAAATAGCATGTGATTAAGATCTTGAACTTGTAAACAACACATTTAGCAGATTCTCTCTTTTTTCGGTATTTTGTCCCAAATACCGGTAATTTATTTTAAGGGAAACAAATAAAGTCTCAGCAAGAGCATCAGCCTTCTGATCCCATGAGGTAGGTTCCAAGTTAGATAGGGCTGTGGTTTGTTCCCCAAATCACTCCCACAAACCACCTCGTTACACAATCAGATGGTGAAAAGCCAAGCTTTCAGCAGTTTTCTGAAAACTAGCTCATGGGGGTCACCATGAAATAAGAGTAACAGAGAGTTTAACTTTTTTCCTGCCAGCAGATGAACAAATAGGATCCCTAATCCTCTCTTGTGGGATTAGGGATCCTAGGAATTGTGAAGTTTCAGCAGTGCAACTAATGATAACCAGAACGTCCTAGACAGGGTGTAGTGAGAAAATACTTTTATTTACAATTGTGGGAACTTTCCCAGTACCTCACATGAATCAATGACCTCCTGGACTAAAGCATAATAGCATGGCACAGGAAGATGAGGAAGAATTTTCTTTGATGTCCTGAAATAAATTTTCAATGAAAATAATTGGGAGACAAGTTCTTGATTTGTGAGGTGAGGGGCAAGTCCTGGTCAGAAACGTAATCGATTCAAAACCATGCCTACCGACCGCAGAGAGGGATCAAGGTCGGCAGGCGACCATCCTGTAGACCATACACTCAGAGGGTTCAGGACTTATTTCATGCTTCACAGGGACTACATATGTTTAAGGTGGTTTATGATGATATTGAAGTTAAAATGTAAAACTCCTGAGATTTTTCATCATCAAAAGGTGACTGCACTTCACATTGGAATTGTCTCTTAGGGTTTACCTAGAGACGGGGGTGGAGCGCTCCCCAATTTCAGAATATATTATTTATCTGCTAGCTCTGCAATGTTATAGTATATTATTCAACTGCAGGGTAATGGCATGTGGGGCAACATGGTATGTACCCTCCATCTATAAGACTCTGCTTGCCGCATTTCGAAACTGAGCAAGACTCCAGAAGAAATTGGGGGTGGGTAGATACACCAGATACACCCCCTTGCTCAGGAATTAACAACTGCCTGGCATATTTTGTGATAATTGCCTAGCTAGGTGGGGAAGCGGGGGATGTGGCAGGATTGGAGACCTCCTTGTTGGGACTCTCCTTGTGTCCTTTGAGGTTGTCTGCAGTAGATTTAATGTTGGGCCTCGGGATTTTTTTTAAATGTCTGCAGTAGATTTAATGTTGGGCCTCGGGATTTTTTTTAAATATCTACAGTTGCTAGATTTTCTTACGAGAAAGGCTGGGGGGGCAGTTGGCTTTGATCAAATTCCCCTTATGGAAATACTGGTTAAAAGCACTAGCTCTTCTATCTCACAGCTATATGGCTGTTTGCTGGAAGGGGTCCCAGATGACTTGGATAGGCATAATGGAAAATGGCTGGAGAGGCTTGAGGTGGTGGACTCTGGTTTCTTGAAATCACTTGAAATGGGAGGGTCAATCCTGTGTGTCTCGAACCTACAGTCACAGCACTACAAAACGTTGTTTGATCTATATATAACTGTTGGACTTGGCCCTTTTTGCAGTACTTTTTCTGACCTGTTTTTGTTGGTTTTATGACTCTGGGCACTTTACCACTGCTGATCAGTGCTAAAGTGCTTATGCTCTCTGTTATAAATTGATGTATGGATTAGTGACTCCATGTTTGGCCTATTTGATTCACTGTCAGATCCTAGTTCAGTGCACTGGTTGTGCCCAGGGCTTGTGACTCAAATGCTGCTGATGGGCTTGCAGCACTGGTTGTGCCACCCACCGGAGCAGCTTGTAAAGTGTGTCTCAGGCCTGCCATTGCAGAGCCTGTGTGCAGTCTGGTACTGCCATGTTGACTTGGTAAGCGCACCCACTTACCTGTCCCCAAACCTTCCCTATTCTGCATGTTAGTCACCCCTAAAGTAGACCTGTGGGTTGGGTGCATTGTAAGTAAGAGGTAGGACATGCCCTGGTGTGTGTGGCATGTCCTGATAGTGAATTACAGCCAATTTCGTTTTTCACTAATGAAAGGCTACCTGTCCCCATAGGCCAGAATGGGCAGTTTGATTATAACACCTTATAATCCTAACTGACCCAGGGAACATGGTAGAAAAACGAATTTAGTATGCCTGAACTCAGAATGATAAAATACATCTTTTAGTGAAGTTGGTTTTAAAACATTCTGTGTTTGAAAATACCACTTTTAGAAAGTAGGTATTTTCTTGCCTAACTGTCCAAGCCTGCCTCTGCTAGGTTGTGTATTCCATGTCTGGTTTGTGAGTGACAGGGGCTGGGGGATTCCAGGAGACAGGGTGAGTCAGCACAGGGCTGAATAGACCTATCTGCATGTAGAGTGGTGGGAGGAGTTGCACCTGGGCCTGAATAGGGCTGGCTCTGCCTTCCACAATGCTGGCTCCACCTCCTGTGGTGCGTCTGATGGCCCTGGCCCACACTGTCAAAGGAAAGAAGGAGTCCTGTAAACAAAGTGCTCCAGGACTGACCAGAACTGGTTTGGACTAGGTACAGACACTCTCTGCCTTCAGAGACAAAGGATTTTGGTGTATAAATACTGGGGCCCTGACTGTGATGTGGCTCAGTTCCATGTTCCAGTTTGGAGTGTGGAGCGTGTGGGGTTCTAACTGTGTCAGTTGGCTCAGGTCTACGATGGATGGGGTTTGATCTATTAAACCTCCTTTACTTTCAACTTAAACCAGTGTTTGAGCTTTATTACACTGGCGACGATCGCGTGAAAACTCAAGGCTGATCAACCCCAACATTGGGAGACACAAAGGAAGAAGCGTGTCGGATGCTCAAGAGAAGGAAGTGACATTAAGTGCGGCGGAGGAGAAGAGTAGTGAAGTCTGCATACCTGTGAGGCGGATCACTGCGAGCGAAGTCCGGTGGAGAATAGAGGTGAAACGGGAGTAAGAAGAGCAACGGAAAGGCAAGCTGTGGTGAGGCAGCGGCTGCTGGAACGCAGAGCGCGCATGCGTTTCATCACGGCTGACGTCTTCTTTGCGGTGAGAGTACTGTGCCCAACTTGTTTAAAAAAAAGGCGGAGTGCGCGTGTAAACGTCATCCGCGAAACAAGGTCAATCTCCTGGAGAAAATAACCGGAATGTGTGCGTGGTGACGGCAGCGGCCATTTTAAAGCAGGAAACAAAAGGAAATGAAAACAAGCTCTATTTTATTTTAAAAATAACATTGAAATGTTGGTGTGGTGACGGCGGCTGCCATGTTTAAAGAGGAAATATAAAGGAAAAATTAACTTATTGTGGAAAAACAAGGAAAACGTGGAAAGCTATCTGGATCTTCAAAGGGTTCAAATATTTAGGAGGTTGTTGAAAGTAAGCTTGCCACCACGGTGACAAGCACACCTTAAAATGAATTTAAAAAATTTTTTGGGGGTGACTAGTTGACTTTCTCCATCTTAAAAATTTAAAGTGATAAAAAAAAGGGAAAAGTATTATTTGTTAACTTTATAGAAATTGTTTTTTTTAAACATTTTTGAGTTTTGTTAAAAAGTTCACGGAGAAGTGTGGTTAAGATGCAAAATTTTACTCCACCTCCCTTTTTTCTGTCAAATCCTGGGGAACCTCTGGTAAAGTGGAAAAAATGGAGGAAAATGTTTGAAAATTATGCTAGGGTTTGTGGCACTAATTTGAGTGCAGAGAGGAAACAAGGATTATTACTTCACTGTTTAGGTGGCGAGGGGCAAGAGGTGTTAGAGAACTTGCCACAATTGAGCCCTGCAGTCCAAAGGGGATTAAACGAATATGAAATATGCGTAAAGCAATTAGATATCCATTATCTGCCTAAGGTAAGCACCATTATGGAGCGTTATTACTTTGGATTAAGAGAGCAAGGGAAAGAAGAAACAGTGGAGGAATTTGTGACCGCTCTCAGAAAGTTAGCTTCAAGTTGTAAATTTGGTGAGCTTGTCGAAGAGAGAATACATGATCAATTTGTTTTAAGATGCAGCAGTGATAAAGTAAGGGAAGAGCTTTGGCTAAAGGATGAGCCGCCTTTGGATGAAGTAATGATTATTGCTAAACGTGTGGAACATATGCTTAAATGCGTAAATGAGTTGAGCAAAGTGGGAAAATGTTCTACCTCTGCTGAGAAAGTAGAAGAGGTTGTTTGTCATGTGGTATATAAGTCTGACACTTCTAATAATAAGGGTAGAGAGGAAGAAAGTAAGGCTGCTAGTATGTTTCATGAAAAGAAAAGTGTAATTGTGTTTCAGGGAACGTGTTATCGCTGTGGCAAGTTTGGTCACAAGGCTTATGCAAGAGAATGCCCTGCTCTCAGGGTGGTTTGTAGCGCCTGTGGAAAAAGGGGTCATTTCACAAAGAACTGTCGCCTTCGTAACAAAACTGACCGCAGGAATGAGGTGAGAGAAGTTAGTTTCCAGGTGAATGAGTGTGGTGTGGAACATCCCTCTGAGTGGGTCAAGGTGGGGGATGTTAAAATAAAGATGACATTTGACTCATGCTCACACCTGACGTTTATCTCTAAGGAAGTTTTTGTGAGAAATTTTTCAAATAAAGTCAAATTATTGAAGTCCGATGTAAGACCTACAGGCTATGGTGGGACACCCATAAAAATGTTAGGATATTTTCAGAGTTGTGTGGAGTGCAATGGGAAATTTTCTGATGCAAAGGTTTATGTGGCAGAGAAAGGGGACAATTTGCTCAGTTGGACTCACCAAGCGCGCTTGGGTATCATTCTTAATCCTAATGGAAATCCCCCTGTGCAAGTACAATCTGTTGAGAATGTTGAAAATAAGTTTGTAAAAAAGTTTGAGAGTTTGTTTAAAGACACCTTGGGATGTTTAATAGGGTATAATCACCAGATTAAACTAAAGCTTGGTGCCAAGCCTATTGCAGCCAAGGTGAGGAGAATTCCCCTTAGTGTGCAAGAGGCTGTTCAAACTGAGATTGACAGGTTACTGGTTACAGGTGTGATAGAGCCTGTGGAGGCTACAGAGTGGTTGGCTCCCATAGTTGTAGCGAGAAAGAGCAATAATGAGATTCACCTGTGTGTGGATCTTCGTGCTCTCAACAGGGAGGTTGTAGTGGACAGGTTTCCCCTCCCTAATATTGACGAAATGGTTTCAACCTTGGAAGGTGCCCGTTATTTCCGTACTCTGGACTTAGCATCAGCGTATCATCAGGTGCCTCTTAGTAAGAATTCACAGGAGCTGACTGCATTCATAACTCCAATGGGGGCATTTAAATTCTTAAGGATGCCTTTTGGATTAGTGTCAGCCGCTTCTGTATTTCAGAGGATCATGAATGATGTGGTCAAAGGCGGCCCTGGTGTCAGATGTTATCAGGATGATGTGTTGATATATGGTAAAACTATTGAAGAACATGATTGTAGAGTAGTAAAGGTGCTAGAAAGATTATTTAAAGCTGGTTTGACTTTACGTCGTGACAAGTGCAGATTTGGGGTGACTGAGGTTGATTATCTTGGACACCACATATCTGGGAGTGGCGTCAGACCTAAAAAAGAGTTGGTAGATACCATAGCAAATTTGAAAGAGCCGTGTTCGAAGGAGGAGCTCTCTTCCTTTTTAGGCATGGCTGAGTTTTACAGCAAGTTTATTAAGAATTTTGCGGATAAAACGAGTCATCTCAGGAGTTTGCTGTGCAAAAAGACAGAGTTTGTGTGGGAGAAGTGTGCAAGGAAGAATTCTCAGGGGTAAAGATGGATCTCAAGAGTGCACCAGATTTACAGGCGTACAAACCAGGTGAGGTGACATTCATTGTTACTGATGCGAGTAAAAAAGGACTGGGTGCTCTACTTATTCAGTCGAGAAATGGACGGGAGCAGTTGGTTGCCTGTGCTTCGAGATGTCTTAAGGGGGCAGAGTTAAATTACTCTGTCATTGAAAAAGAGGCTCTGGCCATTTTTTGGGCGCTTAACAAATGTAAGAAATTTGTTTGGGGTACCTCTTTTATTGTCAGGTCAGATCACAAGCCTCTTAAAGAGGTGTTTGAAAGAAAGGGTCTTGACTCAATTTCCTCTAGGATCAGGAGGTGGGTTGTGTCTTTGCAGGAGTTTAATTTTGGTTTTGAATATATTCCTGGGATTTCAAATGTGTCTGCTGACTGCCTCTCACGTCTTGTGGACACCATGGACTCCACTGATCTGGGTTGTGAGGAAGGTCTGGAAGATGGGTTTGACGTAAGTGTGTGTGATATTACTTTAGGTGCGATTAAAGAGGATGAGTGGAAAGAAGAATTGAAGCAAGATCCGGAAATGTTGAGAGTGATGGAGTTGTTGTAACAAGACAAGGGTAACCAGCTTGAGAAACCTTGGTCGTTGGTGTGTAATGAGTTAGCCATCATTGACGGAATTTTAACGAGAGGCACTAGGCTAGTTCCTCCGGAGAGTTTCAGGAAAAACATTATTCAGATGGCGCACGAAGGACACATGGGAATTTCCAAAACCAAAGAACGTATAAGACAGGATTTTTGGTGGCCAGGTTTGGATCTCATAGTGGAACGGGTGGTGCGTGATTGTGTTCCTTGCTCTTTGAGCGATAAAATTCTTAAGACGAGACAACCACCTATGGTTTGTAGGAAATTACCCATGTGTCCTTGGATGAAGTAGCCATTGACATTGTTGGTCCTCTTCATGGTGAACACCAAACTCCCTATTTGATTGTTTTGTTGGATTTGTACTCTCGGTGGATCGAAGTAAGTTCTGTGAGAGACATCACCACACAATGTGTAATTAAGTTTTTGGAATCAATTTTCAAGCGTGAGGGTTTTCCCCGTTCATTACTATCAGACAATGGGCCACAATTTTGTTCACGTGAAATGGAGGAATTCTTGGTAAAGTGTGGAATTGAACACAAGGAAACTTCTCTCTATCATCCCGAGACTAATGGCGCCGTTGAGAGGTTGAATAAAACGTTGAAAGAAAGCATTCAACTGGCAAGAGTAAACTGTTTAAATTGGAGGGAGGAGTTACAAAGTCGTATTTCTGCCTACAGATTTACACCACACTCTTCGACTGGAAAGACACCGTTTGAGTTATTCAAAGGAAGGTCTCCTAATACCATCATGTGTCCGGGGTGGATGATACTGGATAAAGGTATCAAGGACAATGGTATTGGTGAATGGAGGGAAAAAGAATTGGCACTTCAACAAAAAAGGAAGATTTATCTTGACTCTTGTAGGTCTGGTAAGGTTATTAAGTTCAAAGTTGGAGACAAAGTCAAGGTCAAGGCTCCTGTAGGCTGTCAAAACTGGTCAAAATTCACTTGTGTAAAGAGTGTGGTGAAATTGTTCAAGAACGCTGTCAAAACCAATGATGGCCGGATTTGGAATCTTAGTCGTGTAGTTCATGTTCGGCCAAGCAGTGACAGTGCTTGTGAAACAGAGTCTTCTGTCGGGGTCTCTTCTCATTTGGAGCGTGAGCTTACACGTAGGAGTGTTAGAGTCTGCAGAAGTCCGAGTTATCTTAATGACTTTGTGAGAAATTAATTACATATGTACTGGGGGTTTCTGATATGCCTTAAAATTTTGGAGCCCTTACGCAAAGGCATAAGATCTCGTAAGATTCAAGCTTATCTGGAAGTTTGTGTATAGAGTTTATTTTGTGGTTTAGTGGGGAGGAAAGGTTGGAAACTCCACAAATTGTTTTCATTTGGATTTGGGAATGTATATGTTATTTCTTCTGTAATTATATTTCAAATTGTGAAGAGGAAGAAGTGTGATGTGGCTCAGTTCCATGTTCCAGTTTGGAGTGTGGAGCGTGTGGGGTTCTAACTGTGTCAGTTGGCTCAGGTCTACGATGGATGGGGTTTGATCTATTAAACCTCCTTTACTTTCAACTTAAACCAGTGTTTGAGCTTTATTACACTGACCCCAAGACTTTAGATCACTTCTGGAACAAACAAGACAAACCTTTGCTGAGGAAAGGAACCAGAGAAGCTGAAGGAGGAGACTATCCCTATGCTGTGTGCTGTTTGAGGGATTGGCCTGCAGTGGTTGCCTGATTTCCAAAGAAAGGAGAAAGGAACTTTGTGCTACTTTCATCTTGCAGAACATCTCCAAGGGCTTGAAGATTGAGCTTGCCTCCTGCTGAAGTCTCAGGGACAAAAGTCTTCACCAACCAGCTCCCCGGAATTCCCTTGCTGGGAATTTGAAGTGCCTGCTGTTGTGTTGGGCCTTCTGAGAGACTGCGTGTCGCTGGGAGCTGGAAGCGCGACTCAAGAGGGAGAAGCGTGTCGCCGCCGCAGCCGCTGTCGTCGCATCGCCGAGAAAGCGTGCCACCGCTGTCGCTGTCGCCATCGCATCGCCGAAGCGCCTCGCATCACCGGAGAAGAGTGTCGCCGTCGCAGCAGATGCCGTCGCATCACCGGAGAAGCGTGTCACAGGGCCTGTCGTGGCTCAGAAGATTCACCAAGTCGCGCACAGCCGTCGGGCGTGCACGCAACGCCCCCTGAGTGTCGTACCGAGAGAAAAGACGCCATCTTGTTTCATTGCACCGGATGGTCATCGCATCACAGCGCTGCTGGTCGCATCGCCACAGAAGCGCAGTAAGAAACCGACGCATCACCTCCCCACGCGGTGAAGAACCGACGCATCACCTCCTCTCTGGTAAGGAACCGACGCATCACCGTCTCCTACGCAGCAGTAGGGAACCGACGCATCACCTCCCCCGAAGCAAGGAACCGACGCATCACCGTTCTTGCATGTAAGGAACCGACGCATCACCTTCCCTGCAACTCTTTTGTTTGTATCGCGTTACGCATCCAAAGGTACATTGAACATTGAGTGTCGCATTTGCCATCTTTATTGAACTGAGCTATTTTCTACCAATTGAACAGTCATATTTTTCGTAGTGTATTGTGGATTTTTGTCGTTTTGGGTCTTGTGATAAGTCTATATAAAAATACTTATTTTTATACTACAACCTGTGTGGTGTCCATCTGTAGTGTTGTCACTGGGTTACTGTTTGTGTTCACAAATGCTTTACACATTGCCTCTGAGATAAACCTGCCTGCTCGTGCCAAGCTACCAAGGGGGTGAGCAGGGGTTATTTTAGTAGTGTATCCCCCTTACCCTGACTAGAAGCAAGGGTCCCTATTTGGACAAAGGTACCTACCTCTGCCAACTAGAGACCCCCAGTTCTAACATTGGTGGTCAGCGGTGAGGATTCTGGACTTGCATTTGTGACTCATATACAGTGATTGGTGTACACTACTAGTGAGTGCAGACCAAACGCAACCACTTACCTTTTGGTAGATTGTTTTTCCTGGGATTTCTATTTTTGCCAAGAACTGCCAAGTTTTCACCATGAGCAAAACAGCGTCCATTACATCTGTTGATTTTGATTTTGAGGAAGAAAAACTAAAAAGTTACACTGTGAAACAGCTGAAGCACTTCTGCAGGAGATTTAAAGTTGCTATGACCGGTCTCTCCAAGAAGGATGAGTACCAAAAGGCGCTGAGGGCCTGGGTGGAAGCAAGGAGCACCCCTGAGCATGTGGAAGAGCATGAGGAGGGGGCTGAGGATGCAGGAGGGCAGCTAGATGGGCAATTGGGTCCAGGGGGAGGAAAGCACCTTCCCGCGCAGGTAGCAGTGTTTCTTCCAAGGGCCTGTCCCCAGGAGAGCTGGAGGACAGGGAGAGAAGTAGGGTGCACGAAATGGAGCTGACCAAACTTAAGATGGAAGGGCAGTTGGAATTGGAAAGTAAGAAATTGGCCCTAGAGGAAAAGAGAATGAGATTGGAACATGAGTTGAGAATGAGAGAGCTTGATTTGGAGCTCGAGAAGCTTGAGGCCATGAGGGTCTCAGCCCAGCAACAAGAAAATTGTGTAGCTCAGGAAGTGAGCTTTGCTGAGTTGGAGGCGGAATCCAGCTCAGCTGGTGGCAGCAATATTGAATTTTCTAGTGCTGAGGGAGTAGTACACACACCCAGAGATGTGGCGCCTGACTTGAAGGAGGGGGTTAATATACACCAGGGGGTTCTAGGATGTGAGGTAGCCCCAGTGATGCGCAGTGTCCCTGAGGTGGATTGGGGAACTGACACATGGGTTCATAGTCCTAGTGGTGGGAGGGACACTCTACTGACTCTAGATGAGAGGTGCAGGGAGAGGGGTTCCCCCATGGTTGAAGTCCTGGTGTGTGAGTGTGGAGACCGCCCAGAAGAGTGTGGGTTGAGTGACAGAGACAGTCAGATACTGTCTTGCCAGTCCCAGGAGAGTGTTGTGGGGTACATGTGCAAGGCACTGGATGGTGAGGTGAAGGATAGTTTTGTGGGTCTGTGTGATCCAATTGAGGGAGAGCATATTGTAAGTCCCTATTTTCCAGAGCTATGCCAACACCTGGTGGAGTGTGAGTTCTCTGACCCCAGGAGCTCACAATGGAGGCAGACCTCTTGGTGGATTCCAGAGTGTCTGAAGAGGCATTGGGGAGTGACCCTAGGAGGAGTGGCTCAGGTGTCTTCCAACTCAGGGTGGTGGGAGAGGTTCAGTGTAGCCCAGCTAGGTCCCATGGTAGTGGGAGGGGTGTAGGGGCTCACATCCTGTCTCTGCAGAAAAGGAGTGAGTGTGGGACTGCAAGGTCCCAAGGTGCCCGAACCCCAGTCTCAGGGCCTGGAGGGTTCCTTAAGGGAACACCAGGTTGGGGGCCTAGGCTGTACTGGTAGGCCATTTGAGGGGATCCCCTAGTGTCTGGTGAACTAGGAGTGTCTGTAAGCAGGCCTCCATCAGTTCTGGTGTCTGGCAGTGCCACTCCTAAGTGGAGGGTGCAGAAGTCCAGATTGAGGGGTGAGAGGGGAAAGAGTCCCCAGTGGAAGAACCAGTGGGTCAGGGGCCAGCCAGAAGGGCTGAACCACCAGTGAATGACCATGGTGACACCACTTCTGTCCTGGGGGATCTTCACGCACTGTCAGATGGACAGGGGTCGGGAGATCTGCGCCAGGCAGACTGTCACACGACACATGAGTTATGTCTCACCCTCAGGGGGCATATGTGTTCCCCATGAAGTCCTGGTGCGCCGGGCAAGTGTTCGACCGCAGGGGTTGGTCCCTGGGTTGGGAAGCCAGGTTCAGATGTTGTCTGACCTGGAGGGAGGACCAACTGCATACAATGTCCTGACCGGTTGGTCTTCTAGGGGTACCTCTCCAGGTCGGAGGGTACAGCACTCTGGAAGGGGGTGCAGAGGGAGGGAGTCCTCGCCTCTGACCTCGGTTCAACTGGAGGGTCTAGACCCTAGGTTGAAGGGCCAGGTTCGAGGTGTCAACCCTGACCTGGACGCCCAGTTGCAGGATAGAACCCCTGAACTGGTGGGCGAATTGTGCAGGACACCTGCCACAGGTACCTTGGCAGTTCTGGAAGGGGGTACCACTCCAGGTGGGAGGGTACAGAGCCTCAATGAGAAGAAGGAGGACCGGGTATGGGAAAGCCCACCCCAGTCTCCTGTCCAACCGCCAGGTACAGGCCCGAAGCTGGTGGGTCAGTGTCAGGATGTCATACCTGACCTGACAGGAGGGAGAGTGGACAAAGGGTGCCAAGCAACTGGGGCTACTGCCCCCGCTCTCTAACGCCACAGAGGTTTGGGAGCCCTGCAAGGCATAAGGCCTGGGTCTCATCACTGACCACTGTCAGTGGCCACTGTGGCTTGCTGTCCTGGTGGACAGAGTGTCCCCTGGGGGACAAAGTCGCACCCTGGGGGTGGACTGGGCCACACCTCTGTGTTGGCCATGAGCTTACTGTCTGTCTGTTGGGACACACCTGTGAGCAAGCTAAGGCTAGGTTCTGCACAGATAATGTCCACAGGTGAGGAGAAGGGTTCCCCATGGGTTAGCTTGGTGGGCCCTGAGAGTATGCACAGAGGGATCCAGATAGGTTCAGATTGACATAGAACTGGAACATGCCCCTGCTGTTGCGGGCCAGGGTCCAGGTTATATCGCCCAAAGCAGGGAAGCCCATCAAGGTAGTGATTGGTCTACCCTGCGTTTTGGCTGGAAGGGGGTTGTGTTGGACTTGGCCCTTTTGTAGGGTCATCCCTGAACTTTTTGCCTTCCTCCTGTACTTTTTCTGACCTGTTTTTATTGGTTTTATGATTCTGGGCACTTTACCACTGCTGATCAGTGCTAAAGTGCATATGTTCTCTGTTATAAATTGATGTATGGATTAGTGACTCCATGTTTGGCCTATTTGATTCACTGTCAGACCCTAGTACAGTGCACTGGTTGTGCCCAGGGATTGTGACTCAAATGCTGCTGGTGGGCTTGCAGCACTGGTTGTGCCACCCACCGGAGCAGCTTGTAAAGTGTGTCTCAGGCCTGGCATTGCAGAGCCTGTGTGTAGTCTGGTACTGCCATGTTGACTTGGTAAGCGCACCCACTTACCAGTCCCCAAACCTTCCCTTTTCTGCATGTTAGTCACCCCTAAAGTAGACCTGTGGGTAGGGTGCATTGTATGTAAGAGGTAGGACATGCCCTGGTGTGTGTGGCATGTCCTGATAGTGAATTACAGCCAATTTAGTTTTTCACTAATGCAAGGCTACCTGTCCCCATAGGCCATGAATGGGCAGTTTGATTATAACACCTTATAATCCTAACTGACCCAGGGAAAATGGTAGAAAAACGAATTTAGTATGCCTGAACTCAGAATGATAAAATACATCTTTTAGTGAAGTTGGTTTTAAAACATTTCTGTGTTTGAAAATACCACTTTTAGAAAGTAGGTATTTTCTTGCCTAACTGTCCAAGCCTGCCTCTGCTAGGTTGTGTATGCCATGTCTGGTTTGTGAGTGACAGGGGCTGGGGGATTCCAGGAGACAGGGTGAGTCAGCACAGGGCTGAATAGACCTATCTGCATGTAGAGTGGTGGGAGGAGTTGCACCTGGGCCTGAATAGGGCTGGCTCTGCCTTCCACAATGCTGGCTCCACCTCCTGGGGTGCGTCTGATGGCACTGGGCCACATTGACAAAGGAAAGAAGGAGTCCTGTAAACAAAGTGCTCCAGGACTGACCAGAACTGGTTTGGACTAGGTACAGACATTTTCTGCCTTCAGAGACAAAGGATTTTGGTGTATAAATACTGGGGCCCTGACCCCAAGACTTTAGATCACTTCTGGAACAAACAAGACAAACCTTTGCTGAGGAAAGGAACCAGAGAAGCTGAAGGAGGAGACTATCCCAATGCTGTGTGCTGTTTGAGGGATTGGCCTGCAGTCGTTGCCTGATTTCCAAAGAAAGGAGAAAGGAACTTTGTGCTACTTTCATCTTGCAGAACATCTCCAAGGGCTTGAAGATTGAGCTTGCCTCCTGCTGAAGTCTCAGGGACAAAGACTTCACCAACCAGCTCCCATGAATTCCCTTGCTGGGAATTTGAAGTGCCCGCTGTTGTGTTGGGCCTTCTGAGAGACTGCGTGTCGCTGGGAGCTGGAAGCGCGACTCAAGAGGGAGAAGCGTGTCGCCGCCGCAGCCGCTGTCGTCGCATTGCCGAGAAAGCGTGCCGCCGCTGTCGCCATCGCATCGCCGAAGCGCCTCCCATCACCGGAGAAGAGTGTCGCTGTCGCAGCAGACGCCGTCGCATCACCGGAGAAGCGTGTCGCGGCTCAGAAGATTCACAGAGTCGCTGCACGTCCGTCGGGCGTGCACGCATCGCCCCCTGAGTGTCGCACCGAGAGAAAAGACGCCATCTTGTTTCCTTATCACCGGATCGTCATCGCATCACGGCGCTGCTGGTCACACCTCCACAGAAGCGCAGTAAGAAACCGACGCATCACCCCCCATGCGGTGAAGTACCCACGCATCACCTCCTCTCCGGTAAGGAACCGACGCATCACCGTCCCCTACGCAGCAGTAGGGAACCGATGCATCACCTCCCCGAATTAAGGAACCGACGCATCACCGTTCTTGCGTGTAAGGAACCGACGCATCACCTTCCCTGCAACTCTTTTGTTTGTATCGCGTTACGCATCCAAAGGTACATTGAACATTGAGTGTTGCATTTACCATCTTTATTGAACTGAGCTATTTTCTACCAATTGAACAGTCATATTTTTCGTAGTGTATTGTGGATTTTTGTCGTTTTGGGTCTTGTGATAAGTCTATATAAAAATACTTATTTTTATACTACAACCTGTGTGGTGTCCATCTGTAGTGTTGTCACTGGGTTACTGTTTGTGTTCACAAATGCTTTACACATTGCCTCTGAGATAAACCTGCCTGCTCGTGCCAAGCTACCAAGGGGTGAGCAGGGGTTATTTTAGTAGTGTATCCCCTTACCCTGACTAGAAGCAAGGGTCCCTATTTGGACAAAGGTACCTACCTCTGCCAACTAGAGACCCCCAGTTCTAACATTGGTGGTCAGCGGTGAGGATTCTGGACTTGCATTTGTGACTCATATACAGTGATTGGTGTACACTACTAGTGAGTGCAGACCAAACGCAACCACTTACCTTTTGGTAGATTGTTTTTCCTGGGATTTCTATTTTTGCCAAGAACTGCCAAGTTTTCACCATGAGCAAAACAGCGTCCATTACATCTGTTGATTTTGATTTTGAGGAAGAAAAACTAAAAAGTTACACTGTGAAACAGCTGAAGCACTTCTGCAGGAGATTTAAAGTTGCTATGACCGGTCTCTCCAAGAAGGATGAGTACCAAAAGGCGCTGAGGGCCTGGGTGGAAGCAAGGAGCACCCCTGAGCATGTGGAAGAGCATGAGGAGGGGGCTGAGGATGCAGGAGGGCAGCTAGATGGGCAATTGGGTCCAGGGGGAGGAAAGCACCTTCCCGCGCAGGTAGCAGTGTTTCTTCCAAGGGCCTGTCCCCAGGAGAGCTGGAGGACAGGGAGAGAAGTAGGGTGCACGAAATGGAGCTGACCAAACTTAAGATGGAAGGGCAGTTGGAATTGGAAAGTAAGAAATTGGCCCTAGAGGAAAAGAGAATGAGATTGGAACATGAGTTGAGAATGAGAGAGCTTGATTTGGAGCTCGAGAAGCTTGAGGCCATGAGGGTCTCAGCCCAGCAACAAGAAAATTGTGTAGCTCAGGAAGTGAGCTTTGCTGAGTTGGAGGCGGAATCCAGCTCAGCTGGTGGCAGCAATATTGAATTTTCTAGTGCTGAGGGAGTAGTACACACACCCAGAGATGTGGCGCCTGACTTGAAGGAGGGGGTTAATATACACCAGGGGGTTCTAGGATGTGAGGTAGCCCCAGTGATGCGCAGTGTCCCTGAGGTGGATTGGGGAACTGACACATGGGTTCATAGTCCTAGTGGTGGGAGGGACACTCTACTGACTCTAGATGAGAGGTGCAGGGAGAGGGGTTCCCCCATGGTTGAAGTCCTGGTGTGTGAGTGTGGAGACCGCCCAGAAGAGTGTGGGTTGAGTGACAGAGACAGTCAGATACTGTCTTGCCAGTCCCAGGAGAGTGTTGTGGGGTACATGTGCAAGGCACTGGATGGTGAGGTGAAGGATAGTTTTGTGGGTCTGTGTGATCCAATTGAGGGAGAGCATATTGTAAGTCCCTATTTTCCAGAGCTATGCCAACACCTGGTGGAGTGTGAGTTCTCTGACCCCAGGGAGCTCACAATGGAGGCAGACCTCTTGGTGGATTCCAGAGTGTCTGAAGAGGCATTGGGGAGTGACCCTAGGAGGAGTGGCTCAGGTGTCTTCCAACTCAGGGTGGTGGGAGAGGTTCAGTGTAGCCCAGCTAGGTCCCATGGTAGTGGGAGGGGTGTAGGGGCTCACATCCTGTCTCTGCAGAGAAGGAGTGAGTGTGGGACTGCAAGGTCCCAAGGTGCCCGAACCCCAGTCTCAGGGCCTGGAGGGTTCCTTAAGGGAACACCAGGTTGGGGGCCTAGGCTGTACTGGTAGGCCATTTGAGGGGATCCCCTAGTGTCTGGTGAACTAGGAGTGTCTGTAAGCAGGCCTCCATCAGTTCTGGTGTCTGGCAGTGCCACTCCTAAGTGGAGGGTGCAGAAGTCCAGATTGAGGGGTGAGAGGGGAAAGAGTCCCCAGTGGAAGAACCAGTGGGTCAGGGGCCAGCCAGAAGGGCTGAACCACCAGTGAATGACCATGGTGACACCACTTCTGTCCTGGGGGATCTTCACGCACTGTCAGATGGACAGGGGTCGGGAGATCTGCGCCAGGCAGACTGTCACACGACACATGAGTTATGTCTCACCCTCAGGGGGCATATGTGTTCCCCATGAAGTCCTGGTGCGCCGGGCAAGTGTTCGACCGCAGGGGTTGGTCCCTGGGTTGGGAAGCCAGGTTCAGATGTTGTCTGACCTGGAGGGAGGACCAACTGCATACAATGTCCTGACCGGTTGGTCTTCTAGGGGTACCTCTCCAGGTCGGAGGGTACAGCACTCTGGAAGGGGGTGCAGAGGGAGGGAGTCCTCGCCTCTGACCTCGGTTCAACTGGAGGGTCTAGACCCTAGGTTGAAGGGCCAGGTTCGGGGTGTCAACCCTGACCTGGACGCCCAGTTGCAGGATAGAACCCCTGAACTGGTGGGCGAATTGTGCAGGACACCTGCCACAGGTACCTTGGCAGTTCTGGAAGGGGGTACCACTCCAGGTGGGAGGGTACAGAGCCTCAATGAGGAGAAGGAGGACCGGGTATGGGAAAGCCCACCCCAGTCTCCTGTCCAACCGCCAGGTACAGGCCCGAAGCTGGTGGGTCAGTGTCAGGATGTCATACCTGACCTGACAGGAGGGAGAGTGGACAAAGGGTGCCAAGCAACTGGGGCTACTGCCCCGCTCTCTAACGCCACAGAGGTTTGGGAGCCCTGCAAGGCATAAGGCCTGGGTCTCATCACTGACCACTGTCAGTGGCCACTGTGGCTTGCTGTCCTGGTGGACAGAGTGTCCCCTGGGGGGGGACAAAAGTCGCACCCTGGGGGTGGACTGGGCCACACCTCTGTGTTGGCCATGAGCTTACTGTCTGTCTGTTGGGACACACCTGTGAGCAAGCTAAGGCTAGGTTCTGCACAGATAATGTCCACAGGTGAGGAGAAGGGTTCCCCATGGGTTAGCTTGGTGGGCCCTGAGAGTATGCACAGAGGGATTCAGATAGGTTCAGATTGACATAGAACTGGAACATGCCCCTGCTGTTGCGGGCCAGGGTCCAGGTTATATCGCCCAAAGCAGGGAAGCCCATCAAGGTAGTGATTGGTCTACCCTGCGTTTTGGCTGGAAGGGGGTTGTGTTGGACTTGGCCCTTTTTGTAGGGTCATCCCTGAACTTTTTGCCTTCCTCCTGTACTTTTTCTGACCTGTTTTTATTGGTTTTATGACTCTGGGCACTTTACCACTGCTGATCAGTGCTAAAGTGCATATGTTCTCTGTTATAAATTGATGTATGGATTAGTGACTCCATGTTTGGCCTATTTGATTCACTGTCAGACCCTAGTACAGTGCACTGGTTGTGCCCAGGGATTGTGACTCAAATGCTGCTGGTGGGCTTGCAGCACTGGTTGTGCCACCCACCGGAGCAGCTTGTAAAGTGTGTCTCAGGCCTGGCATTGCAGAGCCTGTGTGTAGTCTGGTACTGCCATGTTGACTTGGTAAGCGCACCCACTTACCAGTCCCCAAACCTTCCCTTTTCTGCATGTTAGTCACCCCTAAAGTAGACCTGTGGGTAGGGTGCATTGTATGTAAGAGGTAGGACATGCCCTGGTGTGTGTGGCATGTCCTGATAGTGAATTACAGCCAATTTAGTTTTTCACTAATGCAAGGCTACCTGTCCCCATAGGCCAGAATGGGCAGTTTGATTATAACACCTTATAATCCTAACTGACCCAGGGAAAATGGTAGAAAAACGAATTTAGTATGCCTGAACTCAGAATGATAAAATACATCTTTTAGTGAAGTTGGTTTTAAAACATTCTGTGTTTGAAAATACCACTTTTAGAAAGTAGGTATTTTCTTGCCTAACTGTCCAAGCCTGCCTCTGCTAGGTTGTGTATGCCATGTCTGGTTTGTGAGTGACAGGGGCTGGGGGATTCCAGGAGACAGGGTGAGTCAGCACAGGGCTGAATAGACCTATCTGCATGTAGAGTGGTGGGAGGAGTTGCACCTGGGCCTGAATAGGGCTGGCTCTGCCTTCCACAATGCTGGCTCCACCTCCTGGGGTGCGTCTGATGGCACTGGGCCACATTGACAAAGGAAAGAAGGAGTCCTGTAAACAAAGTGCTCCAGGACTGACCAGAACTGGTTTGGACTAGGTACAGACATTTTCTGCCTTCAGAGACAAAGGATTTTGGTGTATAAATACTGGGGCCCTGACCCCAAGACTTTAGATCACTTCTGGAACAAACAAGACAAACCTTTGCTGAGGAAAGGAACCAGAGAAGCTGAAGGAGGAGACTATCCCAATGCTGTGTGCTGTTTGAGGGATTGGCCTGCAGTCGTTGCCTGATTTCCAAAGAAAGGAGAAAGGAACTTTGTGCTACTTTCATCTTGCAGAACATCTCCAAGGGCTTGAAGATTGAGCTTGCCTCCTGCTGAAGTCTCAGGGACAAAAGACTTCACCAACCAGCTCCCATGAATTCCCTTGCTGGGAATTTGAAGTGCCCGCTGTTGTGTTGGGCCTTCTGAGAGACTGCGTGTCGCTGGGAGCTGGAAGCGCGACTCAAGAGGGAGAAGCGTGTCGCCGCCGCAGCCGCTGTCGTCGCATTGCCGAGAAAGCGTGCCGCCGCTGTCGCCATCGCATCGCCGAAGCGCCTCCCATCACCGGAGAAGAGTGTCGCTGTCGCAGCAGACGCCGTCGCATCACCGGAGAAGCGTGTCGCGGCTCAGAAGATTCACAGAGTCGCTGCACGTCCGTCGGGCGTGCACGCATCGCCCCCTGAGTGTCGCACCGAGAGAAAAGACGCCATCTTGTTTCCTTATCACCGGATCGTCATCGCATCACGGCGCTGCTGGTCACACCTCCACAGAAGCGCAGTAAGAAACCGACGCATCACCCCCCATGCGGTGAAGTACCCACGCATCACCTCCTCTCCGGTAAGGAACCGACGCATCACCGTCCCCTACGCAGCAGTAGGGAACCGATGCATCACCTCCCCGAATTAAGGAACCGACGCATCACCGTTCTTGCGTGTAAGGAACCGACGCATCACCTTCCCTGCAACTCTTTTGTTTGTATCGCGTTACGCATCCAAAGGTACATTGAACATTGAGTGTTGCATTTACCATCTTTATTGAACTGAGCTATTTTCTACCAATTGAACAGTCATATTTTTCGTAGTGTATTGTGGATTTTGGGCGTTTTGGGTCTTGTGATAAGTCTATATAAAAATACTTATTTTTATACTACAACCTGTGTGGTGTCCATCTGTAGTGTTGTCACTGGGTTACTGTATGTGTTCACAAATGCTTTACACACTGCCTCTGAGATAAACCTGCCTGCTCGTGCCAAGCTACCAAGGGGGTGAGCAGGGGTTATTTTAGTAGTGTATCCCCCTTACCCTGACTAGAAGCAAGGTTCCCTATTTGGACAAAGGTACCTACCTCTGCCAACTAGAGACCCCCAGTTCTAACAATAACTCAAGCAAAGATCGCTAAATAGGGCGGTGAAGTGGGGACTCGCTGTCCTGGATGCAATGCCATTGAGACGGAGATGGTTCATATGTTCTACTCATGCCCCAGCTTACAATTGCTTGGATTGGAAATTGTAGGCTTTTCAGGGGAAGTTTTTAAGATTAATATCTCTCCATCACCTCAGCTTATGTTGTTGGGGGTGGATGAGTCATTAGCTGGGTCTGGATCGGAAATTATTTTTATAGCAATGACGCTTTTTAGGTTGTGTATCTCCTCATCTTGGCTTGACCCTCTACCTCCAACTTTTCAGCAATGGCAAGGAGGCTTCTTGCATGTTTCCCTTTTTGAAAATGCATTTTATGCACGCAAAGGCAAGACGCCTAATAGCAAAGGGAGGAGGATATGGGGGGCACTCACGACCTGGCTGGCTATGTGTTAATAAGTCTTATTGCTGGGGTCATGTTATAAGCTGGGCTTGTCTACAAGTAGGAATGAATTATGAATTTCTGCTGCTCTTCTATTGTATTTTACCTGTCTTGGTTATCTTAATGGACTTTCATGTAATTAATTTATGTACACTTGCTGCTATTGTATGGGAAAAAAGGGGGGAAAAATGTAATAATATAAAAAAAAAAGGAATTGTCTCTTAGTACAGACCATTCCAGTAGAAACAAACTATACCAGTTAATCTGCCAATATGGGGAAAGTTCCAATGAGCATTGTTAGTCTTACAAACATTTTGCAAAATGGCCTAGCAAGTTGAATGAATATTATTGATATCAGGTGAAAGCTTCAGGTTAGGACTTCTCAGCTCACCACAACCAACTCAGTCATTCATCATGCAGTGATTAATAAATTAAGTAAATGTACATTAATTAATATTAAAATCTTTTAAGGAGGGCGTGACTTCTGCACAGTGCAAGATGGCGGTGGACCCCTGAGCTCAGTAGTGAAGAGGAACTTACAACATATAGAAAGTCGACTCCAGCCTGCACACTTTTACTGCAGACATGCTGCTAAGCTCCCCCGCAGCACAACCTTATTGTTGGTGCCCTCTTCAAAGTGCCTTGTGCCTTGTTGGTGAGTTCAGTCATCTACGAGCGGCCACCATTTTATCTGCATGGCACTCGTACCGTCCACTCCCCTCCACTGTCTATTATTAGGTAATTTCTGTCACCAATGAAAATGCTCTAAGTCTCCTCTGCTTTTCCTTTCCTATATCCCTCACAGAATACTTTGCAGTTTAGCTACAGGACTTTGGGACTTTTACCTCAATGATGGTCTGGGGCTGGCCTGGCATTTGAAGGCATGACTCTCCATTTTTATTCACCAGTCAGGCTTAGTTGATAATTCAATAATGTGATACTACTGCTCTTTACGTTTAGGGGTTGACACCCTTTAATCTAATGGCCTCATATTTCACTTGTCATTAATGCCTTATATGGGCAGGATAAAATCCTACCAGAAAGTTCCTCATCATACTGTTCATTATGTCAAAATAGCTAGTGATCTGCTTTCTACTCCTAAAGCCACCTGTAGCACAAAGTCTAAAAGGGTGAAAAATGATCCTCCGTCACCTATCATTTTCTCTTGTAATCCAGTTTTGGACATGATACTGGATGAGGTGAGGGGTTTAAAACCTTTCATATGTGCTAATAATGAAAAACTCCAACAAATTGAGGACTGTTGGGTCGTTATGGAGGGTAAAATGTTCGAAATGGAGCAACACATTAGTAATGTTCAAGATGCAGCCACCAAAAGTCCCTTTCTTGAACAAGAAATCCAAAAAACTCAAACTACATACAGAGGATCTTGAAAACAGGAATAGAAAGAATAACCTTTGCTTATACAGATTGCTGGAAGCAATCGAGGGCCCTGACCTTCTCGGATTTCTGAAGAAATTTCACCCAGATCTTCTTGGTCTTCTGAATATTCTTCCTCTTAATATTCAAAAAGCACACTGCCTTGGTCATCCTCATCCTCACTCTTCCAAACCCGGAGGAATCATTATGCTGTTCCTGGAATTCACTGACCTTTTACGGGCCACGGCTACCTGTTGGTATTGGGGACAATATTGGAATTTAAGGGCGTGACTGGTAGGGTGATGAAACCATGGATTATCCAGTCAGACATGGTGAAAGGTAATTGGTCTAATTTTTCAATGTGCAACATGCAATATTTTACATCTCTACGTGACATTGTTATCTGTCTTTCTATTAAAACATATGCTAAAACAGATTTGTACTGTTGATGTAATGCCATGGCACGTGGTCAGAACGTAACGTTTGTAATGTCCAGCTCAATATTACTGTTGACCAAAATTGTGACTGTCCATGTTGTATTATAGACACGTCTTGCTGTATTATGTCAATTGCGGAAGGCACTGTGTTGCTCAGTGAATACATTCTGGATGATAATGTGGTCATACCATTGTCAACCACAGCCAAGGCCATTTCTAGATTGAACCTATCAATTTTGCGCAATCTCACAGCAGCATCCTGTTGAGAAATCTTCCACAGCTCGTTTTATATTCCGAACAGAAAGCACTTTTGACGTCAGTTCCTCGGAACTAGTAAAAAATCCCTGAGATCCATGTCATCAGAAAGAAGGGAGAAGTGTTGCTTCACCTGGGAGATTATTGAGGTTTTTAGCCAATCTAGGCATAACTTCCCAACACTATATGACATATATATCTCTGATGAGGCCTATTGATCCTAAACCCTTCGGTGTTACCCAGGAATTTAGATTGACACCTGTTTGAGTCCATAGGCCAAACCAACCAACCCTTCCAATTGGGGTCTGATGAATTGAAAGAACCATTACGTATCATGGTGTCTAGTGTATCCTCACTAAAGTGTGTACAGTGCTGCCAATTCTCAAAACATGAGAAGGCAGGAATACATGGTTTGTTCAAATCCTTCATTTTTGCTATACCCAGACATAAACTTTGTTGCAGTGTCGTGTTCAGGAAAATCATTTGATGTATTATGAGGCATGCTCTAAATAAGGCATCCGTCCCCTGAACCTGTTAATCTTTTGTCCACCAGATAGACTTTGTGTCTATTGTGTCTTTCCAAAAGTCGAAACCCTGTATAGACAGTTGAGAAATAAAGGAAGCAGAGTATATCAGTTTGGTGTCAATTAGCATATTTTTCTTTGCAGGTGTAGGTGCAAGCCTATAGTAATATGAGGCTGTGTCTGATGTTTCAAAACCTGAAAAATAAGAAAACTTATGTGCAAAAGTCTTTGAACTACCTTTTGTTGGGGTTGGGCAGTGTTCCCATTGTGTGTAATTGTAAAGAGTGCGTGGAATACTAGCTTTATGTGAAAAAATGGTGACCATAATGCTGGTAATAGAACATGTCTCCAAAATTACTTGTACCATCACACAATTCATCATTAGAAAATGCAGATGATTGCTCTAAACCTGTAAGCAAATTATGCACAGTTTCAATGTCCCAATCATCAGAGAAAGTACTAGAGGTGATGATGTAATTTAAAGAAATTCTAAACAAATAAGGACGTTTCAAAAGTTCAGTTGGACCATATACATCATACTATACCCTGTCCCACACAATTCCAGGAACTGGAACCGCTGTAATGTTCACCAGGGACAATTCTCTTAGTTCACAGTGTGATGATGCATGTGGTTTAAGAACCAAGTTCACGAGTTGTACTGTTGAGCGTTCTGGGAGAAAGTTTCCATTCAGAAGTAGGAAAAAGACAGTTGCTATGACAATCCAAAGTACCAGGAAAAGTAATCCAATTGTAATCCAGAGATGTATCTAGGGAACAACGAAGTAAGTGTTTTTTTTACCAAAGATAGAAAGCATAAACTCGTAGCTTGAAAGGGAGAGGCGGTGTTGGCAGCTCAGGTTCACCTGGATCTGATGAGAAATCGTCATAGTGCACGAAGTAGCCAGATGCCGTCCGGTCTACACTATCGAGGTCAGGTACCCACATCCTCACCCCAAACAGGAGTTCATAAGGTGTACGGCCCCCCAGGGTTTTTTTTGTCATGTTGTTAAGTGCTCTATGGACCCTATATAGGTGATTGACCCAATTGCCACCCGAGCCTCATTAATCTTGCTGTTAAGGATTGCATTAAGTAATGGTCTTTCCTCTCAACGACAAAATGTCCCTCGGGATGGTACGGGGTGGAGAACTACAAGGCCACGCCCAAACTTCCCATGGCTTCTTTGTAAGCCTGAGAGCTAAACGCCGGGCCCTGGCCGGAATGTAATGTGCCAATTGCGTATGTGCCTATAAAGACTCGCAAATCCTTTATAACAGTTTGAACGTCAGTAGAGCACTGGGGCCAAACCCACAGGAATCAGTGGCAAGAATCTACTGCCACCAAGATGTACTTGTAAGCTCCATCGGAGTGTAAGGAGCCACAGTGATCCAAATATACACACACAGAGACGTTTGTGGTAGACGTGCTATGGTGGAGCCCTTTATCTGCGGGCAGATGTTGCATTTGAGGACAAAGTCCTTGGTCTGCTTTGTAAGACCTGGCCACCAATAGCATTGCTTTAGTAGTGAAACTGTAGCATTGATCCCTGCATGTGCTGAACCCAGACCCTCGTGTGCAGCCAGTATCAATCCCAATCTGCGATCAGTGTTTGGTATTACTCTATCCTCAACTCCTGGAATCTGAGCAAATGGAATGTTTTGTGCATCTAACTTGTAGGAGTACTTGAGTGGAAAGCCTTTAGGCAGGGCTGAGTTGTTGTGCCTGGCATTGACAAATATCATAGTTGTTCCGTCTATCCTCGTACTATAGCGAGTTATTGCAGCAACGGCAGCAGTGCGTACTGTTGCCTTGGCACCTTCATCCCCCATTGAATTCCTTTCATTGTGAACGTCAACACATTGATGACTCAATGTATGAATAACATGAGCCCGTGGCAGGCCTTATTTTAGCTTTGCCACCTGTTCCCAAAGCATCTTGTGCTTTACTGTGCAACCTTTGGAATCCCTAAATCAATTCTGGCCCCAATAATGTAAATATTTGTTATAGGACCAGACACAGTAAAATGAATCGCACACTATGAGTGTGGGGAATTCATGATCTGTATTTTGTTGTGCCAGTATCAGGGCTTTTAGTTCCGCCAGATGTGCCGTACAGTCACCTAGAGACTGTGTGTGAGTTTTTCCAGGAAGAAACTTTCCATCCTACATGTGCCCTTTTCCAATTGCGCATACCTCGGAATATTGTTGTTTCGGACCTACGGCCGGCTGGGCAGATCCATCGGGATAAATGATACATTCATATCGATCTAGAGGCATTATTTCATTCGGCAGGGGATATTTTTGTTCGTACTGCAGGAATGCTTGTGTTTGTAATGTAGAATCAAATGTGTAATCTACGTCTGTTTCAGTGAAAGAGATAGCCCATTGAATCCATTGTGGACGAAATGCTTTAGCATTCAGGATGCTTGCCTTCGTAACAGCCTCTAGGGTCTAGGGTCGGTACCGGGGTCACGATTATTATGCATTTCCCCTGCGCCAGTTCTCTCTCTCACTAGAGCAGTCTCTACTGCTGTGAGTATTTTTACTGTTGGTGCAAAACGCATTTCAGCATTTGTGTACAAATGTGATCTGTATGTAATAGGTACTGTATCGCCTTCATTGAAAGTGATGCAGGTGTAACCGTTTGGTCCAGCGACAACGCCGATCACCAGGTTAGTTGTGTTGACACATCTGTAAATGTTTAGAAGCTAATATGTCAGTCTGTATGGAACATAAGATATCAGTCCAATGGTGCACTGAAAAATCAGGTATAATTAAGTCGCAGAAAGGTTTCAACCTTCCTGCGCAATCCTAAATGTATGTCCTGCCAAAATTCAAGAATCCTAAAATGGATTATGGTCTTTTTAGAGTCATTGGAGGTGTGAGGAGCAGTGCAATTCGTACCATAGAAATAGGACACTGAGGTGGGCAATTTTTCTTTTTTAGGTTACATTTGTATCTCAAACGGGCGAACCCAAGAATTATGTGGTTCACACTAGACAAGTGTTCCATTAATTCATCGTGAGTCAGAAAGATGCCATCTACATAGGACAAATCGTCACAATCAAGATTGGCACAGTTGGTGTCTAAATTGACAGTATCAGGAAATTTATTCACAGCAAATGAAAAACAAAACAATACATACAAGGTGAGTGAGCTGGACGTGACAGGGTAAGCGGAAATCAGCCGATTTCCTTACCGCAGGCAAGTGACTTAAAAGTGACTTTTAGGTTGAAAAATGTAAATATGCAAAAGTCACAATCAGAAATACATCTTGTACTCCACATATATAAACAATTACAGTTTAGAGTTAAGATGTAGGTGTCAATGACGTTTCGATCCCAAGCAAGCAATTACGTTATTCCTCCTACTAGTCCTTAGTGGGTTCCCCGTTTTGTTTTCTCCCCACCTCTCCCTCCACCACCACCCTAACCCCCTCACAGTAGCCTTTTTCTTATTTTTCCATCACCCCAGAGGTATGTCACACCACGCTCCCCTATACACAGATGATTATATTAAAAAAAAATTGGAGGGTCCATCTCTCTTCACTGGAACTCCAGATACTCCTAGTACAACAGAAAGCTCTATCTTCGAGCAGTTGGAGAAATCTACTAAAAAATTGATTAGGCTGCAACTGATGGTACGCATGCTCACTGAGTATTTGAAAACAGACACAATACCTGCAGGCTTGCAAGTACGCAACACCCCCGGAGTCTTCACTGACATTAAGAAATATCTCACAGGGTCCAGCTACATTGGTACACCGTGCTCAAGACACTGGATGGTCTTGGGCATTGATATAGCTACAGAGGAAATTAACAAACTTGAGATAGAAATTAAAGACATTGAAAAGCAGATCAAAGAAGACAGTAGTATTAAAGACGCAAAAACACTTTTGGACAAAGTTGAGAAAACCGTTCCATAGAATAGAACAGAACAAGAAAATCACCAAAGTAAAACGAGACATTAAAAACTACAGGACAGAGAGAACTTACCCCTACTTAGTGGATGATTTCTATACCAATAGAGCATACCAGGGACCTCGCACACAACGCCCTTGGGGTAGATTTAACAAACAACAAAACATTGTTGGGTTCTCTGACACTTCTGCTGCTTCATCCGATCAGTCGGACTCAGGTGAAGGCCCCAGCACATCTAGAAATAGGAACAACAACACTAATTTTTTAGACAAGGATCAGGGACGCCAAGCCAACCGGGGTACCACACGTCCCCCATGCTGGTACAGTGCTCCAGGAGACAGGCAAACACGGCAGAGATACTACCAATGGTGAGACATCGGATACACGACACGAACAAGGCCATGACTACCAATACCAACAATATACCTGTACCGGACTCCATCCCGATATTCAATCTCTCAAATCACCAACTATCAGAGAAAGAAATTTCATTACTCAGTAAGGGCTTATCCTTTGTCCCCACTATCAAACCGAACTTTCTTGAATTACAGATCAAACTTCTGCGTTTTTTCAGGAAGATAAGACTCCAAGCATTTTTCCATGACAAACCCTACATGCCACCAACAGCATATACTACATTCCGCCCACCCTCTACTTTTTCTCCACCTCAAATTAGTATACCGGTTGAGATCCAGACATTCGAAAAACTTGTCCTGAAAGATATTTCTGATTTAGAACAGGAACGCAGGTACATCCCATATAACCTCCCTCTGGAGGAGAAAAAAGCTCTACTTGACTTAAAACAGACCATAGGCCTAATTATCAAACCAGCTGACAAGGGAGGGGGGATCATACTCCAAGATCTAGATACCTACACACAAGAAATTTTGAGACAACTCTCTAGACCAGACCATTACTTGAGACTTCCATCTGATCCCACAGTTGAGATCAAAACACTTATTCACGACATCACGGAGGAAGGGTTGACACAAGGATTCTTGAGCAAGAATGAATTTTTATACCTTAACACCAGATCACCGCGCACTCCGGTGATATACACGTTGCCCAAGGTGCATAAAAATGCCCTATTACCCCCAGGCCGCCCGATAGTATCCGGATGCGGTTCCATCCTGGAGCCCTTGGGCAGATATGTTGACTATTTTATCAAAGACTTTGTGCCAGATACGCTCTGCTACATTAAGGACACCATGGCTATGGTGAACCTGGTTGAGGAACTTCCCTTTGACCCTGAGCACTACTTTCTGTGCACACTTGATGTAGAGTCACTTTATACCAATATCCCCCAGGAAGAAGGAATTGATGTCATTGGTATCGCTCTCAACTCAAGACCCCACCCACATCCAGTCCCCACCTCATTCATTCTTCACTTACTTAAAATTTGCCTTACCCGTAACTTTTTCCTTTTTAATGGTAATTTTTACCAACAAGTTAAGGGTACCTCCATGGGTGCTGTTTTTGCGCCGAACTTTGCCATTCTGTATATGGACTGGCTAGAAACACAGAGAATTCTTTCCCCCTTCAATCCATTTCTTCCAGCTATACTGGAATGGAAGAGATACATAGACGACATTTTTCTTATTTGGAAAGGCACCAAGGATACTCTGCATCAGTTCCTTGACTGGTTAAATGCACACAGCAATGGCCTCAACTTCACCTTGACCAAGAGCAAACAGGAGGTAGCCTTCCTGGACTTAACTATCATTGCACACAATGGCACACTATACACAACACTCTACCGCAAACCCACAGAAAGAAACACCTTATTAGCTTACAATAGCCACCACCCCACAGCTTTACGGGACTCCTTCCCTACTCGCAATTTCTCCGCATCCGACAGAAATTGCTACCGGAAGGAGGACTACTTCAGGCAGCAAAAATTCTATCCCAAAAACTTACCAGTAGGGGCTTCCCGGGTAAACTGGTTAAGAACTCCCTCAAACGCGCATGGTATTGCCCTAGGGAGACACTTCTAAGCCCTAAAATCAAGAACAATGGTGATAAGACCGTCTATGTCACTACATTTTCTCCTGTATCCCATGCAGTGAGGAAATGCATCCTTAGACACTGGCCAATACTTAATGCCGGCAACCTTAATCTAGAGCGTCCTCTATTTGCCTTCAAAAAGAGCAAAAGTATTAAAGACCATCTGGTTAGGGCAGCCCTCACGAGTAAGAAAAGCAATCCAACACTCACTGAGATGTGGGGGCTACCTCCCGTTAAAGGGCACTTCAGATGTGGGGGGTGCAGTGTCTGTCACCTCACGACAGAGACGAAAACATTTTTGTTTTCTAACATTGATGTTACTCTGTCGAACTTTTCCAACTGTAATACTGCAAATGTTGTGTATGCAATCACCTGCCCTTGTAACCTGATATATGTCGGACAAGCCACGCAAAAGGTTCGAATCAGAATCTGTCAGCATCGGAGCAGAGTACACTGTAGAACACCCAACGCTCCATTAGTTGAACATTTCATGTCACAAGGACACACAGAAGATGACCTACGTTGGCAAGTAATCAATGTGATCCAACAGCCTCCCAGGAACGCCAGCATCACGAGCATCCTCAACAGAGAGGAGCTTAAATGGATCATACGCATGGACAGTTTGCACACTGGGCTTAATCGGATGGAGGATTGGAGTAATCTGCTATAAACAATTCGCTTGCCATGGTTGCTCTGCACGTTACATTTAAAATTGGTAATTGTTTAATATGTCTTGGCGTTGCTTATGGTTCATGCTCACCCATTTCATTGATTAGATTGTTGCATAGGTACCTTCTCCTTCACTGTTTTATCTCTCTGCATACTGCAAATACGGCACCTTACCCTTATTACTTCACACCCTCTTCTTTAATGTCTCTGCTGGATTATGTGTCATGTGCAGCATTCCCCTTGGAACATCCTGTTGCATAACTATCTTCTCTAACTTTTCTTATCGCTCCGCCCACTGAGGATAGTGCATCTTTCCATCTACTACAATGCCTCTTTACCTTAATGTGGCACGTTTCCATCATCATTTTACACCCTTTTCTTCATTCTCTATATATTTCGCATTTCCTTTCTACACAGCGCAATGAGGGTCACTAGCGCGCAAGGCCTACTCCCATCATGGCAGGTTCGGCTCTCCCAAGCATTCACCAGTTACCGCTCTAGTCTCCCAGATCGTCACATGCCCAGTTAGCACATTGTCATTTCCGCCTCCTTATGAGCTTCACTTGCCTGCCCGCCGGCATTGGCTCCCACCCGCCGAGCCCACCGGACAGCGACCCGTTTCCTTGCGATTAAAACACTGTATCGTGTCTATCTGATAGCCGGATTACCGTAAGTCTCCTCTCGGCTACCCCTCCTTTCCCGATCTCACCCGATTGCCGCTCCAATTCTTAATTGGCATTCCTTCCCTCCCGCAGGCTTCATTACCGGCCGCATACCGGTCACACTGGACATTATCTAATGCAGTCTCCATGCCGCATACTACAGTTCGTGCGTGCCATCGCCAAGCTGCTCAATACTTCATTCTAGGGTTATATCCTCAACCCTCGGTAAGCGAGTTCCACTCTGACCGCTTGCCTCACTCAAATCCCCCCATACTTCTCCACCCACCTCTTCCCTTCTTCCGTTCCAGGCCACTTTACATTGTTACAGCTGGTTGGCCACCACCATTATGAATCATCAGACCTTTTGACTGCTCATTCTGGGTAAGCCCACCTCTCTCCCACCTTGCACACCCTGGCCCTCCCACCTTGTTGTGCGCATTCCTCCACCTTTGTGCGCATTCCTACACCCTGTCCATCCGGACCCGCCTTGCTTGTACATGAGCACTGCGTTTTCCCTGCTCTTCACTCACCCCTTACACGCGCATTATTCGTTCTGCTGCGCCTTTCTTCCTCCTTGATATTGCTGTTGTTTTATCACCTCTAATTGCGCCCGCTCTTCTTTATTCCTCGACTTACTAGTCACCTTACATGCCCACTGTCATTTACCTGAGCAATTGAAGGCATTGTTTTTATTGAAATTGTTGCGTCGCCTTATTTTGCTGAACTCTGTGGCTGTCCTCTGTAACATCTGGATATTCACACTGTCCTAAATTTCTCATACTGTGATTCCAGCGCGGGGCTTTTTGATTTTGTTAAGTTGACTCAGTGGTTTTCCATGCTTATTTAATGGATAACTGTGTTCATACCTCTATGATTTTAATTCTTTCCCTCCCCTTTTTCCCCAACTCGCTCCCTCCCCCCTTTTTTCCTCTTTCCCCTCACCTACCCAGGCTACTTCCCAGGCAATTGCTCTATTATTTAGTCCTGATGATGATCCCTTAACTATGCTTGGGATCGAAACGTCGTCAACACCTACATCTTAACTCTAAACTGTAATTGTTTATATATGTGGAGTACAAGATGTATTTCTGATTGTGACTTTTGCATATTTACATTTTTAAACCTAAAAGTCACTTTTAAGTCACTTGCCTGTGGTAAGGAAATCGGCTGATTTCCGCTTACCCTGTCACGTCCAGCTCACTCACCTTGTATGTATTGTTTTGTTTTTCATTTGCTGTGAATACATTTCCTGATACTGTCAATTTAGACACCAACTGTGCCAATCTTGATTGTGACGATTTGGCTACTTTTTACTAATTTTTCTTTTTAAAGGGACCGCTGTCTCTTGAAATAACTACCACCCTTGGTCCCTTTCTGACCCTGAGAGTTTCCTTGTTTCTATTTCCGTATCTACATAGGACAATGACTCCTTATCAAAATTTTGAAGTAACTTTGTTACCCTGGCTGAAAACAACCCAGGGCTATTCTTATACCCCTGGGGTAATTGACAAAATTGGCATTGAGAGCCTAGCGCCGGCAATGCTGTCAAGTATCTGCTTTCAGGCACTACATTTTGGCAGCAAAATCCAGTTGAGATGTCTAGTGTTGTTTTATATTTTTTCCACACAATGTTATTCATTAGTGCAGCACTGTGTTCATTCTGTACTGCGATTGTGCTTGTGGATGCATTTAAATGTCTATAATCTAAGACTAGTTGATCTGAATTATCAGGTTTCTTTACAGGAAACAAGGGATTATTCATAGGTGAGGTGCAATTCTCTAACACACCCTGGTACTCAAGTTGATCTAGGATCTCCCTGACTTATTTCCTTGCCTCATGTTGAATCAGGTATTGTCTCTGTGTTTGAGGAATTGATTTTAATGGGATTTCATGATGAGGAGACTCATCATCCCACCAAACATGATTGCGGTAATGTGAAGAAGCTAATGCTAACGCCCACTCCTGCGCATATGAATTTTTAACTGATTCTGGTAAGAGGTCGGAGACAAAACATAAAATAACTTCTTCTCCCATTGGGCAATCCATTATGAACTCAGGTGACCAGTCCTTTTTGGCCAAAAGAATGTCGTAACCATAGGTCAGGTTCTCCCAAAAGCGACCTTTTACCTTCCTGGGTGTGTCCCCCTCCATTTGGAGTGTTATTTCATATAAACGATGTGGGACACTTACTCTTGTATCAGGTGTTTTCACTGTGATGTATTAACACAGAGCTACTACCCCTAGATAATCCATCAGGTTCTGGCGAGCTATTGTGACTTCTGCCGCACTGTTCAGCATCGTCACTTCCCATTCCCCATTCAGAAGCAGAGTCCCCAGTAGCCTGGGCATGTCTTTAATCCCTTCTACCTTCCTCTTTTTAAATTGAGGTTTTGAAGTGCTTTGTTTGTCTTCCTGTTTAATGATGTAGTCCAAAGTGCGATGTATCTCCCTTTTCATCTTGACTCGCTCTTCCGATCTGTACTCTGACCGCCCGTCTCTCTCCGAATGCTTTTTGGATGTCTCCTGAAAGAAACAAGATGAACATGCATCAGTATCCTGATGCCTGTCAGGTTTTCTAATATTGTCACAGTTTCTCAGATTGTATTTTTGTTCAGTGTGTTCCTGTTGAGGAGACCCACCCCGGGACTGTGTTTTTTTATTTATTTATCATCCCATTTTTTTCTTTGAAAATTCGGGTGCTTGCTTAGTTATCCTTTTCAGAACTGCTCTTAACTATTGGTTTCCCAGGTCTGGCTCCTAGATTATTTCTGCCACATGAGGCATGTGTATCTTCGATAGACTTAGGCAATTCTTTCTCTTGTTGTGCAGGAGTGAATTCCCTCAGGAATTGGCGTATAGCCATTGCTGCTCCCTAACCCTTTTATGTTTGTTAACATAATGGCTGATACTTGGGCAAAATTGCCCATCAGTTTCATCCACAGATCTAAGGCAGGCTCTGTCCCGTAGTCGTTCTGTATCTGTTTCAGTACATCTTTTATGACTGCTATTGAAGGGGTACCATGCGTTCTGGTATATACGGCAGCAAAGATTGTACCCCAAATGACACAATCTTCTATCGGGGAAGCCATCCCCATTGGCAAGCAAATTGTCAGTATTCTGTGTTTTTCCAGCTGGCCCGTATGGGGAAAAACTGCTTCAAGCTGAGCTGGTTTTTGTGCTATCCAGAACAGAATTTGTTCCCGGCTGGTGGAAATCTTTCCCATGATGGAATTTAGTGTTTGATGGCTAATAACTGTAGTAGCCATGTGTGGTTGAGTAGCCTGAGCAGCCCCTGCAGGTTGAACTGTAAATGTTCTCATTATGTATTGAGCAATATTTCTGTAATCTTTTACTAGAGCTCTGTAAAGTGTGTGCATTCCTGCTGCTGATAAAGTAACAATGTCGGGATGCGGTGTATAAGAAGCTAAGACCGGCCAAGTTGCTCCTTCTCTGCTGAACGGACCGAGTCTCACGTGGTATGGGGTAGGGCGACTTTAAACCAATTAATTTGCTCTGTGTTAACGGGACGTCCAAGTCAACGTATGAGAAATACTCATCAGGTGGTTCATCTTCAATGTATTCATGAAATCACCGTGTTTGTGCATCTGCAGACGGGAACTTAACCCAAGAATAGAATACCTCTGTTCTGAATGTTTTGTGTGCCTCAACCACGAAGGTAACCTCTCCACCCGTTACCTGGAGGCCATGTTGTAATAATTTCATGGTAACTGCCTGTCTGCAATTTTCTGAAATATTTAGTCCAACTATCTGTTCTTTAATGTCCTCAGCTTGTTTGGTCATTGTCACGGCAGTAGTATTTAGCTAATTTCTTATAGAGATATGGTATGCACTGTGGGAGAACCTCTAATCCACCAAGTTTGATTTAACCTACACCCAATACATAGGGTATACCTACTCAGCTGAGGTGGATTTGTTTCCCTTCCCACTACGGACGTCTACGGTTAAAATGTGAGTGGGGGTCTCTTGAGAAAGCATGACTGAACTACTCAGATTTGACTATTAAATAAGAGCATAACCAATGTTGGTGGCACCATGTCGTGTAGTTTCTACTAATCCATAGGATTTGCGCATTGTTTGGACAACAAAAACTAGGGGCTTGCTGTCAAGACTGATTCAGGACATCCCCGCAGGATATTTTGGCCTATTGACCAGTTAGCTCACTGTGCCACCGTAAGCCCCCCTAACCTACCAGGGAGCGAATGGTTTTCTGGCAACAACTGAACATGACAACCCTGACCCCTCAGGGATTGTGGAAACAATACAGTACCTTTTGCTCACTCACTCGTGCTCACTTATTCTCAGAGAAATATACAGAGAATACACAATGGGACGTTTTCAATAATATTTATTGAACCAATGTTATTCTTGCTATTCTTGCCTACTTAGCTTGATGTTGTCCTGGTCTCTTCAACTGAAACCACTGATGGCATGAATAACACCATACCAAGTGTGTACCTCAAATATTTGTAAGGCATGAAGGTAACTCAGCTGATTAGAAGTGGCAGGTGACCCATTGACTCTGAACTGCTCACGCAATGACTAATGCTAAATATACAACCAAGTTGTGTGTTCGCCTGTATTGTACACAACTAGGCCTTGGAATGGTCAAATGCACATGTTACTTCTCCACTGTGTTGCCTTAAATGTTTGGAAGATGTCATGTTCATTCCTTAATTCAAAATGCAACATATCAGCACATCTAATGAGCTGCTCAATTCTAGTACATGTATTGAATGTCTCCAAATGTTCTATACCACGGATATATATCACAATAGTAATCTCTACCTATTTTGTTTTGCTTAGGACTGTACTTACTGTGACATAAAAAAATTGGATGTAGGTACCACACTTCCAATAATAACAATGTTCTCTATTTCTCAAAAGGTCGTTCTGGCACAGCACCTGCCCAGAGGTTGGCCACCGAACAAACTCCACCCCCAGAAGAAGCCCTCAGTGATAATAACACTTCTGGAGATGTGGATATGGATGACCTTCCTGGCACATTTGGTCAGCCTGGGCAGACGACAACAGTGAGTCTCACTGTACCCACAACAACACCGCTCATCCCAGCTGCAACACCTCAGCCAAACCCTATCCCCCCAGCCTGTGTACCTAGCACAGGCAACACCATCTTGTGCCCCCAGTCCTGAATCCTGAGGTGACAATCACCAACCCAGTCACAGAGGAACCAAGAACCAGTGGGAGGATGCACCCTGGGCCAAAGGCACAGGCCCGTAGGGTTTGGTTCATGGGAAGGCAACTGTGGGCACTCACACCCAAGCCACCATCAACCAAGTTTTGGGAACCCATTAGGACTCCTCAGACGTGATATGCCAGGTACTAATGGAAATCCGGGAGATGAAGCAGCTGCAGCGGGACATGCACCAGGAGCTTGCCACCCTCAACACCAACATGGGCAAGCTCATTGGGGTGCTGAAGGACATCCCCTAGATCCTCTGCAGGGCTTTTCCACCACCATCTACCTCTTCCTGTGGTCAAACTACATCCGGCCAATCTACATCTGTGGCAGCCACAGGAAGGGAGGCCCTGTCAGAGGAAGACACATCTGCAGACACACCTATCTCAGCAGCAGCAAATCACCCCCACACCACCAAGCGGGGACGTCCTTGCAAAAATACAGGAGGTGTTGATGGCAAGATACCCACCACCGCCAGTAAGAAACCTCAACTGTAGTATTATCCAGTGTGTGCAACACATTCACTTTGTGAACTATTTCTGGAAATTTTTCCCTTTCTGATGGGAGTAGTATTTAGGACTTTGGACTTCAAACAATTTGTCATCTCCAACTACATCTACAACTATGGTTCCATTCACCATTACTGACTTCATCACTTTTCGTTTTCCCTGTTTGGTTTTGCACAATGTTTATTTTCTCCTTATTCACTGCAATAAATACACTAATCACGAACTGATTGCCTGCTGTATTATATCTCATATCTAGCAATGTATATATATACTCCTGTATGAACTGTACAATGCCAAAACAAGCTACCTCTGTAAGCATGGATATGTTGCATGTACACAATGTTTAACTCAGACTCACAAACATGTCACACCAACACATACATGCAAGTGTCTTGTCTTATAACATCTTTATTCCATTATTCCAATCATAGGTTGGCATGATGTCAGAAACATAGCAAATCATGCAAGACTCAATTGTTTTGTGTGAGTGATCATATTTTTAGGTGCAGACCTTAACAACATGGAAGGAGGGAATACATCAGGCAATTTTCTATTGAATAAGCAACATAGAATTGGTCTATGTCATCAACTGGAGCCATATCGCCTACCTCACAAAACAAATTCCACATAATTTAAAGCAATAAACAGACATATGGCAGTACAACAGTTTCTGACCACAAAGTCATTCCAATCCAGTGTTGAGGCATCTGGTGGAATGTCATAAACAAATGTCAGTAATGTGCCATAAGTACTTTGGCCTACAATGAGGAGACACATCAACAGCTACATACAGTTTATATACAATGAGGATTTAGCCAATGTGAAGGGAAACTAGCATGATTTGGGCCCACAACATTTTTTTGGGAGCACATGATGGCACACGTATTGCATTAGGACCACCACACGACAAGGAACACGTCCAATGGAATCCTCTTCACTTCCACCCTAGCGCTGTGCAAGCTGTCTTGGTATAGGATTTATACATCTAAAGTCTGTGACAGGGAGTCAACATAAAAGTGTACTGCAAAATAAAAGACAGGAGTAATAAAAAACATTTCATATGTACAATTCGATTATAAAAGATCAAAGAGAGAAGAATGCCTGTTTAAAATCCAATTTCATCCACTTGAAAAACTCTTTCTAACAGTAATCAGTATAAAATCTTTGTAAAATTCCATTAGACAATAAACTCATACAGCGATCATCCAAGAATGTGCTTTACTTAAGGGAATTCCACCTGCAAGTTTTTCCTTATTTTCAGTACCTGCCATAGAAATGAAGTCATTGCACAGCACACATATGGAGTATTTGATTGCTATAAAAATAAAAGGGCTGGTCTGCACTGTCTAAAATTGTGTGTTTTAAATATGGGTAGTATACATTTCTTCCTAGGAATTTCATAGTATTGACAAGAAAATACAATGTGCAAGTTGGTTATAGGCGACTCACTGTTGCACGAGCACAATACTAGTTCTGACAGCGAGTGATAATTACTCAGAAACCCTACCATTAGCGGCAACATGTTTGCCCTGAATCAGTTCAGAATAAACCTTTGCTGGTCATTTTGTACCAAAGTCAAATAAGATTTCAAACCCTCCTGGTAGGCCATCACACTGTAAGCGAGAACAGATGGTTTTGCTCTTTCTCCCGCCCATCTCTCTCCCATGACTTTGTTCAGGGCACAATATTTCAACTTGTCTTTGGCTAGCGATCTACAGGATTCTGGTTTGTTAAAGAGATCTGCTAGGCCAATCTCCTCACATGTAGATTTTACGCGTTTCAGCCATGAGATCTCTATAGGGTGATCTAGATTCATGATATCCCTAAGGATGAACTTATTCAGCCCCATTTCCTCTTGCGAACAAATTGAGTGCCAAAGCAAAATCAGAGCCATATTTAGTCTATCAGATATGCATGGGGTTCCCAATTCAGTATGGGTTATGTCATTCGAACAGCTTGGCGGAAGAGCTAAACTACATTTAAGGAATGAGTCTTCAGCCCTTTGGATATTCCGTATATTGACCTTTCCCCAGACCCCCGCACAATATGAGGCCACTGTCTTGCTCGAATATATAGTGAGGAGTTCCCTTACTGCCTTAAAACCCAACTTATTTGTAAACAAAAATATCCCATTAATGGATTTCTCCATTTGCGCACACCTATTTATTATCATTGGAGACCGGGAAGTTTTGCTGTCAAAGAGTATCCCTAAATAACAGAAGGTGGGTGATTCACTCAATGTGTGCCCTTCCGTATAAAAAGAGGGTTTTACCCTGGGTTTTGCCCCGTAGGTCATGGTATAAGTCTTGGAGCCATTTACTTTCAGATCCAGTTCCGACATAAAGGTAATGTAATCATCATTTAAACCCTGTAACTCCCTCACAGTTCTAGCAATTAGTACAGCATCATCTGCATAAAGTAGGATTGGGAGGAAGTGTGAACCTTTCATCGCTGGGTCCCTGGCGGATACACTTAGGACTGATTCTACCCTGTTCGTGTATAGGGAAAACAGGAAGGGGGCTAAAACACACCCCTGTCTGACCCCTCTTTTGATGTTAAAGCTAGCTGAGCATTCACCATCCCTTCCAAAATGCACATGGGCTTTGGCATCCAAGTACAATTGCCTAATGAAGGGGATAAATCCTGCCTCAACCCCCAAAATCATCCATGATTTTCCACAGCTTTGAATACGAAACGCAGTCGAAAGCTGCTGACAAACCCATGAAGGATAGATATGGTGATCCCTTTTTGGCCACCGTGTAATTCCTAATGATAATACTTAGATTCAAACATTGGTGGGCTGTGCTCAACCCCTTTTTAAAACAAAATTGAGTATCCAGCAATGTATTATTTGTGACTGCCCAGTCTTCCAATCTGTTGAGTAATATATGCCACACAACTTTTGCATTGGCATCCGACAATGATATGGGCTGATAATTTTGTGGTAGTGATTTATCCCCATTTTTATATAACGGGATAAGAATTGAAGATTTCCATAACGTGGGGGGCCTGACACTACACTGGCATTATAAACATATGCAAGGAGTGTGGCCCAGAGATCTTGCTGCTCCTGGTACATATCCAGAGGAGTCCCGTTACTGCTTTCATCCAGGGCCATTTTGACCTCAAGCAAACTCACAGACTGAAGGGTATGCTGTAAAATATCTATTCATTGGGTCTCTTGATTCCCTGTGCTATATTTTGCCGCTTTTTTCCAGTCTCATGAGTGGATAGTTATCGTAAATGACTGAGAAATGATTAACCCGACTCTCCTCTGCAATGTGCACCTCAATTGAGGGTTCATGGGGCCCCCTGAAATAGTTATTATTGATTACATTCCCAAAGGATCTGCTATCCTTAGGAGCGCTGGTCCATACCAAACCCTCCCATGCCACGTCTATAATACGTTTCTTCCTCAGGGCGATGGTCTGTTTAAAATGAGCCATGCAGCCTGATTAATGTTGCATCCTTTGGTTGCTGCTAATGCGCTTAATGCAGCTGCATTCTTTCTAAAGTGCACTCTGAAACAAACCAACCCCTCTCTCGGGCTTGCTACGGCTGTGACCTATGACTCAGTCCCTGTTTGAAACATCGAGTAATAGTTGAAAAAGAAGAGATTAGTTGTGCTGGGTCAGCCTCAGAATCTAAGCATCTGTTTATCTCGGACATAGTATTCTTTAAGATGAATGGGAGAAAAGATGAATAGTCTACTTTCTCCCATTTAATGGAAAACCCATTTGTTAAAGCCAGGATTGTGTCAAATCCCAGCTTTGGTGTACTTTTACTTTTCATGGGTAAGGTCACCCTGACCTCCAACATTGCATGGTCGCTATACCCTGAGAAGGTGGTTTCGTATTGTTTAATAACTGGATCTAAGGCTTTGGAAGCCATAATGAAGTTGATGATGAACTCATAATTATTTCTGGAGAATGTAGCTGCTAAGCTATCACTCTCAATTAGTTTTCTGTTTTGGATCCTGAGGCTTAACTTCACCATTAGACTATTCAGGGCTGATCCATAGGTATCATGTTTAAAATGGGTGAGGGCCTCGCCTTCCATGTCTATAATTCAGAAAATTGGTTTGTCTACGAATGAACTGTAATGTATATTAAAATCACCTACCCAAATAATGCTCACAGGTTTATATTGCAAGGACATAACTCTCTGGATAACAACCTCCATGTCCGTTACTACTTGAGTTCTCGAGCTGTCAAAACAAATATTGTAAAAATTGATTAGGAGAATATCCCATTTCTCGCCCACCTTACATTATAACAAATTGAAATAGGGAGATTCATTAAGGAATTTCAAAGTTTTCCAGGTATAGTGCTCAGGATGTAAGTCGCTAGGCCCTCCTTTGCCCTACCCATCACTGAGGTATTGCCTGGGGTAAAGAAGCCTATGTATCCATCAATAGGGTGGACCGTCGTCTCCCATGTTTCCTATAGACAGAGGATATGGGCACCAGACATCATTCTGTGCCAGTCATGTATGCCGATCTTGTTTTTAAGTCCTGCCACATTTCATGATCTAAGTTCCACTCCAGGACATGTGAATGCATGCAGACCTTTACAATGACCTACAATTTCCTTCACCCCTGGGCACACAACTCTCATGGGGTTTCTGGTAATGGTCATTGGATGTTCTTTGCTGGTCGTTGGCACAGGCATTTTACTACTAACCTTATCTTTCATATCTATAGAATTACCTAGTTCATGGTCATGTCAATCCTGTCCATTTAGCTCAGATAGGCACTCAAACCAGTTACCTGCTCTCCAGGGCTCCCATGGAATTCTAAAGGCTTTTAACTGTAGTCCCTCCTGAGTTTCTCTCTTATTCCTGACTGGCAGCCAAGGGTTCTCTGGGGCTGTGACAGTTTCTTTGGGTCTATAGAAAAAGCGAAGGGGGACAGCTGAGATATTATTTGCCACCTGTTCAGTTGACCTACATACGTGTAGGACCGTCTCAGCTAGAGCAGGGGAGTGAAAATTCATGATCATGCAATCACCTGCGATATTTTTCACTCCTCTACCCACCCAGCTCACTTGTCTAACCATTATTATATGATTAAACAGCTCGCTGACCCCCTTCAGTCTAGCCGTTACCCCTATCCAGTGAACAGATTTGTTTTTTAGCTCAACCCCAAGTTTTTTCCTTTTCTCTGGACATTGGGGGGAAAACCTACAATGGTGACCATGAATGGTACACAATCAGGTGGCAGGTCTATGGTCCTGTGGGGAAGGTAGACTGATTCCCTGATCTCCCTGTTGCTTCAGCACTGGTGCATATTTGGCATTTTTATTTATATTTGCATTCACCTCATGATTAGAAGAACCTACATTTAATCTGGTGCCCACCCTCTTAGGAGCCCCCTCCAATTCACCCCTCTTTTTGCCTTTGAGTCTCTTTGATTTGCGTCAACTTTGTTACAAACAGCCCCCTTCACAATCTGGTCCAGGACTCCACTTTAGGACTGTAATAGGGTCTCAACCGAAGTTAGATGATTAGACAATAATGAAATCATGGATGACATCCTCTGTTCCATAACAACCAATGTATCCTTGATGTCTTTTAGAGTTGTTGCCGCAGGTTCATGTCCTCCCTTTGCATCCCCGGTAGAGACACTCTTTTTAGCTGTAGCCCCGGCCTGTTACTTGCCCACCTTGATACCCATTTGCTGGTGAGGAAGGTTGGAATGGCCCATTCATGTGTCTTTTTGCTTTGGTTTCTTTTTTGGGGGGTATTCTGCACTGGTCTCTGGAGATAGAGGCGGGGTGTAGAGCGGCCCCAGGTGTTTGAGCTGCTCTGGGGTCTATATCTAGTGATGTGCCTTCGTGTACGTTTGCAACCATGGGAGCAGGTGACTCTACACCACATGACAAGGAACACGTCCAATGGATTCCTCTTCACTTCCACCCTAGCGCTGTGCAAGCTGTCTTGGTACAGGATTTGTACACACAAAGTCAGTGACAGTCATTCCCAGAAATAATCCATGTCCACTTCTTATGTCCAAACAGCATCATGTACCTGCTAATGTCACAACTCTGAAATGTCCAAATGACGATACCATGGTGAAGGTATCTAAAACAGACCAAAACAAAGAGATTAGCTATGAAACCATACATGTGTTGCAAATTCACATAGTCAATTTCCGAAAAACACAGTCCATGAAAAAAAATCTAAGCTAAACAAAGCAACACTAACAAATTGAGCATGTGTCAAAACCTTCCTCCACAAACATCTTTTACCAGATTTTGCCAGAGGTTTAGCTTCCTAATATTTTCCCGAAACATACTCCTCACATCATCATAATACGAGTTGTTTTAATAGTCAAAGTCATGAATCTCACAACATACTTACACTCATGAGAAGAAGTTGTCAATGAGATCTTGACGCAAGTCAGCTCCTTCCTCTTCACCACTATAATCATCATTTGGTATTTCAGGTTCCTCACCTGGTTGCACTTTATGGTCTCCATCCTCTGATATATAAGGGATGTTCCATCGCAGGGCAATGTTGTGGAGCATGCAGCATGCCATGGTGATATTACACACCTTCCTGGGTGAGTAGAGGAGTGTACCCCCATCTTGTCCAGAGATATGAATCTGGCCTTCCGCAGCCCAAAAGCCCACTCCACTGGCTGCAATTATATTCCATGTGGCTACTGAATTGGGTGTATAAGGTTTCAGGTGCTCGTATAGAGATCACAAACAAGTATCTACCAATCAAAATTATTAATAGCGGTGCATTCAGAATGGAAAGATACACCCTACTTCCCAATTTATCAATCAAGGATTGAAGAAGACAATTTACAAAGTTCGAAGTACACACTGCTCAAATCAGTTACACTGTAGTACACTTATAGAATATCATAACACAATGACAGAATTCTGTATCTTCTTGTGTGTTACTTTTATTCTATCCACTTCTTTTAGCCAACGCGTTTCGTCACTTGGGGGTGTCACCCCTACGACTTCCGCAGGGCTAAAAGCAATTCAAATGCCAATATTGTAATACGAGAAGAAAATACACAATATAACTAGGAGATACAAAGCATGCTGTCGTTATTATTTACCCTGTGCAGTCTCCAACATTTGGTGTATTGTGAAGTACATGGTGATGTGGAAATCCATCTCAAGCTTTTATGAATTTAACTCAATCTGATCAACATTTCTGTGCATTGTCACTAGTAATTAAGTGTAAGCAGAAAAACCTCTCCTGGAACTCACCGAAAAACATACTGTGACAGGTCTCGTGACAGACACAAATATTCCTAGTGACTAAGGTTGTAATGCCCCCCATTGCAAAGTGATCCCTAACTAAAACCATATCTCGTGGTTAAAACATTCTCCAAATGAGAAAATATGATTAATGTACACCTCCATGGTGGAGAACCACGGAGGTATCCTGGACAATCTGACTCCCAGTGAACGACATGCTCTGAAACGTCTGCAAGCAAACAAGCAATTGACAATCAAGGAGGCAGACAAAGGGGGGAACATAGTAGTAATGAGCACGCTAGACTATGAACAAGAGATCTATTCCCAACTACATGACACCCAGTGGTACGAAAGGATACCACACAATCCGATGTTTACACTTGTGACTACAGTAAACAGAATGTTAAAACAATGGCATGACAATTGCCTACTAGACGACGATGAGTACATGTATCTTAAAGTGGACCGGCCAAGATATCCTTGCTTATATACACTACAGAAGATTCACAAGGACTCCCCTTTCCACCAGGGAGGCCCATTGTCTCGGGCATTGGGGGGCCCAACTGAGAGATTGTCACAATTTGTGGAAATTTTTCTGCAGCCAATAGTTGGGAATTTACCTTCTTACATCAAAGACACCGGACATATACTCAATATATTGGGGGACATAATTTGAGACCCAGGATTGACTATGGTGACTCTAGATGTGGTGTCACTTTACACGAGCATTCGTAACGATTTGGGTATCAAAGCAATGCGTCACTTTCTAGCAAAGAGGACAGCGAGCTAATGGGAACACACAGAGATGCTACTGGCTATGACGGAACTAATACTACAAAACAACTTCTTCTTATTCAAAGAAGACTGTTAGAAACAGATACAGGGTGTAGCCATGGGCTCCAGGTTTGCTCCTGCTTATGCCAATCTTTTCATGGGCTGGCTGGAGGAGGTGATGATCTGGGGTGCAGGCGGATGCCATTAGAATGAACATATCCTCTACTGGGGGCGATTTATTGATGATTGTTTCATGCTCTGGAGAGGCCCTACACAAAAATTACAGGATTTCTGTGACTACCTTAATGACAATAATGTGAATATCAGGTTCACCACCCACTCAAGTACAACCAATGTGGTATTTTTGGATGTGGAACTCTATATTAAAGACAATCAGATACAAAGCAAGATGTACCGTAAACTGACATCTTGCAACTCCCTTTTGCATGCAACTAGTGCTCACCCTCAACATCAAATTAAAGCAATCCCTTATGGGGAGATGGTTAGAGCCAGACATAATTGCAGTGAAGAGTCTCACTTCTTGACTTGTTTACATGACATGGAGAGATGATTCACACAGAGAGGGTACCTAAAACATGACGTACTGAGGGCCAAGGGAAGGGCCCTGAAGACCAAACGTCCAACCACACTGAAACCAGCCATAATCAAGCAACAATCCCCCCCACCGATTAGAATGGTAACAGATTACACACATTTGTGTTCCACCTTCCGCAAAGGCCTTAATAGACATTGGCATATTCTTCAAGCTGACAGAACATTAGAGGGATTAATCACCACAAAACCTCAGGTTACTTACCGTAGAGGTAAAACACTAAGCTCTATTTTGAGCCCTAGTTATCCTGGGAATGGACAGCAAGTCCAATGGTTAACACAATTTTCTAAGGGATTTTACAAATGTGGCCCCTGCGGGATGTGCAGGTGGGCACAAGACAAGACTAAACAATTTGGTACTGACCCAAATAGGATGTATACAATTCTTACTAACATCAATTGTAACACAACATTTATAATTTATGTTATTTCATGTAGATGTGGGAAAATTTACATGGGTAGCACGATAAGGCCTCTCAGAGAACGAGTGAGAGAGCACATGCGAGCAATTAAACAAAATGATGTAAGATATCCTATTGCGGAGCATGTACAGAACTGTTTAACACAAGGACCCAATAAGAACGTTGTATTCTTTGGCATAGAACATGTTTTCAGGGATCCTCATGGGGGAAACAGAGAACTCAAACTTAGAAGACATGAAGCAAAGTGGATCATGTGTCTTAGAGCAGTTGAAGACAGACTTAACTTTGATCAGGAATTGCAATATTTTTGGGGGGACTGATGACGCTTGAAACATATGGTTATTTCAAACAATACCAGGACAGAATACAGAAATGGGAGCTAGGGTTATCAATAACTTAGTTTGGAAAAATCTTTCTGGCCGTACCCTCACTTATCATGATTATTAGCCATACACAGAGGAATATGTTCGTTTGACCCTCCTCATAGTTGGTACTGTGTACCTTTGAATTAAGAATCTCACCCTTCAAACTTGGTAACCCCCGTTGGGACTTTGTCGTGGGGGCCCAGTTTTCCGTGCGTAGACTTGTGGGCAGCAACAAATCTAGTTGCTGCTCACTCTGCATTATTTCAGGTGGAATACCTTATGGATGCCACTGTACCTTAAAACGTATTCAATATGGTGCTACCGTGTGGATTAGTATCACGGGTAGTCCTTTTTCTTTTAGATGATATTCTTTCAATAACTGCCGGGTGCCGGCTAGCACAATATCTACAACTGGTCATTAAGAGTCGCGGTATGATATTTTTTATATTTACATAGGCTATACCCTTTCCGATGCCTCCTAATCTCCACATCCAGTGGCATTAGGAATAACATTTCATTGAAATCGGCTTAGCGACGGAAGCACTTTACTCTTTTAAGATGGCGCTAGCGTACAATACTTTCACTACGGCTAGTCCTCTTTTGATTTTCAAGCTCTGGTAACATATACTGCCGGGAGCCGGCGTGCATGCTACCTGTATTCGGGTACCAAGAATCACGGCATCAGGTAAGTTTCCTCAACGCTCCGGCGAGCGGTAGTTAATAGGGCCATTATGGTTATTTGGAAACACTTATGTTTGGTACACTCTCCTTTTGTTTTTTTACAGGTTTCCCTCATTTGGGGCCTGACATTTCGGGAGCTTATTTATTCTTCCGGGGATTGATTTCACATATCATACACATTCGACGAGCTTGATAGCCTACTGGGTAAGTCTTTAGTTTAAACTATTATTACTCATATTGGATAGCGGAACCTCCCTTAATGGTCGTTACTAATTGACATTTTTAATTTACACAGAGGAGGACTATACTCTGTCAATTCCACTACTGGATTTTGACATATCTATGCCGAACGTTGGTTTATGCTGAAATTTTGGACATTTAACCTCCTAATTGACATTGGTTTTAGGAGGTAAGTCTTGACTTAGGGACGTTATCAGGATATTGCAATTCTTGACTGAGAGGCCCATTCTAATTACTTGCTTCTGATGCCACTATTTATCTTTCCTGGTTTTCGTAGGTCTATATATTCGACCGCATTGAGACCAAAGGTACAGGATGCCTCCGTGGTTCTCCACCATGGAGGTGTACATTAATCATATTTTCTCATTTGGAGAATGTTTTAACCACAAGATATGGTTAGAGTTAAGGATCACTTTGCAATGGGGGCATTACAACCTTAGTCATTAGGAATATTTGTGTGTGTCACAAGACCTGTCACAGTATGTTTTTCGGTGTGTTCCAGGAGATGTTTTTCTGCTTACACTTAATTACTAGTGACAATGCACAGAAATGTTGATCAGATTGAATTAAATTCATAAAAGCATGAGATGGATTTCCACATCACTATGTACTTCACAATACACCAAATGTTGGAGACTACACAGGGTAAATAATATCGACAGCATGCTTTGTATCTCCTAGTTATATTGTGTATTTTATTCTCGCATTACAATATTGGCATTTGTATTGCTTTTAGCCCTGAGGAAGTCGTAGGGGTGACACCCCCAAGCGACGAAACTTTTGGCTAAACGAAGTGGATGGAATAAAAGTAACACACAAGAAGATACGGAATTCTGTCATTGTGTTATGATACTCTATAAGTGTACTACACTGTAACTGATTTCAGCAGCGTGGCTTCGAACTTTGTAAATTATATTCCATTGGCCTCAGTCTAGCGGGCTTACCCTGGTATTGTTGGATTCCTCAACGGCGCCAACAACCATGGACAGTTGGGATACACTGAGTCTCTTAGATGGAGGACAGACATATGTTACACACTTTCTGATCATACTGCCTGACATCACCCACACAAAGTTAGGACCGATGATACTTACCAACAAGTCAGGCCCTCTGCGGTAGCTGTTGCGAGTTCAGCTGGGGTATGGTGCTGTTCCGCAGTATGAAGGAATCAGTGGCGGATCCTGGGAACTGGACACAGATGTTTGAAATATACAAATCCGGTAAGCAGACAACATGCATGTTGATAGAATGGAAGTGCTTCATGTTCCGGTAAACTTGTTCCCTGGCTCGTGGTGATACTAAGTAAGGCAATATGGGTACCATCAATGGCTCCAACCACATTTGGGATGTGACCCAATCCATAGAAATCCCCCTTCACATTGGCTAAATCCTTTTGTCTGAGGAACTGAATTTAGCTATCAATGTGTTTCATCATTGCTGAATGCACGTCTTGTAGTACAGCACTGAACATTGGTTGTGACATACCACCAGATATAGCCACAGTATACTGGAAGGAAAATGTGTCCAGAAAATGCAATGCTGTCATAAGTCTCACAATAGGTGGAATACATGTAAGATTAGTGTTTTGAGGAAGGAGATCAGGCTCAACTGATGACATCAATCCTGTATTGTTTGCCTATTTAAACAAAACTTCTTGATGACATGCCTTTCTTCCATGGTCTGAAGGTCTAGAAATGGGCGGTACACTGGCAGCTGTCATCTCCTCCCTCTCCCAGGGTACCTATGTGTTGAGTGGAAACAATTTTGAACATTGGTCACAGTGTCAAGAGTAACATATATGTAGAGTAAGCCAAAAGTCATGTGACAAAACATAACTGGTTCAGGAAGCATTACACATAATTTACATAATAGTCTACAGGCCAACATCCACTTATAATCCCCATTGCAGTCTTCACATGTGTCTGTATCAGAAATGTACACATTATACTGTCAAAAATGTATCATAAATACCAAATTTTGGCGTGAGGAAACATTTCACAAAGTGCCGCAAACAACAGCCATTTGCATTGTGTTGTTTGCGTGCATTTGCCATTAATTTGTACTGTAAGTCTGTGTTTCACTAAAACTTTTTTCAAAGAATGGTGCATATTTACGTGAACTAGCGTCCCAGGATAATTTCAGGAATTTTGTGCAAAAAGCATATTCCAAAATTCCAAAATTACATGACCAATGTTAATTAAAATTTTGCATAGGCCTAATGGTGTCACAAAAAATGATGAAATTATAGATTGTGATTACTTAAGCAATGGTGTGATATTGATCACATATAAGGTGGAACACATGTGCGAATAGTTTGACATTAGCGCAGCCAGTTATATTAGGGAACAGGGATCCCAGAGTGATGAGAAGGTGAATTTGTTACTGAGAGACAGACAAGGTCTTATTTTGAGTTTAGTTGATTCGATACATTCGTGAAAAAGAGGTGGAAGCTTTGTCTCCTCTATTTGAGGTAAATGGTCTCTCTGTACACTCTAAGTACAGTGAATGGAACATTTGTTGCTTTTTGGGAGAAGGCCAACAAAAAGAAAGCCCATACAGGCACATGCATCAACCATTTTTGCGAGCGCAAATGGTGCGATTCGCAAAAATCGGCCGTTTGCGCCCGCAAAAATGGCATTTGCGATGCATCAAGGTTCAAGGCACTCGCAATTTGAGAATTCGCAATTAATTGCGAGTTCTCAAATTGCGGTAGCATTTAAGGAATCGCATTTTGCGATTCCTTAAATGCAATGCAAGAACCACTTTGAAGTAGCGATTTCGCTACTAGGGGGCAAATTACCATGAAGTTGAACTTGATGGTAATTTGCAAAAACTTTGAAAAATGCACTAAAGTGCATTTTTCAAAGTTATAGTTACACACACACATGTCCTTGGGACATGTGTGTGCTCAACATGTTGTGCACAGATTAATTTCAGGGGTGCAACAGGGTGTCCTTTGACACCCTTGCACCCTTGAAATTGCATGCGCAATTTGCGAGTACCAATTGGTACGCGCAAATTGCGCATGTATTTCCATTCATTCCTATGGGCCTGGAGGCCCATAGGAATGAATGAGAAGCCATTCCTTAATTGCGACTCGCAATTTGCGAGTCGCAAATAAGGAATGTGTAGGAATCGCTATTTTTATAGCGATTCCTACATGCATAGGCTTCTGCGAGTCCTTAATTGCGATTCCTTAATAATCGCAATTAAGGACTCGCAAAATCCTACCTTGATGCATGTGCCTGATAGTCTTTGTACTTATCACTGTCCACTGTACCTGGAGTTCCCACAATCCCTTCAGTGTGGAGTATGGACAACATCATCTCCTCCCAAGGCATTAGGTTGAGGGACCTGAAAGACCCACCACCAGATCATTCCCACCATGGCGGACAAACAATGGCACAGCTGTTAAATTCTAAATCAGGCCCTTAGTTTGGTGAGTTCTGTCACTGCATTGAGAAGTAGATGTGAATATGATACATTGATTTTTTGGATTATTTTCCTTTTTTTCATGACTGATTTTCTTATTAAAATAAGATAAGCAAGAGTGGGTTCCTTTTTGTCCCCCTTCTGAATGTATGACTTTATCAGGAACAACACATTTGCAGTTATCAAACTCAACCCGTTCAAGAATTTGTTTTTCTCAACTCAACAAGTGTTTTAGATGGATTATTGCTTGTTAATTATTGCATGATGTATTGCCTATTGTAAAATAATTATTTGCATCATCCGCACATTATTATCTACACAGTACGTTAATGTAAATCATTTTCTAAATCTACAACAATATAGTTCTCTCAGTCTGTATTTGTTAGCCAATTTAGGACCTTTTTGAGATCGAGATCATTGGCTACCTGATCAGTCTAGGAATTGTCTAGCAATACCATGATGTGATCTACCCAGGACATTCTATTTTACTTTCGAATACGTGTACTGCAATTTTCCTGTCAATCGTTCATATTTTCTACATCAATGGTGAAGAAAACGTGTCTAACAGCCGACACCTGTTTCACCCTGTCTTCTCACTCCAGCTTGTATCTTTTGGGTCTCGGCCATTATACTTCACCAGTCAAACCACATAAACATGCTTCTATTGCAGAAGTCTCCATTTACTATTAAATCCTAACAATTCCTTCCATATTCAATACCTTCCCAAAAGAAAGTTAGATATCGGACTTCTTTCTAATTTCCATTAGTCCATCCTTAACTTCGGTACTGTTTCACTAAACCTCTCATCCTTCGTATCACCAGAACAAATTTGTTTTCTTGCCTGTGCATTGTTATTTTGCATACTTGTTTCTATGTTAATTGACATCTTATTGTTATTCACCAATAGAGGTGCGGCTTGCCTTTGCATTTCAAAAATACACTGGTAGAACCTCCATGAGGGCAGTAGAACACCTGCGGAAAACAACCCACACAGTAAAATATGGTTATTGCTTATTAAATAATGTCTGTCAATCAATTTCAGCCTTGGAAAAGCACCAGGCCTACTTGCCATAAAGGGGCAAAACACGTGTTGGTTGTCATATGGATTTGTCTCCCCACTTATGTAAAAAAAGATGCAAAACTTATGGATGGGAAAACCAAATAAATGAACAAACATCTCATATAAAAATTGCCCATAAAATTTGTAAATTCTGTGTCTTTTGACTACTCTGAATGATTCTCTTTATGTAAGTGTCATTAGGTGTCTGCACTTCATATGTTTATATTTACTATTTTCTGGAATAGAGGGCCATACTCAGAGATCAATAGGAATGTAGTATGACACCAACCAGATATTATCATAACTCCGTATTGTCTATTAATTGAGAGTATAACGATTTGGTGCTTGACTTTCACCCTGATAACCAAATTTTTGTCTGACAGAAATATTGTGTCCTAAATATAAATGCAAGAGGATGATATTTTTGTAAACAATATCTAGCACACAATTAGCCCCAGGCAAAACTGGAATTATGCTGGCATAATCTTGTATAGTTACAAGCATTTTGCTTTATTCTTGTTACGTGAAAAAACTGAGATTATTCCATTACACCATATTACATATTTGAGATTGCGTTTAGGTAAACATCCTATCGCAGGAGCAAGGAAACAATGTGAACGAAAAGAATGGAAGCAGATATTGTTCATTTCACATGAGATTTTGAGCTTTTTTATAGCGAAAAATGCATCCTTACATCCAAAATAGATAAAAAGACACATTTCTCACTCAAAATATAGCACAAAAAGCTGTATTGGTATTTTATATAGCTACGCATATTTTTTCTTAAATTTTGAATCATTTCTGCAAAGGAAATTTCATGGCTTTCACCCAAGCCTACACACCAGCAGGGCTATTCACAAAAGTAACTTATACTTGTGTATAATTTACACATGTAAGTTTATTCTTATACTTTCGAGTTGCTTTACTACTTTAGGATATTCACAAAATTTGAGACTAGAGTTAATCAAAAGAATACAATTACACGGTTTCACCACCTGAAAACAGTAGTAAGTCCAGCACAACATATGGTCAATCACAGATACTGTAACACCTTTCCACAGAAAATAATGGAAGTAAAGACTTAAAATGAAATCCGATTGGAAATAATGTTAATTTAAATTATTTCAAATATTTAAAAATAAAAATACATATAACAATGTATACAAATTAAAAACATTTAATTTTAAAATAGATTAGCAAAATAAATTTACAGCTACAGTAAAACAAAGTTATGTGGTAACTAAAAGGGATGATCTTAACTAATTATAAGTAATTCTAAAAGTAATTAATTATATTTTAATACAAAAAGTGTTACATTTATTTTAAAATTCAAATAAATCTGTTAAAATATTTTATAATTAACTAAATAAATATGCATTATTTTAGATATTTTATTTATTCAATCAATCAATCAGTCAGGGGTTTTAAAGCGCACTACTCACCTGTGAGGGTCTCAAGGTGCTGGGTGGGGGGTGCGAGCAGCTCCGTAGATCATTCGAAAAGCTTGGTCTTGAGGTCCTTTATGAATTGGTGCAGTGTTGGACTTCATCGGATGCAGAGGGGGAGTTCGCTCCAGGTCTTGGCCGCCAGGTAGGAGAGGGTTCTGCTACCTGCTCTGGCCCTGTGTATGCGGGGGACCATGGCTAGGGTGAGGTCAAAAGAGCGGAAGTGTCTCTTGGGGGCGTTGATGTATTGGGGTCCGGTGTTATGGAGGGGTTTGTAGGTGTGTGTGAGCAGTTTGAAGGTTATTCTTCTTTCGACCGGAAGCCAGTGGAGGTCACGGAGGTGTTGGGTGATGTGGTCATGTCGTGGGACATCAAGGATAAGTCTGGCTGCGGCGTTCTGGACGGTCTGGAGTTTGCAAAGGAATTTTTGTTGATTTTGGCATAGAGGTAATTTCCGTAGTCCAGTCTGCTGGTGATGAATGTGTGGGTGACAGTTTTCCGGGCATCAGGGGGGATCTATTTGAAGGTTTTGTGAAGAATTCAGAGGGTGTTGAAGAAAGTGGAGGACACGCCGTTGATCTGGCGGTTCATGTTGAGTGAAGAGTCGAGTATGATGCCGAGGTTGCGTGCATGATCCATTGGGGTGGGTGGATTTCTGAGGGTGGGGGGCCACCAGGTGTTGTCCCATGCGGAGGGGTTGGAGCTGAGGTTGAGGACTTCTGTTTTCTATGAGTTGAGCTTGAGGCAGCTGCTGCTCATCCAGGTTGCGACGTCTTTCATCTCTTCTTGGAAACTGCGCCTGGTGATGTGAGGTTCCTTTGTGAGGGAGAGGATGAGCTGGGTGTCGTCGGCATATGAGACTATGTTGAGTCCGTGTTTTCTGATGATGGTTGCGAGGGGGTCCATGTAGACGTTGAAGAGCATGGGGCTGAGGGAGGATCCCTGGGGTACTCGGCATCTGATCTCTGTTGGTTCGGAGAGGAAGGGCGAGAGTCTTATTCTTTGTGTTCTGAGAGGAAAGATCGAATCCAGTCGAGGGCTGTTCCCTGGATGCCAGCGTCATGGAGTCTGGTGGCTAGTGTGCGGTGGCAGACGGTGTCGAAGGCTGCTGAAAGGTCTAAGAGGATGAGCACTGCTGTGTGACCTTGGTCACTATTATTATTTTAGATATTTTTTCAGAATCAAATTATACTTATTTATATTTTTAACAATTTTAAATATGTTCATTTCATTCAACATTGCTTCCAATGGGGGTTTATTTTAAGTCCCTACCTTCATTATTTTCCATGGGAGGGTGTTGCAGTAACTGTAGTTGGGCATGTTTGGTGATGGACTTCCTGCAGCTCAGAGCTGGAGTAATTTACTTCTGTTTTGGGTCCTTTTTTGGCTTTAGTAACTTTAAAGTGCAGTTTGTGTATAGCAATGGGTTTACTCTTTTATGGGTAAGTAAACATCACTCATGAAACCGCTACTTATTTTTCCCTTATCCACCCTTTAGTCATAAGTGCTCCTTATTTTCCAGCCACAATCCTCTGCCCCTCCCACATTTAATCACACATATACTGAGGTTTGCAGAGAAAAATATCGAACAGGTGGAACAAGAAAATCGCTGCACATACGTTTGAGAATAGCGTTTTGTAGTATGTTAGCAGTACTATTCTAGTTATATGTTTGAAACATTCAGCTAGACAGCATTCGGAATATGTTGTTAGAAACAGGGTCTCAGTCATGTGCAAAGTTAGTGTTTAATCAGTGATTTGAAAGCTTGACTGGTGTCTCGTTTTTTTCTGCATGAAGCTTAGTTGTAGGCATGTTAAAGAAGTCTATAATTACTTTCTCAAGCCAACGTAGTTTGATCAGGCTCCCAGCTTTCAATTCAGGTCATTCCATATCCTACAGCCCTGAAATCCTCACGATCTGCTTCTGAGTTTCATTCATTTGAAGGTTTGTGGGGTGATAAGGTGTGGGGTATTACGCACATTTTCATGGCTGTTGGATAGTGTGGGGCGAGAGTGTACGTGTTGTGCCTTTTTTAATACTTCTTAGCAAGGGTGCTGTACTTTTAATAAGGGAGGACCAGCAAAGCAGCAAACAGGTACTCTGGGATACTGAGTACTTACACTTTTATATTTCCACTCCAAGCACTGGCAGCCACTATTGTATATCTTCTTTGTATGGCTTCTCCTTGAAAATGTTGCAGTAGAAGACAGGGCTGTGTTTCCTAGGTTTGTACCACTGGTACATGCAACTTTCTCTATTCTCCAGGAGGGCTATTAGCAGTGGCGGCTCGCATAGGGCATGCTGCGGGGCGGCGGGGCGGGCGGGGGAGGGGCAGGGTGGGGTGGGATAGTAAACTCGGACATACGACGGAACGGAGGAAAGTAATTATTACGTTCAATCAATCAATCAATCAATCATGTCACTTATAAAGCGCACTACATACCCGCGAGGGTCTCAAGGCGCTGGGGGAAGAGGGGGGTGGTGCTGCTACTGATCGAAGAGCCAGGTCTTGAGGAGTCTTCTGAAGGCCAGTAGGTCTTGGGTCTGTCGGAGGTTGGTGGGGAGGGTGTTCCAGGTCTTGGCAGCGAGGTGGGAGAAGGATCTGCCGCCGGCGGTCGTTTTCCGGATGCGGGGACTGTGGCAAGGGCGAGGCTGGTCGAGCGGAGCTGGCGGTTGGGGGTGTAGAAGCTGAGTCGTCTGTTGAGGTAGGCTGGTCCGGAGTTGTGGAGTGCTTTGTGTGCGTGGGTGAGGAGCTTGAAGGTTATCCTCTTGTTGACAGGGAGCCAGTGCAGGTCTCTCAGGTGGGGTGTGATGTGGCTGCGTCGGGGGATGTCGAGGATAAGACGTGCAGAGGCGTTCTGGATGCGTTGCAGCCGTCTCAGGAGCTTAGCCGTCGTTCCTGCGTAGAGGGCGTTTCCGTAGTCCAGCCTGCTGGTGACGAGGGCCTGGGTGACTGTTTTTCTTGTTTCGGTGGGGATCCACTTGAAGATCCTGCAGAGCATTCGGAGGATGTTGAAGCAGGATGAGGAAACGGCATTGACCTGCTTAGTCATGGAGAGGGTGGGGTCGAGGATGACCCCTAGGTTGCGTACGTGGTCGGTGGGTGGCGGGGCTGTTCCCAGTGATGTTGGCCACCAGGAGTCGTCCCAGGCTGAAGGGTTGGAACCAAGGATGAGGACTCTCCGTCTTGTCCGAGTTCAGCTTCAGGCGGCTGGTCCTCATCCATTCGGCGACGGCCTTCATTCCTTCGTGGAGGTGGGCTTTGGCGGTGTGAGGGTCTTTGGTGAGGGAGAGGATCAGCTGGGTGTCGTCGGCGTAGGAGATGATGTTGAGGTTGTGCTGTCGGGCGACGTGGGCGAGGGGTGCCATGTAGATGTTGAACAGCGTTGGGCTGAGGGAGGAGCCTTGGGGTACGCCGCAGATGATCTTGGTGGCCTTGGATCGGAAGGGGGCGAGGCGGACGCTTTGTGTTCTGCCGGAATGTCCGGAATGTCCGTCGTATGTCCGAGTTTACTACCCCTCACCCTGCTCCTCCCCCGCCCCACCGCCCCGCAGGATGCCCTATGCGAGCCGCCACTGGCTATTAGTCTTGCTCTTTGAACCCATCTAAGTAGATTATCCATGGTAATTTTTAAGTTGCTTCTCTCCAACACGCTGACAGAACAGTGCAGTGCTCTCCCTGTATCCTGTACATTTCAACAAATATATATTGCCAATGCTAGGAATTTGTTGCAGGAGGGTGGGGCAGTGGCGGACAGCATGACCCGCGTGTGGCGGGGCGGGCGTCGGGGGATTCTGGGGGGTCGCGGGGTGGTGTCGCGGGAGTGTCGCCTGGGCGGCGGGGGGAAAATTGATAAAAAAATAAATAAACTTCCCTTGAGGCCGGGTCCCGTGTCTCTGCTTTCCTGCCTCCGCCTCCAGGAACAAGAAGCAGGCAGCCAGGCTCCCTCCCCTAAGCCAATCACAACACTGCAATGCAGCATTGTGATTGGTCTGAACGCAGTGACACGGCGCTCAGCCAGGGGCTGGAGAGGGGGGCATGATCTCCATGCAGCCTGCATGGAGAACAGGGAAAGTGTGCATGAAGGGTTTGGGCGGCCTGAGAAGGCTGACCAAATACTCATTGCACACTTAGGAGCGGGCAAACCACTCCTCCCCTGGTCCGAGACCAAAGCAGTCCCTCCCACCCGCCCATAAAGCAGCAGGACACGAAGCATAAAATGATAATAACTTTAAGTTATTATCATTTTATGTTTCTACTTGCCACTGCTTCAAAGCACTGGGGCGAAGCTCCTCCGCCATAGCGGAGGAGCTGCCACTGGGTGGGGGCAGTGTGTGTACTGTGTCAAAAAACTGACACTGCTGTGTAGAACCACTGGAATAATGTGATTCTGTGGCTGCAGCATTTTCTGCAGGATTTAGGATTTGCCACATTTGCCACATAATTCATTATCTTCTACATAATTTGCAGATTTTAACCCCAATTTTTTTTTTTAGCACAAATAGATCACACGCTGCTACATATATTGCTGGGCCTTGGCAGATCGTCCACTGCACAGGTAACAAGTCACTCGAGGTGTTAAACTTATTGCAGCATTCAGGCATTATATTGATTCTAACTGATGTCCAGCCTCTACTCAGACACTGCTAACATTGTAAAATGACAAAATAGTGATTTAATACTACCACAAAATGTACCAACTTAAGCCACATAATTTGTCTTTTCTTAACCCTGGCGCAGAAGCTAGAAAAATATTTTAAATCACTTTGTGGATTTTTGACGGTGTTATTTGTCTAGCACTTGAGCGACCTATTGTGTTCGTGTCTAATCATCATTCATTTATTCAAACAAAATTGGCCTTTCTATTCGTCATAGATTCAGGTAACCCTTTGATGGTGAAAGACCCATCGGTTAAATACATTATTTACTGTAATCAAATACGTAGCTTGGCACACAAGGCAATAACGCAGTTTAAGCCGTGTTCGGGGGGCACTTGTATAGCTTACCTTAAATGAAAAACTAGAATGGCTGTGTTTATTTGTCAAGATGCGGCATTACCTAGGTGACAAAACGTACGTTTTGTGTCACTATGGTTGCTGATACTGGCCGTGGACGTTCACCGTACATAAATATGTCAAAGTAGAAAAATGCAATTTCAGCCGGGTAGGGTCGGCGAAGAAAAAAACCTCACACTTTTCCTGTAAAAAAGTGGAAAGTGAGACACGGAGGTACCAAGACATTGTAAGCATCTGAAAGGGCTGTCAAGCTAGAATTACAGCCTAAGTTACCCAGAGCACAAAGCAGCATGTAAATGACTTAAATGCATACTCTCACTCTTAACTTAAGCGCCGCTGTGCCATTTCATAACTCAAAGATTGATTGCCTTTGTATTAAACACCTAGACCCCTTTATAGGGTGCAGGTCTCGCGCTTTCATTTGTACGCGCCCTTCTCATGATGGATTGCAGCTCGTTACAGTACTTCATGTTTTATCGCTGCCAGTTCAACGTGTAAAGGGACTGTCAGTGCACTTGCCCCGCATTGTATTTCGTCACATTCTTTCTACATGCACATTTTTTTAATTCCAATTATGTATGTTAAAACCATTAAGAATTGACCCAGCGCGGGTCAGCACGTATAGACACATAGGTGATCAATCTTGGTCTGGTCTGTGGAAAACAGCCGGTGACACTGTAGTTCATGCTGACTCTGTGGACCGGACGTGCTCCCTGGCGCAGGGCAGCCAGATGGAGAGACTGTTCATGCTAAGAGAACTCTTTGCCACACTTCTAAAAAATATATTTTCATTGGCAATTGTCCACGGGGAAATTACAGTAAAATATTAAATTATAGCATAATGAACTCCACTTAGAGCCGCATTTATCAAGCTCATGCCTTTACAAGCACACAGACACACACAAATGGGTATTAATGAGGTAAGAGGGTCAGTGTCCCAGGCATCAGGTAGAGAATTTATCAAGCCCCGTTTGGTGTGCAGAATTGGAGCACAGAGGAATGTGCAATCGATGCACATGGGAAGATTCTGTATCAACAAATTACACGCAGCCCCTCTTCGCTTATCAAAGCATTACCGCCTAAATAGTGCAGTAATTGAACCTGTAATGGAAAGGGCCTTGGAATCAAACGTAAACACTCTGTCCACAGAAGATAAAAGCTTAGTTCAGTTTTCTGGGAGTCCTGTTTATGTTTATGTTAGGGAATTTATTAAGCGCACGTATACCAAAGGTCTCTTGGCGCTGTGAGGGGAGGGAGAGCCTTCCAGAGGAATACTAACAAAAGGCTGAGGTGAACAACCAAGTTTTCAGTTTTTTTCTGAAAATGGTGTACTCAGATGAGAGTCTGATGTCTATCGGGAAAGAATTCCAAAGTGTAGGGCCAAGAACAGAAAAACGGGAACCGCCTGTTCTCTTGCGCTTATATCTAGGAATAGTCAACATAGACATTGTGGCGGATCTGAGATTTCGTTTGGGTAAGTACCTTGAGATCTTTGCAGATATGAATTTGGGGCCTTTTTTCGTGAAGTGCATTAAATACCATGCAGCCTGTCTTGAACATGAATCGCTGGGTCACCGGGAGCCAGTGTAACTGCTTCAAAAGAGGTTTAGTATGGCAGTGTCTTGGTTGCTGAAAGACCAACCTAGCTGCTTGATTTTGAATCAATTGCAGCCTGTGGGTCTGATTAGCAGGAAGCCCTAAATAGATAGCATTGGCATAATCCAGCCTGGACATAATCAGAGCAAGCATGATACCATGCTTGCTTCCCTGGTGAAAAATTTCCTGATTTTCCTAAAAGTCCTCAGGTGGTAGACACAGGAGGAAGTGACCAGGTTAAGCTGTTCATGCATGGATAGCTTAGCATCGATTTTAATCCCCAGACTTTTAACTGAGTTTTTTGGGATAGGTGGAATGCCCAAGGCAGCTGGCCAATGTGCGGGCGTCCACTGATTGAATCTGTTATTGGAGATGACTATCTCAGTTTTGTCTGAGTTTAATTTGAGATAGTTATGACTCATCCAATCTTTGATGAATAGCATAGTATATTGGAAGAAATCCTTAGATTCCTCCGTCTTATTAATCGGGAAAATCAGCTGCATGTCGTCTGCATAGTTATATACCTTCACTCCCCTTGTTTGGAGAGCATGAATCAGAGGACAGATGTAGATATTAAACAGGTGCGGTGAGAGAGATGAGCCTTGCGGTACACCACATATGGTGTTGACCCAGGCTGATTTAAAGGGTGCCAGCCTGACAGATTGAGTGCGTTCCTTTAAAAAAGAAAGCATCCAGTCCAGCGCCTCTCCCCTCAGGCCCGCTGCTTCCACTCTATCCGCTAGTATGGTATGATCCACGGTGTCGAAAGCGGCGGAAAGATCTAATAACACCAAGGCCTGTGTACACCCCCTGTCTGCATCCTCTTTCAGATCATCCACTACACTCAAGATGACTGATTCAGTGGAGTGTGAAGGCCTAAAGCCTGCCTGATGGGAATCCAGGAAGTTAGTCTCTTCAATGAAGGCAGAAAGAAGATTTGCAACATGTGCCTCCAATATCTTCGCCGGGTATGGGAGGAGTGATATTGGTCTATAATTAGTCATTAAGCTAGGATCTACTCCAGCTTTCTTTTGCAGCGGAACTAGCACTGCCTCTTTGAAAGCACGAGGAACCACTCCCTGCTCCAAAGAGATGTTAAGAAGGGAGAGAAAAGTGTCCGGAAATTGTGTAAAAAGGTCTTTTTGAATCCTAGCAGGGCAGGGGTCATTAGGGGACCCAGATTGTATCTTATTTCTAAGTTCTACTAGCCGATCTAAGGTAACATTTTGGAAACTAGACAAGGTCATGGGATTAGTGTATCGCTTATGTAATTTCCAGTCTTGAGAGTTAGAGGAGATAGATTCCTGGATGACCTTAATTTTGTCAACAAAGAAAGTATTCAGGTTGTCGCATAAAACTTGTGAGGGAGTAATGGCCGATATGATGCGATCAGCACTAGAGAGTTCTCTAACTATTTTGAAAATATCTTTGGATTTATTTTCAGAGCTAACCACCCTATTTGTGTAAAAAGCCTTTTTTGCCTCCACAATGGCAACCTTATACTCAGTTAATGCTTTTTCGTACCTTTTCCTATCAGTTGGTGAATAACTTCTCCTCCATTTCCGTTCCGCCTGGCGGGTTTTGAGTTTTACTAGTTTTAACTCTGGAGTAAACCAATAAGAGGTTTCATGCCGCCGCGGGACCCTCTCTTTCCATTGTAATGGGGCATGTATCTCAGAAGCCCATAAAGCGACTGCAACGCATACAAAACGCCTCCGCACGACTGATCCTCGACGTACCACGCCACAGCCACATCACCCCCCACTTGAGGAACCTGCACTGGCTCCCCGTCGACAGGAGGATCACCTTCAAACTCCTCACCCACGCACACAAGGCACTCCACAAAACTGGCCCAGCCTACCTCAACAGACGGCTCTTCTTCTACGTCCCCAACCGCCAGCTCCGCTCCGCCGACCTCTCCCTCGCCACCGTCCCCCGCATTCGAAGAACAACCACCGGTGGCAGATCCTTCTCACACTCGCCGCCAAGACCTGGAACACCCTTCCACTAAGCCTACGAAAGACCCAAGACCTGCTGACCTTCAGGAGGCTACTCAAGACCTGGCTGTTCGACCAGTAGCAGCATCCCCCCCCTTTCCCTCTCCCCAGCGCCTTGAGACCCTCGCGGGTAAGTAGTGCGCTCTACAAATTCTGTGATTGATTGATTGATTGATTGATAATTGCCAGTTGAAAATGGCTCTTTCCATCTCATTAACATTGTCTGTTATGAGCGGGAGAGTAGATTCCAATGTTTTGAGGAACTCTGGTAGGTGAACACGATTCCAATTTCTAGTCAACAATTTCGTGTCATTCATCGATTTACATAAAGATAGGCCATTTATAGCAAAGTATATCAAGTGGTGATCTGACCACACACATGGCTTGACCATTAAGTTACGGACCAGAAGATTAGAGGTCCATAATTGGTCTAAGGCATGCCCTTTAATGTGGGTGGATTCCATTATATGCCCTTCTAAATTCAGATTATTCAGTAGGTCTGTGAGCTCTTTGGAACCCCGGCTCCCCCCTTCCTCTGTAGACCAACAATTCAGGTCTCCAATTAAAACAATTTTTGCAAAGTCTATAGTAAGTGGGGTCAGATAGTTAGCTAATTCAGTGACAAAGTCTCCTATTGCAGTAGGGGGTCTATAAATCAATATGCACACTAATGTCGATTTAGGAAATATTAATTTTAATGTGAGACTATCCAACGAAGCAAATTCAAATGAGGCAATGGAAGTGGCCGAGAGATCTTTTTTAATAATTGCTGCTACTCCTCCTCCTCTTTTCCCTGGAAGTCTGTTTGCCTGCATCAAGTAATAATTGCTAGGGAGAGCCGCTAGGATGTCAGGCATAGATTCCAGCGTAAGCCAAGTTTCTGTGACTAATAGCAGATCTGGTGCTTCTGTGCTGCTGGGACGGGTTCTATGCATCTAAGGACAATGTTTCTGGTTACTATTATTATTTTTGTCAGAGAGTGTGTGTGAATTGGTTAGTTTTGTATATGAGAGAGAATGTGAATGATTGAATTGTGTGAGAGTAACCGGACAAGTCAGTGAATGAGCGAACAAAGAATGAACTATGTTGTTTGAGCAGCAATACACTGGGGGATATTCTCAAGAACGTGCAATAAACATTGCCAAAATAGGCTAACGCAATTTTTCATATCGCCGTCTATCGCAGGAAAATAACTCTGTGTCAACGTCGTATTCTCAACACGGCGGTAACATGCAATAGTTTCCCGATAACGCCTCAAATGTCCGCGATACAACTACCGCGACGGCGATAAAAAAGGAAACCCGAACGTGAAAAAAGTTGCGATGGGCCCAACCGCGATAGAAAAATCGGCGACAAGCAGCACCAGGCTTGTAATTCCCACGTCAGGCGGGAAAAATCACCATAAAAGCTGCAAAAAAACATAACAACTGCGAAGCACAATGGAGGTAGCCGGAGCAAGTACAGAGGACAACCCGAACCCCACAAGCCCCACGGAGGACCAGCCTGGGACCTTGGGGTCAGGGAAGGGCAAAGAGAAGAAGAAGAGGAAGACGCGGTTCAGTCCGCAGGAAAACAGGATCCTGATAACGGAGGTGGTAGAACACCATCAACAACTGTTCGTCACCTCCACTGTGTCATTGGCAACAAAAAATGGAACATGGCAGTCCATCGTGGACAAGGTGAATGCAGTCGGAGTGCTGAGGAGGACAATGGACGAGGTGAAGAGGCGCTGGAATGATGTGAATCGCAAAACCAAGCTGAAACTCGCAAACAACCGCAAAGCAGCAATGCAGACTGGGGGGGGGAGTCCTGCACCACAGGAGGAGCTGGATGAGATGGAGGAAATGGTGTCCACAGTCATCAGTGTGGAGACGGTGGCAGGAGTCGGGGGACCGGACACTGCTCAACATGACCTGACACAACAGCAACAGGGTGAGTAACCACCAGGGACTGGGTGGACGGGGGGAGATGGGCACAATGGCACACATGCACAATGAAGTGTAGCACACTGCCTCTGGATCATGTACCTGATCTCCTTGCCATACTGCAGCACACATAGAAACGGCAAGTAGTCCCCTGTCCACAATGTGCCCAGAGGGGGCCCTCCCCACACATCACCAATCTCACAACAAACCCATGCATATGTGCTGAACCCAGCAAAGCTGCGGATCCGTGAGCCCCACTGACAATGCAAGTGACACTGCATGACGATGAGCATGTCTGCAGGCCACTCATCATGACATGTTGCACGCCACGACACTGAGGTGGCTGAGTGTGGTCCACATCCGGATAGGAGCAGGTCACACACTGACACATCCACGTGCACAAACAACCCCTGACGGCAACAAGACATCTGCGGACAAACCATGCCCAAGAGTCCCAACTCCCACCAAGAGCCCAATTTACCCAAGTATGCAACATTTCAGCACTGCATAAGCACAGAAGTCAAAGGCACACCGCCTGAAAGGGAGAAGGCCAAGCAAAGTCTGAGCTGCAGGGGTGACTCTCCCACAATGCAGCACACATACAAGAATCAGAGCACATCAACATTGACAACAATGTGGTACAAACTGCAACACATTCACAGCAGAACAGAGGACGCAACTGCTGCCGCTTGTGTGTAGAAACTGGCCAATCACATTTGGCAAAGCAGGAAACTGTGACATGATAATGGAAAAGTACAACCCCACATCCCTGATGGTGCACAAATGTCCACTGTCCCGCTTCAAATAGGCAGCTCCTCCTAAACAGTCACAATGTACATTGTCATGCAGTCTGTTTGGAAACTTGGCCAATGCGTGAACATACATGGAACACACTGTTAAACTGCATCTCCCCTTTACGTTGCAGAGGGAGAATCATCACCTCTTGCAGAGCAGACCGAACACCTCTTCACTGATGACGAGGAGGACCTCCCCACCTTCGACACCGACGCCCTCCAAGAGCTCATGGACAGCTTCCGCACCCCACCCCCAGGAGCAGGGCAGCCCAGCTGCATCGAGGAGACCCCACCCCCTGCACAGACCACACGGCAGGAAGCACCCACCACCCCGGCTGTCTCAAAGGATCCCCACGACCAACACATGGCATTTCAACGCTGTGTGTTGGATGGCCAGAAGGAGATGGCTGAGCAGGTGCGGGTGGGGTTTGAACTCATGGCAGCCAAACTAGATGCCATCCATGGGTGTCTACATCCCATCAGGGACCACTTACAGTCCCTAACGGACACCCACAGTCCACTCCATGGTCTCCAACGAGCCATGGCTGACATCGCTGGAGTCATTAACGGAGACAAGAACACCTGTCTAGTCAGAGTGGCTCCAGCGATCTCAGCCGGGAGTTGGGACACATGCGGAGGCTGATGGAGGACATGGTGCGGATGGAGGCGGAAAGGATGGCTGCCACGGCTGCACATCAGCGAGATGTAGCTGGGATATTCCATGCCCTGCAGATCCTCATCATGGCATTGCTGCCACAAGGCCTGGCGCAGATGAATGCTGCTGCCCCTACACCATCCACATTGCCGCCCCCTGATGTGTCAGTGCCCCACAGTGCGGCAAACATTCCACCTCCGGCACCTGATGTGTCACTGCCCCACAGTGCGGCCGACAATCCACCTCCGGCCCCTGATGTGTCAGTGCCACACAGTGCTGCAGCCAAAACACCACCACCCACAGGTGAGGCACATCACACATCAGAGGACGATGATGTGGATGAGATTGCCGTTGTGGTAATGAGGAAGCGGTAGCATTCATCTCTGCCATATGACCTGTTTCAGCTTGGTTCCGCCCTTTGCATCATCACCTTCCACTGTCCCCCGATACACTCTGCGGCACTCACCTTGGACCTCGACATCGACTGCCATATTCTGTTTGGTTACCAATGACACAGCAATCAGACTGTGGACTGAACTCGTCCTCTTCCGATGAATTTGTCCTTCCCTAATGGACTCTGGCTGGCCCTCCACGGGCAACAATGTCAAGCGGGGTGTGCAGGGCCCTGTACTGCTCCAGCTGCAACACTCCACTGAATGTGAATAAAACATTCAAATTCACACAGATGTGTCATGTCTATGATCCTTCAAGTATGACACTTTGGATGAATTTAGGGTCACTGATTCCCCCTCACGTCCATTTTGCACATGTTGTGGGGCTTGGGTCACAGGGTGCAACATTGCCGATTGCGGTCCGGGTGGCGCAGACACTACAACGGAGACACACGCATTGGTTACTTCCTTGTCCAGGCCAGAACTGAACCACGCCCAGAGCCCCGGGCTCATTGTTCACACCCCTACGCTGGACTGGCATACGCCAGCCGAGCCCACTCCGCTTACGCTCACAGGGGGTGACGACACAGCTACATGTCCCAGGTCTTCCCTGTAGTGATCTGCTGGTCACTGGTCTAGTTGTCAGCATGCCACAGCCACTCCCTGAGGGCTGGTTTACACCCACTCCACACCCATCCAGCACAGGCGTCACGGGACATGTGACCCTGCCAATAAAAGGGGCCCACCACAGCACATCCCCCACTGCCGGAGGTGACATGATGGTGTCCGCATCCACGGAACTCAATCATAAAGGGTCCGTGACTTGTGGTGCACAGAGTTAGTGGCACCCGATGGCCTGCATCCAGCACGGGCCTACCGCCACGTGGCGATGACTTGCGGTGCACAGAGTTAGGCCCACCTAAAGAGCTGAGCGGGTGTGCAGCCTGCGATGATGCGTTGGCCTCGATACGGCGTCCAGCAAATCAAGACTCGATTTGAATTGTGAGCCCTGCTGGACCGCAGTGTACGCGCAGGCAGCAGTCAGCACACACATGACTCTGCGGTGCGGTGCCGCAGGGTGCGCTGGGGGCCTGTGGCGCGGAATCCAGCGATCGGCTGAGCAGGTTGCACCGGCACGTGGAGGGCCCTCTTGGAGACACGCCGGTTGCGGCAGGTGAGCATTGAGGCCTGGGTGCGCAGGGGCGGGCAGTCATCGCTGGGCGGCGGACCGGTCTGGGGACCAGGGCTGAGGTGCAGCAGGCGCACAGGATTGCGCAGGCACCACCGGTCACGGCGGTGGCCTTGTGGCTGGGTGGGGGGCACCATCCTGGCAGACACGACCCTGCATGCGCTGACGAGATGTGCGCGGGTTGGCTTGGGACGTAGTCACCTCGTCTCCTGTGTGAATACGGCTGTTAAATGTGGTCGGCTATGTGTGTGTAGGCCTATGGTCACGATATGGCGGACACAGAGACACACGCAGTAGTTGCTGTGGTGGCCATCCGGGAACTGGACCACGCACAGGGCCCCAGGCTATTCATTCGTGACATACGCCGGCCAAGGCCGCTCCGCTCAGGCTTACAGGGGGGGACCACATGGCTACATGTCCAAGGTCTTCCACACTGCCTGGGGTAACCTGTTTGCGTCCACTGTCCACTACACTGCAAACACCAGCAGTAGATGTCCACATGGAGATGTCTGCGCTCTGCATACTGCAGTCTGTCCAGCACATCTCCGCCACACTTGGCATTGTGTCCTTTCTTATTGCTGGGTCACTTGCCTCCTTCGCACATTCTTGGTTCCCACCTCTCCCCACATTCTGCAATTGTGTGGCAGAGGGGCTCTGCCTTTGTGGATGGTTTGTCTACATGTCTGGCCCCTGTTACCACGGTTACTTGTGTTGTCGTGTCCGGTAGTTGGGCATGTTGGTTGGCATGTTGTATGTGATTTTGTTACGTGTGCTCTCCCACAGTTGTGAGTTGTGTGATTGTGGAGTTGAGGTGTGTGGTGTGTTCAGTTAGTACTTACCAATGAGCAGTGCATTGCCATAGGTGCCATCCTGGAAGCGCTGGTTGATGATGGACTGTCGGAAGATGTATGTATCATGCACACTGCCTGTGAAGTTGGCGACAACATTGGTGAACTGTCCCCAGTGGTCCACTATTGCCTGCACATTGATGGAATGCGTGTGCTTTCTGTAGCAGTAATTGGGTGCAGGGCCGGCAGGGGGCACAAGTGGTACATGTGTATAGTCAGTTGCCCCTGACACGTGCGGTAAGGCAGCTATGGTGTAATTCCCTTGCATGGTCTCCAGCTGTTCATGCACAGCGTGGGGGAAGTGAAGGTGCAGGGGTATCAAGATGATACAAACCGTGATGTTTACAGGTATGATGAATCCTGCATAATGAGACCATAACAGATGTTTGTGTGGTCATAACCTTCGCTTTCTTTCCTGCGGAGGTTACGAGCACACGGACTTCTGTTACAGTATATTTGGACTCGATTTATCATACCTGTATGCATTCCGGTTTGTCCAAGTGCAATACACTGTACCAGATTACGTTTGTGACTATGAGGACGCTTGACCATTGTCACCATTTCTCCAACAGGTTTCTGACTACTGATTTCAGGATATGGAATGGTATTGGGGAGTTCCCGCAGCATTTGCAGTTTATTGGATCCACACGTTGCCCTGGTGAAGTTCCCCATTGGGAATGGAACGCGTTGGCTGAGCTTTTCGTCTTGTTGTTCATGTATTTGTAATAAAGTTCTGTTTTTCCACTACCGTTGACTACTGGACTTCATGACCTGGGGGAGAGGGTCCGGTGGGTGGTTGCGGTGGGGGTTGTGGCCCTCTTGGGTATCCAGGCTGCATCATCATTGTCTCCATGGCATCTGTTGGTCTTCAGATGTGGCTCTAGGCTGGGCTCCCTTTCATACTGCAGGTTGTCGTCCTGCTTAACACCAGTAAAAGGCAGGTTTTGAATCCCTGCTGCTAACGCGCCTTATCGCCTGTTTTCAGATCGCATCGCAGATCTAGCTGGTCGTTGAGAATATCGCAAAGTGGTGTTTTCGTGTGTTTTTGCACGGGAACGCCTACTCTGCATATCATTAGCGTTAGTTGTCGCTCTCATCCGTGACGATGTGTTTTGCGGCAGCTATCACAGGAAAACTGGCGATGTCGGCAGTTTGCACCAGCTTGTGAATAGAGCGATAAGTCTATCGCCACTTTTGCGGCACTAAAGTGCCAATGAATCGGCGATGGCTCCTTGAGAATATGCCCCACTGTGTATTACCTCGATCAGTATTAGGTTAAACACAGCATTTGAAAAATAAGACTAATATTTGTTTGTAAACCTGGGGCCATATCACACAAAGAGAGCATTCGAAGTACTAACTTAACTTGTGTCTCTGACACAGCTTTTGTCTTATTGATGCTGTAAATAATTGGCTGGCAGAGTGGGATTGTATCTCCTTAGACATTGGTAAAAGGTTGTTTGTCCCTGGAAATTTAAATGAATATGCTGTTTTTGGTTGGAAATCTAGGAGATAATAATGACATCTCTAAAATAAACAAGAAAACATAACACAATAACAACATGCAGCAACATAACAGCACAACTGCAATTTAAAACGCACAGCATGACAAACTGGCAGAATGGAACACAACAACAGTGCAACACAGCAATGGAATTTGGTAAGACAGCACAAAAACACAGCAGCACAAACATCATTACACATCACTCCCATAACAAAATACAACACAAAAGAAAAGGACAAACACCCTCATCATACATCACCACCTCCAGAAACCTGTTTTATAATACTATGATAAAAGGCAGGTGTGCTGCCTTTTATCATTCCCCCTTCGCACCCCTGGCGTCTGCCACAGCCTGGACTGTGCAACAGGCAGCATCCTGGACAAACGCAGTTCTTCAGCTGTCACGCGCTGGGGTTGAGGCCTCACATGCACACGACGTATTTGCAAGTCTTCAAAAGATAATTGAGCAGTTAACGAGTCTTTGCTGTTTCACTTCCTCCTATGCCCCCTGCCGCCCCCACTCTTGTAAAGGACTGTTGCTGCAATAACAGGAGAATGTATTTCAGGGAAAATCCACAGGTGGCAAGGAGAAAAATAACAGTGTGTGCTAAACCAGAGCTAAGCTTGTTTTCAAGTGCAATTCCAGGATAAAAGTGCTCTGTATGGTATGTAAATCGTCATGTAAAAATGTCCTAAAGATTCCTCAGAATTCAAAAAATATATTTCTTTAATGTGTTTCAGTTCAGAACACTAGAATGAACTGCTGTAGTAAGTGACATTTATCAGAAGTCTTAGAGGCAGATCTACTAACATTCTGTGCTTGGTTTGAGTCACAAGAGTGAAAACAAACCACAGTAAAATGTTTATTTGGAATGTACTTTGCAGTTTTACTTAGGGCTTCTTTGATTTACTTTGCGCCAAGGGGCGTTCCAAGGGTAGTGCATGAGTGTTCCATGGTTTTTGATGCAAAGCCCTATCTACTAACAATAGTAAAAAGGATTATACACCAAAAGTTAATGCCTCTTTGAGGCAGATGTTAAAAATAATTTTTTTTTCCAACTTTGCATTTGTGCTGCACTGTACATCACACATCTAAAATGTGAAAAGTTATAAAGTTTGTCTAGGCATGTTTTTTTTGCACTGGAATAGCACATTTCCAATACTAAACCAATGATGGTCATGACGCAGACACCTTTGCACTATTGTGCAAAGGTTTGTGTGTGGCACTAGGCAGTCTGTGCATCAGTGCTAGAGAAAGAGCAGGAGAGCTTAATGGATATGTTGCTGTCCTGTTCACTTCCTCTCACATACTGCAAGCACAGCAACTTTGGTTGCTGTTTTGTGTTGCATGGATTTTTATTAAATCTACCTGAAGTTTCAAAACATAAACCTAGAAACATTCATGCCTCCGATGATGAAGGTTAATAATAAACCAAAACACAAATAACCTATCATGCAAATGCTGCTGAGGGTTTAATAACATATGGAGCAACATGTGAGGTTTTGAAGCACACATCCCAAACTAAGGTTTTTTAAGGTACACACAAATGTGATGATAAAAGAAAAGGAGGCAGGGGATGGAGCTATGCACCCGGAAAAATGGCAGCATTTTTACAAAGTTCTGCTGGAGCCTGCAGCTCTTGGTCCAACAGGAGGATCAGCAATGGGAGTCAGACGAGGGGTATGCCCGGCGTGTGAGTAGGAGAAAATGGAGAGCTGCAGGAGTTGTGAGTCACACCCTGGTACCAGGATGGGACACCAGCCTCAGAGGTCCACACGGAGTGTAGCCCACCCATCCTGGAGAATGGGAGAAAAGTGAACGAGGAACCTCCACAGGCAGGCAGGCATCCAATGCATTGGAAGGTGTAGGCATAGTTATAACACCAACACCGGTGCCTGCGAGGCCAGCGGGCATGCCCCAGTACCCGCTGTATCAATGGCTGTGATTTAGGTCCAGTACTGCATTGTGGTAGTAGAAGGAGAAATGGCGGTGGCCTCTCCCTGCACTCCGTAATGCTTCCCTTCTCATCCTGATGACAGCTGCATTGATTTAGGAGGCCTGCATCCACTGTACTGGCACTCACAGAGCATTGCTACAATTTATGACAGAGAGTGCATTAGGCATCTTTAGTGTGATTTAAGGTACCCCTTGCAGATTCAACGGTCTTGTGCTCAGGGCCTCATAATACTCCCATTTTGGGGACAAAGACACAGCAGAAGCATTACCCTGACACTCATCAAAATCACACCTATCCTTGTCTTGGCGTTTTTCATGGTAGGCTCTACCCTCGGTGACCAAGCACTTTTGACCATAGGCTGGACGACTACTTTGGTAACGCCCTGCACCACATTCCCCTTTGTTGACTTCTACTGTTGATGTATCATATCTCTTGAGAATACAGACAAAAGGGAGGCATTATATGGTGCTTCTGTGTGAGGTAGCCTCAGTGGTTAATTTGTAAAAAAATAAGTGCCGGGGCTCTCGTCAGGAGGCAGCTTTCACCAGCCCATTTCTCCTGTTAGCGCTGCCTAAAACAGAACCAACTACTAACCATAAAAGTGGGGAGAGGATGCGGTGTAATGGCCAGAGCTACCGACTTCAGAGGTGGGGAACCAGGTTCGAGTCTCAGCGTCAGCTTAACATCCTGTGATTCTGGGCAAATAACTTAATTTCCCTGTGCCTATCATAAATAAATGTGTCCTAAACTGGTGCTCATGAAAAACACTGGTGTTAATGATTGAGTGCCGGTGCTGAGCACTGGAAACCACCGGCTCAAATTAAGCACTGGGTAGCCTACGATAAACCTTGATGCCTCTAGCTTAAACGAAAGGAAGAGGCTTCAAGCCATGATGTGCCAATGGGCCACAAGGCCCAAACCACCATGCCAGCACCAAACGGACCAGACCTGTGACAAGTAGAGATACCGGCTAAAGACCACCTAAAGACTTATTGTCCTGCTCCCTCACAGATAAGGAGCCACTGCTTCCTACTATTTTTTCTTAATAATGCTACTGTTTTAACTGTTTGTTGCAATGGTACATTCCCTGTCCTCTGTCAGTTTTTCTATAGCTGGAGGCAATGGGGGATGTGGTAAGATCATCATTAAGACAGGATAAGACAGTTTCCATGCTACTGAGAACCATGGCCCATTCACAGAAGATGAGTGGGTTGCTCATATCCCATGGGCACCAGAAAGGGACTGCTATCTGCCTTTCTCCCAGGATACTTTTTCAGGGCACCTCTTGATTCTTGTGCACAACATTATACATGCCGACAGGACAGGGTTATGCATTTATCACTCTATGTCACTTATTTCATGCCATACAAACCCACTCCTGCACACGAACACTGATATGTAATTAGGCCAGAGTTGTTAAAAGCCATTTTTTCCAGACATAGTTAACTTACCGCCCGATGACAGGTTAGTGTTTCTGGGATGAGGCTGCAGAGACATCCCAGGGGTGTCCTCCACGACTGCAGATTACCACTGTAACTCGATTTAGGTTACTATCTTTCACCTGCACCACCAGAACAAACTCTACCCACTTACACACCATACCCTCCCTTGTTTGATTCCCATATCCATCCCCTTCTTTTCTTTTACTATCAAAAACTCTGAGACCACCTGTAAAATATGCCACTTTCATATACATCCTTGGAATTTTTGCCATACCAGGCAGGCTTCTGCTTGGAGGGGCACTCGTCACTGCCCAAAGAGATCCTTCACATGACTAATTGCTTGCGACCCCTCTGCTTCACCCTCTCTATGCTGCCGCCCACTTTGAGAGGATGGTGCAGATGCTGACTGACACTAGTGTTATTTCCCTTAATGTCAACAGACTGACTCACTACATTTGATGGAAGAAAATCTTATCGTATCGCCACATGCTATGTCTCGACATTTACCTGATACAAGAGACCCATCTGTCAGATGAGGAGAGTCAGAAATTACAGAGAAACTGGATGGGTGGAGAACATAATGCGAGCTAACAAGGGACCACCACGAAACACCCCATGTCCCCACAAAGGGGTATTGTAAGAGTGGAGTTGCCATTCTTATCAGAAAGGGGCTATCAGTTAAAACACATAAAATCTGGCAATAGCCCCAAGGACATTATAGCTTAATTAAAGCCACAATACACTACCAGGAGCTACTTATAGGGTCAATATATGGTCCTGTAACACAAAAATGAAGTACTTTCAAGATATCAATTGGATCCTACCGCAGAACCCTTAAGCGAAAATCCACTTGACACCCCAACCTTACCTGGACAAATTCCATGTTGCCACCTCCAAGCACGAGGCCGATAGGTTACTGTTGCGAAATGTCCAACAGGACTACTCTGGAAACTTTCTCATTCCACAGAAAGGGAACATACCTTCCTGCCATACCCAAATGCCTCCATTTCAAGACTTAATTATTTTTGTACATCTACCCCTCTACTGAGCAGGGTGCTTGATGCCGCAATACTCCCGAATGGAGTGTTGGATCATGACACAATTCTAATTAAAATTGATGTCTGCCTTGTCCGACCGTCACCAGGCCATTAAAAGCTAAGCATCTCATATTATCGCCAATCTCATGGTAGGACTAGATTATGCTCTTTTGTTTAAGCCTACATCCGGAAAAATGAACATTCCATGACATCCCCCCTTACATAATGGGCAGCAGACATGGCCTGTATTAGGGTGAGCTCATGAGAGACTCAACCATATGAAAGAGGCAAGATCTGATCAGGAAAGCCCAGTTATAACAAGCATTAGCAATACAATTGGTCTTGCCTTAGGGATCTTATATGTATCTAGCTATGCAGTACATTAGCATGGGTGCTGAAACATCTACTGTTCTTTAACATGGAGGGAAAATAATCACCAAACTGAAGAAAACACCAGGTATGGGAACACATGGAGAGAAATATTAGCTATAAGTGGGATATGATATAGTCCAAAGCTGTTTTTAATATAAAATTGGGGCCTTCAACAAAGAGAGCGTCACATGGAGCCGGTGGTGCGGCATATGCAGCCAGAGGGGTGGCATAAAGAGCAGCACACAAAGCCCAATAGCAGCTCACAGAGTTAGGGGACCAGTCCACTTAACTGGGAAGTGCAGTCTCTACTGCATTAAATATGAGCTTAATTAATGATATACTGCCCAGGGGAACACAAATAAGTCAGCTGCTTACCTGGCTGCAAACATTTCGGGCCCACTGCTACCCTTAGGAGAGCCCAGCTAATTTATCAAAGTGCACACAAGACTTGTTGAAAATGAATCCTCATGGGCTCAATCTAAGAGCCCCATCAAAAGTTGTCCAGAGAGGTATTTGTGGAGAGGTATTCCTGGTGTTCATCCAGATAATTCAGTGCCCAGACTTTGCTGCAAAGCTGCAGGGACTGTGAACAGCTGCTGCCCTCAGCTCCCGCCAGCCCATATCTTTCAGCTGTGAGGAGCAGAAAAAATCTACCTCTAGCCGAAATATAGAGGAGTTTGTCCTCTTTCAACCCCTAACCACCCTCACCTCACCATGGGCGAAAGAAAAAGCCACAGCAACAGCATCCAGCACTGGTGGGCCTTGTTCGCTCTACACAGAGTTGCCACTTAAATTATACAGAGAGGCAGACTCCTCTTTACTCTCTTTACGCTGTTGCAAAATGTGCCAACCAGCCATCTAGACTATTTTGGGTTGTGCAGAGATAAAATGCCTTTTTAAGACTTCAGTCTTTTTTCTTGTTTCATTTATTCTTTTTTGCCGCACTGTTAAAGGGAAAGTCAAGGTTTTCTGGCTCAGAAATGAGGTTTTTGCTAATGCATCACGTTTAGGTTTGTGTATGCCCAGTACTGTAAGTTTCTGAATGCGCTATGCCAAATCATCTGAAGTGCCAAAAGCTGTCTCTGTTTTACCGCTGTATCTTGCGCTCTTTGCACCCACCCTGTCTCATTCAGGCAAGATGTCAGAGTGAAAGGTGCTGTGTGACGGTGTAATCCCTTGCCATGCGAATAGAAAAATACACCACCTTCCTTTGTGCTCTACCACTCCCTTCAACCCGACATGTTTTCTGTTTCTTGGCCTTTGTACCGTTGAGGACTCTGGGTGGAGGAGGTTCGAGGAACATCTGCTTGCTGAAAAATGAACAATTACCCTCAGGTGTACTTGATTACAATGGAGAGTGCTTGCCTGGATTTCGAATAAGCCCCCTTCTTCTGGGAAACTGCATATTTTTTAAGTTGGTTCGGGTGCCTGATGGTGAGGGAGAAGGAGAAGCAGCCTCGAATACAGATTTCCAGTGGTAGGCAGATTAAAGGCCCCCAGTACATTGTTCTAATACCATGAGATTAGTTTCTTAGGAGACGGATGTCTGTTGCTATATAATAATAATAATAATAATAATGATATTTGTAAAGCGCACGGCTACCTCAAATGAGGTGTCCCGGCGCTAATGTAGCAGACATCAGAACAGAGGGACCATCACAGTTAATCCCATTGCTTAAAAAGCCAGGTTTTCAGCGCTTTTCTGAACTCTAACTCTGAGTTCAGCATGCGTAAGTGGGTAGTGCTATAGGCACCGGGGGCCAGGATTTAGACTGTGCTTTTTTTTATCCTGATCACGCAAACCAGTGCTCACGCTCCACAAGGTAAGTGTCCGTTTACAAAACCCATCGGGAAAGCTGAAGAGCAGATAGCTCCCCGGAATTTATTTTTCTCTCTAGCCGTTTCCATTTACACAGTAGTGCTTAGAGACTTAAAAAGACGTACCGTATAAGAACCGAAGTAAAGGGGCCAGTAGCCTTTGGAGGTTACATATGAAGACAAGGCCGTACTAAGGAGGGACTAACAAGCCGGTTACAGAATCAGAAGCCAGCAATTATGAAGGACAAAGATACAAGCCAATGAAAAATATGGGTGTAGAGTGGGCGGGGCTTCTCTTTCATACTCTACTACAGCAAGTCTCGCAGTGCAGCGCATGCGTGCGGACTCAAGCTCTACCCAAAAAAGGGTTATACTGCTGACCCAGCAATATGAAGTGACTCATTCACAAGACCCGAAAGCCCTTCTGATGACTAAAAAAAACTTAACCAACCTCTATACCTTCCAAGCACAGAAAGAGCTATTCAGGTTGAAGCAAAGACATTATCAGAGTAGGGAGAAAGCATGCATACTGTCAAACATGCAGGTTAGACAACAAGGGGCATATCAGGCTATCCCAGCTGTACGAGATGAGATGGGGAACTATTGCCACCCAATATTTAGATATACTCACCTCGTTTGTGTACAGCCCACCATCAAAATCACTTCTTGGAGATGCATGCTTTTCTTTCCATACTGTCCCTACCGCTATTAACCACCGAACAGACTGATGCCCTGTGTCATTACAGACAATTAACTAATGCTTGTCATATACAACCTCTCCTATAATAAAGCACCAGGGGTAGACAGTTACCCGGTGGAGTACTATGGGGCAGATTTACAAGCCCCTTGGGTGACTTTTGCGCTGCAGTTGCGTCACTTTTTTGACGCAACAGCGGCGCAAACAATGCGGCCTATTTACAACGTGACGCATCTAGGGAGATGCGTCACGTTGTAAAGCCCTGCGTCACATTATACCTGCGTCAGGTATAATGTATGCAGGGTGGGCGTTCCCACGCAGGAAGGCCTCGTAAAAGTGACGCAGTGAAATCTACAAGATTTCACTGCGCCACTTTTAGGACGCCACTGCATCAAAACCTTACGCCTGCTTGAAGCAGGCGTAAGTAGTGACGCAGTGTAGTGGGAATAGGCCTCAACACGCATTGCTGGAGTTGCGTTGTGCTTGCGACACGACTCCAGCACTGCGTGACTTTTCCGCCAACAGATGCGTCAGAATTTCTGACGCATCTGTCAATGCTTGCGCCGTAGTGCGCCGTATTGTAAATACGGCGCATCTATGGTGGTGCAAGGGTTTCTAAGGGTGGCACAGGGAAAGTGACGCATCTATACAGATGCGTCACTTTCTTGTAAATCTGCCTCTATAAATTTAATTAACAGCTACTAGTGCCCATGCTAGGTAAAATGTTCAGAGATATACAATAGGGCATTCCTCCCTAGGTGACATGAATAAGGCCAAAATCACACTGAAATTAAAGGTATAAAATGACCCCTAGATAACGCCATCTATTGACCAATATCATTACTTAATGTAGACATGAAGATATTGGCAAAACAGACTTAAATAGGTCAGGGACTTCTAAAATGGAACCCACAGGCCCCTGTGCTGGCACACATGTACTCATATTACATGTACTACACAAGCCACATAGATAAACATGCACAACATACATTTAGGATGTTAGCACAAGGATTAGGATTAGTGCATTGAGGCAGAACTTTACATGACTTTGAGCCGGTTTGACTCCACTCCAGTGACACAGATAAAAAAAGTCTAGTCATATCCCTTCCGTTCAGCCCCGTTCCATTCACATCTAATGTACCTAACAGTTCCACCTCCTCCTAAACATTTACCTCCACTCTCTACCGACCCTAATCTCCTCCTTTAATATAAATTATTATTGTTGTGCAGATAATACACAAATCGTATTTATGTATGAAAACCCATCTGACTTTGACTCTTACTTAAGAGGCCTTTGCCTCAAGCGGTCAAAAATATAATGATCTCTAAGCACAGCAAAAATAAACACGTCACAAAGCAAAATATTCATACATGGCAAATGGATCAAACACCACTCATCAACAACATGGCCTCAGCAACCAAGCATAGCATCCAACAATTGAACCCAAATGAGGAATCTACGTGAAGTAAAGGACTCCAATCTTTCGATCATAAACCGATTAGTTTTGTCCGATATGTTTTAACTGCAAAGTTTGTTACTTTTTCCCCTCACATTGGCACAGATAGGTTTGCCCTCATTGCTTGAAATACTAGACCCACAACACTTTCTGAAAATGTAAGCCCCCCCCCCACAAAAAAAAAAGGTCGGGCTTTGTTGTTCCCCTGATAAAAGGTGTTTTCACCAAGCACTGCCTTACTTGCCACCAAGGATATATAGTAGCGCCAGTCAAAAATGTTTTGTATTATGGCGCACAGAAAACAAGTAATAGCGACCGCATAGTATTTTATGGTAAGCAATTAACACCAGCCCCTATGATGTCGAAAACAGAAGTCACTGTCTCTACAAAATAAGGGTTTTATTCAAAATGTCTAATGTTAAATAAAAAAGTAAAAAGAAGAGAATGGCTTACTTTTAGCAGTTAAAGTGATGTATGTGGGTTTACCATAGCAATTAAGCTTAACAAGCAATGTTATGGTTTATGACGAATATTCATTAAAAGAACAGGAATTAATAAGCATACAAAACAACTCTAGACAAAATATTATATTTATCATAGTCATACATTAATCACAAACGTTAAGAATTGTTTTTATTCAGGAATTTAACATGGATATCCAATTTCACGTTTTACAAGTTTATTTAGAGTAAAAAAAAAATCACAATTTCTAAAACGATCAATTGCAGAACAGAACAGAAACATTTCTTAGAGGAGCGTTCTGCTCTTCATGCTATTAAACATACTCTTCATGTCTGGTACTAGGTCCGGGCAATATCGTTGTTCCTGTTCGTAATGAACTCTCCCTGTTCGCACTGAGAGGGCTGCCGCACTTAAATGTTTGCAATGACCTTTGTTTAGTCATCATCAGGCGCTTACTTTTAAATATGCCACCTGCAGACAATAACAGATGAGTCATTTTGTTGTTAAAGTCTCCCTGAAGATATCACGTGGGCAGCCGCTGCCTACACTTAGTTATGTAATCATGAAAACATCTCTAAAACACGACCTACTTCCAATCAAAATCCGAGGGTTCTTTTCTTTGCTTTCATATTCTGCGCAATCGCTCTGCTGTGAACGACTTGTGGAGGGATTCTAATTAAATTCCTGCAGTGCGATGCATTACTGAATATGCAGAGAAACGCCTCTAATTGAGTTCTAGAGTTGTGCTGCTGTGCCACATTGCGGACCTTTGTTGCTTTCCCTAAACCCTAAGAGACGAAGTAAATGAATCCCAGGTAAAAGCCTGCCTCTATACAACAAAAGAGAACATATTGACATGTATATTTCCTGAGTAATTTGCTATTGAGCACTGAGGCATCCGCTGCAAGTAAATGGGGAATCTCTTTTCTCTCACAAAGAGAAGAATATGTAATATTAGCAGTTTTAGGATATTATTTTAGAATTGTGCTGCTGTTCCAGGATTGCGATGTCTAACTGCAATGCAAAAACGTCCTTTACATTACATACCTACTATTTAAACTGTAACAATGATATATACAGATAATACATATTCTGCACCGGTTAGGCTTCCTACCTCAGTAGGTTTACGGCCCAGGTAAGCATCCAAATCTGTCCTATTAACACCTGGATAATGGACCTTGCTGTTTTGAACATTCTATGATGTCTTCACAACCACTGCCTTGGTCCTTACTCAGTTGACTCTTTTTCCAGTGTGAGGAAGAACTACTGTCTTTGTGAATATTAGCTAGTATCAGAGGCAGGTAGTACTATTACTTTGTTATCTGGAGTAAGAACCGACCAGCTTCAATTTAACATGCTAAGTTCCACAAAGTTGAGCAAGCAGATGAAAGAAGAAGGTGTCACTAACTCTATAAAAACATGTATCACTCTCTGAGACAGTCTGTAAGTTTGTGTATTAGAAAAGTTTGAGTGGATCTGTCAGTGGCTGCCTAACTGTCTCAGAGAGTTTGATTAACTCTATGAAAACGTGTTTCAGTGCGTCTATGAGTGTATGAAACTCTAAGTGGTTTTGTGAGTGGGTGCATGAGTGTCTGAGTGGGTCTGTGACTAGGGGTAGTCGGTGATCTCTGCTCCCCGGCTTAGTTTGTGGAGTTTTCTCACTCTGCGCTCCGTTTGCGGCACGGATTTCAGTAAACTTCACCAACTGCTAGCAAAACAGAGTTTCCTGGTGTGTGCTCACCCCTACTTGGTTTGCCAATTACCAATGAAAAATGTAAAAGAGAAACTGTAACTATCCCTGAAACAACATGGGCTCATCCACACCAAAAGGACACCTTGAATAAGGAATGGAAAAAGAAAATGGTGGAAGGGGATTGACCTAAAGCACACTCATAGTTCGTTGGCTGCCAAAGCTCGTAAAAGAAACTGCCTAAATAGGACTGTCTTTATACTTTGAAGCACCAGGGCAACAGAATCTGGTCTTAAGCGGATGCAACAACATCAAAGTGGTTTCTATAGCAACAGCAGTTTCAGAGAGAAAGAAGAACTCACGAAGAATTCAAGGCAGTCTGCAGTGAACAAAGCACTAATTAAACCACAGATAGGCTATGCTAGGGCCCGAACACCATACAGTCACATTGTTCTAGTTCTTGTGGTCGTACAGTCCTCGAGACAATATAAATTTGCCCCAGCACCAACAACAAGCAGGCACAGAGGAGCAGTGCACACACACGCCTCTTGTCTCTAAACAGCTATCAAGATCAAAATCCCAAGCTAGGTTACTAGGGAAGTCATTGAGTTTAGCTTATTCGTGCTTTTGTATAGTCCTTAATGTATAAGCAAGACTACAATAACCAGAATGCCCTTAAAAATAGGAGTAAATGCAATATTCATGCATGGACCGCAAGAGCTCCAAGTGTATCAAACACACGCACCCAGTTTAAACACAGCCGAAACACAGTTGCACTTCAAGAAAGTTGACATTTGAAATGCTTGTGTAAATACATTATCCAGTTAGATGCTGCCACAGTGAATATGCCCTGGTTGTTGGAAGGCCTTATAACTTTGGTGGCTTTAAACAATGGGCTTATTTTCTCTTCCACTGGTTTTCTGATTTCTGTGGTGGAGAGCGGTGTAAGGGGGAAGGAAGGAAATGAAGAATCAGAAACATTCTGCACATAGCTCCATGCCCAAAACTGCTGCATCCGAGCTGTTTTCCTAACCTCACCAGACCACAACATACCCTGCTCACTGCTAGAAAGGAAGGGGTCCTTTGGTGAGGTTCTCTCATCCTACGTGCCCCCACAACACACCTTCATTCTCTGTCTACAGTATAGTATACTAGTTTGATTATGATGGCCACGCTTGATATGTGGCTTTAAAGCATTGATAATTTCCAGGGGCTCGCAAAAGGTGCCATTTTTATCAAAAGGACCGTGCTCAATTTGCCGTGGCCACCATGTGTTGTGCACTGTGCCGGGGCAGTGCATCAGCACAGAAAAAGGTGGAACCATATGTCAATCACTGGTTTTTACCGAATTAGGGAGCACATTGGGCAGTGGCTTCCAGTTTGTTTGACAGCTTACCAGATCCTACTTACACTTTACATATTGTGGTTAGGGCAGCCCTAACACTGGCTCTTTTCAGACACATGCTTGTCATCCTGCCCTGCAGCCTACATGGGGATCCTGGAGAAGATCTCCAAGATCAAGAAGGAGATAGCATGGACACAGAAGAACAGAAGAACAAGAGTAAGGGGACATGGACCAAGGGGAAAAAAGATTGTGGATGGTGGTGCACCTGGTGTGCAGCAGGACTGATAGCTGATTTGGGAATTGTAATAAAGAGTGCATGAGAGTTCGCCTTTTTTTAACAATATTTTTCAAGTTGTTGAATGGCTGGCTGCGTGATAGGCTTGGTAGCTCTGCGAACAAGGATATCTGCTGAACCCATGCATGAGACTGCAGGCTGCATTTTGACCCCACGGAGTCTCTGCCTTCTACAGAACACTAAGGGTGGATGAGCAACTCCACCAGCTTGTGGAACTCTGTAGAACATTGTGGAGTTTTTCTGTAACTCCATTTATTCTGTGGAGTAAAACTCCGGAAGCTACGCCCACCCCTAACTGTGACTGGGTGCTTTAGTTGGTAAATGGATCCGTGAGTGACATCATAAGACTGTGAGTGAATCTGTGACTGGGTACTTAACTGTCTAAGTGGGTCTGTGAGTGGATGTATAAGTCTCTCAGTGGGCCTGTGGCGAGGCATGAGTCTCTGAGTAGGTATGCGAGTGGGTGTATGACTGAGTGAGTCGGTGCATGACTCTCTGAGTGGATCTTTCAGTGCGTGCATGATTTTCTGAGCACATACGTGAGTGGCCGTATGAGTCTCTCAGTGGGTCTGTGAGTGGGTCCATGTGTCTTTGAAAGGGTATATAAATGGGTGTCACTCTCTAAGTTGGTCTTTGAGTGTGTACATGAGTCTCTGAATGGCTCTGTGAGTGGATGCATGAGTCTCTCAGAGTAATTAAGAGTGGGTGCATAAATGTCTGAGTAAGTGTGGTAGTGGATGAATGAGCCTGAATGAATCTGTGAGTGGCTGAATAATGTTCAAGTGGTTCTATGAGTGGGTGCATGAATGTATGAGTGGGTGCATAAGTCTCTGACTGGGTCTGTGAGTGGGTACATGAGTCTCTGAGTGTGGTCTGTCAGTGGGTGCATATGTCTTTCAGTGGCACTGTCTGTGTATGCATGAATGTCAGAGACAGTCTGAGAGTGGATGCATGACTCTGTGAGTGGGTACTTGGGAACCTTTCATGAACACTAGTCAAACAGCACCAAAGTTATATGCAAGTCAAAAAACGCTTTTCTTAAGGAAACTAGGTCCTAACTATAACTACCTATTGGTGACCAATATTTGTGACTGTCTGTGCAGCCCTGTGTAACATCGCAATGAATGCTCGAATATACGTCACAACAAATTTACAAATATCAGTAAAATGTTTTACTTGAACACCCACTTACAGACCTACTCTGAGACTAACCTGCACACTCACAGACCCACTCAGAGCCTCACGCACCCACTCACAGACCTACTCAGACACTTATGCATCCTCTCATAGACCCACACAGACACTCATGCACCCACTCATAGATCTACTCAGAGACTCCTGCACCCACTCATAGATCCAGTCAGACATTCACACACCCACTAAGAGACCAACTCAGACACTCAAACATCCACTTACAGACCTACTCAGACACTCATACACCACTCAAATACTTACTCAGAGATTCATGCAGCTACTCAAAGACCCACTCACAGACCCATGCACCCACTCACAGACCCACTCAGACACTCATGCACCCACTCACAGACCCAAGTAGGCATTCATGCATCCACAAAGAGATCTATTCAGACATTCATTCACCCACTCATGGACCTACTCAGACAGTCATGTACCCACTCACAGACCCACTTAGACACTCACAAAACCACTGACAGACCCACTCAGAGACTCATGTCCCACTCATAGACCCACTCAGATACTCATGGACCCACTCAAAAGATCTACTCATACACTCATGTACCCACTCACAGACCCACTTAGCCATTCATGCACCCACTCACAGACTCACTCACAGGCAGATGCTTCCACTCACAGACCCACTCAAACAATCATGCACCCACTCACAGACCTACTCAGACATTCATGCACACACTCATAGTCCCACTCAGACAGTCACGCACCTACTCACAGACCCACTCTGAGATTCATGCACCCACTCACAGATATACTCAGACTCCTGCACTCACTCACGGATCCACTTATACACTGACACACCCTCTCAGAGATCTACTCAGACATTCATGTACCCACTCAAAGACCTAATCAGACACTCATGCACCCACTCACAGACCCAAAAGAGACTTGTGCACCCACTCATAGACCCACTCAGATACTCATGCACCCACTCACAGACTCGTACACCCACTCACAGACCCATTAAGACACTCACACACCCACTCATAGATCCACTCAGAGACTCATGCACCTACTCACAGACTCATTCAGACACTAACATACCCAGCCAGATGTTCGGATCACTTATATAGTTGTGAATTTTAAATATGCTGGTGTCTGTTGAATGTTTGCTTTTGTTTTGCGTATTCGAGATGTATTCGTGAATTTAAAAAAACAAAATAAAAACAAGGTTTTTAAAAAGAAAATAAACCAGTATTTGGGAAATAGGGTGGCTCTGAGAAGAGCCTTTGTGTTTATTGTGTGTAGATTATATCTACACCTAAAACAGGATGTAGAGTTTCAGGATGTTGAGAAACACCCTGTTGCCTTTCTCTGTGAAGTGAACTCCATCACTTCTATAGATACCATCCATGTCAAAGCGCAAATTGTTTTTGAATATAGAGCCCATGTTATGGTCTCTGAGGAATGCAGAAACAGTTTTATTGACTTGTTTCCTGGCTTTGTTTATCTGTGGACAGAACTCATTTGACCACTTCCATTTCTGCCTTTGGCATATGTTGGGGAATACCAATGCAGTCTGAAAGAAAAGTACCATTAATTGAGCACAGGGATCCTTCATTAGGATATCCAGTCATACCTTAGTAAGTGTGTCAAAGTCATTGCCACCACAATCATGAGTTCAGGGCTTTGGCAATATACAATGCTTACAACCAAAGGCAGCATTTGAGGCCACTTTAACCCTCTCTGGCCATTTCAAGTAAGGTCCACATTAGGCAAAACCAAGTCCTTGTCAATGCCACTCTTTCTAGTACGTTCTCTGGCCCAAAACACAAAGCTATGACCCACAATACACACTCTAACCATTTTGAAGGCAGGGAGTCGTAGTAGAGAGGAGAACGCTGGAGCAGAATGAGACAGTTTTCTCAATGAAAGGCAGTTAAAATGAAGGTCAGGTCCTGGTTTAAAAAAAGGTCATATATGATTGTATGGTGCAAATATGAAGGTATCTAAAATTAGGTATTGATTTTTAAGGAAATGTAAGTAGGTCTGTGATTGGCTCTCATGAAAATAAATATGTAATGCAATCTTAGTTATGCTTTTAATTGCAAACAGGTAACCGCACTTGCTGCAGTTGAGTTGGACAGTAATGTGCTGCTTTTAGAATGTGTTATGAACTTGTGACCTACCAGCCGTGGCCCATGCAGATATGATCAGTGGGGCCGGGTTGGGGGATTCGACAGACGACCACGAAAGAAAATTAAATAAATAATTAATTTTCCCTTATCGCCATCTGGCGAAATCCTCCCACCCAGCCCTAGTGCTCTTACCTGCACAGGCCACGGCTGTTACCTGCTAGTTCATCAGGGTATTCTAAAGGGGTTTGCAATGTAAACTGTGCTAATAGAGAGTGGGGTAATGGCATGAAACAAACATCTGTTAAAATTACAGTGGTTTACAGTCATTATTTATTATGGAGGCTTTATTTTCTTAGTTACATGTATGTGATAAACATTAGAGGAATTGCAAAGTTGAAAGCTAAATATGTTATTGGACTCCCATACATATTAGTAAATTTCTCGTGAAGTTACACAGGGGGCGCACTGAGGATCTCAACGATTTTGTGAATACGCCCAAAACCACTACCAGACTGGGCTTCTTTACTGAAGTGCAAGAAAAGGTTAAGAAATAGTGACCATTGAGAAGTTCAATAACAAAAATTAAATATGAAAGGGATGTTTTGATTAGGCCTAGGAATAGTTCATGGAGTTTTACTCTGTGGAACTCTGCGATGTAATGGAAAAACTCTGCCACACTTTGCGAAGTTCTGCCAGCAGAGGAGTCTGTTAAGCTACACTGCTCGTAATGATTTTTAGCTGTGGGAGTTTGTCCTGTGCTGTAAAATCAGCATGAACAGCACTACGCATCGCACTCAAGGGCGCTGTTGCTTTCTGCCACTCGAGTAGACAATCTACTCGAGTGGAAGCTTCATCAATGCGAGCAGCAGATTTCTCAATGTGAGCGGTCGCGACCTGCTGCAATCGCCCACGTTGCGAAATCTAGCCGGGAGGAAGTCTAGCATGTGATTTTTTTCTCGCGAGCGCTAGCTATCTTAACGTTCATGAGAAAAAACTCTGATTCTTGTCACTTTGCTGAGTTTTTTGGAACTCTGCGCTCCGCGCAATGTGGGCAAAACTCCAAGAACTTCACTGGTGGAGCGGAATTCTTTGTCCACCCCTAATTCTGATTTGCTACCTTCGACAGTATCTCTGAGTGCAAAGTTGAAAAGGTTGCTGTTAATGGTTGCTTTACATAGAAGTGGTATGCCATTCGTAAGCTTTGTTTTTACACTTTCCCTGAGATTTCAGTCTAACTGACAACATAAAAAAAAATACCTGATCAGCCTACTCAATTTACAGGTATATAAATGGCAAAAAAGTAGGATTTTAATGGTATATGTATACATGCAGTTGGTAAAAGTATATATAATAGTATTGTGAGCATATGAGGGGTTCTGTGAGTGGGTTTTTGAGGGTTTTAGTAGGTTTGTGAATGAGTGTGTGTGCCTCTGTAGGTGTGTGAGTGAGTGTGTTAGTGTCTGTCAGGGTCTGAGAGTAGGTGTGTGATTAGTCCTTTGATCATGTGCTGTCCTGGAACTGCAGAGTGTGCGTGTGCTGTTTTGTTGCATGGTTGAGTTGGCATTAAAAACTCCTTGCTAATCTTTAAACTTCTGTTTTATTATGTATTAGTTACACCTTAGGTAGATTGTAGGTAAGTCATAGGGCAAGGTTCTATGTGCTTACTGGGCCTTACATGCACTTTAAAGTCTCAGTGAGTCACATGTGTACTTTGAAAACTCTAGCTACTCTGCCATGCACACAGATCTTTACATGATTCTGGCCAACGGCTCCTCAGGAATAGGGTCGAATTTTACAAACCTTTAAGAAATTTAAGATCATCCAACTTTGCCTTAGCCAAAGTAAAAGGATCAAGAAGGCCAGAGCGGGCAGCCATTCTTTTACTTTTCTTGGCGCTACCCACTGGAATTCTCTCCATCTGGATATTCACTGCACCGCGGATTAGCTTGTGTTCATAAAAAAACTGACAACTTGCCTCTTCCCTAACTAATATGCTGCTTCATTTGATCTCTAGCTCTGCCCAACAGTTGTATCAAATGGCAGTGATCAGCGCTGTGATATCCCCCTGGGATGATTGTTAGCGCTCTACAAATACTATAAATAATAATAATACTAAAAGTTATATACATATTTACAAAAAAGTGTTACTCTCCTAGCCTGTGAGAGAGAGACAGAGGCATGTACATATTCAGTGACATGCTCATACCGCACTTATGTGTGCAGCAGTAAGAGAGCCACTTGCATACACATTCATAAAAGCCAACACTCAGTAATAGAGGCAGTAAGTAATATATACAGCCACTTACATAGACATAAAGCGATTGTGACTTAGTTACTTTCTCATCCAGTAACACACCCAGAGAGGGGCTGATACACTTATTTAGATATGTACTGAATTAGTGATACTCCTAATCTCCCATGCAGACAAATAGCTCTGAAAATATGTGTTGGGCCTGCTACCGCAGTGCATGGGTGTGCAGTTTTACTGCTAGGTCGAGTTGACATTTAAAACTACTGCCAAAGCTTTAAACTTACCTTCTATTACATATGTTACTCCTAAGATAGGGCATACGTAGACCATAGGGCAATGTGCTATGTGCTTACAAGGTAAGACATGCACTTCAAAGTCTCAGTCAGTCACATTTGAGACCCCTAGGAACAGTTAAATATCCAGGGCCTCATTTATGAGATTTTGCCATAGGCCGTAGGCCTAGGCAAACGAAAAGGGCAGGAATGTGGCGTATCTATTAGATACAGCGCATTCCTGTCCTTTTCCCCTGCGCTGGCGCACAATGGGCTAATGTGCACCAATGCAGGCACCTTCGCACCATGGTGCATGGGTGCCTGTGTTGCGAGGATGAGTTTTTTTGGACAGGAAGGAATACCTTCCTGTACAAAAATAATCACAAGAGGCTTTTTCCTCTTTCTATGTGTGCTGCAGAATGCAGCACACATAGAAAAAGGAAAAACGAGGCGAAATAAAGATATTTCTCCTCGTTGTGACTCCCTTGCGCTTTCCATGGGGTGACATAAGATTTTGGCGCTGCCTTAGAATTACGATTTCTTGTAAATCTGGGGTAGTGTCAAAAAGCCATGGATGTTGCTGGGAACACCACCAGCAACACCTATTGCATGCCCCTTTAATGCAGAAAACTGCGTTAAAGGGATCAATATTTATCAGGCAGCAATAAGCCAAAAAAAGTGGCTTAGTGCTGCCTGATAAATATCACGCAGGCTTCTGTGACAAGGAACGTCACAAAAAGTGAAGTTCCGGCGGTGCAACGGGCATCATAAATGAGGCCCCCAGTGTCTTACCCATTCCGCAACTTATATACATATTTACAAAACCAGAGTTACTCACCTAGCCAGTCAGAGAGAGACAGAGGAACTTGCACATTCAGTCACATGCCCATACAGCCTTTATGTATGCAGCAGTAACAGAGCCAGCTACACACAGTTATGTACCCCAACGCTCATTAGTACAGCCAGTAAGCAATCCATACAGCCAGTTACTTACACATATAGAGACCCATAGAGATACTGAGACAGCAAGTCATATAGCAACGTAGTCACTTGCACATCCAGTGACACCCCCAGAGTGGGTCTGATAAACTTAATTAGCTATATACTGAAATAGATATACCCCTAGTCACCCAGGCAGTCAAGCAGTCCTAAAAATATGTTTTGGGCCTGCTACTGCAGAGCCTGTGTATGCAGTTTTACTGCTAGGTCGAGTTGGCTTTTAAAACTCCTTGCAAAGCTTTAAACTTCTCTTCTACTACAAATAAGTCACCTTAAGGTAGGGAATAGTGCAGGGTGCTATGTGCTTAAGAAGTAAAACATGTACTTTGAAGCTTTAGTCAGTTGCAGGTGCACTTCCAGATACTTAAGCCCAGCTAAACAGTCAGTCTACCACCCATACTGCAACTCACAAACATATTTGCAAAGCAGAGTCACTCACCTAGTCACTCAGATAGAGACAGAGGCACTTACACATTCAGTCACATGTCCAAACAGCACTTAGGTATCCAGCAGTAACAGCGCCAGTTGCACACACAATTATAAACCCCAACACTCAGTAATTGAGCTAGTACGTATTGTATACAGTCAGTTACATACACATATAGACACCCATAAAGAAATTAAGACAGCTAGTCATGTAGTGTTATAGTTGCTCACACGTGCGTAACACACCCAGGAAGGGACTGACACCCTGATTTAGATTTGTACAGAAGTACTGACACTCCTAGTCAGCCATCCAAACAAGTGCCCTTTAAACATTCATTGACAAAGTTCATGGAAAGGATGAAATGTTAGAATACAACTTGATTAATTTGATGGCATGCCAACGTGGCACCAATGAGTAATTATGAATTGGGCCTGTTATTGAAGAGACAATATGTGCAGTATCAAGTAGAAAAATGGGATGAAGGGTATAGGATGCGCTGAGTTGTGTAGAGTCACAATGAATGAATCAGAATACTCAAGGATATAGAAAACGGCCACCCGCTGTTACCAAATGCGTGGGCAAGAGCCCACACATCAAACCAAACAAAGAGTTAATATTCTGAGCAGTAAATGTCCATAATAATTAGAGCAGTCCACACAGGTAGTTGCCACAGAATTCTTCTTCTGTTCTTTATTTTCCTCTTATTTATTTGGTATAGATCTTGAATTTACGTGGTAGACGTTACTGCAATTCCTAATGTGAAATTGTACCCTTAAGCACTTCATATATTACGGTTAAGACCAAGCTTTATTGCAGTTTGGTGAGTGGACGAGAACTTTTTCTGCATGACTAGGGGAATGCTTGGGTTGTGTTATCACATCCCTTTTTCCCCCTCTTCACTATCCCACCTCCCATGCACGTTATAGATTACTACTTATTTATTTTCATTTGTCCTATATATATTTTTTCGAGCCTTACTCAACCTTTTGCACGATGGTGTGGTGTTTATGGAGGGAATTACTTTATTCCTCCTGGTTAGGCATGAAGATTGATTGCCTGTACTGCCATGTAACAACGTATGTCATTTTCACTCTTTCTTTTTTACACCGTGATGGTGTTCCTGACTATGGGTCTCTGCTTTTTGACCCTCACACAAAAAATTCCAAATTGTTTTCTGTGATAAATTGTAATTTAGCATTTTTTGACTTGTAATTTGGGCCTTTTCGTATTTAATGTTTCTAGCCATGAAGAAGTCTGTGGTTTACTCCACATAGACGAAACACGTGTTGGCTTGAAATCACACCCATGTTTAACACTGTCATATGAAAATAAAGAACGGAAGAAGAATTCTGTGGAAACTACCTGTGTGGACTGCTCTAATTATTATGGACATTTACTACTTAGGATATTAACTCTTTGTTTTATGTGCAGTATCAATTCCAGGTTGACTTGGCATTGATAACTACTTACCAAGCCTTAAACTTTCCTTCTATTAAATATAAGTCAACCCAAAGGCAGGGTGTACGTAGGCCATAGGGCAGGGTGCTATCTCTTTAGAATGTAAGACAAGTACTTCGAAGTTTCAGTGAGTCACATGCGCACTTTCAGACTCATGTGTCCAGCTAACATCCAGAGTCCCACCCATACTGCAATTTATATGCATATTTACAAAAGTATTGAGGCACTACACCCAGCCAGTCAGACAGAGACAAAGGCACTTACACATTCAGTCATACATCTACAGAGAAAGTTATGTATACAGCAGTGACAGAGCCATTTGCACACACAAATATAAACCCCAATACTCACTAATGCCACCAGTAAGTAATCCATACAGCCAGTTGCATACAGACCCCTAGAGATACTAAGACAGCCAGTCTAATGTATATATTAGCAGTCCCGGGCACATATTGATGCATATTTTAGCACACTGAAGCACAACTCATGCGTACACTAAGACATCCGGTAACAACTGATGTATACAGTAAGACATGCAGGAAGTTACTTATGCATACCCTGACATACCCAGGCACACACTGAGACACAGAGACACACACTCATGCACACGCTTACACACCCAGTTACAGACTTAAGCATATGCTGTCACACCCTGGACCCACCCAGGTACACTCTAATGCAGATAGCGACACAACCACACATATGCAAATACATAAACTGATACACCAAGGCACATACTGATGCACACACTAGCACACTCAGTCACACACAGACCCTTACAGTAAGATCCCCAGGCATACACTGATACATACACTGACACACCCAAACAGACACTCATGGATACACTAACACACCCAGGTGCACACTTATGCACACACTGACACAGCCAATCTTGCACTGATACATACACTGATACACCCGGGCACACATTTATGCATACACTAAGACACCCAGGTACACTCTGATGCATATATTGACACAGGTACACATACACTAATGCATACACTGATACCTCTAGGCACACACTAATGCACACTCTAACATACCCAGTCACACACTCACCTATACATTAACACAATCAGACACACACTGAGCCATACACTGACACACCCAGGCAGACAGTGATACATATGCTAACACACCCATGTACATTCTTATGGATAGAGTAGCACACCCATGCAGACCCTGATGTACACTCATGCACACCCAAGCAGACAGTGATTGATACACTAACATATGAAGGTACATATTCATGCATACACTAATACACTGAATGACACACTAATGGATACACTAACAGAGTCAGTCACACTCTAAGACACACTGATGAATATGCATAGACACTCATGGACACACTGATGCATACAGTAGTATACCCAGGCACAGAATGATGCATATACTGAGACAGGTAGAGACAAGCAGATATAAACATGTAAATTACTAGACTAAGAGTAGCTATAATATAGTAACATAACTGTTTATGTTGCTAGTTGAATGTTTAAATTATGTAATTATATAATATGCAATCAGAAGCTAAATGTACAGATTTGTTTTTTCTTTCCAGACATATACTCCTACTTAAAACCAGAGAATTACAATGCCAAAAAAACTGAAACAAGAAAGAAATAGAAGCAATGATATTTTTTTCTTACAACAGAGAAACAAAAGGGAGAGAATGTGGGCAAGGTGGTTAAAGAGAAAAGAGATGCTGGCAAGAAAACAAAAAAGTTTCTTAAAATACTATGCGGAAAACTGCAACGTGACCAAAAGCAAGTAAATAAAAAGTGAGTTTTCAATTTAGGTAAGAAAGGACAAACAGAAACTGACACTAAGAGAAATAAATTGGACAAGAAAGCAAATAGTTTAACAAGAAGACAGATGCAGTTTAAGGAAATAAGAGTCAGAATGTTTTGCAGTAGGGCAATTCAGAATCTCATATGACCTATGATGCAGTATAAAAGAGAGAGAGAAACAGTTAAACAAAAGTGTTGAGACTGTAGTTGATAGGGCGTTTGACCTGAAGAGGAAGCTATTGTTTTATTCTAAGCAGAATGAGAGCACTAGATAAAACAGTGTTGTCTATGAGGAGATGAAAAGAAAAGACTTCTGCATAGAAGACAGTTTTGCAAAATTTTCAGTGGTGAATGGAAGCATTGAGCCTTTCTTTAATGAAGAAAGTTACTTCCAAGACAACACATTTGTGCATGTAGTTGAAACAACTAGTCGATGTTATGAGGTGAAGAATGGTGCTCCCATTCCATAAGAGGAGCTGGTTCCTAAGAATTTTGAGGAAGTGATAGCTGAAAAGATACAAGGAAGACATAGACAGGCCCTTGTATACAAATGGAACTGTATCAGTATTTGCAGAGTTCAGCAGGAATCTTTTGATATATTGAGAACTTTCCTACATAACTTTCCATGCAAAAGTCTGAAACAGAAAATAGGGATTTTTCAAGGATTAGATCCATGCAAAGTAAGGAAGTATACACATTTACAGGGGTATTCACTTGAATGTCTATCAAAGAAAGTGTGCCAAAACAGCTTTCACCACTTAAGAATGTTAGCTGTTCACCATTCTAAAATGCAAAAGTTAGTTAGGAGGATTTACTATGTCAAAACTCCTGTCCTATGTTTAGGAGAAATTAATAGCTTTTGCATGGTACAGTAGTAGAGGTAGAAAAAGTTTGTGAAGATGTTCAGTTTTGTTTTTTGGTCCTAAACAGGAGTCCAGGGAAAATGAGGAGTTGGTATGTGCAGGTGTAGAGGAACAGGACACAAGTATTAGGATTGATAACGTTACAGAAGAGTTTAGAAAGTTTAACACAGTTTCTTCTGAGAAACCAAACTGCGTTAGTATTTGTTGTCAACACACTCACTACAAAAGCCAAACTTGCAATGTAGTTGTATTCTCAAAAACTGAACAGGAGAACAGAGACAAGTGACATGAATTCGCTGTATATTTATTAGGGGTGGGCGGAATTTGCGTAGTTGCGCTACGCAAAGCTCCGCGAAACGGTAAAAAATGTCCGCAAGCACGCAAAAGTTCCGCGAACACGCGGAATTGCTTGTTCTGCCCGTTCGCGATGCTTTTTTCCTGTTCGCGAACGCTGTTTGCGTGTTCGGGGAGAAATATCTTGCGAACACGCATTTTGATAGCGCGAACAAGAAAAAAACTCAGCGAAAGCGCGGATCGCAGAATTTTTGGCAATTCCGCGTTCTCCACGAAACGCGAAATTACCCAAATTCTGCGAGCGGAACGGAATTTACCGCCCAGGCCTAATATTTATTTGCAGAGGAACATTTTGAGTTGTCCAAACAGCAAATTACATGTAAGTACTGCTACGATAAGTTAGCAAATAACAAAATGCCAGCTAGAGCAGTGCATAACAAGTTAGAATTAGTATGTATTCCACAAGAACTATGGGATTTAAATGTTTATGAATCGATTCTCATACAATGTGTATACCATTTTCAAGTAATAGTTTGTATGGAACCAAAGACAGGAAAATTACCTCTGACAGAGCTATAGAATGGCCTTAAAGGAAGAGTTGTTTAGTTACCTTTAGATTTTAAACAGAATATTGAAACTGTTGGGGTAGAGAGAGATATTGATGAACCAGTTATCATTCTAGTAAATGGTGTAACTACCAAGAGCAAAACAAATCTGGCAGGAGTTAGTGGATTTTAATAAAGTAAACAAAGCAACATTATACCTGGTTCAAAATAATATTTATCATAAAACTGTTGCTGTTGCTCAAGATATAACATATATGGAGGATGAAACATTACCATAAAGTGGACAGATTGAAAAAGTGGATCGATCCAGATCAGAAGAAATTTATGAACACTACAGCATTCATCCACCTGCATTCTAAAGAAGTCTTTGGTGATGGTATTGATCTTTCAAATGAAATAAGTAAAAGGAGGTCCCATGAGTGTGTGGGAGAAGTGTTTAGAGGCTCACTGTTTTCCACAACTGTTTCCCACTGGAATATGTGGTCTTTATGATGACTGTCTCATACAGATACCAGCAGCTGAATACTGGGCAACCAGATTATATTCAGAGAATCCAAGATTTTGTCAGTGCATTCCATACATTTTCCATCTTCTGTTGGAGAGTGACTTGTCTGGACTTTCATATGCTGTAACCACATAATAATGAAAGCAGTTAATTTTCAATATCTTTCTGCAAATTTATTCATTGACAAAGATCGTGGAAAGGATGAAAAGTTAGGATACAACTTGATACATTTGATGGCGTGCCAACGTGTCACCAACGAGTACCAGTATCATCGTCATGGAGAACTCAAATGTATGTTCAGAAACCTAGGTGCACCTACTTGGTCGCTAACACTCAGTTGTGCTGAGTACGCCTGGAATGGCCTGCTTGAATTTTTGAGAGAAGTGAACTCAAACATTTAGGACATCAATGTAAAGACAGTAGGAGAAGTTTGATCATTGGATCCTGCTAATGTTTATAAATATTTTAACTACAGGTTCCAAGGCATGCTGTCTTTCATCTGCAACAAAACAAATCCTCCTCTTGGCAAAGTAGCTGTTTTCTTTTGCCGTAAAGAGTACCAAGCAAGGGGTGCTCCTGATATTCACATGGCGCTATGGATAAAAGATGCACCAAAATTTAGAACAGACAGTGATGAGTTTGTACTGTTTTTCATAGAGCAGTATATCACATGCGCCATCCCAAAAGACAGTAGTGAAAAAGTCCTGAGACAACAAATTCTGTACTTTCAAACACATAGATGTGGGAAGTACTGCTGTTGAAAAAACAGATGCGAAAGGAATATTTTACACAAGATTTCGATTTGGATTCCTACGACCTGCCATTTTCCAAGGAAGAGTGAACAGCTTTTTGTCTGCAGTCACACATACTCTGACACCGAAATCACCAGAAAACACATACAAACTGAGAAGAACAGAGGCCTCCAAGTATATTAATGACTATAACCCTGTAATTTTCAAAATGTGGAATGCAAATATGTCTATACAATTTGTTGCAGACTACTCCATCACTGTTGCTTGGTATTTTACATAACATATTTTAAAAAAATCAGAGAAAACAAAGATGAAGCAGACTTGGGAGGAGATTTCTGCAGATAAAACTCTAACCAAACGATTGTAGAGCTTTAGCTTTAAAATGCTTTCTCATACAGAGATGGGGTCCAATGAGTGCTGTGACAGGACAAGCTCTGCCAGTTTGTTCTTGAAATCAAGGGGAATTGTTTGGGTAAGTGTAGGCCTAACAAGTCTGCTAAATAGAGTGCTAAAGACTTTCTAAGAAATTCAGTACCTAGCAGAGTTCAACCCGGAAAGTACAGATATTGTGAAATCAAATATGTTGGATACATACTATCCAAGAAGGAGTCTACATATATAAAACATTACAGTTATATAAACAATGCAACTGAAAACATAGACGAGAACTATGCAGTAGTTAGATGTGATGTTTGCTTGGTGAGACACGCAAAAGGAAATCTAATTAACCACAGAAAACTTGATTGCCAAACTCCAGACAGAAAATAATTTTTCTATTTGGTATTTCTACAACTCTTCAAGCCTTGGCATGCTGAAAGAGTATTACTTGGAGGGTATGACTGCTCTGAAGATTCTGTCAATGCTGAAAAGGCACCATTCAGTGTGCAGACTTCCCAAACTACTAGCAAATGTTAAATGATGAGATTTAACAGGAGGAAACAATTGCTGCTGAGATAACTGAGCATAGCTCACAAAGCAGCCAAAGGTCTAGACCACTAAGTCAAGATACTCTTGGACAACCAATTATTGAAAATGAAGCTGCAATAGCCATGAATGACATTGAAATTGCAGTGAAACAAGCTAGACAGGGAAGTATTGATTGGGAAGAGTAAGTTGGACAACTGAACGATGAACAGTAAGAAATTTATATGGAGGTAAAAGAGAAAATAGAGCATGGATTCCTCCAAGAGAAGAAAGAATGTAAATGCTCATCATTTAAGCCAATACTATCATACATAAGTGGTCAAGCCGGCATCAGGAAAAGCTTTTTAATTAAAGTTCTCACCGCTTACCTACAGAGGACAACAGAATCAAATTCATCATGTGTAGTAACAGCACCAACTGGATTAGCTGCACACAGCATTAAAGGAATTACTCTACATCGACTACTAATGCTACCTGTTGAACATGGCAATAAACTGGAATACCAGAAGTCATCTGGTGACGCTTGTCATTAAGTCTCAAGAGTACTGAAGAAAGTGAAGTATTTAATCATCAATGAAGTGAGCATGGTCTGAAACTTAATGCTTGCCTTCATACACTTGAGAATGCAACAGATCTAAAATCAGATCATGATGTGCTGTTTGGAGAAAAGCATTTAATTGTCTTGGGTGACCTACTGCAACTTACCCCCGTCACAGGACAGCCTGTTTTCAAGACGCTTCTCCATGGTAAAACTCTGAATTCTTTGGGAAGTATTAGCAGTGTAAACATTTGGCTAAAGTTCCAATACAAGGAACTACTGAAGAATGGGGGTCAAGCATCTAATGTAGAATTTGGAAATATTCTGAAGGACATTAAAGTAGGAGTTCTGACAAAGGAGGAGAAATGTATCTTAGAAAGTTGACTTATCAAGAAACTATTATCATCTAAGAACACAGCAGCACAGATAATGGTAAATTTAATTAAAGAAGGGAAATCCATTGTCTGTTTAATGCCTATACTTCAAGAGTGCTTCAATTGTAATGAAAAATTACTGGAGAAAGAGGACATTTTCTAAATTACAGCTATTGACAAAATGGAACACCAGGGAGTAACAGTACTGCTACATGGAAAGCTACAAGAAAAATTGGATTCATTGGAGAAATCTGCAACCAGGACTGCAGAATTAGAAAAGTGTTTACACATGTGCAAAAACTGTAGAGTAACTTTGCCACATAATTTACATATTGAGGAAGGATTAGTAAATGGTGCGATGGGTAAAGTTATTGATTTCATTAATTTTCTAAATAGGGATGAGGTTGAATATTTAGCTATAAAATTTGATCAGATTGATGGTGTGAAGCAGTTTGGCCAAAGTGTTGTATGTTTGTTGTTTGTTGTATGTTGTATAAGACTTATATGTGCGGGGGTAGTAGTTCCCAGTGTCTCTAGCATACTCAGTAACTATCCATAAATCTCAAAGTTTAAATGTAGACACCGCTTTTATTAATATTGGTAGTACGGTTTTTAAAGAAGCTATGTCAAATGTTGTATTGTCTTTACTAAGACCATTTTCTGGTTTGTTTTTTGTTGATTTTGATGACAGGAACCTAGTGCTGATGCAAGTTTTGTCAGAGAGTACAATCGGTTAAGAAGTGCATACATGCCTCATTTAGGACAGTTTCCCATTTATGACAAACGGATAGTCTGTCCAAAGCAGAAGCTCACAAAAGATCCTACGGATGTTGCTGAAAAGAAGGGAAACAAGGAGAACAAGGAAGGTGTTAAGAATTAAAAAAATGGAGAATGAAGGAATATTAAAGGCTACAAGTTGTCAAACACTTCTGGTGTCAACTGCTAAGCAAATGATGTTCTCAATATGCTGTTTCATTAACCACATCTTTTAAATACAATTAAATAGAAATCAGAGAAGAGATTATGTTCTGCACTGTGTGGTTTGATGTTATGCTTACATAGTGATGGGACTATAATACATTGAGCTTCAGGCATTCGAGATCTAGTAAATATATGTAGTGAATCAGTACTATTTGCTCAGAACACTCAACAAGATGCACAGGAGTTTAGAATGGTCATCCTTGGAGTTTTAAAAGAAGAAAAAATAGCTATACATGATGTATTTGGACTGAGCTGCACATGGAACCAGGACTGTGAAGAATGCTCTTTTAAATCTACCACTAATATACATTCTGAACGATTTCTGTACTTAACACTGCTGGATTCCAAAACAGTGCCTTTTGATGGATTGATGAAAATGGCTAACCAAATTTGTCCTGCCAAAATTGTAGATCAGATGTTATGTCTACATTGCATATACGAAGAAGCGGAAAATATATTAATGCTAAAATGATGCAGAACAGATGGATCTAAATTGGAAACCAAAATTACAAATGTCAAAGCAGGACAAATATAAATTTCTGAAAATACTTATACTACTATGGCTATCATCTTTCATGAAGGACTTAAAGTGGCATCTGGACATTATACAGTCTATATAAAGAATAGAACTGAATGGACAGAATGCAATGACACCACCCTTAAATTTAAAGAAAAACTTCCTTTTGAACTTCTAAATTCTTACCTCTTGTTCCTTCTACCAAAGTTCTAAGGAGTATTTATGATAAAAGAAAGTGAAGGTACAGTATTTCTTTTATGTTTATTGTCATTGTTTAAGACATCATTCGGCTTACTAGGGGTGATGGTTTCAGAAGAATCTCCAAAATGTAAGTATTGTACTAGTTATAATAATGAAATACTTATGTTTAGAATATTTTTTCTTAGATTAGTGTAGCAACTGTAGATAAAACAATGGATTAATTATTTGTAGTGAGTGCAATGCATAGTGTCACTCATTTGTAGTGATATACTGTGCATTCTTCTTTTTCTACAATCTATGCAATTGTTTTCTCCCCACTGTTCAAGGATGAATCTTTATACAGTACATCGTTTATGGTGTACAAGTATGAAAGCTAAGAACAGTAAAAAAGGGAACATTAAATGATTACCATAATTTTATTTACTGTTACAGCATAAGCAATCTGTACTGTTTTGTTTGTTGAATTTTGGAAAAGTAATACTAACTTATATTTATGTTAATTTTGTTTTTTTGCCATACGAATATTTGTTTCACATACCCCTGGAGAGCATTTTCATACATAAAGAGCACTTAACATGCTTTGCCACCACTTCCTTTTGCCTGGAGGGGATGGTGAAAAACTTCCATGCAATTGATTGCCACTTTGTTGGGGGTTGCTCCTCCAAAAAACTCTGGTCAACAGGGTGTGGCAACTGATCTTTACTACCACAGATGCCATTGTATTAGCAAATGATGGAAAAGGCTGCAAAATGTCATTTATAAAAGAAAGAGAGCAGGTGCTCAAGTGAGAAAGGTTATTTTTTACAATCTTTATGACTGTTTTTTCCCCATTGTTCAAGGATGAAACTTTATGTGCTACATTGATTATGGTGTAAAAGTACAAAAGCTGAGAACAGTAAAAAGGGGAAAAGGAAATGCTCCATTATAATATGAAATAATACTACTGCATGAGAAATATTTATTGTTTGGTTTATAGTATGAACTTATGCAAGCACTAGCTACAAGGAACCCACAACCAAAATTCTTAAAGATATACTGCCTAAAATCCACTAACACATCACAGGCCAAAAACACCCTAAACCCACTTTAAAATCTTCAAGTACACAAACTAAAAAAGCCACCAGCTATACTCCTCATGCCCCGTGGAGGTACCAAGACATAGAAATACCTGAACATTTAACAATGGCACATAATGGGCAACCTTCCTTTTTATACAGTTCTCTACAGCAACTAACTTATTAAAACTAAGCCATTGTCAAACCTGGATGATGGATGGGACCTTCAAAATGTGTCCCCAACCATTCACTCAGATATGCACCATACATGGTGAATATCAAAAGAGAAATATCTCTTTTATATATGCCCTACCAAATAAAAGAAGCAGCAGTTACTACAAACTTTTAAACATAAAACAAATAACTAGAACCCCTAAAAAATAATCATAGCTTTTGAGCAAGCCACGATTTAAACCATTTAACAAATTTACCCGCACACAGCCATACAAGTCTGTTAGCATTATTTCAATCAAAGCATATAGAGACACCTCCAAAAATCCGCACTAAGGGGATGATTACAATGAAGGTGGGACCGCTACCGACAGCCCGTTGGTGGCAGTCCCACCACCATCATAACCATATTACAATGGCAGGCAGATGGTTGGTGGTCGGAAAGACCGACCGCCACGCATCCGACAGGCTCCAAGAGCCCGTTGGTGCTGCGGAGGGGGTTGTATTCCCTACAATGGTGGCTGTGCCTGCCAGGCACTGCCGTAGGGATTAGAATGTCCCTTTCCACCCGCCTTTTCATGGCAGTTAACCTGCCATGAAATGGCAGGCGGAAAGGGACTCAGGGGGCCTGTAGCAGGCCCACCTCCCCCGCTGGCCCTCAGTTGTGGGTTTTGGAGGGCACTATATCCCTGCACCACGTGGCAGGCACCAAATGGTGCCTGCCACGTGGTGCAGGGTTATGATAAGTGTCCACTTTTTGCACTGGGGTGTGTGCTGCAGCCAGCAGCACCCGTCGCAATGCAAAACATAGGCATTGTGACTGCTGTGGTGGCAGTCGCACCCTAATGCCTCTGGCAGGACCGCTGACAGCCTGTCGGGCTGTCCCATTTGTGAAAGGGTGGGGGTCAGACGAAAGTCCAACCGCCATTGCAATCAGCCCCTAGGTGTAAAATATTCTACAAACAGCGAAGACAATTTGCTTTTGAAATAAAAAATTATAGCACAAGCCTAAGTCCTGTCACCAAGGTAGCTAACTATTACAATTTACTAATAGAAAGTCCTTTCTATCAACAAAATGAAAACAGACTAAAGACCCTAATGGATACAATTTGTCTGGCAGACTGCAGTGCTCCGAACACAGACCCCAACCCAAATTCCAAATACCATGATGGCATCTCAATGACAGTAACCTGGCACAGGAAACCAAAACAAACAATACAGTTGATGAATGGCACAAGCTTTACAGTCCAAACTAGGCAGAACCCCACCTACACCATATACATTTATAGAACATTGAAAAAAGTGCAAAGCTACCAACAACTACCAATGGAGCACTCTGTTAGCCAAATTGCCCCTAAATATGGCAAACAAGCCAAAAGAACGCAGAACATGCTACAATTTAATGTCAAGCTTTTCATAAATAACGAAGGTGTAGATTACTTTGAAATGATAGTCAAAAGCATATTATAAAATAAATAGTAACCTACCAAAGTCCTCAGAAAATCTAAACCACTGTGATAATTTTTGTGAAAAATTATACATATAGTAATTTATTATATCTAAAATTAAATAAAGGTCTAATAAAGGTCTAATGTTAATAATGACTTAGATAAAAAAATATATAAATTACATAAACAACAACTGTCACCAACTAAAAAACTAAAAAGCAAAGTGAATCAATCACATAAAATAATTACAAAATAAAAATCACACAATTTCAAATGACAATCATATAATATTTACACAAATAATAAAGTATACCATTTCTCACCCAAAGGAAATTGAACTAAAAAAGACTTACTGTTGCGTAGCTGCAGAAATTCTGTTTCACTGCAATCAAAAATAGTAATCCACCAAAAATTGAAAAAATATTTTTGATTTCCTTTAAAAAATAAAATGGAAACTCCCAATGACCATCGGTCAAGTTCGTAGACAAAAACCTGTAATGTAAATAGAAAAGCCCTTCTACAAATCATATTACATTCCCAAAAATACATATACATCACACTTAATCATCAAAATAAGTAACATACTCAATTTAACATATCATAGCGATACATTAGTAAAACAGTGTACGTAAATCCAAAACTACAAACTAGTGAAAAACACTACTATTACATCTAAATATACATAAAACCACAAACAACACTGTAACTAAATTCTAGACCTCCCCACTAAACCACCCTCACCCTCAAAACCCTTAAAAAAATCCTTAAAAAAGAACTTACACTAAAAATAACAAAAACATATTACAAAATAGAAGGTATAGAAGGGCTACTAAATCAAATCCAAAAATGACTTCCTCCTCATTGAAATAAATGGCAAATAATGTAAAAATGTTTTTGTATTGTTGTCCTCATGTCACCATTCAGCTGCATATGCTAAGACCCAAGCACATCCTTCTAACATATGTGGCATGTGCAGGCAGCGGATCCTTCTTTAGCTTCTCACTCTTGTGAGTGGCAGCATCCCTTTCTCAAGCCCAGAGAGAGAGGTGTAATCATCGGACCACTACCATGCATTTTGCCACATTAGGAAAGGCTTCCATTTCCTTCCAGCTGCAGGAGATTTTTTACCAACATCTAGTATACTTTTAGAGCTGGCAGAAAACAGCCATTCTGACACTGTGGGAGGGTCAGGAGAAATGCATTTCTTACATATTTCCCTTCTTGCACATAACATCAGGAAAAAGACTAATGTCATCTGTGCCTTATTTAAGTAGCAGTGCAAAATTGGGTCTACCCGAATAAAATTAAATAGTAGCTTTATAGACACAAGTAGTATGATGTCTTTGCCTTAGGTGGCTCTTAGATTTACATTGTTGGATGCAGCTTTCTGGCTGATGTGCCTTAGTAATATATTTTTTGATATTTTGTATGGGAAGTTTTATCAACGGATTATATCAGTGACATGTTTTTCCATCTGAGTACCACACCAATATACGATCATAAGATGGCCCCAATAAACGTATGTCCTAGGATGACGTGGTTTAATGTATTGTCTGCTATCTCTCACCATAGTTGCTTCATTTCAGGTTTTGCTTGAACTTGTAGCCATTCCAAGATGGCCTCCATGGTTCAGAGTGGAACATGTGATTAAAAGGAGGTGCTGGTAGCATTTACACAGAAAGCCACAGTATTTTGCCCACATTAAAGTCCCTTTATATGGGCAGCCGCAAGGAAATGACCAGCGGTATACTATGGCACTCTGTGAAGATCAATGTCCTTTACTTCTTGTTGCCTATAGTATGATCATTAATTAGCCCAGGGTGGGTCCATTTTCAGTGATATGACTAGTGGCACACTAATGCACTTTGAGTCCCAGGCACTTTCTTAGAACCTCAGTGCCTTTCATTCTTACTTCTTGCATTGAAATTGGTTAAAGATGGCTCCCGTTTCTCTTAGAGACACATATAATTTGCCCAGGACATGAAGAGGAGACGCTGATTCATTCATGCGTTTTGCCAATTGGAGAAAAAGTAAGTGTGTTTTAGTTCTTGGGGCAGACTGGAAATTGTTGTTTGTATATTGTATCCTTTGGGCGGCCTTATGCATCAATAGTGATTTCACGCATAGGTTCTTTTGCCCCTTTACAAGTCTGCTGTTTGGTAAGAGATTATACTTTTAACTGAGTGATGTTGGGCTGACAGCTAAGTTCTGGAAATTTCAAGTGTCTTTTATTTTCTGTATCTTCCTTTTAGATTTAGATTGATGCATATGGTATCGCGTTATGCAAGATAGATTATTTGGCAAGGTATTTTGGCATTATCAATCAGTTGGTTCTACATGGACATGCTTTATCTGTTCAGACACCACAGAGCTATGGCACCCCAGTGATTTGTTTGGCATGTTGTCTGTTTCACATTGGTTGTGGGTCACACTTTGGTGTTTCTGTGGTAGTATACCCTGTTTTATTGTGGGCAAGTGATGCACTCATTAGTCTGACGTATTGTTAGTACTTCTTGAGTCTCATTATTGTTTTTATGGTTTGTATTAGCATTTTCAGGTTTTATTCCTTTCAAACACTGAAAGGTCCTGATGATGGTCTTGTGGATCGGTTTGGCTATCTGAGATAGACACGGCAACAGTGTGTCCACTTTAACAACATTGATTATGACATAGGGGGGTTCAGCCCTCTCTGAAAATTTGAAATACAAGAGTTCAAATTATATAGGACTGTGGATTTATGAACCTGTATGGTTAAGAAGATTTTTTCGCCTCCTCAGATCCCAGGAGTGAATACACACTACGAAATGCACAGAGATTGTGGGATGCTGCCAGTTTTGGTATATTGATGCATTGCTGAATATGCTGCCCTGTGTATGCTTGTCTAGTAATATTGACTCATTTGCTATATAAAAATATATTTTTGCTAATAACAATCTGCTGCTGATTGATTATCTGAGGAATTTCCTGATGGTTTGTTGTTGGATCATTATATTGACCAATATACTATTTTGCTGATTGTAATAAAAGTAATTCCTCCCGGAACACGTTTATATTCTAACTGTATTTCCCAGTTCCCTGGGAGAGGATTGGGTTGCCTTGTTGTATAGAATGGTTTTACAATAGAGCATAATAAATCAAAAGATACTCGCCGTATATACTATTTATCCAGCTCCTGCAATTCTTTTTCCCATGATGCGTGTGGGGGTCTCATTTTGATGCCTTCTGCAGCGATGATTGTCCAATACCAACACACTGTCTCTTTCTTATATCCATTTTGCACTCCTTTCCATTCAAGGAAGTCCACACTAAGCGGCCATTTGCATTAGGTAGGCCCTGGGATGTCCACCAAGAGTCAAATTGTAGCTACTTGAATTTTGTAACTCCATCCTCGAAGAACTCCTGCCATGAAACCAACTGATTCCCTCTGCTTAGATCTCCCCAAGTATAACAATTCTCATTTTGGAGGGCAGACTAAGTTTATCCGTAAGCCATTCTGTAGTCCCCGGAGAATCCCATATAGGTGCCAGGTCTGCATAATAATGGATCCCAAGAACATCCCTGCAGTATATTGATAACCTTATTGCAGCCAAAAAGACCTTCAGCCTTACCTGCTTAAAGAATTTCTGGTCCCTATATTTAAACAAAAACTTGCCAGGACCGATTTGACTCAGCATAGCACTGTACAATTGGTCCATGCAAGAATCATCTAGCTCCCCAATCAAGAGCAAGAAGTTCTTTCATTTAAATTCATAACAACACACCTGGAAATCTGGTAGAGATAGTCCCCATTGATTCAGGCCCCTCCGAAGTTTCTTTTTTAGGAAATTCAAGGTCCCATATAGGCCCAAATAAAACCTTTGAACTTGGAGATTCTCCAAATGCTTTTTGGGAAACAGTAGTGGAATTGTATTGAAGCAGAAGGTCAACTTAGGGGGAGCCAGCATCTTAATAACATTCACTCCCCCATAGATGTCTAGTGGGAGATTTCCCCACTATCTCAAAACAATACCCATTTCTATACATACCCTCAATAGATTGGTTTCAGACAGTTTCTCCCTAATTTGCATATTCAAGTATCTAACTTGATGTTTAGTTGGCAGGATTGTTTTACTTTACCTCATGACATGATCTCTGGGACATATCTACAAGGAAATGGAGCAGTGAGGCACTGCAACATATCAAAAACTCAGGGATGTGCCGTATATACAACAATATAGTGCACGTCTGTGTTTTCACTTGTGCTGGTGCTAAATAGCTGCATAGCACTAACACAGACACCCTTGCGCCATAGTCCAAGGGTGTCTGCGTTGCAGAGAATGAATGTTTATGTGCAGGAAAGTGTGCAAACAATAATGATGATTTGCTACTTCTATGTGTGCTGCATTTTGCACACATAGAAGGAGAAATAAAAGTATTTCTCCTTGTTGCACCAATCTAATGCCTGCTTTTGTTTGGCGTTTGTTTTTGGCACTGCCTCAGAAATACAGATCCTTGTAAATCTGGGGCAGCGTCAAAAAGCAATGGGTGTTGCAGTGGAACGCCCACAGCAACACTCATTGCACTCCACTTTCACGCAGAAAACTGCATGAAAGGGTACCATATTTACAAAGGGGCGTTAAGTCATGCAAAGTGACTTAATGCCACTTTGTAAATATGGTGCAGGGCATAGCGCCACCGGAACATCGTAAAAAGTGACATTCCAGTGGATCAATCCCCTTGTAAATATTCCCCTCTGCCTTCCCTGTATTAATTAGGTTTCCTGATATACTTCTAAATTCTTTGGCAAGTACCTCTAGTCCAGGGACAGAAAGCACTGAATTGGCAGTATATAGAATTATACCATCCGCATACCGTGCTAGCTTGAACGATAATCCAGCGGCCTCAAACGGAATAATAACCTCATCCTGGCAAAGCAACTGGGCAAAGGGCTCTATGCACAGATCAAAAAGAGTAGGTGAGAATGAAGACCCTTGCCTCGTGTCTCTGGTTATCTGGAAAGAGGCTGTAAATTCCCCATTAATCAAAATCTTAGCAACCAGGGGCTTTTAGAGAGTTTGATCGACTCTATTACTGCTGAATCTGTAATGTTTTAACACTTCCCACAGGTACACCGAGTTAACCCTGTTAAAGGCGTTAAAGGCATCGACTGTCGCTATTGTCAAAGGTTGGTCAAAGGCTAAGGACATATCTATTGCATCTATAACTTGGTGTGTTAGATCATGCAATTGTCTGCCAGGGAGGAACCCCTTCTGATCAGGATGTATTAAGGATTGGATGCCACTTGTTAACCTCTGAGTCAGGACACCTGTAAAGATTTTATAATCACAGTTCAGAAAAGGATATGGGCCTATATGAGTTCACTAACTTAGGATTCTTGCCTGGTTTGAGTATCATGACTTCCATTGCCTCAGACCATGATGGCTGGATTACCTTGTTCTCTCAATAAATCTCGTTAAGCAGAGCTCCCTAGAAGGGCACCAGACTATTTAACATGTGCTTGTAGACTTCATCTGGAGTCCCGTCCAATCCTACTGCTTTTCCATTGCCAAGACTCCTAACCTGCTCCCTAATCACTTCTTCGGGAAATCTCATTCTGCAGGGCTTCCTTCTGCTCTTCTGAAAGGTGGCAAAAATTCCTGCACCGTAACCACTGATCTACCACAAAGGGCTCTAGATCTACCTCTTCACTATGAATCTGACCAAGGCTGCACCACACCACTTTGATCTCTTCTACCGAGTTTAAAACTCTGCCCATGCCTGATTCTACAAATGCCTCTATACTGTTCTTACTCAGATCGGACCTCACCTTCTAGGCCAATAATGCTCCGCTGTTCTTGCCATATTCAGAATGTTGGAGTATGCTATCCTTCCTGTTAGACCCGGCATCTTTTTGCATGTTTCCCCTGTCTTTCTGCTTTCTGACCTCCCGGTTTTAACTCGGTTTTTGCTGGTTTAGTGTCTCTGCACACTTTCTCACTGCTGTTCACTGTTAAAGTGTAAGTGCTCCTGTTGAAAATTGTATTATGGATTGGTGTTTCCATGATTGACATATTTGATTTACTAGTAAGTCCCTAGTACAGTGCACTGAGAGTGCTAGGGCCTGTAAATCAAAGGCTACTAGTGGGCCTGCAGCACTGATTTTGCCACCCACAGAAGTTGACCTGTAAAGGTATCTCAGACCTGCCCCTGCAGAATCTATGCGCAGTTTGTAACTGCCGTGTCGACCTGGCAAGTGCACCCACTTGCCAGGCCCTCATATACTCATTTCTTACATATAAGTTACCCCTAAGGTAGGCCCAAGGTACCACTGTGGGCAGGGTGCTGTGTATGTTAAATGTAGGACATGTACTGGTGTGTCTGACATGTCCTGGTAGTGTATTACAGTGCATTTCATTTTTCATTATGGAAATGCTATCTGTCGCATAGGGTAGAATGCGAGTTTTACTTATAACATCTTATAAGCATAACTTCCCATTGGGACAAGATAGGGAAATGGAGTTTAGTATGCCTGGACTCAGAATGTAAAAATGCATCTTTTAGTAAAGATGATTTTTATGTTCTGTGTTTGAAAATACCACTTTTAGAAAGTAGGTCTTTTCTTGCTTAGCCATCCTGTGTGCCTCTTCTGGGTTTGTGGATTGACTGTCTGGCTTTGGAGTGGCAGGTGTTGGGGATGTGCATTCTCTTCAGACAGCCCCTCGGGGGGTCGAGGGGTGTCCAGACTTTCCTGGATGAGTCAGGGCTGGGATGAATAGACCTGGGCTGCATTTGGATTAGTGGGAGGAGATTTCCTTGCACCTGAATGGGCCTGGTCTGCTTTAGACAATGCTGTGTCCACCTCCAGCTTGTAAGCTGGGCCAGAGAGGACCAAACTGGTAAGGACTAGGCACAGACACTCTCTGCCTGAGAAAACAAAGGAATTTTGAATATAAATATTGGGGCCTAGATCCCAGAACTTTAAAACTTGCTGGAATCAAGAAACCTGCCAAGAAGAAGAGCTGGAAGAGCTGCCATGAGGAGTACTGCCCCTTTGCTGTGTTGTTGCTTTGTTGGGTTGGCCTGCAGTTGCTACTTCTGCCTTGGGCAGTGAAAAGACTGGACTGCACTTTCTTTACTTGTTCTGAGTATCTCCAAGGGCTTGAAGTAGAGCTTGCCTCCTGTTCTGAATTCTCAGGGACTGCAAAAGCCTCACCAACCTCTGGGTACCACTTCTGGAACCGTTGTTTCAGTTGCCACAGAGAAGGGAAAAGCAACCGACTCCGTCACTGACTCCGTCACTGGCTGTGTGTCCTGTCATCCCACACCGCAGTCTTGGCTGACCAACGCCATCTCCCGCTAACTGGCTCTGTCGCTTGCACCGTGACCTGCCAACACCGCAACGAGCACCGCCTCAATCCGCATCGTTGCCCTGGTCTCACCGACACCGCTGGACAACCGCCATTGAGCCGCTGCCTGCACCGTGCCTTGAGGGCACCACACGCTGCACCGCTTCACTTCACATCGCAACTGCGATGGTTGCCACAACTGGCGCACCAACGTGTCAGCAGCAATGCAAAGGGTACTGTTTAGGAGTCTGCTGACACCCCCGACTGACACAGTCAGACGGAACTGTTGCATTCTGTTGTTTTCAGTATTGCGGTAGCCCCAGACGGAGTTACTGACTAAGAAGAACTGTGTTTTTGAGATATTTCTGATCGTTTTGGTCTTATTTTGGCTATATAAAAATATTGGATATTTTTTTAAACTGGTGTGGTGTCCTTTTGTAGTGTTTTTACTTATTACTGTTGGTTATGTGCAAATGCTTTACACACTTCCTCTGAGATAAGCCTCACTGCTCGTGCCAAGCTACCAAGGGGGTGAGCAGGGGTTATTTTAGGAGTGTAACTCCCTTATCCTGACAAGAAGGAAGGGTTCCTACTTAGACCAAGGTGCAAATCATTGCCAACTAGAGACCCCCTTTCTAACACTCCCAATTGGCTTGAATCCTTTTTTCCATATTCACCTTATACTCCCTCGGCAACTGCTCTAACTCGGACCTCAGAGGTGAATCTGGGTTTTGGTTATCCCTTGCTTCTGCTTGCAGTTCACTTTCTTTTTGTGCTATCTTTTCCTCCAATTCTTTCTGCAATTTTTAAGCCTTACTGATCTAGGGGTATGATAGCTTTAACGTGCAACACTTTAACATAAATCTTATATATATTCTACACCAATGTGTCTCTAGCTGCGCCCTTATTGATCTCTAGGAACTCTTTTGTCTGTCCTCTGTCTGTCTCCATCGCTTCCTCATCCTCCAAGAGCTCCCTTCTCAATGTCCATGTTCGAGGTGGTTTTACAAGTGGTAGATTTAAAACCAGCTCTACTGATGAGTGATCAGAGATTACAGCAGGCAAATGAGTTATTGTTGCAGACCAGCTGGATTAGAAAGCGATCTACAAGGAAAAAATGGATGCGCGAATGGTGCCCATACTTTTTGCTATAAAATGTATAGCCTCTTTGATCGCCCTTTCTAATTCACCAGATATCTACTATGCCCCGATCTGTCATAATGTCCTTTAGTCTTTTCCTGATCCTGCCCATTGCCAAGTGTGCTGACCTCGATGTTCTATCATATTCCAGGTTGAGAATAACATTGAAATCTCCCGCTACCAGACAAGGAGGATGGCAGCCTGCCAACTGGAGTTGCAAATGATCCAAAAAACACAGGATCATCGTAGTTCGGGTTGTAGTATCCTGCACAAGTGTAGTTGAACGATCAACTGAGCAATACTACATTTTGTCATCTCCCTGAGGAGTCCATCTTATGCTTTACTACTTTTAACCCAGCCTTCACTTTAATAAGGATAGCTACCAGCAGGGCAGGCTCCTCCATTATGCGGAGGAGTGTTGCCCCACTAGGTGGCAGCAAAGTTAAACATATAAAAAATAAAATGATAATAAATCAATTTAATTAGCATTTTATTTTTCTTCTCACCTGCAGGCGAGCCCTGTTATAGGGCGGGGTGGGGCCATGCACTCTATGTGCAACAGTGGGGAGGAGGGGTGACGGGCACTACTAAGTGCACATGACTGTTTGGCCAGCCGTCTTAGGCCAGCCAAACCGTCATGCGCACTTAGTATTTCTCCACCCGGCTGTGTTTTACAGTTGGGTGGATAAAAGCCACAGGCTCCAGGCACTGTCTGAGCGGCAAAGCAGGCCTCTCAGACCAATCCCAGTGCTGCTCTCATGCTGGGAATGGAATTACCAGCGTGAGAGCAGTGCTGTGATTAGCACCTGGGAGCCTGTACAGTGTGCACCAGCTCGGACCAGGATTGGGAGAGGAGGAATGCGGCGATCGAAGCGGCAGGTAAGTAATTTGTTTTTGTTTGTGCTTATTTTTGTATTATTCTCCCCATTCTCTCTCCCTGCCCATCCCACTTCTTCGGATCCCGAGCAACCACCCCTGGCTACTGCCCCATGTGCGCCCTGTTTAACTTGAACAAATAACATCTTGAATCCATGGACGATTCTTTAGGGCTGCTAACACTCCTGTTCTGCAAAATGAGTCTCTTGCAGGATAATGATTTGTGTGTCTAACTCTTTGAGAATATTCAGTACTAATCTCTGCTTCCTTGATCCTCCTAGGCCATTCACATTCCATAATATTTCTTTGTTAAGACCCATTATAAGTCATGGAAGCCTGAGCCCCCTCCCTCGCTCTCTTCTTCTCCTTGTTTAAGACTCATTGCTTTAGTATTCTGAGAAGGTTCCTATATTTCTTGCTGTATACATCACTGAAGACTGATATATGGATTTTTTTATCCAAATGCCCTCCACCCCTGTGCACCCACCCCAAGGAACCCCCTGTCTATATCTGGCACCATCTTATCGCATTTAGGATAAAAAAAATCACAGGATGACGAACTAAAAAACCCACCACCCCATTATGCCCCGTCCAGTTATCCCCAGTAACATGTCTACATCCCCTGAGAGAAAAAACAATGAAGAAGTAAAAAGTTAACAAAGAGACCTAACCCAAATCTATCATGAACTGACATGAGCAGGACTGAAAGTAACCAAGATAAATATACTTTTCAGCAGAAGTTAGCCATCTTTAGACCCACTGGAGGCTGACTGCATCTTATGTATTTGGTCTTCTGCTTCCTCCTTCTTCCTGAGGTTAAACATCTCATTCCTTCATACTACTTTCAGAATGACCGGAAAAGTAAACTGCACTTTAGCCCCCAAGTCTCTCAATGGAGCCATTTTCTCTCCTAACTCCCATTGTTCCTGTGCTGTAATCCCCCCTACATCTGACCTAATCTGGTATGTAAAGAAATCATGTGTCAAAAATCCCGATTTTAGAGCAGCAGATAGAATTTGTTCCTTAACAGTATATGACTGGAGCTTTATCAAAATCTTGCTATGGGCCTTGCGATTGGGGTTCAACTTTTATTTTTTTTTAAAGTCCTCATTCGCCTTGGAAAAACAACAAAAAAACGTACCATGCCCCCCCCCCTCTCTTGACAAAGCGCCAACCAGAGATCTTTGTTTTGGGCCAAGGGCAAAGCACTTTACACAGAAAATCTCCTTCAGTGGTCTACTCAGTCCAGCGCAACCATTGTGAGACAACCACCAGAGTAGTGAAGTAATAAAGGCCTAATCATAGGACTATATTTGAGTCAACAGTGGATGTATATGGTTGTTGGCTAATATGGCCCTAACTTAGATGACCCCGGTCCATTCAGTGGTTTGCTGATGGAGCTTTTAGATTACCCAGATCAAATTGTCTTAGCAGGGGATTTCAATGTGGTGCTCGATCAAAATTTAGACCGCTCATCTAAGAGCAGAGCGGTAACAAATTGCAAGATGCGGTCTTTAATAAAATCCACTATTAAGCAGTCAGGGTGGTGTGACATATGGAGAGTGAAAATGGGGGTCTCAAAGAGCTTTACATTTAATAATAAAAAATATGGTCATCAATCAAGGATTGATTTCTTTATGATCAACCAAGTATTAAAAGACCAGGTTCAGGAAGTAAGGCATGTAGGAGCACATCTGTCAGACCACTCTGCTGTAACTTTAGTACTGGCTGTAGCAGAAATTGCACCACAGAGGAGATGGACAATGGATCAAACTATATTATTAGATGACGTAGCAACTGAGAAACTAGGCATAGAGTCCCAGGAGTTCTTTGAGGTTAACTGGGATAGCGCCCCAATGGGGGTTGTCTGGGATGCGTATAAAGTCTTTTTGAGGGGGAAAATAACCTCTATCCAAGTATTTAAAAGAAAAAAGTATAGAGCTGAGGTAGGGGAAATTGAGCGTAATATTCAGCAGAAGGAGCTGCAGCTATCAGCTAGCGGGGCACAGCAGGGGCAGGGACAGCTACAAATAGCTCTTCAAGCCATAAAGTCAGACCTTGTTGGTGTAGTAGAGGAGAGAGTACGGAAAAGATGGCAGGCAAGCAAACTCGCCCATTTCGAATACAGAGAAGGGTGCGGAAAACTTCTAGCTTGGAAAGTGAAGAAGGATCAGGCAAGAATTATCAAAGAAGTTAAGTGTGAGGAGTCAGGAAAGTCACTTTCGACTAGGGAAGGAATTGAAGAGGCCTTTCTTAAACACTTCGAGAAAGTATATCAGGAAGATTTGATCACCATGGAGGAAGAGGTGAAGGGCTGGCTGGGTGAGGATGCCCCCCTTAAAGTTAGTGAAGCAAAGGGAGAAACCATCAATAGAACCATCACAGAGAGTGACATTCTGAAAGTATTAACGGGGGGGGGATCAGGCAAAGCGACAGGTCCGGACGGACTACCCTCCGAGGTATATAAAAAATTGGGGGAGTTCATCATGCCAGTAATGACGAACATATTTGGGACTATTTTTGAGAAGGGCAGCGAGTTGCCAGCATCATGGAATGAGGCCACAGTGACCCTGATCCCCAAACCAGATAAACCGCAGAATATCTGTGACTCCTAGAGGCCCATTTTTCTGCTGAATTGCGATTATAAAATCTTCGCAAAAATATTAGCAGAAAGATTAAATGGGGTGGCAGGGGGATTATTACATGAAGATCAAAAAGGCTTTGTCAGGGGAAGGGGGATCCAGGACCTTACGTATAATTTAATAGGAGTGATTGATATAGCTTCTGTTCATAAAGTTCCCCTGGCGATTATCACCATGGACGCCACCAAGGCCTTTGATAGGGTGAACTGGCCCTATCTTCGGAAAATATTAAGGCTGACCAATGTGGGCGAAAACATTTGCAGGAACATAGAACTGATATATAAGAAATATACGGCTGGGGTCCTGCTAAATGGGAATCTTTCTAGACCTTTTAAAATTTTAAGGGGAACCAGACAAGGGTGTCCATTATCCCACCTCCTTTTTAACCTATACATTGAACCCCTAGCAGTAAAAATCAGGAAGAATGAAGAAATACTCCCCTTTAGGTATAGGGTTTGGGAGAAAAAGGTGGGGCTATATGCAGATGACCTGGTGATTTATACGTCTGATCTGCTTACCTTGGTCCCGTTAATATATGATACGATGTCACGATTTGGGCGCATCTCAGGTTATAAAGTAAATGAGCACAAAACGGAAATAATGGCCTAGAATACAAATATACAGCAAGATCGTATTAAAGGGGAAATGAGATACTTAGGTATCAGAATAACACAAAATATCGAAAAAATCCGGAAGTTAATTACCAGAAGGTCAACAAGGAAGCCTGTAAGTTGGTATTAAGTTGGGCACACCTGCCGTTGACGATCATTGGAAGGGTGAATCTTGTTAAAATGCCGATCCTTCCAAAATTTACCTTCCTGTTCCAAAATATACCTATGGCTTTTAAGGAAGAGTGGCTCAAAAAGGTTCAGGCTAAGATCTCGAGTTTTATTTGGGCCTCTAAAGTTGTACGGATTGCCTGGAAGAAGCTCAGACGAAAGAAGGATAAAGGGGGTCTGTGTTTCCCGGACTTGTCCTATTATGCTTGGGTTTTCCTTTTTAAAAAATGGAAAGATGCTTTTGAATGAACCGGATGGATCAGACATTGGAAAAATGCTCAGGGCGATGTTATCGGAGGTGAAAGGGGGGGGGGGGGCACAAGGTTTCATGTACAAATTCGGAGACCCGAGATTTTTTTTAAAAGTGCATCTTAAGACTTTACAAGGGTTCGCTGCTACATGGTACAAAATCAGAAAGGAGACGAAGCTTAGTTATTATAGTGGGTTGGCCCCCATTTGGGATGCTCCGGGTTCCCCTGAGTGGACCAAGGATAGGCTGGCCGCTGCTTTAAGGGTGGCAGAGGTACGGAGATGGGATCAGATAGTCAATAATGGATGTTTGATCCCTTGGGATAAATGGCAGGAGATTACCAACAACAGGCTATCCAGGTTCAAATATCTGCAAATAAAAAGCTGGTATCATTCTGTTGGGGTAGACATCGGCTCCTCAAATGAACTAGAGACTTTGATGGCTGGCAATATCAAAAGGAGAAAGGAAGTGGCTAACTGGCACTGGCTCTTGGTGGATCTAGCAGATGGCGACTTCAGATTACCAATGGACCTGTGGGGAAGGAACTTGCCGGGGACTGAGCTAGAAGACCTATGGCAAGTATCCTGCAACATTCTGTACTCCACGGTTCGCGTGGCAAATTTAAGGAGGAACCATCTTTTTTGTCTCCACAGGGCCTACTGGACTCCATTAAGGCTGTCTAAATTGGGAAAGGGTGCCATGCCAAGATGCCCAAAATGTGGTCAAGAAAAGGTGGATGATATCCACATGTTTTTGGAGTGTCTCGGGATCTAAAGTTTTTGGTCAGATGTGAGTAACTTTATGACTGGGATACCCGGTAAGATGCTCCAGGTAAGCAGAGAATTGGTTTTCTTTGGGGTTTTCGACAGATTATGAGTTGTTACCAACCAATGTAAGAAAGTTGATCTTTTATTTGGTGCTTCTCGCTCGTAGAAAGATCTGCAAAAATTGGATAAAATCTGTCCCCCCAAACTAAGGTAGACTGGATGAATTCTGTAAAGTTTACGATCCGGCTAGATAGGGCTCCGGAAAATAAGAGAAATGAGTTTTGGGTTCCGTATGAACAATAGTTAAACGCGATTGGGGTTCAACTTGTATGGATCTCTGTGGATTCACTTGATCTCCCCTTCCAAATTCACCTCTGGATGACTTTTTAGAATTTAGAAGCCTAATGCAAAACCCCTTCAAGTCAGCCACTTCTACTCCTTTGGGGACATTTAAAATTCTAAGATTACTTCTTCTAGAATGAATTTCTATCCTTTCCATGTCATCCATCAACTGTTATGTTATGTTATGTTATGTTACTGGGTACTTATAAAGCGCACGGCTACTCCATAGAGTGTCCCGGCGCTGAAAGGACCCTAAGACAGGTTGTGTGCACAAAGACAGACATACCTTATTCTACTGTTGGAAGAGCCAGGTTTTTAGTTTTCTCCTGAAGACAAGGTGATCCTGCGCCTGTCTTAGAGAAACCGGCAGGCTGTTCTAAAGCTGAGAAGCCACCACTTGGAAGGAACGACCACCCATACGAGAGGACGAAAACTTCGGGATGGCCAACAGCTGCTGGGCAGAGGACCTCAAGGTCCTTAGTGGGGCATAATGCTGAATCCTGTCCCTGATGTAGGGAGCCCCTGAGTTGTGAAGGGCCTTGAAGGCCAGAACTAAAGCTTTAAAATAGATCCTCTTCCGAACCGGCAGCCAGTGCAAAGATCTGAGGTGGGGGGACATGTGTGTCCTGGGGCCGACCATAAGTATGGCTCTGGCCGCCGCATTCTGTACTACCTGCAGGCGACCAAGTAGATAGTCCGGAAGGCCAAGATACAGGACATTGACGTACTCCAGCCTAGATGTGATCAAGGCCTGGACCACGGTCTTCCTGTGTTGGACAGGGAGCAAAGGGAGGAAATTCCTCAACCTTTTCAGTACCCCAAAGCAAGTACCGGCCACCGTTTGGACCTGGGACGTCATGGACATGTCAGCGTCCAGTTTGACCCCAAGATTTTTCACGGTGGTTACTTAGCTTGCCGGGAGAGACATATTCTGAGGCCACCATTGGCGCCATTCCTCGCCTGGGTTATGGCCGAAGAAAATAATCTCCGACTTCTTGATTACACATCAGTTGGTTCTGTCTGAACCAGGCAAATACCTTAGTCAGACAGGCATTAATCTCACTTCCTCTAAGCGCGGTGCCCTTTTCGCAAGTGAAAAACAGTTGCGTGTCATCAGCTTAGGATATTATTTTTGCGTATTAATTTTCTGCTAAGAGCGCAAGGGGGGCCATGTATACATTAAACAGGGTGGGGCTCAAAATTGATCCTTGTGGGACTCCTACTTTCATAGAGGGGATGAGAGTCGAGAAAGGAGGGGACCATACTGTTTGCTGGCGACTATCCAGAAAGGAGGTAAACCAACTGAGGGCCGTGCCCCCGATACCGCAATCCTGCAGTCTTTGCAGGAGTCGATCATGGGGCACGGTATCAAAGGCCTCAGAGAGGTCTAATAGTATCAGTACCGCTTTGCCCCCTCTGTCGAGTGTTGTTTTAAAAGTTTCAGAGACTTCCAGTAAGGCCGTCTCTGTATTGAAGTTAGCTCTACACCCTGATTGACTCCGGTGCAGTACATGGTTTACCTCTACAAATTCTGTGATGACAGTGTTTACATATTTCTCCAGAACCTTGGAGAAGAAAGGTAACAGTGATATTGGTCTGTAATTACTTGCTACCAACGGGTCAGCTGAAGGTTTCTTTAAAAGCGGGAGAATTTTTCCATGTTTCCAGCTTTCAGGCATTAATCGAGAGACTCGTGAACGCCCAGCTGACCGCCTTCATCGAAGATAACTCCATCCTAGACGCCTCCCAGTCGGAATTCCGCAGCAACCACAGCACCGAGACCGCGCTCCTCGCCGCCACTGATGACATCTGCATGCTACTCGACCAGGGACACACTGCGGCCCTCATCCTACTAGACCTCTCCGCAGCCGTCAACACCGTCTCACATTGCACTCTCGCAGCCAGACTTCACGACGCTGGGATACAAGGAACCGCCCTCAACTGGATCCAATCCTTTCTCTCCGGCAGAACCCAGAGGATCAGACTGCCCCCCTTCCTCTCCGAACCCACAGAGATCAACTGCGGAGTACCCCAAGGATCATACCTCAGCCCCACGCTTTTCAACATCTACATGGCCCCCCTCGCCACCATCATCAGACAGCATGGGCTCAGCATAGTATCCTACGCCGACGACACCCAGCTCATCCTCTTCCTCACGAAGAACCCCGAAGACACCAGACTCTGCTTCCAGGAAGGAATGAAGGACGTTGCAGCCTGGATGAAGGATAGCTGCCCGAAGCTCAACTCGGAGAAGACGGAGGTCCTCATCCTTGGACCCTCCACCTCCGCCTGGGACAACACCTGGTGGCCCTCCACCCTCGGGAGCCCCCCCACCCCCACAGACCACGCACAGAACCTCGGCTTCATCCTCGACTCATCCCTCACCATGACCCGCTAGATCAACTCCGTCGCCTCCACCAGTTTCAACTGCCTTCGCACCCTCTGCAAGACCTTCAGATGGATTCCCCACGAATGCAGGAGGACTGTCACCCACACGCTCATTACCAGCAGGCTGGACTACGGCAACGCCCTCTATGCCGAAATCAACAGAACTCTTCTACACAAGCTCCAAACCATCCAGAACACCGCAGCCAGACTCGTCCTCGGGACACCACGACACGAACACATGACCCAACACCTACGAGACCTCCACTGGCTCCCCATCGAGAAGAGAGTCACCTTCAAACTGCTCACCCACGCCTACAAATCCCTCCACAACATCGGACCCAAATACCTCAATGAGAGAGTCTCCTTCCACGTACCCAAGAGGAACCTCCGCTCTGCCGACCTCGCCCTGGCAGAGACACCCCACATCCACAGAAGCAGAGCAGGCAGAAGAGCCTTCTCCTACATCGCAGCCAAGACCTGGAACGAGCTCCCAGTGATTATCAGATGCTCCCAGACCCTGCACACATTCAGGAAGAACCTCAAGACCTGGCTTTTCGACTGAATCCGGAGCTGCACCCCCCCCACGCCTTGAGACCCTCACGGGTGAGTTGCGCGCTTTAAAAAAAACCTGATTTATTGATTGTTTGAATCCCTCAGACAGAGAGGTATTCAGAACCGAATTCATTTTGCCATTTCAAATCCACAATTTCCTGAGTATTCTGAGTTAAACCCTAGGACGTTTGCGCCACTCGATCCTCCAAGCATTTAGTGTGCACTACTAGGTCATCAAATTTAGGCCCCAAGTCCTGACTTGCTCCCTGAATCTCCCTTTGGTTCTGTTCCCAGACCTCACATTTCTGCATGATCTCACGATTTAGACCAAGGAAGACGTACTCTTCCTGTGTGGTTTTCTGTATCCCCAACTCAGCTTTTTCTGGTGGCTGCACCCTCTCTAGCTGTTCCCCTTCCTGAAGTCCCTTGGGTGGTGGTGTGCTATGCACCATTCCCACTTGCGATTCTAAAATGAGCTGTTGCTCCAACACCTGAAACCTGTTCCCATTAGAGATCAAGCTTAGGACTCACTCAGGTAGAGATTGGGTCCCCTCTCCTCTTCAGAGATCCTGGGGGTGAATTGAACTGTTGTCGTCTGCACCTTAGGCTCCAAAGATTTTAAAGACGGAGTAGGCTTCTTTAAAGACCCTTTGAGCACCAGCTCTGGAAGTATATCAATCCTCCCTCTGCTTTGCCTGGCTTGTGGTTTCACAATGTTCGGGGCTGATTTCCACCTAGTGCTTGGCTTTGTTGAATTTATAACTTCCCCTTGTTTATCTGGCTGTGTTAACTGTCACGATGACCTTAAAGCATATCTGAGATTTAGGTTCTCTAAATGGACAACAATTTGCTCCTTTCTATCTTCACAGCCCACTGCGTAGATATTACAGTCAACAGCTTTTAGGCTAGAATAAATAGGCAGGTTTGTGCTCCCTTTTCCCACCTGTGCAAACCCACTCCATGTCTGTGCCAGTCCCCCTGAAAGTACACCTGCTTTCCACACCTGTTTGGATCCACTTATCCATCCTTCCAATGTGCTCTATGTCATCTGAGCAATGCCTCTTCAGTTCGCCAGCTTCTTGGGCTCCCTCCCGTGCCCTGCCTTGTGCTGCCTCTGCCCTCGTTAACATGGAAGGACGAGCACACTAGCCACACCCTCTGACGTTTCACCTGGGCCGATGCTTCCTTCCAACGTGGAAGCATATACCGGGTCTCAGCGCTTTACATTGCCTCAGGAAGCCTCTCCTGCCATTTTCTCCCCTCAGGTAAGCTCGAGGGCTCACTGAGGACACTCACCACATCACTCTACTCACACTAGTGCTGGGATATTGGCGTGCCTCCGAGGCTACCAGATGATCTTCAGTATATCGCATCCTGGAAGACACTGCGATTGGAGTCTAGCCTTCCGCCATGTTCCTCCCCCTCTCATTTTCTCTCGAAATAATGTAAAAATGTTGAATACTTGCATAAGAAATTTAAAAAAAGATTAAACATGTAAAACATGTCAAAAAATGTTTCAAAAATATTAGAAAATTGCAAAGTATTAATTAAATAATAGTACATAATATATATAATTTTTTAATATATACTGAAAAACTTATGTTGAAAATATGTTTATAAAACAATGTAAGAAATTTTAAAAAGTGTCAAACAATAGAAAATTAAAGTGGAAAATGTGCAACATACAATTGTATTTAATTAAAATTTACATTTTGAATTTAATAATAAAAATCATCAAAACATGTTTTATATATTTAACTTTATTTATAGTTAAATATGTTCATTTTTAAGTCAAACTATATATGTTTAAAAATGTAAAAATAAACATTAAATAAACTTTGAAAACATAAATAAAATGAGACAAATGTGTCACAGGTTTTTATTCAATAAAACATTTAATTAATGTCATTATTGCTTAGAAATTAACAATTTTTGTATTATTTTTCCAAACATAGAGAATACTAATCAAATAACATACTATTTCTACAACATACAAATAAAAATGTAACAAAGGATTTCAGAATAAAATTGTAAAATTTAATAATCACACTCCAACAGAAACCATTTTTAAGAAAGTGTTAGACACTAATGGGGTGACATTTACTGTCCCCACTCCAATCTAAACCAATTTGGGGACAGTGTTGGACACTAAAGGTGTGACATTGTCTATTTCCACTCCAATCTATTCCAATTCGGGGAAGGTGTTGGACACTAAAAGGGTAACATTTACCATTCAAAATCCAATCTATAACAGTTTGAAGAATGTGTTTGACAATAAAGAGGTAAAAGATAATATTCCCACTCGAATCTAAACCAATCTGGGGACGATGTGAGAGGCTAAAGGGCTGACATTTACTATTTCCACTCCAACTTTTACCAATGTAGTGAAGGTGTTGAACACTAAAACAGTAACAATTTTCTATAGCCACTCCAATCTATAGCAATGTGAAGATGGTGTTGGACACTAAAGAGGTGAAAAATACTAGCCCCACTCCAATCTAAACCATTATTAGGATGGTGTTGGACACTAAAAGGGTGACATTTACTATTCATACTCCAATCTAACCATGAACCTCTTTACGATGTTGGTCGGATCTGACCGTCATCTGGTTTATGATGCGGGCGGTCAGAGGCAGAGGAACTGACCTACACTTTTTGTGCAGGAAGGTGCCTCTCTGTCTGCAACTGAGGCACCCTTGCACCATGGTGCAAGGGTGTCTGCATTGGCACTAGGCTGCCAAAACGGCTCCAGCGCATGCAGAAAGAACAGAGTTGTACGCCATTGCTTAAATATGGTGCATTCCTGCCCTTTCGACTATGACGTAGGAATGCAAAGCAAGGTGCCTTGCTGCACTGCCGTGCACCAAACTGCCATTAATGAGACCCTAAATGTACTACAAAATGTAGTTTGTGAATAAGCCCCATAGTTTTTCCTCTATGTCTGATGTAGCACAGAAAGTATCTGAGGCCTCATTTACAATATTTTGACGCACGGCAGCACAGCAAGATTTCCTGCTGCACTTCCATGCACCAAAAATAAAGGGCAGGAATGCACCGTATCTACAAGATGAGTCACATTTATGTTTTTTTCCCCTGCGCTGGTGCACAATGGGCTGCCATGTGCCAATGCAGGTACTATTTGCTCCATGGTGCAAGGGTGCCTGCATTGTAGGGGTGATTGTTTTGTGCAGGAAGGTGTGCTGCAGAATACAGCATACATAGAAAAATAAAAAACAAGGAGAAATTAAGATATTTCTCCTTGTTGTGTCTCCCTTATGCCTCCCCTGGGGAGCAATGGGTCAGGTTCCATGGATGTTGCATGGCAACGTCCACAGCAACACCCATGGAACGTTTTTTTCATGGAGAATAATGCATGAAAGGGGTCCATATTTACGAGGCCATGAAAAGCCACCAAAGGTGGCTTTATGTGGCCTTGTAAATATGGCCAGGCAGACTGCATTGCCGGTGCATCAAAAAATAAAGTGATGCACCAGTGGCGCAATGGGCTTGTGAATAAGTCCTCTGCCATAAAGGAAGTAAAAGTGGCCCATTTGAAGCAGCGTATTGATCCACCTGGTTTGTGTGTTGAATAAGAACAAAAAAGAGTTCATGTTTGACACTGTCTCCCACTGCACTCTCACTGCCAGACTCCACGATGCCGACATACAGGGAACCGCCCAAGACTGGATCTGCTTTTTCCTCACCGGCTGAACCCAAAGAATCAGACACCCACCTTTCCTCTCCGAACCCACAGAGTTCAACTGCGGAGTACCCCAAGGATCATCGCTCAGCCCCACGCTCTTCAACATCTTCATGGCACCCCTCGCCGCCATCGTCAGACAGCATGGACTCAGCATAGTATCCTACGTCGACAACACCCAGCTCATCCTCTCCCTCATGAAGGAACCCGACACCACCAGACTCAGCTTCCAGGAAGGAATGAAAGACGCTGCATCCTGGATGAGCAGCAGCTGTCTGAAGCTCAACTCGGAGAAGACAGAAGTCCTTGTCCTTGGACCCACCCCCTCAGCATGGGACAACACCTGGTGGCCCACTGCCCTCGGCAACCCCCCCACACCCACGGACCACACTCGGAACCTCTGCATCATACTCAACTCCTCCCTCACTATGACTCGACAGATCAATGCCGTCTCCTCCACATGCTTCAACACCCTCCTCATCCTTCGCAATACCTTCAAATGGATCCCCCCAAATCAAGAAAGACCATCACCCACGCACTCATAGCAAGCAGACTGGAATACGGAAAGGCCCTCTACACCGGAATCAATAAATCCCTGCTCCGAAAACTCCAGACCATCCAGAACACCGCTGCCGGACTCGTCCTTGGCATCCTATAACATGACCACAGCACCCAACACCTACGTGACCTCCACTGGCTTCCTTCCGAGAAGAGAGAAACTTTCAAGCTACTCACTCACGCCTACAAATCCCTTCACAACACCGGACCCCAATACCTCAACAAAAGAGTCTCCTTCCACGTACCCAAGAGAATTCTCCACTCCGCTGACCTCCCCCTCGCCGAAACCCCGCGCATCCGCAGAGCCAGACCGGGTGGAAGAGCCTTCTCCTACATCGCGGCAAAGACCTGGAACGAGCTCCCACTCAACATTAGATATTCCCCCACTCTGCACACCTTCAGAAAAGCCTCAAGACCTGGCTCTTTGGCTGATTTAGAGCTGCACCCCACCACCTCCCCCCCAACGCTTTGAGACCCTCACGGGTGAGTAGCGCGCTTCACAAATCCCTGATTGATTGATGTTATGTGCTTCACCTACCTCATTGTACTTAAATACAAGTCACACCCCATTTTAACGTAGGTGAGCAGCAACCACTGTTCCTCTTATGAAATAGATCCTGATAGTAGCGTTACAATTACATGAAATCTGTTTTTGAGACCGAGCCAACTGCTCACCACAGGCTAATGCAGCTCAAACTAAACGTGTGCACTATTGCGGGTGTATGGTGCCATATGATGGATAAAGGAGAGAAAAAGGGTCAAATCAGCATCGCTGCTACACCCACCTACGCCTGATTTACTGTTCACTCTAATCTGAATGTTACAAATGCAGCTTAGAAAACGAAACGCTTTTTTATTTTTAATCTTTCACTAATGATGTGACGTGTCCAGAGGGTTTACAGATCTGTGATGGAGCAGGAGCGTTCATATCTTTAAACGGCGCACTATAAAAACTAGCACTTACAGAACACTGTTTAAGTACGAATTTGGATAGGTGTTTTGATGGATATTTGGCCTTCATTAGTTGGACGTGCCGCACGAATGCCCAGTTAAAAAAATTACATCAATCTTGGAATTCAAAAACGTTAAAAGACATCTCCAGGCGACATTTTTCTAAAGAATAATACGATGCCATCGTTAGCCAGTGGAGAGGTATAAATATGTGCGGATTGCAGGATCACAACATAATATGGAAGTTAGACATCTCTCAAGAGCCATCAGTGCGTGAAAGATGTTTCACTGTTCTTTGTGACTGATACACACTGGCTTTTCCAGATCAGAGCCTCGTGAGCACGCTACGCTTGGGGAAAAGCTTAAGATAGGGCCACTTGTACATTAAACTAGAGAGAATCCGTGTTCGATTTCGATAACCTAAACAATTCAATATTCGCTTTATAATGAAATCCCAATTGCACACAGCTCTAAGAACTATTTAACTGTTATTGCCAGAAAAAATATTGGCGGCACTGAGGTATGTTTTTCAGGCGTGCTTATACAGAGAAAACAAATCCAGAATTGTTTCATTTGTCACTTTGTGAGGATTGCTCCATGCGCGCTGAACACATTAGTAAGCAACATTTGTGCAGCTCTGACAAAGAGTTGTGCTGATTCTATGGCCAGCGCCAGGCGTCCCCTGTAGAAATATCCCAAGTAGACAGATCCGTTCCTGTAGATCGTGTGAAATCAGAGGCACACTTGAGGCACGCTTTTGATACAAACGCCCAAAAAAAGCGAGACGTACTGTCGACATGGTGTATCTGTCATCTGTTGGAATCGGCTCGACATCCACTAAGTAGAAATTACATTTTGACTAATAATGAAGCAGCGACAGCTCTTAGACAGACGCCAGGTGAGTCACCAGACACTGTCACTTGGAAGAGGCTTCATACATGTGTCAGGAGTATTTGCAACTCTTAACAGGAGGATAACTCCAGATGGAGGCTGAGAATGACATTCAGTTTACTCAGTCGATGACAACAGTGACATTTATGTTTCATGCTGCCCTTGGCGTGCAAACCACCACTCCCTCGCGAATGCTCTTCTACTCTAAACCTACTCACAAATGTCCTCCCTACACTGCAGAGCCTATTCTCAGATATGCTTCTTTAGGAATGAGTTGAAGATTCGCCTCTTTAAAGAACCCTTCATTGCAATGGATTATCCCCCGAAAACCCCGCTTCCTTTCCTCTTACTCACTGACTTTACCATTGTCTTTGACCATGTACAGAGCTCAGCTGCCTTTTGGCTGGGTTTGCGCTATCGAAATACTATATTCATATGTATATACCTAAATATGTACATACACAACAAAATATCTGCTTTTAGGCATTGGCACCAAGGTTATAGATTGGATAGCCCTGGAATTATATCACTTACAGTTATTATTATTACTGGTTTAGAATAGGACAAGTGACTTATAAAGCACACTGAGTAACAAATCAGAGCAGTTTTAAGGCAAAGTGGCCAATTGCCCAAGGCTCCCACCTTCTAAGGAGCCCCTTGGTAAAGGGATCAGAGTCGTCAGTGGACCATAAACAGCATAAAAACAGATTCATTTGACATTTGACAGCTGGGCGTGCACTTTACTAAAGCTTAGTGTGCATGCACATCCAGCACAACGTTAACCTTGCTCTCTCAGGCACTTCACGGAAATTAAAGTAAAACATATTTTTTCTGTCTCATGTTTTTCTCTGTACTTCATGTCACCTCTTCTACATCTCCTCTCTCTTTACTTCTCAATCACTCTCTGTGTCTATCTCCACATCTCACCCTCACAATCCCCTCTGTACCTCACCTCTATCTGAGGCTCACCCTTATGGACCTCACAACTCTATTTCCATCTCACCTGCCTTTATTTCTTTCCCATCTGCACCTCTCTATCAAAAGTATCACTCTTTAACTCACCTATACCTCTCTTTATCGTACTATAGCTCACTTCTCTACCTCTCTCCCAGTACTCTCTCTACCTCACCACTATGTACATCACCTCTATTTCACCTATTTTCTCTCCACACCTCATCCTCCTTTCTTCCTTCCTTTGTCTCTGCCTCACTACACTTTCCCTGGCCGGTCTTTCGATACTGTACACAATACCGGCTAAAGGCCTGAAGGGTGGAGAGGTACTTCCACGCAATTGGAAGCAAAAAAGGGGCAGGGATACGTCCTCCCAAATAATACTTAATAACAAAAAGTATCCCACCCAATGGAAACTGATATTGAATATATCAGGTATAGGCACTTCTCTACTGAGGAGGTCTGATCATATGTTACTATCAAAACTGGGAGCAATACCTCTTTGTATAGTAACCCTCACACACTCTAATAGTGTCATGCTTCATCATCGGGTTCACCCTGGCTCCTAAAGGCCAGGGTGGGCTCAACCGTATTTCAGGGAGCGCTTTAGAGAAGAGGCCAGGGGGGTTAGAGATTAAAAATCCTCCAAATACTCCAGGTCTCCCTTTAATATGGAGCAAAGGCGGATATTAAAAACAAATGGTAGGGTGTCCCAAGGATACAATGGTCCTATGACCCTATTTTCATTGCCAACATGTTTCAGCCAGTGAACGGCCCTATGGGTCCACTGCTTTCTTCAGGGCAAAACACAGCGACAGATCCCTCCCTGGAAATTATATCAACAAAGAAGTAAAACAGAAAACTGTTATATCAAATACGCCATATGGATATACTTATCCTTGATGAGGCGTTCACTCATAGGTTCGTCCAACCCAATTCAGGTGGACAACTCACATCTCACGAGTGCAGAGAGAAGGGGCAGTCCTGTTATCAAACAGTTTTCAAGGATCCTGGCCCCGCGGTGGTACCTATTTGGTTCATTACTACTTTGTTGATATAATTTCCAGGGAGGGATCTGTCGCTGTGTTTTGCCCTGAAGAAAGCCATGGACCCATAGGGCCGTTCACTGGCTGAAACATGTTGGCAATGAAAATAGGGTCATAGGACCATTGTATCCTTGGGACACCCTACTATTTGTTTTTAATATCCGCCTTTGCTCCATATTAAAAGGATACCTAGAGTATTTGGAGGATTTTTAATCTCTAAACCCCCTGGCCTCTTCTCTAAAGCGCTCCCTGAAATACGGTTGAGCCCACCCTGGCCTTTAGGAGCCAGGGTGAACCCGATGATCAATCAATCAATCAATCAATCACAAGATTTGTAAAGCGCACTACTTACCCGCGAGGGTCTCAAGGCGCTGAGGGAGAGGAGGGGGGGTGTTGCCGCTACTGGTCGAATAGCCAGGTCTTGAGTCGTCTCCTGAAGGTCAGCAGGTCTTGGGTCTGTCGTAGGTTGAGTGGAAGGGTGTTCCAGATCTTGGCGGCGCAGTGAGAGAAGGATCTGCCTCCGGTGGTGGTTCTCCGGATGCGTGGGACGGTGGCCAGGGAGAGGTCGGCGGAGCGGAGCTGACGGGTGGGAACGTAGAAGGAGAGTCGACTGTTGAGGTAGGCTGGGCCGGTTTTGTGGAGTGCCTTGTGTGTGTGGATCAGGAGTTTGAAGGAGATTCTCTTGTCGACGGGGAGCCAGTGCAGGTTTTTCCGGTGGGGGGTGATGTGGCTGTGGCGTGGAATGTCAAGGATCAGGCGTGCAGAGGCGTTTTGGATTCTTTGCAGTCGTTTGATGAGCTTGGTTGGGGCTCCTGCGTAGAGGGCGTTTCCGTAGTCGAGTCTGCTGCTGACGAGGGCCTGGGTGACTGTTCTTCTCGTGTCTGTCGGGATCCACCTGTAGATCTTGCGGAGCATGCGGAGGGTGTTGAAGCAGGAGGAGGAGACTGCGTTGACTTGCTTGGTCATGGTGAGCGTTGAGTCGAGGATGACTCCCAGGTTGCGTGCGTGGTCGGTTGGTGTCGGGGGTGCCCCTAGTGACGAGGGCCACCAGGAGTCGTCCCAGGCTGATGGGTTGGAGCCGAGGATGAGGATCTCTGTCTTGTCTGTGTTCAGCTTAAGTCGGCTGCACTTCATCCAGTCGGCTACGGCTTTCATTCCTTCGTGGAGGTTGGATTTGGCGGTGAGGGGGTCCTTGGTGAGGGAGAGGATCAGTTGAGTGTCATCGGCGTAGGAGATTATGTTGAGGTCGTGCTGTCGGGCGATGCGTGCGAGTGGAGCCATGTAGATGTTGAACAGTGTCGGGCTGAGGGAAGATCCCTGGGGTACGCCGCAGATGATCTCGGAGGCTTCGGATCGGAATGGGGGGAGGCGGACGCTCTGGGTTCTGCCGGAAAGGAAGGAGGTGGTCCAATCCAGGGCCTTGTCTCGGATCCCTGCGTCATGGAGGCGTGTGCGTAGTGTGCGGTGGCAGACAGTGTCAAAGGCGGCGGAGAGGTCCAGGAGGATGAGGGCCGCCGTCTCGCCGTTGTCCAGCATGATCCTGATGTTGTCTGTGGCGGCGATGAGGGCGGTCTCGGTGCTGTGGTTGCTGCGGAATCCTGACTGGGAGGGGTCCAGGATGCTGTTATCTTCGAGGTAGCGGGTGAGCTGTCTGTTGACGATGAAGCATGACACTATTAGAGTGTGTAAGGGTTACTATACAAAGAGGTATTGCTCCCAGTTTTGGTAGTAACATATGATCAGACCTCCTCAGTAGAGAACTGTGCCTATACCTGATATATCCAATATCAGTTTCCATTGGGTGGGATACCTTTTGATATTGAGCTGTCTTTCGATACCTCTTCTCATTTTCTCCCGAGCTTTACCTCATTGCTCTTTTTCTCCCTACTTTTCTTTTTCTTTTTTTAACGGAGTTTTATATAGCGCAAACTTGACCCGAAGGTATCGGGTATCAGAGCGCTTTACATAGCACCAGTTGCGTTACATGAGGACACATTCATTTTTGTTAGGCACGGGGAGATTAAGTGATTGCCCAGAATCACAGGATGTTCAGCGTCATTGCCGAGACTCAAACCCAGTTCCCCAGATTCGAGGTCGACCGCCCTAGCCGTTAGGCCAACTCCTCTCGCTTGCATCTCTCAATACTTCTCTTGCTGCCTCTCCTCTCTGCTTGTGTATCGCTACCTCTTTTAAAATCCACATCTCTCTAGCTCACCGGTTTTTCAACATTACCTCTCCCTACGTTACTTCTTTTTCTATCTCACCCCTCAGTGTCTCCAACATCGCTCACTCTCGCAGTATTTCTTTCTCCATATCTCCAACTTTATTCACCTTGCTACCTCATTCTAAAACCTTTTCTGTCTCTCTATTACTGTCTCTCTATCAACTGTCTCCTCTTTCTTCCTCTCTGTGTATGTCTTGCTGGCTACCTCGTCTTTCTATTTTTTTTTTATATATAAATCTCACCATACCTCATCAATCTCTGGAGCTTATTCCTGTCTCTACTCGCTTCTTTCTCTACTTCACTTTAGTTGCTATACTGTTTTCTTTAACTTTCTATCTTTTTTCTGTCTCCCACCCACTCTATCCTGACAAGTGAGTACACATAAAAAGCAGGGGCGACTGGTGAAGTTTGAAAGAGGTGGGGCGTAAAATAAAACCTTACATTTTGCATTCATGAGAAAGCACAACTTTTTTAGAGTGAGGAAAAACTTAAAGATGCATGTGCAGGCTGCAGTCTCTGTAAACAGACAGGTTAGGCCTTTAGCTTTAGAAAATGAAGGGTTGGTTCTGTGTAATTGCCCAAATTTCTGGGAATTTTATGCAAAATTGCCCATAATTAAGAGAAATGCATTTGTTCCCATTTTGGATACAATGGCCATTTTCATGGCAAAAAGAGAGCTCTAAAAACAGAAGTGCTGCAATCAACAGCAGCTTGCATTCAGGACATTCACATTGTTCCTGTGCTATAATTTTGCTGTGAATGCAGAATAATTATGCGACTTGGCGTAATTTCAAGAATCTCGCACAAGCAGCAAAACGTCAAATTCTAGAAATGATACAACGTAATTGAAATTTCGCCTAGGTTTACTAACATTGGTGTAGACTAAAATTATTATTTTTAATTAGCTTTAATAAAGAGAAGAAAATAAGCCAAAGAACCTTGGGGCTAGGTGACCTTTCCATGGCATGTTTTATAGGTCTCCCAACACGTTCAGGTGAACAGGGAAAAGAATAGATTTAATAAGAAATGGGGGCTGCCCAGTTTTAAAATCATACTAAAAGAGAACATCATTGTACAGTTCATGTGTGAATGTGTGACATGTTTTATTGTATCTCTTTGGCTTCACAGAGAGATGTGGTGCTCGAACCAGAGGCTAAAGTAGGAGGGATCTATTGGGTAGGACGTTCCCAAGTTTTTTATATTTTACAAAAAACGGTTCCCATATATTTTATTAAAATTCAGCCCTTCCTGAACGGGTTAGTGCCAACCTTTCTGTGCCTCTGGATGTATTATCCTTGATAGGTAGGGTGTTAGCAGTTGGGTTTTGGAGTGCTTCCTTCTAATGGAAACTTGTAGAAAAGGTTTGCCTAGCACTAGGTACAGTTTAACTGCGAGTTTCTAAAAAGATATATTTAGAAAGCTCCTATTTTACCTTATGCAGTGAATCTTTTCACACATTTTGCTGCAATCCGTCTTAAACTGCAGATTATACAATATTCTCAATGCTTTCTGTTGTCTCCGTTTACACACAAACACCAGCAGTGCATACATTAATTTTTAATTATCAATTAATTAATTAATATTAATTAATATTAATTAACAACTAATTATTAATCACAATACACTTCTATTGCAACATATGGAGCAGAAGTGTGGGGTATTTCAAACAGTGAGGCTATACCGCGGGAAGTGAAAACGTTTTGTAGGAAGCTCCTCTGAGCCCTGATATCTACTCCCCATTACATTGGTCATGAGGAGTTGGGATTACCCTATCTACGGGACCATATCAGAGACTGTCCAACACTACTATGGCTGGCAATCTGTCGCAATTAAATAATATTAATAATAACCCGGTATTTGTAAAGCGCAAATTAATCACCCTTAAGGGTCTCAAGGTGCTGGGGGCCGTCGGGGAGATTACGCGAGCTATTGCCCAGAGTCACATGGTGCTGAGCTGCTACCAGCGATCGAACCATGATTCCCATGCCCTGGAGTCACCCGCCCTGGCGGATGCGCCACACCTCTCCCACAGGAGGAAGTGACCATAGCTAGAGACATCATATTGGACTGTCTCTCTTGAGAAAACAGCCTTTGAATCCCCTGGTTGCAGTTTGTCAAATTTGAATGCTCTAAAATTTGTCTGCAGAGTGCCTTTGAGAAGTCGGATATCTGTAATGCCCTTAACAAAAGACAGGTCTTACAAGCACTTTAGAACTCTGAGTCAACACAGCGCATAAACAGCATGGCCAGGATGGCACATTTGTGGCTTATCAGTCCCTGAATGTATTTAACTGATTACCTGTGGCAAACGTGTGCACTGGGGACGTTCATTACTCTTTCACCTAAGACATGATACTGTTAAGTATTTGTTATGCCTCCCCCTAGACTTTAAGCAACATTTAGATATCAGCCAATGCCCATGTGATGAGAATTTGGGAAAATCAATGATGCACTTTATGTATTTTTACAAAATAAATACAAGATTATTCTTAGTTCCACTTTAAAAAAAGAAATGTTACAATATTAGGCACGGCAGGGCAGCCTATATTTTTTACTTCAATTATCAGATGAAGAAGCCACCCTGTATGTTGGTTCCATTCTGAAATGTGCCGTTAGGGCCAGTGCCACTCTGCTCTCCAAATCCACTGCTAACTTTTACCTATTTTATGCTGCTGTTTTTATGTGGAGATACATTATTTTACTGACTGTTTTTATATCGTATGCTTTAACTGTCATACTTTTATGCTTCTTTTATGGCGAAAATTGCACCTGAATAAAGTTACTTCTGATTCTGAAGAAGTCACTTCTTTCGGTTATACATCCTGTGGCAATATAGCATGGTTCATGATGTCTGTAATAATATATGTTTAGAATATTGTGTGCCATGCTCAGAATACCAAGTGCAGTGTGTAACTTGCATTTTCTTCTTATAATGTGTTTATAATTGTCAGTGCATATAATGGTGGTATGTTAGGTATATTAACACATTTAATATTTTTTGTGAGAAGTTTGGTTATTGGTGGATTGGGGTGTGAGCCCTGGTCAAGCAACAGCCACAATCCCTTACAGGGTGAACCGCAAGAAGTCACAAAATTAACCTGTGCGTAACCCTGGGGAGCTTGGCACAAAAAGCAGGCAGGCTTAACTTAGAGGCAATGTGTAAACTTTTTAAGCAGTAATAAAATAAAAACACCACACAACAAAAATCCCACACCAATTTAGAAAAATAGAGTAAGTTTTCATAAATTATTTGACATCAAAATGATAAAACTCCAATCAGTAAAACCAGATTCATGAATTTTTAGTAAAAAATAGCTCCTAAAGGATCAAAGCACCAAACGTGGACATCTAGTCATGCGAGACCGGGTCAAAGTAAAAAAAATAAATGGCCTACTGCGATGGAGAGTGGTTCAGATACAAGAAGTGGAGTGGGCCCAGTCAGCGCTTACCTTTGGACTTACAAGAAATTTTGAAAAAAAAATACCTGAGAAGGTAAAGTTCAGCGGGGCCAGGCTGCAGTGTCTAAGGAGGAAGCGCTGTCTTTGAAAATTTCTACATAAAGACTTGGTCTCTTTTTTGGAAGTTCAAAATCTCCAGTGGGACGAGGCAGAAGATTGTAGCAGAAGATAGTTCCATGAGGCTGAATACCGCTTTGGCAAAGGGCTGCTGAACTGGATTTGCTGCTGCAGAGAAGAACATAGCAGGAGAAGCTCTAAAATCAATCCAACCGATGATGCACCTCACACAGATAGGGAAGCAGGTTGGTACTCTGCCGTATGGACTACCTATGGCCTACCTTAGTGGTGACCTATATGTAATAAAAGGGAAGTTTGAGTCTTGGCAAGGGAGTTATATTGCCAAGTCAAATTGGCAGTTTGGCTGCAATGGCATGGTCCTACTTAAGTGGGTGGCACAATAAGTGCTGCAGGCCCACTAGTAGCATTTAATTTACAGGCCCTTGGTATATGTTGTACCACACTACAAGGGACTTATGTCTAAATTAAATATGCCAATGAGGTGTAAGAGAATTCAGCCATGTTTAAGGGAGTGAGCGTAAGCACTTTATTACTGGTGAGCAGTGGTGAAATGCACAGAGTCCCAAGGCCAATAAAAACAAATTCAGCAAAAAAACAAGTGGAGAGTACAGCATAACGTTTGGGGGAGACCCTGCAGAGAGGGCCAGGTCATGCAATTTTCATAGTCACAGTTGCAGATTCTACCAACTTTATTGTAATGTATTACCTGTGCTTTTTCTGGTGCTAGATTTAGAATGTCTCACTAGTAGCACTTAGTGGCTATCTATTGTGGCTAATCAGCAAACTTAATCCATATCTGGGCTATTAATCACAGTCACAGATAGAAAGAGGAAAAAGCCTCTAAGGATTGTTTTTGTGCTAGAAGGTGTACCTTCCTTCATAAAAACAATCCTGCATGTAATGAAGGCACCCTTGATCTATGGCGCAAAGGTGCCTGCTTTTGCGCTAGGATGCACTGTGTGCGCCAGTGCAGGGAGAAAGGAGGAATGTGCCGTTTCTCAGTAGATATGGCGCATTCCTGCCCTCTCCATATAACACTGGGCAGCAAGTTGTTTGCTGGGTTGAGCTGGGTCACATATTCGTAAATCTGGCCCTGTGTTTAGTTCCTGTGAAAGTGAAACTTCAAAAGACAAAGTAAGTTGAGACTTGAAATTACACCTATCTGCAGAGCATAAACATTCACATGGTTAGGTTTGTGTTGTATCCTATGACTTAGAACGTCCAAAATGAAAATTCCAGGATCCTGTGGACGTCGCTGAAGAAACTCTGCATGACCCCCAAGCTGAAAGTAAGTGGGCGAGTGCAATTAACAACTTGTGCCGCCGTTTGAAAATGCACCGCAGCGGTTGAACTGCCATTGTTGCCCAACTTCACATGCCGCCGGTACCGAGTCCAATTTGACAAAAAACATTGTGAAATTGCTAGTAGCTGGAAAACACGCCACTGTATACAGCAAAGAGCATCAGACGCCACATTTCCCATGCCAATAAAGCCAAATGCAGACACCTCGTGTGCAAAGCGTCGAGCAAATTCCTTTCTTGTGCACAACTGTTCATGTCCAAGCTGCATGTAGAATACTCCAAACGGGTTGTCTGTAGACACATGAACCAAAAGCTGACAGAAAGATAGGGCTAGTGATGTACTCGAGTTTCCTGCCATTGCCCTACTTGACCACACCAAAAACATATGAAAATCCATTGAATAAAACTCAACAGCTTCCAGTTGACTGTAACTTGTAGGCAAAATCCATATAGATGTAGAGTGTACCAAAGTTAAGATGTGGAAGTAGTGAGGCTCACACCACTTACCCACTTGCATAAATGTCAAACTTATTAGACCAATGAAGCATGACCAGGCTGGGGCTGTCAGCTGACAAGGACACTGGTGGAGTGCTCAGGATCACACAAGCTGTCATGGAAGCAGGAATTCCCAATCCTTTAGCCCAATGAAGTACAAGCAGGCTGGGGCTGTCCAGTCTGAAGGACACTGGTGGGGCTGGCACGTCTTGTACTGCAAGATAGGCTTTATCTTAGTTGTGGAAGTTTTCATCAGAGATTTCTTCTTTCAAAGTCCTTTTAAAAAGCATGCAGAGTTTCGTTTCAAGAATCGTCGCCAAAAATCTGTAGTGATGAGGTCCGTAGCCAGGACGTAGATTTAAGTAGATTTATTGAGTTCAGTTCCAGGTAGTTGAGTTGTAGAGATGCAGCCCCACCAGGAGCAGTCTGCCTGCTGCTCAGCCCATCTCCAGCTTTCACCACTCATCCACACAGGCACCCAAGCACTCCATTCATCACAGTCACACTAACATTCCAATACCATCTCTCACTCTGGCTGAGCAGCTAGGTGACAGCTAGGCTGGGTAACATACAATAACACTATGAGGATATAACAGTTTGTGAGGCTGAAGACACAGATTAGGAGTTTTGAATGCAACCAGTAAGTAGTTGGATTAATAGTACGGGTAAAAAAGCTGTGTTTGTACTCTGACCATAGAACGTTAACACACGTTACTCAGAGACCCAAAGATGTTGTTGCAGAATTGCTCCAGAGATGAACATGGCTAAACCCCTGTGCAGCAAGTTGTTGACAATGCTATTCTGAAATTAGGAACATCAACCAGGAATCTCCTGTAAAATTTCTGCAAAGTATAGTATCACTTCTATGTTCTGCATCCATCCCAAGTTGCCCCCTAAAACGCAATATGCATGAATTTAATTTGCCTACCCCGCTTCAGTTCACTAATTCGGATGTCTGGTTCCTCCTGCCATTCATTACAATTTAGAAATTTCCTCTGAAAAGATAATAACGAATGTCGCATTATACAAACAAGAAATGGCCTTTGCTTTGCTGTAAGTAGATTTTAAATGCATTTTAATATTCTGAGTTCATTATCTGGAAATAAAAAAAAGGATTTTTTTGCTGCATTCTAGTAAAGGTTTAAATCATCACACCTTAAATAATCATACAACTTGACATATCAGCAAAGTTACCAGATATTTATTTATGGCAGGAATAGCTTCTATTCATCTAGCAGACACAGTGCAAAGAAAAGTATTAACAATAAGTGTAAGAAATTGGGTTATTGGTTGAGGGGGGTCGAAGCTCCACTCAAGCAACAACCAAAATCCTTGACAGGGTGAACCACAAAGGTAAATACATTAACCTGTGCTAAACCCTCTGGTATCCTGGAACAAAAGCAGCCAGGCTTAATTTAGAGGCAATGTGTATATTATTTATGCAGTACGCAAACAGTAATAAAGTAAAAACACAGCACAAGAAAAATCCCAAACCAATTTAGAAAAATAGAGTATATTTTATTAAATAAAATGAAACCAGAATTACAAAAATCCAATTAGTAGAACCTGAGATTACATTTTGAAATTTAAAGTGAAAATACGGCAAAGGAAGCAGTAAGCACCACTCGTGGCTTTCTGGTCATGCTGATTTAGGGAAAGTCACAAGTTCAGGCCCATCGAGACAGAGCACTAGCCTGATACAAGGCCCAGGTTAGTCTAACTCAAAAGTTACATTCTCAAGTCCTGGTGGAAAGAGTTCCATTCGAGTTGGAGGAGGCCATGAGGAGGAAGCTTTCTGCTTGCCATGGAGAAGGGCGAGCATCACAGACAGTCACTGCTGTAGCACAAAGTGCCGGTTGTTGCTGGAGTTTCACGTTGGCGGTTCCTGCTGAATGTCGTTGTTGTAGCTCAAACAGCAGGTCTTGTGTTGCTGGTTTTCGTGGGTGGTAGCTGTATGCACAAAGAGCAGGTCTCACTGTAGCTTTACATTGGCATTCATCAAATGCGGGAGAATTTCAATGCAAATGAGATCGTTCAAAGTCGTGAGGAGCCCAAACTTCAGGATTTTCACCTTCTTCTTCAGAAGGAGCTCTCACTGTGGCCAGCCAAGGGTCCAGGACCAGGGGGCACCTCTTAGGGGTCAGGACTCACTCCAGCAGAGGCCAGCAGTGGGGCTAAGACAGATGCAGTAGGGTCCAGTTGGTGCTGGTCAGCTGGGCCGTTGCAAGGAGACCTCTGGAAGCTTGTTATGTCCCTGTAGCTCACAAAGGAGGTCATCCAACTGACCCTAAGAGTCAATCTGGGTAGCCTTGGCTCAAGGCAAGCAGGTCCAATCTTCCTTCCTCAGACAGCAAGGCAGTCTTTCCAGAAGCAGAGCAGTCCTTCAGGGAGCAATGCTGTCCTTCCGAAGCTTCCAGAAGACCAGGTGGTTCTAATGAGTAGTTCTGAGGGCCTGATTCTTATACCTGGTGCCATTCTTTGTTTGGAAAATTCCCTCGCCTACCCCCAAAATGGGTTCGGCCAGTTCTTCCCCTTCCCCTGGTAATGGGATCAAACTGTCTAGGGTGACAAAGGCAAGGGCAGGAGTGATGTCAGGTTTCTTTGTTTGCATTGTGTGCAAGGTCCTTTGAAATGTGGTCAGGATAGGCTACAGCTCCTACCAAACCATCCTAACAGGAAGATCCTCTCCCAGCTACACCCAGGTCTTATTGCTCACTGTCTGGTCACAATACACATTCTTGATGGTGGACCTATTAACAGGTCCGGCATCTGGAAACTCTTAGTAAGGCCATACACTTTGGGCAGGAAAATGCCACCTTTCTAATAGTGAAATTTTTAAAATTATAATCTAAATTCCAACTTTACTATTAAAGAGGATTTTAAATTATAATTTATTTGAGTGTAAACATCTTTGCTCTATCTGCTCCCAATCAGACTTTAGCACTTAATAATAGAAATAAGGTAACCCCGTGATAGCCTATGGGAGAGATAAGCCTTACAACAGTGAAAAACTAATTTAGGAGTTTTTCATTGTCAGGACATGTGAAACGGAAACATACATGTCCAACTTTGTAAATACTATGCAGCCCTCTGTGCCATAGGGGTTTATCTTAGAGGTGACTTATAAGTATTAAAAGGCAAGGTTTAGGTCTGGCAAAAGGTTTATTTTGCCAGATCAGAATGGCAGTTTGAACAACACTACAGGCTTCAATGGTAGGTCTGTGACATATTTTAAAGGGTTACTTTAGGGGTGGAAATATGAGCACCACAGCTCACTAGTAGCATTTAATTTACAGGCACTGTGCACATGTATTACCATTTATCTGGGACTTACAAGTAAATTAAGTGTGCCACTTAAGTGTAATCCAATGTTACCATGTTTTAAGGCGAGAGATCAAGTGCTTTATCAGAGGTTAACATGGAGAAAGCAAAGGAAGACAAAGGAAGGCAAAACTCTGGGGTGACCCTGCAGAGAGGGCCAGGTCCAGCAGTAAGGTTTTGAAATACAAACACTCTAGTATCCTGTTGAACATGATACAAAACATTTCTACCACAGTAGAGATGTGGGGAAGAGGGATGAGAGAGACACTTACATAAGGATATAAGGGACTTAGAAGCGAGAATAATGAAGCACAATCTAAATATAACACATTTCCCTTCTTTGAAGAAAGAAAGGAGCACTGGAAAGTTAAAGAAAAATAGTAAAGTTATCAAATACATTTCTGTAGATATCACCACCCATGGTGCTCTTTGGTTCTTCTGCCTCAACCTTGATTGGTGAATTTTCGATCGATTCAGCATTCCGTCCATCATCTGTTCTTTTTGCATTTGTCGCCCTAAGTGGGAAGGGTATGCCCAGACGTGGGTCCCGTGCTCGTTACGCCACAAGATTCAAGCTATCCTGGCTGATGAGGGGTGAAAGCCTGAAACTGGCCCTAGGATGCTTGTTTCTGGTCCAGGGAGGACCTGGCCTGGCAGTTCGGGCTGGACTGTTCCCATGTGGAACAGGGTCAAGACTGATTTGCATATGGCTGGGTCTAAACTGGAATGGCGTAGCATGCAAAAAAACAATGTTTTAACCCAGATCTGTGACTGGGGGTGAATGCTCGATTGATTCAGCATTCCATCCATCATCTGTTCTTTTTGCATTTGTCAACCTTTATTTTGGCTACACATCTCAACTGGAAATCCGTCCTTCTGAAGAGACAAATATGTGGGTGTTAACCATTGGAATCTTTATCAGCCTAGCAAAATTAGGTTCCCACTTACTAATGAAATGGTTTCCAAATATGAATCTGGACAAATGATATTTTTTCGTATCCTAAAGATCCATGAACTTGCCCTGCTTACATGCCATGTTTTCCAACAGTACGTATGAGAGAGTTACCTTCATTCTCAACAGCTCTCAACACCCACTAAGGGCATAATTTAGATTCAGGTCTTCTTCCTTGCAACAACAAGAATAGACTTCTCCCTGTATTACCATGTGGAGTATATACTTTAGAAGCACAACATTCCACTCAGTAAAGCTCTCCAGTCTTGACCAACGGTGAGTGCCCACTTGATATTCCCCTTAATGACCAGGTTAAAATGCTTTGCCTGCCAGTTCGCTTGGAGATAACACAGTGCAGTACACATGTGAGTTATCCTACAACCATCTAAGTCTTACATTTCAATTGATTTACATTTCAATTGACATATACACCATTGCCAGTTACAATATTTTCAAGATATCATTCATGAGTAAATGCTTCTCTGAAAAATTACCCATTCCATGGGCAAGGATGTACAAAGACAGTTCTTAGGTTCCTTTCACTAGAACAGCAGGTAAGGCCATTGCATACCCTCATATTTTTTTACTTTGACCCAGTCTTGCCTGATTAGATGTCTGCAATTGGCTCTTTGATCCTTTGGCTGCTAGTTTTACTAAATTTAAAATTCATTTCTATGGTTCTTTTGATTGGATTGTTTGTCATTTTGGAGTCAAATAATTTATTAAAAATTACTCTATTTCTCTAAATTAGTTTGGGATTTTTGTTGTGTTGTATTTTCACTTTATTACTGTTTGAGTGCTAAATTAATACTTTAGACATTGCTTCTAAGTTAAGCCTGCCTACTCTTTGTGCGAAGCTACCCAGGGGTCAACACTGGTTAATTTAGTGACTTATTGTGGTTCACCCTATCAGAGATTGTGGCTGTTGCTTGACCAGGGCTCACACTCCGATCAACCAACAGCCCAATTTCTCACACTGCCACAACTTTTTTTTTTTTTACCAGGAGCATAAATGAATTGTAAGGAATAATCTTGCAACCAGCAACATAGCTTAGCTGTATGCCTTGCCATTCCACCCACTACCAGGTGATAAAAAAATGTAATGGTTCATTCTTTGTTCAAAATGGCTTCCTCAAATATTGCACAGTTTGACACAAGCCAGTGTGTCATGAGAAACTAGGTCGACATTACAGTACCAGGAACCAAATGGCCCATATAAAAAACCTATATCCAGTCCTGTAGGAAAAGAACCTCAAAGATAGCTGCGGCTGAGAGAAAAGAACCTTAGCAGATTGAAGGAGGTGTGAATGATGAAGATGCCATAATTATGTGAAACAGCCCTGTCACTCTCCATGTGCAATCATTACCTATTGTGATATCAGCTTTCCACAAGCAAAAGAGGGATGCAACGGCCACCCTAATGTGATCAAGCACCCTTCCTCCTCCATGGAGGTCATGTAACTTGAAGTGGGATTGTATAATAAAATCTAACACACCTAATCACTTTCAGGTCTTTGTTCAGCAAGGAGTGAATGTACCATGGAGATCATCAGCTGGTCCGGTAATACAGTGGAAAACTGGCCAAAATGTTAGTGCTTGACATCCTCTCTTTGTTGGAAGGAGAGGGGTTCTGGAATTTGCAGAGACCCTTTGTCCAAATTTAAGGTTTCAAGAGAGACTTATTTTACCACTGTTTTCAACTGTGGGTGTGCTGGAATTGTCAGATGACACGTTAAAGGAGAGACAGTGCATTCATCCATCTCATTACAGACATATATGGACAGTTGTTAAACTATAGACTACTAGCACATACTTTACACTGAGCCTTTTTTAAGGGAGTTGTCACATGACCCATGGGAACATTGTCATCTTCCCTAAGTTAGAATGAGCACGCAGCAGATTGTCCGCTGCTTTGCGCACATTACTACACAAGCTTATTTTGCAAATGCCTCTTTTGATATTTTCACATGAGAACCTACCGCTGTTTTTCACACTTTGCTGGTTCCTGGGATTTAGTCTGAACAATGTGAACAATGTCGAACAACAATGCCCCGTGTTATTAGGTTCTGGTCAGGCCCTAGCACCTATACAAAACATACAGATGCAGCTGTTGTTTGAGAATACGTACTTTGGTATTATTGGAGTACATGGATAGGTAGCACACACTTGGAGAGGGACCTTTCCAGGAAGTAGAGCATGACAGCACCTAAGATGTAGATCTACCATCTATAGACTGCGGTACGGGGTCTGCAGATAATGCCCAGAGATCTTCTAATATATAATCATCCTGCTTCTATACAAGGGGAGGGAGGTTAGGCTATGCTATCATTCACTATGATAGCTCCTTTTATGATTTACGGACTACTTGCTATGCTGACCGTATTTGTGTTAAACATTTTTCTGCTTATTGTGACACGTATACTGCATACTAGAGCATGTTAGTTAAAATAAATATTTTAAACTTGTTCGTGTCTCTGTCAGATCTTGTTGTGGACAAGTACAAAAGTGTGAGCAAAAGGGTGTGTCGTGCAACTGCGATTCCTGAGAGAGTCAGGAGTGTTGTGTTCTGGGGTGTCTAATTACTTGTTTCTCTGTGAGTGAGTAGGAGGGCAAGTGAGACACTATAGCTAGCCGGTCCCCGGCTCATGGGTACTAAGGTGGAAGGATGACTCATTCCCTATATACTAAGGTCCCATAATCCTACGCATAGTTCTGTGTTTGCGCAGAATCCCTGCAACATGGCACCGCCAACGTTTGGTCTGGTACTTATTCACAGGACCCTTGAGTAGCGCTTGTCCACGATACCCTCTCACCGGTTCCCGGAGACGTCCGTGGTGGGAGGGCTTTGCCTCCTGCAGTTGTAGGGTACACCTATTTTTGCAGGTTTTTCAAGCTTGACTCCTAAAAGTTTAGACCCATTTTGTGCTACCATTTTTTAAATTTGTTGCATATAACATGGCACAACAGGTCGCTATTCTGGCACATAACCGGGTGGCGGTTACACACCATTTTACACAGCATGGGGTCCCCAACGCGGGGCTACCATTATTTTTGTGGTGGAGGCAGATCCAGCATACCGATTCAAGGTGTTTTATTCCTAGGTTACCTTTCTGGCAGTAGATGCACATGATAATTTTTTTCATGCTTACACGGTAGCTGCCCCTCCAGCAGCGTACCTACGTCCATACACGATGATTGAAGTTCTGTTGATGTTCTGGGAGCATACTATTTGGTTTAATGGTGCCCTTCCTCACCCTTTCTCTTTTGTTCGTATGGGCCCCTTAAGTATAGATGGGGCTTCTTGGCCTTTTTTGGCTGGTTTCACACCACACCCGAACTATCTCAATGTTACGGTGGTAGAGCTTCATTTGCTATATGCACAAGTGATTCAACTTTATAGACGGGCCATACAATTTGTTTCTCGTTCTCTTTTAGCTCCGGCTGGAGCTGCGCCTCCGGCACCTGTGCAAGGCAGAGGCCTTGTGATTAGTCCTGTCATGATTAACTCTGTGATGGGCAAATGTCTTCAGAATCGTGAGGACCTACCCTTTTGGATAACTCAGAAAATTGAACAGCTTGATGCTGTCTTTCCACACACTAGTCCTGTAGAGAAGCACAGGATCCTTACTATGTGCTTGCTGAGTGGCCTGATTCCTCCTTTAGCGGACACCTGGGGGATGGTGTTTGCTTCAGTGTATACACTGTGCTTTGGCACCCCCCCATGAGCGTTCTGCTGTGCATTCTAAAATGTGTACAGGATGAACACAGGGCTGGTCCAGCCCTAGATGTGAGGATGAAATTAGTGGGTATGTTCCCTATGGTCTCTGATATGATTCTGGCTAACATTAAATGTGAAGCAGTTTGCTTGCAGGTGCGCCAACACCTTGCGGTGGTGGCGTATTCTGATCAGGAGCGACAGTTGCCGATTATTATTGCGGATGTCTATACATCTCTGGGACGCAATCATTTGGGACCATTTACGCAGGTACAGACTAAACCCCCTCGGGATAAGGAGGGTTGTCCTGTCTTTCCAAAGAAGACATGGAACAAAATCATGCAGAAGCATAGGTCTCATGCTGGTTCGCCTCCACCTGATGCTTCTGAGCATAGATATGATTTACGCGACCGCTCTAAAATTAAAACACCTAAGAGGTTCCAGGTTCCTTATACCCATTCTCCTCGTTTCTTTCAGGTATCGTCGGATCAACAATTTGGCAGAGGGGGACGACAGGATCGCAGACAGGGTGAGTCCACATAACAAAGGCGAGACCAGCCGCACCAGTTTGACGTGAAAGTCAAAAAGGAGGAACCACCTCAATATAGAGGCCCTTTTCAAAAGAAAAGGTTTGCCGCTTGGACTGCAAAGTATGACCCAGACAGTGAGAACCTTCCTCCTGGACAGGAATTGGGCAGTGGCTCTCCTCGACAGTGCAGAAGAAGTTACTATAGTTCGGCAGACACTCCAACAGCGTTTGGAGGCGAAAACAACTGACACATTTATAACCGTTGAAACCGCTGACACCCACGTGGCCCCCACTCAATAGACTTCCAAATCGAAGGTGATATAAAACACACTATAAATGCAGTCTTTTGGGAAAATTTGACGTCTTTCTACGACATTTTGCTTGCAGAGGTTGATTGGCCTCCACCTGTTGTCCTCGCTTCCTCTCGGGGCGAGGATGTAATACTTCCGTTTTTTTCACAGTGTGTCCCAGAGGAGACTAAACATGCTTATGCTTTGGAGTGGGCTCTAGCTTTGGCTCCTGCTTTATATCACAATTAAGCGGTTTGTGAGAAGGATTCCCTGTTGCATGTTATTCCTTTATGATCTACACCTCAGCCCTAACCGCAATAGCCCATTAAACATGATGCTAAAGCATCCGTTAGTGATATTCTAACTCAATTGGAGTATCAGGGTGTAATTGAACCCTGTGTTTCGTCTGTGAATACTCCTCTTTTTCCGATATTGAAACTGGATGGCTCATACCGCATTGTTTTAGACTACAGGCATTTGAACAGTCATGTCCGTACCTTTGCAGTACAGAATACACACAGTTCTGCATTAGTAAATAAAATTGTCCGAAAAAAGTTCAAGATTACGTTGGATATTTCCAATGGATTTTTCAGTCACACTTTGACTCCAGAATGCTGTGACTTGACCGCATTTAGCACTCTCGGCAATCAGAGATTCTATTCGAGATTGCCTATGGGGTATAAGACGCGCAGTTGGGATTTTGCAGCACGCATTGTGTCAATCTTACATGAAATAGACCCTGATGCCTTTTCATACTTTGATGATATTTACTTAACGGATGATGAACTATATCCTCATCTTATGCGTGTGAATCGCATTATCATGCATTTTTCCACTTTATAATAATAATAATAATAATAATATTAATAAAGACTTATTTAGCGCCTGAATCACCCCCGAAGGGGTATCTCTGCGCTGCGGAGCATGCAAGAGAGAGCTAAGGGCAACCAAATTAGAACAGGACTGTTTTAAGGAGTCTTCTGAATTGAAGATGGTCTGGGCATTGTCTCAGCGTGATGGGAAGCTCATTCCAATTCCGAGGTGCAAGATGTGAAAAGGCTTTCCCCCCATCCTAGACTTCTTGACCCGGGGGACTACGAGAAGAGATTTAGATCCTGAGCGCAGATCCCTAGCGGGGGTATAGTGATTGAATTTCTCAGCAAGGTAGGCGGGGCTTTTGCCAAACACAGCTTTATGGACGGTGCAGCAGATTTTGAACTTGATACGCTTGCGCACCGGCAACCAGTGGAGCTGTCGGAGCAGCGGGGCAGAGGCAGTTCTGGAGGGTACATTTAAAACCAGGCGCGCCGCGGTGTTCTGGACTACTTGCAACCGATCCAGAGAAGATTCCTTAGCTGACACCAGCAGAGCGTTACAATAATCTAATCTGCTTAGTACCAGTGCCTTGATGAGGGTTTTCCATGAGGAGTCTGGAAGAAAAGGAAAGACACGTCTCAGCAAACTCAACGCATGGAAAAAGGCGCTGACAGTATGGGCCACGTGTTTCTTCAAGGTTAACGCCTGATCCAGGCAGACACCGAGATTTTTTACGGCTGTCTTAGGTGTAGGGGGAGAACCGAGATCTGGTGGCCACCAGTTTGGTGACCATAACAATGAGGCCTCACTTTAGGTTACAAATTCAATTTTGCTAAATCGCATACTGCTTTTTTGGCAGTTCTTTTTCTTTGCTACAAATTGAATAATGAGGTCAAAGTGTTAGCACCCCACTTTTTGGACAAATGCGCTCAATTGCAACCTCCGACTACCCTCCAAAAATTACAGTCTTTGCTGGGTTTTTTTAATTTTGGCAGAACCAACATTCCAGATTATGCGCAGCGTATCAAACCTCTATATGCATTGATACAACCTTGGTTTTCATTTTCCAGTTGACTTCCGGAACACACCACAGTGCTGCGGTCTTTGCAGTCTGATCTGCTTGCAACTCAATTCTTGTTAACTAGAGGCAATGTCACAAATTTGGTCATAAGGATTGTACCCGGAGCGTTAGGATTCACTTATGTGACTTTTAATGAAGTGGACACTGTTCCACTTGCTTATAAATCGCATTTATATACTGGTTTCCCCTGTGCCTGCTTTAGAAGCTGTCACTGTGGCGAGTGTACCTAATTCTAAAGCTCTGCATCATCGCTGGATACAATGGGCTAGTTCATTGATGTCAGCTGATGTCAATTTTATCTTTGATCCTACTTTGCAGACACAAGAGTTTTTACAATATGAGCAAGTTCATCCTCTTCCTTTGTCCCTACTCCCTCTTGATCAGTACAAATGTATAATTGACACTGATGGGTCTGCTCAGCCAGCCATTGGTTCGAAACAAGCTTATTCTGCAGCCTGCGCAATTGTGGCAGGCACAATAGTAGACGGAGATTTAAAATCCTTGGTTCACACACAAACCCTTTAGGATTGTACAGCGCAATTGGCCGAGTTACGTGCATTGCTTTTGGCTCTTGAGTTTGCTGATCCTGAGTTGCCTACTCTTATTTTGTGTGATTCGTTCTACTGTGTACAATCCTTTAATGACAACTTATTTTTTGGGGAAACAGAATGATTTCCGTGATTCCAAGGGTAGCGCAATAAAGCATAAAACACTGTTACGAGGTCCAAGACTAAAATTGATCATGATATTTTGCCTAATATTTCTGCGACAAAGGAGAGAAGGAGTTTCCCCAGGGCTTTCCTTCACGTTATTCCTTTCACTTAACCACTGATCAGGCTCCGTTTGTCACTATCCACTCAGTCGGTGATCGCTTGATTCCCAATGCGGACTGCAGACTATCATTGATTGTGGCTGCCCATGAAGGAACGGCTTCTGCCCATGCGGGAGTGACGGCCACAATTTCTCTTTTACAGCAGCATTATTGGTGGCGAGGTTTATACCAACAAATGCATAAATACGTTCTTTCCTGTGACATTTGTCAACAGATAAACCTTCAACTGTTTCACGTCCACCACATACTCAACTTTACATTTCAATTCAACCGTTTTGTTGTATTTATCTTGATCATTGCGATCCTTTAACATCAGATAATGCTTTCAAATATATTTTGGTTGCAGCGGATTCGTGCACTAGGTTCATCTGGGTTTGGCCACAGCGCTGTGCTGATGCTCGTACTGTTATAAAAGATTTGCATGTCTTTGTAGGGACTTATGCCTGTGGCACCTTCCATTCTGACCAATGTCCGGCTTTTGCCTCTAAGGCTTACCATGACTCGATGAAGTTGATGGGGGTGCATGTGCATTTCTCATCTCCATATCAGCCTAAGGGCAATTCTGTTGTGGAACGGATGAACCTTGACTTAAAGTAATCTTTAACAGCATGGGTATTAGGTATAGGCCGGGGCTGGTTAACTCATCTCTATTGGGTTCAACGTGCACTAAATAATCTCCCTAGAATATCTCTGGGTGGGCGGACCCCGTACGAAATGGTCTTTGGCGATTCCTGAAAGAGTCTGGAGTGTTGTGTTCTGGGGTGTCTAATCACTTGATCCTCTGTGAGTGAGTAGTAGGGCAAGTGAGAAGTTATAGCTAGTCAGTCCCGGGCTCATGGGTACTTAGGGGCAGATTTACAAGAACTGGCGCATCTCTGCATATTTGCAGAGATGCGCCAGTTCATTTGTGTGACGGAAAAATAGCCTTGCCCCACCATGGATGCGCCACATTGGCGCAAGGACAGACAGATGGGTGACGCATCTTTTGTCAGAAAGGCAACGCATTGCTGGAGTCATGTCGTAAGCACGATGCAATTCCAGCAATGGTCAGGAATGCCTATTCCGACCATGCTGCGTCACTCCTTATGCCTGCTTCAAGCAGGCGCAAGGTTTTGACGCAGTGGCGTCGTCAAAGTCACTCAGTGAAATCTTGTAGATTTCACTGAGTCACATTTACGAGGCTTCCTTGCGACGGAATGCCCACCCTGCATACATTATACCTGACACAGGTATAATGTAGCGCAGGGCTTTACAACATGACGCATCTCCCTAGATGCATCACGTTGTAAATAAGTTGCATCATGGTGCATTGTTTACTACGCCGCTGCATCACAGAAGTAACGCAACGGCGGCGTAAAGTTGGCGCAAGGGGCTTGTAAATCTGCCCCTAAGTTGGTAGGATGACTCAGTCCCTATATACTAAGGTCCCATAATCCTACGCATAGTTCTGTGTTTCTGCAGAAGCCCTGCAACAGAGTAAAGCAAAAACTAGCTGCTGGTGTCACAGTTGCTGATGCTTTTGAAGGCATTTTTCAGCATGTAACGATTACAATGTTCTCCGTGGACACAAGTACTTATAATTGTCAATATCATAGAATAATTCAATATGAAAGTCTACAAATGTTTTCAACAAGAAGTCTCAGCACTTGATTTGTTGCCACTGAGAATGGCAGTAATATTGTAAAAGCTGAGTCATCGACATAATTGTGCAAGACTTCCTCAAAAAAGAAGAACACATAGTCAACAACTTACTGGTCACCTATCACAGGACTTACACACATTTCAACCTTTCCTTCATAGCCTGGAAGCAGTTGAGTATCATTCTGCCAATAGTTTCCTTGAAAGCCTTCATACAGGAGGTCCCAACCCACTGGAATTCCACCTTGGTCAAATGACAATTTAAGGAGTACAGGTCTATGATGGTTTATGTACTACAAAAGATAGGGGATATAACTGTCAAAGCTATGGTGATAGAGGTTGAACAATGGGGGCTAGAACTGTGTCTTTTGACATTGTGACATAGAAAGCCAGCAAGTAGGATAATCCCATGAGCTAAGCCAAAAAAGGAAAAGAGCATTTTCATTTTTATATTTGTTGTGCTAAGAAATGTAAAGACATTTATATGGACTAGTGTGCAAAGCACAAAGCCATAATCAAGAAGGACATAGCCATTTTGCCCCGGCGACTGAATGGTGAAAGGGGGCAAATAAAAAAGAAACAAATTTAACCTTAGGTCAACAGTAGACTTTGCACTGACAAACGCTCTCTAAGTCTGCAGTGGATGCCTCCATTTTCTGAAAGAATGAGATGCCTCTAATGCTTAACCTTTCATCTCCATGCGCAGATATCTGTGAAGATTCAAAGGAGAGCCAAGCTTATGAATGTCACTTGTATGGTAAAAGAATTGCAGATCTAGATAGGTCCCATATTTCAAACAGGTAACTTGCAGTAAATAAAGAATGCCAAATAATGATTCATATGAAAGATGGGAAGGGCTGAGGTAAACCTGTTATTTTTAGTGTTTGATTGATCATTCTTGAGATAATTCTAAGACTTTTAGTTGTTTTGTAAAATTGTTCAATATATATTTTTAATATTTCTGTCATTTATTTAGTTATATTTTATTTATATTTACTGTATGATCAATAATATTAAATATTTTCCTTCACTTTTCATTTTTGCTGGTTAGATTGATCTGTAGGTAAGTAGGGTGGAAGCTTTTTAAAATATTGTTTTATTAATTTAACATTTTACATTTAATTTTTAATTATTAATTAATTCGTAAAATAATTTTATAATTATGCAAATTAGATTTTAATTAATTTAGATCGATTTTTTTCAAACTCTGAATATGCATTTCTTTAAATGTTTGACTTAAATCCTCATGTCTATTTATATCATAAGTCTCATTCATTTTTGTGTTTTTTGTCACAATTTTTAATGTTCAATCAATCAATTGGGGATTTATAGAGTGCACTACTCACCCATAAGGGTCTCCAGGTGCTCAGGGGAGGGGGTTCGGGCAGCTCCTAGTTCATCCGAAGAGCCAGGTCTTGAGGTCTTTTCTGAAGGCTTGCAGTGTAGGGCTTCATCTGATGCTGAGGGGGAGTTTGTTCTAGGACTTGGCCACGATGTAGGAGAAGGATCTGCCCCCCGTTCTGGCTTTGTGGATGAGGGGGACTTTAGCAAGGGCTAGGTCGGCCGAATGAAGGTTTCTCTTGGGGGTGTGGAAGGAGATTCTTTCGTTGAGGTATTGGGGTCCGGTGCTGTGGAGGGATTTGTAGGCGTGAGTGAGCAGCTTGAATGTAACTCTCTTTTCGAAGGGGAGCCATTGGAGATCGCAGAGGTGCTGGGTGGTGTGGTTGTGTTGTGGGATTGAGGACGAGTCTGGCTGTGGTGTTCTGGATGGTCTGGAGTTTGTGAAGGAGAGATTTGTTGATTCCAGCTTAAAGAGCGTTTTCGTAGTCAAGCCTGCTGGTGATGAGTGTGTGGGTGACGGTCTTCCTGGAGTTGGGGGGGATCCATTTGAAGGTCTTGCGGAGTATGCAGAGGGTGTTGAAGCAAGTGGAGGACACGTCGTTGATCTATTGTTTCATGGTGAGTGAGGAATTGAGTATGATGCCAAGGCTGCATGCATGGTCCGTGGGGTTGGGGGGGGTTTCTGAGGGCGGGAGGCCACCAGGTGTCGTCCCATGGGGCGGGGGTGGATTTGAGGTTGAGCACCTTCGTTTTCTCCAAGCTGAGCTTCAGGCAGCTGCTGCTCATCCAGGATGCGACGTCCTTCATTGCTTGTTGGAAACTGTGCCTGATGATGTCGGGTTCCTTGGTGAGGGAGAGGAAGAGCTGGGTGTCGTTGGCATAGGGTACTATGCTGAGTCCATGTTTTCTGATGATGATTGCGTGGGGCTGAGGGAGGATCCTTGGGGTACTCTGCATCTAATCTCTGTGGGTTCGGAGAGGAAGGGCGGGACTCTTATTCTTTGTGTTCTGCCAGAGAGGAAAGAGAAGATCCAGTCTAAGGCAGTTCCCTGTATGCCGGCGTCGTGGAGTCTGGCAGCTAGTGTGCGGTGGGAAACTGTGTCGAAGGCTGCTGAGAGGTCTAGTAGAATGAGGGCTGCCGTGTGGTCTTGATCAAGGAGGGTGTGGATGTCGTCCGTGGCAGCTAGGAGGGCGGTCTGGGTGCTGTGGTTGCTGCGGAATCTGGATTGAGATGAGTCGAGGATGTTGTTGGTTTCTATGAAGTGCGTTAGCTGGGTGTTGATGATTTTCTGGTGTTATTTTTCATATAGGTACCCTAATAAAGGCCCGGGTAATATCATACACCTTCACCTACATTATCTCCCTTACATTGCACAGTAACGAGCCTTTAGGATTGAACCTTTACCTAGTTCTAGTCCTGGGTGCAGAAGGAGGGTTTTCACTGAACAATAGCGTCCTACAACTCCATCGATGGACTCATACAGTATGAATGAATATTCATGAGGGTTCTTGGAAACCAGGCAGGGGCTACACCACCTGCATAATATCTACGTACACGGTTCATCCCATACGTCATCCTCAAATCCAACAATGGCTAATACAAGAAACAAGGGACAAAGAAACCCTAGATACTTTTTGTATAAATACAGCACATCTTGCTAGGGCTGGTAGAGGGAACCGAGACTTCCAGGACGACACACTTACCAGAGATGCTGAGGCTCTTGCATGCAGACGCTCCAGCTGACAGTGGTCTAACACATCCCTTGCGGGGTGTCCAACTCAAGACCAGGACGGAGTCCCACACACTCTCTCTCCAGGTAATGGGGTTCGACCAAATCCTAGAGGGACTCTTGGCTTCACACCTACTCACACGCTAGGTACACTTAGGTACATCTAGATAGGTATCGTAGGAGTACGCGCATTTTATCAAGCATTTTATATTCATGTAGGTATTCTTGATTATTGCAAGATGGTAGAACTGTACTATCCTTTTATTTTCACTGTACTGCTAATCATATATATCTGCTACTGTCTAACGGTTGTTGCAGCATATATATTTTACACTAGAAGAACAATTGTGCAATAAATTCTTATTGTAACACGCCCGACTGTTTCTTCTGTGTAAACTCTCTGAGACCGAATAAATGAGCACGAGTGACTGAGCGAAAAGTAGTACATTGTTTCCACGATCCTCAGGGATCAGGGTTGTCATGTTCTGAGGTTGCCAGAAACTATTCTCTCCCTGATAAGAGGAGACACTAGTGGCACTGTGAGCTAGCCAATGCAAAAAGGCTAACATTTTCGGTGGGGGTGCTCAGAGTCAGTCTGCCACCAAGCCCACAGTTCATGTTATCCGAACGCGCAGATTATGTAAAAGTTATGTATAGGAACTACACGACACTGGATGACTTTGGCGGCGAAGGGGAGGAGAGAGAAGGGCCTGTAGTTCTTGAGGTCCATCAGGTCTGCAGAGGACTTCTTGAGGAGGGGTATGACTTTGGCGCGTTTCCAGTCGTTGCGGAACGTGCCTGTTTCAAGGACGCTTTGATTGTCTGTCGTAGTTCAGGTGCGATGGTGAGGCGGCCCTGTGGAAGATGTGCAGCGGGTAGGGGTCAGTGGGCGCTCCGGAGTGAATGCTCTTCATAGTCTTTGTGGTGTATTCTGTGGTGACAGGGGTCCAGGTGAGGAAAGTAGGCTGGGTGGCGTTGCTGGTGGACGTTGTTGGGTCGGTGCCTTGGTCGTCAAAGTTGTCGTAGAGTGTCCTGATATTGTGGTGGAAGAAGGAGCCAAATTTGTTGCAAAGGTCCTGGGAGGGAGGGACTTCGGAGGTTTTGCTGTGGGGTCTGGTGAATTCTTGTATGATTGTGTAGAGTTTCTTGGAGTTGTGTGATTTGGAGAGGATTCTGTCCTGAATGAAGTTTCTGAATGAAGAGTTGGTGGTGTGCCGTGGTGGCAGCCCTGTAGGCAGTGCGTGCTTCCCAGGGTTTTACTGTTTCTCCAGGAGAGGTTCCGTGGTGTGACTGAAGGGAATATTGTTTCCTCCGGCGAAGATGGGGTCGAGAGTGTGTCCTGCTGTGTGGGTGGGGTGGTGATGAGTTGCTTCAGTCTAATATTGGAGAGGTTCTCTAGGAGGGTGGTGGAGTTGGGGTCGCTGTGGTTGTCAAGGTGGAAATCCAGGTCTCAGAGCAATACAGAGTCGGTGGAGGTGAGGGCGTGGGGCATGATGTAGTCTGCGATGGTGTTGGTGAATGGGGAGGGGGTCCAGGAGGTCTGTAGGTGAGAGTTCCGCATAGTGTCATTCTGGGGTTGAGCTGAATCTGGAAATGGATGTGTTCCATGGTGGGCGAGGCATCGTTCGAGATGGTGGTTATCAGTCAGAGGGAGCTTTTGTGGACAATGGTGAGGCCTCCTCCAGGGCAATTGGGGCGGTCTTTCCTCAGGATCTTGTACCCTTCGGGGATAGCAGTTGTGATGTCGGTAGCGGAGCTGCTGTTGGTCCAGGTCTCTGTGAGGAAGGCGATGTCGGGCGACAGGGTGTTGAGGAGATCCCAGATTTCTACTGCGTGGAGGTTTGGGTGTGCTGGCGTACTGTGGGTTGGCGGTAGCTGTCTGAGTCCATAGGTGGGTGAAGGTGCGGCGGCAGTGATGTCAGGAGAACAGGCCTTGGGAGTTGTGATTTTATATCTTAAATTATATTATAAATTTACATTTTATTTACATTCATACATATTTATTTTACTTATATTTGGATGCTATGGTTTAGTGAAAATAAATGTTACATTTTAATACATAATTTCAATATTATTGTCTACTTTGATTCTATGTTAATGTTTCATTACTTAGATTTTGGAATAGCGAATGTGAATTTTTTAGAGGTTTAATCGTTTTCTACTGCTAGTGAGGTTGGATTGGGAATAGAAAATCTGACCTCTTCAAAGTTCAACACACTCCTTGTTGTTGCCTACATTGGAGAAGGAATAATAAAATGGACCCATACAAAATCTGATACTTATAAACGGTTGCCCAGGCTGGTGTGGGAATGGAATGCAGACCCATCTAAAGGACAACACTTTGCTTAATGTTGCGTACGTTGAGTGGGAATAGTAAATCTGACCCCTCAAGATTCTTCGCTTTGTCTAGTGTTGCTCAGGTTTGAGTGGGAATAGTAAATATGGCCCCCCCAAATTGAAATATATTCTGTACTGTTACTTATGTTGGAGGGGCAATAGTAAATCATACCCCTTTAAAGTCCAACACTTTCCCTACTATTAATTATTCTGGAGTGGGAGTAATAAATCTGACTCATCCAAAGCCCATAACCTTCATTACTGTTCCTCAAGCTGGAGTGGGAATAGTGTTCACACCCATCAAAAGTCCAACATTATATTTATTGTTGTTTATCTTTAGTAGGAATGGCCTCTCTGACTTCTCCAAAGTCAAGCACTTAGCCAACTTTTTCCCAGTTTGTAGTGGGAATATTTAATCTGACTCCGTAAGTCCAACAATATTACAAACATATGTTTGTGTGTTTTAATTGCATATTAAATTGGAATTAGAATTATTATTTTGTTTCTTTGTTTTTAATTTGTATGCATGTGTAATTTTTTAGAACTTTATTTACATAAAAATTGGTGATAATTTCTAAGCATTTCTGAATGTTTTTATTTTTTTGACCGGTCCACTATTGTTTAGATATCTTTATGTCATTTAATTTATTGTAAATTTGAATTTTTATTTTATGTTCTTTAAGCTTTTTGTTTTGAGAAATGTTACTTTACTTTTTTATATAAGATGTGTATGCAATTATCTGTATGATATATATATATATATATATATCCAGAATCCAAATTGCGGTAAAACTGGCGTGCTGCCTGATCGCTGGAGGTGCACAAAAAATAGCGCTACCGCAAGCGCTAGAAATATGGACAAAATAATTCCCCAATCTCCATATGATTGAAGAACCGGCACTCGTTATCATGGGTATTCTTCCGTTTATTGCATGGTTACACTGCACACACGGACATCACAGGGACGCGTTTCGGCAGTCTCGCTGCCTTTCTCGACCTGTTTATGCGCCATATTGGTGCTTCCTTTAAAAGCTTTACCGTAATAAAAATAGAAGATGCCCTTTGCTTCACATTCACTGGGTATGTGTTTGTATGTGGGAAAATAACATTTATACACAAGACTGCTGCACAACTATAGTTATTCAGAAAAGTCGCAACAGATTAAAGCCTGCAAATTGCTTTCAGGTTTTTTTCCTCTACCTGTGCTACTGAAAGTTATGCCTTTTAGGTCGTTTTATCTCAAAATGTCCCATCATGCATTTTTATGTTACTTGCAAAACCCGGCCCAGATTATTACAAGTCCTTTCAATTAAAAACGGCATCATGATAATGTCTTTTTCAAAAAACCAATAAGTCACACATTTTCTGTCACTTTAGACAATATCCTTTCCAGCGCAGTCGCCCCGTCATGATTACCAATTCCTTCCATGCACTTCTGTTTCCAAGGACATTTCACTGTGCCGCTCGGAAACACCTCACTTGTAAAACATGTTCAAATAGCAGGGAGGAAAACTTACAGTGGCGACTTCATGCTGCTATAACAATGATCCGTGTGTTAAGTGTAGCCAGTTCAAATAAGCAGCAGTAATAGGATCTCATGAAAAGACATGCAGCCCCCCTCCCCATGATGATTTCGGCCCCAGGGATCCCATCCTCTGGGGATCAGCCAATTACTGAAATGGGAGGGGGGGGCCATGTGGCGCCCCTTCCCTGGCCAATTTCAGCCCTGGTGACCCCCCATGCCTGGCCAATTAGTAAAAGGGAGGGGGGCTGCACAGCCTTCCTCCCCAGGCTGATTATGGCCCCTGGGACCCCATCCCCAGCGGCCTAGCAAATTAATAAAAGGGGAGGGTGCCATGTGGCCTCCTCCCCGGGTTGATTTAGGCCCCGTGGAGAGAGTCAATAACCGATAGCAGACAAAATGTTAAAAGGCAATCTTAAATGTAAAACAAGTCTCGAGCAATGCCAGATTCAAATTACTACAGTTCAATATCCTGCATAGATCCTTACGAAGTAAGAAAAGTTTACCATAATAAATCAAACAACTATTGTGAAGTGGGCACATGGGTATGTTTAGTCTTTTATTCTATTGTACCCTCTTCGCTTGAGGATTCCTTCGGATAGAGGATGGAACTCTACTCTCACACACAGTATGTTGCTGAAGTGAAGGCTATATAAAGATGGATGTTGCTCCTCCATGCAGCAGGTGCGCTGAAGGCAGTCAAAATGCAAGCTTGTCTGCACCTCCTTGTGCTGAGACAATGTGTATTAGTGGATCTCCACAAGCATGCAGCATATTGATTATACACAAGATGAGGTGCTGTAGGATAATACTACCGCCAATCATGGGAAACACACCATGGTTAACTATCAAGTAGTGCTCGCTAGGAACAGGCCCCACACTCAAAGGCATAAAAAGATGTGCAGGTTTTCACCCCTGTAAACTGTTCTGGCTGAACGTTGAATTGCCCTACTCTGGCTTCACCCCCAAGGCCCAGAAAGGGCGGCCTGGTTGAGGGGCCTTACAGAATGGGCACAAGCAGTAGAAATGCAGATAAAGGACAATTAGAAGTGATAAAAAAGGAGACACTGACTTGGATAAGTGAATGGCAATGATATGAAAACGGACAGAGCCTTTATGTGACAAACCACCATGAAACCAGGAACTAAATAAGAGCATATATGGAGAGAAACTTGAGTGACAGAAGAGAGCACAAAGAGAGCTTGTTGTAGGGATCCCCTCACCAATAATAGTTTAAATAAAAAGGAAATAGAGGAGACCTTCAAAGAACAGGGATTCATTTGAAGTCCAGCTAGATGGGTGTGGCCGGCGATCAGGCTCAGAATACCTGACTGTATACATTGCTGAAAATTATGTTATGACTTTGAGAATAATGATATGAGTTTGATAAGAATTCATGTGAAATAACATAAACCTGCAAAAAGAAACATCAATACTATGATGAGAATCATGCAAGATGAGGGCTAAAGAGTGAAGGAATAAGGGAGTTTATTAACAATGATACTCATTATCCATGGGAGACAAAAAGTGACATGAAGGCTAATACTTTTTTTACATATATTACCCTGTGTGTGTGTATGCGTGTGTTTGTGTGTGTGTGTGTGTGTGTGTGAGTGTGTGATCTACTAACCTGCCATGGTGGTGGAAGCTGCTTGACATATTTTAGCTGGCAACCACTGTAAAGGACCATTTAGAAAAAGTCTGTCCAACCTCAAAATGGGAGCCCTGGTTGGAGCACTGGTCTCCCATACAATGTGTCATGGAGGTGAAGCCTGCTTAATGATGGCCATGGCTGGTCTGCCTAATTTAAATCCTCTTCAGTAACCCAACATAGTATGATTTTTTCATGCACCGATTTCAAAATACATTTACATGTTATCAATTGTAGGTAAATTGACTTTTGTGGGTTGGATTTGTATGGCCTTCCTGGGATCATTTTTTAGAACATTGCTCTATTATCTTATTGTTTTATTGATTAGTATGATTTTTTCATGCACCTATTTCAAAATACATTTACATGTTATCAAGTGTAGGTGAATTGACTTTTGGGGGTTGGATTTGTATGGCCTTCCTGGGATCATTTATTAGAACATTGCTCTATTATCGATTTGTTTTATTCTGCTAACTTTGTGTATGACTCATAGACATACCACTCTCCAACAACACTTCAAAGGCTGCTTACACAGCTTCGAGGCTTCCCTTGCTAACGGTGTCTGGCATTCACAGCCCCTTGGTTGTGCCTGGGCTGCAAGTGATGTGTCCGTTTTATGCTGACCATTTTTTGGCCTTTTGTTTGCCCTCCAGTGTCCCTGTCAGGAGGCATAGCAAGGACCCAGTTCAGGTAATTGTTCTTTATGACCTTGTGTCATGTAATTTATTTTCAATCATTGTAACTCCCCCCCACCCATTCCTTCTTCTTGCGGCTGCTGCACCTGCAATCATTTGGTGGGATGATAATTGAGGGCCACAATTTTGGGGATCGTTTGTTCTGTCCCCCTTTTGGCCTCATGGTGGCCCTGCCCCTTGGCTCTCATTGGGCCATTTGAAAGATGCGGGCCTATTAGCGTACGATTTTGAGCTTCCATCTGCCCATCTCTTTGTTGCTGCCTGTGGGTGGCAATAACAACAGTTCCCTCTAAGGTTGGCTAATGCCTCCCGGGCCTGTGGTTCAACCCCCCCCCAGCGGGATGAGCTTCCTTTTGGCCTGCTCTCTGTTCACCACTTAACCTTCCAAATAATAAACAACAAGACCTTCTTTGGTATTAGAACAGCCACAGTTTATTATATTCACAAGCTGGTACATACATTTTTCATGAAAGCATCCGTCATTATTGTGTTTCAGACATGCGAATATGTTGTATGTCAATCAAGTCTCTTCATAACTGGTCAATCAGTGAATATCAATTTGTTTCCGTTAACTTTGTACGTCATAAATCATCATACAGTAAGAACAACTCTTTTTAATGGTTGCCAATAAATCATTTTCATCACCATGAGTCCTGTTGTGACAGCTCTTTCTGCTGCTTCTTAGTGCAGCGGAAAACGGCTTTGAGGCTTCCGTTGCATGTGATGGCTGGCATTCCCAACTGTCACCAGCTCCCCCGTCCTCTACCCCAGCCCAGAGTAACATTGGGCTAGCCTACAAAAAAACCTAACAGTTTTAGTGTGCCCATGATGTTCAGTAGGAACATGTCCATCCCAACATTGGACAAGTGAACCTTGTTGTCTGCATAGTAACCTGCCATTTATAGATTAATAAAGCTATGCATGGCAAACTCATCACAATGCAAACACAAGGAGATAATGGACGGAGTGCTGAAACTTTTCAAACACTCACCCCCAGTCACAGATCTGGGTTGAATCCATCATCATTCTTTAGCTCACTTTGCCACCCCAGTTCAGACACAGCTATATGCAAATCAGTCTTGACCCTGTGCCTCATGGGAACAGTCCAGACCGAACTGCCAAGCCATGTCTTCCTGGACCGGAATCAAGCATCCTGGGACCGGTTTCGGGCTAACAGCCCTCATCAGCCAGGCTAGCTTGAATCCAGTGGCAAAGTGAGCAAGGGACCCACGTCTGGGCATACCCTGCCAACTTAGGGTGAACAAAGCAAACACAAGGAGATAATGGACGGAGTGCTGAAACTTTTCAAACACTCACCCCCAGTCACAGATCTGGGTTGAATCCATCATCATTCTTTAGCTCACTTTGCCACCCCAGTTCAGACACAGCTATATGCAAATCAGTCTTCACCCTGTGCCTCATGGGAACATTCCAGACCGAACAGCCAAGCCAAGTCTTCCCTGGACCGGAATCAAGCATCCTGGGGCCGGTTTCGGGCAAACAGTCCTCATCAGCCAGGCTAACTTGAATCCAGTGGCAAAGTGAGCAAGGGACCCACGTCTGGGTATACCCTGCCAACTTAGGGCGAACAAAGTAAACACAAGGAGATAATAAACAGAGTGCTGAAACTTTTCAAACACTCACCCCCAGTCGCAGATCTGGGTTGAATCCATCATCATTCTTTAGCTCACTTTGCCACCCCAGTTCAGACACAGCTATATGCAAATCAGTCTTGACCCTGTGCCTCATGGGAACAGTCCAGACCGAACTGCCAAGCCATGTCTTCCCTGGACCGGAATCAAGCATCCTGGGACCGGTTTCGGGCTAACAGCCCTCATCAGCCAGGCTAACTTGAATCCAGTGGCAAAGTGAGCAAGGGACCCACGTCTGGGCATACCCTGCCAACTTAGGGCGAACAAAGCAAACACAAGGAGATAATGGACGGAGTGCTGAAACTTTTCAAACACTCACCCCCAGTCACAGATCTGGGTTGAATCCATCATCATTCTTTAGCTCACTTTGCCACCCCAGTTCAGACACAGCTATATGCAAATCAGTCTTGACCCTGTGCCTCATGGGAACAGTCCAGACCGAACTGCCCCACAATGTTCATGTTTCTCTTAGACCTTTCAACTGCACCGTGACTCAATGCCCCTTGCCATTCATATCTCGATACCATTTCTGACCATAGTATGTCTGCGTGGCAGAGCAGTTGGGAGACAGATTTCAGATCTGCAATCATCATTTCTATAGTGTCTTGCATCTAGCTCTGTGAGGTCGTTCGCGGCCTAGATGTACTACTATGGCGTCCAGGCTTCCAAGTGCTTGCTGCACACCTCACACTTTCAGCAGGAGCTGGTTCCACTTTATACCAGGCTTACTTAACCATACTACTTTGGTGTTGTGCAGTCATATTGCTCCGTACAGTTTCCATGCGGTAGCCCACCACTGCATGATGTATGAATGGCCTAGTAGCCAAACCGTCAACCCACCTGCTTGGGTCTCTGTGTTGAAAAATTAGCCTTATGCTAGTTCTTGACAGGCCTGATGTAAGCTTTAACAGCACAGGACTTCCATCTCCCGAGCCGTAGGTTACCCTCTGCCCCCCAGTGGTGTGCAGCAGCGGTTATGGCTACCCCGATTTGGAAGGAATAGGACCCAAAGTGCACCAGCATTAGGCCTGCCCGTGGCAATGACCTAAGCAATACAGAAGTGAATTAGAATCTGCTGAGATAGCTTCTATTGCCATATATTGCGGTCTGTCTTGCAGGTATCTGTGGGTCGTGCATGCAGGGCAATACTTATTGGAAGAGAGGCAACCCAAACACGTGAATCTGCCCTTACTTCCTGATCACGGCACTATGGGGTTGTCCCCCATGTACAAGTCCTGCAGCTGGAGACATGCATTTCCCGGATCAGTGTTGGAGGGGGCCACAAGCTCACTTATTCTGTAGACCTCATAGAGTTCTAGGGAAAATGCTGCCTTGAGCAGGTAAGTCTCCCTGATAAACGAGCATGTGGGGGGTAACGTGTGCAATATTGCCTTAAATATAGTGAAGTCAATAGGCTGCCTGCTGTCCTCATTTTTTGCCTGTAGGTGGCCCCATCACTGTATGGCAGTGTGGCAGTAAAATGAGTTTGTCGGATGCACGCTTTGAATTCTTCTGCCTTGTTGCTGTTACAAATTCTCGCTCCCCCTTGTCGCCTCATGAAAGCAATCCCAACACTTACGATAAGTGGAAGTGTTTTTCGCTGCCAGTAATTTGCAAATTAGTATTGTTAGGTTTTCTCCACTACTTCGCACAAGTAGACCAGCAGGGGCATAATCTATTCCTCTGCCCACTGCACCAATTGGCGGAACCTCATCCACTGGAAATGAGAGAGATCATCAGCAATAGAATTATTGCATCCCGAAACATATTTAGCCTTTCTCACTATATACATGTTCAGTTGGCAGCTCACCAGGAACTGAAGCAGATCCAACAGTTTTGCTGCCCCTTGGATTATTGCTTGAACCACTTCATGGATGTGAGACCACAGTGCCACCTGCTTGTTGGCCAGTCTCTTGTGCCATAGTGAGAATGCCACACTGATAGGAAATAGTTCTAGTAGGGTCACATTTCTTGTCCAACCTACCTTGTGCCACTTCTGCCACCACTGCGCTGTGTACAGTGCTGACCCCAGGATTGTGCCAAAACCTTCACTCCCATCGCATCTGTGTACCAGCTTAATTTGCTCTTCTATCACTCATGGTTCCCGCCACACTAATGCTCAGTTATAATCATTTAGGAAAGTCTGCCATCTAGCCAGATCTTGCTTGACCCCTGCCATCAATCTGACCCTGTGGTGCTTCTGAGAGAGGATTTTTATTAGCCAAGCCAGGCGCTTGGCAAATGTGTGCCCCATTGGAATGAACCCCGCATCAAGGTTGAGTTTTCCTAATAGCTGTTGCACCTCCCTTAGGGTCGCCTTTTTCTTGGTTAGCAGCCCCTCAATGACCTGTTTCCATTCTGACACCTTTTGGGCTGCAAGTCTGCATACTCCCTCCACTGAGTCTAATTCTATCCCGAGGAATGTAGTTCGGGTTGTGGGGCCCTCTGTCTTCTCATGTTCGTATCAAGCTCATCGGTTATGGATATGAAGTGATCCAATAAGCTACATTTTTCAGTGTTGGGTTTCTCCCATGAACAAGAAGCCATCCAGGTAGTGCAACTCCACCCCTTAAGGCATCTTTCTCCTAGTGCCCATTCTAGGAAAGTCCTAAATGCCTCAAAGTATGCACAGAATATGGCACAGCCCATGAATAGGCATTTATTGGAGTAGAAGGAACCATCTAACTAGAAGGATAGCAAATGGAGATTGTCATGGTGCACTGGGAGGAGCCAGAAGGCTGACTCCACATCAGCCTTTGCCATCAAGGTTCCCTTACCCACTGCTCTCAGCAGGTCAACTCCCTCATCCAGTATGGCATATGATACTGAACACTGTTTCTGATCTAGCATGTCATTCACTGATCTCCCTTCTGGGTAAGACAGGTGATGAATGAGCTGAAACTGGCCTAGTTTCTTCTTGGGACAACCCCTAGCGGAGAGAAAATTAAGTCCTTAAATTGGAGTTCTCTAAATGGACTGGCCACGCAGCCCAGCTCAAGCTCCTTGGTCACTTTTCAATTTACGACCTCGCCATTCTCAGCAACAGACTTGATATTATCACAGAGCCGCATGAGCATCTTTATAAGGGATGTGGAAGAGGCACAGGAAGCCCTCTGCTAGTAAACATATATTGTCCTGTTTGTAGCATTAGCTGAGTAACTGAATGAGGCATCTGAATTGTATAAGGGTGGAGGCTAACCCTGTCGCCCTCTCATTTCCCCAGTGGGGTTCTGTTTTACTTCTATGTGACGCTCCTTGTTTTCATTACTCCATTTTCCCTTTCTGCATTTGCTGGCTGGATGGGATCTACAGCAACCGCTACATGCGTGTCTAAATTTGCCTGCTTTTCCCCAGTTGCAGTCCCACATCTCGAATTTCCGGCAGGTCACAGGTTGCGACCTTGTGGGTTTTTCCCCTGAAAATTGTTTGCCCTTGCTACCTTGCTCTTTTTGCTTCCATAAAACCAAAATGTATGGTCATGTGGCTCCACTCCCTCATGTGCAGCGACCATTTGCTGGGTAAAACCGGCCATGTCCTGGTGATCCCAGTCTATGATAGGCCACGTTTGCATCCTTGCCCTAAAATCCTAATTTTACCTCAACCGAGCCTCCCCATGATATTTATGCTGCATTTCGTGTACCTTCTGCTCATATGACCACGGTGCTGCTGCTCTCTGTGGGAATTAATCAATGAATACGCATGCCAAGTGTGAAACGCATGCAGCCCGCAATCATTGGACCGCTCTAATCGAGGCTTGCGCCTCTCCCTCCTGTCCTCGTCTTTCTTGTCTTGTGTCATTAAATCAAGGCCTGTCTGTTTGGCTTATAGCAGTCAAAATATGTCAAATGAACTCTCTATGCCATATTCTCTCTTTTATGGCTAGAGGTATCAGGCTTGCAAGCCCGGTCTCACGCGTTATTATGGGTGGGTCACCTGGGGAAGGCCTAATGTAATTGCTGGCTGACTTGCCATTCTCCGCGCCTTGTGAGGTGCCACCTCCCCATGCCACTGTCGGGTCTGCCGCAGCTATTTAACTGTCGCAAATTGCTGTCACATGGGCATCCTTTATTGGCCCGTCCTGAGCTTTGCCACTGATGTGCCTTGTTTGTCTGCACTGTCTGTTCTGTGCTGGCTGCTTCTGCCCTTCTTTGCTTGGTGCGGTGCCCCCACTCCTTCTCTAGTTCTGCTGCTCCCCCTTGTCACAATCCTGTGTCTGCCCTTGTCTGGACCAATAATAAGGTCCTGGCCGTGTGTATGATGGAGGAGGGGAAGTCCCCATATGGCCAACGCTGTGGCATGGCCACCATGGCGGAGATATTAGTGGCGATGCATAGTATTGCGCTTGCCCTCCTAAGGTGGTTGGTGTGTTATTGCCACTTAAATCGCACTTGTCGCCCCTGGGTTGTGGCCAGCCATCTGAGTTAACCACCCCAACTATGTGCCTGAGAAGTTCTGTGCTTGCCAGGCCTTCCCCCCTCCTCTCGCAAGCAGCGCGTGTCTCACCCTCTGTTGACAGGGAGCAGCTCTCACCTGCCACTGTGTGCCTACTGGGTACTGCTGTGTAAGTTCCATGTGTTGTACGGTTCCTATTTTCTCAGTAAGACTGTGCATTTGGGCAACAGAAGCATCAAAACTATGTGGGTCTGGGTCCGCACATGCCATCAGAATATGTTGACCTGATTCCTGGGTAGCTCACAGTATACCATCTGGGACCCTAAACTGAGAGGACGCCTGATGGTGTCTGCAACTTCAGAACATGGCAGCTCTAATTCCCCCAAGGAAATCATGGAAACAGATCTTGCCCTTTCATTTGTAACTCAGCCATGCCCAAAGAGGTAGAGAAATACACAAGTGAAGCTTCAAATATTTATTGAGGCAGCTGGAATCTTGTGTAAAAATATATGCTCTGCAATGATTAATAGACTGAAGCAAACCAGTGTCACCAGCATTACAAGAATGGTGAACAATATGAATTCAACTAATGTAAAATTGCATTAGATTATATGAATACATATAATTGTACTCCTATATAGCTTTGCCTATCCTAATGAGCATAGGTGTGCTAATCTGCCAGAGCTCCCAGAGTGGTCTAACTCACCATTTACCTGTGTGCGTGTATCACCCGACAGCCAGGTCTGGTGAAGAGCAGGATGCCGTCCTTCTCAGGATAGGAATGGAATCCAGCTGTGATAGAATTCAGGCACAGCGTGACCATGAAAATCCTGTTGAAATGCTCCTCTGCCCAAGCAAGAACTCATTCAGTGTTATATATTAAACCTATGCATTCAGTGCCTGATCTCTCGACCGGCCTCATCCTGTCGAAATGCTCCTCTGCCTAAACAAGGGCTCATGCGGTTTATGTATTAAACTAAACCTGTGCATTCAGTGCGTGAGCTCTGGACCAGCTGCATCTTGTTTATTATACCCACCCAGGGCTGTTGCCTAACAGACAACAATCCATAACTGCTTGCGCAGAGTACTGAGGACCTTTCACAGCGTGTTCTAAGAGATGAAAATGTGCCTACAAGTAAATGCACATGTAAGCAATTATTTTCGGAGTATGCTGATGTGCAAGCACAATGTATTACAAAGGTCACTGTTTAAAAGATGTCCACTTTAAACATGAATATGGAAAATGGAAGTGTTTGTGCCCAGGGACTATTCAACTACATGACACCCACTTCTTGTCTTTAAGGTGACTAAACATCCAGGCTAAATATAAAAATACACCCTTAGACTAAAACACTATATAATTTAAAACTTAAAGCCTAAAAATATATGTATCACTTTAAAAGTAAAAAGCCTAAAGAAAGCCAAATTGTTAAAAAGCCAATAAAAATATGGCATTCCTTTCTGCAATAAAAAAGTAAAATTTTACATTTTAAAAAGATGATGAATTATAAAATGCTTAGATTTCATGATTGGTCAAAAGTCCAGAGAGTCAGTAGGAACACTATTGTTCCCAGCATCAGCAGATGATTTTCCGTTGGATCCCAAGAGACAAGTACAAATGTCCAACACACACAGCAGCCACTGAAGGTGGGGAAACCAGTAGAGTTGCCAGTGATGAAGAGCCAGGTTCTGCATCCGTGGATGACTAATAATATGTATTCTGTAACAATGATAATCTCCCAGGACATCCATGCAGGTGAATTCTTAACGAACCCGTCAGCAAGGTGCACAATATACACCAGAACACCGGCTGTACACAATGTAACCATAAAGGACAGAGATAAATTCTCATTCAGTTCTTGAAGCAAGGGCGTGACAAAATACTGTATCATTCTATCCCAACACAGCAGCACATGTGGAAGTGCCATATTCATTTAACCATGAGGTGGAACATCTATTGAGGAGCAGCAAAAATAGAACCAAAATATCAACAATCAGAAATATGATGAGTGGCAAACCTCCGAACATGGCAGACACAATGGAGCGTATAACAGATGGAATCACATAAGAAGACAGTCTGGCATGTACTGACAAACGCAGACTAAATCGCCTTAAAAAGTGTACTATTCCCACAGTATTAGATGCGGTACACAAGTTCTCCAAAATGTTGTAGAAGGTTGGTGCATAGTAGCGTTTGGAACAAAACTTCTATCTGGAACAATAAGGCTTTCAGTCGGCTTAAACTATCAAAGTTCATAGCAGAAATAGCAATTTAAGGCCAAATTGTCACTCCCCTATCTGTGCAGACTGGTGCAAATAAAACGTTTCCACAGCAGATCACTATCCGGGAAACAGTAATCCTATATGGCACTCCCAGTTTCATCCAACAGCAACATTGGTCATTCAACATTAAATAACTTAATTGCACAAATTATGGCAGCTAGAGAACCTTTGGGATAACAGTCTAAGTTCACCTTGGATCCATTGCAAGCCCTGTGAAGTGTCAACTCGCTGCAAAATAATGAATGTCTGAAAGTGTTCTTGCAGTCTGTCCCGCTGAGAAATACCTCAGTTTCTCCATTTCTACACCTGGACTCCAAAGATAAGACCCATTGCTCTTGCACAAATCTCTCCCCTAAGGCCTTATATTTGCCAGCCTGAAAATGTTTCAAACTGCTCATGAAGTGAAATATTGGTATTGGTAAAGATATAGGGCCATATGTATCAAAGTTAGGTTTTGCGATTCTCAAATAGCGAATTTTTGAGAATTGCTATTTGAGAATCGTAAAACGAGATGTATGTAGGATTTGCAAAAAAAATTGCGAATCCTACATATTCCTTAATTGCGAATCGCAAATTGCGATTCGCAATTAAGGAAACCCTCCCCATTCATTCCTATGGGCCTAAGGGCCAATAGGAATGAATGGGAAGACATTCTCAATTTGCGATTAGCAATTAGAGAATCGCAAATTGAGAATGCAATTTCAAGGTTGCAAGAGTGTCAAAAGGACACCCTGTTGCACCCCTGAAATAAGCATGGGTGCACACGTGGCGCACATACATGCCCTAAGGGCATGTATGTGCGCCACATTGCACTTTGAAAAATGCAAAAAGTGCATTTTTCTAAGAAATCGCATATTACCACCGACTTGAAGTTGGTGGTAATTTGCGATTCCTTAAGGCCAAATTGCACTTTTTGGTGCTTCTTACATTGCATTTAAGGAATCGCAATTTGCAATTCCTTAAATGCATTCACAAAATAGGGAATCGCAAATTTTGCGATTCCTTATTTTGCGAGGCAGTTTTTCCTTCATACATACCACTAAGCCAAATTGCGATCGCAAACGCTGAAATTCTGCGAATTTCAGCGTTTGCGATCGCAATTTTGTTTGATACATGTGGCCCATAAAGTCATGTGTGATCTAAGCTGCTGACGGTGTTTCTGCCACAGTGAATGGTAACTTCTCTAAATGCTTTATGTAAAACATGGTGTATGGTGCATCTTTTTTAGCCATTTTCTTCTACTCCTTGGTCAAATTATAGGACAAAAAGAAATTGGAAATGCCGCCATGGCATGCGACCACTGAGGAGAGTTTCTAATGTCCAGCTCAATAACATAATAGAGCAGAGCTGGCTCTGCCCATGTTGTAATAGGGACATATAACTCTGTATTATGTCAATAGCTGATGACACAATGTTACTCAAAGAAAAAATTCTATTGGATAATGTAGTCATGCCATTGTCTACGACTGCTAATGTTTTGTCCAAATTAACTCTGTCAACTTCACGTATCAGTTCAGCAGCTTCCTGCTTCAAAGCTTTCCAAAGCTTGTTGTACAATGCATACAAGAAACGTTTATGACAACGCTTTCTAGGACCTACCAAAAAATCCTGCATATCCATTTCATCGGAAAGGAGAGACAAGTGTGTTTTCACATCATATAATGTGGAGTGTCGTAACCACCTAAGGCATAACTTCCCCACGGTAAAAGTTGTTCCACTCCTGAGTGTTGTGTCTGCACATAACGAGGCTCAGGCCTGTTTATTCTAAAGCCCTTCTTGTTGTTCAAAAAACATGCATGACAGCCATTGGGGTTTAATGGCCACACTAACCACCCCTCAGGACTGGAATGTAGAGCACTGTATGTACCATTCTTAAGCATGTTGTTGAGCTCTTCCTCCGTGTGGCTTGTAAATTGTTGCCAATTTTCTAAATGTGTGAATGTGGGAATGCTTGGTGTGTTCAAGTCTTTTATCTTGCTGAGGCCCAGACAAGATGTTTGCTACACTGTTTTGTTCTGGAATATTATCTGTCTTGGTATTGGACTTGCTGTAAACAAAGCCCCATTAACTTGAACTTGCCAGTCTTTTGTTCCCCAGACAGACTTTAAGTCAACTTTTTCCTGCCAAAACCTAAGCCCTTGACAACTGGGAAATAAAAGAAGCAGACTATATCGATTTGGTATCCGTTAGCTTATTTTTCTTTGCCAGTGAAGGAACCAGTTTATAGTAATAAGACACTGGGTCTACATGATTGTTGCTATAAAAAAAATTTAAAATGTTGTCATATGTTTTTGAACTGCCGACAGGTGGTGCTGGGCAATATTCCCTTCGGGTATAATTAAATACTGCACGTGGAGTACTACCGCTGTTTAAGAAGTGGTGCGCATAGTGGTGAAAACAATACATATCATCATAATTGGACACCCTACTATACATATCTTCATTCTCAAATACAGTATAATGTTCTTTCTCAGGAGGCATAGACTTTACAGTATATTAGTCCCAATCATCAGAGATGGTGCCTGGAGTAATAACATCTTGAAGTGCTAATTTAAAAACATAGGGTATTTGTAAAATTTCAAAAGGGACCTGATCCCAAACAATTCCGTCAAGTACCAGAACCACTGAAATGTTAACAAGGAACAGGTCTCTTCGCACTTTGTTTGATAAACCTGAACTACAGGTTCAACCGCAGCTCTTTCTGGGAGATAGTGTCCATTTGAGAGCAAAAGACACAGTTACAAAGGCAATTCAAATTGAAAGGAAAAGCAATGCCAGTGAAATCCAAATAGAAATCCATGGTGGAACAAAATATATTGTTTTGAGCCACATTATGTTTGAATGAGTTCCATACAACATGTCTGACGGATCCGATGAAAAGTAATCAAAATCCATGAAATAGCCAGAAGCAGTCTCTGCAAAAACAAGGACATCATGCGATATTATTGGACTTATAATTGAGTCCAACAGTGGAACACAGTAAAATACTTTCTTGCTGACATTTGTTGATGATTTCGTGGAGTTGCATATGCAGCTTGAATGTTGTTAGTTGATGTGACTGGAAGTAGCATAACTTAAGTGTCAGATGCCCTTAGCTGGGTAGTAGTACCGTCAATGTTGGTTAAAGATTGTAATGGGGTGTCCTGTATGGTAGTGAGAGGAGGCGGGTAACTGCTCAGGATGTCTTATGGCCTACTGTTAGGACTGGCCACATGGTGTGGTATGATAAGATCGATTGCCAGAAGCCCTTTGTTTTTACAACCAGCAAGAGGTGGCAAAAGTGCAGTTCTGATTCCTTTAACCACCAGTACAGACACAGGTGCTCTGTATGATAGGCCAAGTTCTGTTTTGTCCACAATATTCTCTTGGACCAGATTCCCGATCTTTGGAATCCAGCCAGGAGCTGCTGGTTGCTGCACCACTTCCCCGTGGCTGAATGTTTCTTCAATTCATTGTTGTTGTTTTCACTGAAGTCATTCAGTTCCTGCAAGGCAGCCAAATGTTCACTGATATCAAAAGGCACTTCCATCACCACTGGTACAGGATTGTCTCAGTCAGGTGCATGCATCGGGACCACAAACAGGATCTCATATGGAGATCTTATTGGCAGATTATGTAAAGAACTATGAACCCCATATAGGTGATCCACTAACTACAACCGGAACCTAATACTCTAGCTGTTAAAGACTGCTTTAAGTCATGGTTCTTCCTCTCCACAACCGAGTTTCCCTCAGGATGGTATGGGAAAGAGCATTGCTCAGTTACTCCCAATGTTTCCATGGTATCCTGGTAAGCCTTAGAAGCAAACACAGAACCTCTGTACGAATGGAATGAAGCTACTGCACATGTCCTGATGAAGATTTGCAAATCTTTAATAACAGTTTGAACATCAGCCGATCGCTGAGGCCATACCCACAGGAATCTAGAGCAGGAATTCACTACTAGTAGTATGTATTTAAAACAGTCATCAGAAGTTACTATCAGCATTCTAGATTGCTGATAGCAACATGTCATATGGTTCCTACTTTCTCAGCAAGACTGTGTGTGTGTGTGTGTGGGCAACATAAGCATCAAAACTATGTAGAATATATCCCTAACACCAAAGACGTCTCCATTTAATTGGTGAGTAGGGTCTTTGGCAAATTAATTAAAACTACTTGGGGGACCCATTAAATAAGTACCCAAACTAGAACGCTGGTAGCACCATGTTGTATGGTTCCTACTTTCTCAGTAAGACTGTGTGTGTGGGCAACATAAGCATCAAAACTATGTAGGACTGAGTTTGCACATACCATCAGAATATGTTGACCTGATTCCTGGCTAGCTCACAGTGCCCCATCTGGGCTCTTATACTGACAGGGCACCAGATGGTGTCTGGAACTTCAGAACATAACAACTTTAATTTCCTCAAGGAAATCGTGGAAACAGACCTTGCCATTTTGTTTGTAACACAGGCATGCCCAAAGAGGTATACAAGAAATACACAAGTGGTGTTTCAAATATTTATTGAGGCAACTGGAATCTTTTGTAAAATATATGTGCTGCAATGATTAATAGAATGAAGCAAACCAATGTCACCAGCATGACAAGAATGGTGAACAGGATGAATAATTCAACCATTGTACAATTGCATTAGGTTCTATGAATACATATTATTGTACTCATATCTAGCTTTGCCCATCCTGATGAGCATATGTGTGCTAATCGGCCAGAGCTCCCAGAGTGGTCTAACTTCACATTTACCTGTGTGCATGTATCACCCGACAGCCAGGTCTGGTGAAGAGCAGACAGCCGTCCTTCTCTGGATAGGAATGGATTCCAGCTGGGCTAGAATTCAGGCACAGCGTAACCATGACAATCCTGTCAAAATGCTTCTCTGCCTAAACAAGGGCTTATGCGGTTTATGTATTAAACTAAACCTGTGCATTCAATGCCTGAGCTCTGGACCGGCTGCATCTTGTTTATTATACCCACCTAGGGCTTTGGCCTAACAGACAAAATCCATAGCTGCTTGCGCAGAGTACTGAGGACCTTGTACAGAGTTTTCTAAGAGACGATAATGTGCTTACGAGGAAATTCACATGTAAGCAATTATTTTCGGAGCATGCTGATGTGCAAGCACAATGTGTTACAAAGGTCACTGTTTAAAAAGATGTAAACTTTAAATGTCATTGTTTAAATGTGAATATGTAAAGTGGTAACGTTTATACCCAGGGCCTATGCAATTACATGACATGTGCACTCTGCGTGCCTGTGCCACCAGGTTTTTCCTCGCTGGTGCTCCCATCATGGTTGGCAGGGGTGTGGGGGTGCGCCTCCTCCTGTTTGAAGCCACTGGTGTGGCTGCATGCCCCCTTGCAGGTGTGTCCCTTGACCAGAGCTTCCACTGGTATTCTTGCGACAGTCCTGTTTGACCCTCCTTTGCTTCTTCCTGCCTCTTTGCTCGGTGCCCCAAGAGTGCCCGCTGCTCCTCGACCTCCGCCTGGGCCACCTTGCTCGCTTCGCCTCGGTGTGACCTCTAGGGGGACATTCTCCATCACTGCTGCTGCTGCTCCTGTCCTTTCTGCTGCCAGTTTGCCTTGCATTGTGTTCATGAGTCTGTTCTTTTCTTTGTAGTGGGCCCAACACCTGTTCCAATTACCAGTCACTCCTGTGCTTGCCCACTGCCTCTTTAACCCGCTCGATCATCTGGGTTAGCTCACTTTTTTCAGCCACTGGTGCTGGCATGTTTCTCCTGCTTGTAGCCTTTGTGCTGCTTTCTTATGGAGATTGGGAGGGGCTTGCCTTTGCTGGCAGCCCATGTACTCACCGTCACCATCCCTAAATCATGCGGGCTTGCGACGGGTTTGTTTCTCTGCCCGCTCGTCACTGCTGAGGGATGCCTCCATATTGTTGCTCCTCATGTCAAGGGGCCTGGGGAGGAGCATCACCTGCTTTTCTATCAAGCACAGTGCGGCCGGCATGCAGCCACATGGCCGCTCCTGGTTTTGGTGCTTTGGGAAGGAGTATGTGCATCACCGTTCCAAGCCATTACCAACCCACTGCTCTGGGAGACACCTCTTGTTTGGGTCCTCAACCTCACAGTGGCTAGTGTGAGATGCTGCCCATAAGTTCTTCACTACAGTTCAGTGGTATGAAGTACACCGCTCTGGGTTCTCTCCGCTTGTAGTCACAGGAGACGACTGCTTCTTCGGCCACCATCCTCGCTGCTCACTGCCCATTCAGGGACTCTTCCTACCACTTGTGGCCCGCCGCTGACAACTGCAGCCAACATTCATTCTCATCTTCACCTACAGCCTAAAGGTGACTCTGATAAACATCCATTCCTTGGCAAAATAAAAATGTGGGGTTTAGTCACTGCTTTCAGATTATACCATAGAGCTTGTCTTCTTAACATAGACATGGCTTCATAAAGTGTCTAACCCAGACATTTCAATTGCTATTCTAACATAACCACTAGTAGAACAGTGGCAGGGGTGGTGAGATAGCTAAAGCATTCAAATCACATCTAAAGCTGACCCTCTTAGATGTTGCAGATCCGGTAATAGAGAAGGTTTTGGTTTCCTGCTCGAGTGTTCCTAGGCTCCAGGAATGTTACTGTCAATTAGTCTATCAACCCCCTACCTCCCTGGACAAAGCAACAAATTTGGGGGAGAGGTGCCTATCGAGGGGCGTAATCTATTGTGTTGTGAGATTTCCATCTTTATATAAATCCCCTACTTGCACTTGAGCCAAAAACATTTTAGAAGTCAGGAAGTCTTTTGTATTTAGCAAAGAATTAATAGGGCCTTCTCATAAGGCATAAGTCTCACGTAGATCTTTCATTTTTCTCTAAAAATATTGTGAATCGTGTTCAAGTGTTCACCCTTACATGAACTAACTATTCATTCATCCTTTTTTTATTGGATCTAGGGGAGCAGTCTAATTTCACTCAGTCTTTCCTTGAAAATGGAGTCTCCTACCCTTGGAATCAATAAAAAACAACTTGGAATTAAGATTTTGCATAGGGTTTCATTTCATGACAAGAAGATATTGATGAACTTTGGTATAGTTTTATTAACTGTTTTAATGATACCTTTGACCAATAACTCCCTCTTTTTCACATAAACCGACACCATAAGACACCTAAAAGCATATAGCTTGTCAGTGGTGGATAGAATTAAAGATTAGAGGTTCGACTGTTTGAATGCCAATGGCTTCTATCTGTTCTGAGTTATCACTAGCACTCTTTTGTGCCCAGTTAAACAGAATTAACCATTCTCTCATTAAGACTCAACTTCTTTTCTTGGTGGGTCTAGTGTTCAGGCTGATAACTCTTCTATATCCCTTTTACGAATGTAGTAGTCCTTAATATACTACATCAATGATTACAGCTTTTTCATAAAAATGTGTGAAATACAAAGCAGTCTCTCTCACGGCAGGTACCCACATCAAGAAATGGTATAGGTAATGTCAACTTCTTCCACCCAAGACTCGCTGCTAATCTCCAAATTAGTAGTCATAACTGTGCTTATGAACTTTGAGTCAGGATTGGCAGATGGTGTTTGTCCTCCAAAAGAACTAAAGATTTCAGCCTCCAATATTGTACCGATACTCACTTTTAGTCTTAACACTTCCTTCTAAATTGGGTCATGCCAAAATAATGGAAGGAGACCTTATTGAAACTCCTGTGAAAAAATCGTAGGTCAGCTTCTTTCCTGCTAATGGTTACCAAAATTAGTTAATGTTTGCCCCCTTTTCTGGATGACCATTAGTTGCTGATTATTAGATAGGATTCAGGTCTGGTTTAGAGAGAGTGTGAGTGTTAATTGTTGCCTTTAATTAACTTGATGAGGTTTGGATGAGAATCTGACTACCTGCCTCATTCTGCTGGATTTTTCAGCTGCTTTGAAAACAGTTGACCGTTCCATCTTGATCCAGCTAATCAAGGAGGAGGGCATACATGGAATCTCAAAACAATGTATGGTATTCTTCCTCGCTGTCAGAAGCAAAATCCTAAAGCTGCCTCCTTTCCTGTCAGAGTCTCTACAAGTACAGTGTTGAGTTCACATATGTTGCTCTCCTCTAATCATCATGCTCCTATGCCACAGTTTATATTGAAATATGCTAAAACTTTCAGAAGTATCAAATGTAGGATTAATGCCTACCTGTCTGTGGTGTTCCATTGGATGAGTTTTAACTCTTTAAGGTAAATGACTTCAGAATAGAAATAATAATGCTTGGGGAGGAGTACCCTTGTTTCCAGGATCTATTGCCATGTTATATGGGTAGGATTCCTGCATTGTCCCACAAGTAAAGAGTTTGGGAATTTTGATAGATAAGGAACTCAGCTTAATTCCCCAGGTCAAATTAGTAGTTTCTACCTATTACTATCAGATGCGAATCATGAAAAAGATTAGTCCTTTCATTGCTGTCCATCTTAGAGCATGTTTCTTAAATGCTTTGATCATCTCCGTACTTGATCATGCAAGAGCATATTATCTGGGTCTCTCAACCTCTTTTATCCAGCCCCTGAGACTAGCCCAAAATATGGCAGCTTGACTGTAGGAAACTCAAAATGGCCTCACAGAACCAGCCAGTTGTCCACTGGTTGGCTGCCCACAGCTGAATTAAATTCAGATATCTTTGTCTGGTACATAACAGTTTATCAGCTTTGGGTTACCTAATTTGTAGATCTTCCTTCCTAGATATGTTTCCACTTATGCTATAGATTACTCCTCATTTATGTTTCCACTTATGCTATACTTTCCTCCTCATTGCCTTTGTTGTTGTTCCCCTGCTTTAAAAAGTCTCTCTGCAACAATCTACCTTTATCACTGTGTCAACTAAATCTGATTTGGTGTCCTACAAAGCATAAAAGACAAATTCATTATTAGCGACCACCTTTCAATCTAAATCCATCACTGGGGTATAAAATAGTGACACATCACTCTCTGTATCAGATGCTCTAGGTCACTTCATTATAATGTACTTATGTCAATATATATAAATGATAAATAAGTGTAGTAACTTTTTTATGGATTTTATTTAGCAAGTAGTCAAAATTGGTTCTAAATAAAAGTAAAAATTAATAGTTGTTAATTAATACATTTCAGGTTTTCATGGTGAGTAATACAGTGTATTATGGATAATGTAGGGCATATGCATAACACCAAGGCTTGCATAAAAATGTGTTATTTTTGCCTTATGAGCGTGATGTGCTAACCAAAGTACACTGTAAATGCTACATGTATTGTTTAGATGTACCTTCTACTTTAACAATAAATAAAACATGTTTACATTAAACCCTTGGGAGCTAAGGGCATGCTGGACACATTCTTTGCACCGGTCAGTGCTCTGCATGTCTTAGCACATCTTCGCACTCACCCGCAGGGGACACACTGGTGCTCCCCTTGATACCACTGCAACAAGCCTTCAGGTGGATAGCAGTGGAGAGCTTCCGCTGCCACCCCGACCCTTCCGCCACAGCAATCTGATGACATGGAGCGTCAACGTCATCAAGAGGAGAAAGTAAGGCTCTGGAAGCTATTTGCCTTCAGAATGTCCATGAGGTAAGCACTCTAGCCTTGGGGAATGGGGAATCAGGTGGGAAGAAAAAAACCAGGGGAAAGGGATGAGTTTTACCTTTCCCTCAGTGTTTTCCTTCAGTGCAATCCTGCTGCTGAATCACGGGTGGAACCACAATTGTGCAGCAGGAATGCACCTACTAGATACCAGGGAGGTATTTTTGCTGGGGGGGTGGACCCTGTGGCAAGGGTCACTCTAAGATTTAGGGCATAGATGTTTTAGCAGGTTTCCACCCCCTCTAAAATATAGGCTGCCTTCCCCCAAAGGGGGTGAAAAATTACCAGACACCAGGGAATTTTTATTTTCTTTATGTTGGGGAGCAGCCCCTTAGGGGCAGATGAGCTACTTGTCAGGCCAATCTGCCCCCAAGGAGGGGGGGCACAACACACCAGGTACATTTTATTTTACATATGTCGGGGAGCGACTCCTTGGGCAAGGGTCGCGCCCCATTTTTTAACGCTCATCTCCATTGTTTTCCTCCCCTTGCAGGGACAGATTGGCCATTTTTAGGGATATATGCCCCCAGGGGGATCAGAAAACCACTAGCCACTATGAATATGCTTTTTACATATGTTGAGGGAGTGGCCCCTTGGGCAAATGTCACTCCCTAGTATTGGTCATAGATGCGTTTTGTTTTCTGCTCCCCCTCTGGGCAGACCAGACTTTTTTAGGCCAATCTCGAGATGGAAAGGTGAAAAACCACTAAGAATAAGTTCCTGTATATGGGGGAACTGCCCCTAGGGTAAGGGCCACCACCCACTGGGGTGCCAGTCTTTTGCCTTTGCTTTATACCCCTTTGCTTTATATTTGGTGGCAGATCAGACGGTTTTGATGTTGATCTGCGTCCAGGGGCAGACTTCATAGTCTTTTATAATGTTCACTGTTTTATTTCTTGTCATCATTCATTTCTAAACTTAATGTTGTATTTCTCCTTTTTATAGGGAGACTTGGGGGACCTCTGGGTGGTAGTAAATTTGTGGCTCCCCACAGATTCCAGACGTTTTCTTCACAAAAAAAATGAGAATTAATGTATGTGTATAGTCACGCTTTGAGGTCTCCAAGGGCTACTGATCAGGAATATCTTATGTGAGCCATAAAAGTAACCCCAACTCCCCCATGTGTCTAGTTGTCAAAAAAGTGCAGGTTTGCTTGGTTTCCATAAGTACCGGCTGAGCTAGGGCCCAAATTCTACAGCTACCCACATTGCAAAAAAAGGGTCAGTTTTCAGTAAAATAAATCTGATGTTTCCATGTTGTGTTTTAGGCCCTCTCCCTTCTTGGGCAGTAGGCCTACCCACACAAGTGAGCTACCAACTTTATTGGGAGAGTTGAGGAAATGCTGGGTAGTAGGAAATGTGTAGCTCCAAGAACTCTTTGTATTTTACCATATGAATGACTGTATAGTGGGTACAGAATGATAAACCATTGTAAGGTTTGGCTCTGGGTACCTTGAGTTCTTAGAGAACCTACAAATCCTAAATATCTCTAGGACTAGAAGGGTCTATTGGACGTAATGGTATATTGTTTTTGTAAATCGGCCATTGTGACAAGAAGTTCCAGATGAAAACATTGTCACAAACGGCTGTTTTTGCCCACTCATTTTCAATATTTTTTATTTCAACAGCTAGATTCTTCGAGAAAACTTTGCACAATTCAGAATTGTATCTAATTTTCAGACATCTATAGCTTTCCAGAGTCACCAATGTGTTTCATACCTTTTCCACCATAAACTGTAAGTAGGTTGAAAACACAAATATTGGGAAAAATGTGCTACCTCTTTGAAAAATGCCAAACATGTGGGAAAATGTTTTTTTATTCAGCTCTGCATGTTCCTGAAACCTGGGAAGATGGCAATTTTAGCACGTCAAACCTTTCATTGATGCCGTTTTAAAAAAGAAAAACAGTTTTTTTGCAGAACACTTTGTTCCTATTTTTCACAAACAAAACCAATATGTATCCATATTATGGATTTTTCCTTGGTCCCCTCCAGGGAAATCCATAAACCATGGGTACCTTTAGAATTCTCTGGATGTTGGCAAAATGGATGCAAATTTGACATGGATACCTTATGTTGGAAAAAGGTATGGAGTCCTAAGTTCAATTTATCCAAATAGCCAAAAAAGGGGTCACCATTAAATGGGAAAAAGGCTTAGCAGCCAAGGAGTTAACATACTTAACACCTTATAAAGATAAATATTATGACAACATTTTAATTTGCATTATTTTTTGACCTACAACAGTTCAGCCTGCTCATGTCAATGAATCCTCCTGTCACACAAAAGCAGAAACTGCCAATACAGCAACTACCATTCCTATAGATGCAGATAGTCCACTCAACAGGCAAAACACCACCTCTGCATTGGCAGACCCATCTTCAACTATTGCCCCCTCTAGAATTTCTGACCATCGTCCAAACCATCCCTTCCTATCCTAGAAAAATAAAGAAAAGTTTTAAGACCTACCGTAAGGTCCACAATTAGAGAAGTCTAGGAAACCTCCCCAATTTCAGCACAATCTCCTGAATTGGAAAATTCTGTGTTGTCAAATTCAAAGAAAGCAGCACATGGCTACCTCTGAATTGAGTTGAGGGTAGGCAAAAATACATAGAAACATTTCTGAAGGTAATGTATTCATTAGATCTGGCTTTTAAGAATGAACAATGGCTATCTCCATACAAATGGTTCAAGGCTCTGCAGGACATCAGCTTCAACAAAGATACACAAACAAGCACCTCCAAACATTTGGACGGTCTGTTGAAAGCTTGGATATAGCCACCCGAACTATGCTTTAGAGAACTACTAACATGCAGGTAAAGCTTGTCCACTACAGTGAAGATGTAGCAAAGAGACTAGCTCAATTTCCAAACTCTTCAGAGGAAATGCAAACTGCTAATCCAGGAATTAGAGCAGCAATGATGGTTGGAGAAAATGAGGCGGGCTCAAACGTGATAGTATTTTTATTGGTGTGCCTGCTATGTCAGGTTACAATGGAAGCCATAGTGGAGAAGGACAAGCAAGGGCCACACAGTGTTTAATAGAAAACCAACTACAGGATGGCAAGAGTGCAAATTAAAATGCTGATGATTTGACTATTTTCTTGAAGCTTTTATTTACTAATTTATACTTTTTTTGCTCTTTCTTTGAGAATATGTATGTGATTTGTACCTTAAATTTACCTTAGTCTCATCATCCAAGAATGCACGTCCATCTACAGCTCGTGCAGCATCAAGTTCTTGGGCTGGTATTCGAAGGACATTTTCAACATTACCTTCATCAGATTCTTCACTTGCCAAGTTCAGTGGACGTCTCATTCAGATGGTTAAAGTAAGCAACGTTGGACAGGTGGCTAAGATTTTACAGCACGTTGCTGGATCGTATTTTAGGGCATCACCACGTTTGTGGAGACATCGGAATCTGCCTTTGAGTAAGCCAGATATCCTCTCTGTAATGCTCTTTGGTTTTCCGCAGCACTGTACCTCCTTTCTATAGGTGTTCAGAGGTTAAACTAGGGATTCATTATCTATGGTTGTAATGCATATTCACTGTCACCTGAAATTTAACAAACTTGTTTTAGAAATATTATAAAGACGCAGTGGCGGCTCGCATAGGGTGTGCTGCAGGGGCGGTGAGGCGGGGCGGGGAGGGCAAGGTGTGGGGTAGTAAACTCGGACATACGACGGAACGGAGGAAAGTAATTATTCCGTTCCTCTGTTCCGTTGTATGTCCGAGTTTACTACCCCCACTCTGCCCCTCCCCCGCCCGCTCCTCCCCGCCCGCAGCACGCCCTATGCGAGCCGCCACTGTAAAGACGCAACGTTTAACACGAGGGTTGTATTAAAATTTAATTTATCTAACAGCCAACCATTTGTAAATTCTCCACTTGCTAGTCATTCATTAACCCCATCGCTGCTAGGCCTTTTCCCCCCCTGTGCTAAGCCTTTTTTTGGCTATTTGGGGTAGTGCGCGCTTAGGCCCCTGTAACTTTTTGACCACATAAGGTATCCACGCCAAATTTGCGTCCTTTTCTTCCAACATCATGGGGATTATAAAGGTACCCAGGGTTTGTTGATTCCCCTAGAGGGGTCCCAGAAATTAGCCAAAATGCAGCTACATTTTGTTTTTTCTGGGAAAAATGGGAAAAAAGGGCTGCAAATGAAAGCGTCTGGGTTTTCCCCTGCAAATGGTATCAAAAAAGGGTTTGTGGGGCTGAAATCACAATTTTCCCAGATTTTAGGGAATGATAGACTTTTGTCAGAAAACCAACATTTTTTACAATGTTTTGGCATTTTTCTGGGACATAGCCTATTTTTGCTATTTTTTGTGCTTTCAACCTCCTTCCAGTTAATGGTAGAAATGGGTATGAAAGCAATAATGGATCCTGGAAAGCTATACATTTTAGAAAAGTAGACAAAATTCTGAATTCAGCAAGGGGTCATTTGTGTAGATCCATCAAGGTTTCTTTATAGAAACTAACAGTTAAATATAGGAAAAATTGAAAATTAGTTGAAAAAAACAGCCTTTTGTGTCAACGTTTTCACCTGTAACTTCTTCTAATTATGACAGCTCTTTGAAAGCAATATACCGTTTCATCCGCTGGACCTTACTGGTTGTGGGGATATATAGGACTTGTAGGTTCACCAAGAACCCGACGAACCCAGAGTCAAAAACTGAGCAGCAATTTGCAATGGCTTTTTATTATGTACCGGGTATATAGCAATTATTGTGGGAAAATGTATACATGGTAAAATCGGTACGAAAGACACCTATGTATTTCTGAAATGGGAACAAAATATAGAGTTTAGAAACAGTAGATATTTGCACATTTCCGAAATTGGGAATACTCATACTAGCATGAGAATTATCGGTCATTTTTTAAAATGACTTCTTTTTTACACAATGTCTTTCATTTGGAAGGCAGAAATGCATCGAAAGTAAATAGGTAATAACAGTTGCTTTACAAATATGAATTACCCTAAGTCTCCAGATAAAAATGGTACTTCACTTGTGTGGGTAGGCATAGTGCCCGCGACAGGAAATGGCTCAAAACCCAACGTGAACACACCACATTTTCACAAAGAAAAATTACCCTTTTTTTTGCAAAGTGCCTAGCTGTAGTTTTTGAACCCTAGCTCTGCCGGCACCTATGGAAACTTATCAAACATAAACATTTTTGAAAACTAGACACCCAGGGGAATCCAGGATGGGGTGACTTGACTGCCTCTCACCAGGTTCTGTTACCCAGAATCCCTTGCAAACCTAAAAAATTGCCAAAAAACACATTTTTCTCACATTTCTGTGGTGGAAAGTTCTGGAATCTGCATGGATCCACAAATTTCCATCCACCCCGCGTTCCCCAAAGTCTTTCGAGAAAAATGGTACCTCACTTGTGTGGGTCGGCCTACTGCCCGCAACAGGAAACGGCGCAAAATGCAACGTGGACACACCTCAATTTCGCAGTGAAAAGTTACCCTTTTTTGGCAAAGTGCCTAGCTGTAGTTTTTGAACCATAGCTCTGCCGGCACCTAGGGAAACCTAGCAAACCTATACATTTTTAAAAACTAGACACCCAGGGGAATCCAGGATGTGGTGACTTGACTTCCTCCCACCAGGTTCTGTTACCCAGAATCCCTTGCAAACCTAAATAATTGTAAAAAAAAACACATTTGCCCCACATTTCTGTGGTGGAAAGTTCTGGAATCTGCGTGATTCCACAAATTTCCACCCACCCCGCGTTCCCCAAAGTCTTTCGATAAAATTGGTACCTCACTTGTGTGGGTCGGCTAGTGCCCGCGACAGGAAACGGCGCAAAACGCAACGTGGACACACCTCAATTTCGCAGTGTAAAATGACCCTTTTTTGGCAAAGTGCCTAGCTGTAGTTTTTGAACTCTAGCTCTGCCAGCACCTAGGGAAACCTAGCAAACCTATACATTTTTGAAAACTAGACACCCAGGGGAATCCAGGATGGGGTGACTTGACTGCCTCCCACCAGGTTCTGTTACCCAGAATCCCTTGCAAACCTAAACAATTGTCAAAAAAATCAAATTTTCTCCAAATTTCTGTGGTGGAAAGTTCTGAAATCTGCGTGGATCCACAAATTTCCACCCACCCCGCGTTCCTCAAAGTCTTTTGAGAAAAATGGTACCTCACTTGTGTGGGTCGGCCTAGTGCCCCCGACAGGAAACGGCGCAAAACACAACGTGGACACACCTCAATTTCGCAGTGAAAAATGACTCTTTTTTTGGCAAAGTGCCTAGCTGTAGTTTTTTAACCCTAGCTCTGCCAGCACCTGGGGAAACCTAGCAAATCTATACATTTTTGAAAACTAGACACCCATGGGAATCCAGGATGGGGTGACTTGACTGCCTCTCACCAGGTTCTGTTACCCAGAATCCCTTGCAAACCTAAAATTTTGTAAAAAAAAACATATTTTCCTCACATTTCTGTGGTGGAAAGTTCTGGAATTTGCGTGGATCCACAAATTTCCACCGGCCCCGCGTTTCCCAAAGTCTTCCGAGAAAAATGGTACCTCACTTGTGTGGGTAGGCCTAGTGCCCGCAACAGGAAACGGCGCAAAACGCAACGTGGCCACACCCCAATTTCAGAGTGAAAAATGACCCTTTTTAGGCACAGTGCCTAGCTGTAGTTTTTTAAACCTAGCTCTGCCGGAACCTAGGGAAACCTAGCAAACCTATACATTTTTGAAAACTAGACACCCAGGGGAATCCAGGATGCGGTGACTTGACTGGTTCCCACCAGGTCCTGTTACCCAGAATCCCTTGCAAACCTAAAAAATTGCCAAAAAACACATTTTCCCCACATTTCTGTGGTGAAAAGTTCTGGAATCTGCATGGATCCACAAATTTCCACCCACCCCGCGTTCCCCAAAGTCTTTCAAGAATAATGGTACCTCACTTGTGTGGGTCGGCCTACTGCCCGCAACAGGAAACGGCGCAAAACGCAACGTGGACACACCTCAATTTCGCAGTGAAAAATGACCCTTTTTTGGCAAAGTGCCTAGCTGTAGTTTTTGAACCATAGCTCTGCCGGCACCTAGGGAAACCTAGCAAACCTATACATTTTTGAAAACTAGACACCCAGGGGAATCCAGGATGTGGTGACTTGACTTCCTCCCACCAGGTTCTGTTACCCAGAATCCCTTGCAAACCTAAATAATTGTCAAAAAAAACACATTGCCCCACATTTCTGTGGTGGAAAGTTTTGGAATTTGCGTGGATCCACAAATTTCCACCCACCCCGCGTTCCCCAAAGTCTTTTGAGAAAAATGGTACTTCACTTGTGTGGGTCGGCCTAGTGCCTGCGACAGGAAACGGCGCAAAACGCAATGTGGACACACTTCAATTTTGCAGTGAAAAATGACCCTTTTTTGGCAAAGTGCCTAGCTGTAGTTTTTGAACCCTAGCTCTGCCAGCACCTAGGGAAACCTAGCAAACCTATACATTTTTGAAAACTAGACACCCAGGGGAATCCAGGATGGGGTGACTTGACTGCCTCCCACCAGGTTCTGTTACCCAGAATCCCTTGCAAACCTAAAAAATTGTCAAAACAATCACATTTTCCCCACATTTCTGTGGTGGAAAGTTCTGGAATCTGCGTGGATCCACAAATTTCCACCCACCCCACGTTCCCCAAAGTCTTTTGAGAAAAATGGTACCTCACTTGTGTGGGTCAGCCTAGTGCCCGCGACAGGAAACGGCGCAAAGCGCAACGTGGACACACCTCAATTTCGCAGTGAAAAATGACCCTTTTTTGGCAAAGTGCCTAGCTGTAGTTTTTTAACCCTAGCTCTGCCAGCACCTAGGGAAACCTAGCAAACCTATACATTTTTGAAAACTAGACACCCAGGGGAATCCAGGATGGGTTGACTTGACTGCCTCCCACCAGGTTATGTTACCCAGAATCCCTTGCAAACCTAAACAATTGTCAAAGAAACCACATTTTCCCCACATTTCTGTGGTGTAAAGTTCTGGAATCTGCGTGGATCCTCAAATTTCCACCCACCCCGCGTTCCCCAAAGTCTGTCGAGAAAAATGGTACCTCACTTCTGTGGATCGACCTAGTGCCCGCAACAGGAAACGGCGCAAAACGCAACGTGGACACACCTCAATTTCGCAGTGAAAAATGACCCTTTTTTGGCAAAGTGCCTAAGTGTAGTTTTTGAACCCTAGCTCTGCCAGCACCTAGGGAAACCTAGCAAACCTATACATTTTTGAAAACTAGACACCCAGGGGAATCCAGGATGGGGTGACTTGACTGCCTCCCACCAGGTTCTGTTACCCAGAATCCCTTGCAAACCTAAACAATTGTCAAAAAAATCAAATTTTCCCCAAATTTCTGTGCCGGAAAGTTCTGGAATCTGCGTGGATCCACAAATTTCCACCCACCCTGCGTTCCCCAAAGTCTTTCGAGAAAAATGGTACCTCACTTGTGTGGGTCGGCCTAGTGCCGGCGACAGGAAACGGCGCAAAACAGAACGTGGACACCCCTCAATTTCGCAGTGAAAAATGACCCTTTTTTGGCAAAGTTCCTAGCTGTAGGTTTTGAACCCTAGCTCTGCCAGCACCTAGGGAAACCTAGCAAACCTATACATTTTTGAAAACTAGACACCCAGGGAAATCCAGGATGGGGTGACTTGACTGCCTCCCACCAGGTTCTGTTACCCAGAATCCCTTGCAAACCTAAAAAATTGTCAAAAAAAACACATTTTCCCCACATTTCTGTGGTGGAAAGTTCTGGAATCTGTGTGGATCCACAAATGTCCACCCACCCCGCTTTCCCCAAAGTCTTTCGAGAAAAATGGTACCTCACTTGTGTGGGTCGGCCTAGTGCCCGCGACAGGAAACGGCGCAAAACGCAACGTGGACACACCTAATTTCGCAGTGAATAATGACCCTTTTTTGGCAAAGTGCCTGGCTGTAGTTTTTGAACCATAGCTTTGCCAGCACCTAGGGAAACCTAGGAAACCTATACATTTTTGAAAACTAGACACCCAGGGGAATCCAGGATGGGGTGACTTGACTGCCTCCCATCAGGTTCTGTTACCCAGAATCCCTTGCAAACCTAAAGAATTGTCAAACAAAATCACATTTTCCCCACATTTCTGTGGTGGAAAGTTCTGGAATCTGCGTGGATCCACAAATTTCCTCCCACCCAGCGTTCCCCCAGGTCTCCCGATAAAAGTGGTCCCTCACTTGCATGGGTGGGTCAAGGACCCGCGACAGGCAAGGGCCCAAAACCTATTGAGGCGACATCAAAATTACCTATCACAAACCAACCTGGTTTTGCAAGGGGCGGTCCCATGAGTTTTTGGCCCGGGGCTCGGCAGCCATCTAGGGAAACCTACCAAACCCATACATTTCTGGAAACTAGACACCCGGGGGAGTCCAGCGAGGTATGGCCTGCGTGGGTCCCCCATCATTCTCCTACCCAGAATCCTTTGCAAACCTCAAATTTTGCTGAAAAATTCACTTTTTTCTCAAATTTCTGTGTGGGAAAGTTCTGGAATCTGTGTGGATCCACAAATTTCCTCTCACCCAGCATTCCCCCAGGTCTCTCGATAAAAATGGTACCTCACTTGCGTGGGTAGGCATAGTGGCTGCAACAGGAAATGGCCCAAATCTTACTGTGGAGACTTCAAAATTACCTATAGCAAAACTACCTGGTTTTGGGGGGGGCACCTGAGATTATGGCCCGGGCTCGGCGGCCATCTTGGGAAAGTACCAAACCCAAACATTTCTGAAAACTAGACACCCGGGGGAGTCCAATGAGGTATGGCTTGCGTGGATCGCCCAACGTTTTCATACCCAGAATGCCATGCAAACCTCAAATTTAGCTGAAAAAAACACATTTTCCACATATTTTTGTGTGGAATCACCGTGCCAGCACAAATGTCCTACCACCCAGCGTTCCTCTTGTTCTCCCAAGTAAAATGATACCTCACTTGTGTGGGTGTCCAAAGCAGAATTGGATAAAACCGAATTTTTAAAAAAATGTAGCGCTTAGAATTCTCGGTGCTATACTCTAAATCCCTATGTTTTGGGCTCTTCCTAGCCACAGGCCTTTGGCCCACCCACACAAGTGATGTATCATTTTACTCGGGAGAACAAGGGGAACGCTGGGTGGTAGGACATTTGTGCCGGCACGGTGATTCCACACAAAAATATGTGGAAAATGTGGGTTTTTTCAGCTAAATTTGAGGTTTGCATGGCATTTTGGGTAGAAAAACGTTGGGGGATCCACGCAAGCCATACCTCATTGGACTCCCGGGTGTCTAGTTTTCAGAAATGTTTAAGTTTGGTACTTTCCCAAGATGGCCGCGAGCCCGGGCCAAAATCTCAGGTGCCCCCCAAAACCAGGTAGTTTTGCTATAGGTAATTTTGAAGTCTCCACAGTACGATTTGGGCCATTTCCTGGTGCAGCCACTATGCCTACTCAAGCAAGTGAGGTACCATTATTATCAGGAAACCTGGGGGAACGCTGGGTGGGAGGAAATTTGAGGATCCACGCAGATTCCAGAACTTTCCCACACAGAAATTTGAGAAAAAAGTGAATTTTTCGGCGAAATCTGAGGTTTGCAGAGGATTCTGGGTAGGAGAATGATGGGGGACCCACGCAAGCCATACCTCACTGGACTCCCCCGGGTGTCTAGTTTCCAGAAATGTGTGGGTTAGGTAGGTTTCCCTAGATGGCCGCCGAGCCCCGGGCCAAAAACTCATGGGACCCCCCCTTGCAAAACGAGGTTGGTTTGTGATAGGTAATTTTGATGTTGCATCAATAGGTTTTGGGCCCTTCCCTGCCGCGGGTACTTGGCCCACCCATGCAAGTGAGGTACCATTTCTATTGGGATACTTGGAGAAATGCTGGGGGGTTGGAAATTTGTTATTACTTTCTGCAGTGTGAAAATTTGGGCACAATAATGCATGGTAAATGTCATAGTCACATTTTGAGGTTTGCAGGACATTGTGGGTAAGATAACTTGTTGGGATCCACAAGAGAGAAATCACCATGCACTCCCATGGGTTTTTAGTTTACGGGAAAAACTACAGTTGTTAGGTTATTCTTAGATGAAATGTACAGCTTGGCAGAGAGACAAAACAGACAAAGATTACTGCACAGCCATCTATTCCTCAAGCACACACACATACTGGTTGGATTTGGCACGAGGGCGAGTGATGGTTCAGTATGTAAAATTTTATTAACAAGAGATTTCACGAAAAGGAAATACACTGTCAATAATTGAAAGGACAAAAAACTGAGCCAGTGACTCGCAGCTCGTGAGCTGTAAAGCCACGTCAAGGCTCCAACCGCATTACAGGCCATTCACACACCTTTCATACGTGATACACACAAGACCATTCACACCACCAGGCACGAAACCAACACATTAAAACATTAACAAAAAGAGAAAAGGTACACCCTGCTTGAGACAGACAAAAAAGACAAATATTACTGCACAGCCATCTAATCCTCAAGCACACACACATACTGGTTGGATTTGGCATGAGGGTGAGTGATGGTTCAGTATATACAATTGTATTAACAAGTGATTTCACAAAAATGAAATGCACTGTTAATAATTGAAAGGACGAGAAACTGAACCATTGACTCACAGCTTGTGAGCTGTAAAGCCACGACAAGGCACCAACCTCTTTACAGGCCATTCATACACCTTTCATACGTGTGACACATACAAAACCATTCACACAGCCAGCCGCGGGCCCATCACATTACAACACTCACACCAGCAGACAGCGCCATTCAAGGGCCCATCACTTTCACACGCCCACATTCCTGACACAGCAACCACACAAGCTGATGGATTGCGTGGAGTGGCGCTCGGCTAGCAGTGTGTGTAGTGACCAGCAGCAAGTCACTACTCACACACCGCCAGCCGAGCGCCAGTCCACGCACACCGCCAGCCAAGCGCCAGTCCATGCACACCGCCAGCCAAGCGCCAGTCCACGCACACCGCCAGCCAAGCGCCAGTCCATGCACACCGCCAGCCAAGCATCAGTCCACGCACACCGCCAGCCAAGCGCCAGTCCACGCACACCGCCAGCCAAGCACCAGTCCACGCACACCACCAGCCAAGCGCCAATCCACGCACACCGCCAGCCAAGCGCCAGTCCACGCACATCGCCAGCCAAGCATCAGTCCACGCACACCACTAGCCAAGCGCCAGTCCAAGCACACCACCAGCCAAGCACCAGTCCACGCACACCGCCAGCCAAGCGCCAGTCCACGCACACCGCCAGCCAAGCGCCAGTGCACGCACACCGCCAGCCAAGCGCCAGTCCCACACACCGCCAGCCAAGCGCCAGTCCACGGACACTGCCAGCCATGCGCCAGTCCACGCACACCGCCAGCCATGCGCCAGTCCACGCACACCACCAGCCAAGCGCCAGTCCACGCACACCACCAGCCAAGCGCCAGCCTACACACACTGCCATCACATTTAGGATTTTTTTATACAAAAAAGAAAACACAAACAAATTGCAAATAGATAAAAATCTACTAACACAAAATCTGAAACTAAATACATTGCAGTAATGCCAACCTTGAAACAGAACAACATTTTTTAAACAATACAGACCAGGCAGTTCACTTTACCACTCATGGATGCTCCCAAAAAGTCTTATGCATGTGGTACGTTCTAAAACAAGCAGACACACACAGTCCAGGGTTAGAAGGACACTCGGGGCAGTACATACGAGTCTCCTTCCGCACACCTCTTCGCCAACAGACTCTACATCTCCTAGTGGGAAAGTCTTTTGAGGGTGTGGGAGGAATGTATTCAGGAAAGTGGAGATCTTTCAATCTAGCCACATCCTCCACCACTCCAACTCTAGGAACACTTGCCTGTTCCACTAGAACAAGGCTGCCTATTACAGACTCCTGAAACTTAGCAAAAGTCATCTTTGACTCAGGACAAGAATCCTTGAACACAACAAAAGCATTAAAGGTTGCCAAGTGGAAAAGATGGATAGCCAACTTCTTATACCAAATGTAAGCCTTACGAAGAGCAGCGTAAGGTTCCAACCTCTGATCTACTCTGTCAACACCACCCATGTGCCTATTATAGTCTAAAATGCACACAGGTTTGCTTACTTCAGCAATGTGACCCCAAACAGTCACAGGTGCAGTGCTTTCATCATGGATGGTAGTCAGCATGTAGACATCTCTCCTGTCTGAAAACTTCACAGCTAGAAGCTCCTCGCAACGCATACGCACTGCACTGTCCCCGCACAAGCTTTTGACAAACAAGTTCTTTTGGGAAACCTTTACGGTTAGAGCGGATTGTGACACAAGCAACAGTGACCACTTTGGCCAATTCCCTGAACAACCGCACACCAGTGTAGAAGTTATCTACATATAAATGGTGGCCTTTGTTAAATAATCCTCTACCAAGTTCCCAAACAATTTTCTCAGTCACTCCAAAAGTGGACGGACAACAAGGGGGGTTAATCCTGGATTCCTTACCGGTGTACACCCTGAAATTAGAGACATATCCAGTCCTACTGTCACACAGCATATACAGCTTAATTCCATAGCGTGCCCTATTACTAGGAATGTATTGCCTAAAAACCAAGCGGCCCTTGAACAACACCAAAGACTCATCCACTGCTATTTCTTTTCCTGGAGCATAGATCTCAGAAAATCGATCAACAAAGTGATCAAGGACAGGCCGAATCTTAAAAAGACGGTCACAATCAGGGTGATCTCGTGCCAACGCTAAACCATTATCGACAAAATGCAGCATCCGAAGCAGAAGCAAATACCTATCACGACTCATGACTGCCGGAAATATAGCCGTTGCCATCAAGGGACTAGTAGACCAATATGAAGACATTGATGGCTTCCTTAGCAAGACCATCAAAAAAGTTAAACCCAAGAACTTCTTCAACTCTTCCAGATTTGTGGGAGTCCACCGGGTAGCTATAGAGTGGGGCTTAAGGCTGGCACTGTTGTCCCTCAAAAACTGTTCGGCATACCAATTAGTCTGCTCAACAATCTCTGCCAAAAACACATTGTCCATAAACAACTGAAAAAAATGTATCGGCAAAAAGTTTTCAGTATTCACTCTACACCCTGGAACACCAGTAAAGTCTGGCAATGCTGGCTGCACCATGCCTGGGGCAACCCAGAGGTCAGCACTTTCAACGGGAAGCCTTGCAGCCCCAGGCTGCAGCCCAGATGCCTCTTGCCGCACTACACCAATGGGAAGCATTTCAGCCCCAGATGCCTCTTGCCGCACTACACCAACGTGAAGCCTTGCAGCCCCAGATGCCTCTTGCCGCACTACACCAACGTGAAGCCTTGCAGCCCAGATGCCTCTTGCCGCACTATCGGCACATCAATGTCCTCCTCTAACACAGGCACTTCATCTGCACTAAGAGTAGCTTCATCCGCACTGAGAGTAGCTTCATCATCCGATGATTCCATGTGGAGAGAAAACTCACTGCCTGAATCGTCCCCTCCCACCTCTGCCTCAGAATCAGAGTCAGTCTCTGAACCATGGTAAGAGGAAGACTCAAAAAGCATACCAACAACCTGCAGAGCAGTAATCCTGCGGCTAGCCATTATCCTTACTAAGAAAGGAGACTGCACAAACAAGTCAACAACAACCAACACTGTGCAAAATAAGTAGTAAACAAAGTGTGGCTTTAGCACAAAGATCTATATACTCAAAAACAATATAACTCTCTTACCAAAGATAGCTACACTCACCAGCACCTACTCTGCAGAGACACAGCAAAAAGCAACGATATCCCACTAGAAAGAAAAAACAAAACCAATTACTCATAAGACAACAAAGTACACATCGAGCACTAATGCAAAAAGATTTTGACACTCAAAACACAGAAGCCAAACATACTGCTATTATTACACATTTGCAAAAAACACATTCATGTAGGGAAATTAAACTAATTTAGAGTAAATAGTACAAATAAATTCTCTTACCAAGCACATGCAACTACACAAGCTGCAAAACCAGCAGTAACAAAACCGCAACCTGGAACAGTCTAATGAGCAAAAGCCTTGAACTAGAATAAAATAGAGAAATAAAAAATTACTATTACATTTCCCAAACAATATGACAATTAAAATTATAACACACAATGTCGCTACCCAAATGGTCAATCTGCCAGATGGGCCTTCAAATAGGGCTGGTGGGGCAGAAAACAGACAGATATGTGTCGCCCCTTGGAAAAAGAATTAGATCCCTGGTGTCTAGTAGGGTTTTCTGCCTTACCCTCCCACCTAGGGCAGAAAGACCAAAACAATGGGGCAGATCTGTCGGGGGCAGAAAATACACAAACATATTTTAACCCCCTTGGAAGCGACCCTTGGCCAAGGGGTCGCTTCCATTACCTATAAAAGAAAATTCCTGGTGTCTACTGGGGTTTTCTGCCCCCCCTACCCAGGGGCAGTAAGGACAAAAAAAGGACCGACTGCCACCAGGGGGGGCGGGCAGAAAAAAACATCCACAAATATAACCATCTTTGGAAGCGAACCTTGCCCAAGGGGTCGCTTCCACACACTACAAAACACAATCCCTAAGGCCTGGTGGGCCAGGGGGGGCAGAAAGGCCAAATAAACGGGCCGATCTGCCCCCAGGGGGGGCAGAAAAACATCCAGACAAAAATGCTCCCCTTTGGAAGCGACCCTTGCCCAAGGGGTCGCTTCCATCTATATTTAAATCTTCCAAAACAAACCCTGGTAGCTTGTGGTGTTTTCTGCCCCCCCCCTTGGGGGCAAAACGGCCAAAAAAACAAACCTATTTACACCCAGGGGGGGCACAAAAACATCAAGACAAAAATACACCCCTTTGGAAGCGACCCTTGCCCAAGGGGTCACTTCCACCTAAATTTAAATGCCCCCAAACCAAAACCCTGGTGGCTAGTGGCGTTTTCTGCCCCCCCTGGGGGCAAAACGGCTGAAAAAACTGGCTGATTTGCCCCCAGGGGGGGGGGCAGAAAAACATCAACAAAAAATGCTCCCCTTTGGAAGCGACCCTTGCCCAAGGGGTCGCTTCCATCTATATGTAAATCCCCCAAAAGGAAACCCTGGTGGCTAGTGGGATTTTCTGCGACTGAAAAAACTGGTCAATTTGCCCCCAGAGGGGGCAGAAAAACATCAACAAACAAATGCGCCCCTTTGGAAGCGACCCTTGCCCAAGGGGTCGCTTCCATCTAAATTTAAATGCCCCCAAAAGAAAACCCTGGTGGCTAGTGGCGTTTTCTGCCCCCCCTGGGGCCAAAACGGCTGAAAAAACAGGCCGATTTGCCCCCAGGGGGGCAGAAAAACATCACCTAACAAATGCCCCCCTTTGGAAGCGACCCTTGCCCAAGGGGTCGCCTCCATCTAAATTTATGCCCCCAAAAGGAAACCCTGGTGGCTAGTGGCGTTTTCTAACCCCCCCCCCTGGGGGCAAAACGGCCCAAAAAACGTGCCAATTTGCCCCCAGGGGGGGCAGAAAAACATCATCTAAAAAATGCGCCCCTTAGGAAGCGACCCTTGCCCAAGAGGTCGCTTCCATTGAAAAATAAATAAATCCCTGGTGCTAGTGGGGGCATTTCCGCTGCACGATCGCGACGCTGTGCGCGATCGGGAAGCAGAAATGCCCTGCAAAGAGACATCAGGGGAGAGGAAAATCTCTTTCCTCTCCCCCGATGCCTCGATGCATTCTCCAAACCCCCCCAGGAACAAGGAAACCTACCTTGTTTCTCCGACGCTCAGGAAGCAAATGGCTTCTAGAGCGTCTGGGACTTCCTGATGACGTCAGCGTGTGCTGTGCGCGCTGACGTCATGGGATTCCCATGGGGGGGTCGGGGTGGCAGCGGAAACTCTTCCGCTACCACCCCCCTTTGTGGGGGCGAAATCGGACACCCGTGGGGGGAGCGCCAGCGCTTCCCCCGTGGGTGGGTGCCATGACGAGCTGGACTCGTCATGAGCACACGCCCACTGTGTGCCATGACGAGTCCAGCTCGTCATCAGCACCGAAAGGGTTAAGTACACAGTGTTTAAAGATATAAGTAATGAGTGCTCCCTGGGAATCGAGCAACATAATACACACTACATGTATATTTGTTGTGACTGTTTCTATTGATATACACATACTCTCGTACAGATGGCGGACATATTTGATTGAACATGTGTACCATCTACACATCGATCCACTTGAGGAAAACGAGCTATAACATAGAATTTTAATTTGTACTCTGCAGGGGTACTTGGAGATGCATTATGAGAATTAATTCTTGCCAGCATTGTATCAGGACAATTCCTAAAAATCCTGCATAAGGTTCTCTGGGACATTCCTCCTGCAGCTACAACTGTGCTAAAAGGTAAAAGTTGCACAAAACCTGAATATGACTAAGAATTCGTCCTCTGTGTTGTGTAAGCCAGCAAAGTACAGGGTGCTGTTCAATAATTAAACTAAGCATGTCTCCTTTGCTAAACCTCTACCTAGCATAACGCCCTTGATCTCTTTAGTGAAAAAGAATTTTGGACCTATTTTATGCTTTGCACCTCGTTACTTCCTGCTTACATTTTATTGTATTTTGCACATGCTAAATGCTGTGTTTTGCCGAATTTCCTAATTGCGAAAACTTAGTACATCAAAATAATGATTTCCTATTTGGTAATCAGAATTAGCAGTTCAGGATTTTGTATTTTACAATTAAGGAATTGTTAATTATTTGAAACAGTGTCAACTTTTAAGAAATATACCTTCAGCAATTCTTTGTACAACAGCACTCTATTTAGCAGGTGCAAACCAGTTTCTCACCAGTACGCGACTTACTATTTTTTCGTACATCAGGCCCTACTTTCTCTTTTTTTCACTTGCTTCAAACAGAAATAAATTTGCTCCATTTTAAACAAAAGAGAAATGCGCTCAGGTGAACACGGCGCAAAAAATTAAGCCGCCATGAATATAAATAGGGGGTCATTATGATAGCGGAAGGACCGACACCGCCAGCCGTGCGGTGGCGATTCGTCTGCCATCGAATGGCGATTCACCGCCCGCCAGATTAGGATGGTGGGTGGCTGGAGACCGCGACCGCGGTGGGCGCAAAGACCGTCCGCCACGGAACCGCCACAGGCAATCGTTCCAATTGCCTGGCGGAGCGGTCTGCATCCGTAAAATGGAGGCGGTGCCTAGCAGGCACTGTCCACCAAATTACGATGCAGGCTTGATCCAGCCTTTCCATGACGGCGAAACCGTCATGGAAAGGATGGCGGGGATTGGTTTCGGGGGCCTGTTGCGGGCCCCCAATGTGTTGGGGGAGGTGTTTGTGCACTAGGGGGGCACTGTGTGGTGCCTGCCACGTAGTGCAGTGAAATGCACAACATGCTTTTTTAATATTGAGGCGGGTGCTACTGTCAGCAGCACCCGCCGCAATGTTAAAATGCAAGATGCAACCGCCATGGTGGCGGTCGCATCTTAATTTGGTGTGCGGAACCACTGCATGCATTGCGGACGGTCCCGTTCACCACCACGATGGCGGACGGACTCGAGTCCGTCCGCCATCTTAATCGACCCCATAGTTTGGGATCATGATTGTTGAATTTTTCAGGTGATGTATGCAGTGTGGTATACCTTGCTCACTCATAACTGGTGGCGAAGAAACAGTCCTAGGCACATTCTACCAGCATTACCCATCCATGGGAAAACATCGTTTTCTGGCAGTGCTGTGGAGCGGCACAGGTAGCACTTCTAGTGGGAAGAGGACACGAAATGGGCACACTTGTGGGAGAAGCAGAGGAGATTTATTCTCATAAACCTGGGGATGGTGAACATTGAAAAAGTACTCATTTCTTTTATTGTGGTCTTAAACAATTCCCATAAAATAATCCCTAGCTCTGTTCCATAGCTCCTTTCACAAGGTAGTGGGTGTGATAGGGACTTTCCTCAACAACATCAAAAAAGACATTGGAAAAGAACATTTGTATAGATCCTGGTAGGCAACAGTGATGATGAGGATATTTCTAGAACCACTGTACATTTGATTTGTAGAGAGACAACTGAGATTCAGAAAGTGGAAGACATACTTTGGCAAATATTTTATGCCACAACAAGAATCAAATATATGATCTGTACAATACATATTCAAAATACCCCTCTTTCTAAGGTACACTGAGTGTAGCATCACCAAAGCACAGAGTTCAGTTTTTCCATCAGTTGCCACAGAAGGAATAGATCAATACTTTGGGAGACTACCATGGTCACAGTGCACAATCACAACGATATGTATTATGGGAAGCACAGCAACCATGTGAAGCACAACTATGGAATCGCCTAATTATACAGGCAGCTTTTTCCAAATCCAAACTCATGTGAAGTGGTGAAGGTAGTGCACAATATGGCTGCACGCCATATCCAGATGAGAGCACACCACACTCTGCACAAATACTCTGAAAAAATCTCTAGTGCTCTACCACCCACTGGTCCATTTATTCAAAGGAAAGCAGTCAACATTATTTCTCCTTAGTCTCCCTTTATTTGCTTTGGTGGAGGGATACGGTTTATGGAGGTTGAAGAGGTTGTGAATTGCACTTATTTTGCCACTTGTCATGGTACCAGGGCAGTGGAAGACAATGCTCACATTGGTTTCAAATTCACTGATTGAAACAGCAGTTAACACCATTTGTGTGACAATTGAAGGCTAACAGTGGAAAGACTTCATCGTAAATATGCCTCAAGACTCTTGCTTTCAAAGTACAGTCCCCAGCAAGGTGCTTATCAGTGTCTATACTTTCGAATATTAACAATGGCACAAGCCGCTGTCAATATTCACATAGAATTCAATTTTAGAGGATTTGAATGGCTTCAGCTTATGTGTTTTAGTGTTGGCTGTGTTGGCACTGACAAGCTTGATGATGGTTTAATTGGAAGCAAAAGCCAAAAGATCTTTACCATAAAAAAGGTCCAGCCCAGTAGATGAGAAAAGCAAGATGGCGGTCACGTAGGTGACCGACAGTGGAGCGCTGATCTGTGGTTGCTAACAAATTAAGGGGTGGACTGACCTGAAGACCTCTTGATGGCCCCCGGAGCTCTTTGTGGATGTCCTGACACCCCCGGGAACTGCTCGTGACTGGTGTTGATACTGGGCAGTTTCTCTGCATTTCAGCGATTTGTAGCGGCTGCTATCGGTCATTTAGACTGTGCTGTTTGCCCGGTTGTGGCATCAACGGTATTGATGGGGCTAAAGACGGCCAGCAGCACGCAGAAGGGGAAGATCGCTCGCCCTCCCACACAGGCTGCTCCGGGCTCGGCGGAGCTGTGGAACAAGAATGGAGGAGGGCCGACTCCGAGGCAAGGCGGATGGTGTGTTCCATCAGCCCAGGACACGACGGACAGAACTCAGAGGGAGTTCTGTCCGTCGTAAGTCCGAGTCCACTACCCCCCACCCTGCCCCTCCCCCGCCCCACCACCCCGCACCACTCCCTCGGCGAGCCACTACTGGTCCCAAGAACTGTTATGTAGTGTAATGGCAGGGGAATTATAGGTGAGAGGTTAGGTTGCTACCTGAGCCTATATTGGGGTGCCTATATGGAACATAACACCAGTGACTGGGGAGGGCCCGGATTACTCAGGGGGGGGAAGCAGTAGTTGACCCGGAGTGAAGGGCTGGTTTGAGTTGGGCTCCCTCGAGCTTACTCCCACCAGATATGCCCCCACCTGATGTATGTAACCATGACTTTCCTGACCTGGCAATCCTTGTCACTAATGATCAGCTCTCAAATACCACATAGCCAGGGCTACACTGGGGGTGGGGGAGAGAGTCTTGCAAGTGCAACCCGGAAAAGGAGCCAAGTGACTGATTTTTTTCGCTGTCCGATGGGGCTGAGTGGTCAGTGGATGGATCGGACACTTCCTCCGAGCTTAGCGAGAATGACCCAGAAGACGGTAAAAGGCGTCAGGCCTGGACAGCCCGCAAGATGGGCAAGAAGGCTGGTCGGCGAGCTTCAGGGGTCAAGGATCTAGTTTGGGATTATACACCCACAGAATGTCTAACTGGCTCCCCTCCTGGGACCCGACAGGGCACCGGTGCCTCTGCTTCCCCTACATTTTACGCTATCTATCAGGCAATTCTAATGCATCGCAAAGAAACGCGCCAAGACAGCCGCAAGGCTCGGACTGCATTAAGGAAAGTCCAAGGGGGGTCAGAAAACTTACTAAGGCATGCAATACCATCAGGGAATGCTTGATTTTGAAGCAAGAAATACCACAACTGAGACAGCTATGGCTGCCACTCAGGTACAATCTGAGGCACAATGAAATGAATGAATGAAAAAGCATTTGTAGAGCGCGTGGTTACCCGTGGGCATCCCAGCACTACCTGTGGCGCCCCTTAAGCTTTGAGCAGATCAAGGGAAAAGAAAAGTTTTAAGTTGTTTTCTAAAGTTCAGATAATTAGGTTCAAGCCGTCTGTGGTCCGGCAGGTGGTTCCAAAGCTTAGCCGTGTTATATGAAAACAGATGGCCTCCAGTTTGTGATCTCCTGATCCTCGGGACTACGATTAGGCCTTTTTTGTCAGATCTCAGTGCCCTACTTGGTCGGTAGGGCTGAATCATAGAATGGATCATTGATGAGCCCTTCCCAGTGAGTGCTTTATGTGCAATGCACAACAACTTAAATTGAATTCTTTCTTGGATTGGTAACCAGTGTAGAGTGGCAAGGGCAGGTTTCGCTGAGAGGCATCTAGGGATGTTCAATAGAAGGCGAGCAGCACAATTCTGTACAGTTTGCAGTCTTTTAGTTGAGACCTGAGGGGCTCCTAAATAGAGGGCATTGGCATAGTCGAGCCGTGATAGGATTAAAGCTTGAACTAGTACCGTCTAGCCGCAAAAGGAAGCAGGGGAAGGATCCGTCTGATCATTCTTAGGAGGTCATAGCAGCTAGCTGCGACTTGTCGAGCTTGTTCCTTAAAATTGAGATTACAGTCGAGGCAGACACCCAGGCTCTTGATCTGTTTTTTCAGAGCAGGAAGTAAGCCCAGACAGCTGGGCCACAGGGGGTCTATATTTGATGGGACCGAGTGACCCAGGAGCATAAGCTCAGTCTTTGCTCCATTAAGTTTTAAGAATGAGTTATCCATCCATCTGGATACCTTCTCAAGACATGAAGCCAGGCCAGGACCAGAATTGTCCTGCTGATTAAGGGAGACAACTAGCTGGGTGTCATCGGCATACGTGACCATCTGTACCCCAGCTGAACATACAATTCCTGCCAGGGAACTCATATAGATATTGAACATAGTTGGACTAAGGGAAGATCCCTGGGGGACTCCACATGTCAGGGGCATTTGCTTCGAGGAGAATTCCTCTTCGAAGACTGTGAAAACTCGATTTTTCAGGAAGGACTGTAGCCATTTCAATGCTATTCCGGTTACTCCTATCTCCCTAAGTCTTTGGATCATCAATTGGTGATTCACTGTATCGAAGGCTGTGCTGATTTCTAATAAAATCAGGGCAGCGCAGCCTCCGTCATCGAGAATTTTCCTCGCTCCTTCTACCACGGCTAGAATCCCAGTTGGTCGACATACGATGGAAATTGAAGATCCCGAAAATCGCCAGCAACGCAACAATCTTCGCTTGCTAGGGATCCCAGAAGGGGCCGAGGGCTTGGATACCCGGACCTATGTGGTGGAACTATTTCAAGCTGCCCTTCTGGAGGTAACAGGCTGAAATTGGTCACAAGGAAGTGCAGCGGGCCCATAGAGTACCTTTTGCGCCGAGGCAGCCGCTTAGGGAGGATTCTAAGCCACAGGCCTTCCTGGTTTATTTTGGAAACTTTCTTCTAAGACAGGAAATCTTCAAGAAAGCAAGGCCTGAAGCAAAGCGATCTAGCGGAGATGTCTCGTTTTTTGTGTGACCAGATTTTTGTCAGACCACGATTAAGCGACGATGGCAGTTGCGGCAGCTCTTTAAGTCTTTTCAGGACAAAAATGCACAGGCTTATTTGGTTAACCCTGCGCATCTGAAAGTGGTTTAGGGGGGGCAAACTCTATTTTTAATTTCTGAGATTAAGGCAAAGGAGTTTCTCGGTGGCCTTAAGTCATAAGGAACGATAAAAACAGGATTAAGTGTGTTTTGTATCCAGCGCTCCGATGTTAGTATGACGGTTGGAATTAGGACGAGAATCAAGGCTCACTGTTTCCCTTTATTTTCTTTATTTGTCCTTCTTTATTTGTCAGCTTTTTTTCTATGGTTAGCAAGGAAATGTCTGTATCACTCCACAACTTCATGGGTCACACGCGCTGCACCCATCTCCTCACAGACTGCCTTATGGTCTGACAGCTTCTCAGGATTGGGGGGGTAGGAGAGGGCAGGTTGGGGGGTGAGAGAGGGCTCCTGGGGGGTGGTCTGGGATGGATTGGAGATGCACAGGGGCAGAGGATAGGTGTAGGGGGGAGAAAAACAAAAATCTTACCCAGATATGGAATTAAGGCAAATGCAATGAGTTTTCTTTCTTTAGTCAGTGAAGCCGCGATTAAGAACAGTAATGTACTACAAGTACGGACCAGATGGGTAAAATAACTATATGTGCAGTAAATGTGGGAAGGCTGAATGACAGGTCGAAACTGTTAAGGGTGGCTGAGTTTCTGAGGTCAATTACCCCTGATATCGTATTCCTGCAGGAGACTCATATTCCATGAGACAAAAGGGACAAAAGGGAGCTGACGGTAATAAGGGGGTACAATCTGTTGTCCTATACCGCTCAGAGTTCAACATCCGTGGGGTGGCTATATTAGCAAAACCCAAAATAGGGCCGATTAAGCGCAAGCTATTGGATTCACAGGGTTGGTGGGCAATGGTCGAACTTGAGGCATGACTCACAGTGGGCCCGATTCACAGAACTAACTTACGACAAAATCCTAAACTTACTACCATTTTGGTATTCACAGAATGAACTTACTCATTTTGGTATTCACAGAATAAACTTACTCATTTTGGTATTCACAGAAGACACTTACACATTTTGTGTAACTTACACATTTTGTGTAACTTACACATTTTGTGTAACTTACTCATTTTGTGTAACTTACACATTTTGTGTAACTTACACATTTTGTGTAACTTACACATTTTGGTATTCACAGAAGGCACTTACTCATTGATGAGTAAGTGCCTTCTGTGAATACCAAAATGAGTAAGTTAATTCTGTGAATACCAAAATTGTTGTAAGTTCATTCTGTGAATACCCAAATGTGTAAGTTCATTCTGTGAATACCAAAATTGTTGTAAGTTCATTCTGTGAATGCTCAAATGTGTAAGTTCATTCTGTGAATACCCAAATGTGTAAGTTCATTCTGTGAATACCAAAATTGTTGTAAGTTTAGGATTTTGACGTAAGTTAGTTCTGTGAATCAGGCCCATTGTGTGCAATATATGGGTCGAACCAGGATGACCTGAAGATATTTGAGGATCTCGAGGTCGAGCTAGCATCCTGGCCGCATCCATTGGTAATTTGTGGAGATCTTAACATACATCAAGCAGCCGAGATTCGGCGAGCCCAGCAATATCAGGGAGAAAAAACCTTGAGTATATAGGGCCCTGTATTCCCTTATGGACAGCCATGGTCTGGTAGACATATGGAATCTCAAGCATCCTAACGATCCAGGCTATACCTATTTATCCTGCCCCCACAAAAAATATGTTTGACTTGATTATTTTTTAATAGTAACAGGCCTTGTAAGTAAGGCTGAGATTAGGAAGCTACCAAAGATTATTTCAGATCATAGTCCATTGGTTTTGGAGGACGAGGTCCAAGTGGCTATCAAATGCTGCCACAAGTGGACATTCGACAGGAAACTTTTGCTGAATGTAATCTTTGTTGAGCATATCAAGAACTGGTCGCAGAAGTTCTTTGACACCAATAGGTACAGTGCCTCACGGGGCACAGTCTGTGACGCTTTTAAGGCTGGCCTGAGGGGTGAAATTATCAGTTTTGTTGCTCACACTAAGAGGCAGCTGTTGGCGGAGAATGAAAGGCTGCTGGGGGAACTGGCCGAGGCTGAGCAAGAACATGTGACATGGATTGCACAGGGGCAAGCGGTGGCAGAAACTCAGCTTAAGATTATCGCTATAAAGGCAGAGATCAACAGCTGGCTCACCCAGAGGTCGGCCAAAGAATTCCAAACTCATAAGAATGAAACATGTGAGTATGGTGAATCAGTCGGGAGAAGGCTTGCACTGCGTACGAGACAGAAAGCAGTTAGAAGCACGATAACCTCAATTAGGAAGGATGGAAGAACCTATTCAGAGACTAGTGACATACTCTGTGTGTTTCAAGGATATTGGGGTACCCCCGGATAATTCTCAAGTAGTGTCAGAGGCAGATCTCAGGGCCACCCTAGGTCCACCCACCAAGAACGAAGTAGAAGCAGATATAACGCTTGAAGAGGTCTTAGCAGCCTTACACAATCTACCTTCAAAGAAAGCTGCCAGTCCCGACAAATACCTCTAGAATTTTACAAGGCACTTCAAGCTCAGCTAGCCCCCATTTTACTGGACCTGTTCCTGGGGGTACAATACAATGGGTTCCCTTATCTCTGATAAATTCTGACACTAAGATCTATTCAAAAATCCTGGCCGGTCTGCTGGGGAGGGTCATAGGCCGACTGGTGTCACCCTGGCAGCACAGCTTTATACCTGGCAGAGGTACAACAGACCATATAGGGCGGGCTATAACTCTGACATCACAGTCGCGAAAGGGGGACAGATGGCTATGGCCCTCATTGATGCTGAGAAGGCTTTTGATCGGGTGGCCTGGAAGTTTTTATGGAGAATACTCAAATTAAAGGGTTTCGGCTCCGAATGACCACTGCCATTAAAGCTATGTATACCAACCCACACGCACGGCTTCAGCTAATGGGTGAAGTGTCGGAAATCATAAAGGTGTCTAGGGGGACCAGGCAGAGGTGCCCCTGCTCTCCCATCTTGTTTGCCCTCTATATAAACCCACTGATTGAGAAGATTTTAAATAATCAGGGGATAAAGCTGATCGCTTGCGAAGGGGATGAGATTATGATGTTAGTATATGCTGACGGCATCGCCATTGTCACCACTGACCCCGTAGGAGCAATCAGGGAAATGGAAGTCGTTGACGGAGAGTTTGGCCAAGCCTCCGGCTATACTATGAATAAAGTGAGAACACAAGTCATCTGTACAGATAATCTTGCATTTCAAGATCCACGGCGCGTGGATTCAGCCGTGTACCTTGACATTCACATTAGCCCCATGGTAGATACCATATTAGGATTAATTTTAACCCATTGGTTACATAAATTTCCACAGATCTAAAACGCATACATGGGCTTCTTCTATCTATCTTCAGCAGGGGTTAATGTCCTAAAAATGACAATGCTTCCTAAGGTTTTGCCTCTTTTTTAGTCATTACCGGTGGCCATAGATGACTCAATTTTAAAAACACTGGATTCGATCTACATAAATTTCATTTGGCAATGTAAGGTGAGGCGGTTACTAAAATATCTGTCTCTCTCACAGGGTCGGGGTGGGTTGTCTGTCCCTAATATTACATTCTACTACTGGGCGGCTCTACTGCAGCAAATGCGTATTCTATTCACGGCGGATAATGATGAGCGGACAGATCAGGAAAGCCACAGCACCCTCCCATCGATTTATGAGCTTGCTCTAGGGAAAAAGGCTGATGAACTGCTGCTGCGGCAGCTAGAGCCGAGCTTCTATAAGAAAGTTCAATTTAAGGTGGTATTTAATGCCTGGAAAATATGGAGTAAGGCACGTAAAGTCATGAAGATCCTTAAATAATGCAGGTATAGACCACTGTGGTGGTCTTTCCTTTTTCCGCCCTTATTTTATGATGTTATGGCAAGGCAGTGGGAGCAGCATGGCCTGACAGTAATTGGGTATCTTTATCTTCTTGATCAGATATGCCGTTTTATCCACCTGCAGCAAGAGTTTGGTATCCCGGGTAACCAAAATTTTAAATATGTGCAAATAAGGGAATTCTTTACAAATTTCAGGACTGCCATATTCCTAGATAAAATACCTCTGGTGGAGGCAATTGCCCAGGCTGACTGCAAAGTAAGAAGCATCTATAATATTTTGTTGGACAGCCGGCTGGATGATCTCGAAAAGACTGAGGCAAACTGGGCAAGGAAGTTAGGCGACGCCGATGCTGATCTAGATAAGGAAATAGCACTAGCCGCAAAGCTTTTCTTGTCAGCAAGCCTGAAGGCGCAACACTATAAAACGCTATTTAATCTGTACTTTACCCCCGCCAAACTGTTTGACTGGAGTAAAAGAACAGACAATAAGTGTCTTAGGTGTGGGGAAGGCCCGGCCACAGTGTTTTATGACTGCGCCAGGCTACTCCCTCAAAAGAATGGGCTGGAGTGCTTCTGGGAAGGACAGTTAGGGCGCGGGTCAACCTTAGCCCAACCATGATGATTTTGGGCCACGATAGTAACAGCGGCCTGGGCACTACTCAGGCGTATTTTGTATTTGTATGTGTAGCTGTTGCCAGGATAATAATTGCCGCTAGATGGAAGGATCCGGAACCCCTCCTCGTTTCAGATCTGGCTAGCACGGTTGTTAAGTATATATAATCAAGAGACAGCTCTTTATGACTGCAGGGGTAGATGGGCCAGAAAGCTGGGGAAACAAATCTGGTCTCCCATTATGGATTGGAAGAACAACTTCGACTGTGTACCTAACCAGACTGCTGGCTGTCTATACCCGCTTCAGTACCGATTTATCAACCAAAAATTATCTATAATTAGAATAGTTAGTCGGTACTGGAATTGTTGGTCATATCATGTCGGCTCCATTCCCTTGAAGGGTCAACATTAGGGGCGGCCTAACCCAGCTCTCTCTGGGCAACAGCCGGCATCTGATGTATTGTAAATATGGATGAAATGTTATTTTTTGGTGTTCTTATCACTATTTTATAAACAACATGAAATCATATTTTCTATTTATGAATTTAACATATGACTGTCTTTTAATTTTGTATTACCTGTAATATGTATCTCTTTGGGTAAATAAAAAAAAAAGAAAAAGGTCCAGCCCAGCATGAAGGTAATTGCACCTTGTAGGGCAATGTACCTAGATTCTATCATCTTAGAGCCCAGACATAAGTGCATCATTAAGACCTTGAGTCTTTATGACACATATGTATAACTATTTCCCGTAATGCTACACATGGTCATTCTACCACTGATACTCCACTGCACATGCTCAGTCATCAGTGCATATCAATGCATCCACCAACAAACTTTTTGCATATTTGTTTTTAAAAATCATTGTGATCCCAAATATGTTGAGGGTGTGGATTTTCATCACTGTATACATTAGTGCACAATCTACACTTGTCAATATTCATAGAAACTTTAGACGATTAGTCGAGTAGGTAAGTATTTTCGAAGTATATAGGTCCGTAAGTCCATATATTTTAATTAAACAGAGCAGTTTTATTAACGCCAAAGTACTGATTCCAAGCAGTGAACCACGATGTATAGAACGCTAACAGCCAACACTTGTTTTGCTCCTTTCCCGGCGTGAAGGCCTGGGGCTTACTCAAGGCTGACAAATTGTACATAATTCGGAAAGAAACCCAAATAATTAAGTCAGTGAAGAATGAAACCCAGAATTGTGTAATTCGGTCGACCTAACCAAAACCAAAACAACCAATAGAGAAAATAGACCCCAAATATGTCCAGTGGGTCAACCGTGCCCATCCAAAAATCAATTTAGAATGAAGTATAATAACATAAGGAAAAGAAATAAGGATAGCATAATGAAATGCAAAACATAAATATATACAAAACAAGTCATCCATAATGATAAATAAGGTTTGCATGCAACATCAAACAAGTTGTAGTAAAAGACATTCAATAATTCTAGAGTCCCCAGAGATAGCAAGATATTATAGGGAAACAGGGTAATTCAATTACATGAATTGGTTTTGTGCAAAAGAAGTTTGAGAGGAATGTCCACAAACTAATATACCATTTGAAATATAAACCTCGGTGTCCAATAAAAATGGCATACAAATATAGCATGTTCACAGGCATTTATCAAATGTAAAACCCATCAGGTAGATATTAAATGTAAAGTAGCACAAACGCAACATCAATCTAGATAATTATAAATAGATACATACAGGGTCCAGCGTTTATCAGATTCCAGAGTAGAGATGTTGTCAAGATAAGGTTATAAAAGAGAGAGCCAAATAAGAAAATCCGTCAGTATTGGACAGTTTCTCATATCGAATAAGTCACCGAGGTCCCAGCGTGTGGATAGGTAATACCAATTAGCCCAATATAAATGTACTATGATTCTTTAATCGGCTCGTGAGTGTCAGGGTAGAATGAACAGACGCATGTCCGACTTTTTGAAAACACTGCACCCTGCCCTTGGGCTGTCCAGGGCCTATCTTAGGGGTCTTGGGCCTGGCAAGAGGGTATAGTGGCCAGGTCGACATGGCAGTTTAAATCTACACACACAGGCTCTACAATGGCAGGCCTCAGACATGTTTAAATAGCTACTGAAGTGGGTGGCACAATCAGTGCTTCAGGCCCACTAGTAGCATTTCATTTACAGGCCCTGGGCACTTGTAGCGCACTTTACTAGGGACTAAAAGTAAATTAAATATGTCAATTGTGGATAAGCCAATGTTACCATCCTTTAAGCAGAGAGCACATGCAATTTAGCACTGGTTAGCAGTGGTAAAGTGCCCAGAGTCCTATGGCCAACAAAATACAATTCAACAAAAAAGGGAAGGAGGAATTAAAAAAGCTTGGGGATAACCCTGCAGAAAGGGCCATTTCCAACACAACCCCCTCCAGTCTAAAGCCAGTCTAGACTAATCACTGCCTTGATGGACTTCCCTGATTAAGCAATAGAACGTGGAGAATGGCTCTCTACTGCAGGGGCACTTGTCAGTTCTGTGTCTCTCTGAATTCAGTTGGATCTTTCTGTCTATATTTTCCTGAGCCACCAAACTGACCTATGGGGAATCCTTCTCCTCATCTGTGGAACCCATCTATGGAGCAGCTAACCTTAACTTGGTCACAGATGTATCCCAGAAGGTAGACAGTACCATAATGGCCAAAAAATTGATGTGGCCCATTCCATCCATTGGGTCTGATGTCTGTCCCTCGCCCAGGGAAAACTCTTTCCATAAGGACAACAACAAACAGAGACCACTGACAGCTGTCAGTGTCCAGAGCCAAGCCCCAGGCCATCCAGGGGTCTCTGAGCTCTGTGGTTTCTCAGTAGCCCCACATGCCCTGCACCCTTCTTCCACTCCACCTCCTTCAACCCAGGGCCTGTACCCTGAGGCTGAACAGGTGACAGGGGCGACTTCTCCCTCACCCTGCCCCTCCATCTGGGGTCCTTTTGCCTTCAGCTTGGAAGTGGTACCACCAGAAACCTGACCTGCCAGGGCATCCTGACCGGTCACCCCTCCCCATTGTCCTGAATCGGGGGGAACTCATTTACCAGAATGCAGTCTATGGGCTTCCTGGGACTATCTCTGACCCTCCTCTGCGTCACCTCCCCACCCCACTCCAAGGATAGCAGGGCCATAGGACAGAAGAAGTCCTGCCCCTGGGCCTGTGTCATCCTACACACCTGACCAGTGTACTGCTCTGGGGAAACTAGCCTTTCCACAACCATGGTCTGGTTAGCCCTGATGTCCCTCAGAGGAGTGACTGACACCCCATTTACTTTCACCTAGTGGAACTGACTCACCCTCTGAGTACACCTCCCAGCAAAGTAAGATCATGGCATGGTCTATGACCTGTCCCTGGTGACTTCTTACCCCTAAGTCCACATTGGCCAGCCCTGTAGAGGTACCACTAGTGGGTGGTTTCTTAGTACAGACAGAGCCCCCCATCTTGTGTCCTAGCTGGGAACAATCTAAGCAGAGGGGCTGGAAATGGAGCACCCTGGGACTGTTGGGAACAGTCTGTGTCTCCTTTGACCTCCCCCTTACCATGCCTGGGAAAGCCTGAACCACACTTCTTGAAGTCACTCCCAGGTACCTTATTTTGGACACTGGTGCTGATCCAGATGTCTGCCTTATTATAAAGATCCTTGGGGTCAGTGAGCTTACTGTCAATCAGGTGTTGACGCAGATCTGGAAAACAAAGACTGAACATTTGACCCCCTGCAAACAAATTGTACAGTCCCTAATAATCCTTGACTTCTTTGCCCTTCACCCAACCATCCAGTGCCTTGCAAAAAAGAATCAACACAATCCACATAGGTCTGTTGGGATAAGCTTCTGACTGTCCCTGAACTTCTGCCTATACTTCTCTGGGGTCAAAGTATATTTTCTGATCAGGGCTTCTTTCATGGGGAGATACCTCATTTTGTCCTCCCTTTCTAGGGCCAGGCTGTCCCTCCACTTACTAGGGATGTACCTCCACAGACTAGATCCCCAATAGGGGATCCTGTGATATTACAGGGCAATCTCATAAGCCTCAAACCATTTATCTATGTCATTTCCCACCATAAAGTGAGGCACTAAACCCTTTGGAATCGTAACCCTCTTATCTCCAGAGGTCACTGAAGAACTGCTGCCACCACTGGACTCTACTTGCATACCTTTGATGTCCAGTTCCTTGAGACTCCGTTCATGAGCCAAACACTCCAAAGCAATTATATCCTTCATAGCCAGTTTCTTTTGCTCTGTTTCCATAGCCAGCCTTTTCTCCTCTAAGGCTCTCTCTTTCTCCAATTTTAACTTGGCCAGCTCCAATTTAAAATTTCTCTCCTCCCTCTTGTCCTCCAGCTCCTCTGGGGACAGGATCCTGGATGACACACTGCTCCCTGGCCACAGAGGATTCACTAATTCCGGTAGGATGTTGCCTCCCGCCTCCTCCACAGGTAGCATTTCCAAACTCACTTGTGAGTCTTGGTCCAAATCTTTCTCCTTATCCAGCTCCTCATCCTGTTCTAGGGTTGAATTCAAAGCAGCATGAGCTTCTGCCCAGACCCTCAGTGCCTGTTGTAGCTCCACCTTCTTGCTGGAGCTCTTTCCAGGAAGCCCAACTCTCTTGAAGAAATCATTGGGCTGGGCCACAGTAAAACCCTCCAGGTTGGTCAGCTCAAAGTCCATTTTTGCAGGTGCAGGCATAGAACGTCCAGTTCGAGACATGATTTTTGGAAAAAATTAAAAATACTGATCAGGGAGAATTGAAAAGAGTTTGAATTAGTCTTTGATATAGATTGGTAGTGTACACCCAGTTACTGTATGGCACTGCACAAACACAAGTCCTATCCTCATCACTGATCACCAATGTTAGAAATTGGGTTTCTGGTTAGCATAGATATTCATCTTTTCCAAGCAGGAATCAAAATCCTAGTCAGGGTATGTCAGATACACTTGATAAATTAACCTGTCCTTACCCTCTGGTAGCTTGGCGCAGAGCAGTACGCCTTAACTTAAGAGGCAATTTGCAAGTTCCAATTGCTCAAAAATTAAAACAGTGAAAAAAAACACATAAAAAGATACCAAACCTAATTAGAAAAATAAAGCTTAATTTAGTGAACAAAACAAGACCAAAATGACAAACATCCAATAAGTAGGACTGGAGTTATGAATGTTGGTCAGCTCAAAGTCCATTTTTGCAGGTGCAGGCATAGAACGTCCAGTTTGAGACATGATTTTTGGAAAAAATTAAAAATACTGATCAGGGAGAATTGAAAAGAGTTTGAATTAGTCTTTGATATAGATTGGTAGTGTACACCCAGTTACTGTATGGCACTGCACAAACACAAGTCCTATCCTCATCACTGATCACCAATGTTAGAAATTGGGTTTCTGGTTAGCATAGATATTCATCTTTTCCAAGCAGGAATCAAAATCCTAGTCAGGGTATGTCAGATACACTTGATAAATTAACCTGTCCTCACCCTCTGGTAGCTTGGCGCAGAGCAGTACGCCTTAACTTAAGAGGCAATTTGCAAGTTCCAATTGCTCAAAAATTAAAACAGTGAAAAAAAACACACAAAAAGATACCAAACCTAATTAGAAAAATAAAGCTTAATTTAGTGAACAAAACAAGACCAAAATGACAAACATCCAATAAGTAGGACTGGAGTTATGAATGTTTAAAGAATATTTTGAATTATAATGTTTAAAAGTATGTAGCAACCGTGGCTATCTGGTCATGCTAGACCAGGTCAAATCCAAAAGTTCAGGGCAATTGCGATGCAGCACGGGCTGAATACAGGGACCAACCTTGCCCAGCTGCAAAGAACATTGGGTTCATCGTCTATGAAGATCCAATGCGTGGAGCAGAGGAGGCGATGTGTCATCATCGAGTCTTAGGATGTAGGCGATGTGTCGGTTCCGAGCCACACAAAGTGAGAGATGCGTCGAAAAAGCAGGTGATGTGCTGCATTGATAGCGATGTGATGTACTCAATGCTCACAGCAGCTGCCATGCATCGTCGTTGAGAGAGATGTGCCGGTTCCGAGCAGCGCAACAATGTGTGGATTTTCACTGAAGTAGCACTTTATACCTACTTTCAAGGGCCCAGGACTAGATTGACACCACTTGGCAGGGCAAGATTCTCAGATGTCCAGGTATTGTAGGTGGATGGTTGGACGTTTTTGGATGTCTGAGACTGCAAAACAGGAGGCAAGCAGACAAACCTTTGAGTCACTGGTTCTGGTTTGGAGAGTTTCAGGTCCAGTCCTTCTCACTACCAGGCAAGAGGGCAGCAGGTCAGCACAGCAGAGCAGGAGTCCATGAGAGTAACAGTCCTTTCAGCAGCACAGCAGTTTTTCTTCCTGGCAGAGAATCCACAGGTCCAGAAGTGTACTGAGTTGGTGGTATCAGAAGTCAGGTACTTATACCCAGTTGTGCCTTTAAAGTGGGGGAGACTTCAAAGAGAGGCCTTTGAAGTGTACAGAGTCCCTGATTTTGTGTCCTGGCTCCAGACTCACTGCAGGGTGGTATACAGCCCTTTGTTGCGGACAGGACACAGCCAATTCAGGTGTAAGTGTCAGGTCCTCCGTCCCATGATTCCCAGGATGGCTCATTAGGATGTGAATGGCCCGATAATCACACCTAAGCTCCCTTTGTGTGTGGCTATCTAAAGGGAATGCACAAAGCCCAGCTGTCACCCACCCCAGACGTGTATTCAGAGACAGGGAGAAGGCAACAATGGCTAAAGTAAGAAAATGGCAACTTTCTACAAGTGGCATTTTCAGAATTACAATTTAAAATCTAACTTCACCATAAACTGTGATTTTACATTGTGATTCCAAAGAGACCAAACTTGGAGGGTCCCATCTCTTCCCAATTGGTAATGACACCTATAAGATGTAATAAGGTAATCCCAATGCTAGCCTATGGGCAAGATAGTAGTGAAGAATTAATTTAAGAGTTTTTCACTACTAGGACATGTAACATTTATAAGTATATGTCCTACTTTTTTAAAACACTGCACCCTGCCCTTGGGCTGTCCATGGCCTACATTAGGGGTAACATGTATTAAAAAAAAAGGTTTCGGCCTGGAATGACGTTACGACCGCCGTACAAATCACGATGCCTCAAACAGCCCATCACAACGCAGCAGAGAAACCAGCCGCCCGTAGACAGCAGAAGCACTACTGCGGAGATCGAAACCTGAATCCCGGTCATTTCCACGCGTTCCTGACCGCTATGGATCCAGCTCTTCAAGCCCTTCCGCTGCTGTACCTGATCCACTACCAGCAAATAAGACGTCGCCACGGTCAACACCGCAGGTACGTAAAAACACATCTCCGCACACAACCACAACACACAACTCCTGTGCTGAAATACGGTTCCTGTCCACATCAGACACTCTGGTGGAGACAGGAACATATCCCCCAGTATACTCACACATGTCCTGCCTGCTCGAAATGCACACCTCCGTGTCCGGGTCACCCATCAACCGCTAAATCACTGCAATGTCCCGGGCAAGTCACCCCAGCGGTGAAGACGCGGGAAAACCTGCGCACAATGTAGTAGGCAGGGCCGGCACCAGGCATGGGCAGTCCGGGCAGCTTCCCAGGGCTCCACCTTCACCTGACCCACATGGTGGGCTGCACCAGTTGGCCACAGCCCACAGCAAGCTTCCCACACCCATTTCTGCACATGCTGTGTGCCCCTCCTGTCCCCCCCCAATGCATAATTTATCAGCCAGGTGTGGCTCGACCTCGCACCTCACACATCAAAGGGAAAGGTAGATTGACTGGGATGGTGGGGGTGAAGATGAACACCATGCACAGAAGGTCAGGGGCTGGACAACCCTCCTCCTCACACCTGCCTTCCACTCATGTGAATCAAACTGAGTATAATTAAGAAATGTAGACTCACACTGGATATTAACAACCACTGAACTGTTCACACTGCATGTCAAGTGCCTCTGAAAGATCCCACACTGACACCCTGCCACATACACATACCATAGGTCAGCAGCAATGTAGGACAATAATTGGGCTAGGCCACAGTGGAGTGCACAGTGCTGGAAAACCAGGGAGCAAGCCACATAGCATTTGGACATCACATGCAAGAGGAGGAACATATCACACTACTCTTAGGCCCTCAAATCAGACATGGGTGGCACAGTGATAGCAATGAAACCAAAGTGACAACTTGGCAATATCTCTGGGATACAGCAATGCAAGCTATGCATAGGCACAGGAATGATAGGAAGTGTCAGAAGCCATACAGTGACCAGCCACACATCTGTGTCAACCTACTTGACATGTATATGCCACCAGCACAACACACATGGCTCATTGTCACACTCCCTGACTCTCAAACCCAAGTAGGACCTTCACACAAACCCCTCATCTACCCATCTCACACCTGCAACACTCAACACCTGTGAGAAACACACATAAAGGTGCAAATAAGGTCCTGTGAGTTTCCAGACAACCAATCACACACCCTGGTGTGCATCAACAAATGTCAGCCTCACACTCAGGGATGCCTGAACCAATGCTGACCCAAAACCAATAATCTCACAAACAACATCCACAGAAGTCCAACAAGCCCAGCCATGTGCAGGCAAACATTGGATAGGCAATGTGACCCTAGACAGAACAGGAATACACAACATTGTCACTCTGGACAAATGCACAGACACCATAACCCAACACAAACAAGAATTGCATCTTCAAATGCCAATCATGAACACTAACTGGGATCAATGGGACAAATCAGCTAACACAGACATAGACACCACACCAGTCATCAAGTGAGCATGCTGTCACAGTGTACCACAAGCATGCACAAGCACAATCCTGACAAGTGACAGGTCAAACATAGGAGGACAGACCACTATCGTGCACTCAAAACAAGTTCATGAACAAGAATCCACATTGCTGCATGTAACATACACACAAGAAATGCACACTACACATGCAACACACATCTGAATGTATCACAATGCACAAACTACTCACACACAATGTCATGCAAAAAGAACATCACACACACATTGCACCTGTCAGCAGAAGGAGCTAACACAGGCCAAACACTGCATCCATCTACAACAAAAACACAACAGATGCACATACCAATCCATCACATAGCAATCTCAGCTGGACATCAGGGGGATGCACACCAGGCAAGTACAAGGCAACATACACTGACAGCACTGCATGCACACTAAGCAGTGTGTGCACACCAACCAAACCAGTAGCACACATATCTGAGTGCCCCACCATGAACTCCCACAACACAAATCACCACAGCACACAGTTAACATCACACTCAGGAAGGGTTGCAGTACCTCAGCAAACAGACATACAGCTTAGCCATCACCCACAGATGCACAACTCAGGGAAACCCAGATGCAAACAACATGACTAGAGGACTGTGCTGCTCAAACATATGCACTGCACATGAGCAACCATGACTGCAAACAAATAGAAGAAAATAACACATAACTAATTGTGAAACTGTCCTGAGTGGCACATTAGTCCTGTACACAGATCATCCTCACATAGTATAGTGTCACACTATGAAGTGGTGGGGAGGGTCACACACTGGCAAGGCATGGGGTGGAAGACATGAGATTGAAGTGGTGTGTACATCAGTATTGGACTGGTGAGGAGTATACAGTCCACAAACACATAGAGGAGTAACTCACAATGTGTAGGCATCAGAAGCACCTATAGGGGATGGTATGACTCCTCATACCACATACTATACTCGACCAAAAAATGTGTCAAGTGACAGCAATGCATGAGAAAACTCACAAGTATTGTCAATGTGGCTGAGCAGGTCAGCACAGTGAGCACAAACTTAAACAAGACCCATGGCTGATCAACAAGACACAACACAGACTTGGCAGTGACACACTCTGCATACTCACAACTGACAGTGACAACAAGTAGGTGTCCCCCAGGAGTGCAAGCACACACCGACACATTGCACAGTGCTCAACCTACAACTCCTACATGTGCCCACAATCTGAAGCACATGTCTGACAATGTAATCTAACAGGCACACATTACCTGGGTCACACATGTGTATAGTTGGCAGGGGCACATACACATCAATACTACTGACAATGACAGGCCAATCACACTATATGACTACTCAAGTGCACACATTCAAATGTACCCATGTGACTATGAAGACAGGCCCACACAAGATGACTACACATCAACACTGCTGTGCCAACAAGAAGAAAGAGCCCACAGATATGACGGACCCTGGCCACCCCGCAAGTAATCCTGTGGATAGCATTCACCTCTGTTCTGGTATTGCATCCTAACATGACATGTGTACAATTTAGCAAACCTGAGCATAGAATGATTAGGAGAAGAGTAGATCATCACAAACAACCATCATTGCACCCTCAAGCCTCAGACTGAAGAAGAACAAAAGTGCCTGTTACCTCTGGAAACCTCTTAAAAAGTAAAACAAGTAATTGCCAATGTGAAAGTGGCATACAGAGCATGTGTCACATGAACCGATACCCTTACATAAAACCTTTTATTTAGCAAGGGCATTGACAAAGCAGACAACAGGAGTAACAGTCTTTATTACATAATACCCAGATAGGCATCAAAAGTACAAAACAGCAAGGCCATTAGCCAGTACAAATTAAAAGTATGCACATGTGTGCATGAGAAACTGCACAGGGAATGGGCATCAAAAGTAACAAACAGCAAGGCCATTGGCCAGTCCATAGTTCCGGTCCGCACATGTGTGCATGAGAAACTGCACAGGGAATGGGCATCAAAAGTAACAAACAGCAAGGCCATTGGCCAGTCCATAGTTCCGGTCCACACATGTGTGCATGAGAAACTGCACAGGGAATGAGTGACACCGTCCACTGCCATGGGAATCACCATAGCTCAGGGGCTGCAAATGGGCAGTCCAGGCACCGCTGTGTGATAAATGGTGTGGGGAGGGGCACTTGCTTCAACTTTGGCTTGAAGATGAACTGGGAGGTGGCTGATTGTCGGGCCAGTTGGAGGACTGGACCTGGGAGAGAGAGAACCGGCTGAGGTAGAGGCATCAGTGGCTGTAGGAGCCTGAGGGCTGCTTGGACCGGGTGGAGTGGTTGCACGGGGAGGCGGATACATGCTTCCGGGAGACACAGTGTGTGAGGGTGAATGTTGAGGGCTGGGTCTCAACTTCTTGGGGATTTGATAGCCCACAAGTGTCTTGGCCGGAGTGGGAAGTGGGGTGGGCACAACAGCCTCACTCTCCACCAAAGGTGTATCAGGTGCAGGTGGCTCTCCCTGTGGGGATTTGCTGGATCTGGTTGTACGCTTGGAGTGGCCTTGCCTCTTCCCCTGCATCCCCTGTTGTCCAGATGAACCCCCCACTTTGCTCTCCTGTCCCAGCTTCACAGGGGTGTGGGTGGGAGTTGACGTTGTGGGTGAATCTGCCTTAGAAATGTGTTTGTGCTTAGTCATTGCAGGCACCAAGTTCACAGCAGACAGGGCAAGTGTTTGTTTGTCTTTGGGAGCAGGTGTGGGGATGGGAGTGCCCTTGGATGGGGGTGATTTTGATGAATGTGATGTTGATGCCTGCTTCTTGGCCTGATGCCCATGAGTGTCACGTGATGGGCTTTTGGTTTTGCGCTCCTGTGTGCCTGTTTTGTGTGTTGGGGATGGTGTCTGTGGTCTAGTCCGCTTGGAGTGCTGCTGTAGTGTGCTGCGTGTGGAGGACTTGGTGCCTGAGGGCTCTGGCGTGTGGGCACTCTCATCAGGTAGTGCCACTGGCAGGGTGGTTGCTGACGGGACAGGAGCAGGACTTGGAGCTTGGACCGCTGAATGACTGCTGTCACTGTGGAGGACAAAGACTGGACAGTTCGGTGTAGGCCACCCACATCAAAATGAATCCCCTCCAAGAAGGCAACTACCTGTGCCAACTTCTTGTCATGATCCTGGAAGGCATTCAGGAGAGCAGTCTGACCCACACACAGCTGGCGCAAAAGCTCCACCGCCTCCACACTGAGGGCAGCAGGGGAGACAGGGGCAGGGGCAGCTGTGCCTGGGGGGAAGGAGACTCTACCCTTCCTAGGGCTGCGGGCACGGACAGCACTTGTGGGAGCAACCGGGAGGGTGGGCACTGGACGATGTGTGATGTAAGAAGAGACAGATTTTGAACTTCCTGTGCCCGCCAACATCGAGGAGTCACCGCTGGAGTCTGAAGACGTGGAGGTTGGTGTTTTTGGGTGGGAATCATCCAGGTCACTCCTGTCCTCTCTGAGGCGCTGGTCACATCAGTGTCAGTGAGCTCATGTGTAGCAGTTGTGCCAGAAGCTTCCCCACTGGTGTCTGTTCCCCGTCCTTCAATACCCTTTGGTAGATGCTGCAAGAGACAGAGACATAGGTTCAGTATAGTGCCATACTCACAAACATCATATGCAAGCAAAGCACAAAACTTGAAAATGATACTCCCATGTTGGCCTCCTCCATGTACAGTCAGCATGTGCAACATTTATGCAATCATCAGAAGATGCATGGAAACATGCCTAGTTGATAGTAATGCCCCATGTGGCATTGACACAGCCAGATAGCTGGCCCGTGCCTCCTTGTACCCTAACATACTATTCTCTGTAAGCATACCTACGTGCCTGTAGGGGAGATAGGTATACATCTAAACATGTTGTCTCTGTCACATATGGATTCACTTTAAGGGAACACCACAGATACAAACTCCCAAATGTCCTTTTGCAATGGCCACAAGCTCCTGATATCCACCATGTTGTGCTTTGAAGCACAACTACAGTTGCACATTGGTGTCAGCTGTGTAGTTGTCACAAATCATATGTTGTGCACAGCACACATCTATAAATGCACACTAACATGATGCTCTCTGCTGTTCACTGCCAGGTGATGTCTATGACACTCATACTGCAGCATATGTCACAAGGCCACATCTCATCTGTCAATGACAAGACTAATGGTTTTAAACACATGAGAAACCACATGTCGTACAAATGCATATCAGCTGCACTCAACACAGAGGCCACTTAGAAGCCATTGCATCACACTCGAGACATCACAGAGCTTCCCACTGGCTCGCGTTTGGGATCCATGCAGTCACTCACACCCAAAGTCACACTTAGCTTAATACTCACCCCCAACTTGCTGCTGATGGGCCCTCAAGCGTCCATCCAGCTCTGGCTGTGTCACTGCCAATATGCGGGCCATTAGTGGTGTCATGCTCCTGCGCGCCAACCTGGCACTCCGAGGGAGCACCCCCAGCATCATCTCTGCCACGTTTTTGCTCAGCCGGCAGATGTCATCCCACCTCTTGTGACAGTGTGTGTGCCGTCGGTTAGGAGACACCCAGAGCCCGCACCTTGCGCGCAATGGCCCTCCATATCGCCTTACGCTGGTGGACCTTAAGCTGCAGGCATGGGAGACAAGAAGAGGAAGTTTCAGGGACACTGTTTTATGTACCACTGTGTGTCAGTACAGGAGCATGAAAATAGATAGCACACTAATACATAAATGTTGAGCAGAGGCCATACAGCATGACACGTAGTACACTTGCATCAGATAATCCCATTGAAATGTACACATGTATGATGATGGACACAGTACATGGCCAACTCATACACATGCAGAGTGCTAGCACAGCAACCAATGTGAAAATGACCCTCATATGTGATGCAGTATTGTGAGTGAGCATGATATACAATACATTGGGAATGATGTGTCGGGCTGACTCACTGTGTCATAACACCACACACCCCTCAATGTCCTTGACCAGTGAATGGCTACATGTGTCATGGTGGTCACATTTAGGGCCATGATCTGACATTCTCACACTCTTCTCACAAGGTGGAGGCCTGTCTTGTGCAATCCTCAGGCATAAGATAGCTCATTGAGAAATAGGGTGGTGGACAACACATATGTTTCACTCATTACATTTAGTGATGTGTCCTTGTAACATTGGGCAGTTTCTGTGCAGGCCAGAGGGACTCACACTGAGGTTAAACGTGGGCCATCAGAGAAATCACATGCATGTACAATATGAGAGGGGAAACAGTGCCTACACATGCGAGACTGAACATGTAATGTAATCAATAGAAGGATGACATCTCCAAATTACATTTATCTGATGTGTCATAGGTGAACTACGACCAAGAGTGTTACACACAGGCATTGTACTCTCGTGTATAATGCACACATCACCATAGTGGCAATTTGAGAACTGCACACACATCATTCAGTACCCTCTGGACAAAATACATTTGTAATGTCACAAATGAGCATGTGAAGCCTTAATGGGCTATGATATCACATAGCACAGGCAATGTTTGTTCAGACGTCAACTGACTCAAACCAGCAGTGTAACTGTATGGCTGCAAAATACACTGCATGTCACTCCCATCCTTCAATGCAGTCTTGGATCTTTGGAAATAAGGCTACACACCCCGTTGACATGAAGTCAGCTTGCTAGGCAGTGTATCACACATTTACATTAACCAGTCTCAGACCGTTTGTTGGTTTTTGCAGAAGAAGGGCTGCAGAAGTGTCCATGTTGCCATCCCCCCACATACTCAAATGCAATTCTTAATAGGCCATGTATGGAGCTGGTTATAGGAAAAATATGGATGCATGCACATTGACTTGCACTCACAGGCACATACTACTGCAGAGCAACATCATGTGAGCATTCTGAGCACTCTCAAACTTTTATTCAGTAACACTTACCAGTACATCTGGCGCACCATACAGCCTCCCATACTGTGCAAAGACCTCGTCCACCATGACCTACAGCTCCTCTGTGGTGAAGGGACGGGCCCTGATGTTCTCAGTTCTCGCCATCACTGGGTCCAGAATACAGGAACAGCAGCAGTTGGTGGTGAAGAATGGCAGGCAGCAGTGTCTGAATGCAAGTGAAATGTGTGGCTCTCTCACAGAGATTTATAGGCCCCTGGGGTTGTTTCAGTGGTACTCAGCTGCTGCAATTGGTCTGCCTGGTTAGCATTTTTCAATTGTATCCAATAACCGGGACCGCGGAAGCGGAGCACGCCTACCGCGAGTTTCAAAACTGTATTTCACTACCGCGATCGTGGTTCCCATTGGCTGCATTGTCATTGCCGGTGTCACACCACGGGGGCCAAGCGGTCACTACCGCAATCCTGCATCTTTCAATTGTGGCCAATGCCCGGGCCCGCGGTAGCGGAGCACGCCTACTGCGAGTTTCAAAATTGTATTTCACTACCGCGATCGCGGTTCCCATTGGCTGCATTGTCATTGGCATTGGCCGTGTCACACCGCGGGGGCCAGGCGATCGCTACCGCAATAATGCATCTTTCAATTGCGGCCAATGACCGTGATCGCAGTGGCGGAGCACGCATACCCCACCTATGGACACAATATGCTCTAGCAATGGCAGTAGCCAATTTTAGTCATTGAACACTATACATTCACAATGTATTACAGCACCTGTTTGCAAAATGTAATGCTAGTGTGACATTCAACTCACTGATGCCTACACATGCCATGTCAGTGCACATGATTACATGCATTGGCATGTACTTCCTCACATGTCACCTATGATATTTGTGTGCCAGTACACAGATTTGGTGTGTAATGGAGTCTCATATTTGTGAACATCTCAATGTGTGACATGGCTAATCAACCACAGTAATGATGGACTGAGCACATAATGTGCCTATTTCACGGTGCGCATTGCTGTATTGATTTTGGTAGTTGATCAGCTTACACACACTGTGCTCATTGTGTAGAAAAGTTGTGCTCTGTGCAACTTAAGCAAGAAGGTGTGGCAGGTACAGCAGCTACGTAGAAGTCAGCAGTGTTGCTGTTGCCAACATGTGGTGTGTCACCTACACCCAGGGCTGGTGACACAAGATGTAGGAGTGTACCATTTACCATTCACATAGTCAGAATCTGTTTTGGAGGTAGTCAGTATGTACATACTGACCACATGTACGACTACATGAGATCAAGGTGTCTCTGCATGTGACTTGTGCATTAAGCTCTTGTTACAGTCCAGTCATTGTTGGCGCTGCATCAGTCAAGATGTAAGATGTTTGACACATTTCATAGGGGAATTAAATTGACATATGTCCCCTTTCATTGTGTGTAGGAGACGACCAAATGTGCATCGTCCGTTCCCAGTGCTGGCGAACATAGAGGATGAGGACATCATAAGAAAATTCCATCTGGATCGCCTTACCCTTCAAGACCTATGTGGTCAGTTGGAGCCCCATCTGGGGCCTCACAGAACCTATCCGACTGCTTTGCCACCAACAGTTAAGGTGATGGTGGCCCTGCAATTCTTTGCAACTGGTTCATTCCAGTACACGGTGGCCCTCGCCGGTGGGATGTCTCAAGCGATGTTCAGCATGGTGCTACGTGATGTCCTGTCCGCAATGATGACATACAAGGACCGCTGCATTCACTTTCCAAGGAGACATGAATTGGCAGCTGTGAAGGGTGATTTTTATGTCCTTGGCCACATACCTAATGTGGTTGGCGCCATTGACTGCACACATGTTGGCCTGGTTCCACCACAGGCACGTGAGCACATATACAGGAACAGGAAGCATTTCCATTCCATTAATGTGCAAGTGGTATGCCAAGCGGATATGATTATCTCCCATTTCTGTGCCAGATTTCCCGGATCAGTCCATGACTCCTACATACTGCGTAACAGCATCATCCCACAACTGATAGCAAACCTGCATCCGGAGCGTGCGTGGCTTGTTGGTGAGTACGCCGAGTCAAGTAGTGTGCTGTATGTGTGACATGCTGTTCTCAGCTACTGTTTCTATCAGTAAATTGCTCTCTGTATGTCACACCTAGGTGACACTGCGTATCCCAACTGGCCTTGGTTGCTGAGCCCACTGAGGAATCCAAGGACCCCGGATGAAGGACGCTACAATGATGCACATGGGAGGACACATCGTGTGGTGGAGCGTACTTTTGGGCTTCTGAAGTCTAGATTCCGGTGTCTGGACAAGAGCGGAGGTGCACTACTCTACTCTCCTGAAAAGGTGTGTCAGATCGTAGTTGCATGCTGCATGCTCCACAACCTGGCCTTGTGCAAGGAGATCCCCCTGCTCCTGGACGATGATGAGCAGCAGGTGCCCCCCCTGCAAACCCACACATGCCCAGTGATGACGATAGTGGAGAAGAGGAAGGTGTTGACCTGCGTCAACAGCTCATTGACAACTACTTCCCTTGAGTGTAAGTGACATTGTACAACAGTGACATTTTCTGTTGGCTTTGATGGTAGTGGCAAGGCATAGATGATCTTTTTGACTGCTGGCTGTTGTTGGGTCTGGGCTAATGGCTGATGTGTGTGGCACAGGGAAATTTTATCCAGGTACATCATGTCTATGTTGATGTTGTTGATCATTGTTATGTGTGCTGGTTTTTGGACGTTGATGACTAGTGTTGTGTTTTAGCTGTAATGGCATCACCTGACAAGTAAATGTCATTCTCTTGTGTCTTTCTAGGTCCCTTCACCCTCTCAATGCCTCGTCACAATCAGAGCTTATGGTACATTGGAATCTGAGTTGACATTGTACATACTGTGATAAACATGGAGCTGACACAAAGACATAGGTGTGTAAAGAGTGTTTATTTACAATGAGTATTTGTGACAGAGAAGTGATTATTTTCAAAATTGTGCCAAGTGAGTTTATGAGTTGTCAGTGATGGTAAATGAGACAAATAGAGTAGTCACCACATTGATGTAGTCACACAGTCCAACAGACTCCTGCCATCAACATGGCAATGTGGGCAAGGATAGTTAACAAAGTCAATGTCAAGGGGAACACATGTGCCATCAATTGCGTTTGGATGGTGCATGGCCACGTGATCTTCCCCTGTGTTTCTCGGATGGCCCCTCGTGCGTTTGGCAGGGAGGCCCTCTGCTGCAGGCTCAGCGGTGTCTGAGGAGTCATTTTGTTGCAGCTCACCCCTCTCTGTGGCTGCAGCTGAGGTGGTGGGTGTATCAGCATGCGGGCCACTGGAGGGGTGTTGAGTTGTCATTTGGGCCGCATGTCTGTCCCTCAGAACACCCCCTGGTATCCTCTGATTGTGTTGTGGTGCTGGTAACCACTGAGGCAGGGAGAATGTTGCAGGCAGCAGTGGTGATGGTGGTGGTGGAGGCCGCACAGGTCGTTGTAGCAGGGGTCAGCGCTGTTGTTGTTGCTGTGGTGGTGGTGGGGACAATGAGGGCCTGAGACGTTTTGCGCCCTGGCAGTCCGGAGGGGCCAGGTTGTTGCTCCTGATCCGAGAAACGTAGGGAGTCTGCATCCAAGAGTTCATGTTCCGGGGGGGAGACAGGCTCTGCAGGTTGGTGGTGTTTTCTGCTGCAGTTGCTTGTGGATATCCTGTTGAACAGAGGTTAAATGGTCATTGAAGTGCACTCCACATGCTTGGTGTTAGACTTTTGGATGTTACATTTGATACACCAAACACTTTACATTGCAATCACTTGGTATGGCAGCAAAATACTGAGCATCATGACATGATGTTGAGGTACATACATTACTTGTCGATGGTGTGACATGTAAATTGAAACCATATGCCACGTACAGATTGTGTGATTACAAGGACATGTCATTATCTAACAACTTGCGGCACATCGACTTTATGTAATGCGTCTTTTTTGTTTGCTCTTCATGGAATCAATTTCAGCTAAGCAATAACTAACCATTGGAATGTTATACATACCTTTTTCATATAATGTACTTTACTTTGTTTGTCAGATTGACCATGCATGTTTTGTGTTCATATGGGCCTTCATGCTCTGACACCATGGCACTTACACATTGCATTCTGTGCTGTGCATGATTGTGCCATGAATTACTTTCACATGTGACTTGGTGAGTCAAAGTTTAATTTCTGTGACAGTTACGTGCGCTTGAAATGAAATGAAATAGGGATTTATAAAGCGCACGGTTACTCACAAAGAGTGTCCCGGCGCTAATCTCCAAAAACCACCAGACAGAAAACCCCAACCTACCCCACCATCGTATTATTGCTGGAACAGCCATGTTTTAAGTAATCTTCTAAAGGGCAGCAAGTCCTGAGTCAATCTAAGATAAAGGGGCAGAGTGTTCCATAGACAGGCCGCTTGAACCTGGAAAGAGCGACCTCCAGTCCGAGAACGAGTGAATTTGGGAATCACCATCAGGGATTGTCCCGAGGACCTTAAAACACGTTGAGGCTGATAGTGCTGGATCCTATTTCTCAGATAGACCGCACCCAAATCGTAGAAAGCACGATAGGCAAACACCAGAGCCTTAAACTGAATCCTCTTTCTCACCGGGAGCCAGTGTAGTGCTTTCAGATGAGGCGACATGCGTGTTCTGGGGCTAACCATAAGGATAGCTCTGGCTGCGGCATTCTGAACTACCTGCAGCCGATTGAGCAAATATTCAGGGAGCCCCAGATACAGGATATTTACATAATCCAACCTGGATGTAATTAAGGCTTGCACTACGATCTTCCGGGATTCAACCGGGAGAAGAGGAAGGAAGTTTTTTGCCATTCTGATCAGCCCGATACAGGTACCAGCAACAGTTTGGATCTGGGACTTCATTGATAGACTAGTGTCCAACTTAACTCCCAAGTTTTTTACTGTGTCAACTGGAGCAGCCGGAGGAGACATGTCACACGGCCACCATGAGCTCCAGTTGACGCATGGGGGACATCCAAAAAACATGATTTCCGACTTTTCAGGGTTACACTTAAGTTGATTAAGTTGCAACCAGGAAAAAACCTCCGTTAAACATCTATTTATCTCCATTCCCTGGAAATTCGCCCCTTTGTCACACGTGAACAGTAATTGAGTATCATCGGCGTAAGAAATAATCTTCGCTCCGTGTGACTCAGCCAGACATGCAAGTGGGGCCATATAGATGTTAAAAAGCGTAGGGCTCAAAATAGCGCCCTGCGGGACACCCACTTGCATTGAGGGAATAACAGCTGTAAAGGGCGGGGTCCAGATTTCCTGCTGCCGCTCAGACAAGAAAGAGGCAAACCAATTGTACACCGCGCCACCAATGCCGCACTCGGCTAACCTGTACAAAAGCCGGTCATGGGGCACGGTGTCAAAGGCCGCGGACAAGTCCAACAGTATCAACACCGCGCTGCCCCCTCTATCCACCTGAGATTTGATAGTCTCCGAAACCTCAAGAAGAGCAGTCTCAGTGCTAAGGGAAGGTCTAAAACCTGACTGACTGTCATGGAGAACATGGTTAGCTTCGATGTAATCTGTTAGCACGGAGTTGACATACCACTCAAGGACCTTGGAGAAGAAAGGCAGCAATGAAATGGGCCTATAGTTGGAAGCAACCTCAGGGTCTGCAGTAGGTTTCTTCAGAAGGGGAACAATTTTTGCCTTTTTCCAGCAACTGGGTACCATACCCTGGCCAAGCGAAGAGTTGAGGACAGAATTAACCGCAGAATTTATAGGTGCCGCGATTTTCTTCAGAATCCTAGCTGGGCAGGGATCGGAAGGGGAGCCCGACTTCAATGTTCCAATAATGTCAAGAGACTTTTCCAGAGAAATGGGAGGAAATTGGGTAAGGGAATGACTGGCCCTTGACAACAAATCATAGGCATTCCACATGCCACCAGTTTCAGATGAGTCCCTGGGGGGAAATGACCGTTGTATCAGAGAAATTTTGTTATAAAAGAAACCGGCCATCTGATGAGCCCAACTAGAGGTAGGGATAAATGCCTTACTCATAGCGCTGGGGGATGAAAAATCCTTAACAATTTTAAAAATGTCCTTACTTTTATTGGCCGCATCTTGTATTTTTAAAGAAAAATAATTTTTCTTAGCCGAACGGACCTCATTGTAGTAAGCCTTTAAAGCTAGCTTAAGAATAGCTTTATCCTCAGAGTCAAACTTGGTCCGCCACGTTCTCTCCAACCGTTTACAGGCACTACGGCTTTCCCTAAGTGATTCAGTAAACCATGGTGCGGAAGTGCGACCAGTTTTAGCTTTCCGGGTAGAGGAGGGAGCCAGCTCCGCGACCCGATCTCCAAGCCACCTTTCCAAACTGAGGGCATCAGTCTCAGGGTTTCCACTGAAGGGAATCGGGTACTTGCTCAAAGCAGTTGCCAGTCTATCGGCCGTGACCTGACTAAAGGGTCTAAAAGTGAATGGACGGGGCTCAGTCCTATATTGAGCATGAGTTAACGACCTCGAGGGTTTAAAACTCAGGAGATAGTGGTCTGACCAAACTAAAGGTTGAGGGGCATCCGTTATCATACTAACGTTAGAGAAAACTTGATCCAGCGTATGTCCCTTAACATGAGTGGGGAGGTGAATGTAAGGGGACAGCCCAAAAATCGCTAAAGATTCCAACAGCCGAACAGCCTCAGGGTCACATAACTCATCCATATGGATATTAAAATCACCCAATACAAGGCAGTGTTTATATTTAATAGAAATAGGTGAAATGGCCTGAGCAAGTGACTCAATAAATTTACCACATTGACCAGGTGGTCGATAAACAAGAATGCCTGCAATTGATTGATGATTGGAAACAGTGAGCGAGAAACTGAGGCTCTCGGCGCCCTCAATATCTTGCACCGATAAAATAGAGCAAATCAGTGACTTTTTATAAATTATGCCAATACCGCCCCCTCTACCCACAGGCCGATCCTTCCTTATAATCTGATAGCCAGATGGAAGAGCCCCTGCTATCGTTGGATTTGAACCATCGTTCAACCACGTTTCGGTTACAAACATGACATCGGGATCAGACTCAGATAACAAGTCATACAGTTGGACTTCATGTTTTTTAATGGAGCGAGTATTAAGGAGGAGGAACTTCAGAGGGCTATTGTCGCAAGAAATGCTAGAGTACATGCCATCCTTTATTGCACTTGTTCCTCTCCTTTCACTGGTCAGAGGGTCAGCAACCCAATTACACAAGTGACACAAGAGCGAGGTCTCAGTTCCACTCAGCGAACCTTTATGACAACAAAGAGGTGACTGACACCCAATCTCAAGGAGATCAGACCTACTGTAAACTAGTCAGTTCCCAGGCCTGTCAGCATATCCGACTCCAGACTCCTCCGGGACGCTGATGGGCGCAGACGGGCTTGCCTTAGGCGCGCCCGCTGCTCGCATCCGCTGCGCGCTCGCACAGCGTCCCGTTTTATGGTCGCCAGTTCAGGCGACTAGACCGCGCTGAGGAGGAAAAATGGCGGACTCACTCGAGTCAAGAGGTGAAATAAAACACCAATTCCCCGTTCCCAGTACAATTCATAAAACACACAGATTCCCACAGTATCCCAACAAGTACCCCAACAAAGAGGCTAAAAGCAATTTAAAAACGGGATTTGTTAGTTAAAAGCAGATTAGCGAAAGAACTAGCAGCAACAACTAGGCAGAGCACAATGAGGTCTGACAGTGATTTCGGAGATTAGGCGCGCTCGCACAGCGTCGCGTTTTATGGTCGCCAGTTCAGGCGACTAGACCGCGCTGAGGAGGAAAAATGGCGGACTCACTCGAGTCAAGAGGTGAAATAAAACACCAATTCCCCGTTCCCAGTACAATTCATAAAACACACAGATTCCCACAGTATCCCAACAAGTACCCCAACAAAGAGGCTAAAAGCAATTTAAAAACGGGATTTGTTAGTTAAAAGCAGATTAGCGAAAGAATTAGCAGCAACAACTAGGCAGAGCACAATGAGGTCTGACAGTGATTTCGGAGATTAGGCGCGCTCGCACAGCGTCGCGTTTTATGGTCGCCAGTTCAGGCGACTAGACCGCGCTGAGGAGGAAAAATGGCGGACTCACTCGAGTCAAGAGGTGAAATAAAACACCAATTCCCCGTTCCCAGTACAATTCATAAAACACACAGATTCCCACAGTATCCCAACAAGTACCCCAACAAAGAGGCTAAAAGCAATTTAAAAACGGGATTTGTTAGTTAAAAGCAGATTAGCGAAAGAACTAGCAGCAACAACTAGGCAGAGCACAATGAGGTCTGACAGTGATTTCGGAGATTAGGCGCGCTCGCACAGCGTCGCGTTTTATGGTCGCCAGTTCAGGCGACTAGACCGCGCTGAGGAGGAAAATGGCGGACTCACTCGAGTCAAGAGGTGAAATAAAACACCAATTCCCCGTTCCCAGTACAATTCATAAAACACACAGATTCCCACAGTATCCCAACAAGTACCCCAACAAAGAGGCTAAAAGCAATTTAAAAACGGGATTTGTTAGTTAAAAGCAGATTAGCGAAAGAATTAGCAGCAACAACTAGGCAGAGCACAATGAGGTCTGACAGTGATTTCGGAGATTAGGCGCGCTCGCACAGCGTCGCGTTTTATGGTCGCCAGTTCAGGCGACTAGACCGCGCTGAGGAGGAAAAATGGCGGACTCACTCGAGTCAAGAGGTGAAATAAAACACCAATTCCCCGTTCCCAGTACAATTCATAAAACACACAGATTCCCACAGTATCCCAACAAGTACCCCAACAAAGAGGCTAAAAGCAATTTAAAAACGGGATTTGTTAGTTAAAAGCAGATTAGCGAAAGAACTAGCAGCAACAACTAGGCAGAGCACAATGAGGTCTGACAGTGATTTCGGAGATTAGGCGCGTCGCACAGCGTCGCGTTTTATGGTTGCCAGTTCAGGCGACTAGACCGCGCTGAGGAGGAAAAATGGCGGACTCACTCGAGTCAAGAGGTGAAATAAAACACCAATTCCCCGTTCCCAGTACAATTCATAAAACACACAGATTCCCACAGTATCCCAACAAGTATCCCAACAAAGAGGCTAAAAGCAATTTAAAAACGGGATTTGTTAGTTAAAAGCAGATTAGCGAAAGAACTAGCAGCAACAACTAGGCAGAGCACAATGAGGTCTGACAGTGATTTCGGAGATTAGGTGCGCTCGCACAGCGTCGCGTTTTATGGTCGCCAGTTCAGTTAGCTGTCTGCACACTGGATGTGGCTTTTGGATCTATGCCAAGTTGGCTGACATGTGAGTGCTGGTGTGGTCATCTGGCTCCATGTTTTTTGAGAAGGATGGCAGCGTGCATGCACTGACTATCTACCTGTTCGGTGACACAGTAGAGGGAAATGGCTGCCACATGTTTCTGGGTGTGGGGAGTGTACCCTCCTTCTCAGGGGTGAGACAAGGGGGCCTGGTAGGAGTTGTAGTGCTGGCTTCCCACCACAAACACGCCTCCCTGTTCAGAAGGCTACCTACCTGTTAGGTGAAGGTGAGCAATGCAATGCCTGCCACATGGTTATGAGTGAGAGGGTTGTACCATCCTGCTCAGCTGTGGGACAAGGGGGCCTGGTGGGAGTTGTAGTGCTGGCTTCCCACCCACAAACACCCCTCCCTGTTAAGATGGCTACCTACCTGTAAGTTTGATGAGTGCAATGAAATGGCTGCCACATGGTTGGGCGGGGTGCTTCATGCTGCTCAGCTGTGGGACAAGGGGGCCTGGTGGGAGTTGTAGTGCAGGCTTCCCACCCACAAACACCCCTCCCTGTTCAGAAGGCTACCTACATGTTAGGTGAAGGTGAGCAATGCAATGGCTGCGACATGGTTCTGGGTGGGGGGAGTGTTCCATCCTGCTCAGGGGTGAGACAAGAGAGCATGAGAAGGCTGACTACCTGTAAATTTGAGGAGAGCAATGAGATGGCTGCCACATGGTTCTGGGTGTGGGGAGTGTACCATCCTGCTCAGCTGTGGGGCAAGGGGGCCTGGTGAGAGTTGTAGTGCTGGCTTCCCACCCACAAGCACTCCTCCCTGTTAAGATGGCTACCTACCTCTTAGGTGAAGATGTGCAATGCAATGGCTACCACATGGTTGTGGGTGTGGGAAGTGTACCATCCTGCTCAGCTATGGGACAAGGGGGCCTGGTGGGAGTTGTAGTGCTGGCTTCCCACCCACAAACACCCCTCCCTGTTAAGATGGCTACCTACCTGTTAGGTGAAGGTGAGCAATGCAATGCTGCCACATGGTTGTGGTTGTGGGGAGTGTACCATCCTGCTCAGCTGTTGGACAAGGGGGCCTGGTGGGAGTTGTAGTGCTGGCTTACCACCCACAAACACCCCTCCCTGTTCAGAAGGCTACCCACATGTTAGGTGAAGGTGAGCAATGCAATGGCTGCCACATGGTTCTGGGTGGGGGAGTGTTCCATCCTGCTCAGGGGTGAGACAAGAGAGCATGAGAAGACTGACTACCTGTAAGTTTGAGGAGAGCAATGAGATGGCTGCCACGTGGTTGTGGGTGTGGGGAGTGTACCATCCTGCTCAGCTGTGGGACAAGGTTGCCTGGTAGGAGTTGTAGTGCTGGCTGCCTGTACACATGCCCCCATGGAAATATTGCTAGCTACCTTTGGGGTGATTCAGAGGAAGGAAATGTTAGATGTGTGAGACATGTGTTGGGAAGGGTGTGTTGTACGTAAGTGCATTTGTGTTTAGGAAGTGTAGCTTTCTAGTTGTGCAAGACAGTACATAGCAGTGTAATGGGATACATTTGTTGGTACTTACCAGCCTCCACTCCCCCGGGTATTCCTGTGAGACTCTCTGGATGCAGTATGGCAAGCACCTTCTCCTCCCATTCGTTGAATGTTAGTGGTGGAATGGGAGGGCCACCGCCAGTCCTCTGAGCCAGCTCATGGTTCTTGTTGGCAAGCTCTTTCACCCTGGTCTTGAGGTCATGCCACCTCCTCTTGATGTCCTTCAGGGTGCGCGGGTTGGTCCCTACTGCATTGACTTTGTTAGCTATCATTTCCCACATTTGATATTTTCTGGCTACTGGTGTCTGTTGGACCATGCTTCCAAACAAATGTGGTTCTACTCTGATTATCTCATCTACCATGACTGACAACTCATTGTCAGTGAATTGTGGCATTTTTTTCTGTGCCATTGTGTGTGATGTGCAAATGTGTGAAAAGTGCAGGTGGGAAGGTAGTGGTGGAGATGTGTGTGGTGTGTGTGGTTGTGATGGTGTGATGTGTGCTGATTTGCCTCTCCTTTGTGCTGTGGGGTTGGGCCCTTCAGTGCTGGAGTTGTGCAAAGGATTCTGGGCAGGGAAGGGGCTGGTTTTATACTCAGCTATGTGGGTGGATCAAAATGGAATATTCATGTCAGGTGTGTTGTCTGGGTTGACCTGGGATTTGTATTTTTTACTTGCCATGGGGATGTGTCATTGGGGTGTGTTAGGTGTTTTTTGAGGCTGAGCCAGATATACAGCCACACTTGGTAGCCTTGTTGTGTAGTTGCTTTCGACCGCCATTACTCTTCCGGCGCGACCGCAGGAGTCGGAATGCAACAGCCCTTCTGCCGGCTCTCCCATTCAGCATTAGTTGTGATCGCGGCGGTCGGAAACAACTGATCGTTCCGCTGGCACCGCCATCGTATCGTAATTTCACTTGCGGTCATTCCGCTGGTCGATCGGCGGTTTTGGGTCTTTTCGCAGCAAATCTGAATGCCGCGGACAGATTTTCAGCTGTTCCGGACGTTCCCGGCGGAGTTTTGTGGAATCCGTCCGCGGCAGTCGGATTTCTCTGGCGGTGCATCCTAATCTGACCGCCGGTTTTGCCGCGGTACATGCGGACAGTTATTTACCGCTACCACGGCGGTCGGAATGCTTTTCCGACCGCCATTGTAATCGGCCCCTAAGATTCTAGCTTTATGCCTGAATGACATTATATGGGTGCTCATGAGTGGTTTTGTCAAGAATAAAACAACGCACAATAGCATATAAAGTGCACTTCACTTGGTTGAAAAAAATTGACACTAATGTAGTTATCCAAGAATGTGGAAAATAAGCTTTCATCCAAGTGGATTTGTGCTTCTCAAAATAGGTCCTAGAGGGAATATGTTTTGGTTCAAAAAACATTGATATGCTCCTGGCCAACTGTGTGTGCCCCACTGCAAGAATAGCCCTGAATAGCCAAATCTAAAGCTAATTCCATATAAGCAGATGCACAATACAGGACTACCCTCTGTCCTCTTAAGTTTTTGCCCTGGTCTTTCTACCTTTGACATGGCAGATAAGAAATCGCCAGATATCAAACAAATTCTGGTCTGAGCAGGTGACTCACCTTGAGCTCCACTGAAACATCCTTTCTCAAAGATTTTGAACAGATGATGCTCTTCAAGATGGTCTCAGGCTATAATATTAACTTTAATAAATCATAGGAACTTAACCTGTCGCTTTCCTCTGAAAAGGTGCAGTGCTCTGAAGAGGCGCACCCCTTTATATGTGGAAAGGGGCACAGATATCTAGGTTTCAAGATTACACCAAAAATGCCAGACTTGTCATGAGTGATTTACAATCCCCCACAGTAGTGGAAATAAAATGAAAAAAACTGGAAGCCTGGTCAAATTTGTCTATCTCCTGGTTGGGAAGATTAAATGTTTTTAAGATGAATATCCTTTCAAGGATCCTCTGTAAGTTCCAAGCCATGCCAATATCCATTGAAAAGCTATTTATGGCTGAGATACAGAAGTTGATATCATAGTTCATATGGAACAAATCCAGACCAAGGGGTCGATTCTGATGCGGGTTGGAAAAGCTTCCCGACCGAATCGGTTGGGAAATGGTTTCCGACCCACTCGGATCGGGAAAGTCCGACCGGCGGAGTAGGATGCATCCGGATGCTTCCAGATACGATTTGGTTGAACTCCCATTGACTTCAATGGGAACATTTGTTCCTAACCGCATCAGAATTGGGCCCTCGGTTGGGAAGACACGTTCCCGATCCGATTTGGAAGGAGCAAATGCCGTTAGGAGGCCTTCCTAACCGCATCAGAATCAGGCCCTCGGTCGGGAAGCTTTTCCAACCCGCATCAGAATTGGGCCCCAAGACTTTCCCAAGAGGTCTTTTAGCTATCTGGGCAATGTCATATCTGTTCTGTTACTATGCATACAATAAATGATGAATAGCAGTAGAATGGGACCAGACCCTGCAAAAATATGAGCACACATTGATTTAATAATAGCAAGTAGGCCACTTTTGAATTTACTAAGGCTAAATGAGAAACATGTTTGAAAACATACTTGAGCACTCCAGTTAAAATTCCCCTTAAAATTTGAGATGAGATGGTGGAAAGAAGAGATCTTATGATTTTTCCTTCCCCTTATACACTGATCCATTTTAAAAAGGAATTCACACCGGATTTGAAAGCAAGCCCCTTTCATAAATGGTAGGAGGGTGGTTACAGAATGATATCAGACACCTACCATCAGGGCTACTGAAGTTGTATTTACAATGATAAACTAACTTTCAACTGGACAGGCATGAGAGACTAAGAAAGGCCCAAATTAGGAATTGGGTCCTTATTCCCCAAATTTTACAGGCAAGCACTAGAAAAATGATCCAATTTGAAAAATTGTTTCCCCAACTGATAGGAACTAATTGAGCCATTTCAAAATTATCCCTGATACTATTAAACACAGATTCCAGTTGGTGCCACATGTTAGAATGGGAGAAGGTCATGGGTAGAAAGATCTATCAGAAGCAATGTGACTACTGATAAGGGTTAGTCATTGATTTTGCTCAACCTTTAAAAATAGGGAAATATACTGTAAAACCTCATGTTGATGGTATTACACACATTTACTCCCTAACTACATTTATCCTAATGTTAGCCACATTTGTTGCAGCTGGAGGGGTCTCAATGGTATTACAGGTATTGGACCCCCTTCCCTCAGCAATGGAATTATTCTGCAGCAATTTAAATGCACTTACATGATGTCTCTGAGAGGTGATGAGCAAAATCTTCTAGTTCCGTTCACCTCCTCCAAATCAAAGCAAATAGGACATTAACCCAATGCAAAATCACACATCGAAACAAATTTCAGGTGGACCCCAAACAAATTTTTCAGCTCTTCCAGAGCCAATCAACGGAGCCTACCACATAGTCCCTAACAACTACAAATGCAGCATGTTTACACATCACATCACCAATACGATAAAGTCAATTACAGATGACATAGCCATCCATAAGCTTCACTTTCTACAATGGAAATCAAGAACTTAAAAAAGTTCTGTCAGCATCTTGGGGTAGTTTCAGACCTTTTCTACCAATAATATAACCAACGTTATTGCTAGCACTGAACCCTCCAAATTCTCAGTCGGCCCATTAGCACACTTCTAGGCAACAGACGCCCTTTTAAACATATGGTTACAAATCATCAATGTATCCCTAAGGAAGGTTTTGAGCATGACTCCATCACAATCTGACATGTTCTATTGCAAAAGCCAAAGTGGTCCTCCCTTTCCCCAACAAGATGGCTGCAAAATCCAGGTATTATATTACTACACCAATAAAACTCATGTTTTAAATGACTTTCAGTTGAACTTCTAATTGGGACACATCACTGAAATGTATCAAAATGTAGATCATACTTTATGCCAATTTGATGAGGGACCCATGCATCCTTATCCTTTTAGATGTATTGCCATTCTGAGACACTGTAGACATTGAAACCTATCTCAGTGCTTTAAGTGTAAAAATGGTCATCAGTAGAAATGTATGTGAATGGTTAAAGCCCTAGTTGATGAACAGAAAATAGTGCATTAAAGTGGTTCACTGATAGAATATCGATGTAACAAACATCGATGTTCTAAATATCAAAAAAATATTGACTGCAAAAATATCAACTCCAATACCTAACAGGTAAGTACAAAAATATTGAATCAAAAATTAATATACATTTTAACTAAATAAAACAAATACATTTAATTTAAAAAAATAAACACAAAGATAAAAATGTATACATATACATATATTTACTTAAAAATAATTTATTAACTATTATCTTTATTTAATTTTTAAACTTTAAAATTATATAAAAATAATATATATACATATATCAATAATTTAAAATAAAAAAACATTCTATAATAAATTAAAAAATTAAACTATTAAAAAAAAAATAAACTTACATTTCCCAATACAATAAGTGCAACAGTAGGGAAAGTGTTGGATAGCGGAATAATTAAATGTACTATTCCAACTCCAGTGAGTGCAACAGTAGGGAAAGTGTTGGATAGCAGAGGGGTAAAAATTACTATTCCCACTCCAGTGATAGCAACAGTAGGGAAAGTGTTGGATAGCGGAGGCGTAAGAATTACTATTCCCACTGCAGTGAGTGCAAAAATAGGGTAAGTGCTGGATAGCGGAGGAATTAAATTTACTATTCCAACTCCAGTGAGTGCAACATAGGGGAAATGTTGGATAGCGGAGGGGTAAAAATTAATATTCCCACTCCAGTGAGTGCAACAGTAGGGAAAGTGTTGGATAGCAGAGGGGCAAAAATTACTATTCCCACTCCAAAGAGTGCAACAGTAGGTGGATAGTTGAGGGGTAAAAATTACTATTCCCACTCCAGTGAGTGCAAAAGTAGGGTAAGTGTTGGATATTGGAGGAATTAAATTTACTATTCCAACTGCTGTGAGTGCAACAGTAGGGAAAATGTTGGATAGCGGAGGGGTAAAAATTACTATTCCCACTCCAGTGAGTGCAACAGCAGGGAAAGTGTTGGATAGCGGAGGGGCAAAAATTACTAATAACACTTAAACAAGTGAAAAAAACTAAAAATATTACAACATTTTAAAAATAATAAAAATAAATAAACAATATTTTAAAAATATCAAATTAAATATATTAAACATATAAAAAGAACACATTTTATAATATTAATTACATATAACAATAACCCACAAATAATATATAAAATAAATTAATGAATACATTTATAAACAATAATTATTTAAAAGTAGCAAATATTAATGAACAATTTTTTTTTTTAAATCATAAATGTATTTATTTTATTTCGGACCCTATAACACCACACCAAGAACAAAACACTTCAGCAGTTTAATTAAATGCATTTCCATAATTAACATAATTAATAATCAATTTAAAAAATCTTATTAATAAAAAAACACTCATTGAGTACTTTAACACTATAATATCCACAACACACACCTAAATTAAACTATAAATTAATAAAACACAATTAAATATTATTTTTAAAAGAAAAACTATTACTATTAACAACTAATTATTAAATATTTAAAAATGTATTTAAAACCAACCTTTTACCCCTTTAAAAGTAAAAACAACACACAAAAAAGAAACAATTACACAAAATAAATATCAAATAATTAACATTAATTAACAACTATATAATATTCATTAAACACAAAATACTAACCACCCTTTACTCCTATAAACACCACAACACACACCTAAAATTAATTACACAATTACCATAATTAATAACTAATTAATTAAAATTATTAACAACTATTTATTAATTAATCAATTAAAAATAAATTACTTCCCACACTTTACACCTATAAACACCACAACACACACCTAAAATTAATTACACAATTACCATAATTAATTACCAATTAACTAATTTAAATGAATTAACATCCAGTTAATAATTAATAATAAATTACTTTACCCATTTAACACTATAGCATCTCAAGTAAACAAATAATAAATAAAAAGTATTCAATACATTTATTATAATTAAATTACTTCCCACCCTATTCCCCTATAAACCCACAACCCGCTACAGAACTAAAAACGCAAAATTCAAATAAAATAATATTAATAACTACTAAAAATAATCAATTAATTTTATATAATTAAATTACTTCCCACCCTTTTCCCCTATAAACCCACAATTTGCTACGGAACTAAAAACGCAAAAATCAAATAAAAAATGATTAATACCTACTAAAAATTAAACACATATTACAAATACAAGCAAATCTTATACAAAAAAACATACATCACATACATAGAAAATATATACTAAAATGCATAACATTAATAAAAAATCAATATTTTTAACAACTATATTTTTGCAAACGATATTTTACACTTCGATATTTTTAACATTGATATTACTTACCTAAATTCGATATTCTTGACCATGAGAATTTGTCTGTCGATATTTCTGACCCATGATATTTTTAACTCGATATTTGTGTAAATCGATATTTTTGATTCAATATTCTGGGGCCGATTCCGATTCAGGCCGGAAAAAATACCGACTGACTCGGTACGGGATTATAGTCCGACCGACACGTACCGGCGTTGCCCGACCTGGGAAGTACGATGAAATGCATGGGAATCACGACCGACTCGCACGGAACACAAGGCGAACGACTGACACGGCCGGAAACAAGCTATCCGGCCGGGAAACCACGCGAATCGAACCGACCGACACGCATCAGGAAATAACCCGAACGAAACGTACCCGCGAACTCCGACCCGCGCAGTACGATGCAATGGGTGCAAATTCAGACTGATTCGTACGGAGCCCAAGCCGTACGACTGACATGCATAGCAAACCCAGCCGAACAAACACAATACTCCGCGACCGACGCGTACGCCGCATATGAAACTGAGCTGAAACACAACGGGAACGACTCGGAGAGGCGCGCACGAGACAACTGCAACGTCCTACTCGGTCAGAAGAACGACTCCTACATGCACAATAATCACAAATGAAAAAAAACAAAAAAAAAGGGCCAAACAAGCAATGACAAAGCCAATAAATACAGGGGGAAACAAATGGAACAAGGACACACCCCCAACTCCACCTACATAAAGCCCACAAATCCCTACCATGATCCTTTGCAAATCCCACTGACCTGCCAGCACAGAACACCATCACACAGCAAACACAGACACACACACAGCTCATCCAACACAAAAGCCACACACCATTAGCACCTCAACAAATAGCACCCTCACACACACACAGCAAAACCTACACACACACACCCTCACTTGCACACACACATCAATCACCACCACAACCACCCATCACCATGCCCCTAAAGAAGAATCCAAAGTTCCTAGATAGTGAATTGGAAGTCATGGTAGACGAGATCCTGAGGGTAGAGCCACAGTTGTTTGGCACATTGGTCCAACAGACCCCCATGGCGCAGAAAACCAAGATGTGGGCGAGGATCGTCGACAGGGTGAACGCACAATCACCATGTTTGCGCACAAAGGAAGACATCCAGAACAGGTGGTATAATGTGCGCAGGAGGGTCAGAGACCTACTCAAGAAGGATTACCTCCTGAGCCAGCACACGGCAGTGGCCCTCCTGCAAAACCAGTATACCTCAGGCCCTGGGAGGAGAAGGTGCGTGCCATCCTACCACCAGTGAGCGTATATGGACTAACAGACATCCCCGAGCCTGGTGAGTACACAACTAATATACACAATATTGTGTGCCAATACACACACATCACTCTCAAGGGGATAGTCAAACCATCCACCCCTAGCAAATCAACAGCAACCAAAAGATAATCATCCCAAGATGTGTATGTCAGTTAGATAAACACAATACATGCCATCTCATAGTGACATGTAACTGTGTCATGACATGTACAAACCTAACAACAAATAGAGCAAGGCAGTGGCACAAATATAACCAACAAACACTGCCTGATATTTTGCCACCACTAGAACCCCACCTCACAGGGAAGCTCACTTAAATGAAGGAATTCTGTGTATGCTGGTGAATTTAGTGTAGCCAATAGCATGATGGGAGTTGTAGTCACAGATACTGCTCACCCTCACAATTGGCCCATCAACACCACTCTGAACCATGCTCACATCACAGGGAGTGGATAAGGACTGACAAGATGGCTGACACTGGCTACTGCTGTGGGGAGCACAAGGCCCTGCTGGGAACTGTGCACCAACAAACAGCACAACACCACTGCCTGACATCCTGAAAGCCAACTTGCACTCTCTGCAATGCAAGCACGTTGCATGGTGGGATATCTGGCTGGCTGGGAAGGAGGACTCACAGCACTGACCATAGTTACAAGCAGCTCACCTCACACACCCCCTCAACACAAACTCCACATAACCCACCTGGGAGAATGCAATGCCTCACATACCAAATGAAGTTCCCACAAAGAACCACCACCCTGGGAAATGCTGTGTGAAGCACAGGGACACACCTGGGACTTGTAGCCAAACAAACGCAAGGATAACACTGTCAGCCTTCCTGTCAGCACAGGCACACTACCCCACAGGGAAGCAGAGTCCAAAGGAAGGAAGTACGGGCATGCTGGGAAGGGGGGTGTAGGCAATAGCATGATGGAAGTTGGAGTCACAGATACTGCTCACCCTCACAATTGGCCCATCAACACCACTCTGAACCATGCTCACATCACAGGGAGTGGATAAGGACTGACAAGATGGCTGACACTGGCTACTGCTGTGGGGAGCACAAGGCCCTGCTGGGAACTGTGCACCAACAAACAGCACAACACCACTGCCTGACATCCTGAAAGCCAACTTGCACTCTCTGCAATGCAAGCACGTTGCATGGTGGGATATCTGGCTGGCTGGGAAGGAGGACTCACAGCACTGACCATAGTTACAAGCAGCTCACCTCACACACCCCCTCAACACAAACTCCACATAACCCACCTGGGAGAATGCAATGCCTCACATACCAAATGAAGATCCCACAAAGAACCACCACCCTGGGTAATGCTGTGTGAAGCACAGGGACACACCTGGGACTTGTAGCCAAACAAACGCAAGGATAACACTGTCAGCCTTCCTGTCAACACAGGCACACTACCCCACAGGGAAGCAGAGTCAAAAGGAAGGAAGTACGGGCATGCTGGGAAGGGGGGTGTAGGCAATAGCATGATGGGAGTTGGAGTCACAGATAATGCTCACCCTCACAATTGGCCCATCAACACCACTCTGAACCATGCTCACATCACAGGGAGTGGATAAGGACTGACAAGATGGCTGACACTGAGGGGGAACATGGCGGCAGCGGCGGGTTAGGCACACGCTGCGAACTCCTCTCCACCTCCCGGCACTTTTGAGTTTCCTGAGTATTGGAAAGGGGTGAAATCCGTATTAAACTTACCGCACTGCTGGCGTTGTTGGCGGAGGCTGTTCTTTTTGGCTGTTTTCATCAGTGGTGTATCGGTGTCTGTTTGTTTGGGGCGTTTCGCTGCTCCGCTGCTCCGGGCTCGGAGTTCCACGTTCGTGGAGGCTTCTGCTCTTTGCTTCCTGTTGGCTCGGTGTTCCACTGACTGGCGCGGTTTTGCGTTGCTGCCTCCCGCGGATTGGAGCGGAGGGGAGGCTGGTTCCCTGTGGTGGCTTCGGGAGCGAGTCTGGCGAGGTGGAGCAGTGGACCTGGAGGAGCTTGCGGGAGGGTGTGCGGCGGCGGAGGGGGGCTGCTCGGGGCAGCGCCTGGGATTGCCTCGGACAGGCGTGTGGCAGCAAGGATTTCCCTGCGTGGAACTCCAGGTAGGATTTCCTACCCCTATTTGAAATTGCCTTGCAGTAGGCTTTGTTTACAAACACCCCCTACCTCCATTAAATCTCAGATTAATTTTGTTGGACTACAGAGGCCACAGGAGTGTTTTAACCTGAGCCAACTGATGCCCCCTAGACGGAATAAAAGGTCAGATAAGGGGGACAGTAAAGGGAGCTCCCTCTTAGACCTGCCAGTTGAGAAAGGTAGGAAACTAGAATCTACACTATTACTCCCGACACTCTCATTAGCTCCGAGTGTAGATGGTATAAATAAGGGGGTTTGCTCTGCAGACTTAAATTTCCCCATTTTCTCTGATCCTCACCAATCATCAGAAAGCCAGCATTCGCAAGTGGTAATAGAAAGGCGTCCAGTAGTCTCGGGGCAACTTAGCAGATATACCTTACGTAATAGAATATACAATAAGGAGGAATATCTGGAAGATGCCTCAACATCAGGAAAGTCTGGCTTAAAAAAATCAGGAAAAAAAATAGCCAAAAATTTTAAAAAACAGCAAATTGTCTCGTCTCAGTCTTCGCGACAATTAAAGGAAACTTCTACACTTAAAGTCACCCCCTCTTTAAGATCCTTCTTTAAAGTACAGGAGAAAACACAAGTATCTCTGGCTCCGCCATTGAAGGAGCCCTGGCCGGCCTTAAGTAAGGGAAGTGTAAAGGCCTTACCAACTAGGGTGCTAACAGCACCGGAGGCCATAATGGATACAGGGGATATAGCGCCGGGGTCTGGGTTGGCCAATATTGCAACATCTAATATGTTCGAGGTACTAGGCGAGAATGGGCCAGGTCTACTACCAGCCGTGACTCTCCGAACGCTAGATCTACTCCCTCGGCAATAGTTGCAATGTCATCTGTCCCCGATCAACCAAATTTGGCACAAATGTTAGACGCCCTTGCATTAGAGATTCGGAGTAAGTTTTCCATCTCCGAGATAAATCAAGCTAAGATTCAAGAATCTTGTGAGTCCCTAGAAGCTAAAATGTCTGCGATCACCGAAAGAACTTGCGCGATGGAGGCATCAATAGAAATATTAAATAAACAAGTCGAGCCAAATTGCACCGAGATCCAGGTCTTAAAAAAAGGAGAAAAGGTCATGCTTGACAAATTGGAGACGTTAGAAAATAATGCAAGACGGAATAATATTAAAATTCGGAATATTCCGGAGGGTGCAGAGGGGGAGGACATCAAGACTTACATTATAAATTTATTAAAAGACTTTATTCCTGTGGTTGATGTTAAGGAATTGGAAATAGACATTCAGAGAATTCACAGAGACCCTTTTTCTAAGAACCCAAATAGGAAAAATCCTAAGCGAATCCTGGTCAATTTCAGAACATACACTTTAAAGGAGCGGATATTATCAGAAGCCTTAAAAGCTGGAACTTTTACGAAGGGGGATTGGACTTTCAGGATAAGGTCAGATCTCTCACGGATTACACAGGACAGACAATGGGAGTTGGGTAAATTTATCCAATTCTAAGATCACTGGGTGCCACGGTACAACTGAGGTTTCCTGCCGTACTTAGGGTGATGTGGAAAAATAAAATGTTCAATTTTCGGGACCCTAAGGAGGCAGGGCTCTTTGTTGACCAAATTAAAACTCAGGAATAATTTGGTGCAAGAAGAAACACTTTATGAATAGTATAGGTGCCGGGTAGGAGGGAGACGGGTTCATAGGGGTTAAGGTACATCATACCCCATGTGGTACAGGAGGGTTCCCGTGGGAGGGGGGAGTGAAGCAACACAAGAAGAATTTTATTTTAAGTTTTCACTGGGTGGGGAGCAAGCAAGGGAAAAAAAAAAAAAAAGTCCTCATGTGTTTAATTTTTTTGTTAAGGAAGTTGTTAATTGGTTAGGAACATCTGGTATCCGGAGTGCACTCTCATGGCCCAGGGTTAGAATAGGTTGGTTTGACATAAATGACGGAAACTAGAATTTGTACTTGGAATGTGAATGGCTTAAGGGTTTCAGATAGGCGCAGGAGGATATTCCAATATTTAAGACAGGTGGACTTTGATATTATGATTTTACAAGAGACTCACTTAACATCTGAGGAATGGGAGCTGGCTGTCGCAAAACAAAGATGGATCGATAGCTCTCTACACACCACTCAACCTTTTTGTACTAAAGGAGTTGCTATAATTATTAAAAAATCTGCAAAAGCTATTTTAGGTATTCCCAAGTTAGATAGTAAGGGGAGGTGGATCATAACCGATATAAAGATACGAAATAAGTGGGTGACTTTGGTGGGATATTATGGACCAAACATAGACGATGAGTCATCTCTTAGAACGATCTATAATCATTTACTAGACTCAAGCTTTCCCATTATTATGGGTGGTGATTTTAACGTCCTCTTGAATCCGGCCCTTGATAAGTCCAGGGGGGGAAGAGTAACACCTACGAAAATGGGATCACTGATAAAAATTATTATGGGGGATTTAAATTTGGTAGATATCTGGAGAATTAAAAATAAGGATATAACTGATTCTCAAAATTTTACATTTCATAATAAAAAGTATAAACACCATTCGAGAATAGACTATTTTCTGATAGATTCTAGGTTGATAGAATTGGTCAAGCTGGTTTCGCATATTCCAGAACATCTGTCAGATCATTCGGCGGTCCAGATAATTCTACAATTTCCCATAGATATAGAATCTAAAAGATGGACATTTGATAAAGTCATCCTTAAAGATGGGTCAGTGATCGAACAATTAAAAGTGGATACCTTGTTCTTTTTTTAAGTAAATGATCACTCGGCCCCTGTAGAGGTTATATGGGATGCCTATAAGGCATATATTAGAGGCAGAATTATTGGTTTTTCTGCAAAAATTAATAAGGAAAAAAAGGAAAAAATTAAGTTACTGGAAGCAGAAATTCATAGAGTTTCGCTTAATCCAACTTCCAGTCGAAGAAGTGTAGAGCAGACGGACGAAAGCCTAGAGTTACTTTCTAAACGACAAGACTTGGCTGATTATCTTGATAACATCATTAGGATGCGTTGGGAAGTTAGTAGATTGGCTAATTATGAATTTGGAGAAGCCAGTGGGCCTGGAAATCTCAAGTCGATCTAACTAGAAATTTGATCAAAGAAATATACAATCTCGAAACGGGAGAGTTATGTTCAGAAAGGGCCAGGATTGAAAAGCAGTTTGAATCATTTTTTAAAGATTTGTATTCTGAAGATCTAGAAGTTACTGACTCCCAAATTAAAAATTACTTAGCTAAAGTCTCCTTACACTCATTATCGGAAGATCAGACACAACATCTTAATAAGAAGTTTTCACTATCTGAAATTAGAATTGCAATGAAAAACTTAAAGAGAGGTAGTGCAGCTGGCCTAGATGCTATTCCCAATGAGTTTTATTCCGCCCTTAATGAGACACTTGCCCCGTTCTTAGAGAAATTATTCAATAGTATTTTCTTAACTAATTCTGCAATTCCCAGCTCATGGAATGAGGCTGCGGTATCTCTGATCCTAAAACCTAATAAAGACAGAAAAAAATGTGAGTCGTATAGACCCATTTCCCTGCTTAATTGCGACTATAAAATTTTTGCGCAAATAATAGCTGGAAGACTGAATAATATAATGGGGAAGTTAATTCACTCGGATCAAAAGGGATTTATTAGAGGGCGCCAACTGCACGATTTAACTCATGAGCTGATAGGAGCTATTGATATTGCTTCAGCTAATGGCTTACCACTTACCATCTTTGCATTTGACGCGGCCAAAGCCTTTGACCGAGTTAATTGGCTATGTTTACATCATATAGCTGAAGCATTTGGCTTAGGAGAGAATATTCTACGAACTATTAAGAACATATATAGAACTCCTACAGCCAGGATTATAGTCAATGGGAATTTAACCAAATCAGTTACTTTAGAGCGGGGCACTAGGCAGGGTTGCCCCCTCTCCCCTCTCCTTTTCGATCTGTATTTAGAACCGTTAGCCCAATTCATTAGGTCTAGCAATGTTTTTGTTCCATTTGAATACAGGGGTTGGTCAAAGAAATTAGCCCTGTATGCTGATGACTTGATGATTTTTACAAAAGAATCACCAGAGATAGTGCAAAAATTGGAACAGCTCCTAATAGAATTTGGGAAGATATCAGGGTATCAAATCAATCCTCAAAAACCGAGATTATGACATGGAATTGGCAATCTAGCTCGCATTTAGTTCGCCATCAAATAAGATATCTGGGTATTCAAATCACTCAGAATATTAATGATTTGGTCCATGTTAATTTGGAGGTTAAAAGGAAAGAGATTAGAGCTTTATTGAAATCCTGGAGTAATCTCCCATTGTCAATCCTGGGTCGCTCCAATCTTGTTAAAATGTCGATTCTCCCTAAAGTGACATTTATTTTTGATGCAATCCCCTTATTATTTAGTTCTGTTTCTTTAAAAAAGCTGCAATCAGATATCAATAGCTTCCTCTGGGCGGACAAAAGGGTGAGGATTGCATGGAAGAAATTGAGATGTGAGAAAGCAGCCGGGGGAATAGCTAGCCCGGATTTTGGGTTCTATAGCTGGGCTTTCCTTTTTAAGAACATAAGATCTCTTCTTCTTGACTCTATTTATTTTACGCCTTACCTTTTACCCATGTCCAATAGTATACCGCAGGGGGCGACGGGCTGCTCTTTAAATTTGGCCATCCCAAATTCTTTAAAAAAATCAAATTGAAGGTGATACGATCAGCCTGTGATTTATGGTTCCAGATAAGGAAACGGTTTACAATTTCATATTACTGTGCTTCTGCCTCCATATGGAATTCTCCAGGAACACCACTATGTTTAAATGATGGATTATCTGCCCCTCTGTGGGAAAGTGGATTTCAGAAGTGGGGACAATTATTGCCGGATAAAAACCTTTTGTCATGGGATGAGCTTAATTCGCAAACAAATCAAAGGCTATCAAGATTTAAATTTTATCAGCTATCCCGTTGGGTCACAAATCAGAAAGGTAATGAAGTTAGCGATGAAGAATTGGAGAGTAGGTTTCTAGCACCGATTGGCCAGAGTAAAGAAGTGGCGAACTGGTACTGGATTTTGATTAAAGGAGACCCGCCACCTTTGCCTATGGAGGAGCCCTGGAGAAGAGAACTGCCTCACAGCAATATTGCATCCTTCTGGCAAGTATCTATTTCTACTTTGTGGAGAGTGGTTAAAGCTGCATCATTAAGGAGAAATCATCTGTTCACACTCCACAGAGCCTATTGGACCCCGAAGAGGCTTTCTAAGATGGGAGGCGGAGAAAAGGTCTGTGTGAAATGTAACCTGAGAAGCGCAGATGATGTGCATATGTTTATGCAATGTCCTCGGATCCAGGGCTTCTGGGGCCAAGTTGGTAAGATTATCTCTGAAGTGATGGACCAAGAAATTCAGGTAAGCTTGGTGTTAATTATTTTTGGAATCTTACCTGAGGACAGTAGTACCATTAAATTGCCAAAACTTCAATCTTCATTACTATTTGTTTTAATCTTGCTGGCAAGAAGAGAGATCTGTTTGAATTGGATAGTATCTAATGCTCCAAATATGCTAAATTGGGTGTCCTCGGTTAAAAGAATTCGTAAGTTGGATATGGGCTGTGAAGTAAAGAGGAGAACTAGATTTTGGGGGGTTTGGGATAACTGGGCTAATACTTTGGGTTCCACAACTTCCTAGTTTGTAGAATATGTCCAATGATTATGAAGCAAGTGAGGTTTTGGGATAATGGTTTAGGTATAAACCATGGGTCGGATACTATCTTTGACATCCCTAAGTGTCGTGCGGTTGGTGTCTCTATAATCCTTGGAGGTGGAAAGAATAGGTGAGGGTCATATATCCCCTCCATTGGGTCCAGGAGAGTGCCTCGGTTCCGCGTTATGACTACTCACTTTATTTCTTTAATGAGGACAAAAAAAAAAAAAAAAAAAAAAGATGGCTGACACTGGCTACTGCTTTGGGGAGCACAAGGCCCTGCTGGGAACTGTGCACCAACAAACAGCACAACACCACTGAATGACATCCTGAGAGTCAACTTGAACCCACTGCAAGGGTGGCATACTTCATGGTGGGATAACTGGGCCAGGTGGAGAAGGATGGCCGGATGTCCACCAAATACAACCAATGCTGGCCATGCACACACCTCAACATTCATATTGAAATGCCCCAGGTATGCATGACAATGTGCTACACCAATATCAACCTCTTACTGTGACAACTTAGGACAATGCAATGTACATGCCCGCATCCAGAGGTACAGTCACAACTGTCAGGTGTGTGAACCATTGATGTCTGTAGAAACATTACATACAATGTGTGTCCCTTCCAAATACAGGTGACGATGATGGGGACACAGCAGCAGGCGAGGAGGAGTCCCTGTCCCAGGCTCCGGGGGACACAGAGCTCACTGGTGTGGAACAGCCTCTGCCTTCCTCGGATGGCGAAGACCTACCTGGCACCTCCGGTGTGAGTCATCAGGCAGCACCAGCTGGACCAACATCTGTGCCCCCTGCACCCACCCCTCCAACAACTGCCAACATACAGACCACCCCCGCCGACACGGACAGACCAAGGACCACCGCTGACAACAGCACAGGGCCCCAGGCCCACCGTGGAGCAACGGATGACAACACCACTAACAACTCCCAAGTGGGCCTCGGGTCACCTGTGCGTGCCACCGCAGGTCCTGCACGTGTCGCCAGGGGTGGTGGGAGGGGTGGTAGACATAGGTCGCTGCTTGCAGAGGGGTCTGGACTGCATGATGACCCACAACTGGCACGCATCGCTGATGCGTACCAGGATAGCACAGGAGAGGTCAGACAGGTAGTGGGGATCCTCAAGGACATACAACAGCAGCAGGCTCCCCATCATGCCCGCTTGGACTCCCACATGGCCCGTGTGGAGACACACATGGCCCGTGTGGAGACACACATGTCGGGCATGGAGTCCAAGTGGGACACATTGCAAGAACTCACAGCGTGCATAGGGACATATTGACATGCCTCCGCCAGATTAGCACCAACATGGCCACACCTCCCTGTGTGCCCACAACATCTGGTGCTGCTACAACTGACACCGCCACAGGGAGGGAGGAGGACTCTGGCGGAGAGTCCCCTGCACCGCCGCAGCCTGCATGTGAGGGTCCCCCCCCAAAGAAGAGGGGTCGTCCGAGGAAGGAAAACTGAGAGGTTGATGGCCACGTACATCCCCCGGAAGCCAACACCTGTTCCGGAAATTCACCTTTGTGTGCAAACGTTTCACCCTGTCGAATGCAACACTACTTTCCCACATGACATGGGGAGTTCAAGTTGGACTAATGTATCATATGACTGTGGACTTCACTCAGGACATTTCTGCTACCGAGACTTCCAACTCATCTGGGAACTTTGGATCACAATCCCAATGTACAGCACCCACCATCCTGTGCACTATACACAAACACATTTCTGTAAATAAAATCACTAGTACACCATACTTGCCACTGTTGTTATTCAAATGTGGATACTGTTATGGTGATGATGTTCTGTAAAATTACACTGTGTATGCTAACTGCTACAGCAAGTACAACACCGTCGTGTGAGTCATGGTGACATGACACATATGAGGGAGACACACCACTAGGGCTACACAACACAGACACCAGGGCCATCGGACTCATCGACTACAGTGATGTTGCCAGGAAATACAGTGGAATGCACAGACACCACACCTATTCAGAGTCTGTGTCAACTAGCCCACAGGTGCAGTAAGCAAATGTCAGTCAGATGTGTGACCACAGACAACGCACATCCCAAAGTGAAGCACAGGTTTATTACACATTTGCAACATGTTGTTTCCACTACAAATGCAAGGTTTACCCACGTGGCAGTGGCCACACAGTCAACAAGTGCAGAAGATATGAAGTCCAGGGGTGTGTATCACATCACTTGTAGGCCAACTACTGCTGCCACCCTGAAAGCTGAATCATGGTGTCAGGGGATCCAAGTTGACCAAAGTACTCAGTAAGCACCCTGTGAAGGACAGACATGACACACAGTTAAAATCACCGTAGAACAGGACAGTACTGCAATACTTATGCCCAATACATGTCACTAGACAACTACACAAAACCAAGTTAGCATATCAAAACTGTTGGGGAGTTCAGACTACCTGGAAGGACACATTGCTGCACGCATCCAGTCAAGTAGCACATGGCCACACTCAAACAGCACCAGAGCACCACCCACACATATCATGCAAACTCACGTCATTCACATTACATCTCCCTGGATACTCACATTCAGCTGAAGAAGTTGGTGATGAGCTGTGTGCGGACATCACCATCATCATCATCATCATCACTGGCATCGTGGTCCAGGCCAGGATCCTCCACAGGTGGCGGACATTGGTCATCGTCATCCAGGATGAGAGGCAACTGCTTCCGCACTGCCAGGTTGTGTAGCATGCAGCAGACGATGACAATCTTGCACACCTTTGCTGGGGCATATGGGAGGGCCCCTCCTGTCTTGTCCAGGCAGCGGAAGCGGCTCTTCAGGAGACCAAAGGTCCGCTCTATCACTCTCCTGGTCCGATCATGTGCCTCATTGTAGCGCATCTGGGCTGGTGTCACAGGGTTCCTGAGGGGTGTCAGCAACCATGGCATGTTGGGGTATCCAGAGTCACCTACGGACAGACAAGTGCACATTAGCTGATTTGGAAAAGTGGGTGGAATACTACAGATCAGAACACACACAATGGTACAAAGTCAGTACACACCGACAAGCCAGGCACGCTGGTTCTGCATCTGTGCCATCATCCTCGGGATGCGACTACTCCTCATCACGTAGGCATCGTGTGCTGAACCAGGGAAACGGGCGCACACATGTGTGATGCTCATATCTGCTAAATATACCACCAGAGCATTGATCGAATGGTAATGTTTACGGTTCCGGTATGCCTGCTCATGTGCCTGTGGTGGTATCAAAGCCACATGTGTCCCATCAATGGAGCCATTGACATGTGACATCCTCCCCAGGGCATTGAAGTCACTCTTGACGTCAGTGAGTTGTTGACGTGTTGGGAAATAGATGTACTGGTTCAGGCATCTCAACATTGCCTCCAAAACATTGCGTAGCACACGGCTGAACATAGTCTGTGACATCCCACCGGCAGTCGCAACAGTGTGTTGAAAGGTACCGGTGGCAAAGAAGTGTAGGGCTGCCATTACCTTCACCTTGGGGGTCAGCGCCGTAGGGTACATCCGGCCAGGTTGCAAATGTGGTGCCAAGCGCACTGCCAAATCCTCAATCAGCTGCCTGGTGAAGCGGTACCGTCGGATGCTGTCACGTTCCACCATCGTTGCCAGGTCAGGGAATGGTCTATGGACAGCTGGAGCCCTGCAGTGCATAGGTTGAAGGAAGAAAGATTGTCAGTCACCCCACATATGTGCCATTCACCATACTCAATTTCACATGATACATCATTACGTGACACAAGTACTTGATGTGTGTGCCGTTCTGTCGGACATAACTCGCACCTACATGGCCATCATCTAACTTCTCAGTACAACATGTGTGCACAACAGGTACCAGGTTGTGCTATGGGAAACCATTAGGCTGTGTCACAGTACCCATTTACTGCTGTCACGTTCCACACACACACCACAGTGACATGTCTGGACAGATGCACCACAGGCATCACAGATCATTGACAGGTAGATTCCCAGTGACCCTGTCTTGCCACATGGACACTGGCATGACATGGCGTATCATGTACACGTCAGAAAAACAAACATGACACCCACAGGTAGTGGCCCCTGTCGCATCCGCAGGACAGACATGGACGCCAGTGACGCACAACATCAAAGTCCATGCACAAACAACGTTGATGTGGAGACTGTCTCCCATCGTGCACATGGAATCAGTGACATCGGAAACACAACATGCACACAGACTGTGGAGGGACATCACTATTGTGGCAATGGGTCATCCTGTGACGTACATGCCTTCCCAAATGGGACTCTGGGGGTATGTGACATGTCATACACATACACAACCTGGAAATGTGACCATGCCACATGCTCCAAAATGAACTGTTGCACATCACAGTGGTCATGTGCACAACACACCAAGGACCCTGTCCCCATGAACACATGCACAGCCTGGGTGTGGCTGCCCACAAGTGCCACCACAGAAACCACATGTTAACCCCCATACACAGAGAAGGAAATGCAGCCTTACATGCCTCAGGAAACAGTGTGGACTGGGTGTGGTGTTGTAGGTGTGCCCCTGGGTCTCTGGCAGGTATATGTGGCTGGCATACGTTCACCAGTGACAAGCATGGTGATATATGCGACTGACCTGTACAGGTACGCGTTGTACAGCAATGGACCGATCGGTGTGCCCGGCCGGCCCATTGCATATGATGTGTGCGGGTACGCGTTGTACAGCAATGGACCGATCAGTGTGCCCGGCCAGCCCATTGTATCTGTTGTGAGCGGGTACGCATTGAACAGCAATGGACCGATCGGTGTGCCCGGCCGGCCCATTGCATGTGATGTATGCGGGTACGCGTTGTATCCCGAAATACGCGTTGTACAGCAATGGACCGATCATTGTGCCCGGCCGGCCCATTGCATGTGATGTGTGCGGGTACGCGTTGTATCCCAAAATACGCGTTGTACAGCAATGGACCGATCGGTGTGCCCGGCCGGCCCATTGCATCTGTTGTGAGCGGGTACACGTTGAACAGCAATGGACCGATCGGTGTGCCCGGCCGGCCCATTGCATGTGATGTGTGCGGGTACGCGTTGTATCCCGAAATACGCGTTGTACAGCAATGGACCGATCGGTGTGTCCGGCCGGCCCATTGCATCTGTTGTGAGCGGGTACGCGTTGAACAGCAATGGACCGATCGGTGTGCCCGGCCGGCCCATTCCATGTGATGTGTGCGGGTACGCGTTGTATCCCGAAATACTCGTTGTACAGCAATGGACCGATCGGTGTGCCCGGCCGGCCCATTGCATGTGATGTGTGCGGGTACGCGTTGTATCCCGAAATACGCGTTGTACATCAATGGACCGATCGGTGTGCCCGGCCGGCCCATTGCATCTGTTGTGAGCGGGTACGCGTTGTATCCCGAAATACGCGTTGTACAGCAATGGACCGATCGGTGTGCCCGGCCGGCCCATTGCATCTGTTGTGAGCGGGCACGCGTTGAACAGCAATGGACCGATTGGTGTGCCTGGCCGGCCCATTGCATGTGATGTGTGCGGGTACGCGTTGTATCCCGAAATACGCGTTGTACAGCAATGGACCGATCGGTGTGCCCGGCCGGCCCATTGCATATGATGTGTGCGGGTACGCGTTGTATCCCGAAATACGCGTTGTACAGCAATGGACCGAACGGTGCGCACACATTGGCTGGGGCCTGGCATGGCAACGGACGCGATTTCTAAGCTCCAACGAGTCTGTTGCAGTGAATTCAGTTGGCCAGCCACAACAATGTTGCAAAATCATGGGTGTCATGAAGTTGAAGATTTGAAGGATGCTGTGGGCGTGTATTAGTGCTGCTATTCCATGGATTGGTCAGATTCAGAAGATGCAAACGACTTGGACCTATCACTTTGGACACATGGGACAGTATCTGCCTCTGCAGCACACATATAATGCTGGCTGTTCCCCTGAGAGCTCACTTGCCTGCACTACATGCTCCAGGACGACATCTGCCACCAACACTGCTGCTGTTTATGCATCCTCTGGCTCCTGCAATGGCACGTACTGTGGAGAGAGCCCCAGCCTTCAGCCTTGAGGAGAACCAGGCCCTGCTGGACAGCCTCCTTCCACAGTACAGCAAGCTGTATGGGAAACCAGGGAGCAGGTGAGTGTGCTGTCCACTGCCTTACTAATTGTGCATGTTGTCTGACTAGCAGGACTTTCAGTGTGCACACCACTGGCTAGCATGCTCACTGAGTAGTTGTCACACCCCAAAGTGTGTAGTTACATGCACTGAACTGGTACAGTGCAGTAACAGTGCATTCCAACTAGGTTTTCTTCCCATGCAATGATACCATGTAGTGACTGCTGGCAAACTGTTCATAGCCATTGTTGCACTGCCTGTGTATATCATATGCCCCTGTGATTGAGACATGTATATCCAACTGTGTGACGCACGTATATGTTGCATGTGTAGTAATGGCCTTTTCACTTTGTCATCCTCACAGGTTGATGCCCACCAGAAGCAGGAAATCTGGCTGACCATCGCCCGGGAAGTAAGATCCGTGGGGGTCTACAGGCACAGGATCCGCAACTGCCAGAAGAGGTGGCAGGACCTTCGTGGCTGGACCCGGAGGATCGCAAGGGTCCAGCTGAAGCTGTCGCCTCCTCGCAGGAGGGGCGGACACCGGACCCTGACCCCCCACATGCTCCGGATCCTGGCGGTGGTCTTCCCTGACCTGGATGGGCAGCTGAAGGCCAGACAGCAGCAAGGAGGGGGTGAGTCCATGACTGCACTGTGCACTTTGTCTGACATGCTATGTGCCCTCCTCTGGCCTGGTTAAACTTCCACAGTACATCAGTCATGTGGTCCAGGACCCATTTCCCTCATTTGTGACATGCCCACTTCTCCTCTGATATGCATATGTGTGGCCCTCATAGTCAGGAAATTGTGTCATTTGGGGACTGTGTCATTGCATTTTGCTTTGCTCAAGGTGGGGGACAGCATTTGTTCCCGTGACTATGTTGTGCAATTCATGGGTGGGTCAATTGCTTACACAATGCCTAAGTTCTGACATGTAATCTGGGTGTAACTTTGAAATGTGGTCCGCTTGCTGCTCTGACTCACCACATGTCCCTGGGGAATTTGGCACACACCCATGCTGCTGGTGGGAACAATGTTTGGGCCTCAGGAGTATGTGTATCCAGTGTGTCACACATGCTTAGCCACCTGCCTACTGTCCAGGACTCATCCCTCTTACAGGTGGAGCTGGACAGTCATGCCTACTCCAGGGCATACAATACACTCTGTACTCCCACTCCCGTGTATCAACTGTCATGTTGTGATCAGTGAAATGTACCCTCAGGTGTCTGCCTCTGTCTCATTGTGCTGTGTCTTCGTTGTCAGGACTACTGGTATGTTTATCGGTTAGGGCTCAGCATGCCATCTGAGATGTGACCATGATAGACGATACTTCTGTGACTTATAGGTGTCTGATCACTTGACTGTGCACACAGGTGTTTGCGACTGTGACTTTCAGGCAGCTGTATTTTCATTCACAGCACACTGTGAGGTGCTCATGTTCAGAGAGTTGTGTTTCATGTCCCCCATATGTCCAGTTGGTATGACGTGGACAAATAGTAGTACAGATGATGTGGTTTTTGGGGGATGGACATGTGCACTTGTCAGTCACATAACTTGCATTCCCCATGCCCTCAGATTGTGACACAGTGCAGACTGTTGTTGGCTGGCTGCCATGGCCATGTGACTTCAGTCAGTAATGTATGACTTTGCACGCATTCCTGTGTCATGGCATTAAACTTCCTGGGACTGATCCTGCAGGGGAGTGACATGTGCAACATGCACCCCATTGTGGCATTGACTATCCGGACATGGGTGCATCATGGTGTCTGGTGCTGGTATGCATCACATGCATTTCTATTTAGACTCTGGCCATCCCTTTATCCGGACACCTGCACTGACTCAGTGGCAAGAGATGTGATGTGTGCATGTTCACATACTTCACTGTGTTCCCTGCAATGTCCAACAACTGTGTAGGTGGTGCATGTGTCCACACTGGGGTCTTACCATCAGACAGGCACCAGACAGATGGGTGCAAGGGCAGGAGGGGTGTGAGTCCCATGGTTGACCATCAGACTGACAATTGGCTTCCCCGAAGCTGTGTGAGGACTTTAGGCAATGTTCAACTAAGGATGCCAGGGCTTGCTCTGTAATGTGCTGTACTTACTGTGGTGTGTGCGGTCAGTGCAGGTGACTGATGTTTGTCTGTTTCTCTAATTGTTTGCAGATACATCCACGGCCACAGGAGGGGACAGCTCCATGGACCAGGAGGAGCAGCGGAGCCAGACTGGGTCAGCATCGGACGAGTGGTCAGAGGGACCCAGTGGCACGGAGGGCGAGCGGAGCCACACCGAGGAGTCCTCAGCACCATCCACCTCAGCTGAGGACCACAGCAGCTCAGAGGATGACTCCCTTGTGGAGGCGGGTCTCAGCAGCCACCAACGGCCAGCTAGTCTGCCTGGCCCCACCACCACCACGACCACCACCGCCCTCCCATTGGCTCCCATTCCTGAGGTCCGTGGAGGCTCCCGTGCTCGGGAGCGTGTCTCCTTTGTGCCAGGCACCGCACCCCCTGCCCCTGTGTCCCCTGCTGCCCTGAGTGAGGAGTCTGTGTACCTCCTTCGGCAGCTCCATGTAGGGCAGACAGCAATGCTGAGTGTCCTCCATGCACACACCACTCTGTTGACACAGCTGGTGTCGTTCATGGAGGGCATCTCGACGGGTATGTCTGCCCTACAGAGGAGCAATAAGTCCATGGACTCCTCCCTGACGGCAGCAGTGTCCCTCCTCCAACAGTCCCTCACCCCTCCCACCTCTGCCCCACAGGTAGGGGGGTACTTCCTGCCCCCTTACCTGTCCAAAGCACATGCACACCTGCACAGTCACCCAAACACACAGACACGAGCAGCACAGACACACCCAAGAGAAAGGCAAGACGTGCACACAAGCATCCTCAGGGGACTGATACCACAGACACAGGGGATGGGGAACACACACACACACAGGCATCCACATTCACTCCGCAGTCCTCCAAATCCTCTCCCTCCAAGACCCCTTCCCTTGCCTCGCCTGCTACCCCACCTACACAGCAGATCTTCCTGTGTGACCTCGGCCTCTTCCCCTCTAATCCTGCTGATCCAGCATACCGGGGGAAGAGGAAGTCCACCCACACAGAGGGGAGTGCCCCTCACCCCCAGACACCCTCCCCCAGGCGCAGGCAGACACAGGACCCCATTAGGAAGTCCCCCCGGACCAGGAAGAGCAAGACCCCACCACCACCACCACACAGCTCCACCGCCCAGTCTCTCTCCTCCATCCCCCAGGCCACCACTGCACAGGTTCCCCCGCCACACCCTGCCCCAGGTTCCCCCACACACCGATACCCCATCCCCAGACTGCTTAGGCCCTCCCCCCCTGCCACTAGGGATGTTCCTGTTTGTGATGCTTGCTGAGTTGTTCTGTGTTCATCCAGCATCTTGGACCTGGTTTCTCCGTGATGTGGGTGCATGGCAAACTAATGTTCATGAGGTTGTCATACCAGGTTGTCTTTGTTGTCAGGGCTGGGGATGTGGGCTAACGCAGATGGGACACATTCAGGATTCTCCTTGGCACTTGTTGTTTACACGAGTCATGTGATTTACAGTTTGTGGTAGCTTTCAGTGATTGTGACACGTTGTGTGTGTGACTGCTGCCACTCCTCAGGCTCAGAGCTGCAATGTTGGAAGCTGTGTACGTGTGTTCTTCGTGTGTCACCTTGGCTTCTTCATTGGTGTGTGACTATGGCCAGGATCCCATTGATTGTGGTGGATTTCATATCATGCCCATGTACGCCATACTGTGCTGTGTGTCAGACATTGACGAGTCTTGTTGACTGGCCATGTGTGATGGGTTTCTGCACCTTAGTTCCCACCACCACCCCTGGTATTGCCATGGGTGCATGTCCAATGTCACCAGTCCATGTGAGCTTCACTGCTGCACATTGGTGGAGATCAGGGTGTGTGGTGTTGAGTGTGTGCAAAAGTGAGTTGTTGCGCGGCTAGACCCCTACCTCCATATTGGCCTTGGCTGGCAGGCCGTGCTGATTGATTGGAGCTTGTGTAGGTGTGATGGTAGTTAGTTGCTCAGGACACATGGCTGTGGTTCACAGTGTGAACGACATCTAACTTTGTCATCACAGTGGGATTATCATGCAGGCTAGTGTCAGCACAATGTGGGGTCCCTGGGGGTAGTGATGTGGCGGGTCTGTCTCTTGCTGTGTTAGTTGCTGTTCCTACAAGCTTGTGTGACATGTGTAATTTGTGCTCCCTCTCATCTAACAATGCCTTGTTGCCCACATAGGGGTATCCGATCCATGAGTAACTTTTGTATGGCACTGTATACACATCTGTGTGGTTGGAATTCAGGCCTCCTCATGTGTTGTGTGGTTGCCTAGGGACACTGGCACACCCCCCCATCACCTGTTGTGTTTGATATGCAGTGTGAGTCTGCCTGTTTGTGTTTGTGCCTTTGCACCACTGCATTGGCATATCTTGAGTGTGCCATTGGCTGTATGTTGTTTGGTGGCTTTCCCCTGCTGTCCCTGGGACTCCTAGGTCATCAGTCAGCACAATAATCATGGTTTGTATGTCCCATTGCTGCCATGGTATGGTATTTGTTCACCTGACATCTACAGTCTCCACAGGATATCTACATTTGTGTGTCCATTGGTGCAGATATCTGGGTCAGCATTATGATGGTCACTTCTGTCATTGTGTTATTTGTGAATGTTGACAATGTGGGTCCCCATGGGTGATGTTTGTATGCACATGGCCAAAATGATGTTTCAGTGACACTGCACTGTTTCCCTCGACCAATCTATGTTGCTATGGGACACAAGCACTACTATGCCACTGATGTGTTTGTTGTTGTGTGACCAGGATTCATCCATGCAGTTTGGCTTTGGCAGCTTTTACCATGAGTACACTTCCCTTTTGGTCACTGTGGTGATGGGGCTTTAGGCCCCATTGCCACACTGTTCAAAATGTGCATCAGCTATGGACACCACACTTCCCTTTTGGTCACTGTTGTGATGGGGCTTTAGGCCCCATTGCCACACTGTTCAAAATGTGCATCAGCTATGGACTCCACACTTCCCTTTTGGTCACTGTGGTGATGGGGCTTTAGGCCCCATTGCCACACTGTTCAAAATGTGCATCAGCTATGGACTCCACACTTCCCTTTTGGTCACTGTGGTGATGGGGCTTTAGGCCCCATTGCCACACTGTTCAAAATGTGCATCAGCTATGGACTCCACACTTCCCTTTTGGTCACTGTGGTGATGGGGCTTTAGGCCCCATTGCCACACTGTTCAAAATGTGCATCAGCTATGGACACCACAATTCCCTTTTGGTCACTGTGGTGATGGGGCTTTAGGGCCCATTGCCACACTGTTCAAAATGTGCATCCATATTCCACACTTCCCTTTTGGTCACTGTGGTGATGGGGCTTTAGGCCCCATTGCCACTCTGTTCAAAATGTGCATCAGCTATGGATTCCACACTTTCCTTTTGGTCACTGTGGTGATGGGGCTTTAGGCCCCATTGCCACACTGTTCAAAATGTGCATCAGCTATGGACACCACACTTCCCTTTTGGTCACTGTTGTGATGGGGCTTTAGGCCCCATTGCCACACTGTTCAAAATGTGCATCAGCTATGGATTCCACACTTCCCTTTTGGTCACTGTGGTGATGGGGCTTTAGGCCCCATTGCCACACTGTTCAAAATGTGCATCAGCTATGGACTCCACACTTCCCTTTTGGTCACTGTGGTGATGGGGCTTTAGGCCCCATTGCCACACTGTTCAAAATGTGCATCAGCTATGGACACCACACTTCCCTTTTGGTCACTGTGGTGATGGGGCTTTAGGGCCCATTGCCACACTGTTCAAAATGTGCATCCATATTCCACACTTCCCTTTTGGTCACTGTGGTGATGGGGCTTTAGGCCCCATTGCCACACTGTTCAAAATGTGCATCAGCTATGGACTCCACACTTCCCTTTTGGTCACTGTGGTGATGGGGCTTTAGGCCCCATTGCCACACTGTTCAAAATGTGCATCAGCTATGGACACCACACTTCCCTTTTGGTCAATGTGGTGATGGGGCTTTAGGCCCCATTGCCACACTGTTCAAAATGTGCATCAGCTATGGACACCACACTTCCCTTTTGGTCACTGTGGTGATGGGGTGTTCGAGCCCATTGCCACAGTGGCCATGGTCGGCTTGCATTGTGGAGGCCACACACATTTCTGTGTGACACATGTGCAAGGGGGTCACATTGTATGTTCAATGTCATGTTCAGTGTTGTAGGCATTTGACACAGACTACACACACTTGTCATGGTGTTGGGGGGATATAATGTTCTGTCATTCCTTATGTGGGAGTATGCTAGTTGTGTCATGCATTACCCGTCCTATGAGTAGGAGTGGTGTTAGTGATAGGCATCCATCCCCCATGAGTGGGGATGGTAGTAGTGACAGGCATCCAGGCCCCCCTGAGTAGGGGTGGTGGTAGTGGTAGGCATCCATCCCCCATGAGTGGGGATGGTAGTAGTGGTAGGCATCCAGCCCCCTATGAGTGGGGATGGTAGTAGTGACAGGCATCCAGGCCCCCCTGAGTAGGGGTGGTGGTAGTGGTAGGCATCCATCCCCCCAAGAGTGGGGATTGTAGTAGTGGTAGGCATCCAGCCTCCTATGAGTGGGTATGGTAGTAGTGACAGGCATCCAGGCCCCCCTGAGTAGGGGTGGTGGTAGTGGTAGGCATCCATCCCCCCATGAGTGGGGATGGTAGTAGTGGTAGGCATCCAGCCCCCCCTGAGTAGTGATGGTGGTAGTGGTAGGCATCCATACCCCCCTGAGTAGGGGTGGTGGTAGTGGTAGGCATCCATACCCCTAAGGGTGGGGATGGTAGTAGTGGCAGGCCATCCAGGCCCCCCTGAGTAGGGGTGGTGGTAGGGTGGTGTTGGTGGTAGGCATCCATCCCCCTATGGGTGTGTATGGCATTGGTGTTGGCAATCCCACCCCTATGGTTCTGCTGTTGCTAGTGTACGTTATTTGTGCATCCCTATGTGTGTGTGACATATTTCGGGTACGTGTTGTTTGTTTGTATTGTTGGTGTTTGACTTACCGTCTGCGCCGTCCTCGTCCGTGCCGGTCCCGGTAATAGATGTAGAGTATAGGTAGGACCTGCGCAATGGGATTCATGCTTGGATCGTCTCGTTCGGGTTTCTTGTGTCTTCGACTCGTACTCGTAGCAGGCTTGTTCGTCTCGTAGCCGTGGATCGTCTTGTGGCGCGAAACAGAGCTTATGTACGCCTCGCCCGGATGCTCAAACATGCCAGACGTAGCGACGGGTTCGGCGCGTACGGATTGCGCATCGTACTAGTCCGGCCGGAAGGTGCTGTGTATTTGCTTCCGTGCGGCTCGATTCGGCGTTCACGGATCCGGCTCGGGCGGGGAACAGGAGCTGGATTGGGTGAGTACGGCTCACTCAGAAATTGAGTTGTTATACGCATCGTACTTGTTCGTCCGGACGAGTGTACGAATCGGTCGGGAAACACGCATTCGGCTGGTATTTTTTCCGGACGAATACTGTTAGGTGCCCTACCGGCCGAGATCGGAATCGACCCCTCTGTCTCTGCACCCATTAAAGTTGGTAAGTCTCTCCCACCCATTCCAGTATTCCTTTTGTAATTATTTCAAGTTTATAAATATGTGGAGCCTCTGGAAGACATACTGTGTCATATGGGGGCCCACAAACTGGACAAATGAACAGAATGTCATGAACATTTCACTTACAATTTGAAACATTTCAGCTCACCAAATCCTGTTGGTTTAAAGCTCAAAACATTTTACACCTATACCATCATCTCAAAAATCTCAAGCCTTTCCTTCCAAAAATGATCTGAAGATGTCAACTCAAGCACTAGTGATGGCACATATTAATTATGGCAAGGTTCTACTGAAAGGTCACCCTAAATCCCACTTAGCACTTATTGAAGTGGTTCTCCAAGAACTGAACCACATGGCATGGGAACTAATTCTAAAATATTTTAACATATCAGAAATGTTTTAGGATTCACAGGATGACTTCTGCTTGAAAATCTGTGCTGCCTCCAAAACTGCATATATTACATATAAGTCTATTTTAGAACCCCTGAAAACCTGCCCTAGAAGCTTATGCTATCTGAAAAATGGGAGTGCTGAGAAACCATGCCTCACTCAGAAGTAACACACCCATATTCTAGAAGAAATCCACAATTCACTGCTCCTTCTTGAGTACTTCACCTAAGATTTGGAATGCTCTTCCATTTCACATTAGAAGGGCCTTTGATTATAGAATTCAAGAAAGGCCTGAAACAACATCTGTGGTGTAAGTTGACTCACCTTGGCTGAGAACCTCTCTAAAGTCACAACAGCAACAGAAGCATCTAATTGAATATTCCCTTTTACTACACCTGCGGTGCCTGTAGTCTGTCTTGCTCAATAATGTTAACATTTATGCCCCTTATACAGCCTCTCACAATTTTGCAAAATCTATAATGTTGACTATAATGACTAAAATTGTCTATAGTATTTTTCAAAGTGTTGCATTCATCTTGTTTGGCATCAGAATTTACCATCCCTGAAGATAACTGTTTTTTACACTTTGCCACCTTGAGGGGCATTGACATTTTAGATAAAGAACAGGATAATACAGGCTGTAGAGAGGTAGCATCTTAAATAGATCAAAAGGAGACATGAACGTTAGTCGCAATAATAGGGCATGGTCTGGCCACGAACGAAGATGGTCGTTTGATATCTAGCTCTGCACAGGGACGGGCCCCGGGCGGTGGCAGCGGCATTTTCAGTAGGACAGGAGCTCTATAATCTGCATCTCCATTGCACCTGCTGCATGCAGCATCCGCTCCTGACATTTCGGCAACCGCAGGTGCTACTATGGCGCCGCCGGCCCCTCTCATTCAGACCTGCGACGCTGGAGGAGGACCAGGCCTGAGACACGCAGCGAGGCCTCTGGCCACACTGTGGGAGCAATCCAACCCGGAGCGGTCTGTAGAGGGGGCTCTCTCATCTGCCTCTTTGCTATATCTACTGCCCACTGTTCCCGATCCCAGCACCCCAGCAGCTACAGATGGTGCCATGGCACTGCTGGTTCCTCTCATCTGGACCTGAAGTGATGGCAGCGGATCGGGCCTGAGGCTCGCAGGAAAGCCGGTGACTCAAAGCTTTGTCACATTTCTGGCAGGAGGCCTTGTTGGGCACCTCCCTCCACAGCGACAGTGATTGTAGTCCGGTGGGGGCCCTGCGACCTGCTCCACTCCACCGTGCCCGCTGCTCAGGACACACCGCCCGGTCATTTGACCGTCACTGGCAACCCTCTGGATCAGCTCCACTTCAACGCACCATTGGGTGCTTGCCAGACAGGAGATCCATGGGAACTTGCAGCCTATGCCTGGACTGCACACCCGGCTTGTGTCACCTGCACTGGCAGCCTCCTCCTCAATCGGCTGCTGGGAGGTGTTTGGCCTCTCCAGAGCACTGTGTTGACCGGTTCTATAAAACACTGTACACCTCGGAGACACCGGCCAGTGCTGAACAGGTGGCCACTTTTCTGGAGAGGGTCGTCCTCCCGTGCCTATCGGACAAAGGCAGGGAGCTCTTAACAGGGGAGGTCAACAAGGAGGAGATAGAGTTAGCCATATCTAAAATGCCCTATCACAAGTCCCCAGGGGAGGATGGCTTTCCTGGGGAATTCTACCAGTGGTCGAGGGAGGTGATCGATTCCTTACATGCCGCCTTCCAGGAGAGGTAGTGGATGGTCTCTCTGGGACCCTTTTCGAACAAGACAGTGATCACATTCTTACCCAAACCCAGGAGAGATGATTTACTCTGCGGTAGCTACAGAGCCATCTCCCTCTTGAATAACGCTATTAAAATCCTCACTTGCATACTGGTGGCGAGGCAAGGTTATCCCTTCCCTAATTCACCACACGCAGGTCAGCTTTGAGCCGGGACGATCTTCTAGGTACCATCTCCGCACTCTGGCTCCGCCATCTGGACCGCTAAGGACCTCCTGGCCGATGCGGTGGCCCTTTCCTTAGATGCCAAAAAGGCATTCCACCGCATCGAGTTGGATACCTTTTTGCCACCACGAAAAGTTTTGACCTGGGAAACCAATTCATCGCTAAGGTGCGGCTGCTGTATGATTGTCTGACGGTCCAGGTCAACTGCGGGTTTTCCTCTCTGACCTCTTCCAGATCCAGGGGGGCACCTGGCAGGGCTGCCCACTCTCCCCCTCCTATTCCTCCTGGCCATGGAAACCTTGGCCTCTGTCATCCACCACTCGTCGCATATAGCGGGTGTATCCATCATAGGTGGCCTCTCCAAAGCATACTTCTACGCTGAAGCAGTCTTGCTCACATGCACGGATCTCCACCACTCCTTGCCAGCATTACTGGAAGTCATTGATGACTTAGCAGACATGTCCGGCTATAAAGTAAACTGGGACAAGAGCGAGGCCCTCCCGCTCTCGTCACCACGAAGGCAACTATCAACAATTACCCTTTCCATTGGAAGCCCTCCCGACTTAAATACCTTAGCTGGGGATAACTCAAATGAAGCTTGACTTCAAGAAATGGTCCCTCCTGTGATTTTCTATGTGGGGCAGGGTGCAGGCGGTGAGGATGGTCATGTTGCCGCGCTGTACCTACGCGTTAGGCATGCTGCCTATCGTGGTGCCTCTATCCATCTTAAGCTCAATTGACTCCAAAATTCGGTCCTTCATATGGGGCTCCATGCAACCTCGCCTGGCTGTGCCCAGACTCATAGAACGTTGATCCTGTGGAGCCCTGGGTCTCCCATCTGTGGAGCACTATGCTCTTGCCCTTCACCTCTCCCAACTGGCATATCTGCTCATGGGCCCCCCAGGCGCCCTGCAGTGGGACCACATGGAACAGTTGCTCCTATCGAGTGGTGACAGTCTTAGCCTCCTTTATTGGGGACCACAGCCCCTGCTCACACCCTCTGCACCCTGTGCTACATGCCACGCATAGGCCCTGGCAACATGCTCATCTTCTACTAGGGGTGAATTTCTGACTGCACGACAAGGCACCATTATGGGGCAATGATAGTGTCTGCATTGATGGCCAGGTCCTCTGTTGGACAAGCTGGATGGAGGCAGGCATACATACCCTAGACCAGTTACTGCTCGATGGTGACCTAAAACCTAGTTTTAGGTCACCTAGTTTTAGGACTACCTGACCACGGGGGCCGACACAGGGGCGTAATGTCGGGCCTCTGTGGCACTCTCATAAGTCATCTTTTCTCCCAACCCCTCTCATGCAGCCTCCATAACAAATGGCAAGTCGGCCTACAGACTACCTTCGAGGACAAAGAATGGGCTGACATTCTGGAGGCACTGGACAGGGGCAGCCAGGAAGCCCAGTTGAAATTCTGCCTCTACAAATTGCTTCACGAATGGCACTGGAATCTGCCAAAACTGAACAGGGGCGGTCTCCTCCCCCATACTAACTGCTGGAGATGCTCAGACCTACACTGCCATCTTACCCACATCCTTTGCGAATGCTCTTCAGGTCCTATGTCGGAGACACCTTGGGAGCATCCATGTGACTCCAACTCTCCCTCACTCCCCTCACCATTCTCTTCCATGACACTAGAGACTTCCCGAATCTCTCCCGCCCACAGTGCTGCCTTCTCCACATGGCCCTGACCACAGCCAAAATCTGTATCCTTCGCCAATGGAGATCGCCTGTGCCCCCCTTGCAGGAGGACTAAACAGAGGCGATGATACAGACAGCCTTGCATGAGCTTGTTATTTTCAGTATGCAGGACCAAGCGGAGGTGTTTATACAGACATGGGCGCCCTTCCCACAGGACACACCCTGAAGTGGGAGATGCCACTGTTGTCCTTCCCCCCTCCAGTTACTGTTCGGAATGCCATGGCTGGCTTACTAGAGAACCGGGTAAGCGGACCTTAGTGATTCCTTTGGTGGCCTCGAACCCTGGTGCCCCAGACAAGGCACCCACATACTGCTGTGTTCCACTCCCAACCACAACGCCTGCCTTCCTTTCCCTTCCCCTTCCTGTCCCTGCCCCCTCCCACAAACCCCTCCCCTCTCTTTCTTTCTCCCCCTTTTCCCTTTGTGCTCCTTCACTATCTAGACCATGGCCCTCTCCCTCCCTTCTATCCTGACCCCGCAGCTCCTTGTGCAGCTTCCACTGTGGATCCCTTTCCTCCTTTCCCGCAGGAGGGCCACTGCCCTCCCCAGTCCAACCCTGGAGGACTCGCCCAACCCATTGATACACACCCTCCCTCTCACATAATAAACTGAGTAGACTGAGACCCAGATCCCACCTCACAACTTGGCTGGTGACCTCCCCACCCTCCTGCTCCCCCCATGCAGCAGATTATTTGGACTCTCATCCTCTCCCCCTCTGCTAGGAGCAATGGCTCGCAGGACCAATGCTTTCTACTGCCCTGGGTGGGGTCACCCAGCGCCCGACACCAGAATGCCTGGCTAGCCTCTTTGAATCTACATGTGTCATGTGTCTTTTCCCTGGTCCCCCTGACCCTCCCCTTCTCCCTACCCCTTCCCCCATTTTCTCCATTCTCCACCCCCCATTACTGCATTGTATAGCACTATTTGTTCCATTCTATGCTATATTGTACCTATGTTGTGTAATTTAATTCAATAAAAAATTATGACACAAAAAAAATAAAGGGATTCTGGATTTCATACTTTGTTAAAAAATTAGCAAACAATTAACGTGGATATGATTACCTTATTACATTTTATAAGTGTAATTTCCAAATGGGACGATATACCTGGGTCAAGTTTGGTGTCTCTGGAATCCTAATTTAAAAATCCTAACTTATGGTGAAGTAGGAATTTAAATTGCAATTCTGAAAATTCCACTTTTTAGAAAGTTGGCATTTTCTTTCCATCACCCTTTGGTGCCTTCATCCTGTCTCTGGTCGTATTACTGGGCTTTGTATGTTCCTCCTAGACAGCCACACACAATTGGAGCTTAGGTGTGACTGAGTGGGTAATCACTGGCAGGATGGCAGGGAGGAGCTGGGCCCAGACTCACTTACACCTGATCAGGCTGTGTCCTGTCTGCACACAAAGGGCTGCTTACCCCCTGCAGTTAGTGTGGAGCCAGGGCGAGAGAAACAGGGAATCTGTGTGCTTCAAAGGCATGCCTCTAGAAGCTTCTCCCCACATCAAAGGTGCAACAGTGTGCAAAAGATTGACCTCAGACACCACCACTTCAATACACTTCTGTCCCTGTGGATACTCCGTCAGGAAGAAGCACCACTCTGGTGGAATGCACTCTGCTGGACTCCTGCTTTGATGTGGTTATCTGATGCCTGTTGCCTTCTTGTCTGGGACCCAGAACCCAGAGTGACTCCGAGAGCTAGTTAGCTGGCCTCCTGATATGAAGCCTCTGGGACATATCAGGCTTCCAACCTCCTTGCACTTGCATCAGGAGTCTGCTATCTGTGAGTCTACCCTGCCAAGTGGTGCCACCCCAGGCCTGGAACCTTGGAAGTGGGCCTAAGGTGCTTGCCAGTGGAACCGATGCATCTTCTCTGCTGAGCGACCTACTCCTGAGCAGAACCAACACATCTCCTCAGTTGAGCGGCGCATCCCCGAATAGAACTGACGCATTGGCACTGCTGCGTGGATTGCACCCATCTCAGAGACCTGCATTGCCGCACAGTCCTCGAAACTAACACATCGCCTCGATGGCGCAGACCCTTCAAGGCCCAGGTACTCGCATATCTTGTCAGCAGCAGCCTCGACCATGGCGCCGAACTGACCAGATAGAGGTAGAGATAGAACAAGGAGTACATTACTTCTGCTAAAAAATGGTAATTCTGTACAACAAATTTGAAATACTGTCCAGACTTTTAGAGAACAATTTACCTTTGCAGTAGATTTAACAAATGTTATGTTTCTGAATGAATTAGAATCTGTATAAATGTTTCAATGATTCATTGATGATTTTGTTTACAGTTTACCACTATAAAGTATTAAATTGTAACTTTTATTGTGATTGCAATTGTAATTGCATTTTTATAGTGCCTACTACCCCTGAGGCATCAAAGTGCTTTTTGGCAAGTAGCACTCTACCCCAGAACCCAAAAATGGCTAGTAGTGAATTAGTAAAGGGAGATATGAAATTCATTTGAGCAGTGGACATGTGAGTTTGTTATTTGGATTGAAAAAGGATAGTAGAGGGTTAGAAGAGGGAAGGGTTTACATTTATGTAGCGCTTGCTACCCCTGATGAGGTGTCAAAGCACCTATCGGCGGATAGCATGCTACAGCAAAACTCAAACAGGATTAGTGGGGAATTAGTAAAGGGAAATATGAAATTAATTTGAGCAGTGGACGTGTAAGTCTGTTAGTTAGATTGAAAAGGATAGGGGAGGGAAGTGTCTAGAATGTGTTTTTGGAGATCATAGCATTAGGAGGTGGTTTGGGATGAGTAATGGCGAGGTGGAGGGGGATGAGTCAAAGAGAACTGTTTTGAAAGGCTTGTTTGGGAGATCTGAATAGTAAAGGAGGTTTGAGAGGATGCAAGGAGGGGTAGAAAGGATCATAGTAGTAGAATGGGTTTGGGATGAGTCAGAGATAGAATGTTAAGGATATATTAAGGGAAGTATAGGGTGAGAAATAGGGTAGTGCATTGGAGAGTGTAGTAGAATGAGGTTTTTGATGATCAGAGAGTGGAGGTAGAGGATATATTGAGAGAGGTATTGGGTAAGATATAGGGTAGTGCATTGGAGAAGCTGAAATTAGAAGTAAAGTAATAAATATAAAGACACTAAAGTATATGGAAGGTATATATGTATAAGGAAGGTAATATATGTAGATTTGAGTTGTATTTAATAAACTCAGACTTTTAAGTGTTGCTCTTCTTTAAGCTAATTTATTTGTTTTTATAATTTATAATGTGAATCTTTTGGTAATTCACTAGTGAAGCAGTTGTAAATAAATAGTTATGATAAAAATGTACTTATTTATTCAGTGACCTATATACATGTTAAACATAGAATAATATTAACCTAAGTAATATGTACATTTGTTAATCAGGACTAACGAATATCTATATATTTAGAAACATAATTAGTATACACGTTTAAACAAAGGAATACACATATCTAGGTACATATATATAGTCCAAATAAATGCTTATATACACAGGGATATGCTGTATATATATGTTTGAGTATGGTGGTTACATGGGGAAGAGCCAACTCTGTAGACAGCTTACAGATTTGCTAACAATTTTGAGCATAGAGAGAAAGGGGAAGAGACAGAGAGAGAGAACCTGCATTTTATAATGGCACACCAAAAACATCATTACACTCAGAAATCCATACAGATACTTTAAAGAAGTACATGGATATTATTTAGATCATAATTATAGGTAGATGGTAAGTCCTCATAAGCCTAATAGCTCACTCATTGTAAGTAAATCTTACATTATGGAAGGCGGAGTAACTGCTAGTCAAACTTATGTGAGGGTCTATACATAAATTTACATCGGATAACTAACTCAGCGTAGTTGCCAAGTTTCCCAGTTTCTTATGATCTAATAGTGTGTAAAATTGACTTTTAGTTCATGAAAGAGAGAAACTGCACCTGTAGGTTACAAAATAAGTTCATTTGAGAAACGTATACATCTTACGTTATGATAGCTCTCTTCTAATATCCCGTGAACACATGTACAACAACTCCACTCTTTTACAATTATCCATTCCCCACTTAAAAAGTTTTCCGTAATCGACTTTAAAGAGGAAACACTTATATTTACCTTTATGTATTTTGCAGTTTATTTTATTTCATTTTGGTTGTGTGATGTTTTCTCAGTATGTTTGCTATTTCCTTGACTTGGGTATTACTATATATTATGTGTTTAATATGGCGTCCATCAGATTGACAAAGGCTGTTGTTACAGCCAAACGCGTCTCTCTTGGCTGCTGGGTCGTGGGAGGCCCATCTCATTAAAGAAGCCATATTTGTGCATTCTTTGTGTGTGTGCTCTTTTCCATTTAGAAAACAGGGACTTTTATCTACTATTACTGAACATCGGCGGTTGATGTTCTTCACACACCACCAGTTGTTTTGGGCAGCCGGAGTTACCGCAAAATGGAGGAGCCAGCATGGAAGTGCTTTTCCGACTGCCCCCAGAGGAAGCCTCGGGATGAGTAATTTGAAGCGTAGTTGGTGTGGGAGACGGAGACTCGGCGCGGGGAAATCATTCGATTTTCAGCGCGGAGACGGAGTTTCGTCTTGCACTTTACAGCTTCCCTCAGCAGGCCGTGGCCAATCTGGTGACTGGGCACCCTATGAGTATCCACTCTGTTGGGTGAGGATTGCGGTGTTTACCAATCTTTGTGTGAGGCTCTCCCCCCGACCCCGCATTGTGATTTTTATTGGGTTGTGGCAATCAGTGTTAGTTTCAGAGTGATAGACTGTGATGCCCCGGATCTGCGGCAATGCTCATATTTCATGCTGGACGTTACAATCTGCTGGTGGTTTTATTTCATTCCCACCTTTGCTGAGAACACTGCAGAAACATTCCGTTTTTTATTGACTTTGACTTTCACAGCTTTTCCCAACAATACTTTCCACTATTATGTTCGCTACGTGCCATCCCTGAAGTGATTATGCTTTACTAGGGCATTATGGGACCAGTAGTCCCTTGGGATTTCTTTATAGTGATGCGGCTGCGCTGAGCCTCTAGGCGATGTCAATCAAGTTTAAAGGCATACGCAGTACTGTTTTAAGCGTGATAAAATGTATATAACTTTTTTAACGTTGTTTCTGTGTTAGATGGATTTTCATGCATTTTAGTTTATGAGCATCATTAATTATTGTTCAGCAGAAGGCAGGCAAGCAGAATTCGTAATGAGATATGGCATTTTCGGTCGACATGATGAAATGAATTTTAAACAGCCCAATTGTTATGTTAGTGCCACGTGGGGTGGTTGGCGCCTGGCATTTATTAACCAAAGTGGATTTCGTTTTTTCAATATGTTATACTGAGCAATTTTGACCTTGTGTCAGCACACACTCCGTATTTTATGTATTTTGCAGTTTATTTTATTTCATTTTGGTTGTGTGATGTTTTCTGAGTATGTTTGCTATTTCCATGACTTGGATATTACTATATATTATGTGTTTAATATGGCGTCCATCAGATTGACAAAGGCTGTTGTTACAGCCGAAACGCGTCTCTCTTGGCTGCTGGGTGGTGGGAGGCCCATCTCATTAAAGAAGCCATATTTGTGCATTCTTCGTGTGTGTGCTCTTTTCCATTTGGAAAACAGGGACTTTTATCATATATATATATATATACCTCTGCAGTGTTGTGGTAGGAGTGTGAACCCCTCGTCATGCATGAGGACGTTGTCTGGGCAAGTGGATTTGGGCAGAAAGAGGTAAACAGAACGTAGTACTTGTTCACTTTTCATTGTACGCTTACCTTTTTCATTTTGTTTTCTATGTCCACGTTCTTAGCAAGTCCAGAGGGTGATTCTCTCCTTAAAGGTCAGCCCATGATCAGGGAGCGCCCCCAAGCTTATCACTGCACGGACTTGACAAACTCCATACTGGGGATGACTCTTTAGTTACAGTATGCATTCTGCGTCTATGTTTTCAATATCCTCTGTGGCCTTGTGTGCTCAATGTTTAGATGTTAAAATGGTTTCTTTTGACAAGTGCTGTCTGCAGTTTCACCCACTCAAGCAAGGGCAGTCTTCAGCCAATGCATTTGAAGGCACAATTCTGGATTGTATATGATCAGGCTGATGGCCACATGTAACATGCAAATGTACACTTTCTACACTACATTACTGTGACTTCACTTAAAAGATAAATATGCCAAATTTGGCTTAGCAGTTATTTCACCATATTGAGCAATATGAGCACACACGTTGGGAGCTATTTAGTACTCTTTCAGTGTCAGCACTCAAAATGACCATATGTCCAGTTGGGTTAAATGGGGGAATCATACAAAAACATGAACTTTACTATACCATCAATGATTAATATTTTTCTTCATACTAATTTGTCTATTGAATAGTTAGATTCGAAAGTCGCCATCATTAGGGAAGCGTGTCTTAATCTGATTACCCATAGTGAAAACATGAATCTATTTTTTAGGTTGGTTTAAGATATTTCACTTTGTGTCACTCATGCCAAATAGAATGGATACATGCTCATCGTCAAATAATTTCATCAAATATACAAACTGCATAGAAACACCGTCTTGTATCCCTTAACTAATCACATAGGAAAGAAATTAATAAAGTAACATTTAATGTTTCTTTAAATTACTGACATAAGGTCTGCCTCCAGATTTGTAGGCCAACTTAGGACCTCATTATGATGTCGGGCGGAAACCTTCTGCCCGACACCGTCTCGGATTCAGGAACCAACCGAATTGCGTTTGGTGGTTCCGTCCGACCGATTACGATGCAACCGAATACTGTTCGGTCGGAGTCTTATATTTCCCAATGGGAGCCAGTGTTCTGCCCGACAACACAGGCTCCTATGGGGAAATGAGGTGTGTGTGTGTACAACCATGTACCCTGTCACAGGCACCCCATGATGCCTGCCACAATTATGTGGTATGGTAGTCTGTGTTGTGGTAACCTCAGGTTTAGTCTTCCTCGTTTCCATAGAAGCTAAACTATAAACCCAATGTAGTAGTAGTAGTAGTAGTAGTAAATCTGACCGATTTTGAGACCATTCCAACAGCGCTATACCTTTTCTCAGAGCCTAGCAATATTCAGACTGAGCTAGATAGGATGAACAGGAAGGGCACCATAGGAGAGCATACTATTTGGCCCCGAGATTTCCCAGGGAAGAGATTCTCGGAGGTAGCAAACTCCCAACTCAATGCACAAACACATCCGCTCCTGCCTCCGCTTGTGGTCTAAAGGCGGCTTTTAAAGTATCTGGGGCAGTCTTCTTTAATGACAAGAGTGTCCCCAGCATGGAGTTCCTGTGTAGGGTTATCCTGCTTGATGATAACGAAGGGAATTGGGTCTTGTAGGAGAGGGTTGAACGAAAGCATAGACACCCCATGTCATGAAATCTGGGATACCGAGGTTGGTGGATACACTTGGCTAGAAGGGAAGGGGCAACCCCTAATTGTACGTAGACTTACTCAATATTCCTCATGTTTCAGAGGTAAATGAATGTTTCCACAGGGCACAAATGAAAACTGTGGCACGATCCTGCACATTCTGTATATGCAATGGGGTACCTCCACACTGATTGATGTGTACTGGCTGTAAGCGAGTTTGTCTACACTCAGCTCATCCCCTGATGGTGCAGACTCTGTTCCCTCATAACCCTACACACCCGTCCCTGGTCATTCTCAGAGAAGAATTGTTAGATTTGTTCCAGCTCTGGCTAATGAAACTGCCAACCTTGCTGCACCAGGCTCATGAAAAAATAACTGCAGATTATTTTGTCTGGGCTCAGTAGGAGGACATTCCAGAAGAATTCAGACTGTTCTCAGACACACAAGTATTGGCTGAGGGTCCATACCCTTCTACACCATACAGACGAAAGCTAATTCCCGCTGGCTCCAAATAACCAGGTGGGATTTAAGCACTGAGCTCAGCCTAAATTTGATCAAGGAAGAACTGAGAGCAATCTGCCTCATGGTGATGCAGCATAGGTATGTGTTAGACTTAATGACCATGATGATGGGAGGGGTGTGTGCCAAGATTGGTGTGTCCTGGTTCACGTTCATCCCAGAGAATGACCTGGATAATAGGACATTGACTCTTGCCAGCCAAGCACTGCTCCATTTACAAAGAGATATGTGTGAGGGGGGAGGTGCCCCTGAGCAGGAGTGGTTCTCGAATTGGTTCTCCTGGCTCCCCAGTGGCTTTTCAGATTGTGCTCATTGTTGTTGCCAGTTTTCATCATGTTATTGTTTGTGTGTGGTTCAGTGCGATTGGGGATTTCCTGCTGTAAAAATTCAGTCCTCAAATTGGGTAAAATGCAAGTAACTAGGAAAGTAGTAATTGTCAAAGTTGAAGAGCAATAGTCCCCCAATAAAGTAACTATCATAACGTATGGGTAAGACAGTGTAGTTGAAAATTCAAAGAGAGGGGGAAATGGTAATATTGAAAAAGTCGATGTCAGTATGAATAACGATACATTCATGTATGAAAACAAAATTGCGGGGGATAGTCTCAAGAACGTGCGATAAACATCGCCAAAATAGGCTAATGCAATTTTACATATCGCCGTCTATCGCGGGAAAATAACTCTGTGTCAACGTCGTATTCCCAACACAGCAGTAACATGCAATAGTTTCCCGATAACGCCTCAAATGTCCACGATACAACTACCACAACAGCAATAAAAAAGGAAACCCGAACGTGAAAAAAGTTGCGATGGGCCCAACCGCGATAGAAAAATCAGCGACAAGCAGCGCCAGGCATGCAATTCCCACGTCAGGCAAGAAAAATCACCATAAAAGCTGCAAATAAAAAAAAAAATCATAACAACTGCGAAGCACAATGGAGGTAGCCGGAGCAAGTACAGAGGACAACCCGAACCCCACAAGCCCCACGGAGGACCAGCCTGGGACCTTGGGTCAGGGAAGGGCAAGGAGAAGAAGAAGAGGAACACGCGGTTCAGTCCGCAGGTAAACAGGATCCTGATAACGGAGGTGGTCGAACACCATCAACAACTGTTCGTCATCTCCACTGTGTCATTGGCAACCAAAAATACAATATGGCAGTCCATCCTGGACAAGGTGAATGCTGTCGGAGTGCTGAGGAGGACAATGGAAGAGCTCAAGAGGCGCTGGAATGATGTGAAGCGCAAAACCAAGCTGAAACTCGCAAACAACCGCAAAGCAGCAATGCAGACTGGGGGTGGGAGTCCTGCACCACAGGAGGAGCTGGATGAGATGGAGGAAATGGTGTCCACAGTCATCAGTGTGGAGACGGTGGCAGGAGTCGGGGGACCGGACACTGCTCAACATGACCTGACACAACAGCAACAGGGTGAGTAACCACCAGGGACTGGGGGACGGGGGAGATGGGCACAATGGCACACATGCACAATGAAGTATAGCACACCGCACAACCACAATGACTCTGGATCATGTCACTGATCTCCTTGCCATACTGCAGCACACATAGAAACAGCAAGTAGACCCCCGTCCACAATGTGCCCAGAGGGGGCCCACCCCACACATCACCAATCTCACAACAAACCCATGCACATGTGCTGAACCCAGCAAAGCTGCGGATCCGTGAGCCCCACTGACAATGCAAGTGACACTGCATGACGATGAGCATGTCTGCAGGCCACTCATCATGACATGTTGCACCCCACGACACCGAGGTGGCTGAGTGTGGTCCACATCCGGAAAGGAGCAGGTCACACACAGACACATCCACGTGCACAAACAACCCCTGACGGCAACAAGACATCTGCGGACAAACCATGCCCAAGAGTCCCAACTCCCACCAAGAGCCCAATTTACCCAAGGATGCAACATCTCAGCACTGCATAAGCACAGAAGTCAAAGGCACACCACCTGAAAGGGAGAAGGCCAAGCAAAGTCTGAGCTGCAGGGGCGACTCTCCCACAATGCAGCACACACACAAGAATCAGAGCACATCAACATTGACAACAATGTGGTACAAACTGCAACACATTCACAACAGAACAGAGGACACAACTACTGCCACTTGTGTGTAGAAACCTGCCAATCACATGTGACATAGCAGGAAACTGTGACATGATAATGGACAAGTACAACTCCACATCCCTGATGGTGCACAAATGTCCACTGTCCTGCTTCAAATAAGCAGCTCCTCCTAAACGGTCACAATGCACATTGTCATGCAGTCTGTTTTGAAACTTGGCCAATGCATGAACATACATGGAACACACTGTTAAACTGCATCTCCCCTTTACATTGCAGAGGGAGAATCATCACCTCCTGCAGAGCAGACTGAACACCTCCTCACTGATGACGAGGAGGACCTCCCCACCTTCGACACCGACGACCTCCAAGAGCTCATGGACAGCTTCCGCACCCCACCCCCAGGAGCAGGGCAGCCCAGCTGCATCGAGGAGACCCCACCCCCTGCACAGACCACACAGCTGGAAGCACCCACCACCCCGGCTGTCTCCCAGGATCCCCACGACCAACACATGGCATTTCAATGCTGTGTGTTGGAGGGCCAGAAGGAGATGGCTGAGCAGGTGAGGGTGGTGTTCGACCTCATGGCAGCCAAACTAGATGCCATCCATGGGTGTCTACGTCCCATCAGGGACCACATACAGTCCCTAACGGACACCCACAGTCCGCTCCATGGTCTCCAACGAGCCATGGCTGACATTGCTGGAGTCATGACTTGGAGACAAGAACACCTGTCTAGTCAGAGTGGCTCCAGCGATCTCAGCCGGGAATTGGGACACATGCGGAGGCTCATGGAGGACATGGTGCGGATGGAGGCGGAAAGGATGGCTGCCACGGCTGCACATCAGCGACATGTAGCTGGGATCTTCCATGCCCTGCAGATCCTCATCATGGCATTGCTGCCACAAGGCCTGGCGCAGATGAATGCTGCTGCTCCTACACCATCCTCATCTCCGCCCCCTGATGTGTCAGTGCCCCACAGTGCGGCAGACATTCCACCTCCGGCACCTGATGTGTCAGTGCCACACAGTGCTGCAGCCGAAACACCACCACCCACAGGTGAGGCACATCACACATCAGAGGACGATGATGTGGATGAGACTGCCATTGTGGTAATGTGGAAGCGGTAGCATTCATCTCCGCCACATGGCCTGTTTCAGCTTGGTTCGGCCCTTTGCATCATCACCTTCCACTGTCCCCCGATACACTCTGCGGCACTCACCTTGGACCTCGACATGGACTGCCATATTCTGTTTGGTTACCAATGACACAGCAATCAGACTGTGGACTGAACTCTTCCTCTTCCGATGAATTTGTCCTTCCCTAATGGACTCTGGCTGGCCCTCCACGGGGCAACAATGTCAAGTGGGGTGTGCATGGCCCTGTACTGCTCCAGCTGCAACACTCCACTGAATGTGAATAAAACGTTCAAATTCACACAGATGTGTCATGTTTATGATCCTTCAAGTATGACAGTATGGATGAATGTAGGGTCACTGATTCCCCCTCATGTCCATTTTGCACATGTTGTGGGGCTTGTGTCACAGGGTGCAACATTGCCGATTGCGGTCCGGGTGGCGCAGACATTACAACGGAGACACACGCATTGGTTACTTCCTTGTCCAGGACAGAACTGAACCACGCCCAGAGCCCCGGGCTCATTGTTCACACCCCTACGCTGGACTGGCATACGCCAGCCCACTCCGCTTACGCTCAAGGGGTGATGACACAGCTACATGTCCCAGGTCTTCCCTGTAGTGATCTGCTGGTCACTGGTCTAGTTGTCAGCATGCCACAGCCACTCCCTGAGGGCTGGTTTCCACCCACACCACACCCATCCAGCACAGGCGTCAGGGGACATGTGACCCTGCCAATAAAAGGGGCCCACCACAGCACATCCCCCACTGCCGGAGGTGACATGATGGCGTCCGCATCCACGGAACTCAATCATAAAGGGTCCGTGACTTGCGTTGCACTGAGTTAGTGGCACCCGATGGCCTGCGTCCGGCACGGGCCTACCGCCACGTGGCGATGACTTGCGTTGCACTGAGTTGGTGGCACCCGATGGCCTGGGTCCGGCACGGGCCTACCGCCACGTGGCGATGACTTGCGTTGCACTGAGTTGGTGGCACCCGATGGCCTGGGTCTGGCACGGGCCTACTGCCACATGGTGATGACTTGCGTTGCACTGAGTTGGTGGCACCTGATGGCCTAAGTCCGGCACGGGCCTACTGCCACATGGTGATGACTTGCGTTGCACTGAGTTGGTGGCACCTGATGGCCTAAGTCCGGCACGGGCCTACCGCCACGTGGCGATGACTTACGTTGCACTGAGTTGGTGGCACCCGATGGCCTGGGTCTGGCACGGGCCTACCGCCACGTGGCGATGACTTGCATCGCACTGAGTTAGGCCCACCTGAAGAGCTGAGCGGGTGTGCAGCCTGCGATGATGCGTTGGCCTTGATACGGCATCCAGCAAATCAAGTCTCGATTTGAATTGTGAGCCCTGCTTGACCGCAGTGTACGCTCAGGCAGCAGTCAGCACACACATGACTTCGTGGTGCGGTGCCGCAGGGTGCACTGGGGGCCTGTGGCGCGGAATCCAGCGATTGGCTGAGGAGGTTGCACCGGCACCTGGAGGGCCCTCTTGGAGACACGCCGGTGGCGGCAGGTGAGCATTGAAGCCTGGGTGCCCAGGGGCGGGCAGTCATCGCTGGGCGGCGGACAGGTCTGGGGACCAGGGCTGGGGTGCAGCAGGTGCACAGGATTGTGCAGGCACCACCGGTCACGGCGGCGGCCTCATGGCTGGGTGGGAGGGCCGAACTGGCAGACACGACCCTGCATGCGCTGACGGGATGTGTGCGGGTTGGCTTGGGACATAGCCACCTCGTCTCCAGTGTGAATACGGCTGTTGAATGTGGTCGGGCACGTGTGTGTAGGCCTATGGTCACGATATGGCAGACACAGAGACACACGCAGTAGTTACTGTGGTGGCCATTTCGAAACTGGACCATGCCCAGGACCCCTGGCTATTAATTCGCGACATACGCCGGCCAAGGCCGCTCCACTCAGGCTTACAGGGGGGGGACCACATGGCTACATGTCCAAGGTCTTACACACTGCCTGGGGTAACCTGTTTGCGTCCACTACACTGAAAACACCAGCAGTAGATGTCCACATGGACATGTATGTGCTCTGCATACTGCAGTCTGTCCAGCACATCTCCGCCACACTTGGCATTGTGTCCTTTCTTATTGCTAGGTCACTTGCCTCCTTCACACATTCTTGGTTCCCACCTCTCCCCACATTCTGCAATTGTGTGGCAGAGGGGCTCTGCCTTTGTGGATGGCTTGTCTACATGTCTGGCCCCTGTTACCACGGTTATTTGTGTTGTCGTGTCCGGTAATTGGGCGTGTTGGTTGGCATGTTGTATGTGATTGTTACGTGTGCTCGCCCACAGTTGTGGGTTGTGTGATTGTGGAGTTGAGGTGTGTGGTGTGTTCAATTAGTACTTACCAATGAGCAGTGCATTGCCATTTGTGCCGTCCTGGAAGCGCTGGTTGATGATGGACTGTCGGAAGATGTATGTATCATGCACACTGCCTGTGAAGTTGGCGACGACATTGGTGAACTGTACCCAGTGGTCCACTATTGCCTGCACATTGATGGAATGCGTGTGCTTTCTGTAGCGGTAATTGTGTGCAGGGTCGGCAGGGGGCACAAGTGGTACATGTGTACAGTCAATTGCCCCTGACACGTGCGGTAAGGCAGCTATGGCGTAATTCCCTTGCATGGTCTCCAGCTGTTCATGCACAGCGTGGGGGAAGTGAAGGTGCAGGGGTATCAAGATGATACAACCCGTGATGTTTACAGGTATGATGAATCCTGCATAATGAGACCGTAACATATGTTTGTGTGGTCGTAACCTTCCTTTTCTTTCCTGCTGAGGTTACGGGCACACGGACTTCTGTTACAGTATATTTGGACTGGATTCATCATACCTGTATGCATTCCGGTTTGTCCAAGTGCAATACACTGTACCAGATTATGTTTGTGAATATGAGGAAGCTTGAGCATTGTCACCATTTCTCCAATAGGTTTCTGACTGCTGATTTCGGGATATGGAATGGTATTGGGGAGTTCCCGCAGCATTTGCAGTTTATTGGATGCACACGTTGCCCTGGTGAAGTTCCCCGTTGGGAATGGAACGCGTTGGCTGAGCTTTTCGTCTTGTTGTTTATGTATTTGTAATAAAGTTCTGTTTTTCCACTACCGTTGACTACTGGACTTCATGACCTGGGGGGGAGGGTCCGGGGGGTGGTTGCGTGGCTGTTGTGGCCCTCTTGGGTCTCCAGGCTGCATGATCATTGTCTCCATGGCATCTGTTGGTCTTCAGATGTGGCTCTAGGCTGGGCTCCCTTTCATACTGCAGGTTGTCGTCCTGCTTAACAGCAGTAACAGGCAGGTATTGAATCCCTGCTGCTAACGCGCCTTATCGCCTGTTTTCAGATCGCATCGCAGATCTGGCTGGTCGTTGAGAATATCGCGAAGTGGTGTTTTCGTGTGTTTTTGCACGGGAACGCCTACTCTGCATATCATTAGCGTTAGTTGTCGCTCTCATGCGTGGCGATGTTTTTTGCGGCAGCTGTCGCTGGAAAACTGGCGATATCGGCAGTTTGCACCAGCTTGAGAATAGGGCGATATATCTATCGCCACTTTTGCAGCGCTAAATTGCCGATAAATTGGCGATAAGTCCTTGAGAATATGCCCCTGCATCTTTATTGACCAGATCACCCATTGTGAACTCAAAGTCAAACCCGACTCAGAAATACATAGTCAGGAAGGCTCCGAGACCCAGGCCCGAGGTCACTGATTGACAGGTCACAGGTGGGGTGGCAAATGCGCAGACAGGAAATCCCAGATCTATCCACAGATAGGTGCACCAACACCACAATGGTCCAAGAAGACTGACCACAAGAAAGCACACATGGCCGGAGGGGTGTGTGCATTCCTAAAACACTATAAAGTCAGATGCTGCATGAAGTTAGGAACACATAGCCAATCAGGACACAGCACACACAGTACATGCATTGATCACATGCTCCCCATTCCGGACATCTGGACACATTACCCACTGTCCTCATTGTGTCCACGCAGGGTCGAGTATCACCTGGATTCCTCATCCAATAAATTAATTTATGACTCCGAAGACAGAGGTTCACACACCTTCAATCAATCAATCAATCAGGTATATGTGAAGCTTGCTACTCACCCGTAAGGGTCTCAAGGCACTGGGGGGGGGGAAATCATGCAGCTCCATCTCACCCAAAAATGCAGGTCTTGATGCTCTTCCTGAAGGCTTGCAGAGTGGGTGAACATCTGATGCTGAGCGGGTGTTTGTACCAGGTCTTTGCTGCAATGTTGAAGTAGGCTCTTCCCATTCTGGCTCTGTGGATGCGGGGGGTTTTGGCAAGGGCGAGGTTGGCAGAGCGGAGGCTTCTCTTGGGTGCATAGAAGGATACTCTTTCGTTGAGGTATTGGGTTCCGGTGTTGTTGAGGGATGTTGTGTTCCATATAGGTACCCGAATATATGCTCGGGTAACATCCCAACCTTTCACCTATATTCATCCCTACATTACATACATAACGGGCTGTTAGGACTGACCCTTTACCTAGTTACACTACTGCTTACAGAACGTGGGGTTTTCCCTAAACGATAGCCTCATACATTATGCATGAGGACCCTTGGATTCTTGGAAGCTCAGCAGGACTACCATCTCCTGCATAATTACTATGTACAAGGTTCATTCCCGATGTCATCCTACGTAAGATAGTGGCACAGCAAGGTAGAACCCCTGGGGATACCTTCAGGTATATAAACATCACATCTTGCTGAGATAGAGGAAGGAGATCAGGACTTCCATGCCGACACACTGACACGAGACGCTGAACCCCCTGCATGCCCAGACTCCAGTTCGCAGTGGTCTGACATCCCTTGCGGGGTGTCCAACCCGAGACCAGGATGGGGTCCCACAGTTTCTCACTTCAGGTAAATGGGGTTGACTCTATCCTAGAGGGATTCTTGACTTAACACCTACATACATGCTAGGTATACTTAGGTACATCTAGTTAGGGTAGCATCGTAGGAGTACGCATTTTATTATCATGTATTTTATATACTTACCTGTATTCATGGCTATAGCAAGATGGTAGAACTATACCATCCTTTTACTTTCCTAGTGCTTCTAATCATCTATATCTGTGACTGTCTAATGATTGTTTCAGCACACCTATTTTACACTAGAATAACGACTGTTCAATAAATACTTATTGAAAACGTCCCTACTGTTTATTCTGTGTATCTCTCTGAGACTAAGGGCTCATTACGATGGCGGAATGATCGCCACCGCCGGGCCGGCGGTGGCGATCGTTCTGCCATCACAATGAGATTTACCCACCGGCATATTAGGATGGCGGTGGGTATCGCGGCGGACGCAAAGTCCGTCCGACACTTTTCCGCCGGTGGCAATCGCACCGATTGCCTGGTAGGCGGAGCAGGGCCACTAATATGGTGGAGGGGCCTAGCAGGCACCGTCCGCCATATTAGGATGTGTCTGTGTAGAGGCCTTTCCATGGCGGCGATGCTGCCATGGAAAGGCTGGCGGGGATTGGGGGCCCGTTTGCGGGCCCCCCTTAGGGGGGGTGTCGCTGCACTGGAGGGTACCCATGGATGGGTACCCCTGCATTTCCATGCACCAAGTGGCAGGCACCACGTGGTGCCTGCCACGTGGTGCAGGGAAATGCGGTGCAAGCACCTTTAACATTGCGGACGGTGCTGCAACAAATGCCATTTTGGGTGGCTCAAAAAATAACACAGCTAGAGGCGGTATTTCCAAACACCAGCCCACATGAAAAGCAGAGAATGCTAACAATTTGCTTGCCAATGGGGATAGCTCCCCCGATAGAGGATTGTACTTCTTGGGGTACAGTCTTCACTGCAATATATACCAGGACTCCTGGTATCCCTTCATTAGCAGTGATACTAGATGTATTGAGACAAATACAGAACGAGTATGGAGCAGAACCTGATCTGAACTTAGGGATGAAGTTATTGAATAACTTTGCCCAGGTATCCGCTATAATACTAGCAAACATTAAAGGGGAAGCATTACGCCAACGCCTGAGAGATTTCACTCCTTTACAACGGGAAACAGAATTACCTAAAAGTATTGAAACTGCTTATGCAGAATTAGGCAGGGATAGTTTGGGAGCTAGACCAGTAAAACCTCAACTAATGGGGGGTCCAGATAAAGAACAGGCAAAGGAAACACCAGTTTCTTCAAAGAAGGAATGGGACAATAACAAACAATAAAAGGATAAAGACAATAGATCTCAATCCAGAGCTAGATCTCCTCAACAGGAGACCTCCGAAAGGAGATATAACCTTAGGAATAGGGACAACATTAGAAAACTTGACAGGTATCAGGACACTGATACACGTTCCTCTCATTCCTTTCAGGGCTCTTCGAAAAACTCCGAGAGAGAAGGACGGTCGGAACACAGACAGGAGGAGCGTATAAAGAGACAAGCAACGCGCTGCGGAATACGCACCGAAGAAAGAAGAAAAACAAAAACCTAAACCTCAATTCAAAAAGAAGAAAGTAGCAGGTCTCAAGATCAGACATGCCCAGAATTTTGAGGACGCAACTACTGAATGGGGAATGGGCTCTGACGATGCTAGACAGCGCAGCAGAAGTAACAATAGCTCACCAGAACCTGATGGAATTTCTGGTGACAGCGGAGTTGAGTGAGTATATCACGGTGGACACACCTGATACCAGGGTGAGTGTCTCACTGGGTTACATGAAATAACACTCCGGATGGAGGGGGACAAACCCAGGAAAATTAAAGGTCTCTCTTGGGAGAACCTAACTTTTGGCTATGACATTTTTTTTATTTTGAAAAGTTTTATAAAGCGCGAACAAGACCCTTACGGGTATCAGAGAACTGTACAAATTTGGCGAAAACATGGGTAACCAAAAACACAATGGGACAGAGGGTGAAGTTAAAAACAAATAGGGAAACAGATCCGGTGGTGGGTTGGGGGTTTGGCTCGACCAGAGCAGTATCAGAAGTGCCCTAGAGCACGATAACAATTTAACAGACAAGCATACAATAAATCACATCAACGTAGTACAATAAGAATCAAAATTTTGACAAAACATGAGAACAAGTCGATGCTGTTAAAGTTCGTTTAAGAATAGCCGTTTGACAAGTTTCTTGAAAGATGCAGTGGAAGGATTGGATCTGATCTCGGGAGGCAGGGCATTCCAGATTCTTGGAGCAAGACCGGTGAAAGCACGACTGTACGATCTTTTCTTTTTGAATCTGGGCAGTTTCAAGAGTAGGGTGGACGTACTTCTTAGGTTCAGGCCAGAGCTCGAATGTTCAAGCTTATTTGCCAGGTAGATCGGGGTGTTGTAATATATGGCTATATGGGGACAAGCAGGTTATCTTGAAGTGGATCCTGGCTTCGATAGATAGCCAATTTAGTTGCAGAAGGTCGGGGGAAATGTGGTCATGCTTTCTAGAGCCCGTGTTGAGTCTGGCCGATGCGTTCAGGGTGGCTCTGAACGGGGCCAAGCTTGCTTTGGGAAGTCCAGCAAGGGTCACCAAACCATATTCCAGTCTAGAGATCACCAGGGATTGAACCGCCGGTCTGATGTCTACGGGGGGGAGGAAAGGCTTGATTTTCTTAAGGGTGTTATGTTGAAAGTTGGCTCCCCTAATAGCTGCACTGATGTGCGCTGGCATGTTTAAGTTTTTGTCCAAGGTGATGCCTAAAGATTTAGCGGAGTCTACCACATGAGGGGTGCAGTTTAAGAGCAGTGCTCGTGTGCGCATGACGAGCTGAGCTCGTCATGAACCCGTCCGCTTAATGAAACGCCTCGCACAGGGCGAAAATCGGCCGCGCATGGAAGGGGTTAAGCTGGTAAACAGTGTAAATATTAACCCTGGGCAAAGCACTACGCTACGCTCGCGTAGTTTGCGAAGTTTGCGCTACTTCGCACAACGCGAATTGCACGTAGCACAGTGCAAACACGCGTAGCGTAGCGTAGTGCAGCGGTCATTTTTTGCTTGCTCGCGGTCCTCAACGTCAAGTTGGCGACCGCAAGCAAGCAAAATGACATCCCGGCGAGGCTTTTTCCTCGTTCGCGATCAGCAACATCAAGTTGCCGATCGCGAGCGTGGAAAATAAACCTCCTGGCGAGATTCTCAATGCGGGGAGGTCAGGTTTCTCATTGCGAGTGGTCGCGTATGCTCGCGACCGCTCGCGATGAGAAACTACCAGTCCGCGTTGAGAAAGCTGCCGCTCGAGTAAAAATCTACTCGAGCGGCAGTAAAAGACAGCACGCACTGTGCAAGATGCCGTTTTCAATAATTGCACAGTGCGGACAAGCATCCGGCACTGTGCAATCATTGCGAACAGTGCACTACGCAGTTCGCGTAGTGCTACGCGTAGCTCGCGTAGTGCGAACTGCACTTTGCGTAGCTTCGCGTAGCGCTACTTCGCGAACTACGCCCAGGCTTAGTAAATATCAAGTTTTTTATGTCGACTTGCACTAATATCGAGTGCAGAATATCGTGATACAAAAATATCGACTTTCAGAATATTGTGGTCAAGAATATAGAGTCTAAGGTAAGTAATATTGCTTTTAACAATATCGAAGTCATTAATATCGTTTGCAAAAATATAGTTAAAAATATCTTTTTTTTAGTTAGTGTTATGTATTTTTAGTATGTATTTTAAATGTATGTGTTCTATTTTTTTGTCTAAGTATTGCATTTGTTTTCTAATATTTGTGTTAAATTTTTAGAAGTTATTCATTTTATTTTAATTAAATTTTGTGTTTTAGTTCCGTAGCGGGTTGTGGGTTTATAGGGGAATAGGGTGGGAAGTAATTTAATTATAATTAATTTATTAATAATGTGTATTAATTAATATTTATGTATTTATATTTTTTATTGGTAATTGTGGGAATTAATTTATTATTAATTATTTATTAAGTGGTTGTTAATTAATTGGTAATTATGTTAATTGTGTCATTTTTTTAGGAGCGGGTTGTGGATTGATAGGGGAGTAGGGTGGGAAGTAATTTAATTTTAATACATTTTTTAATATTTATACTATAATTATTTAATGTTATTTTATAGTGTTAATTGTGTGAATTAATTTATTATTAATTGTTTTTATTTTGCTTGTTAGTTGTTATTAAATAATTAATTAATTGTTAATAAATGATGTTAATTTTGTCATGTTTTACGACATTGGTGGTGTCATTTATAGGGGAATATGGTGGGAGGAAATATATTTATAATTAATTAATTATTTGTTAATTAATTAATTAAATATTAAATATGCTAATTGTGGAATAATTTTGATGTGTGAGTTGTGGCGTTTATAGTTGTAAATGTTGGGAAGATTTTTTTAAAATTAATTAATGATTTGTTGTTAATTGTTATTAATTTATTAATGTAAAATTAGTTATGGAAATTGTGCAAATATTTTTAGGTGTGTGTTTTTGTGTTTATTGGGGTAGAGGGTTGAAAGTAGTATACTTTAAATACATTAATCATTAGTTGATCATTAATATTCATTTATTAATTGATAAATATTGTTAGTAATTGTTTTATTTTTATTTTGTTTGGGGATTTAGGTTCAATAGCTGTAATGTTTTGTTTTATCCCCTCCGCTATCCAACACTTTCCCTACTGTTGCACTCATTGGAGTGAGAATAGTAAATTATTCCGCTCCGCTATCCAACACTTTCCCTACTGTTGCATTTGTTGGAGTGGGAATAGTAAATTATTCCCCTCCGCTACCCAACACTTTCCCTACTGTTGCACTCGCTGGAGTGGGAATAGTAATTTTTACCCCAACGCTATCCAACACTTTCACTACTGTTGCACTCTCTGGAGTGGGAATAGTAATTTTTACCCCTCCGCTATCCAACACTTCCCTACTGGTGCACTCCCTGGAGTGGGAATAATAATTTTATCCTCTACGCTATCCAACACTTTCCCTACTGTTGCACTCATTGGAGTGGGAATAGTAATTTTTACCCCTGCGCTATCCAACACTTTCCCTACTGTTGCACTCGCTGGAGTGGGAATAGTAATGTTTTCCCCTTCGCTATCCAACACTTTCCCTACTGTTGCACTCATTGGAGTGGGAATAGTAAATTATTCCCCGCCGCTATCCAACACTTTCCCTACTGTTGCATTCATTGGAGTGGGAATAGTAAATTACTCCCCTCCGCTATCCAACACTTTCCCTACTGTTGCACTTGCTGGAGTGGGAATAGTAGTTTTTACCCCTCCGTTATCCAACACTTTCCCTACTGTTGCACTCGCTGGAGTGGGAATAGTAAATTATTCCCTTCCGCTATCCAACTCTTTCCCTACTGTTGCACTCATTGGAGTGGGAATAGAAATTTTTACCCCTGCGCTATCCAACACTTTCCCTACTGTTGCACTCGCTGGAGTGGGAATAGTAATGTTTTCCCCTTCGCTATCCAACACTTTCCCTACTGTTGCACTCATTGGAGTGGGAATAGTAAATTATTCCCCGCCGCTATCCAACACTTTCCCTACTGTTGCATTCATTGGAGTGGGAATAGTAAATTACTTCCCTCCGCTATCCAACACTTTCCCTACTGTTGCACTTGCTGGAGTGGGAATAGTAATTTTTACCCCTCCGTTATCCAACACTTTTCCTACTGTTGCACTCGCTGGAGTGGGAATAGTAAATTATTCCCTTCCGCTATCCAACACTTTCCCTACTGTTGCACACGCTGGAGTGGGAATAGTAATATATTCACCTCCGGTATCCAACACTTTCTCTACTGTTGTACTCAATGTTGTGTAAAATGTAGTTTTAAAAAATAATAAATATTTTAAATTTTTTATTTATAATATATATTTTTTAAAAATTTTATGTTACAGGTGTATGTATATATATATATATATATATATGTATTTATAATTTTTAATATTTTTCTAACATTTTATAATTTATTAAAATAATTATTTCTTAATTATTATTAAGTAAATATATATATTACATTTTATATATGTATGTTTAATTTTTTTACATTACATTTATTACTTATAATTGTTAACATTTTCTAATAATTCTAAATATTTTTTTAAGTTATATGTATTTAATTTATTTTACATTATTTTTTATACATTAAAAAAAAACGATATTTTGTACTTCGATATTTTTAACAACGATATTTTTCTTTCAATATTTTAGTACTTACCATTATGAAGATAGGATGTCGATATTTTTGACAACGATATTTATGTCCCGATATTTTGGGAACACGATATTCTGTCAGTGATCCATTTAAGCCAGTCCAGGGTAGGTGCCGAGTGATTGGGGGGGGCAATCAGAAGAAATTCCGTTTTGAGAGTATTTAACAGAAGATGGTTCTGAGCTAACCATTGTTGGGTTTGTGCAAGTGCAGCATTTAGCGTTTTTATGTCCTCTTGAGAGGAGATCTTCAAGTACAGTTGTGTGTCATCCGCATACATGTGGTACTGAATGTTAGCAAGGATTTTATTAGCTGAAAGAGATTGGCCGCCTGCTTTTGTTATGGATTGCCCAAAAGGAGAAATGGGAATTATGCCAGCTTTTTCCGACCTCGTTCCCCAACATTTAAAACATACATATGCACAGGAGTGGGCAGTAGCCCTTGCTCCTGCACTATATCGAAACCATGTTGGATGGGATGAAGAGTCAATCCATCACGTGATAAAATTAAAATCTACTCCAACTCCACAGAGACAATATCCCATAAAGCAGGAAGCTAAAAAACAGGTCAGGGAGATGTTAGATCAACTTGAATACCAGGGGGTGATTGAAACTTGCACCTCTGCATTTAAAAATATGTAAACACCCAGAAACTATTCCATATCAAAAATAAATTTTTATTATTTTTTTGTTCATTCTATTGTCATCTATTGATGTACTTTTTTTTATATAAAAAAGCGAAAATTGTTTTATAGAAAATCAGAATTACATACAATCTCACATATATATATCCATCACATGATTATTTGGAAAATTGCTAATCTGTGTATTTCAGACATGCTTTTACATTCATACTTGTCTGTCTAATATCACTAATTTATTCAGGATTATGGTTTTCCACTAGATACAATGTTAAAGATAAAACATGATCAATTTGTTAGGTATCTAGATAGTCAGTTATTATACAGGTTAGGTAACAGTTTGTTTAGCTCTTTTCTCTGTGCAGACAGTACAAATTATTCAAACCATTGTCACATTTCTTGGCGTCTGAATATACATAAGATAAGCAAGGGCATTCATATATGCCATGGCTAGGAATGGGGTCCTACGCACGTTTAGGCATTACGCCTTCATCAGGTAGCCATGTACGATATGAAACCTGAAAAGAAGGTTTAAAAATATGGGGGTTACATAATATCAGTCCTACTTAAATTCATACATCTTAAAAAGTATATACTGAGGGTAATTCCATTGTCACTGGAAGGAAAATTGCCCAAAGTTAGACACCATAACACGTCCAGCGCAGACACCATTGTTAATATCAGACAGACCTCTCGCGTCTGTCTATTTGGACCACTTCGGCCCCTTACAATCTGATGGGGCTTACAAGTGCATAATGGTTGCAGTGGATCCCTGCTCGAAATTCCTATGGGCATGGCCTCAGCGCTCGGCTGACGCTCAAACTGTTATCAAAGATTTGCGAGTCTTTATAGGGACATACGGCGTTGGCACATTACATTCTGACCGTGGCCCCGCGTTTAGCTCTAGGGCTTACAAGGAGGCCATGGGAGGTTTGGGTGTAGCATTGCGGTACTCCTCTCCGTACCATCCGAGGGAAATTCGGTCATGGAGAGGAAAAACCGGGACTTAAAGCAGTCATTAACAGCTAGAGTATTAGGCACGGGTGGTAGTTGGGTCAATCACTTATATGTGGTTCAGAGGGCCTTAAATAACATGCCAAGAAGCTCACTAGTGGGTGTCACTCCTTATGAGGTCCTATTTGGGACAAGAATGTGGGAACCTGATCTTGATGGTGAAGGCACAGTAGTGGATGAAAAACCTTTTGACATCCATAAACGTTTGGCTGTTTTACAGGAACTGAATGAATCACGGGCACTACAAAGCAATGTCCAAGTGAAAAGGTTCGCCACTGGGGAAGTCAAGTCAGTCACGGCAAGACCTGTCTGGGTGCCTAAGGTTGGGGATCTGGTCAAAGAGAAAATAACGGACAAAAAAGAATATGGGCCATCATACAGAAAGCCTGTGCCTGTCCTGGCTGTCGAAGGAACAAGAACTGTACTTCTGCCACCTCTTGCCGGGAAAAAGGAGAAAAGATTTGTCTCCATTGATCTGATAAAACCACACTATGTGGCCGATACTGAATAGTAGGCCTCGTGGGCTCCTGGTTAGCCGACGCTACCATACAGGAAGTTCAAACAGAAAGGCTCATCACCTTCGAAGAGCCACCCATTACGGAATGATGGACTAAGCAACAATGCAATTGAACTCGTTCCCCTTGAACAAGGAATACAAAATCAAGAAGAAAGACAACTTTCAATTCAACCAAACACTGATGTCTACATAAATATGCCTCAACAAGCACATCTACAAGTTCAACAAAACCTACCGAGTTACCTAAAATAGATCGAACTGCATCTGGCTATTTCATCGACATTGATACCTTTTCTTTGGATCCAAGTGAACCTGAAACAACGCCAGCACCAATTTCTCGTAAACAACAAATCAAACACTTCTACATTTTTCTTAAAAAGACTTACCTGGTGTCTCCTTGGACAGAACTTTGGATAAGCACAAGGATACTTTTCTTTCTCTTCTGGTTAGGCTTAGTAGCTGTCTTCTGCTTACTTGTGAATGGAACTTACCTTCGCCAGAGCTCTGAAGCATCAAAAGTGAACTTACTCCTGAAACCTCATGTTTCCTCACAACGTGAACAAAGAGACTTGTCATCAGTGAACATTACAGCAGTACCTATACCCGATGGTATAGTATCGGACAAGGTTGATTATGATATATTCGAACCGACAGAACTTTTAAAGATACCACATTTATTTAAAATTTCATTGAATGAAATAATTACCTCCAGTACATTTTCCGAAGTTTGTGATTTTGAAACTATGAATAATATGTTGTCTGATTTAGAACAATCTGCCGCATTTTCTAGCAATGAAATGTTAGAAGACACATCAGACTTTAACACAATGTATTGTTACCAACATTCTCGTCATCATTTTCTACACAAATCAAGTAACCCTAGAAATGTTTTCACATATCACCATTGGGAACATTGCCCAACACCGCCGAAAAGTAGTTCGAAAACTTTTGCACAAAAATTTTCATATTTTTCAGGGTTTAATATTTCAGACCCGACCTCATATTACTATAAGGTTGCATCTACAACTGCACAGAAAAATATGTTGACTAACACAAAACAGATTTGCTCTGCTTCCTTTAATACCCAATTGTCTGAACAAGGTTTCGACTTATGGAAAGACACCATAGACTTAAAATCAGTCTGGGGTTCTAGAGCCTGGCAAGTTCAGGGAACAGAAGCGCTATTTAGAGAATGCCTCATTCCTCAGCAGATGATATTTCTAAAATGAAACTGTGCAACAGACTTCCTGCCTTGGAATAGCCAAGAACAAGGATTTAAATACACCTCGAACTCCAACATCATCACAGGCCGATGGTACATTACATCACTAAAAGGGGCTACATTGGATGATATCTTACAATAGAGTAGATCAGACCCCAATTGGAAGGGATGTTTGGTTTGGCCCACAGACACTAACAAATGTCAAGAAAGATTCAGGGGTACAACCAAAGGGTTCAGTATCCATAGGCCAGACCAACGCTATGTGCAAAGAGAACATCCAGGGGTGGTGATATCATACAGTGTTGGGAAGTTTTGCTTCGATTGGCTAAAGACCTCAACACTACCACAGGTGAAACAACACTTATCCTTACTTACAGAGGATGTGGACCTTCGGAATTTTCTTTTAGGTCCCAGAAAGTCACATCAGAAACGTTTCTATTATGCTGTCTATAATGAAATTTGGAAAATCTCTCAACAAGAAGCAGCGGAGAGACTACCCAAAATAGATAGGGTCAATTTAGAAAAGGCGTTAGCCATAGTTGACAATGGCATGACAACATTAACTTCCAGGATTTATTCACTTGGCAACATTGTATCTTTTGCTATTGATGTACTAGAACAAGATTTGTCCATACTACAGCACGGACAGCCACAATTACGTTCTATTATGTTATTGAGCTGGACGCTGCCATCATTGCGCGCAGGTTATGTGCCTTGGCGTTTTATCAACAGTGCGTCACTATTTTCTGCATACAACCTAACGGAAAAAAAGATGAAAATGGCACAGAGGGGAGCAAATCATACAATGCTGCGTATTGAAAAACTGGACAGACTACCTTTTACTGTGGCAGAATCACCATCCACAGAGTGGTTAATCCATGTCCATATAACCTTACCGTTCACAACTTTCCAGTTTCAGTATTGTTTAGAACAACAATAGGCAGGCAGATATGAAGAAATGGGCAGAGAATTCATCAAGGAATCTTGGGAATTACGTATAGATTTTGATGCAGGAGTGGGGATCGAGAAGTGTTTCTAAGTGGTACAAACTGCGAGAGCGCTTTCAGTGGATCTCTCATATGCCATGATATTATGTTACACGGGGCCTGCAATGGTTCGGTAGCAAACCTATCCTGCAACTTGAGCTGTGATTACTCGGGTATTCAAGCTACTTTCAAATGGGAGTTACTTGATGCTGAACGATCAAAGTTGTTGTGGCATGCTTCTGGGCATCGCATATCTGGTAACAGTGAGCTCCAGGGTTACTTGCTGTATGCAAGTATTGTTTCCACCGACACATGCAGTCAGGGAGGCGCCGTTATGGCCTTCACTAAATGTTTCTCTTATACGGTTTGATACTTTGAGCAGAATGAAAGCCATGCTTTTACAGAAAACCGTGCCCTTAACCTCCGCCCGGGAGACTTCTGATCTCCAGATCGCAAGGTCCTCGGCCGAGATACAGGCACTCATACGTACGAAATGCTCTTTCCATTTAGCAGAAATGGTAAATCGTATCTTTAATATGTCTGTATACGATGGGTATAGTACACCTATTTAAGACCATAGGTTCAGGACTGTTAAGCACCTTTCAGACGGTCCTCGGAGTTATACTAAACTTTATACACTCCGTATTCGGAAGCATTTTTGGAGGACTTCTGCTGATCTTGTTTCTGATAGCAGGTATCCTGATTGTAATTTTTCTGCTACGCAATGGACATCCCAGTCACCAAGGAGATGGAAACAGTGCTCCTGGAGCGTAGATACCGTGATCGCATGGTACAACATCTGGGCACACCTCGCCTACGAGAACTGAGTGCATCTTGGTTCCTGTCATTTAGACCAGTCTGGATGGACAGCATCTTACCTGTTCTCCGATGCTTGTTCTGCAGAGAAGAATGCGTCCTGGATCTCTGTCTGACACATTCATTGATTGCGCAACCGGACGTTGATGCACTACATGACCCGATAACGGCCTATGTTCTGCAGTGTCCCCAGCGTATTCCTATGTTGATGGCGGCATTCCTAGAGCCGCCACAGGAAGTTTCTGCTCCTGTAGGGATGGATACTGGCTCCTCCACTGACAACAAGGCTTTGAATGGAGCACAGGCTGTCCCAGCATCGGCTGCAGGCAGTACGGAAGAGTATCTGTGCTCGATTGACGTACTCTGCGAGGTGTTACAGGGATCATTGTCTGCGAAGGCAGACAACAGCGATGTTGCATCTACCAGCCAGGACACATAAACATTTGGCTCGTCGTATGCTGGGAAAAAATTCGGCTTTTTAAAAAAAACCTCAAAATTGGAAATTCCAAAACAAATTGACACTTTCCTTTGACCTGCATCGCTTTCCGATGCTTGTAGTTGTTCAAACTATATATACGGACATATTAGAGCTATGGCTTGAGTGACAATTTTTTTTGTTTAGCACTTTTTAGAGTTTTTAAACATTTTTACATATTTTTTAGCAGAACTATGGGTTTTACTAAATATGTTTGCGTACCAGTACCTAGACAGGTAGTACGTTAGAATTAGATTATGTTGTCCAGTCGGATGAGGAGTGGGTGTTATATTCCATACAGGTACCCCAAACATAGGCTCGGGTAACATCCCAACCTTTCACCAATATTCATCCCTACATTACATACATAACGGGCTGTTAGGACTGCCCTTTACCTAGTTACAGTACTGCTTACAGAACGTGGGGTTTTCCCTGAACGATAGCCTCATACATTATGCATGAGGACCCTTGGATTCTTGGAATTTCAGCAGGACTACCATCTCCTGCATAATTACTATGTACAAGGTTTATTCCCGACGTCATCCTAAGTACGACAGTGGCACAGCAAGGAGGAACCCCTGGGGATACCTTCGGGTATATAAACATCACAGCTGGCTGAGATAGAGGGAGGAGATCAGGACTTCCATGCCGACACACTGATGCGAGACGCTGAAGCCCGTGCATGCAGAGATTCCAGCTCGCAGTGGTCTGACATCCCTTGCGGGGTGTCCAACCCGAGACCAGGATGGGGTCCCACAGTTTCTCACTTCAGGTAATGGGGGTTGACTCTATCCTAGAGGGATTCTTGGCTTAACACCTACATACATGCTAGGTACACTTAGGTACATCTAGTTAGGGTAGCATCGTAGGAGTATGCATTTTATTATCATGTATTTTATATACTTACCTGTATTTATGGTTTTAGCAAGATGGTAGAACTATACCATCCTTTTACTTTCCTAGTGCTTCTAATCATCTATATCTGTTACTGTCTAATGATTGTTTCAGCACACCTATTTTACACTAGAATAACAACTGTTCAAAAAATACTTATTGAAAACGTCCCTACTGTTTATTCTGTGGCTCTCTCTGAGACTAAGTGAGCACGAGTTACTGAGCGAAAAGTAGTACACTGTTTCCACAGTCCTGAGGGATCAGGGTTGTCATGTTCGATAGTTGCCAAGGACTACTCTCTCCTTGGTAAGAGGAATTTCTAGTGGCACTGTGAGCTAGCTAGTACACAGGCCAACATACCCGGTTGGGGTGTCTACAATCAGTCTGACACCAAACCTGCAGTGTATGTTGTCCAAAAACCCAGATCCTGTATAGGTTTTATAGGAACTACACAACAGGGATTTGTAGGTGTGAGTGAGTAGCTTTAAGGTCACTCGCTTCTTGACTGGGAGCCAGTGGAGGTCTCGTAGGTGCTGGGTGATGTGGTCTTGTCGTGGGATGCCGAGGACGAGTCGGGCAGCTGTGTTCTGGATGGTCTGGAGTTTTCGGAGCAGGGAAAAGTTGATTCCAGCATAGAGTGCGTTTTCGTAGTCCAATCTGCTGGTTATGAGAGCATGGGTGATGGTCTTTCTGGATTCGTGTGGATCCATTTGGAGGTCTTGCGGAGGATGAGGAGGGTGTTGAAGCAGGTGAAGGAGACGGCGTTGATCTGTCGGGTCGTGGTGAGGGAGGATTTGAGTATGATACCGAGGTTGCGTGTGTGGTCTGTGGGTGTGGGGGGGGGTTGCCGAGGGCAGTGGGCCACCAGGTGTTGTCCCATGCAGAGGGGGTGGGTCCGAGGATGAAGACTTCTGTCTTCTCTGAGTTGAGCTTCAGGCAGCTGCTGCGCATCCAGGACGCAACGTCTTTCATTCTTTCCTGGAAGCTGAGTATGGTAGTGTCACGTTCCTTTGTGAGGGAGAGGATGAGCTGGGTGTTGTCGGCATAGGATACTATGCTGAGTCCATGCTGTCTGACTATGGTGGCGAGGGGGGCCATGTAGATGTTGAAGAGCACTGGGCTGAGCGATGATCCTTGGGGTACTCTGCAGCTGATCTCTGTGGGTTCAGAGAGGAAGGGCGGGATTCTGATTCTTTGGGTTCAGCCGGTGAGGAAAGAGCCGATCCAGTTGAGGGCGGTTCCCTGTATGCCGGCATCGTGGAGTCTGGCGGTGAGTAAGCGGTGGGAGACGGTGTAGAAGGCTGCAGTGAGGTCTAGTATGATGAGAGCCACCATGTAGCCCTGGTTGAGGAGAGTGCAGATGTCGTCTGTGGTGGCTAGGAGGGTGGTCTCGGTGCTTTGGTTGCTCCGGAATCCAGATTGGGAGGAATCGAGGATGGAGTTAGCTTCGATGAAGTTCGTGAGCTGGATGTTGATGATCTTCTCAGTGACTTTGGCTGCGAAGGGGAGGAGAGAGATGGGTCTGTAGTTTTTGAGTCCGTCAGGTCTGCAGAGGGCTTCCTGGGGAGGGGCTTGACTACTGCGTGTTTCCAGTCGTCGGTGAATGTGCGGGTTTCGAAGGTGGAGTTGATGGTGCGTCGTAGTTCGGGTGCTATTGTGGCAGCGTTTCTGTGGAAGATGTGCGGCGGGCAGGGGTCTGTGGGGCACCTGAGTGAATGCTCTTCATGGTTGTTGGCGGTGTCTTCTGTAGTGACTAGGTTCCAGGCGGAGATGGTAGGCTGGCTGGCATTGCTGGAGGTAGGTGTGGCTTCGGTGTCTAGTATCTTTTCGTTGAAGTTGTCGTAGAGGGACTTGATCTTGAGATGGAAGTAGGAGCCGAGTTTGTTGCAGAGGTCCTGGGAGGGCGTAACATCTGAGGCTTTGCTGGGGTGTTTGGTGAATTCCGGTATGATGCTGAAGAGCTCTTTCGAGTTGCTGAAGTTGGCGAGGATCTTGTCCTGGATGAAGTTCCTTTTAGTGTATCTGATGTGTTGGTGGTGTTCTGACATGGCGTTCTTGTAGCTGGCCCGTGCTTCTGGGGTTTTGCTGTTTCTCTATACTTTCTCGAGACGTCTGCAGGTGCGTCTGGATTCTCGGAGGTCAGAGGTGAACAAGGTGGTTTTGTGGGGCGCTGTCTGTCCGAGTTCCAGAGGGGGGCGAGCTTGTCTGCGCAGTCGGTGATCATCTGTGGAGTTCATTGGCTGCAGAGTTGACGTCGGTCGTGGAGGGAGGGGGAGCATGGTTGAGGGTGGAGTTGAGGTGCTCTTCGGTGACCTTGCCACAATTCCTGCGCAGGGGGCGTGGTGTAGTTTTATGTGCGGTGGGTTTTGAGAAGGAGAAGTGTATGCAGTGGTGGTCCGTCCAGAGGGGTTGCGTAGTGTGGCTGAAGTGGATGTTGTTTCCTCCTGCGAAGATGGGGTCGAGGGTGTGTCCTGCCTTGTGGGTGGGGGTGGTAACGAGCTGCTTCAGTCCGATGTTGGCAAGGTTGTCCAGGAGGGTGGTAGAGTTGGGGTCGCTGAGGTTGTTGAGGTGGAAATTCAGGTCTCCGAGCAGTACGTGGTCCATGGAGGCAATGGCGTGGGGCGCAATGAGGTACCAAAAAAGGATCGCTGGAACTATTTTATTGCATTCAATAAACTGTATAAACGCCCATGTTAGACCGACTTTAAATTGATACAGTCTTCAGACTCTGTGCCTGTGACTGATCTCCCAACCGAACTGTTTAATTAAGTGAAATGTTCCTGTTTTCCTTGTTTTTTCAATTATTTCATGTTCAAGCAACAAATAATTATAGTTGGTTATAAAAATGCAAACATTTGCACTATTGTTTTTATAGCATTAAAGTAATTTATTTGTGTATTTATATATTTTTAAATCATTAAATATATTACAAATATTTTACATATGAGTTTAAAAAGTCATAAAATATATTCAAAATATTTTTTATTTTCATTTTTTTAAAGTAGTTTCTATAGTCTATTTAAAATGTAATGTTTTCTCTAATGTAATTTAGGTTTGGGTGAGCTTAGTAAACTAAATCCATTCAATGTCAAATGCTTTCCCCAATGCAGGTGAAATTACACCCCTTCAGTACCCAACACTTTCCCCAAAGTAGCTTAGATTGGAGCATGCATAGTAGTTCTACCCTTCTTAATGATCAACACCTTTCCCAATATAGCTTAGTTTGGAGCGGGAATAATAAATGTAACCTCTTCAATGTTTAAGACCTTCCCTGATGTAGCTTAGATTGGTGTGAGAGTGGTAAATTTAACCCGTTAAATCTCCAACACCATTCCCAATGTAGCTTGGATCGGAATGGGAATAGTACCGCTAATCCTTTTAAATTCTAAAACCTTCGCTAAAGTATCTTAGCTTGAAGTAGAAGTAGTTAATTGTATTCCTTCTACTCTTGAGGTTTCAAGATTTAAAAAAAAAAAAAAAAATGAAAACTGCTTAGTGCAGGGCTCCGATGGATTCTTGTACTATACTGCAAAATGCACTGACCGGAACACCTGTGATGGTGGTTCCTGGCAATGCTTTATAAATGAACCCCAGCTTGGTGGTCATTTAGAAATCTGGTGGGCAGTCCCTCCACCAAGGTGATGGAGTAATTCACTCCATCGCTTTGGCGGAACAATGGGCCATACGCCACGAAATAAATCTTGCCCTTAGTTTCTGAAATGGAAGTCAAAATCCTTCAGCAGGGCAAGGTCCACGGTGGAAGTGGGCGAGGGTCCGTCAAGGTTGGATATGTTGTTATCAACCTTCAGCTAAAGCTGTTGGTTTTGATAACAAAAGCTAAAAGCATGACACAGCTGGATATCATAGCCACTAAGCTCGCTTAGTAACTGTATATATATATAAATTTTATTGTTTGATTATTTAAAATCTTACAATAGATTAAAAATAATAATTCATATTATAGCAGATACATTTAAAGTAAAAACATACTTTTAGGATTAAAACAGGCCTATTATAAAAATTATTAGTAACTGGGATCTATTAGCTGCTTCACCCAACTATATAGTTTGACCTTCACAATTAGCCACTTTTTAGGTCAAAGAATCCTCAAGCTGAGAAAGGCGTGAACCTTTACGTGAGATCCCAGAGAACCAATTTTGAGTGTAGAAAAAATTTCCGAGCACGACAACCCTGGTTTATTTCCTCGCTATTGGTGCAACCTCTCCAAGGAAGCTTAGGCACCTTGTCTCAGTTCTCCGGACTTGAAAAAAATAATTATGTACAACTTATTTCCAACTGTTTGGAGAGTTCATTATGGTCAGACCTACAGTCCTTAAGTCCCCATGGAAAGTCTTTAGACACTTGGGGGCATATATACAAGGACTTGACGCCGCTGTAGCGTCCATTTTTTGACATTATGGCAGCTATTTTTTAATCGCCTTATTTAAAAGTTTTCCGGCGAAAACGTGAATTTTAAAGATCGCCACTTCTGTTAGCGAGACTCAACGAAAATGAGATGCAAGGTAGGTGTTCATCTGAAAAAACTGCCGCTAACCCCACTTCACGATATTTACAAGGAATTCCTTGAATAGTGCAAAACCCAAACAAGCATTTGCAAAGAAATAGGTCTCGCATGTACGTGAGTTTGAGCTATTGACATTGTAAACATAAATAAAAGGCATTGTCATTGTTACAATGCCGATAGCTTAAACTCGCGTACATGCGAGACATATTGCATTGCAAATGCTTGTTTTACCTAGGGTGCAGTACCATATGTGGCCAAAAGAGATCCCATGGGACCTCTTTTGGCCACATATAGTACAGCACCCTGCAAAGTTGGAGTTATTGGCATTATAAATGTCAATGTTTTTTGCCTAGCCATGTTATAGGGTGCAGTTCCATAAGTGGCCAAAAGAGGTCCCATGTGACCTCTTTTGGCCAAATATGGTGCTGCACCCTGCAAAACATATGGTAAATCCACCCTACCTATAATTCATTGCATGCAAGACAGTACCACGAGTATTAGGTTCTACTCTGTGTGGAGCTGATGAAGGGAAATTTATGAAATGTCTCATATAAATGTGAGATGTGCTAGTGAGTAAAGTAACCACTGCAAGCTTTACCGAGGATACAGCCTGTGTTCTGTCTAAAGCCCATTAAGAAAGGAGTGTTATGAGGCTGTACTTAAAACTTAGGGAGTAACAACACGTAACAGGGGATGTTCTCATGGGAGGTTACAAGAAGAGACAAGGTGGTACTAAGTAGGACCTACTAAGTCTATTGATCAATGAAAAACCACCATTTACAAAGGACAGGGACAGGAGCCAATGAAAAAGATGGGGGAGAAAGTTTATTTTCTTTTTATTTGCAGTGGAATTATATATTTGCATAGCACTATTGTCAATGGTATAAAAAAGCAAAAGTAAAGACACTGTCATTTTCAATGCCAAAAGCTCAAATGCGAGACCTATTGCTTGGGAAAATGCAATTGGTCTCACATTTGTTGGAGTTGGAGTTATTGGCAATATAAATGCCAATGTCTTTTTTACCTAGCCATGTTGCAGTGGGCAGTACCATATGTGGCCAAAAGAGGTCCAATGGGCCCTCTTTTGGACACATATAGTACTGCACCCTGCAAAGTTGGAGTTATTGGCATTATAAATGCCAATGTTTTTTACCTAGCCATGTTACAGGGTGCAGTACCATATGTGGCCAAAAGAGGTCCTAGGGGACCTCTTTTGGCCAAATAAGGTACTGCACTCTATAGAAGATATGGTAAATCCACCCTACCCATAATGCATTGCATGCAAGACAGCACCACGAGTACATTCAACTAGTATTTGTCCATATATAAAATTAGTAGCTTTAAAATGTGACAAAAGAATTATTATATTAATTCTGGATTAGGTGCTCCTAAGTGTGGAGCTGATGAAGGGAAATTAATAGAAGGTAAAGTAACCACAGCCAGCCTTGCTGAGCACCAAGCTTGTGTCCTGCTTGAAGACCTTTAAGAAAGCAGTGCTCTAACTCTGTAATTAAAAAGTAGGGAGTAACAACACATGTACCATTGTCGTGTAGTTCCTATATTACCTATACAGGATCTGCGCGTTTGGATAACATAAACTGTGGGATTGGTGGTGTTGTAGGGATTCTACACATATACAGAGCTATGCACAGGATAATAGGACCTCGGAGTATAGTGGTGAACCAACCATGCACCTCAGTACCCACAATCCCAATCCGACTAGCTTTAGCATCTTATTCGCAGCGAAGCTACCAATGATTAGACAACCCAGAACACGGTCTCTCTCAGGACTAGCGGGAGCAAGAACACCCTTTCATAACTCACTCATACTTGTCCACAACGTGCGTAATAAGAGACACAGTATAGTTTAAAATGTTTATTTCAACTATCGTGCTCCAAGATACAGTACACGTGCCAGTATTATCAGCAAAATGCATAATGATAAAATAAGAAGCATAGTTACAATTCCATAGAATACAAACGGGAAAGCATTTTATAAAGCAGTGGATATAGGGCTAAATGGCCTTACCACCCTCCCCGTGCTATTAACTAGTTTATTAAAAAATAGAAGACCTCTGGGCTTTGTCAGGCAGACCCTCATACCTCAATATCTAGATGCAAGGTTTACATCATCAGACAAGCACAGCTCTTCTCCCTGGAAAGGTTTTCCTCCGAGTGCCACAAACAGCGAGATCACAATATTAAAAGCACACGAATTTCTCCAGTGCAGCTGTACTTCGTGTTATGTCTAAGTGCGAGGGGCTGGCCAGATCAGCAAGAACAAGGGACGTTGTTTTTCGACCTTGTACATGTTGTGCAGACGAAACCCACAGGGAACAGGAGAAAAGGAGAAAGACAAAAAGGCAGACAGTTCTAATATAGCCGGGCACAAGCAGAGGCTGGAAAAACAAAGTCACAAAATAACGTATGCAAAAAAGGCATCATGGCAGCCAGGCCGAAGCCAACTTAGCAATGTAGACAATGAGGCCACAAACCACATGACAGTGGCGGACTGAATCCGAGCACCCCTACCGGATACGTTAGCCTATCTGTATTAGCTTGCTCACATAGCCACTATAATCTCCTTTTACCAAGGAGAGAATAGATTCTGGCAATCACAGAACATGACAACCCTGATCCCTCAGAATCGTGGAAACAATATACTACCTTTCGCTCAGTCACTCGTGCTTACTTAGTTTGTCTCAGAGAGTTACACAGAATAAACAGGCTGGGCGTTTTCAATAAGTATTTATTGAACAGTTGTTATTCTAGTGTAGAATAGATTAGCTGCAACAACCATTAGACAGTAGCAGAGATATATGATTAGAAGTACTATGAAAGTAAAGGGATGGTAAAGTTCTACCATCTTGCATAAATCATGAATATATACAAGTACATAAAACACATGATAAAAAGTGCGTACTCCTACGATGCCTCCCTAACTAGATGTACCTAAATGTACCTAGCATCTATGTAGGTGTTATGCCAAGAATCCCTCTAAGATCTAGTCCACTCCATTACCTGAGAGTTTAGAGAATGTGGAACCCCGTCCTGGTCTCGAGTTGGACACCCTGCGAGGGATGTTAGACCACTGCGAGCTGGAGGTTCTGCATGCAGGAACCTCAGCGTCTCTGGTCAGTGTGTCAGCTGGGAAGTCACTGTCTCCTCTATCTTCCTAAGCAAGATGTGCTGGTTATATAGCCATAGGTCTCCCCAGGGGTCCTACCTTGCTGTGTTACTGTGTCGGCCTAAAGGATGACGTTGGGCCTGAACTTTATACAGAGATATTATACAGGAGATGGTAATCCTACTGTTAGTTCTGCTGTGCTTCCAAGAACCCTCATGCATAATGTATGAGATTCGAACCAGGGAAAAACCCGCGCTCTGAATGCAGTGTCATATCTAGGTAAAAGGTCAGTGCCTAAGAACCGTTATGTATGTAATATAGGGAAGAATATAGGTGAAAGGTTGCAATGTTACCTGCGCCTATATAGGGTACCTATATGGAATATAACACCCACTCCTCTTCCGACTGGACGACGTATGTAACCTATTACTGTACTACTAACATAACTAGATAGCAGTATGCACAAAGTTTATAAAAACATCTCTTTAGCTAAAAATGTTTAAAAATTTCTAAAAAATGTCTAAAAATGTTTTAAAAAGTAAAAAGAACATTTTTCGAGCTCTAAAAGTGTCCGTGATTATAGACCGAACCACTATAAGCATTAAAAATTGATGTATGCCCAAAAAATGAAAGGAATGACAATTTAGTTTCATAGTTCCAAATTTGAGCTTGTTTAGAAAAGGGCGAATTTCTCCCAGCACTCGTTGAGCCAAATGAGTCAAATGTTTATGTGTACTGGCTGGTAGACGCAACATTTTCGTTGTTCGCTTCCACAGTAGACGGCCCCTGTAGCACCTCGCAGAGCACGTCAATTGAGCACAGATGATGTTCCACACTGTCTGCAGCCGGTGCTGGGGCAGCCTGTGCGCCGCCCAAAGCCTGGGTGTCAGAGGAGGAGCCGGTATTCATACCAACAGTTGCTGTTACTACCCATGGGGGCTCAAGGAATGCCGCCATAAACATTGGAATACGCTGAGGACACTGCAGAACATGGGCCATTATCGGGTCCAGTAAAGCATTCACGTCCGGTGGCGCACATGATGGTAGTGTCAAACAAAGGTCTAACACGCATTCTTCTCCGCAAAACAGGCATCGGAGGACAGGTAAGATGAAGTCCATCCAGACCGGTCGGAATGACAAGAACCAAGATTCACATAGTTCTCTTAGGTGAGGCGTGCCTAGAAGTTGTACCATGCGGTACCGGTATTTACGTTCCAGGAGTGTTCTTTCCATCTCCTTGGTGACTGGGACGTCCATTGCGTAGCAAATATAAAACAATCAGGATACCTGCTACTAGAAACAGGATGAGCAGAAGTCCTCCAAAGACGCTTCCGAATACGGAGTGTATGAAGTTTGGTATAACTCCAAGTACCGTCTGAAAGGTGCTCAGAAGTCCAGAACCTATGGTCTTAAATAGGTGGACAATGCCTGTCGTATCAGACATGTTAAAGATACGATTTACCATTTCTGCGAAATGGAAAGGGCAATTTGTATGAATAAGTGCCTGTATCTCTGCCGAAGACCTTGCGATCTGGAGATCAAAAGTCTCTTGAGCGGAGGTTAAGGGCACAGACTTCTGTAGAAGCATGGCTTTCATTCTGCTTAGATTATCAAACCGTATTAAGGAAACATTCAGTGAAGGCCATAACGGCGCCTCCCTGACTGTATGTGTCGGTGGAAACAATACTTGCATACAACAAGTAACCCCGGAGCTCACGGTTACCAGATATGCAATGCCCAAGAGCATTCCACAGCAGCCTTGGCTGTTCAGCATCAAGTAACTCCCATTTGAAAGTAGCCTGAACGCTGGAGTAATCACTGCAGCTGGGGCATCCCTCATGTGGCAGGACAGGTTTGCTACAGAACCATTACAAGCCCCATGCAGCATTATATCCTGGCATATGAGTGATCCACTTAAAGCGTTCTCACAGTTTGTACCGCTCAGAAACACTTCTCGATCCCCACTCCAGCATCGAAATCTGTATGGTAATACCCATGATTCCTTAATGTATTCCTTACCCATTTCGTCATATCTGCCTACTTGCTTTTGTTCAAGGCAGTACTGAAACTGAAAAGTAGTGACCAGTAGAGTTATGTGGCCATGGATTAGCCATTCTGTGGACGGTGATTCTGCCACTGTAAATGCTAATGTATCCAGTTTTTCGATACGCAGCATTGTATGTTTTGCTCCCCTTTTTGCCATTTCTATCTGTTTATCTGTGAGATTGTATTCCGAAAACAGAGACATACTGTTGATATAACGCCAAGGCACCTTGCCTGCATGCAAAGATTGCAGCGTCCAGCTTAATAACACAATAGAACGTAATTGAGATTGCCCGTGTTGTAATATGGCTAAATCTTGCTCTAGTATGTCTATCGCAGAAGATACAATGTTGTCTAAGGAATATATCCTGGAGGTCAATGTAGTTAACCCCTTGTCTACCACTGCTAGCACTTTTTCTAGATTTATACGGTCTATCTCACGTAACCTCTCTGCGGCCTCTTGTTGTGATATTTTCCATATTTCATTGTAGACAGCATAATAGAAAAGTTTCTGACGTGGCTTCCTGGGACCTTGTAAATAATCCCTGAGATCCACATCCTGTGACAGTAAGGATAAGTGTTGTTTCACATGTGTGAGTGTTGAGGTTTTTAGCCAATCAAGGCACAACTTCCCAACACTGTAGGATGTCACTACCCCTGGTTGTTGTCTCTGTACATAACGTGGATCTGGCCTATGGATACTAAACCCTTTGGCTTTACCCATGAATCTTGCCTGACAACTATTAGTGTCTGTGGGCCAAATCAACCAATTTTCCCAATCGGGGTCTGATCTGTTGTATTGTATTATGTCATCTACTGTAATGTCTTTTTGTGATGTTTCGTTACCCTCGGTGTGTGATGGAGTTGGCAACCGAGGTGTGTTCAAGTCTTTGTTCTTGGTTAGTCCAAGGCAATACGTTTGTTGCACTCTCGTTCAAAAACATAATTTGTTGAGGGATAAGGTATGCTCTAAACAAAGCTTCTGTTCCCTGAATTTGCCATTCTCTAGTACCCCAGACTGATTTTAAGTCTATGGTGTCTTTCCATAAGTCGAAACCTTGTTCAGACAACTGGGCAATAAAGGAAGCAGAGTGAATCTGTTTGGTGTTTGCTAACATATTTTTCTGTGTTGATGTTTGTGCAACCTTATAATAATATGAGGCTGGGTCAGAAATATTGAACCCAGAAAAATATGGAACCTTCTGTGTAAATGTTTTTGACCTGCCATTCGGCGGTGTTGGACAATGTTCCCACTGGTGGTATGTGAACACAGGTCTAGGATTAGCAGATTTATGTAAAAGTGATGACCATAGTGTTGATAACAATACATACTCTTGAAATCTGATGTGTCTTCCAATGTTTCACTATTAGAAAACGCAGCAGATTTTTCCAAATCAGATAACAGTTTCAAAATCCCAATCATCGGAAAATGTACTTGACGTAATGATATCACTCAACGATATTTTAAATAAATGAGGAATTCTTAAAATTTCAGTCGGGCCAAATATATCGAAATCAACCTTGTCCCAAACTATACCATCAGGTATAGGAACTGCTGTAATGTTCAATGATGACAAGTCTCTTTGTTCTCGATGAGATGATAGGTGTGGTTTTAAAAGTAAGTTCACCTTTTGGGCTGCAGAGCTTTGTCGAAGGTATCTTCCATTAACAAGCATGCTAAATACTATTACAAGTCCTACCTAGAAAAGAAAGACAAGTATCCCAGTGATTATCCATAGTTCTACCCAGGGTGACACCAGGTAAGTCTTTTTAAGAAAGTTCAGAAAGTCTTTTACTTGCGGTTTGCGTGATTTTTTGGCTGATATTGTTTCCGGTTCGCTTGGATCCAAAGAAAACGTATCAAAGTTTATGAAGTAGCCAGAAGCAGTTCGATCAATTGTTGGTATTGCATCAGGATTTGTAGAAATCGTGGTTTGCTCTTGTCGAGGCATGTTGACGTAGACATCTGTATTTGGTCGAATAGCGAGTTGTCTTTCAATTTGAGTTTGATTTTGAAATTGAACTTCAGGTTCAAGAGGAACGAGTTTCATAGCATTGTTGCATAGTCCTTCATTCCGTGCAGGGGACTCTTCGAACGTGATGAGTCTCTCCGTTTGAACTTCTTGGATTTTAGTGAGAGGAGGGCGTCTGCTACTTTGGAGTCCACGTGGCCTACTACTCAGTATATGCCACATAGTGTGGTTTGATTAGGTCGATTGAGACAAATCTTTTCTCCTTTTTTCCGGCAAGAGGCGGTAGAAGTACAGTTCTTGTTCCTTCAATTGCTAGGACCGGTATAGGCTTTCTGTATGATGGCCCAAATTCTTTCTTGTCCGCTATCTTTTCTCTTACCAGATCCCTGACTTTTGGGATCCAGACAGGCCTTGCCGTAACTGACTTGACTTCCCCAGTGGCGGTCTGCTTCAGCTGGACATTACTTTGTTGTGTCCTGAATTCATTTAGATCCTGTAAAACAGCCAAACGATCATGGATGTCAAAAGGTTTTTCATCCGCCACTGCGCCTTCACAATCAAGATCAGGTACCTACATTCTTTTCCCAAATAGGACCTCATATAGAGTGACACCCCCTAGAGAACTTCTTGGCATATTATTCAAAGCTCGCTGGACTCCATACAGATGTTTTACCCAACTTTCACCCGTGCCTAATACACTAGCTGTTAAAGATTGCTTTAAGTCCTGTTTTTTTCTCTCCACTACCGAATTTCCCTCTGGATGGTACGGAGATGAGTACTGCAATGCTACACCCAATCCTCGCATGGCCTCCTTGTAAGCCCGAGAGCTAAACGCAGGGCCCTGGTCAGAATGTAATGTGTCAATTGCGTATGTCCCTATAAAGACTCGCAAATCTTTGATAACAGTTCGAGCGTCAGCCGAGCGTTGGGGCCACACCCATAGGAATCTTGAGCAGGAATCCACTGAAACCATGATATATCTGTAAGCCCCATCACATTTTAAGGGACCGCAGTGGTCCAGGTAAATGCACACGAATGGACAGTCTGATGCTGTCTAATAATAGGATTTGCGCTGGGCGAGCTATGGTGGCCCCGTTTATCTGTTGACAGACATTGCACTTTAAGACGAAGTCCTTGGTTTGCTTTATTAACCAAGGCCACCAATAGCGTTGTTTCAATAAAGAAAAAGTCGCCGTAACTCCTGCATGTGCAGAACCTAACCCTTCGTGTGCTGCTAGAATTAAACCTAACCTACGATCCATGTTTGGAATTACTCTATCCCCCACTCCAGGAATCTGAGCAAATGGAATGTTATTGGCATCTAACTTGTAGGAGTACTTGAGTAGAAACCTTTTCGGTACTACTCCGCTGTTTATTCGACAAGCATTGATAGCTACCATAATCTCACCGTCTATTCTCGTTTTAGAAACGAGTGATTGCAGCTACGGAAGCCGTGCCTACAGCCCCCTTTGCGGCTTCATCAGCCAATGAATTCCCTTCAATGTGAACGCCATCACACTGATGACTCAGTGTATGTATCACGTGAGCCCTTGGTAGTTCGGTTTTCAACTCCACTACCTGTTCCCATAGCAATTTATGCTTAATTGTGCCACCTTTTGCATCTTTGAACCCATTTTGAACCCAGTACTGCAAATATTCATTGTAAGACTGCACACAGCAAAAGGAATCGCACACAATTAGTGTGGGGAATTCTCGATCCGTATTCAGTAGTGCCAGTATCAAGGCTCTTAACTCTGCCAGCTGTGCCGTGCAGTCTCCTAGAGACTGCGTTTTTGTGCAATTTGAGTGGAACATTCCATCCCGCATGCGACCTTTAACGATTGCGCATGCCGCGCTATATTGTTGCTTACTTCCTATGGCTGGTTGAGCTGATCCATCAGTGTAAATTATGTATTCATACTGATCTAGAGGCATTATTTCATTTGGTAGAGAATATTCTTGTTCGTATTGCAGAAATGCTTGTGTCTTTAAATTTGGGTCGTACCTGTATTCTACATCTGTTGCAGTGAGAGAATTAGCCCATTGTATCCATCTCAGATGTAAGGCTTTAGCATTAGGAACGCTTGCCTTTGTCGCAGCCTCTAAGGCTGGAACTGGAGTCACTACTATAATTCGTTTCCCCTGAGCCAGTGCTCTCTCTCTCACTACAGCAGTCCGTCAGTAGCGGCCCGTGGTGGGAGTGCTGCCGGGCGGTGACGTGGGGCGGGGAAGGGGCAGGGTGGGGATAGTAAAGTATGGAATATGGCAGAATAGAGGTAAGTAAACATATAAATAAATAAAACGAATTTCAGCGCGCGCTGCATCGCCAAATGCGATGCAGCACGCGCAACGAAATTCGTTTTATTTATTTATATGTTTACTTACCTCTATTCGGCCGTATTCCGTACTTTACTAACCCACACCCTGCCCCTCCCCCACCCCACATCACCGCCCGGCAGCACTCCCACCACGGGCCGCTACTGCAGTCCGTACTGCTGTTAGAATCTTTTCTGTAAATGTAAAGCGCATCTCAGCATTTGTGTACAAATGTGATTTGTATGCAATTGGTACTGTTTCACCTTCATTTTATGTTAGATAGGTGTACCCAGATTGACCCGCAACTATACGGATCACCAGGTTGCGTACGTTTACGCGTGTCTGTAAGTGTTTGGAAGCTATCATGTCAGCTTGTAAGGAACGAAGTGTATCTGTGTGTTCCTGTGTCCATTGTTTTACTGAAAAATCAGGTTTTATTAAATCGTAGAAAGGTTTCACTCTTTCTGCGTAATCCAAAATGTATGTTCTACCAAAATTTAGGAATCCCAGAATGGACTGTAAATTTTTCAATGATTTTGGAGGGTGGAGCAGCTCGCATTTCTCAAACAAATTGTCTGCCAGTCTTTTCCCTTCACTTGAAAGCTCAAATCCTAAAAACAGGACACTGAGGTGGGCAATTTTTGATTTTTTAAAGTTGAATTTGTAGCCCTCAGATGCAAATCCCAAAATTATGGTATTCACTCTGTTCAAGTGCTCCTCTAGGTCATCGCCCGTTAGATAAATATCATCCACATAGGACAATGCCTCTTTGTCCAAATTTTGAAGTAACTCAGTTACTCTGGCCTAAAACAACCCCTGCTGTTCTTATACCTTTGGGGGAGTCGACAAAATTGACGCTGGGACCCTAGCGCTGAGAAGGCTGTTAGATACCTGCTTTCAGGTGCTATATTTTGGCAGAAAAATCCATTTGAGATATCAAGTGTTGTTATATATTTTTTCCGCACAATGTTATTCATTAATGCGGCACTGTGTGCATTTTGGACTGCAAATGTCTTAGTGCAAGTGGTTAAATGTCTATAATCTAAAACTAGACTGTATGAATTGTCAGGTTTCATGACAGAAACAAAGGATTGTTCATTGATGAGGCGCAATTTTCGATCACCCCTTGGTATTCAAGTTGATCAAAGATCTCCCTGACCTGTTTTTTTGCTTCTTGCTTTATTGGATTCTGCCTCTGTGCAGTTGGAGTATTTTTTAAAGGAATTATGTGGTGGATTGAATCCTCATCCAACATGGTTTTTGTATAATGCCGGAGCCTGGGCTACCACCCACTCCTGCGCATAAGTGTGTTGTAAATGCCTGGGAATATGGTCTGAGAAGGCCGGAAGAATTACCGTTTCTCCTTTAGGGCAATCCATGACGAATGATGGCAGCCAATATTGTTCAGCTAATAAAATATCATAGCCAAACGTCAGGTTCTCCCAAAAGAGACCTCTCACTGTTCTACATTTGTCCCCCTCCATTTGGAGCGTTATTTCATATACCTTATGTGGGACACTTACCCTAGTATCGAGTGTTTCTACCGTGATATAATCATTCAAGTCCGCTGTCACCAGAAATTCCTTCAGGCTCTGGCGAGCTATTGTTACTTCTGCCACACTGTCTAGCATCGTCAGAGCCCATTCCCCGTTCAGTAGTCGAGTCCTCAGAATTCTGGGCATGTCTGATCTTTAGACCTGCAACCTTCTTCTTTTTGAACTGTGGCTTTTGCTTTGGTTTCTCTTCTTTTTTAGAAGTGTATCTTGAGCGTGCTGCTTGTCTCTGGACTTTATACGCTCTTCTTGTCTGTCTGACCGTCCTTCCCTCTCTGAGTATTTCGATGAACCCTGAAAGGAATGAGAGGAACGTATATCAGTATCCTGATACCTGTCAGGTTTCCTAATATTTTCCCTATTCCTAAGGTTGTACCTCTTTTTGGAGGGCTCCTGTGGAGGAGATCTACCTCGGGATTGAGATCTATTTCCTTTAAAGTTTTGTTGTTTTTTATTGTCCCACTTCTTCTTTGTAGAAGCAGGTGTCTGCTTAGAAGTGTCCTTTTCAGGACTGCCCATCAGTTGTGGTTTTAAAGCTTTCCCACCCAAACTGTCTCTGCCTAACTCTGCATATGCAGTTTCAATTATTTTCGGTAGTTCGTGTTCCTGTTCTAAAGGACTGAACTCCCTTAGGCGTTGGCAGATAGCCACTGAAGCTGCTTCCCCTTTAATATTAGCTAATATTATTGCTGATACCTGGGCATAGTTACCTAGTAACTTCATCCCTAAGTTTAGGGCAGGTTCTGCTCCGTACCCGTTTTATATCTGCCTCAATACGTCTGGTACTACTGCTAATGACGGGATACCATGAGTTCTGGTATAAATGGCAGCAAAGACTGTACCCCAAGTGGTACAATCCTCTACTTGTGGAGTTATCCCCATGGGCAAGCAGATTGTTAGCATTCTGTGTTTATCATTCGGGGCAGTATTCAGGAATACTGCCTCTAGCTGTGTTATTTTCTGAGCTACCCAGAAAGGCATTTGTTCATGTTTGTGGGCATTTCACCCATTACCGCGTGTAATGTTTGTGGTGTAATTTTAGTTGCTGTACCCTGAATTTGAGTTCCATTTGTTGCAACTATTGCTGGTTGGACTGTAAGTGTCCTCATGACGAATTGCGTCAAGTTTCTGTAAATTGTTATAAAATCTTTGTGTTGTGTGAGTAAGTCTCTTGGTGGCGTTGTGATAATGTCAGGATGTGGTGTGTAGGCCGCTAATATCGGACATGTTGCCCCTTCTCTTCCAAGCGGGCCGCGTCTTAATCTTCTTCTTATATGGGGTAGGGCGCCTTTAAACCAGTATAAGTGTTGCTGGTATGTAAGCGGAACCTCAATGTCCTCGAACGGACAATATTCCGCTGGTGCAGCTCCTTCTGTGTCTTGCATTTGCTGCTGGGAATGTAACCCACGAATAAAATACCTCTGTTCTGTATCATTCGTGTGCCTCAATCACGAAAGCTACTATGCCACCCCTGGCTGTTACACCCTGCGCAAGTAGTTTCAGGGTGACTGTATTTCTCAAATTTTCTGCAATCGGAAATGCATCTGCATTTTCTTCTTCATCTGAGAGGTGCAAACTGTGCACAACTCCCCCGTGTTCTCCACGCTTTCAGTCATTTTTAGAGGAAGACATATTTCAAGGAAACTAAGATAAGGTGTTTTGCACAATTTTAGGAACACTGTGTCCTTCAAGCTTGATTAACCAACAGCCAATAAATAGGATTTTGTTGCCTACTCAGCTGTGGCGGAGTTTGTGCCCACCCACTCCAGACGTCTCTGGTGTTTTGTGAGTAGGGGTCTCTAAGAATAGCATGACTGAACTACTCAGATTCTACTGTTAAATAAGTACCCAACCAACGTTGGCGGCGCCATGTCGTGTAGTTCGTATATTACTTATACAGGATCTGCGCGTTTGGATAACATAAACTGTGGGATTGGTAGCGGACTGATTCCGAGCACCCCCACCGGATACGTTAGCCTATCTGTATTAGCTAGCTCACAGTGCCACTATAATCTCCTCTTACCAAGGAGAGAATAGATTCTGGCAACCTCAGAACATGACAACCCTGATCCCTCAGAATCGTGGAAACAATATACTACCTTTCGCACAGTCACTCGTGCTTACTTAGTTTGTCTCAGAGAGTCACACAGAATAAACAGGCTGGGTGTTTTCAATAAGTATTTATTGAACAGTTGTTATTCTAGTGTAGAATAGATGAGCTGCAACAACCATTAGACATCAGCAGAGATATATGATTAGAAGTACTATGAAAGTAAAAAGATGGTAAAGTTCTACCATCTTGCAGAAATCATGAATATATACAAGTACATAAAACACATGATAAAAAGTGCGTACTCCTACGATGCCTCCCTAACTAGATGTACCTAAATGTACCTAGCATCTATGTCGGTGTTATGCCTAGAATCCTTCTAGGATCTAGTCCACCCCATTACCTGAGAGTTTAGAGAATGTGAGACCCCGTCCTGGTCTCGAGTTGGACACCCCGCGAGGGATGTTAGACCACTGCGAGCTGGAGCGTCTGCATGCAGGAACCTCAGCGTCTCTGGTCAGTGTGTCAGCCGGAAAGTCACTGTCTCCTCTATCTTCCTAAGCAAGATGTGCTGTATATACACCCATAGGTCTCCCCAGGGGTCCTACCTTGCTGTGTTACTGTGTATGCCTAAAGGATGACGTTGGGCCTGAACTTTATACAGAGATATTATACAGGAGATGACAATCCTACTGTTAGTCCTGCTGTGCTTCCAAGAAGCCTCATGCATAATGTATGAGAATCGAATCAGGGAAAAACCCGCGTTCTGAATGCGGTGTCATATCTAGGTAAAAGGTCAGTGCCTAAGAACCATTATGTATGTAATGTAGGGAAGAATATAGGTGAAAGGTTGCAATGTTACCTGTGCCTATATAGGGTACCTATATGGAATATAACACCAGTGGTTGTCCTCATGGGAGGTTACAAGAAGAAACAAGGCGGTACTAAGGAGAGACTGCTAAGCCTATTGATCAATGAAAATCCACCATTTACAAGGGACAGTGACAGGAGCCAATTAAAAGATGGGGCAGAAAGTTTAGTTTTGTTTATATTTGCAGTGGAATTATTATATTTGCATAGCACTTTTGTCAATGGTATAAAAAAGCAAAAGCAAAAAACACTGTCATTTTCATTGCCAACAGCTCAAAAGCGAAACCTACTGCATTGGAAATGCATCGGTCTTGCATTTGTTGGAGTTGGAGTTATTGGCATTATAAATGCCAATGTCTTTTTTTACCTAGTCATGTTGCAGGGTGCAGTACCATATGTGGCCAAAAGAGGTCCCATTGGCCCTCTTTTGGCCACATATAGTACAGCACCCAGCAAAGTTGGAGTTATTGGCATTATAAATGCCAACGTTTTTTACCTAGCAATGTTACAGGGTGCAGTACCATATGTGTCCAAAAGAGGTCCTAGGGGACCTCTTTTGGACACATATGATACTGCACCCTGCAGAAGATATGGTAAATCCACCCTACCCATAATACATTGCATGCAAGACAGTACCACAAGTACATTCAACTAGCTATGTCCATATATAAAATTAGTAGCTTTGAAATGTGAAAAAAGAATTATTATATTAATTCCAGATTAGGTTCTACTCTGTGTGGAGCTGATCAAGGGAAATTAATAGAAGGTCTAATATAAATGCGAGATGTGCTAGTGAGTAAAGTAACCACTGCCAGCCTATCTGTGGACCAAGCTTGTGTCCTGCCTGAAGCCCTTTAAGAAAGCAGTGATCTGAGGCTGCAATTAAAACTTAGGGAGTAGCAACTCATGTACAAGATGAGAGAAGGCAATACTAAGGTAAAGCCACCATTTTCAAAGGACAGGGACAAGAGCCAATTAAAAAGATGGGCAGAAAGTTAACTTTTGTTTTTATTTACTGTGGAGTTATTATATTTGCAGAGCACTATTGCCAATGGTATAAAAAAGAAAAGGAAACAAATTGTCATTTTCAACATTAGCAGCTCTAACTTTAACAAATGCGAGACCTATTGCATTGGAAATGCAATTGGTCTTGCATTTGTTGGAGTTGGAGTTATTGGCCTTATAAATGCCAATTTTTTTTGATCTAGACATGTTGCAGGGTGCAGTACCATATGTGGCCAAAGAGGTCCCATGGGACCTCTTTTGGTCACATATAGTACTGCACCCTGCAAAGTTTGAGTTATTGGCATTATAAATGGCAATGTTTTTTACCTAGCCATGTTGCAGGGTGCAGTACCATGTGTGGCCAAAAGAGGTCCCATGGGCCCTCTTTTGGCCACATATGGTACTGCACCCTGCAGAAAATATGGCAAATCCACTCTCCCCATAATGCTTTGCATCCAAGACAGTACCACAAGTACATCCACATATAAAATTAGTAGCTTTGAAATGTGACAAAATAATTATTATATTAATTCTGGATTAGGTTGTACTCTGTGTGGAGCTGATGAAGGGAAATTTATAGACAGTCTCATATAAATGTGAGATGTTCTCGTGAGTAAAGTAACCACTGCCAGCCTAGCTTAGAACCAAGTGCGTGTCCTGCCTGAAGCCTTTTAAGAAAATAGTGCCTTGAGGCTGTAATTAGGATCTAGGCAGTAACAACACATGTCACAGAGGGTGTCCTCATGGGAGACAAGGCGGGGCTTAGGAGGGACTGCTAAGCCTATTGACCAATGAAAAGCCACCATATACAAAGGACAGGGATAGGAGCCAATTAAAAAGATGGGCGGAAAGTGGGCGGAGCTTTATGCACATATCCTGAATACAGCATGTCTCAAAGAGACAGCGCAAGCGCTGCCCAGGCGAGACCTAAAAACTGCCTCTAAGTTCAGTTACAAGCAGTTTTTTAAGAACAGAAAATAGCTAGTCTTAAAATTGGTGCAAACACTTGGGGCATTATTTCAGAGGTTTTGGTGCTAGACAGTGCAGCAAAGAATATTGCTGCACTGTCCTGCGCCAAAACAAAAGCTCAGGAATGAGCCCCACAATAAGATAGGGCGCAGTCCTGGGACTCATTTTTGAAAGTGTTGGATCACTGCAACAAAACAGAGTTGCAACACTTTTCACTGCGCCCTCCTTGCAACACCATGGTTGTGCCGTATTTACTGTACGTCACTCCATGTCACAAGGATTTACAGATATGTCAGTATTCCTGACGTATCTTTCAGCGCTAAAGTCACGCATTGCTGCAATTTTGTCGCAAGCATGACGCAACTCCAGCAATGCATGGGGCAGACCTATCCCTATGGCACTGCGTCACCGTTATGCCCGCCATGAGGCAGGCGTAAGGTTTTGACACAGTGGCGTTCTAGAATTGGTGCAGTGAAATCTCATAGATTTCACTGCGCCACTCCTACAAGACTTTGGGGCCGATTCCGATCTCGGCCGGTAGGGCTCCGAATCGGATTCGGCTTTACCGGATCCGATTCGGAGCCCTATTTCCCGACCGAATCGTACGTGCGTCCGGGCGAGCGAGTACGATGCGTGCCCCCGCGAAATCTCCGACCGACTCGTATGCAGGACCCGACCGCTCCGACCGACTCGCACGGGGACGACTCGCACCGCGCTATGGAGACGTTCCCCGGCCGGGTAAGTACGATGCGCATCGCGACCGCTCCGACCGACTCGCGCAGTCCGGCTCCAAGGAGCTGTCGGAGCCGCACTTTGGGGGTCCGTGTCGGACCCCCCTGGAAGCGTAGCCGCACGAGTCGCACACAGGGGGGACACATGGGTCCCCCCTACACGTGCATGTATGGCGCGACCCGCATCAACGCGCACACGCTGCAGGGGGCGCCCTTGTTTGCGTCGTGCCCATTGAGTCAATGGGAGCCCGTGTACGCGTCGTACGACTGGCTCCCATTGACTTCAATGGGAGTCCGACCGAATCGAGTCCGATAGCATACGTGCGCATCGTACTCGTTCGGTCGGACTGCTAGAGTCCGATTCGGTCGGAAATCTCTCCGGGTCCGGCTCGGTCGGAGAGATTTCCGGCCCGAATCGGAATCGGCCCCTTTGTTGCTTGGGAATGCCCACCCTGCATAAATCCTACCTGATGCAGATATAATGTGGCTTAGGGGTCCACAAGGTCATGCATATGCCTTGATGCGTCCCTTTGTACAGAGTCTACTTTGGAGTCCAGGGTGTCTGCTGTCACCTTCCCTGGTGGCCAGCGACCCTCAGATGCTCGGTCCACTGACCCGGAGGAGCTGCCAGGGTGTTGGTGCACTTGGAGCTCCATCGGTGGAGTTTGAGCGCTGCGGTGTTGGCATCTGTAAGCGTTGGCAAAGTGGTGTTGCTGATGGAGTTGCTGAAAAGTTCTTTGATGGCCTTGATCCAGTTGCGGCTGGGGGGGCGAAGATGGCGGTGGTGTACGGTGGGCATGGTGAAGGCGTGATTTATACTATGATGGTCGGTCCAGGAGAGTTTGGGGGTGTGGCTGCAGTTGAAGTTCCCGCTGGCGGAGAAGACGGGGTCAAGCATGTGTCCGGCTATGTGGGTTGATGCGGTGACTAGCTGCTTGAGTCTGATATTGGCGAGGTACGCCAGGAGGGTGGCGGTGTTCTGGTCACTAGGAATGTCCAGGTGGAAGTTGAGGTATCCGAGTAGGATGTAGTCAGTGGATGGGAGAGCCTGGGGTGCGATGAGGTTTACAATGGCATCAGTGGATGGGTGTTCATGGGCCGGGGGCCTGTATACGAAGGTGCCGCGGAGGGTGGCATTGGTGTTGGTCCAGATCTGGAAGTGGAGGTGTTCCATGGTAGCCGTCAGGTCATTAGAGTGTGTGGTCAGTCGGAGTGTGCTTTTTTAGATAATGGCAATGCCTTCTCCTGGGTGCTTGGGGTGGTCCGTGCTGTTGAATTTGTAGCCGTCGTGGATGGTGATGGCGATGTCCAGTCCAGAGCAGAGGTTGGTCCAGGTTTCAGTGAACAAGGTGATGTCTGAAGAGGTGGCGTCGAGGAGGTCCCAGATTTCTGTTGTGTGTTTTTGGAGGGACCGCACGTTGATCAAAAAGGATTTATCATCATTGAATCTGCATTCCAATGCGAGGTCTAATTTATCCAAGACTGAAAACAGAATCCTCAGGGATCTTTCACTGAATCAACAGATAACTTTTCAACCAGTGGATAAAGGTGGCGCTTTAGTAGTGATGGATACGAGTTTTTATGAGATGACGGTCCATGCACATCTCATGGACTCTTCTACATATGCGAAGCTTGAGAATGATCCAACATAAGAAGTAAAGAGTACCTTGATGAAGATATTGGATAAAGCTCTAGAAATGAATTAGATTTCATTAAACACACAGAATTTTCTCTTAGTGTAACACCCCAAACCCAATCTAAATTAATCCGGAGGACCACAGAAACTTGCACACAGAAATGTTATAATTGCATACATTGCAATAAAATAATTCCTGGGAACACCATTAACCGTCAACAGACAGGCAAATTGATTAAACTATGGCATTCAGGAAACTGAAATTCAACATTTCTGATATACTGCATTAAATGTCCATGCGGTTTGATGTATATAGGAAAAACAGAACGCAAAATTAAGATTAGAATCACAGAACACAAAAGCATGATACCAAATAAAAATACCAAATCCAATTTAGTTGCACATTGGTTAGAACAGAAACACAAGATAGCTCAATTAAGATTTCTTATTCTGGAGATTGTACAAACTAGTCCAGATAAAGACAATTCCAAACTATTATCACAGAGGGCGATCTGGTGGATAAAAAAGTGTAATACAATGACCCCAAATGGGTTGAATGACAAAATGGATATGATCTGTTTTCTGTAATAGTTGTTTAAGACCTAGAGTGGAATTGATCAGAATGGTTCATTTTCATGCAGCTTATAATGCGACATGTCATTTGCAGCTTTTTTGAGCTCAGCAATAAGTGTTATCTGTCATTATTCAAGCATGTTCTTTCACTACATTTAGTCCTCTATGGATACAATATAACTATGGGGTGGTTTTCTTTTGTGTCAAATGCTCCATTCCTATTATCATTTAGCAAGGTGACCGAGAGATACATGATTACTGATAATTTTCACCGGTTTTTGATTAGTATTTTATGTATGTGTGCGCACATTGTTCTCCAGATTTTGACAAAGATCACCACATTCATCTTTCATTAACACTTCTGAGAGCGTTTTCGCATTTCACGATGTCTCCTCTTCATTGACTTATTGTTATTGGCATGATTGTTGCTCGGCATTAGTTATTTTGGACCTCGGTGACAACATATTCAAAAAGAGACAGTTTGGTCTTATTACTAACATTTTGAGTAATTCTCTTCATTTTTTATATATTTTTTGATATTTTTTCTACCTTCGTGCATTAAGCATGTTTATCTGGGATGCATTTCAACATGGCGACCGTAAATGGATCCGTTGTATAGGCAGAGGCCCAGGAAATTAGTCCTTTTTTCTTTTTCTCTTTATTTGAGCTGGTTAAAATGATGGTGAGCAAACGCAGGGCCCGATTCACAGAACTAACTTAAGACAAAATCCTAAACTTACTACCATTTTGGTATTCACAGAAGGCACTTACTTACTCATTTTGAGTAACTTACTCATTTTGTGTAATTACTCATTTTTGTATTCATAGAAGGCACTTACTCATCAATGAGTAAGTGCCTTCTGTGAATACCAAAATGAGTAAGTTACACAAAATGTGTAAGTTACTCAAAATGAGTAAGTTACTCAAAATGAGTAAGTGCCTTCTGTGAATACCAAAATGAGTAAGTGCCTTCTGTGAATACCAAAATGGTAGTAAGTTTAGGATTTTGTCTTAAGTTAGTTCTGTGAATCGGGCCCGCAGTGTCTTATCATGCGGATTGTTTGAAAGGCTCATGTGCAGTTTGAACTGGTGGTAGGTGAAGGCGCAACTTCAGTTTTTAGGTAACAGATTTTTCAACTCAGTGATTCATGGTTGATAATCATCAACATTTTCATGTTGCAGAAGCATCACCGACCTCGATATTGGTTTAAGTGCATTGACCATGGTAAATAACATGAGGTATTTTACATTTGTGGACGCATGATGTTCGAGAATTGATTCGCTGATAATACATGGTTTGGATTTGGAACTTTCATGGTTTGCCTTTCAGATTACGATTGAGTTTATGCACAGAGTTAAGTTTTTAACAACTGGCAACAGGAGTTCTTTGGATATTTAGTAAGTGTGGTTGATGTATATTTCACCAAATGGGGATTTGCATCACACTTTCACTGGGGTTTTGCGGTGATTGGTGTTACAGCACTATGGGGCTGAGTGTCTCATTTTTTACCTTTATCACCGTGTGCACAATTTGGGAACTTCGGTTCTTTTTGTCATCTTTTGTTTTTTGGCTTTGGTTATGGTTTGCATTTAGATTCAGAGTAACAGCCATCTATCAGTGAACTTTTATCTCAAGCTCCACCTTCTTTTATAGTAATCAAGCACGATTCTGTTATTAATTTTTTATTGACTTTTGAGTTTACATATTCAGGAAAGGCAGCATGTTGTTGAGAGCCACCTATACATTGGATCACCTACCAATATTTGAAACACACTACTGTTGCGTGAAGTTTAAGCATTTCATGTATACATATAGTATCCTTTGTTCAGGAGCAGGTTGGACTCTAGTGTTCAGTTCATTTCACAAATGGTAGAGGTTACACTTCAATAATAGCATGGTTCCATTAGTCCGCTGTATAAAGTCCTTTCAGATCATTCAGTATGGGCCTCTAAACAGATGTTATGTATTATTAAGAACAATCAAAACCAACAACCGCAACATTGACTGGTATTAACGTGAATATCCCCCACATTACCCCCCCGTTCCCCCACCTTCTCACCACGTATCATCAACCTGACAGTTGCCCCCATTCATTGGTCTCGGCTGTGCCCACCCTTAGTGTCAAGTCTTATATGTACATACATGGAACATTACGGCTGTCCACTGACGGGGCACACAGCACCCACTACGGGTTCGTATCCCTCCCCTCGGGCTGTCCCCCGGGATCCACCTCCCCTGTTTGCTGTAAGGCTTGGAGCAGTCCCTCCCACTGGGTTGCTATGGGCTCCTTACGCAGTCCCAATGTTTCTTCCCGCCGGATGGCAATTCCCTCTGCTGTGGCCCATGCGGAGAGCGAGTGCCTCCACGCTCGTGTGTGAGGTGGTTCCTGTGCCTTCCACCGCTTGGTTAGTAGCCGCTTGGCGACCACTAGTCCTAGGTCAAAGAACTGGGATGTTACTTTTGTGGCCGGAGTTCTACGAAAGTGGTGTAGTAAATAAGTGGTCCATTCAAATGGCATGTCGCGGCCGGTGCATGCACGTAATAACTCGCTGATTGTGTGCCAATATGTGTGTAGTCTGTGGCAGCTCCACAGCATGTGTATCAGCCCAGCCCCTGGTTCGGCACATCTAGGACATACTGCATCCGTACGATGGAAGTACCTGTTGATCCTCTCGGGCGTGAGGTATGCCTTGTGGACAATGAACAATTGAATTTATCTGAATCTCATGTTTCTGGGTATACGTACTGGACTCTTCAATACCCTTTCCCACTCTCTGTCCTCCAATGGTTGCCCTAGATCTAGTTCCCATTTGCGGCAAAGGGGATCCAGACTTATCGCTGCATGTGTACGGAATGACGCCGCAAACCAGTGAACTAAATGTCTACCTCGCCCCATGATGTGGAGGTACTGTATGGTGAGATGTTGGCTCGGTTCTGTGGTCATGTCCCCCCATTTAGCAGTCAGTGTCACAATCAGTGAGCGATGCATTAGGAATTGCCCCGGCGGTAGTCCCTCGTCTGCGACCAGGGACTCATATGATACAAGTGTGCCTTCCCGGTATAGGTCTCCCAGGGTCTGTATGTTGGCTTCTCGCCATTCCGTGAGTGCAAGAGATGTGAGCACCCCGGGTCCGCTAGGGGAACCCTCCAATGGTATTGCCGGTGCGTATGGGATCAGAGCTCTGGTGAGATATAGGCTCCTGCGATAGCATTTGTACGCCACCACCAGTAGAAGCGGTGTCGGCGGTGCGGCTTTAGTGGCTGGGTGAAAGAGTCTGATTATCTGCTCCAGGGAGCGTGGAGGTAGTGTGGACGCCGTGTCATCACGGCCCTTGTCCGCAAGCCAGCGGGCTATCCACTGCAGTTGTGCAGCCAAATAGTAGTGCTCAAAACAGGGCGCAGCAAGCCCCCGTTGGTCGGTAGGCAGATATAGTTTTGTTAGTGCCTTTCTGTGTCGGGTGTTCCCCCAGAGTAAGTCCCTGAGGAGTTTAGTGAGTGTGACAAAGAAGGCCGCAGGGACATATATAGGTAAGTTAGCAAAGTAGTACAGGAGTCTGGGGAGGATCACCATCTTGGATAGTGCTACCCTACCAGTGACCGTTAGCGGCAATGTGTTCCAAAAGTGTACCTGCGACTTGATTGCAGTTAAGGCCTTTCCCAGGTTTCCGTCAAAGAGGTCTGTCAGTTGACGGTATAACTGAATTCCCAGGTACCGGAAGGTGCCCTCTCTCCACTGTACTCTTGTACCGTTAAGGATGTATCCCGGGTCTTGGCTCCCCTCCCTAAACGCATAAATACAGGACTTGTTGGCATTCACACGAAGTCCCGAGATGGCGCAAAGTCGCGCAGAGTGCGAGCCAGCTGGGCCGGTATATTTTCTATATCTCTCACATAGACCAATAGGTCATCCGCATATAGCGACACTTTGTGCACTGCATCCCCTAGGGGTATTCCATCTCCCAGTGTTGCACGCAGTGCCGCCGCTAGGGGTTCGATCGCCAACGCAAACAGGAGGGGCGACAACGGGCACCCCTGTCTGGTACCCCTGCATATTGATATGGCGTCAGAGATGTGTGGCCCCAACTGTACCCGAACTGTGGGATTCTTGTATAACAGGTCAACCATCTGCAGAAATCACAGACCCAGCTCATATCGCAGCAGCACTGCCGACAAGTAGCTCCACTCCAAGCAATCAAATGCTTTTTCCAGGTCCAATATGAGGCATCCCGCTCTGGGCCACGCCTGCACACTGTCCGATGCCACCCTGAAAAACCTTCGCAAGTTCAGTGACGTGCTCCGCTTGGGCACAAATCCATTTTGGTCGCCGTGGACCAATTTGGGGACCACCAATGCCAATCGTTCTGCTAGCACTTTAGCAAGTATCTTATAATCTGCGTTGAGTAGCGCCAGGGGTCTATAAGATCCCAGGGCTGTGGGGTCTCTGTCTGGTTTTAGCAGGGACACCAGATACGCCTCACGCATCGAGGGGGGCAAAATACATTCCTCCAGTGCTGTTGTGTAAAGTGTGTGCAGGTGTTGCACCAAAGACTCCCGGTAAGCCTTGTAGTATTCGGCAGGCAGGCCGCCCGGCCCCGGAGTTTTCCCAGATGCCATGTACCCAATCGCCTCCCCAATTTCTTCCAAGGTGAGGGGGCTATTAAGTGTCTCCTGATGTGCTCCTGAGGCTATGGGCAATTGGACAGGTTCTAGAAATCTCTCCAGATCTTGACCTGAGCAGCGGACCCTGGATTGGTATAGTTGTGTGTAGTGATCTATCATTACCTTGTGAATCTCTCGCTGCGTGTACACTAGTGTTCCCTCCGGTGTGCGTATAGCTCCAATCGGGGTGTGGTTACTCTCTTGCTTTAGTAGCCAGGCAAGCAGGCGGCCCGCTCTATCCGCTGTGGCATGTGTGCGAGCTGTGTGAGCTGTGTAGTTATGACATCGCAAGCGCTCCAGAAGTTCTGCATGTTGTGCCCGAAGGTTTTCCAGACGGCTCGAATGTCTGCCTCCTCCCTCTCCTTCGCGTTCATATTGTAGCAGCTGGGATTCCAGACGGGTGAGTGAGATTGCTAGCTGCTTACGTATGTTCCATGTGGCCCCTAGACAGTGACCCCTAACCGCTGTTTTGAGGGCGTCCCATTCCACCAGCGCATTGCTTGCTGTACCTTCGTTGAGGTCGAAATATGTAAGGATAGCCGTCCCTAGTGATGAGCGGAATTCGGGGTCTTCCAGCGCAGCTGGTTGGAGGCACCATGTGGGTATGGGGGGCCGATCAGCTTCCCAGCTGAGCTGTAACCACAGAGGGTTATGATCAGAGTGTGTCCGCCCTAGGTATTCTGATTTCTCTACTAGTGGGAGCAGGGATTGGGAGCCCACCACCCTATCTAGTCGTACGTGTAAGTCGATCATTGCACAATAATAGGAGTAAATACGTTCAATAGGGTGAAGAACACGCCACATGTCTATCAATGCCTAGTGTGAGAGCCAATCTGTGAGCGTCTGTGCATTTGACACAGTTGATGTCCTACGGAGAGGGGCGAAGGACCTGTCTATGTGTACATCAAGCACCGAGTTGAAATCCCCGCTCAGCAACCAGGGGAACCCAGCGTTAGGGGTCAGCACCAGCGACAACTTTGTTAGGAATGATGGCTGGTCTACATTCGGGGCGTATATCGAGCCCAGCAATATGGGTTGACCATTAAGTGTCCCATGCACTAAGGTGTATCTGCCTTCGGGGTCTTTTACCACATCTGAACAAATGAACACGATGCCCGCTCTCACCCAGATTAACGTGCCCCTCGCATGCGCTAAATATACAGTGCTATACACCTGCCCTCTCCAGCGCCTGCGTAGTCTATCCAGTTCTGGCTGTTTCATGTGCGTTTCTTGCAATAGGGCAATTCCAACCGAGTGTCTCTGGAGGTAAGCGAGTATGGAATAGCGCCGTGTGGGCGTGTGCATGCCGCGTATGTTCCATGTGATTATGTTAGCTCGTGCCATTACTAGAGTGTTTAGTCGACGGGGGTGTCCGGGGTGGGGCACGTCTTGGCGTGTGCGGAACGTGGGCAGGTATAAGTGCATCGGTCTGCTGCAACGAAAACGATAGTTGAACTGTGAACAACATAACGTCTGGGGCGAACTTTGTGGGGTTGTCCGTCCAAACTTCTGTAACAACTTAGAGGTATAAACTAGGTCAGTGTGTTGCCTGATGGGGTGCACGAACAGGTAACATTCTGCTGTGGCCGTCCCCCCCTTCCCCTGCGTATGTGGTGCGCCAACCAGATATTCAGCCAGATTAGTCTGTGAGGCCAGCATAGTTCAGGGTTAAGTGCCGTCTCGTAAAACTTACTCCCTGTGGTAAGGTGCGTGAAGTGTCTAGTCGTGAGCTTAGTGGTCTCCTAGTTGACGCGTAATGGGGTGCGTGGGGTTGTTAACACAGCAGACCCACCCTCACCCCCAGCACAGCCTAAGTACACATATGTTAGCAAACAATATACTACTTGCGTGAGCAGTCTGCGACAGAGTTCAGCACGATAGTGTTCTATCCAATGATACCATCAGCAGTCTGTGGGGTGACCTCTGGCAGGCAGAGGTCATCAGATATTTCAGTTGATGGTGATGAGGAGCCGCTGGCCACCGCTGTGTCCTGCACGAAGGATTCCAAGCGTTCTTTAGTGTGTGGAGTTCCGAGGGTTGAAACCGCTTCCAGAACATTCTGTTGCTCCATTCGTATTTTCTCCGGACTCGGGGCTGCAGTCCCTAATTTTGCATTTCGCGATGTCCTTTGTCGCCCACGTCGTCTATTCCTCCTGCCTGTCGAGGTGTCGCCATCCTGATCTGGTGGTCTTGTTCCCGTCCACAAACCCGACTCTTCCAACCAGTCCCATACCTCCGCAGGAGAGTCAGAGAAGCGGGTCCCTCCTTTCACAACCACTCTCAACCTGGCAGGATATAACAGCGAGTATGGTAGTTCTAGTTCTCGGAGTTGGCGCTTCACTGCCATATAGTTGCTTCTGCGGCGCTGTACAAGGGCGGTGTAGTCTGGGAAGAGCATGACCCGACTGCCACCCACTGTGAGGTTTTCCAGCTTTCGTGTTTCGCGTAGCACCGCATCCCTGTCCCTGTAGTTGAGGAGTTTAATAAGGAATGGGCGTGGTCTGGCTCCCGGCTGGGGCTTCTGTGCTGGCACACAATGGGCTCTTTCTACTGCAAACTGCTTTGACAATGTTCCCTGGGGCAGGAGGTCGCGCAGCCAGCACTCTGTGTATAGTTCTGGGTCCCTTCCTTCCTCTCCCTTTGGCAAGCCCACCACACGAATATTGTTGCATCGGGAGTGACCTTCCGCATCTTCTGCTCTGTCCTCTAGGGCGTGTATATGATCCATCATGTCTTGCAGCGCGGCAGCGTGACTGTGAGTGACAGGTCGGAGTTCTTTGAGCGTTTGGTCCTGGGCAGTAACTTTTTCGGCCAGTTTACGGTGATCTGCATGTAGGAGCATGAAGTCCGAGGTAACCTTATCGATCCGGGTTTCCAGAGATGTTCTTGTATGTTCTAGTGCAGCGGCAATTTTCTCCACTGCTGCGAGCACCAAGTCCATTTTGGCCGCCAGGGCTGCGGTCGTTGGCTCCATCTCCCCTTCGTCTCTCATACATGAAGGATCAAGGCTGCCCGCACGTAGCGGCCCATGCTGTATCTAGGTACGCATATGGCCCATCACAAGTTGTTGCGCCGTGGGCATTCGCAGCTAGTAACTGGTGGGGCTGGTACGTTTGCGGTATGGCCACGTCGGGAGTTCAGGGTAGATGTCTGACTGCCTCACAGATATGGGCCACTTAAGCGATGTGTTCAGGCTGAGGCACTAGGGACGGTCACATCATGCGTGGCTGTCTGGGCACGAGGGCGGGTGCCGCGGTTTGTGGGTCCTACATGCGGTCTCTATCTTATCAGCCTCCCAACGATACAGGATGTCTGGGCCTCCAGTAGGGTGACAGCCGGCAGCAACCCTCAACGTCGGGGCCCCTGATCGTATCGATACTCCTACGAGGCGTGGCAATTTCGCCTGGGGTGAGCCCAGTGTGGTCCGCTTGTTCTCGCTATCTCTGCCCGCACTTTTCGTAGCACATTGTTGCCCTCATGCAGATCTTCTAGCTTGATGGAGCTGCTGGTGCTGATCTCAAGGACCACCTCTACAGGATCGACTTTGACGGTTGCGGGGTGTTCCCTTCTCCACTAGTGTACTTTCCAGTTGAGGCGCCTCCGGAGCTTCGCCCGTGCCTATCTTCGCCAAGCTTTCTGACGGGCCTATTACTGTGTGGTTAGGGTCCGCTGCCTACTGATAGCTGTAATGAACTTGTCAGGTATAGAGACTCTGCATATAATTCAGTATCTGGCCTGGTGTGTTCACAGTTTGAGGGTCAGAGCGTGTGCCGCGGACTGCGCACCAGAGGTGGTGTTTCACATGGTGCGGTGGCTCGTCCCCAAAGGTGGGCCCGCATCGCAGCGGCACTTTATCTGTGGATCGGTGAGGACGGGGACCACCTGAGCGTGTAGCAGGGCGGCAGCCCGTGGCTCTTCTCAGCGGCAAGGCGTTGCGTCTATTTTGGGTGCCCCAGTTGTCAGCAATCTGTGTGGGCCTCGGCGCCTTTGCAGGTGGGTTCCCTGCGATATCTGCCCTTTCTCAGCGCCTCCTCCACTCCTCCCCGCGGCGCTCAGCAGTCGTCGTGGCAGTTGAGCCGTTTGTGCGGGGTCGGCACCGCCTAGGCCGCAACGTACTTCGCCGCACAGGCCTCAGATCGCGCCTCTTCCCCTAGCCGCTGTCAGGGCAGGCCTCCCCCAGCACCGCGTCACTAGTGTCCATCGTCCGCCTGGCCGGTACAATGGCGGCAGGATTCTCGGGGACGCTCACTCACCAGCTCGCCGCCGCCACGTCACACGCCCAGCAGTAGGCCCATGCACCCACAAGTCGCCTCCGTTTACATCAGTTGTCACGACTCCGTTGGGGGGCCTCCGCGGCGAGCGCTGCCGTTCTTCGCTCTGTGTTCACCCCGGCGCGCAGTCTGCAGCTCTCACAGCGGGCCGCTGCCCACGCTCCCCCTTGCTGCGGCCTTCGATATAGCGCCTCACGCACTGGGAGTCTCAGGGACAGGGTGGCACCAGTGCCGGCCGCGTGGCTGTCGGGTGTCTCAGTTACCTCGCAGCGGCCCAGATTCACACTGCAGGGACAGCTATTCTCCTCCCGGAGGCCGCCCATGTTCCTCACCGGGAAGACCACTACAGGGCTCAACTCATCAGGGGTCTGACGATCCGCAGGGCCTTCACCATCTCAGTCGGTTCCCACAGGCAGCCCCATTGAGCGGCGCCACCCATGCGGCGTAGCGGCAATTGCGGTCTCTTTGCTCACGGTCTCGGGGTTCGTGGGAGGAGTCCGTCGTTTCCCCGCTCCGATAGTTCTCCGCCACAGCAGCAGCCACCGTCTCAGGGCAGGTGGCTGCCTTCCGCCGGTGATCGCCTCCGCGCGGCCTCACGGCGAGCAGGCCATGTCTTTCCCCATGGCGGCAGCTGCGGCCACGGAGGTCGAAACGGCTCGTTTAAGGGCTCCCTGGCTTCAGCAACTTCCTGGCTGTCTGGTTCCACTTGTTGCTAGTGCGGATGGCTCACTGCAAGGATAATTTTGCCGGATTAGAGGGGATGTCGGCCGGAGCGCTAGGGACTCGCGTCCGCCATGTTGGCTGGCTAGCCCACGATTCTGTTATTAATGGCATTATTTAATGGACATGTATCGGGTGGGTCTTATTTCTCCCGGTATATTATGAGATATCTTACAATATGATATCTATGATTTTGCATTTATAGTGGCCTCTGAAGAAGGGAATTTTAAACCCGGAATGCATTGGGCATCTTCTATGGAGTTTTCGAGGAATTTCTTCATAATGTTCAAACAAGATATCTTGTTTATGTTTTTTTGAGAAATAACTTGATGTTGTTTCAAACCAGAATGTATTTACACTTGTTGTTTGATTAAGAGAGATCAACACACATGGAACAATTTCTACTTCAATAAATAGAGTAGAATGATGACCTTCAACTTGATTATTTGAATTTCGAGTACAATATAAAATATGTTTGAAATTGTTCAATGAATTTGAGTGCTGTGCGGTTAGGTATCAAGTGCAGTGACACTTGTCAAGTATGTTGAGCCATATATGTTTATCATATATGTCAGCAGTGTAAATTCATGCTACAGCTCACGTATGACATTAAGCTTCCAAGCCACAATTTCCAAGCCATTTACCATCGCCTTGCAGAAAATGTAGATAGTCAAACTGATTGAAAGCAATTTACCAGTACCATTTTAGGGCACCAGCAAAAATAGGACCCAGAAAAAGGCCCACATCTAGGATAACCATGCAGAAAAGGCAGATTTGCTACACACACATTTTGGGAAGCACTGAAATAACGTTTCTTTTGCTTGCATGCTGCATACACATTTAGATCTTCCTGGATCTCAAGAATAGGTATCTCACACCCAAGCTACAGTCCCACTATCTCGCAGTGTAAATGCCTTGACTGTACTAAATATACTGACAAAACAGAGCCATGATATTGTGAAATACAACCAGAGGTACTGGTGTTTCTTCTGTGCTCATAATACATCTCTACCACTGCATCTTCCTATAAAACATTTAAAGCTCAAGGATCTTTTTTTTTGGGTCAAGTAAAAGGATGGTATATGAGGTAAATATGGCACTTAAATTGGACTGAAGCCCTAATTTCCATCTTGCATTAGTGATTTCCCTTTCATATCTTTCTCATCTACAATAGACATAAAAATGATTGCACAATTGGAAGATAAGTGTTTACAATGCTGTGGATATGCTGGAAGGGTTGTTTCCAAGCAAATTTAAGAATCCTAATAACATATTTCTTAAGTTGAAGACAACTGGCAGCTTTAAAATACGATGTGCTCTCAATACTGTTTGTTCTGTATACTATTCTCACTCTAAGGTTTGGCTGTGGTATAATACTGTTTGTCATTCACTTGTGATAATAACAGAACATTGAAACAGTTCAGTTATGATTTTAGGTAACCATAAACAAGTAGAAAATTCAAAATTCCATGCATTATTCGACATTTATCAGTGGAGAAGTTCATAGAACTGTGGATGAAAGGGGTTGAAATGCAGGAATTGGGCTTTAGTTGATGATCCTGATGTGACTCAGGTACAGTGGCCACAATGGACACTCAGGGCCATATTTATGAAAGGTTTGTGTCACGTTTGCACCACACAATTGGCTGCACGCACAACGCAACCCTTAAAAAAGATTTATCAAGCCATGCAAGGCCACCTTGCGTGGCCCTGAGTCGCTTGATAAATACAGAGTAACACAACACAGTGCAAATCACTATGTTACATTACTTTCCTCCAGGCATTCCACTGGTGGTGCATAGATGTTCCCACTCAAAACCCATGAATTTTGATGAATTCCAAATTTACCATAAGTGGTAGGCGTGGGAATGCACCAAAACTGCTACCCCTCCCTTGGTGAGGCATAACAAGGAGAAATATGTTTATTTCTCCTCGTTTTTTCCTCTTTCTATGTGTGCTGCATTCTGCATGACACATAGAAGGAGAAAAATGCCATGGTGCAAGAGTGCCTGCTTTGGCGCTGGGAAGCACATTGTGTGCCAGCTCTGGGAAAAGGTGGGAATGTGCTGTATTATGTTAAATATGGCTCATTCCTGCCCTTTCCCCATCACGCAGAGCAGCGCATCAAGGTGACTACCTGTGCTGCACTGTGCAGCATTACCTATTCGTAAATATGCCCCTCAATTTCCTAAAGATATAGATGATGCATTGTATTAATCAGTTTCCAAACAGTTGACATTGCAGACCTTTTCAGTAGTTTTTGTATAAGCTTGTGCCTTAGTGGAAAATGCATTCACTCCAGGAATACTTTCATCTTTCCAAAACCATAAAATGACTGCTTTAGAGCTGGGTAGCAATAAGCATGTTATTCCATGCCCATGTGCAGCAAAGGGTGAATGTGTATTTTACAAATGCACTCATGCTATGTTAAATGTATTACTGAATGGGCAAGTTAATAATGATATGGTTCACAATAATTGTTGGAAGGTGGTGTATTAGAAGGTGTAGGCAGGGGCCCACCACTAGTAACAAGGCCTTTATCACAATATAAGGTCCAGGCAGGGTCTCAATTAATTATTCCCTTGCTCAACACTTGGTAGCTGCCAATGAGCAGGCAGGCTTAACTTAGGAGACAGATGTGTAATGAGTGGGTGAATGAATAAATGGGTAGATGCATTAGGGGATGAAAAGATGAGTGAATGGGTAGATGGATGGACAGGTTAAAGGATGACAGAGTAAAGGGATAGATGGTTAGGTGGAATAGGGAAAGATTGAATGATGGTTGAAAGAATTAATTGATGACAAATTGTAAAGATGAAATAGTGGATATAAGTGAGCGGATAGAAGGGTGAAAGGATGAAAGGATGAATGGATAGATGCTTAGATGGTTGGGCTTACTTGCTTTACTTGCTTGGTGACATCAGAGGTTTAGTTCAAAGTAGGCCGGTATTTTAATTTTCTGGCTACTCCCTTGCTTCATACCCTGGGGTTGTAGCCCATTGCCCTGGCTTGTACTAAGGCTGATGTCACCTTTGTTACATCATTGCCAACTAATGTATGAATGATCTTCAATAGAAAGACACACTGGTCTGCTGATAGGTAGTTGGAGGCTCTATATTTTCCACTTGATAGCATACGGCTGGGATCAATAACACCATGTTTTTAAGTTCAAACATTTCAGAGGCTACTCATCAGATAATATCGCTCGTCATGTCCGATGTACACTGCTGCTCATTTAAAACATTTTTCAATGAACATCATTTGTCATGATGTCACACACTGTTTCGTATGAGAAGCGCTGCTATTCCCTTTCCCCCATGCATTTCTTTATCTCCTGCTATGCAGAAATCCCTCTCCATTCAACGATCGATCTGCTGGGTTTCAATGTGAATTCTATTAAACTACTCCTCTTAACATCTATTCTTTGCTATTTTGGCATAATACAACCCATCCTTTCACATGGAATGACTACTCTGAAATCTATTTTTGATCTGCCAGATAATAGGTTTCATTTTATCCGCAGTTAAGCAGACATTAAAACAGTAGATATCCCCCGTGCTATCGCCTGTCTTCAGGGAATTAATGCTGTCTTACCCGAAAGGATGATAAGATCTTAATAGTTATATTTTATAAAAGGTTTCCCCTGTCGTTTTCTCTTCTACTATAACACTGTCAGGGCGGGTTTAAACTGTTTGTCATTAAAGATTGTCAAAGGATGGTTTAAAATACTTTAAATTAAAACCCAGTATGGCTGTTGAAAGGAAAGACGTCAGATTCTGCAGTGACCTCAAAAGCTTTTCTTTCTGTGTTCTCTAACTCAGCATCAGCTAGACAAAAAAGATATTTGAGGAAAGATGGCATTTAAAAATATTTCGTCTGTGGAGGATATGAGCATGGTGCTAAGAATATAAGCCAAGATGTGTCCTCCGTCGCTAAATTTTCCTGGATTACTTGGAGCACTTGGGAGTCAAGCTCGAAGCTTATGTGAGAAAGCTGTGGAGCCCGGACAGCCACCAGAGCTTCTAACTTAGCCCCAGCCCCACCGAACATTTTCAATATTTGGAAATGTTCAAAGGTAAAACTTCTGACCAGGAGTAATCACAAGCCACTACTGATTTCTCTACATTTGCAATTGGCTGCAGATAGAACTGGATCATCATAGTCTTATATGAATCTCGGTTTGGGTAAACAAAAATCCTGGGGCTTATTTACAAGCCCCTTGCGCCACTTTTGCGTCATTTTTAACATGGGAAAAGTGACGCAAAAGTGGAGCAAGGGGCTTGTAAATCTGCCCCCTGTATCTACCCTTGCTTCATCGTCTCAAAAGGTACCGATGTCCAAGTCAACCGTACACCATTAGTTGGCATTGACTTGGATTGTTTTTGGTTCCTATTGCTTTTAATGGAACAGTTTACTCCATATCAAATAAAGAGAGCAATAGAGATGCTACTTCAAGACTTGAGGGTGTAACCACATAAGGTGAGCACAGGGAAGTGTTATTTAAGAAAGACCACAGTTTTGGGCTGACCGGTGTCTTGCATGTTTGAAAAGGTAGAACAGCGTTTTTTTTACCACCATGGACTGTGGTAAATGGTGGTTTGTCACTGAAACTTCTATGCATTTGGCTCGGAATGTAGCAAAATTTGTTGACATTTCTAAAGTAATTACAAGGCAGAAATTAACACTATAAAATAAGATAATAAAAAGGAAAATAACAACACAATTAAAACATAACAGGACACAAAACAACAAAACAGTCAAAACGGAATGCAATTTATCCACCACAGTAAAACACAACAAAAATAATGCAGCACAAAATCACAAAAAGCACATAAGACAGCATAACAAATATGCAGAAATATTCTCACCCCTAATTTCCAACACTAAAAGTCTGCTTTTATAATGCAATGGTATGATTTGCACTCTCTTCATTACCATCATGTTGCAAAGTCATCCTGTGACCCCCCACCCCCCAACTTTTTGCTGACTGGTACTGGTGGTAACTGACTCTGCCTGACTCTGGGCTCCTCCTAACCAGGCCCAGGGCCAGTGCTATGCTAAAGACACACATAGAATACTGTGAAAAAATCTACATACACTATGGGTTAGGGTACCCCTGTGATTGGCATGACCTCCCCTATAAGGCCCTAGTACATATAGGGCAGAGGGATTAAAACTACCTCCAAGTCCCTACTATATAATAGGGCAGGGCAGTTTAGAGGACAGCAGCCTTTTCTGCACTGGCATGTGTGCACTGCTGAAGCCTGAGGTCAGTTTAAAATCAACTCTGTGTTGCAGAACTGCTTTTAAAATGCAAATTGTGCCCAAACTCGACGTTGGTGTTTAGGGCACTTAAAAATGGATGAACTACAATGTTGTGGCATGGTAGGGCCCCCGGGGTCTCCCCTAGGTGTCCCAGGGGTGGGGGGTCAGGTACTTATAAGGAGAATCCTTATAAAAAGTTTTTTATATGCCCTGGGGTTAGTGAAATTGCACATTTCACTCCCCACATTGTAGTAAAGTGCTTCCCAAAATCGACTTTTGTGCTAGGAGCACTGTGAAATGGGGATCTGCAATATTTTGATATATTCAGAACCCCTAAAGTCTTTCCTAGGTGTTCCAGGGGTGGGGGGTCCTGTAGGTACAAGCAGGTTCCTTATAAAACCTGTTTTATAGGCCTTGGTTTTGGAGAAATTGTCCAGTTCATTTTTCCATTGCACATCCCCAGCCCATAGGTTAACATTGGAAAATGTTATTAGTTAATAAATGGAGAAAGAAAAGCCATAAAACTGGGATTAAAGGACTCAGTAGAATGGTAATGATAAATCCAACAATATGGTATTGTTGAAATTAGTCTAAAATGTACAGACAAGAAGTGATAAGACTTTCTTGTCTGTAAGACAACATTCAGCCCTCTATTGCTCTGCCTTGATTGGTCAGAGATAAGTGGGTGAGCCTGGCTGCTTTGAGCAGGTGATAAATGAACCCTGGGGTTAGGAAGCCTCTCGGGAGGAGAGGTTGCTGAGCATAGGAATGCCAGGGGGAGGGCCACTAAATAATGCTCTTCAAGGGAAGGGGGGAAAGCTTAAGACATCAGTTTCATTTACAACTCTTATCTTTGAACCCAGCCAGATGCTAGGCTTAAGAAAAGAATGAGCAGATGCAAGGGGGAGAGACTATGGAGATTAGCCATCCTAGGGGTGTGTTTAGCCAGCACTTCTCTCCCTGCTGAAAATTCTGCCATTATGAATTTGGAAGAATTGGTGCATTCTGGGACAAAATAGTGCTACACTCTGCATGAAGTGGTCATAACTTGGGTCGGTAACCTACACCCCATTGGACAGGAGTGCCCTCTTGCTTGACCCAGAGAACTTGGAATAAGTATCTGAGAGGGACAGAGCCTCTCAGATCTGCTGCTTGAAACTTAATAGCATCAGCAGGGTCTACGCTGAAGAGTTTGATGTGCATTCACCAGGCCTGCACTCTGAAGATTGCGCCTTTTGCACCATCTGAAACTACAGCCCTCTGGATCAAACCTACTTCAAAAGGGCTAAAGAGTGGACCCCCTGCAAGCTATAGGTTAACAGAGCTCACCTGGACCATCACCACAAAGAATCCCCAGCCTGGAGTACTACCAGTGGATTTGTAAGGGTTTTTGTCCATGTGGATTTTGGGAATTGAAGTCTCACACTTTCAAGGACCCTCTTGGAGATTCCAGAACCTTGGATTGTGTGTTGGACACTTTGAAACCCGCAAGAAGAACTTCAGGAAGGAGTTCTAATAGGATCCAGCCTGCTGGAGGGGGCTGCACAAGACTGGTGAGAGATCCTCCAGAACAATTGCTAAATGTGAATGTGTCCCTGTCAGAGGCAACGAAATGACCAAAAGGGGCACTGTTGGTTTCTATTCACAAAAAATTGACTAATCTTTATAAATTCATATCTCTGGTTTCCTACAGTGGATTTTTTCCGTTTTGGTGTAATTTAAAAGATACAAATATTTCCTATTTTTATAAATTGGTGTTGTATTTTTATTTTGTGTTGTGTCTTAATTATTGACTGAATTGGTGTTTTTGAATGCTTCACATACCTGTCTTTGAAGTTAAGCCTGCCTGCTCACAGCCAAGCTACCAAGGGTTGAGCATGGGAATACGTTTCTAAGACCTATTCTGAGCCCTATATCGTGTCAGTGGTATTATTGCCAGTGGTAAATGCATATCTGCCACTACTGTCGTGTAGTTCCTATAAAAAGTATACAGGATCTGCGTGTTTAGACAACATACACTGTAGGATTGGTGTCAGACTGACTCTGAGCACCCCCACCGGGTATGTTGGCCCTTTTGTACCAACTAGCTCACAGTGCCACTAGAATCTCCTCTTACCAAGGAGAGAATCGTTCCTGGAAACCATCGAACATGACAACCCTGATCCCTCAGGACCGTGGAAACAATATACTACCTTTTGCTCAGTCACTCGTGCTTACTTAGTCTGTCTCAGAGAGGTACACAGAATAAACAGGCTGAGCGTTTTCAATAAGCATTTATTGAACAGTTGTTATTCTGGTGTAAAATAAATGAGCTACAATAGCTGTTAGACAGTATAATATATAAATGATTAGCAGTACTACAAAGGTGAATGGATGGTATAGCTCTACCATCTTGCAATAATCATGAATATATTAGAGTATATAAAACACATGATAAAAAAATGCGTACTCCTATGATGCCTCCCTAACTAGATGTACCTAAGTGTACCTAGCATGTATGTAGGTGTTAAGCCAAGAATCCCTCTAGGATTTAGTCAACCCCATTACCTGAAGTGAGAGACTGTGGGACCCCGTCCTCGTCTTGAGTTGGGCACCCCGTGAGGGATGTTAGACCACTGTGAGATGGAGTGTCTGCATGCAGGAACCTCAGCGTCTCTGGTCAGTGTGTTGGCAGGGAAGTCTCGGTCTCCTCTGTCTTATCTTAGCAAGATGTGATGTATATATACCCATAGGTCTCCCCAGGGGTCCTACCTCGCTGTATTACTGTGTCGGCCTAAGGATGACGTCGGGCATGAAATTTGTACATAGATTTTATACAGGAGATGGTAGTCCTGCTGTGCTTCCAAGAATCCTCATGCATAATGTATGAGATTTCGAACTAGGAAAAACCTGCGTTCTGAATGCAGTGTCGAATCTAGGTAAAAGGACAGTCCCTGTAAAGTGTGACAAGTGTAATGTAGGGAAGAATATAGGTGAAGGGTAAAGAAGTTACCGGGGCCTATATTATGGTACCAGATGGAATATAACACTAGTAATAATCCACTTTCCAACATATCATAACAATGTAATAGGATTATTTAGAAATGTTTTCTGATCCAGAACCTACTCCCTGCCACTGTTTGGACTTACAGGTGTCTTATATAGTTGCAGAGCTGTGCCCCTTGTCAGTGCTATATGAATCGTTGCACTGTGTTTTTGGCTAGAAATATAGTTGCATTTGTTGGTCTCTCTAAAGTAATTACAGAATACAACAGAACATAACACAAAATATAAAGGAGCAACACAACAAAAACAATCAAAATCTAATGCTACAAATGCAACACAATGATGACCCTGTGCAATAATACTGAAAAAAGACTCAAAAGCACAAAAACAACACACAACATCACCATCAGAAGAAAATGAAGAACTACAAATTTGCACAAATATATTGCAACACATTATCAGCCCCATAAATCTATTTTCAAAATGTAGTGGTAAAAAATCTCAGCACAAGGCACTGACTTTATTACCACGTAGGATATGACAACAGTCACAGTCATGGAAATGTGCCCTTTTCACTAAATTGGGATATTTTAGTGTTGTCTTCTTAACTGTAATGTTAGTGTTGCAGTTTATGTTCCAGCTGCAATTTTCTCGGTGGAAGGCATTGCTGTTTCTGGCAGGGGGAAGTTTGGGAATTCCCACAGAAAGCTGTTTAAATATTCGGAATTAGATTCTCTTGATTGTGTTGGAGCTCAGCCACAGTTAAACCTTTCATCATCTGATCCATAGCGGCATATTAACAAGGGAATAGCGGAGTGTGGCATTAAGCACAAAATGCTAATGCCACGCTCCGCCATTTTGAAAATGCAGAGATGCGCCGTATTTACAAAGATACGGTGCACCCCTGCATTTTCCCTAGCGCTGGCGCTAAAGTAAGCTGCCTAGCATCAACGCAGGTGCCCTTGCACCCTTGTTCAAGGGTGCATGCGTTGATGGAATGATTGTTTATGTGCAGTAAGGTGTCCTTTCCTGCACATGAACAATCACAGATTGGCGATTTGCAACTCCTATATGTGCAGCGCTGTACAGTACACATATAAGTTGCAAATTGCCATTTTTGTAATGATTGTTTATGTGCAGGACGGAACACCTTCCTACACATAAACAATCATTCATGGCGTTTTGCTGTTTCTATGTGTGCTGCACTATGCAGCACACATAGAACCAGCAAAAACGAGGAAAAATAAAGCATTTCCCCTCGTTACGCCATGTTAAGACCAGGTTTTACATGGTCTTAATTTTGGCGCTGCCTCCTATTTATGCCATCATTGTAAATAAGGGGTAGCATCAAAATCAATGGGTGTTGTGGCGGAACGCCCACAGCAACACTCATTTCCCACCCCTTTCACACTAAGTATAACGTGAAAGGGTGCCTTATTTACAAGGTGGCGTTAAGCCACATTAAGTGGCTTAACGCTCCACCTTGTAAATAAGGTGAAGCCCTTTTCGCCACAGAAGCGTCGTTAAAAGGGACGTTCCTGTGGCGATAGGGGCTTGTAAATATGCCACTTAGTCTCTGCAATTGAGGGCCTCAATTATGAGGCCGCTTGTGGCACTTTTGAACCGTCCAAAAATCACTTTTTTCACGTTTGGGTGGCTCAATGTGCTGCAGCATATTTACAAGGCCACACAAAGCCACTTTACATGGCTTTTCATGGCCTTGTAAATATGTGCCCCTTTCATGCAGAACACTGCTTGAAAGGGACGTTCAATGGGTGTTGCTCAGGGTGTTCCCATGCAGCACCCATGGAATCTGAAGCATTTCCAGATTTGCGAGGCATCGTAAACCTGGGAATGCGTCAGAATTTAACTCCACCCGAGGGGTGACATTAGGGAGGCGCAGCGAGGAGAAATGTTTTCATTTCTCCTCGTTTTTTCCTTTTTCTATGTGTGCTGCATTCCTCACACTACCTCCCTGAGACCCCTGTGACTGCTCCCCCACACTACCTCCATGAGAAGCCTGTGACTGCTCACACTACCTCCCTGAGAAGCCTGTGACTGCTCTCCCCACACTACCTCCCTGATACCCCTGTGACTGCGCTCTCTCTGCATTCTGCAGCACACAGAGAAAGAGGTAATTGCCTGAATTGATTGATTTTGTGCAGGAAGGTGTACCTTCCTGCACAAAATCAATCAGCCCCGCAACACAGGCACCCTTGCACCATGGCGCAAGGGTGCCTGCGTTGGTGCATGGCAGCCCATTGTGCGCGCGTGCAGGGGAAAAGGACAGGAATGCGCCATATCTTACAGATATGGCGCATTCCAGAAGATATGGCGCATTCCTGCCCTTTTGTTTTGATGCAGGGCCATGCAGTAAGATTACTTGCGGCGCTGACCTGCGCCAAAACCTCATAAATGAGGCCCTCAATGTCTTAACCAAGACATAAAGAATTTAGGCATCTGTAACGCCCTTTACTCTAAGGGGAAGGGGGAAATCACTGTAGGCCTACAACATCGGTGGAAGGGATGCATGTGCTTGAACTCAAGGAGGCTCGTAGTAGCCTGGCAAATGGTATGTTTGTGGCACTGTGTGTCAGTCAAATTGTTCCGCTGTCATGGCAGGGCATCTTTTATTCTGCATTTTTTTATGTTTTAAAAACTTTACAAGTTACACTTCACAAGTTTGCATGCCACTAAAGTCAAGCAGACTTTATTTCAGTGAAAATACCACCTGCAGTAGTCTAGCCATACTAACAAACACTTGACAGATAACTGGTGCTAGAAACACTATCTCAGCCTTAATTGTTCAACATCCCATATTTTTACAATAAGTTTATACGTATTATCCATGAAACTGAACATAACAAAGCAAGCATAATAAGGCACAAGTTACTGACCACAACAGTTTCTAACAGAACCGATAGCTGGGAATCCAGGAAATGGCACACTGAAAGTTGATTACAAAGCAATGACTGGAAACGTTGGATCCCACTAGAGCCCAACAGAATGATGAAGCACAGTTAACCTCATGTTACAGATAAATTGTATCTATTATATGGGTTCCTGCAGTTACAGTCACTTGGAAGTATATCTGTTATTAATTGACACCTTCACTCATTTATTGGGGATGGGACTTATTCCTCAGCATCAAACTTTGGCAAAGAGCAAGAGTAAGAAAGGCAGTAAAGAGTGAAAGAAGGAGAAAAATAGGAAACCCATGACAAAGGGAGAAGAAGGGCCTAAAAATAAACTGCAAGAGTGCGATATAGAGATAGGCAGTGTAAGGTGGAAGAAAAAGAGGAACAAGGTGGTACTGGTACTGAGTAGCCTTAGTATTTGGCAGCAAACATTCAGAAGAACCAGCAGCAGGTTCCTAAGCGAAAACATGGCCCGTGACCCCATAGTTTTTTTTTTTACAAATTCAGTACTGAAGACCATCTAGAGCAGACAAAAATGCTGTCTGCTCTCAGCACAATGTATGATCGCCAAATATGTTTGGCATTAACAGATTATGTTGATTGACATCACTAGAAAACAGTTATCCATCACAACTGCTTGTATTATGCGGTTTACTTAGGTGTTATAGTTGACTGGATCAGAAATCATGGACTTTCATTTTTGTTTTTGTGAATTAATTAATCATGTTGATTTATTTCTTCCCAGTCGAAGGATCCAATACAGAATAGGATCTATTAATGTTATTAGCTGCATGGCCTCCAAACATTCTTTCTTTCTGGTTGTGGGTCACAGTTCAAACTTTGCATATGTAACTAATGTTGAATTACGGAAGATGCATAAAATAGAAATTAAAATAAAATACAAAAACAATTAATCAATCAGGGGATGGAGGCAAGGGTGAGTTGGGTGGAATGGAATTGTCTGGAGGGCACGTGGAATGCTGATCTTTCATCATGGAGAGCTTTGAAGGCATGTGTGAGGAGCTTGTAGGTGATTCTCTTGTTGACTGGGAGCCAGTAGAGTTGTTGGAGGCATTGCATGATGTGGCTGCGGCGAGGTATGTCAAGGACCAGTCTGGCTACAGCGTTTTGGATGTTCTGTAGTTTCTTGAGCTGTTTCTGGGTGACGCCAGCGTAGAGTGCGTTGCCGTAGTCGAGTCTGCTGGTGATGAGTGGGTGGGTGAGCATCTTTCTGGATTTTGTGGGGATCCATCTGAATGTCTTTCGAAGCGTGAGGAAGTAGGCTGAGGAGACAGTGTTGATTTGGCGGTTCATTGTGAGGTATTATGCGGGGGTTAGTTACGTACTGTCGTGGTGGGAGGGGATCCCAGGGCAGCTGACCACCAAGAGATGTCTCAGGCTGAAGGCGTGGGTCCCAGTATGAGTACTTTGGTCTTGTCCGAGTTGAGCTTGAGGCAGCTGTCATTCCTTCAGGTAGCAATGGCCATCATTCCACTGTGGAAGTTGATTCTGGCGGTTGCGGGTTTGTTGGTGAGGAAGAGGATCAGCTGGGTGTCATCGGCGTGGGAGACGATGTTGAGTCCATGGCTTCTGATCATGGCTGCAAGGGGGCCATGTAGCTGTTGAAGAGGGTGGAGATCAAGGAGGAGCCCTGGGGCACTAAGCAGCTGATCTCTGTGGGTTCTGAGTGGTACGGGGGCAGTCTGGCTCACTGGGTTGGGCGGGTGAGAAAGGCGTGGATCCAGATCAGTGCCTTGTCGCGGATGCCAGTGTTGTGGAGTATTGTGATTAGGGTATGGTCGGAGATGGTGTCGAAGGCAGCCGAGAGGTCCAGTAGGATAAAGGCTGCGGTCTTGCCCCAGTCAAGGAGGAAGCGGACGTCGTCGGTGGTGGCAAGGAGTGCAGTCTCCGTGCTGCGGTTGCTTTGGAAGCCGGATTGGGAGGTGTCCCACCACGGCCAAACACAAGGAAGATTTACTATTACAAGCAAAGTGTCTTCTTTATGATATTCTATTAGGTATCAACATATTAAAGGAACTAGATAGGGTGGAAATTCCAGAGGATAAGAATGCATGCCTGAAGACCTTTCAAATAATTATTAAAGCCACACCTATCTCGTCATAAATTAGAATTTTCCTTTCATTCCAAGTGACCTCATATAGTTTATTTCATGGAGGTAATGCTGTACAACAGCAAGTCAAAGGGAGAACAGCAGTGGTGGACTTGGCCAGGCAAGATGGCTGACAGCATCTTAATGCGCCTAATTGTGCCCTCTGCCTGCAGCACTTCACTCCTCTACTTCTAGTCTTCGCAAAGCAGCTGTCCGTGGAGCAGCTGCCACCATTGTGGGGCCGGTGCTGGAGTGAGCTTCGTGGACTGCTGATTGTGCTAGCTGGGGCCTGATGGTGCTATTGTGCTCCATTTATTTGGGGACTTACTGGGGCCACCCACATTGCCTTGGGGTAGTCCCACCCGGGGTCCATGGTGATTTCAGAGGCGGACACTGTCCACTGCCAGAGGACCCAGAGCCAACATCTGGGCTGTGTTTGGTGTCGGAAGCTTACACCAGTGGCCGCTGGAGTGGATTGCAGGCCTATGGCTCCTCTCCTGCGGGCTGCAGAGACTCACCTTGTCTTCCCCTCTGTGGCAACGTGAGCGGGGATGCCCAGAGGGGTTGAGACCAAGGTAGAGCAACGTGTGCCTTACCGGGGTGGCCATGGATATGCTAGGTACTTGTTGTGGACCCTTGGGCGTGGTGGTGAAGCCTGTGCTGGAGCAGTGACTGCAGGTGTCCTGCACGTGCCTGGATGTGCTGTGCTGATGAGCCCTTGAATTCCTGCCCCGTTGTGGTGTGATGTTGGACTCTGACCATGAAGGTGAAGAGGCATGGAGGGAGAGCGGAGGAGGACAAAGGCGAGGGCCCTGACTGTCCTAGCCCAATTGCCCGATTACTGTGGGGCTCGAGGAGGATCCCTGGTGGAGCCCAGCGGCAGATGACATGGGATGGGGGATAGCCCCACCTGCATGAGCGGAGCCCATGGAGGTCATCCATGCCTGGTTTGTCCTCCTCAGGGCGGTAGGCACAGGGGTGGCCCTGGGGTATGCAGGTCTCAGGCCACACTTGGGACTCAAGCTGAGTGAGCGGGGGCTGGTTACCTGGGGGGCCGCTCGGGAGTTGGAGTAGGCTGGATATAGGCCAGAGTAGATGGGGCGCTGTGCTGCATGGGACTTCTCTCCCACCTTCCTTCTTAATACTCTGGCACTGCCATGTAGAGACAGGGGGGTGGACATTATACTGACACTGCAGCTGGGGGCTTCCATTTGGATTGTGGCAGCTGCATAGGCTCACCCTGGCTTCTCTGTAACTGCGAACATTGAGGGTTGTTGCTCCCCTGCCTGAATTGCTCGGTGGTTAGCCCCTGTCCACCTGCTGCTTTTGCCATGGACCCTTGGGGCTCAGTCACCCAAACTACCTCCCCAGCTAGCCTCAGCTGTTGCTTCCTGTTGGTAGCACTCCTCAGCTCGGAAATTCCTGGGGAGATTAATTACCTTGGACTGTGTTGAGTGCTTAGCTCATGACAACTCCCTTTATTCAATCACACTATGGTGAAGGATTGGCCCCAGAAGCAGCAGCAGCAGGGGAATACCATTACATAATATGCCACCTCTCGTCAGGCTACCCATTGACTCACTCATCAGGAGCACCAAGAGACCACTGAGCACCAGGAGCCTTCGCGTGCTGCCCTTCTGGAGGTTATTCAGGGCTCAATGGCAGCTCTTTAGGGACAAATTGTGGGGGTTTCCATCGAGGTGAACCTGCTGCACACCAATCTTTACAAGGTGGCGGACAAGGTGGAGAGTGCAGAGACCAATGTCACATCCATGCAGATGGAGGTGCATCAGCTTTAATAACAGGTCTCCCAGCTGTCAGTGGTCTCCAACGCCTTTCAGAATAAGATGGAGGATGCTGCAGGCAATTCAAGCCCGAATAATGTGCTCCTGTTAGGCTTCCCTTAGAAGGTGGAGGGCCAGTTGGCAGAGTGATTCTTGTAGAATTGGGTGACACACATCTTGTTCCCTAGAGACTTGTCTGACTGCTTTGTTATAGAAAGGGCGCACAGGTTGCTGGTGCCTGTTCCTCCCCCGGGTGTCCCACTTTATCCCTCGTATAGTGAATTACAGGGCTAGAGAAACAATCTTGAGAGCTGCTAGGGAGGCCTTCGTTCCACAGTTTGAAAATCGTAACATTGCCTTTTATCCTGACTATACCCAGAAGGTCCAGGAACAGTGCAAATTTTTCCTGGAGGTGAAGAAGAGGTTGCGCATCATAGACCTCAAGTATATGCTCCTTTACCTGGCCAAGCTCTGTGTCATAAAGGTAGGGAATGCGTACTTCTTTGAACATCTAGAGGAGGTCTGGTCATTGTTGGACATGTCATATAGGCTCCTTGTGAGTGAAGCAGACCCCTTCCACGCCTGTAGTGGGCAGCAAGGACTCAGATGTCCCCTGTCAAGGGGCGGGGTCGGGGTCTTGCAAGAGGCAGGGGGCACAGGGCACTTTGGGGTCTGAGATGATGGCACTATGGACTCTGCAGCTGCTGAGACCTCACAGGTTCCTGAGATGCTATTGTATGGGACTTCACTCAATGGAGAGGTCTCAGATGATCCTTCTCAATGTGGTGATTTAGTTAATGGTACTCTGCCACTTTGAAGGATATTTGCTATGTTCCTGCTTGCGCTGCTTCTTGCTGGCCACTCTTCCCTCGGAGGGAGGGTGGTCTTGAATGCAGATATTGGTTGGGATTTGGATGACTGTGTGTGTCTGCCAACTGTTCTACTGAGGGGTAATCTGTTCAGTTCTATACCTGCTGTTAGTAGTAAATGTTGAGAGACTGTGCTTTGCAAACCTCCTCTTGTCGTTCTGGGCGCTGCCTACGGGGTGGTTGACGGATTTGCAGAGGTTGTGTTCTGTTTGGGGCTTTTCCTTTATCCTTGCATACACATGGAGGTTTGTGTATGATACATTAGTGGGAGGAGGAGGGGCCTACCATATTTTGAGTTGATACTCATTGTCCTAGGGGAGTTGGGTCACAATGGTATGCGTCCTGGCACATCACTTCTTTTGGGAATGTAAGATACTGTGGTTTAGTCCTACTTGTCCGGGGAGGTGAGGGTTTGTTGGTTGTCTGTTTAGTTTTGTTGACCTGTGGGTCGTTACCATCTTGTCATGGGGAGGGGAGTCTCGATCTCCTGGAATGTATGGGGCTTAGGCTCTTATTTGGAACACTACAGAATTCTCTCCATTCTTAAGAGACAGGCTGTTGATATTGCCTGCTTGCAGGTGACTCATCTCTCGGATGCAGAGGCTACTACGTTGGTCAAGAAATGGAAGGGTCAAGTCTATTATGCTAATTATTCAAATTTCTCCAAGGGGGGTCCTCATTTTGGTAGCTCCGGGGGTTACCTTTGCCCTTTCGTACATGGAGGCGAATATAGAGGGCTGTTACCCGCTGATAACAGGGCAAACTTGATGAGGTAGAAGTCGCCATCATTAATACACATAGGCCCACTATTGACAAGTCTAACTTCTATCTGAAGGTGCAGGATGTCCTCTCACTGGCGCTGGGATTTCGTGTTTTCTGGGCTGGTAACTTTAACTGTATCCTAGATGGTGATCTCACTAGGCACCCCTATGTCATAATACCAAGCCTAAGATGACTTCCCCAACAACAGGAGGTCATTGCTCACTAGGGACTCAGCGATATATGGAGGGCTATTCACCCCGCCTTACTGGGACAGGGGGTCTTCACAGTGGCACACTTTTCCCAATACTTGGCTGATCAAGCCCCTATCCATTGTGAGATCGGATGGGGGAGCTCAATCGGTCGCCGTTGACTTGGTGGCCCTCTCCTGAGATCCTAATAGATATAAAAAGCAGGGAGACTTGATTAATTGGTCCTCGACACATTGTCAGTCCACTGAATGGGAGGCAATGAAGGCTGTGATCCTGGGGCTTTGTGTGGGCCTCATCTGTGCAGTCAAACTGACCCAGCAGGAGGATGAATGAATGAATGAAAAGAATGAATGAATGAAAAGACATTTGTATAGCGCATGGCTACCCGGGAGCATCCCAGCGCTGAGCAGTAATATAGGAAACAGAACTTTAAGGAAAGAGCAAGGTCTTTAGCTGTTTTCGGAAGGCAAGATGGTTAGATTCCCTGCGAAGGTGAAGCGGCAGAGTTTTCCAGAGCTTGGCGGCATTATACGAAAAAAGCCGGCCTCCACTTCTGGCTTTCTTGATCCTGGGGACCACTACTTAATGCAGCTCATCCGAGCGCAGCTTCCTGTTAGCCCTGTAGGGGCAAATCATGGCTGAATTTATCAGTGGCCCGTTCCCTTGCAGGGATTTATGGACAATGCAGAGGGAGTTGAAGCTGATTCTTTCCTGCACCGGAAGCCAGTGGAGGGAATGTAGTGCGGGTTTTGCCGAACAGCGATTAGAAACTCCCATCAGCAGTCTAGCTGCACAATTTTGTACAGTCTGAAGTTTTGCGACTACTGAATTTGGGGCGCCTAAATATAGAGCGTTGCCATAATCTATCCTTGAGAGTATTAGTGCTTGAACTAGCACTTTTTTTGCTTGGAAAAGGATGAATTGGCTAACATACAGCGGCTTCCTCCAGATGATGTGGGAGAACAGCAGAGGGAGTTACTGGTTCAGTGGCAGGTTGCAAATGTAAGGGACAGGTTAGAGAAATACACCCTTAAATATTATTGCCAATATTGCATAGGGAGGGGGAAAGTTCTGGACATTTCTTGGCATGGACTCTTTGGCGGGAGGTTCCTCTTTCCCCCATACTCCAAATTAAAACCCCTCTGGGGAGGGGATACGGGATGTCCTCAGTTCTCATCTGGATATGTGTATCGTAATCCACACCCTCCTGACCTAGAATGCATGTCCACCTTTCTAGTCTCCTTGCAGCTACCTCAGCTGGGGGTGGCTCCTGTCCAGGATCTGTAGGCAGACCTCACCTTGGAAGAGTTCAAGCTGGCACTTGAGCAATTGCCATGGGGGAAGCTCCAGGCAGCGATGGCTTCCCTACCGAGGTTTACCAAGCTTTTTCCCCCACTCTTACTCAACACTTACTGAAGGCATACTTGGAGGCCAGAGATTCTGGTGTGCTCCCTCCATGCATGCAGGAAGGTTGCATCTCAATGATGTTAAAGCCTGGCCCACATGGCTCAGACCCATCCTCCTATAGACTGAACATGATGATTAATATGGATATGAAAGTGCTTTACAAGGCGCTGTCACTTCGGTTACGTGGGGTGAGCTTGCAATTAATACACGAGGACCAATGTGGGATCATACCACATCATAATACTGCCATGAGTGGAGGGTAGAGAGGAGGAACTTGCTGTTGTATCCATTGACATTGCCAAGGCCTTTGACACCGTTGACTGGCAGTAGCTTCTGTGAGTGTTAGAAGCAATGGACTTTGGCCCACACTTTCAAGCCTGGGTGCACTTCCTGTACACTGGTTCCACAGCTAGGGTGCTAACTTGTAAACTATGCTCTGATCCTTGGTTTGTTGGCAGGGGCACACACGAATGTCACCCATCCTTTTCAATGTTGCCGTTGAGCCATTGGCCATTAGGATCAGACAGGATCTGTCTAAATGGGGATTAGAGTGGGAAGCGTTAATCACCTGGTATCCTTGTATGCTAACGATACACTTTTTTAACTCTCGTACCCTAGAAGATCTCTACCCCTCCAGTTAAGCCACCTGGATATTTTTGGGGAGCTCTTGCGCCTTAAGATTCATAATAAGAAATCCTTGGTGCTTCCTTTGGGGAGGCTTGTTGCCCGTGACCGTGACTCTGTGCTGGAAGTGCCTCTCCATTGGGAGATTTATAGGTTCTGATACTTGGGGGTGATGGAGGCTCGCACACAGCAGAAACGCCTACAATATAATATTGGGAGGGTCGCTGAGGGCTCCGGTCATCAGTTCAATTCTGGAATTCCCTCCCCCTTCCCCTCGTGGTTCGGGTGACAATTTCGAAGGTGGTGTTTTTGCCGCAAAGTCTGTACTCCATACAACACTCATTTGACACTCTTCCTCGGACGATGTTTAGAAGCTTGCATTCCCTTCTTACTTTGCTGATCTGGGCAAGGGGACGTAGTAGAGTGGCAAAGGACTTTCTGTTCCTGCCACTGGAAAAAGTGGGGCTGGCAGTTCCCAATCTAGAGAACTAATACCTGGCCTCCCAAATCCAGCATGCTGTGCATTGCTTATAGAGGGGGGCAACTGGGAGAAGTCACTTCTACAGGATACGACAAGAGTCCCTCCCACAGCTTCTGTTGATGGCAGGCTGCTCACATTCCATATCTTACTATGCACATGGGTTCCTTGTGGGAATGGACCTTCGAGGTGTTTTTTCAAGAGGGCTCCTTTTGCCAGGGAATGTGTTTTTTGGGACTTGCAAGCATTCTGGGTATTTATGTATTCCATGGATGTGTCTGCCTGGTGGGAGGGTGACTAAAAAATGCTGGGAGACCTGTACCTCAATGAAGAGTTTATAACATTTGAAGCAGCATAAGATAGTTTCGCCTCAGCCTAGGGCAGGTTCTGCAACACACTAGTCTTGTAACTATAATCAGGGACATATGGTTCTCCTTCCCGGCTGTCCTGTGCACATCGCTTACTTTTCAGGGATTGCTGGAATTAGGGGGGGAGTCGCCTCTGGGACACTCTCCTAAACAAAGCCTTGACAGTCGTGCACTCCATTCCCTGTCTGTGCGATGTGGGAGCGTGGCCCTCGGATACATATTGAGGATGCACAATGGGTGAGAATGTGCGCGTTAGCGAAGTACATCTCGAGGAATGCCAGATTCAATCTTAAAAATGTTCATCTTCAACACTGCATGTATGTGGCACCCATACTCTTACATACAATGGACCCTACCAGGTCAGTCAGCTGTCCAGATGCTGAGACCCAGTGGCCTCTTTTTTACATTTAGCATGGGATTGCCCGCCTGTGCAGATGTTCTGAATGAGTGTGGTGGCTCGGGTGAGGGAGGTGGTTCGAATACCCTTTACTGCAGACCCTACCGTTTGCCTGTTAGGTGGCATTGTAGATAGAAAGACTAGAAAAATGGTGCTTAAGTTCCTGCATTTGCTACTAATATTGGCGATCACCTGGATGGGTCAGACAGGTCCCAGCATGGAGCGGTGGGTGGTTGATGTGACTGAATGGGCAGTGGCGGAAGATGGCTGCCTAAAGCAGTGCATACATGTTGATAAGGTGGGGGAAGACCTAGTGGTTTTGGGAGACACTCCTGGCTGTTGAGTGCTTAGCTCACAATGACTGCCTCTATTCGACCACACTATGGTGAAGGATCGGCTTCAGGAGCAGCAGCAGGGGAATACCATCACGCAATATACCTTCTCTCATCAGTCCAACCACAGACTCACTCGTCAGGAGTACCCTGACACCCCGGAGCGTTCCTAGGAGCACCAGGAGGAGCCTTCTCGTGCAACCTTTCTGGAGGTGATACAGGGCTCAAGAGCAGCTCTTGAGGGACAAACTGCAGGGATTTCCATTGAGGTGAACCTGCTGCACGTCACTCTTCCAAGGAGGCGAATGCGGAAACTAATATCTCATCTCTGCAGACAGATGTGCGTCAGCTTAAACAACAGGGGGCAGATTTACAAGCCCCTTACGCCACTTTTGCGTCATTTTACCCATGTTAAAAATGACGCAAAAGTGGCGCAAGGGGCTTGTAAATCTGCCCCCAGGTCTCTGTCTGGGACTCTGCCTCCTGTGTTGTATGTGCTTTGAGGTACGCCACTTGGGCTCACATTGCTATCTCCCGGAGCCTGTTTGCGATGGGACATTGATGCCTTACATCGTTCATGTACCATGTGCCAAGCTGTGTGCTTTTATTCATGTGTTTACCAGGGCTGGCTCCTGTTTGTTACACATTTTCCAAGACCTTCATGCTTAGTTGGGATATTTATTAATTTATTTGGTGCACTTCAGAATGCACGTGCAGTTCCCCAGGCCCATCCGTTTAGAAGAGCTGCTTTCGCCTCGTACTTCTGACACACCCCACAGCTTCTAGAAGTGGCACATGCCGGCAGCAGTATAAAAACTGCATCAGAAGTACGAGCCTGGGCTTGGCTTCACACTCGATGTGAGAAAACACCTCACTGCCTCACCTCCGATGGAGACACCTCTTGATCATTGCCCACTCATCGGATCCCTGCTTCCTGTGTGACGGCCTCCAGCGTAATGCTGTTCAGCACGTGAGCTCCAGTTTCCTCATCCAGTTCTTCACTGTCCAACAAAAGAAATGGAAAAACATTGTGAGCCATGAATAAGGATAGTGCACTGCGTCAATTCTTGAGAAAGACTTCTTACATCTTGGATACCAAAACTTGTTAATTCTTGGAGAGCAAACCAGCGTTCATGGCCCTCTTTAGCCATAGTAAATCTAAGTATACTGTTCTGGAAGCTCAGTCAAAGTGAAACTATCTCAAACTGTTAGCAGTTAATGTTGGAAGCACATGCTTTTAGGAACAATTGCCCTCACTTACCCAAAGGTGACGTGCTTCATCATTGGGCTATGCTCCTCACCATGCTGGCACTGCAATGCCTGGCGGGAGCCAAGAGAGGGCACTTTACCAGAGTTCTTTTTATTGAAATATGCCAGATGAGCCCAGTTGGACAGAAGGTGATATGTCCAAAAATGTGAGAAGATAAGCAAAAGTGTGAATCTAAAATGAACTGTAACCAAGTGTCTCAATGTATTTAATGTGATCTCACTGTTCGAAGATGAGATTAAAATAAAAAGACAGAGGAATTGGGGAAAAATGGTCCCTATCTCTCTTTGTGATAAAGTGTTGGTCACCTATAGACCTGATAATAGGCTAGGGTCTACAACTAAGGTCAACATGTTTCATGCCTTATGTAGTCGAGGAACAATCGGTTGGCATTTCGTTAGGACCAAAAAAGTCAGATAAATGTGACCTAATCTCCACAGTGTGAGAAGGTTAGTCTCATTTCACAACCCCACACAATGCATTGGTGATAAGGTGCCCCTGGGAGCACTGGCTAACAGCGTGCCCTGAAACGAGATAACCTGCATGAAAAGTCAAAAATAGAAAATATGCATATTTATACAACCAAAATTAAGAAGATAGCATAAATGAATGTTGAAAGCAATGGTGATGGCACACACACCCTATATGTTGCACACTACGGGGCATATTCTCAAGGATTTATCGCCGATTCATCGGCACCTTAGCGCCGAAAAAGTGGCGATAGATATATCGCCCTATTCACAAGCTGGTGCAAACTGCCGATATCCCCAGTGTACCAGCGATAGCTTCCGCAAAAAACATCGCCACGGATGAGAGCGACAACTAACGCCAATGATATGCAGAGTAGGCGTTCCCGTGCAAAAACACACGAAAACACCACTTCGCAACATTCTCAACGACCAGCCAGACCTGCGATGTGAACCAAAAATAGGCGAGAAGCCGCATTAGCAGCAGGGATCTAGCACCTGCCTTCTACTGGTGTTAAGCAGGACGACAACCTGCAGTATGAAAGGGAGCCCAGCCCAGAGCCCCATCTGAAGACCAACACATTCCATGGAGCTACTAATCATGCAGCTTGGAGACCCAAGAGGGCCACAACACCCACCGCCACCACCCCCAGGACCACCCCACCCCCTGGACCACCCCCCCCGGACTACCACCGAGGCAGCGCAGAACAAGACAGCGGACCTTCCGAAAACACACCAGTCTCACAGACTTAATGCCAGAGGAGGTCATTGCCCACTACAGGCTCAAAAGGACAACCATTCTCCGCATCCTGACCCACATTGCCCACAGGCTGACGGTGCCAACACAGCGGACAACCAACATCCCTCCGCAGACAAATCTGCTGGCTGTGCTGCACCTGTTGGCCTCTGGTACCTTCCAACCAACAACTGCCAGAGTCAAAGTTCCTCACACCTGTCTTGGATGCCATCATAAGCTTGATACTCCAGCACCTTCACTTCCCCCACACTGCGCAGGAACAGCTGGAGACCAAGCAAGGCTTCTACGCCATAGCTGGCTTCCCACACGTGTTGGGGGCAATTGACTGCACAAATGTCCTACTTGTGCCCCCTGCCGACACTGCACACAATTACCTCAACAGAAAGCACACGCATTCCATCAATGTGCAGGAAATAGTGGACCACCGGGGACTCTTCACTAACGTCGTCGCCAACTACATAGGCAGTGTGCATGATTCCTACATCTTCCGACAGTCCATCATCAACCAGCGCTTCCAGGATGGCACCTATGGAAATGCACTGCTCGTTGTTAAGTACCAAATGAACACACCACACACCTCAACTCCACAATCATGCAACTCACAAATGTGGGAATGCACACGTTACGAAATCACATACAACATGCCAAACAACATGCCCACCTACCAGACACTACAACACAAGTAACTGTGGTAACCGTGGCCAGCCATGTAGACAAACCATCCACATCATGGCACCTCTGCCACACAATTGCAGAATGTGGGGAGAGGTGGGAACCAATTCTGTGCGAAGGAGGCAAGTGAACCATGAATAAGAATGTACACAATGCCAAGTGTGGCGGTGATGTGCTGGACAGACTCCAGCATGCAGGGCACAGACATGTCCATGTGGACATATCCTGCTGGTGTTTGTAGTGTTGTGGACAGTGGACGCAACCATGTCACCTCAGGCAGTGGGGAAGACCTTGGACGTGTAGCTATGCTGTCCCCACTGCAAGCGTAACCAGAGTGTGCTGGGCCGGCGTATGCCAGTCCAGCGTAGGTGTGGGAATAAATAGCCCGGGGCTCTGGGCGTGGTTCACTTCCGGGATGGCCACCAGAGTAATAACTGCACTTGTCTCTGTGTCCGCCATATCCTGACCAGAGGCCTACACACACGTGGCCGACCACCTTCAACGGCCACCATCACAGTGTCGTTGTCAAGCCTGTGGACATTCGCAGACAGCCATGACAATGGTGTATCTTAGGAGTGCAAGTGATGCAACCGTGCAGCGCACACAAGTAAACAGGCTCAGGGGGAGTGAGGAGCAGCTGTGAGGCAACATTATGCACATGGATGCCTCTCATTTGGCACAAGCAATACATGTCAAACATGAATCCCGATGTTGCACACATCACACACCACTTAACTAATAAGCCTGCAAACACAGAATGCAGAACCACCGATTGACACATATCTCTCTCCCCAGTCACAGGTGATCAAGGATATGAACTCTGACCGTGGATGATGACACCCCTCCGGAACACGAACACCCAGGCCCAGAGGCAGTACAATGCGGCCTACAAACACACCAGGGGCATTGTGGAGCGCTCATTTGGCATGTTAAAGTCACGTTTCAGGTGCCTGGACATCACAGGTGGAAGACTCCTGTACAGCCCGGAGATAGTGTGCAAGATGATCATTGCATGTTGTGTGTTGCACAACATATGTGTACGCTCCAATGCCCCATGGATCCAAGTGCCAGAGGCACCGGACGATGATGATGAAGATGAGGAAGGTGGACCACACCCCAGTGCAGCCGCAGCAGGATTAGCCCGAAGGAACACAATCATTAACAATTTCTTCACTTGAGCACGTCACATTGTGACTGTTTGGGGGGCTTCCTTATTGATGCAGGACAGTGGACATTTCGACAACATCACGGATGTGTGTTTGTACTTGTACATTTTCATCTCACATTTCCCTGCTATGCCAAATGTGATTGGCCAGTTTCTTCACACAAGCGGCACCAGTTGTGTCCTCTGTTCTGTTGTGGACGTGTTGCAGTTTGTACCACATTGTTGTCAATGTTGATGTGCTCTGAATGTTATGTGTGTGTGCTGCATTTTGGGTGAGTCGCCCCTGCAGCTCTGATTTTGCTGCCCCTTATCCCTTTCAGGAGGTGTGCCTTTGACTTCTGTGCTTATACAGTGCTGAGATGTTGCATACTTGGGTAAATTGGGCTCTTGGTGGGAGTTGGGACTCTTGGGCATGGTTTGTCCGCAGATGTGCTATACTTAATTGTGCATGTGTGCCATTGTGCCCATCTCCCCCCATCCCCCTTGTCCCTGGTCATTACTCACCCTGTTGCTGTTGTGTCAGGTCATGTTGAGCAGTGTCCGGTCCCCCATCTCCTGCCACCGTCTCCACACTGATGACTGTGGACACCATTTCCTCCATCTCATCCAGCTCCTCCTGTGGCGCTGGACTCCCACCTCCAGTCTGCGTTGCTGCCTTCTGGTTGTTGCCGAGTTTCTGCTTGGTTTTGCGCTTCACATCATTCCAGCGCCTCTTGGCCTCTACCATTGTCCTCCTCAGCACTCCGACTGCATTCACCTTGTCCGCGATGGACTGCCATATTCCATTTTTTGTTGCCAATGACACAGTGGAGGTGGAGAACAGTTGTTGATGGTGTTCTGTCACCTCCATTATCAGGATCCTGTTTTCCTGCGGACTGAACTGCGTCTTCCTCTTCTTCTTCTTCTTGCCCTTCCCTGACCTCGAGCGCCCAGGCTGGTCCTCTGTGGGGCTTGTGGGGTTCTGGTTGTCCTCTGTACTTGCTCCGGCTACCTCCATTGTGCTTCACAGTTGTTTTGGTTTTGTTTCTGTTTTTTTTTGTGGCTTTTATAGTGGTTTTTCACACCTGACTTGTGGAACTTGCAGTCCTGGCGCTCCTTATCGCTGAATTTTTTATCGCAGTTGGGCCCATTGCAACTTTTTTCACGTTCGGGTATGGATCCTTATCGCCATCCCGGGAGATTTATCGTGGACATTTGCCGCGTTGTCGGGAAACTATCGCATATTGCCGCCGTGTTGGGAATACGACGTTGACACAGAGTTGTTTTCCTGCGATAGACGGCGATGTGGAAAATTGCGTTAACCTATTTTGGCGATGGTTATCGCACGTTCTTGAGAATATCCCCCTAAAGGTGACGCACTGCCCCATGTAGGGCACATGCTGACAATGCAGTGAATCCACACAACCCCATAATAACAAGCTCCTATGTGACCCCAATCAGTTGATCCAAGTGAAAACGTCTTTAAAAACCATGGCATTCAACCGTCAGATCCTCACCCTCCTCAAAGTCAGGGTAAATAGACCTGTAAGATAGCGTGGACATCACATCAGAGAGCGACCTGCATCAGAAAACTAAATGCAGTCAGGATGGCAATGTAAGTTGTACTAAAACATGAATTGGGCAGAGGGACGGTGTAGAAGAATAAACGATCCCCACAGAGCACTAAAGCCACTATAGGGCGAGCCCAACGGACAGCCAACACATACTTGCCAACTCCAACGAGTGTGATTAGCACCTACCCCCGTCCTCGCTTCTGTAGGTATCGGAAGTAGAGGCTCGAGGGATTAAAAGTATCCAAGGTGGGTGAGCGTGGCCAATAGCAAACATCTGTACTGTCGGGTCTAGTGTTGTGTGTGTAGATCCAGATTACATGGACCTATGTACAGCAGGGTAGGCCTATCCTGGGCAGGTCAAGTGTGCTGATTGGGTGATGCACAGTATCTTGTTGCGAGAGGTGTAATGTTGTCCCAGGAAAATACGCGATCTTTAAATTATCATAATTCTCGGGTATATATATATATTTTTTTAAAAGGAATACAGTGTCCACAATTACGTTAGAGTATGCTGGGAATACGATTGGGATAAAAGGCAAGTGACCGAATCTGTCTGTTGTAACCCTAGGAGTCCTCATTATGGTCTGTGACAGCGATCCCCAATTCGGTGCAAAGGATATCTGCTTTGTATGCCAGTCAAAGTCATATAAACATGTCATATCATGTCCTCGATACACTGACGCTCACAAAGGGGTACCTAAGGCTGGGTACTTAAGCAGTGAAGCTTTTAAACTGGGAGACCAGAGAGACACACTTGGGCAATAGGGATGAAGTGGGGAAAGAGAGAACAGACTCATATCTTCTATTAGTCAGGCAAATGTCATAGTGGACGTCAGTCAGATGGTAGTCCTACATAAATATGTCAGCGGGAGGACAAAACTGGGTGACTACCCAGCTGGACACATATTACTTTCTGAAATCCATCCACTGGATATCATCATTTAATCCTCACATATCAGTGTGGAGACGGAACACCCACCGCCGTTCCATCTCATAAAGTCTCCTCGGTATGTCATTGCCAGTCAGAGTCTCTATGATCATCCATGTGAGATCTGTGGTGGTATGGTTCTCTGTTACAAAGCAAGTATTCAGTTTTGTGGTCAATCTTTTACATCTGATATTACTCTGATGTACATTAATTCTTGTCTTCACCACCCTTGTAGTCATCCCCATGTACCTAAGGCCGCATGGATAGGTTATGACATACACACAGTTCTTGGATTTGAGAGTTGGTGTGTTTCACTTGTCGCCATTCCTCGCTAAGACCTAGATCCAGGGTCTTTGTTAATCCAGTTAGAGGGCATTCATTGCACCTACCGCAGGGAAAGTGGCCAGTGACCGGAGCTAAGCCCCATGCAGTACTGATGTTAGTCTCTATCTTTGTGTCCAGGATCTGGTATAGACCACCAATACAAGGATATTGCTTGTCCACTTGTAGGCAAATAGGCTTTCGTTTATCTTAGATTCCCCCGCATTAAGAATAGACCATCGCTTGTTGATCACTTTTGTTATTTTGTTGGACACTGGAGTAAATGTAGTCATACATGTAAGTTGTGAGTCTGTCCACAGGGGCTAAATGGCCTCACAATGGTTATTGTAAGCTCTTTTGAGTGCTGTTTTAATGATGTGCCGTGGTTATTCTCTTGTCAGTAGCATTTGTTTCAGATCATTAGCTTGTATTTTTAAATGTTTAATTTCACTACAATTCCGTTGGAGTCTCAGGAATTGTACATATGGCTGGCTGGATCTAATGGAGCGAGGATGGTGACTGCTCGATTAAGCTACATAGGAGAGTCAACAGGGTTTGGCAGGCAAATTCAATGAGGTGTGGGATTCCAGCTGTCAATCATAGAAAAGGAATAGTGAAAAAAATGCCCATTACTTTGGTCATACCTCTAAAGCACCGATTAAGCAAAGAAAGTGAGTCCGACCATCCCTCCAAGTTTTCAGAATGGGGGTGTTGGTGCTGCATGGGTGTTCTACTTTAAAAATACGACAATTAATGCATTTTATAGCACTTTTTTTAGCAATTTTGCACAAAAGCAAAATGTCATCCAGGTGGTTATGGTAGGTGTTAGAAATGGGGGTCTCTAGTTGGCAGAGGTAGTTAACTTTGTCCAAATACGGACCATTGCTTCTAGTCAGGGTAAGGGGGATTACACTTCTAAAATAACCCCTGCTTGGTAGCTTGGCACGAACAGACAGGCTTATCTCAGAGGCAGTGTGTAAAGCATTTGTGAACACACACAGTAATACAGTGAAAACACTACAAATGGACACCACACCAGTTTAGAAAAATAAGTAATCTTTATCTAAACCAAAACAAGACCAAACAACAAAAATCCACATTACAGTAATAAAAATATGACTTTCAGATGGTAGAAATAGTACAGTTCAAAGCAAATTGCAGATGCGACACCTTTCACACAAAGTACCTGGGATGCGTCACGCAAACAAACAAAACGGGCCGCAGGGAAGGTGATGCTTCGGTTCCTTACACTCAGGGCAGGTGATGCGTCGGTTCCTTGCTCCGGGGGAGGTGATGCATCGGTTCCTTACTGCTGCACAGGGGAGGTGATGCGTCGGTTCCTTACCGGAGAGGAGGTGATGTGTCAGTTTCTTACTGCGTGGGGAGGTGATGCGTCGGTGTCTTACTGTGTCCCCCAACGATGCGACAAACTTGGCGCCTCGATGCGATGCGACGATCCGGGACTATGCGTGGATTCTTCAAGCTCCGAGCAGAAAACAGTCTCTGGAGGTCCAAAATAACAGCAGGCAACTCTTTGCAGGTCAGAACTCCCAGCAAGGAAGCTCAGGGGAGCTGGTGGTGAAGTCTTTGTGTCCCTGAGACTTCAGAACAGGAGGCAAGCTCAGTTTCAAGCCCTTGGAGATCTTCTTCAAGCAGGGGACACAGCAAACAGCAAAGTCCATTCTCCTTTCCTTGGCAGCAAGTAGCCACTCTAGGCCAACCCCAGACAGCAAACAGCAGAGCGGCAGTATTCCTCCTCAGCTTCTCCGGCTCTTCTCCTTGACAAAGGTTCCTCTTGATTTCCCAGAAGTGATCTAAAAGTCTGTGGTCTGGGCCCCTCTTTTAATACCCAAATATCCTTTGTTCTCTGAAGGCAGAGAGTGTCTGTACCCAGCCAAAACCAGTTCTGTGGGGCACTTTGCAAGTGTACAACAACCTCCATTGTCGCTGTGAGCCCTGGCTCCAGACACACCACAGGGGGGCGGAGCCATCATTGTGGAAGGCAGGCACAGCCCTATTCAGGTGCAGGTGCCACTCCTCCCACCACTCCAAATGCAGACCAGGCTTATTCAGCCCAGCACTGACTCATCAGACGTCTGGAGCCACTGCCCCTCTCCAGCCTCTGTCATTCAAAAGCCAGACATGCAATACAGAAACCTAGCAGAGGCACACTGGATGGTTAGGCAAAAAAATACCTACTTTCTAAAAGTGGTATTTTCAAACACAGAATGTAAAAATCACCCTCACTAAAAGATGTATTTTAACATTCTGAGTTCAGGCATACTAAACTTTATTTTTCCATCTTGTTCCTAGGGCCAGTTATATTTATAAGATGTTATAAACAATCTCCCCATTCTGTCCTATGGGATAGGAAAAACGAAATTGGCAGTATTTCACTATCAGGACATGCCACACACATCAGGGCATGTCCTACCTTTCACATATCATGCACCCTGCCCACAGGGGTACCTTGGGCCTACCTTAGGGGTGACTAATATGTATAAAAGGGAAGGTTTAGGGACTGGCAAGTGTGTGCACTTGCCAAGTCGACATAGCAGTCCCAGACTGCACACAGGCTCTGCAATGGCAGGCCAGAGTTACATTTTACAGGCTGCTTCTGTGGGTGGCACAATCAGTGCTGCAGCCCACTAGCAGCATTTGATTTACAGGCCCTGGGCACACGCAGAGCACTATACTAGGGTCTGACAAGTAAATCAAATATGGCAATCATGGAATCACTAATCCATAACAACAATTTACAAAGGGAGAACTTGCACTTTGGCACTGAACAGCAGTGGCAAAGTGCCCAAAGCTTCTAGACCAGCAAAACGGAGTCCAACATACAGCAAAAACACAGGAGGCAAAGGCAACAAATTGCAGGGGAGACCCACGCCAATGGTGCCAGGTCTAACAGTAGGGCACTGATGAAACAATCCAAAAATATGAAGTACCTTTCATTTTTCCTTCCTACTCTTTTGTTTTTTTCTCTACCACTTACACACTCTTTCCTTTTCTTTTCCCCACAGCTATGTCATGGCATTTTGGTGAAATTTTATTTATAAAGTTTCTCATAATAACAGATAGAAGAGTCCATAAGGTAATAGATATACTTATCCCTTACCAGGCATGCCAGGCCACTGATCCTAGTGGCAGCTTCCATGTAGCTGCTTAAGTGGGGAATCCCCTGCACCACTCGATCCTAGACAAAGTACCAAGCACTTGGCTGATTTAAAGCACCTTAAATCTCACAATTAATATTGCTAGGTTATCCCGGTGACTGTAAATGTCGGTGGAAAAACGTGAAAGACTCCTAAACTAGTTCCTCATGCAAGTAACCTTGTCTGACAAAAATGGCTCATAAGGATTTGTTTACTATGGAGTTTTGTGAGGGCCAGTTTGTAATTGTAAGCATGAATACTCACTTTGAAAAAATAACAGGCTTGGGAATAGGCTAGGGACATTGCTCCCAGGTCCATCCTGTCCTCATCCCATTCATGACTTATGGAGATAACCATCTCCCATACAGAAAAAAAACAAAGGAATCCTGGGTTCCTCTACCCCACCCCCTCGGAGTACTTAACCAGTACTTACCCAGCTTTCATTTTGTTCTTTTTTCTGTCGGCCTACAGAATGGAATGAGTGTGCTGGGAGCTGCTCCTGCTGGATGGGAGTGACGGTCTTCTTTGGAGTCCCCGTCTGGCTGCTGGGTTTTCCTCGACTGGGTTTTCGTAAGCCTCCTGGCCTGCTGGGCTTGCCGGGAGGCACGGATGTTCCCTGCCAGTGCTTTGCGGCTGGTGCACCGTCCCTCCAGGGTGGTGGCGGGTGCGTGTCTTCCTGGTGGCTGGGCCGGGTGGAAGACACACTGCAACAGCTTTTTTCCGGCACAGGGGCTGTGCCTGGATGTGCTCCTGACGTGACTGGCTGCCGATGTGGATGGATGGCTAAGTCCCAGGTGCCCTGGCATGTGGTGCATGCCTGGCTGGCTGGTGGCGGTATTTTTGTGGCAGAGAGAGCATTTGGGCATCTGCTGGCCCCAGGGGTGAGTACCGCGTAGCTTGTTCTTCTTCTTTCTTCCGTTTGTTTCATTTTTTACCTTGTTCTTTGTCTTAGCGGCATGGGCATGGCCCATTGGCGTCACTGGCCACCATGTAGCAAAGGTTCCCGTCCTACAGGGGTGTGCTCTGGTTTGGTGGTCATTTATTCTCATGTTCTTCAGAAGGGCTTGCTTCAGTGGCACATATACTATGATTGGGACGATTTGGAGCTGATTAGCATGGCCCCTGCGCAAGGATGACACACAAATTTGTGTAGTGTTCCATTCTATCTGGGGGCCAGTCTTTCTCTGCCCTGGCCAGCAATCCAGCAGGGCATGGGTGTTGGCTGGTAGGGTGAAGGTCATCCTGTCTCTTGTGGGGTCGGGACATGGATGGTAGCATCTGTATGGTAGCACAGGCGGAGTTGGGGGCTTGGGGATCTTCCTGGGCTTTTGGTTGCCCTGATGTTGCTGTGTCGTTTGTGGGGACAGTTTATGGGCTGTACCTCCTCCAGCCTCTGTTTGCTCGGTGGGTGAGCAGCGGTGTATCCTGGACCATCGGTCTTTCTTGGGTGGGATTTCCAGTCTGGATTGTGGGGCTTTGGCTTCTGCCTCTGTTTTCTGTGGCCTCGCTGTCGGTGCGTTTTCTGTGCACGTCTCCTGGTTTGGGTGCTTCCTGGTTTCGGGGGGGTCTTGACTCCAGGGGGTGTGTCCGGTCCTGGCCGTTGGGGCAATTGAGCCTTGGGGGTTACCTATTGTGGTATCTGCCAGTGGACCGTTCTTGCTTCCCTTCCTATTCTTGGTGATTTGCAAGTGAGACGGTGCTCCGGACCCCCCTTGTGGTTCGGTGTTCTGTGCTGGGCATAGCAGGGGGCCGTGCCAGCCTCCCAGCTATTCCCATTGAGTCTGTCTTCTGTGCCGGCCTTCCCTGGGAGTGGGCAGGGTCATGGATGCGGCGTCCCCACGCAAGCTATTTACCTTCAGCCTGGGCTTCCCGGTCGCTTTTTGAGGTGTGTTGTCTCTATGGTCTTCGTTAAGGCTGGCTCCGATGGGCATTTCTCTCTGCCCTCAGGGGTTGGAGTGTTTCTGGGATGTGGTTGTTTGGTGTCCCTGTGTAACTCTTTATAAGTCTGCGGTGTTAGATTTCAAAATTCCATTCTCGTTATATACTCGTTTTACGTTATATTAGGTTAGCAGGGTGCGGCTAAATAAGACACCATTCGTATTCACGTTATGTAACCCACTGAGTTATCCAAGCAATGTGCGAGCTTCAGTTAGCAAGTGTGACTCCATTTTGTATTTCGTAATCCCAATTAGGCTGTGTCTGTACCAGGCCTCACTATTTGTGTTGCTTGCCTCAGCAGAACGCTGTATTCAGTTATTATTTTCTCTTTTGCTCAAGGTTGCCTTCTGACTTACTAATGAATAGGCCATTTTGCCCTCGCATACCTATTTTTGTGTGTAGATCTGCTCCCACGTTAGGAGACGCCGAAACCCAGCACGGCAACCTTGAGATAGTGATAGCCTGTACCCATCTGGCAGGTGGTAGCCCATCCTTCTGTGCCTCCTTTGTTCATGTTCGGCCTAAGCCGGTAACTTTCCATTGTGGGCGTGGTCAGGAGGCCCTTGGGAGGAAGGATTATGCGTTGCCGACTGTTGGGGGGCCAGTCCCTCAGCAGACATCTTCGGGTGCAGGTCAGATTGGACTCCTCTGCAGAGTATTGGTAATAAACAATTGTTTTGTATTCTCTACTGTCTGACTGACTCTTCATTTTGGGGAAGGCGATTAGGAGGTTGTAGAAAACCCAGGTGGCCCTTTTCGGGCCACTTCCTTCAGTTGGCGCCCGAACACGGATTCCGCAAGGTGACCCGACTCGCCCGTAATCGGGTTGTAGGGTCGGGGTTGTGTCCGGTCGGTCGGGTGGATCGGGGATCCCCACACGATAAGAGCCCGGTTCTCTTGGCTGCCCCGCCCGTCTGATCGGATGACTCCTCGTCTAGTGGTCACCGGCCTGAGTCCTGAGAAGGCGGAACCTTGGATTTGACCATTTGGTCCGAAGAGTCGGCAGTCAAGAATAATATTGCTCGACCTGAGTGCACCAGGTGAGTGACTTGAATTCTTGGAAAATGGGGCGCCATGGTTGAACAGCATGAGCCTTCGGGCTGTGTATGGTACAGTCTCCGGACTGTCTTGTCTTGAACTTGGTGGGTTTGCGGACCCTTGAAAGACACAGAGTGTTTGTGAACGGTCTACCAGGCCAACTGGAAATTCGGCCCATTCTTGAAAAGGTTTGGGGCTGTTTGCGAACAATCTGCCAGGCCAACTGGAAATTCGGCTTATTCATGAAAAGGTCTGGGGCTAGAGCCTGTCTTCTTGTCTTGGTACAGTCTGCGGACTGTCTTGTGCGGTTTTGGACCGCTTCGATTTGGTTCTTGGATTATTTGTTGGTTGGTGTTCTATTTGTCCATTGGGGACAGTGTATGTGTCTTATATTAAGATGCCTTGTCTAAGTAAGTTAGGGTGTTTTGAATGTCGGTGTTGTTCCACTGAAGCTCGATTGGAAGAAAGGCAGCCTGCGCCTCCAGAGGGTACCCCAAATTTTGATGTATACGTCAAGCATGGCATTGGCCCTATTATGTTTAGCATGTTGTGGAATAAATATACGAGGGACAATGTCGATCTACAGTGGCCGCTTACTGGCACATTTGATGAGCAAAAGTTGAATTACTTGCAGGACAAATTGTTCACCAAAAAGAGTAGACAGTCGATGTTTGATTCTTTGAGAACATGGCAGAAGAAAGCGAAGCAACGACGTATGGGAGAAGAGAAGCAAGCCCGGAGGGGACAGACGCAAACCATAACGCAGAAGTCAATAGCTTATGATAGAGAAAAGATCGAGAAAGGCATAGAGTGTGCAGACAGGAAGTTTCGATTACAGAGTGATAAATGTTATGTTGCTAGAGAGGAAGGTGATGTTTTTGTTGAGGAGTTGTTGGATTCTCCGCCCCCACCTCCTTATGCCCCCGAACGGATATATCCCGTAATCCCGACACCTCAGTCTTCAGCCTCTGGTTCTGTTATTCCTATTCTTTCTGTTTCTAGTTCTACTGCTTCGGCCTCAGCCCCGCCTGCTTCTTCCTCACTCCTGGCCAGTTACAGGGGCGGGTGCCGTCCGTTCCTCTACTCTGTCTCCCGACTCCGTGCCTGTGGTCACGCCTCCTCTTACTCCTGCGGCACAGTCTTTGAGCGCGATGATACCTGTTTCTTCATCTGCTCTTTCCCCTTTGAGTGTGTTACCTCAGGCATCGCAAAGTGCTGAGACGCCTTTGCGTGGAGTGCATGAAGGGAATTGGGCAGCGGCACGTGAACGCATGGATAAAGTGTTGGTATGAGGATGTGGGTGATGAGGATAAAAGAATGGTGTCTGACCAGGCCGCACAATGGGCCCGGAATCCGTTTTATAGTGTGGAAGATGTGTGGAGCGGGATGAAAGATTACGAGCCGTTTATACAGCAAAACGCTCTTAAGCATATGTCGGCCACACTGATAGGATTGTGGGAACAGTGTTTCAAGGGTATTGCACCGCAGATAATTTATGTCATTCGGACAGGGTATATACTACAGATATGGCCCCAAATGAGGTTTTCAGTAATGTGACGACATTGGTGGGTTATCGGGGTAGATTGCTTCAGAAGGTCCCGACAACGGCGTCACAGTTCCCTATGAGGGAAGTTCATCCCATTTACCACCCCGAAATGCCAGAGTTGCAGTTGCGAGATGGGAATAATATCGTTACTTGCCCACGAGTGGCGGCCCATTTCCAGGAACAGTGGATCTACACTCCTTGGAAGAGGAGTGAGGTAATACTAATATCCCTAAAAGGACAGTTGCCGGACCCTCGGAAAAATCCAACAGCGTACTATAAAGAATTGACGGAGGCGTCCTCCTCCACAGTGATGACATTAGCTGATATAGAGTTGTTTTTCGGTCTTTTAGTCCCAGTAGATATATGGAGGCAGAGTGCATATGCAGGATCATGTGGTGGAATTGGGTGGAATATGGGATGAGATTAGGGCATGGGATAAGGAGCGCAAGTCCGGCGAGAAGTCGAAAGCGGAGCTATTAGCCTTGCCGGGGCGTATTATCACTTACATGTATTCCCTTATCCTGCCGAGACGAGTGGATTGGCACAAGTTGACTGCATGTCGTCAGAAGAAGGATGAAAGTGTGTCTGATTTCTTTACTAGGTTTGAAGGGATGTTTCCGGATTTTAGTGGTCAGGATCTATCGCTGGAGTGTGGTGTTCGTCTGTTCGTCAACAGGTTTGTCACTAATTTGCTTCCTGAGATTGCGACTAGGTTGCAGGCGTCGGAAAGTACTTGGACCACCTCCTCCCCATCAGTAATATTGAGTATGGCACAGTACTATGAGCATAGGGAGAATGAGGACAAAGAGAAGGTGGAGAAAAAGTCAAAGGAGTTGAAGACTAGGGTGTTGATGCAGCAGGTGGCAAGGGGAAACGGGAGAGGAAGGGGTTCGGGTCCCGCTCAGCGGGGATCCCGGTCTGACCGGAACAGTACACTGGGTGTGCCCATGGGGTACAACCAATGTGCGTACTGTAAAAAGAAGGGGCATTGGCAAAGTGAGTGTCCGGAGTTGCTGCAGAAGGTTGAGGCCCCGAGAGGTAGGGGTTTCAGAGGACATGGTAGAGGGGGAGGGGGCCGAAGAGAGGGACAGTTTGAGGATACATCGTATGATCAGCAGAGCAAGAACTATTTCGACGAACCCCGGGGAAGGCAATACTATCATGACGACTATGACATGGACGAAGTGACGGGGATGTCCCACAGCTAGGACTGCCAGGGACAGGGTAAGGGACCGGTTCCAGTGCCTGTAGATCAGCGGGGACCTTATGTCACTTCGGATTTACAGGGCACCTCCAAGACGTTCTTACTTGACACAGGTGCTATGAATAGCTCTGTTTCTCGTTCTCTGGTCCCAGGGGCAGCTCTGTCTGGCCAAAACAATGTTTCGGTAGGTTTTTCAGGCATGCCGGTTGTTAGCCCCATTTCCAAACCTCTTGGTTTGACTATTGGTCCCTTTACGGTGGACTCGCCGTTCCTGTTAACGACAAATTGTGGGGAGAATTTGATGGGATTGGATTTGTTGAAGAGATTACATGCCACCATCTTTTGTTCTCCAGATGGTGTTTACATGACTGTTGGGCCACAAGTGGCTCGCGCAAAACAATGCTTTGCAAAAGACGCACCCCTCCCCGCAGAGTTCAAGGAGGTGCCCCGTAGTTTATTGGCAGGAGGAGACACAGATGTGGGGTTACTCCAGATCCAGCCAGTCTCTATTACGATTAAGGACAATGCTGTATTGCCACGTATTCCCCAGTATAAGATTTAACAAGCATGAGAAAGGGCTTTGTTGCAAATAATACAGGATTTGATTAAGTCTGGTGTGGTTGAGGAGACAGTGGCATAGCCATATCCTTCCGATTCTCAAGAAGGCACCCTTGGACTCTTCTGATGCTCACCCTGATTGTTGGACTTGGCCCTTTTTGGCAGATTCACCCCTAAACATTTTGCCTTGTATGTTAGTGGTTTTAAGTCTCTGGGCACTTTAACACTGTGGTCCAGTGTAAAGTGTGTGCGCGCTGTGTGCGCGTGTGGTGAGATTGGCCTGCCCTCCCATAGGAATGCATGGGGGATATGTGTGTCCATGGTAATCCCTGGTATGAGGGGAGTGCAGGGTCAAGTTTAGTATATGCGAACTCGTGAGAATAAATGCTGCGCAATGGTGTGCGCAGATTTATTATAACTAGTGTAGAAATGCCACTTCTAGAAGTTGGCATTTCTGTGTGCTCTGTGTCTGCCTGCCTGATGTGAATTGCATGTCTGGCTTGTGAGTGACAGGGGCTGGGAGGTGTGTGTGGCTCCAGGAGGGGCAGGGTGAGTCAGCGCAGGGCTGAATGGAGAGACCTCCATGTAAATGGGTGGGAAGAGTTGCACCTGGGACCTGAATAGGGCTGTGCCTTCCCTCCACAATGCTGGCTCCACCTCCTGTGGTGCGTCTGATGTCCCTGGCCTGTCCTGTGAAAGGGAGAGAGGAGCTGAGCAAAACAAAGTGCTCCAAAGCTCCCCTGAACCAGTTGTATCTGGTTCTCCCATGCCCTACACTTTGAGACAAAGGATTTTCTGTATAAAAGAAGGGGCTGTGACCCCAGAAAAAGGTTCTGTACTTTGGTGCTGATCCTGCAGGGCGTGCTGCTGCTAGGGGCCCAGGGGGGGCTGCCTCCCTGGGCCCTGCATTGCCCCTTCTTCACTGAGGACTGATTCTTTTGGCTACAGGACCTGTTTGCCAGTCCCAGCGCATTGCGAGCGCTTTATTTTAATTATCCCCCCAGCAAAGGAGCACGAGGGCCCCGCAGCACTGAGCTGCAATCCTTTCCAGAGGGACTCCCAGCGTGGGGATTCCCCCCTTTCGGAGGCGGAGAGAAGCGGGTGCCCACCCCGCATTGTGCCCACGAGCGGGAGCCTACCCCGCTTTATACATGGTGAAAACACGGGTGCCCACCCCGCTTATGCGTTATTGAGCGGGGGCCCACCCTGCATTATTCGCCTCAAGAAATCACCGCCGCGGCCCGAGCGATTAATGGCCGCCGACCCGGAAGCCGGGCTGAGTTCGCCTGCTTCTGGGCGGGGCCGGTGGCGGGAGCGGAAGAAGTACAGGCAGAAAAGAGGACGGGAGCCTACCCCGCCTCCCCGAGCACCGCGGCAAAGTCCCAGGTCCCAGGAGGGGGCCCGGGTGAAGAGTACAGTCGGCCGAGGCCGCTGACGGCAGAGCGGGGCTCCCAGGAGTGAAGGGAAGCCCCGCGCCACGAGAAAAATGCTCCCGGAGCCTCGCAGGCTCCACCGAGAAGTCCCGGGGCCCGGGTGAAGGGAAGCAGGGAGCAGCACCGGTCCCGAGGGCAGAGAGGAGACCGGAGCTCTCCTGATGCAGCCGAAAGAAGAAGAGGAACCGGGTAAAGACACAGGCTCCGTTCTGAAGCCCCGCAGCCCGGTGAGTGAAGAGGGGTGGGGGGGGAGAGGGGACCGAGGCCCAAGTGCCGGTGCCTACCCCCTGAGCAGCCCCACATGGTAGAGGGCCGCTCCATCGTGGACATGTTTTGTTTCAGAGCCCCGTGTGGCTCCAATGTGCCGCATAACTGTTTTTTTGCACAGCTGTCCCGCTTGTTAGAGGTCAGCTGCATGAAGGGGACACTCTCATTTTTACGAGCCCCGGAGCTCAGATGGCACGTGTAGTGCCAGTGCCATGTCTACAGCTGCCCAGTCTGACAGAGGGCAGCTGCAACGAGGGGGCTATATTATTTTAGCAGTCCCTGAGAGGGACAGAAGTGGCACAGTGGTGCCAGGCTTCATTTGGAGATTCACAGCTGCCCAGCAAGTAGTGGGCAGCTGCACCGTTTAGGCGCACAATTCTTTGGGGGCATGTCTTTCTGAAGTTAGGAGTGGAACGCACTCCTTGGCCCCCTATCTTTCCCAGCTGCCCAGCAAGTAGTGGGCAGCTGCTACGTTTAGGTTTGCGCAGTTGCGCACCCTTGACTTTCGCTGCCTTGGCAGCGCGCCCTGACTCTTGGGACATAGGGCATTTGAGCGCCCTTTCTGAGATGGCCATATGGCCAGGGGGACTGTTAGGATTATAGGGCGCCAGGCCCTGATGTGATGTGGTGCTAGGAAATGTAATGTATGTAGTATGATTACGCACCCTGTGTTATACCTCTAACTGTGGTTTATGATTAGGAGGTTGTTTTGCATATCATAGTTTATGCTAGTGAGATTATGTTTCACTGTGTGATTTACGCCCCTAATGTGAGTTATACTTAGGAGGTTAGGGTCTAATGCGTTTAGACTGGTGAGGTGATTGCATAATGAGTTTAGACTGATGAGGTTGGCGTACAATAGATTTGGCGCCTATGTGATACTGTGCATAATGTGGTTTATGTTACAGGCTGATGCTGAGTACAGTGGTTACCAGTGATTACTGGTTGTACGGTTATGATCTGTTTTACTTTTACTAAGTTCGCTTTGTGATGGATTTGACAGTCCAAGTGGTCCTGTCATGTGTAAATAATCCCCTTGTAGATATGACCCAGTGCCAGGTGGCACCATGTATATTATGTGTTTACTATTCTAATGTGTTTTGAGAATACAAAGGCTATTTTTGATATAACCTTGTGTGGAGTTCCTTTTGTAGTGTGCCTGGTATGTTGTTGCTGTGTGCGTGCGCAAACGCTTTACACATTGCCTCCGGGATAAGCCTGACTGCTCGTGCCAAGCTACCAAGGGGGTGAGCAGGGGTTATCCTTGGCGTGTAACTCCCTTGCCCTGACTAGAATGGTGGCCTCTGCCTGGCTTTGGCGCAAGCCTTAGCCAACCAGAGATCCCATTTCTAACATTGGTGGCAGCGGTGGGATTTATGTCCCAGGTGGTAGACCAGTGATGGAGAGAGGTCCTGAACTGGTGGGAGAGTTGTGTTCTGGTAGGTGCTTCTCCTGGGAGAGCGCGAAACGTCAGAAGTAGAGGTAGGGTGAGGAGATGCTTCACCCGTGACCTCTGGTCAGCCTGAGGGTGCGGACCCTAGGTTGAAGGATCAGTGGTAGTTTGGAACTACACTGAGAGGGAGAGTGGAGAATGGCTATTGGATGCCAGGGGTTACTGCCCCCCACTCTGTGGATTGGCAAGGACCAGTGGTATCTGGGTGGCCTAGGGCCTGGTCCTGGCCGTGGACAACTAGGGAGTACCCGTGGGGTAGCCTAGTTGGTCCTGAGTTTTTTTTTTCCAGAGGGAACCACATGGGTTTAGAGTGGCGTAGAACCGGAGGGTGTCCCTGCAGTGCGGGCCCGCGTCCGTGTTCTATCGCCCCAAGCAGGGAAGCCCATCACAGTGGTGATTGGTCTGCCCTGCATTTTGGCTGGAAGGGGGTTGTGTTGGACTTGGCCCTTTTTGGCAGGTTCACCCCTAAACTTTTTGCCTTGTATGTTAGTGGTTTTAAGTCTCTGGGCACTTTAGCACTGTGGTCCAGTGTAAAGGGCGTGCGCGCTGTGTGCGCGTGTGGTGAGATTGGCCTGCCCTCCCATAGGAATGCATGGGGGATATGTGTGTCCATGGTAATTCCTGGTATGAAGGGGAGTGCAGGGTCGAGTTTAGTATGTGCGAACTCGTGAGAATAAATGCTGCGCAATGGTGTGCGCAGATTTATTATAACTAGTGTAGAAATGCCACTTCTAGAAGTTGGCATTTCTGTGTGCTCTGTGTCTGCCTGCCTGATGTGAATTGCATGTCTGGCTTGTGAGTGACAGGGGCTGGGAGGTGTGTGTGGCTCCAGGAGGGGCAGGGTGAGTTAGCGCAGGGCTGAATGCAGAGACCTCCATGTAAATGGGTGGGAGGAGTTCCACCTGGGACCTGAATAGGGCTGTGCCTTCCCTCCACAATGCTGGCTCCACCTCCTGTGGTGCGTCTGATGTCCCTGGCCTGTCCTGTGAAAGGGAGAGAGGAGCTGAGCAAAACAAAGTGCTCCAAAGCTCCCCTGAACCAGTTGTATCTGGTTCTCCCATGCCCTACACTTTGAGACAAAGGATTTTGTGTATAAAAGAAGGGGTTGTGACCCCAGAAAAAGGTTCTGTACTTTGGTGCTGATCCTTCAGGGTGTGCTGCTGCTAGGGGCCCAGGGGGGGCTGCCTCCCTGGGCCCTGCATTGCCCCTTCTTCACTGAGGACTGATTCTTTTGGCTACAGGACCTGTTTGCCAGTCCCAGCGCATTGCGAGCGCTTTATTTTAATTATCCCCCCAGCAAAGGAGCACAAGGGCCCCGCAGCGCTGAGCTGCAATCCTTTCCAGAGGGAATCCCAGCGTGGGGATTCCCCCCTTTCGGAGGCGGAGAGAAGCGGGTGCCCACCCCGCATTGCGCCCACGAGCGGGAGCCTACCCCGCTTTATACATGGTGAAAACACGGGTGCCCACCCCGCTTATGCGTTATTGAGCGGGTGCCCAACCCGCATTATTTGCCTCAAGAAATCACCGCCGCGGCCCGAGCGAATAATGGCCGCCGACCCGGAAGCCAGGCAGAGTTCGCCTGCTTCTGGGCGGGGCCGGTGGCGGGAGCGGAAGAAGTACAGGCAGAAGGAAGGACGGGAGCCTACCCCGCCTCCCCGAGCACCGCGGCAAAGTCCCAGGTCCCAGGAGGGGGCCCGGGTGAAGAGTACAGTCGGCTGAGGCCGCCGACGGCAGCGCGGGGCTCTCAGGAGTGGAGGGAAGCCCCGCGCCACGAGAAAAATGCTCCCGGAGCCTCGCAGGCTCCACCGAGAAGTCCCGGGTCCCAGGAGGGGGCCCGGGTGAAGGGAAGCAGGGAGCAGCACCGGTCCCGAGGGCAGAGAGGAGACCGGAGCTCTCCTGATGCAGCCGAAAGAAGAAGAGGAAACGGGTAAAGACACAGGCTCCGTTCTGAAGCCCCGCAGCCCGGTGAGTGAAGAGGGCTGGGGGTGGGGGGGGAGAGGGGACCGAGGCCCAAGTACCGGTGCCTACCCCCTGAACGGCCCCACATGGTAGAGTGCCGCTCCATCGTGGACATGTTTTGTTTCAGAGCCCCGTGTGGCTCCAACGTGCCGCATAACTGTTTTTTTGCACAGCTGCCCCGCTTGTTAGAGGTCAGCTGCATGAAGGGGACACTCTAATTTTTACGAGCCCCGGAGCTCAGATGGCACGTGTAGTGCCAGTGCCATGTCTACAGCTGCCCCGTCTGACAGAGGGCAGCTGCAACGAGGGGGCTATATTATTTTAGCAGTCCCTGAGAGGGACAGAAGCGGCACAGTGGTGCCAGGCTTCATTTGGAGATTCACAGCTGCCCAGCAAGTAGTGGGCAGCTGCACCGTTTAGGCGCACAATTCTTTGGGGGCATGTCTTTCTGAAGTTAGGAGTGGAACGCACTCCTTGGCCCCCTATCTTTCCCAGCTGCCCAGCAAGTAGTGGGCAGCTGCTACGTTTAGGTTTGTGCAGTGGCGCACCCTTGACTTTCGCTGCCTTGGCAGCGCACCCTGACTCTTGGGACATAGGGCATTTGAGCCCCCTTTCTGAGATGGCCAGATGGCCAGGGGGACTGTTAGGATTATAGGGCGCCAGGCCCTGATGTGATGTGGTGCTAGGAAATGTAATGTATGTAGTATGATTACGCACCCTGTGTTATACCTCTAACTGTGGTTTATGATTAGGAGGTTGTTTTGCATATCATAGTTTATGCTAGTGAGATTATGTTTCACTGTGTGATTTACGCCCCTAATGTGAGTTATACTTAGGAGGTTAGGGTCTAATGCGTTTAGACTGGTGAGGTGATTGCATAATGAGTTTAGACTGATGAGGTTGGCGTACAATAGATTTGGCGCCTATGTGATACTGTGCATAATGTGGTTTATGTTACAGGCTGATGCTGAGTACAGTGGTTACCAGTGATTACTGGTTGTACGGTTATGATCTGTTTTACTTTTACTAAGTTCGCTTTGTGATGGTTCTGACAGTGGTCCAAGTGGCCCTGTGATGTGTAAATAATCCCCTTGTAGATATGACCCAGTGCCAGGTGGCACCATGTATATTATGTGTTTACTATTCTAATGTGTTTTGAGAATACAAAGGCTATTTTTGATATAACCTTGTGTGGAGTTCCTTTTGTAGTGTGCCTGGTATGTTGTTGCTGTGTGCGTGCACAAACGCTTTACACATTGCCTCCGGGATAAGCCTGACTGCTTGTGCCAAGCTACCAAGGGGGTGAGCAGGGGTTATCTTTGGCGTGTAACTCCCTCGCCCTGACTAGAGTGGTGGTCTCTGCCTGGCTTTGGCGCAAGCCTTAGCCAACCAGAGATCCCATTTCTAACACTGATGTTTATCGCTTTGTAATTGACCTCAGGGAGGTCAATAAAATTGTTGTGCCCCAATTTCCTGTAGTCCCAGACATTACCACGATATTGACAATTATTCCTCCGACAGCAAATTTCTTTGCCGTCATTGATTTGAAGAATGCTTTCTTTAGCATTCCAATTGATACAGATAGCAGATATCTGTTTGGATTCACCTTAGCCGGCAGGAGTTTTAGATTCTGTCGTGCTCCTCAAGGCTATACAGAAAGTCCTAGTATCTATAGTCAAGCTTTAAAAAGTCAATTGGATTCTTTGGTGCTTCCCACTGGTAATGTGCTATTGCAGTACGTTGACGACCTCCTTGTGGCCTCTGATACTGAGGATGGTTGTAAAGATGCCACTGTCAAATTGTTGTTACATTTGGTGTGCCATGGCCATAAGGTGTCCCTTCCCAAATGTCAATATTGTTGACAGGAGGTCACCTACTGTCGAAGGAGGGTCGCAGACTAACACCTGAGCGTATAGCTGCTATTGCTAATACGCCTGTTCCTAAGACCCAATGTGAAGTACGTGCATTTATTGGTATTACCTCGTATTGTCGACACTGGATCCCCAACTATTCCTTACTAACAAAACCCCTCCTTTACCTGACCACCAAAGAAGTGCATGAACCCCTGCCTTGGACATCTGCATGCCAGCAAGCTTTTGAGCAATTAAAGACTGCGCTTTGCTCTGCTCCTGTGCTTGGTACTACTGATTACCAGAAGCCTTTTGTGCTTTACATACATGAGGCGGACGGTTGCGCGCTTTCTGTTTTAACACAGGGTTTTGGTGGTAAGCAAAGACCCTGCGCTTATTTTTCTGCGATGCTGGATAACGTAGCCAGAGCGCTCCCGAGCTGTCTGAGAGCTGCCGCGGCAGTGGCAGTTTCTATCAGACAATCGGCGGGGCTCGTTCTTGATACTGAACTCACAGTAATGATACCTCATGCTGTGGATACGCTTTTGAATAAGACAAAGACACAACACCTTACTAGTGCACGTCTGAGTGGATATGAACTAACCTTGTTTGCTCCGCACATTACCATCAAAAGATGTGCCACTCTGAACCCAGCCACGTTACTACCCCTCCCTTTGACGAGTAATGACCCAGATGTACATGATTGTGTGTACAGAACGGAAGAGGAGACGAAAGGTCGGGTAGACCTGACTGATGTTCCCCTATCTGAACCCCAAGGGGAACTATATGTTGATGGCTCTTGCTTCAAACTACCAGATGGCACCACCACTGCAGCAAATGCAATTACAACGTTACACACTATAGTTGAGACATCCCGTGTCCCATACCAATCAGCCCAAGCTGCGGAGCTGGTTGCTCTTCTTAGGGCTTGTGAGTTGAGTGAGGGACTGACTGTCAATATTTATACTGACAGCCAGTACGCCTTTGGGGTCGCCCATAATTTTGGACGCCTCTGGGCAGAGAGAGGGTTCTTAACATCATATGGATTACGAATACAGAATGGCCCATTGATACATAGACTCTTGTCAGCTCTAACACTTCCCAAAAGGTTAGCGATAATAAAATGTAGTGCCCACAAAGCAATAACAGATGATGTTGGTAAAGGGAATGCATTTGCAGATCAAACAGCTAAAGAGACAGCGAGATCAAAGATAAAAAAGATGTTTGTTGCAGGTCCGGCTAGGTGGGTCCCAGACAATGGAATGTTCGAGGATTCATTGGAAAGTGTCAAGGAGATACAAAGCGAGGCATCCCTAGACGAATTGGCAATATGGCAGGAGAGTACAGAGCGTCTGGATGAGGATGGGTGCAGGACTGATAAGTCCGAGAAACAGCGATGGATGTTACCTAATGCCTATGTACTTCCTGTGGTTACCATGGCCCATGGCCCAGCCCACATTATTGCCAAGGGAATATGTAAGGTGTTGGACCCAGTGTGGCAGAACGACAATATTTCCAAGGTAGCCACTCATTTAGTGAAACACTGTATGATTTGTATGACACATAATCCTGGGAAAGGTACTCTTACACCCTCTGGTAATTTTGCACCGCCTTCCTTCCCTTTCGAGGTTCTCCAGATGGAATTCATCGAAATGGAACGAGTCAACAATTTGAAGTATGTGCTGGTAGTGATTTGTGCATTCAGTAAATGGATTGAAGCTTACCCCACTAAAGAGAATATGGCTATGGCAACGGCGAAGGCACTCTTAAAAGGGTTCTTCCCGCGCTTTGGATTGTCACTTTGATTTGGAGTGACACCAGAAGTCACTTCAATTCCAAGGTCATCCAACTGGTGTGCGAAGGTCTGCACATCAAGCAGAAGTTTCAAGCAGCTAACCACCCCCAGTCAGCAGGGCTAGTTGAGAAATATAACGGCACTCTCAAGCTGAAGTTAGCAAAAATACATGATTGCGATGGCCAGATGCGTTGCACATGGCCTTGTTATCCACCAGAGCGACGGCACATTCTAGGACAGGGTTGTCACTGTATGAGGTAGTGTTTGGTCGGCCTAACAACATCTGGGGCATTCCAAGGCCAAAGCGCTTCTCTGAGATAGAGCACCCTTTGCTTATAGACTATCTGTATGAGTTAACTAAAGATCTTTGTTCTCTTCATCAGCGGATTCAGGAGACACTGCAGCCGGTACCAGAGGGGCCCAGGCATCAGCTACAGCCCGGAGATTACTTCCTCGTCAAGAACTTCCAGAGGAAGAGCAGCCTGGAGCCCCGCTGGAAGGGCCCCCTGTTGGTCCTCCTTGCCACTAGAACGGCAGTGAAACTCGACGGCCGGAAAAATTGGGTGCATGGTACTCATTGCAAGAAGATTCCTCTCCCACTCCCCTACGACAAGTGGGTGCTCAACGGCATTGCTGACCAAGAAGGGAAAAGGGTGCCCCGCTTTGTTCCCTTCTCTGACGCCCAGCTAAGGGGGGTGCAGACGGAAGCAGAGAGTGACGCCGCCCTGCTTGAGGCGGTCCCTCCGGAGATAAGGGCAGCCCCAGTTTCTCCCCCATCTGATTCACAGGCACCTGAGTCCCCCTGCCTTTCTGAGCCTGAGTTTCAACCCCTTTTTGTTGATGAAACAGTGCCTGGGGTTGACAGGTACAACTTACGCCCACGAAAGAATGACAGTGCACCAGAGGGACAGTCCAGGAGTGAGGGAAGGACTTGAGATTAGGGTGTAGGTACTATGTCTGCAGTGCCTGCATCAGATTAGGGTAAATAACACTGGTGCACTGCCTGAGACACTGGACAGGATCGTTGAGGGTACTTGCCCAGGAGGGAGGGTGCCCTATCCTGCAAGAAGAAGGATTTGTTTCCAGCAAGGGTGGCGATCGTGTGACCCCCATGAGGGAGTGCTTCAGAGCACCATTGTTGATAAACGATAGGAGCCTGCCAGCGAGGCTCTAAACGGACGCTGGGTAACTTGTGCCCCTCTGGTCGGTTGTATTCTTGTGGCTCCAGTTCTTAAGGCTTTTCTCATGTTCCTATTTGGCCGTGCTGTCATGGAAGAAGAACAGCCCCTAGCGGCACCACCACCAGGGCGGAGTAGTCCTGTGTGGTCTAGCTGGTCTATTAAGAGTAAGATAGTGATGGTAGTGTTCATCCTCATAGTAATGATAACACTGTTTGGAGTAGTATGGTATTTAGAAGAACAGCATCCTGTGCACACCTTGATAGGGACTACCCCAGCTCCACTTGAGCATCTGTTCGTTACGTTGCCCCCACATAAAGAGCGACATAGACAGACATATGTTGAAAATGCCTTCCTGCAAATGCTTCACCAGGTACATAATACGACGAATGCCACGAATTGCTGGGTATGTGGATTACTCCCCTCAGTTATGCACAAGAATGATTTGCTGGTATCTTTGCCACTGTCCTATCTAAGTAGTTGTGAGGCATGGTTCTTGTCGCTTTCCATGGTGTATATACATTATCATGCTTATGCTATGAATATGGCGGAGTCTGATTATGAGGCAGTGTTGGATTACATAGTAGCACACCAAGGTTATACACCTGGGACAGGAGGGAAGGAGTGTACCTTACATCCACATGCTTGCATGAATGTTTACAAGGGTAACAAAAACGCCACATGGCTGCAAAATGAATTGTTGGATTTTCAGGGGTATAATGTTACCGAATATTTTAAATGTTTCCATGCACGAAATACCACTGAAGATAAAGCCATGTGGTTTATATAGCAGCTAGTTTCTGTGTCGAAGGATCTGGGAATATTCCAGTGGGACTGAGCAGTTGCAACTATACCTATCGATTAAACACTACTATTAGCCCACCTTTGCTCACCCCCCTAATGTATACTTTGTTTGTGGGGAGCAGGCTTACACCTGGCTCCCTAGCGGATGGTCTGGCCGGTGTTATGTCTCTTTCCTTCTACCTCCTGTTTACATTGCACCGTCCAACTATCACAAAGACCATAGGCTGCAGCGGAGGAGTGTATATTTGTCCCGAGTAAGGAGAATTATTGACACAGCAGATATCGATCAAACTGATACTACTCTACAGCAATTCATGGATGCCATGAAGGGCATTGTGCCTTTCTGGGGACCTATGTATAACAGTGTCAGCATTTGTCGCCTCACCAGGGTTGTTGAAGGGGTCATCAACACTGCAGCAGGCATACTCACTAACATCACAGCTGAGCTTCAGGCTACAAGACTTGTTGCTCTTCAGAATCGTATGGTTTTAGACGTCATCCTTGGAGATAGGGGCAGAGCTTGTCGCGTCATAGGCAGCAGTTGCTGCATTTACATCCCAGATCACGCCCCTAACGTATACTCCGCTATCCAGAAGCTACACAGGCTTGCATCTGATATTCATCAGGAGAATGGTTCATGGTCCTTGACAGGGTGGTTTTGGGGTCTGATATCATCCTGGGGTTGGAAGATACTTCTTTTCCTAGTAGCTATTGCAGGTGTCATCTTCACGTGCTGCCTATGTGTCAATTGTCTTCTAGCATGCTGTACCTATTGTGTGAGTAAACTCACCCCTGCCCCTAAATTGCCAGGCCGTAATGATAAAGTCTCTAATATGATGATGCAGGAAGTACAGGATATGATGCAGATAGATGAGGGTATTTTTGAATACTAGAAATATCTTGCTATACGTATGTGGCTTATTTTCTTTGGATATAACAGTCACTATGCATTTTCTATTTTCCCTGTTTAGAATTGTAAAGACCCTACCTGCTAGCATCAATAAAGCATTTAGCCTCCCCTGCTAAAAGGAGGGTCTGTTAGATTTGAAAATCCCATTCTCGTTATATACTCGTTTTACGTTATATTAGGTTAGCAGTGTGCGGCTAAATGAGACACCATTCGTATTCACGTTATGTAACCCACTGAGTTATCCATGCAATGTGCGAGATTCAGTTAGCAAGTGTGACTCCATTTTGTATTTCGTAATCCCAATTAGGCTGTGTCTGTACCAGGCCTCACTATTCGTATTGCTTGCCTCAGCAGAATGCTGTATTCAGTTATTATTTTCTCTTTTGCTCAAGGTTGCCTTCTGACTTTTGCCCTTGCATACCTATCTTTGTGTGCAGCTCTGCTCCCACATTAGGAGACGCCGAAACCCAGCACGGCAACCTTGAGGTAGTGATAGTGTGTACCCATCTGGCAGGTGGTAGCCCATCCTTCTGTGCCTCCTTTGTTCATGTTCGGCCTAAGCCGGTAACTTTCCATTGTGGGCGTGGTTAGGAGGCCCTTGGGAGGAATGATTATGCGTTGCCGACTGTTGGGGGGCCAGTCCCTCGGCAGACATCTTCGGGTGCAGGTCAGATTGGACTCCTCTGCAGAGTATTGGTAATAAACAATTGTTTTGTATTCTCTACTGTCTGAACGACTCTTCATTTTGGGGAAGGCGATTAGGAGGTTGCAGAAAACCCAGGTGGCCCTTTTCGGGCCACTTCCTTCAGCGGGGGCACTGTGTTGGTGGCCTCCTTGCTCATGTTTTCGGGGGGTTGTGACAGCCTTTTGTTGATAGTTCTTCTACTTCCGGCATTTGGGCTGAGCTGGGGCCTTATTCATTGGATCCTTGTTTCCTAGGGAGGTTGGTTGTGGCCCTGCTGCTGAGTTGGGGGGTTGCCTGCTGTGCACCTTCCTGTGGGTCTCTGGTTTTCCTTTTTCTGGCCGTGGGTCACTGGCCTGGGTGTTGCGTGCTGTTGCTTGTTATCCTGAGCTGATTCAGCCTTCCTGTCTTGGTGCCTGGCTTTCTGGTGGCCGGCAGGGGAGGGGGTTCTTTCTCCGGTCTATGCGGCTGACTGGTCTGTGGTTCAGTCCACTGGCTTATCGGGTGCTTCTACGGACATCTGCGGGGTTGGGCACTTGGCCGCCCTGCTTCTCTGGTGTGCTTTCTGGCTCCCTGGTCCTGGTAGTCATGGCATGGGTCTTAGTTCCTGACAGTTTTTGGCCTGGGGCTCTGGGGCCTGTGGCTGTCTGCATCTCCAGTTTCTTTGTGGCCATCATTGGGCTTTGTGTTGGCCCTTCTATGGCTGGTGTTGGGCCTCGCTTGGGGTGGTTCCTGGGTGTTGTCCTTGCCCCCTGGGCCAGTTGGTTGGCTTGTTGTTGGGTTGAGGGTTTCCTCTTTCCTGGTTTGGGCTGGTTGCCCCAGTGTCCTGTTGCCCTTGTCCCGGCTGTTGGGTCAGGGGTGTGCTGGGGTTGGTCATTGTTATTGTTGTTTGGTGTGGGCTGCGGTTGGGTGTGTCATCCTTGGTTGGTGTTGTTTGAGGTGGGGTATTCCCTGAGGTTCCTGTTTGGTCTTAGGGTTACCAGGGTCTCGTGGCCTTGGGGGTCTGCCTCGCACCGTCATTGCTCCCCTCTGGGTTTTGGGTCCTGGTACAATTCGATCAGGTTCAGGGACTTGTGGTGTCCATCCCTTGGGGGTTTCTTTACCTGGTCCCGGTTTGGGGCCTGTTGTTTGCCTCTTTTCCTGGTGGGGGTTGTGCTTCGCTGGGTTTTGGCTGCTGGCTCTCCCCCTGTCTTTTCCTGTCCAGGTGGGATGTAATTTTCTGGCTGCTTGGTCCTCCTGGTTTGTCTTTGGGCTGCTGGGTTTCTGGCGCTCGTCAGACCTGCCTCCTTTCTAGGGCCATGGGTTGGAACAGCTGTGGCTTCGCTGGGTGATGTTCCAGTTGTTGAGACACGGTTTCGCCTGAGTTCTTTGTGATTGCCTCGGTCTTGACTTGTTGGCCTTTCTAAGTGCCACAGCTCTGGCTCCTTCTCCCTGGTGGTGCGTTGGCAATCATCCTGTGTCAGCACTGGTGGTCGGTGCTGGACATTCTTGGTCTGAAGCCAGGTCCTCCTCTGGGTTGTTCAGTGGCAGAGGTGTCCTCTGAGCTCTCTGGGGGCCGTGCCCATCAGATTGGTGGGGGGCTGTGCTTTGGTCATTGCTTTCTCCCTTCCTGTTTTTTTCTTTTTCTGGCTTGTTTTTTTTTTCTCCTCCTCGCGCTCTTGTTCCCTGGTTTTCTGTCTGGGGTTTGTGTGTGGGCATCTGGAGTGTGACTGTGTTGTCCTTCTTTGACTAGTCCTCTGGGTGTGTGCCTTGGCCCTGGTGGCAACCCTTCCCACCAGTTTTTGGGGATTTGTTGGATGTGGGTTTCACTGGTGGTGGTGGTGGTGGGGGTCCCTTTGTTGACCCTGTAGCTCTTTGTTTCATGGTTGGAACCAGCGACTTTGGGTGTTTCTCAGCTTCTGGGTTTTGTTGTGGGGACTTTTAGCATTGCTGGGTGTTCCTTCAGTTGTCTGCTTTGGAGTGCACTCTGTCGGTTCTGCTGCTGTGTCTCTGAGTCGGGGTTGAGGGGCACTGGGCATTGATGGTCCTGTGGCCCTGTGGGTGCCCTTGCCTGCTTTTTGAGCCCCGTTGGGTGATCGGTCTGTTGTGGTCATCCTTTGTGCCTGTCGTTTTGGTTCGCCTTTTCTCTCTTTCCCATCATGTGGTGTTGCCACTGTTTCCCTTCTGGAGATTTGCCTTTGGGTTTGGGGTCTCTGTTGTGGGCCTCCTGTCTGGCATTTGGTGTTGGTGTTCGTTGCCTTGTCGCCTTAATGGTGGTTTTCTGGGCTGGCTCCTTTCCGCTCGGCGGTTTGGGGCTTGAGGGCTCTGGGTGCAAGGGTGCCCTGCTTGCTGTTTTTCTGGGTTGGATGCCTCCTTTGGGCCTGTGGTGGCTTCTCCTTTCCCTTTGCCTCTGGGGATGGTCTCTCCAGCTGCGGTGTTGGGTCCTGGTTCTACCAATGTCATGGTTTTGTTCCTGTTGGTCTGTCCCTGATTTTGCTGGTGTTTCTCGCAGCTCTGGGTCTTCTTCCATCTGTGGACTCCTCGCAGTCCTTCAGTTGATAGCTGTCGCTGGGGCTTCCTTGGTGGGTGTTCCATCTCCGGTGTGGGGGGTTGTGTGGCGTGTGGCATCTTTCGCTGTGGTTGTGTGGCAGCACCGTGGGCTGTTCTGCTTTTATGTTCGCTGTGGTAATCTCCTGTTTGTTTTGTGGTGGTGCAACTCTTTTTTGGTTGGGAGTGTTGCAGGCTGTGATCTCCTGCCTGTGTTTTCCTGTGGTTTTCAGGTTTGCTTCACTTGGGATGCTACTTTCGGTGTAGTGTTCTGGGTGTTCTTTGGGGGTTCGGAAGGCCAGTTTTCTGGCTTTGGTATGCTCCATAAGTCACGATTGGGACGAGGACAGGAGGGACCTGGTGGTAATGTCCCATTACTTACCGGTAATCTTCATTACTCCTGGTCCTGCTGTCCTTGTCCCATTCATGACGCCCCTCCCTTCCTCCCCGATGGCCAGCCTTCCTGTTGGGGGCTTGGTAGTTTAGAATGAATGCTGGGTAAGTACAAGTTAAGTACTATCAGTGGGAGGAGGTGGAGTAGAGGATCCCAGCATTCCTTTGTTTTTTTGCTGTCTAGGATATGGTTGTTTCCATAAGTCATTAATGGGAGGAGGACAACCGGACCAGAAGTAATGAAGATTACTGGTAAGTAATAGGGCGTGAATTAGTATCAGTACTTAATTTGTTGAAGAATAAGTGCTAGGTTCCAATGTTTTGTGCAGGAGCCTGCAGCTAGTTCTATTCAATGTCAGCGTGCCAAATACCAAGGCATCTAGTTTTGATTTCTCCTCATGCCTCTTAAATTCACCACTAGACACTCCCTGCCTCTCTGCCTCACTCTGGCAGGTTCCCGCTTTCTCCCTTTGTCACGTTTTCTGACTTTTCTTTTCCTTCTACTATCCCACTTTTGTGTTTTTAATGTTCTTTCTCTAAGTCAAAGTCTGTGCCGGTCCCACAAATGAGCGCGATGGCCCCACCTGCAACCATTAGCTCAAATTAAACACTGGAAGATTTGCGTTGTATTTAAACCGGCCGTGACTGCAGTCTAAGTCTGATAAACACAGGGGCAGATTTACAAGCCCCTTGCACCCTTTTGCGTCACTTTTAACATGGGAAAAGTGACGCAAAAGTGGCGCAAGGGGCTTGTAAATCTGCCCCACAGACTGCAGCCTTAGACAATGTTTTTTCTTTGGCGCATCTGTGTGTCAACATACTTTGATGACCTTCTTTACATCTAGAATGTTATGTCTTTCAAGCAAACTATGCCAAAAAGCAAAGAGTGTACTTGTAACATTGAAAACAAGTGTAAGAATTGACTATTTCCTTACCCCACATTCAAAACTAGATTCATCTGCAATGCATACAGGTTATACAAATGTATTTTGTTTTAGAATCGTACGTGTATCATGTTTTGACTTGTATTTTTACATCAATTTTTTGTCATGCACTGTGTACGTCAGGCAAAAACAAGTTTTACGTGTGATTCTTTTTAAATGCATTGTTATTTTCAATTTTTGTATTATGAATCACACTGAATGAGTAGTTACTGTTCATATTTGTTAATTTGCTTGTGTAGAAATGTATAGGCCTGACAGGCGTGTGCCCATAATATATATTTGTACACGCCGTTCCATGTTTCTTCTTCAAAGTACCTAAATCATATATGCAAGTCCCTTGACTGCAAGTGCAGCCGAACATAATATACAGTCTGATTCCAAAAAGGAGGCCTCGAGGGGGCCATACTGCTTTAGCCTGCTATCTCAAGTTTCTAACACCACAGCATAAGGAAGTGAACACACTGCACCTTCAAGCAATAAGAGCTTAGCATAATGTGGAAACCGAACCTGTGTTAGCAATGAAAGAAGTTTACATTCTTTGTTCAAAAGAAAATGGGGCATATTCACAGGGACTTATCGCCGAGTTATCGCCACCTTAACGCATCAAAAGTGGAGATAGATTTAACGCCCCATTCACAAGCGGGTGCAAACTGAAGACATCGCCAGTATTCCCGCGATAACTGCCGCAAAATTTATCTCCACGGGTGACACCACCAACTAACCCTAATGAGATGCTGAGTAGGCGTTCCCGTGCAAAAACTCACGAAAACACCACAACACCACTTTCACAACGAACTGCCAGATCTGCGATGAGAACCAAAAACAGGCAATAAGCCGTGGTAGCAGCAGGGAATTAACACCTGCCTTCTGCTGGTGTTAAGCAGGACGACTACCTGCAGTAGAAAGGGAGCCCAGCCCAGAGCCACATCGGAAGACCCACAGATGCCATGGAGCCAATGATCATGCAGCTCGGAGACCTAAGAGGGCCACAACACCCACCGCCACCACTCCCAGGCCCCCCCGCCCCCGGACAAACACATACCGTGCACGACACAAGAGCCACAAAAAGCGCATGATGTCGCACAATGACAAAAAGAAACACACATGTGTGGTCAGAAGAACGAGAAACAGTCACTCATCATTGAAGTAACAACCAAAAACTTTATTGAAATACAACACAAAACACCAATGCGGAAGACTCATGTCGGGTCCGTCCGGGACAATCTTGATGTCACAGCCTGGAAAATAAAGCACAAAATCAGAACGTGTGTCATGCGCACATCAAAGGAGCGAGACACAGAGAATGAAAGAAAGGCAGAGAGAGAGAGAGAAAGAAAGAAAGGGAGAGAGAGAGAGAGAGAGAAGGAAAGGAAGGGAGAGAGAGAGAGAGAGAGAGAAGGAAGGAAAGGAAGAGAGAGAGAAAAGGAAAGGAAGGGAGAGAGAGAAGAAAAGGAAGGGAGAGAGAGAGAGAAGGAAAGGAAGGGAGAGAGAGAGAGAAGTAAAGGAAGAGAGAGAAGGAAAGGAAGGGAGAGAGAGAGAGAGAGAAGGAAGGGAGAGAGAGAGAGAGAGAGAAGGAAGGAGAGAGAGAGAGAGAGAGAGAGAGAGAAGGAAAGGAAGAGAGAGAGAGAGAGAGAAGGAAAGGAAGGGAAGGGAGAGAGAGAGAGAGAAGGAAAGGAAGGGAGAGAGAGAGAGAAGGAAAGGAAGGGAGAGAGAGAGAGAAGGAAAGGAAGGGAGAGAGAGAGAGAGAAGGAAAGGAAGGGAGAGAAAGAGAGAGAGAGAGAAGGAAAAGAAGAGAGAGAGAGAGAAGGAAAGGAAGGGAGAGAGAGAGAGAGAGAGAACGAAAGGAAGAGAGAGAGAGAGAGAAGGAAAGGAAGGGAGAGAGAGAGAGAAGGAAAGGAAGGGAAAGAGAGAGCGAGAGAGAGAAGGAAAGGAAGGGAGAGAGAAAGAGAGAGAGAGGGACACTTCCGCCCCCGCGCACCCAGGCACCACTGCTCACCTGCTGCCACCGGTGTGTCTCCAACCACGAGCCGGTATACACTGCAAGCCACCAGGTATGCAATCTGTAATCGAGGCCAGAGTCAATCATGGCAGAGTCCATCTCACTGCACACGGCAACAACGCCTGTCCGTCCCTGCGCACACATGCAGTCGCACCCTACCCCCTCCCGCCGGCCAGCGCTGGCTGTCCGCCCTTGCGCACCCAGGCCCCACTGCTCACCTGCCACCAATGGTGTGTCCACCAGTGGGCACACCACGTGCCCGTGCAAGCTCCAGACCCCGGTCCCGCCACCATGGCATGCTCCACATCATGCTGACCCGCACCGCGGCCCAGCAGGTCCCACACATGACGCTGAGTCCTGTGGCATCAATGGCAGAGACCACATAAGTGCACACGTCATCATCGCAGGCTGCACACCCACTCAGCAATTTCGGTGCCACTAACCCTGTGCAACCCAAGTCAGCGCCACGTGGTGGTAGGCCCGTGACAGCCGCAAGGCTTCGGGTGCCACTAACCCTATGCAACCCCAGTCAGTGCCACGTGGTGGTAGGCCCGTGACGGCCGCATGGCTTCGGGTGCGACTAACCCTGTGCACAACAACTCATGGGCCCTTTATGATTGAGAATCGTGGAACATCCGTCATCCAGTCACCTCCGGCAGTGGGGAATGTGACGTTGTCGGCTCCTTATATTGGCGGGGTCACATGGCCTGTGACGCCTGTGCCGGATGGGTGTGGTGTGTGTGCAAACCTGCCCTCAGGGAGTGGCCGTGACATGCTGACAACTAGACCAGTGACCTGCAGACCACTAGCGTGTAAACCTGCGACATGTAGCTATGTGGCCCCCCACTCGGAGCGTAAGCGGAGTGGTCTGGCCTGGCGCACGCCGGACCATCGCAGGGCGTGCAACAATGACTCGGGGGGCTCTGGGTGTGGTTCAGTCCATGTCCGGACAAGGAAGTGACTAATGCTTGTGTCCCTGTTGTAGTGTCTACGGCACCCGGAACGCAATCGGCAATGTAGCACACTGTGACTGGAATCCCACTAGATGAGCATCATTGACGTTAGGGGGAGTCACTGACCCTACATTCATCCACACATTCATACTTGAATGATGAAAGACATGACACAGCAGTGCGTTTCTGAATGTTTAATGCACATCCAGTGGAGTTTTGCAGCTGGAGCAGTACAGGGCCATGCCAACCCCACTTCACAATATGGGCCCGTGGAGGGCCAGCCAGAGTCCATCGGGGAATGACGAGTACAGTGGAAGAGGAAGAGTACAGTCTGCAGTCTGGTCGCCGTGTCATTGGTCACCAAACAGGATATGGCAGTCCATGTCACGGTCCAAGGTGAGTGCAGCAGAGTGTATCAGGGGTCAGTGGAAGGTCATGGGGCCACGTGCGGCACCAAGCAGCAACAGGCCAGGTGGTGGAAATGAATGCTAGTGCCTCCTTCTGATCTCAATCCCATCCACGTCCTCGGATGTGTGCTCTGCCTCACCTGTGGGTGGTGCAGTTCCGGCTGCGGCACTGTGTGCCACTGACACATCAGGGGCCGGAGGTGGATTGTCGGCCACACTGTGTGGCAGTGACACATCAGGTGCCGGAGTGGAAATGTCTGCCGCACTGTGAGGCACTGACACACCAGGGGGCGGAGATGTGGATGGTGTAGGAGCAGCAGCATTCATCTGCGCCACGCCTTGTGGCAGCAATGCCATGATGAGGATCTGCAGGGCATGGTAGATCCCAGCTACATTTTGCTGATGTGCAGGTGTGGCTGCCATCCTTTCCCCCTCCATCCGCACCATGTCCTCCATGAGCCTCCGCATGTGTGCCAGCTCAAGGCTGAGATCGCTGGAGCCACTCTGAGCGGACAGGTGTTCTTGTCTCCGAGTCATGACTCCAGCGATGTCAGCCAGGGCTCATTGGAGACCATGGAGCGGCCTGTGGGTGTCCGTTAGGGACTGGAGGTGGTCCCTGATGGGACTTAGACACCCATGGATGGCGACAAGTTTGGTAGCCATGAGGTCGAACCCCACCCGCACCTGCTCAGCCATCTCCCTCTGGCCCTCCAACACACGGCGTTGGAAGGCCATGTGTTGTTCGTGGGGGTCCTGGGAGACAGCTGGGGTTGTGGGTGCCTCCTGCTGGGTGGTTTGTGGAGTGGGTGGGGTCTCCTCGATGCAGCTGGGCTGCCCTGATCCTGGAGGTGATTGGCGGATGAGTTCAATGATGTCTTGGATGTCTTCGGTGTCGATGCTGGGGTTGTCCTCCTCGTCATCAGTGAAGAGTGGCTGGGACTGCTCTGCAGGAGGTGTTGACGGTGCCTCTGCAATGTGAAGGGGAGATGCTGTATTACAATGTATCCACATGTATGTAGCCGCATGGTACATGTTCACATTCAGACAGCATGGCAATGTACATTGTGACAGTCTGTAGATCAGGGCCATGATCCAGAGTCATTGTGGGTGTGCACTGTGCTCTGCTTGATTGTGCATGTGTGCCATTGTGGCCATCTCCCCCCATCCCCCCAGTACCTGGTGATTACTCACCCTGTTGCTGTTGTGTTGTGTCATGTCGAGCAGTGTCCACTCCTCCGACTCCTGCCACGGTCTCCACACTGATGACTGTCGACACCAGCTCCTCCATGTCATCCAGCTCCAGCTGTGGCGCTGGGCTCCCACCTCCAGTCTGCATTGCTGCCTTCTGGTTGCCTGCGAGTTTCTCCTTGGTTTTGCGCTTGATGTCAATCCATCGCCTCTTGACCTCGTCCATTGACCTCTTGTGCTCTCCGACGGCATTCACCTTGTCCACGATGGACCGCCATATTCCATTTTTGGTGCCCAATGACACGTTGGAGGTGACGGACAGTTCTTGATGGTGTTCCATCACCTCCGTGACCAGGATCCTATTCTCCTGCGGACCGAACCGCCTCTTCCTCTTCTTCTTGTCCTTGCTCTTCCCTGTCCCCGAGGTCCCAGGCTGGTCGTCCGGGGTGCTTGTGGGGTTCCGCTCGTCCTCTGCGCCTGCTCCGGCTGCCTCCACGGTGATTCGGTGTTGGTTATTTTGTGTTTGTGTGTTTTTTCTACTTTTGTAGTGATTTTCTCGCCTGCCGTCTGTGTATTGCAGGCCTGGCGCTGCTTATCGCTGATTTCCTCATCGCGGTTTGGCCCATCGCACGTTTTTTTGCGTTGGGGTTTGTGTTTTTATCTCCGTCGCGGTGGTTGTAATGCGGACATTGCCTACGTTTTCGGCAAACTATCGCATGGTACCGCCGTGTTGTGAATTCCACGTTAACACGGGGTTATTTTCCCGTGATAGACTGCGATGTGTAAAGTTGCGTTAACATTTTCTGGAGATGTTTAGCGCACGTTCTTGTGAATATACCCCAATAACTTCGAAGATACACAGGTAAAGGTTTGAACATTCACAAATCCATTCAACAACAACCCTAATGCAACTGTGTTAATATTAGTTGGGTGGGACAAACATCATTCTATAGAGCCGGACAATTCACTATTCCAAAACTGAACAACTTACAACATAACGCACAATGAATATATGACAGAGAAAGTACCAGGCGGACCAACACACTAACCATTCCGTTTAAATGAGCTGTGGCGTTGTGCATACCTTTAGGGTACAAACAAAACAGAATCGTCTGCTCCCATCAATGCAAGTGTTTCACAAAGTGTCTGTGTGGGGTGGCGGTGGTTACACGCCTTATGGGCATGGTTGCTGATTCAGGTAAATTACTTATGGAAAAAAAAACATTTATTGAGGGCAATCAATCAACAATAATGACTTTGTATAAAATTCTAAGTACACACAGGCTAATAATGATTCATCTTTCTTAAGAAATCAGAAATTCAGCATTCAGATTATGGGGCCGATTCCGATCTCGGCCGGCTTAACCGGATCCGATTCGGAGCCCTATTTCCCGACCGATCCGTACGCGCGTCCGGGCGAGCGAGTACGATGCGTATTCGCCGACCGACTCGTCCGGGTGTCCCGACCGCTCCGACCGACTCGATCCCGGGTTGAACCGCACCGACCGACTCGCACGGACACGACTCGCACCGCGCAATGGAGACGTTCCCCGGCCGGGTAAGTACGATGCGCGCTGCGAGCAGTCCGACCGAGCCGCGCACTCCGGCTCGAAAGAGCTGTCGGAGCCGTACTTTGGGGGTCCGTGTCGGACCCCCCTGTACGCGTAGCCACGCGAGTCGCACACAGGGGGGACACATGGGTCCCCCCTACCTGTGCGTGTACGGCGCGAATCGCTTCGCCGCGTACACGCTGGAGGGGGCGCCCTTGTCCGCCTCGCACCCATTGAGTCAATGGGAGCCCGCGTACGCGTTGTACGACAGGCTCCCATTGACTTCAATGGGAGTCCGACCGACTCGAGTTCGATGGCATACGTGCGCATCGTACTCGTTCGGTCGGACTGCACGGGTCCGATTCGGTCGGAAATCTCTCCGGGTCCGGCTCGGTCGGGGAGATTTCCGGCCCGAATCGGAATCGGCCCCTATGTAGGCATAATGCATTCGGGATATAACATGACGAAGTAGGCCTAGAGTGTCCCAGGTGCTGAATGCTTAACCTACGCCGCCTCTCCACTTTCTTTCGGAAGTCTTAATAACGTATACAAAATGTTGCCAAAGTAATTTCTTCTTTTTTGTTGCGGTTGCTCCACAATGAGTTGTTTACAGGTAAAGACTCCACATTCATTCAGTTTTGTTAAGTTATTTTTGGTACTCTTATGTGAGAACTGTCAGGTGGAAATAAAAGTTACCGAGACTCGTTGCACTGAAGGGTCAAATCGCACAGGATCAAATGTACTCTCTCACCTCGATTTCACTCCTCCTCAGTTCTCTCTACTACCCTTTACTCTCAATTCACCCTCACCTTTTAATCTTCCTACACCTCACTCACTTCCTTTCACTCTCTCACTTCTCTTCTTAATTCTCACTTCTCCATTTCACTCTCTCACATCCCTCAATACACCTGTTTCCTTTCACCTTTCCTCTCCCTTCTCTTCACTCCACCTCTCTTCCCACTCGTCCCTGTTCAATGTCTATCGCTTCTCTCACTCTTCCTCACTAATTACTCCTCTTGTTCACTCTCCCTTCACCAGTTCTCCCACCCTCACTTCTCCCATTCTTCCTCAATTCTGTTCTCTCTCTATTAGGTCTCCTTGCTCAATATTCAGTTATCCCTTTGCACTGCATATTCACTCTCCATCACTTCTCTCACCCCTATTCTTTTATCACCCACTCCCTGCTTGCCTCTTCCACAATCCACTTTACCTCTGAAGGCAAGATAGTCATTGTCAAACAATTTATTCTACTAATTAAACTATCATCAAATACAAAATGAAGTCCATTATTTTCATTTACTTTTATTTGTGTTGATGTTAGCCCATAGGCTATATTGACAATTCTAGAGGATATGCGAGGGTAGTTCTTAATGTAAACTGTTTTCAGGCCAGTGAGACTTTTGATCTATTGCTCTTTAATTTTCTTTGAGAAGAGTTGTTTCCTTTTCTGAAAGTTCAAAGTGCTATTTTTAAATGTTAGTCCTCGGGAATCCCAGGCATCAGACATGGTCTTGCTCCTCAGAGGACTATAAATATCTGGGATCTCAGATTTCTGAAACCGTTGATGATGCCAGAGGTTTGAAACCTTCTGGGATAACAAACATATAAGACACTCTGGGACCTCATATATTTAAAACACCCGGGCCTTTCGGATCTCGTAATCTCCCAGAAACCTCAGATTCCTGAAACCAATGGTGGTCTCAGAAATCTTAAATCTACCGGGCTATTATGGCTCAGATACACCCTGGAACGTCAAATGTTTAAAATCCTCTGCTACTTCAGCCCTCTGAATCCTTTCAGGACCACATATTTCTGAAACTCTTCGACTTCCAAGACTTTCCGGGATCTCAGACATCTGAATTTATGCAGCCACTTTTCTACTTCAAAGAAAGTTTTTGAATTAGTGACAACAATGTGTATTCATCCTCTGAAAATTTCAAAGGCAGTAAAAATCTTCATCAAATTTAGCATGTAAGCGTGCACTTGGAGAGTTTAGTTAAAGGCAATTTAAAAATCGATTCAGCATAGACATTGCATTTTATTCTAAACCGTGTAGCTGGACTAGATCAATAGACCCATTGGCAGGTGGTGCGCTATGCCGGGGGAGCATGCCGGACTTCTCAATTTCTCCTTCAACCACAAATAAGGCACACACTCAGGGGGAATATGCACAACAGTTAGAAATGTATTTCAGTTACGCATTTTGACTGCGAACAGTCTTGGTCACACACTGAATTGATGCCGACACCACCTTAACATAGGTTGTTTGAAACGGTGCAGAGACAGAATATCGAGTACAAAATATCGAGTTGCACAAATATCGAGTTATTAATATTGTGGGTCAGAAATATCGACAGCAAGAATATTGTGGTCAAGAATATCGACTTAAGGTGGGAAATATTGTTTTTAAAAATAACGTGTTAAATATCGTTTGAAAAAATATAGTTAAAAATATCGTTTTTTATTATTGTTACGTATTTTAGTGTATATTTTATATGTATGTGATATATGTTTTTTTGAACAAGATTTGTTTGTATTTTTAATGTGTGTTAAATTTTTAGTAGTTATTAATTTTTTTTAATTTGAATTTTGTGCTTTTAGTCCCGTAGCAGGTTGTGAGTTTAAAGGTGAATAGGGTGGGAATTAATTTAATTATATTACATTTCTTAATTTTTTTTTGTGAATTTTGCGTTTTTAGTTCCGTAGCAGGTTGTGGGTTTTTAGGGAAATAGGATGGGAAGCTATTTAATTATATTAAATGTATAATTTTTTTTTTTGCATTTTTAGTTCCGTAGCGGGTTGTGGGAATAGGGTGGGATGAAAGTTAATTATATTTAATTTATTGATTAATTTTTATTTATTAATATTTGTTTAATTGAGATGTTATAGCGTTAAATGTGTAAATTAATTTATTATTAATTAATTAATTATTAAGTGGTTGTTCATTAATTTTAATTAATTAGAGGTAATTATTTATGGTAAGTGTGTAATTAATTTTAGGTGTGTGTTGTGGTGTTTATAGGTGTAAATGGTGGGAAAAAATGTATTATTAATTTAGGAATAAATAATTGGTTGTTAATTAATTTTAATTAATTAATTTGTAATTAATTTTGGTAATTGTGTAATTAATTATATTTCTATGTGGTCATTTTTATAGGGGTAAAGGGTGGAAGTAAATTATTTTTCATTGATGAATTAATAATTAGTTGTTAAATAATTTTAATTAATTAATTGCTAATTAATTATGGTAATTGTGTAATTAATTTTATGTGTGTGTTGTGGTGTTTATGGGAGTAAAGGGTAAGAAGTGATTTGTGTTCAATTAATTAATATATAGTTGTTGATTAATGTTAATTATTTGATATTTATGTTGGGTAAATGTTTATTTTTTGTGTTTTGTTTTTACTTTTAAAGGGGTAAAGGGTGGGTATTTAATAAAACTTTGTTATTTAATTATTAGTTGTTAATAGTAATAGTTTTTCTTTAAAAATAATATATAATTGTGTTTTATTATTTTATAGTTTAATTTAGGTGTGGGTTGTGGATATTAGAGTGTTAAACAGGGCCGGACTGGCTACCGGGCGTTTTGGCATGCTGCCGAGCTGGGGGCAGATTTCGTTGGTGGGGACCTGCGTGTGCTGAACGAAATTCGTTTTGCTTTGTTTATTTCGTAGCACACGCAGGTCTCCATCAACGAAATTAGCCCCCACCGCAGTGACATCAGCCCCCAGCTCGGCAGCATGCCAAAACGCCCGGTAGCCAGTCCGGCCCTGGTGTTAAAGCTTGTGTACTCAATTAATGTTTATTTTTTTTAATAATAAGATGTTTTTGAATTTATTATTAATTATGTTAATTATGGAAATAAATGTAATTAAGGGGTCTATTACGATGGCGGTTGGATTTCCACCACCGGGCCGGCGGTGGACATCCGCCCGCCATCGCAACCAGGAAAACCGCCGGTCACATTAGGATGGCGGTGGTGACCGCGGCGGTGGGAAATTCCGACCGCCGCTTTACCGCTGGTTGCCATCCGCACTCCTGCCTGGCGGACGGAGCAGGACCGGGATAATGGTGGCGGCGCAGAGCAGGCTCCGCCGGCAGGATTATGATGCCGGCGGTAGGCAGCCTTTTCTCAGCGGTCAGACCGCCATTGAAAGGCATGCAGTGATTGTCTTCCGGGGGGGTGTGGGTGCACTGGGGGGGTACCCATGGTCCCCCCCTACATTTCCCTGTACCAGGTGGCAGGCACTGTGCAGTGCCTGCCACGCAGTGCAGGGAAATGCAGGACATGCTCCTTTCGGCATTGCGGCGGTGCTGCGGGCAGCAGCACCCGCCGCAATGTTAATGCCCGCGATCCATCCGCCGCGGTCAGATTTCGACAGCGGTTCATCGTAATTCGACCGGCGGTGATGTCGCGGTACATGCGGGAGGTCTTTTCCCGCTACCATGGCGGTCGGGGAGGTTTCCCGACCGCCATCGTAATAGGCCCCTTAGTGTTTTGTTAGTGGTGTGGTATTAACGGGTATGAAATGAAATAAATACATTTATGTTTTAAATTAAAAAACGTTAATATTTGCTACTTTCAAATAATTATTGTTTATAAATGTATTTATTAATTTATTTTATATATTATTTGTTTGTTTTTGTTATATGTAATTAATATTATAATATGTGTTCTTTTTATATGTTTAATAGATTTACATTTATATTTTTTAAATATTGTTTTTTTATTTTTCTGATTTTTTAAATTTTGTAATATATATATATTTTTAAACTGTTTAAGTGTTATTAGTAATTTTTGTTTCTCTGCTATCCAACACTTTCCCTAATGTTTCACTCACTGGAGTGGGAATAGTAATTTTTACCTCTTCGCCATCCAGCACTTTCCCTACTGTTGCATTTACTAGAGTGGAAATAGTAATTTTTACCCCTCCACTATCCAGCACTTTCTCTAATGTTGCACTCACTGGAGTGGGAATAGTAATTTTTACCCCTTCGCTATCCAACACTTTCCCTACTGTTGCACTCACTGGAGTGGAGAATAAACATTTTTACCCCTTCGCTATCCAACACTTATCCTACTGTTGTATTCGGTGGAGTGGGAATAGTAATTTTTATCCCTCCGCTATCCAACACTTTCTCCACTTTTGCATTCTTTGGAGTGGGAATAGTAATTTTTACCCCTCTGCTATCCAATACTTTCCCTACTATTGCACTCACTGGAGTGGGAATAGTAATTTTTGCCCCTCCGCTATCCAACACTTTCCCTACTGTTGCACACTTTGGAGTGAGAATAATAATTTTTACCCCTTCGCTATCCAACACTTTCCCTACTGTTGCACTTACTGGAGTGGGAATAGTAATTTTTACCCCTATGCTATCCAACATTGTCCCTACTGTTGCACTTGCTGGAGTTGTAATAGTAAATTTAATTCCTCCGATATCCAACACTTACCCTACTTTTGCACTCACTGGAGTGGCAATAGTACTTTTTACCCCTCCGCTATCCGACACTTTCCCTACTGTTGCACTCTTTGGATTGGGAATAGTAATTTTTACCCCTTTGCTATCCAACACTTTCCCTACTGTTGCACTTACTGGAGTGGGAATAGTAATTTTTACCTCTCCGCTATCCAACATTTTTCCTACTGTTGCACTCACTGGAGTTGGAATAGTACATTTAATTCCTCCGCTATCCAACACTTACCCTACTTTTACACTTACTGGAGTGGGAACAGTAATTTGTACCCCTCCGCCATCCAACACTTTCCCTACTGTTGCACTCTTTGGAGTGGGAATAGTAATTTTTTCCCCTCCGCTATCCAACACTTTCCCTACTGTTGCTATCACTGAAGTGGAATTAGTAATTTTTAGCCCTCCGCTATCCAACACTATCCCTACTGCTGCATTCACTGGAGTTGGAATAGTAAATTTAATTATTCCGCTATCCAACACTTTCCCTACTTTTGCACTTATTGTAATGGGAAATGTTAGTTTACATTTTATTTAATAGTTTAATGTTTTACTTTATTATAGAATGTTTTTATTTCATTTTAAATTATTGATATATATATATATATATATTATTTTAAATATTTTTAAAGTTTAAAAATTAAATAAAGGTAATAGTTAATAAATTATTTTTAAGTAAATATATGTATATGTATAAATTATTATCTTTGTGTGTTTATATTTTTTTAATTAAGTTTATTTGTTATATTTAGTTAAAATGTATATTAAATTTAATTTATTTTGTTAAAAATAATATTATTATTTAATATATATTTTATTTTATACATATTTTTAAATCGATATTTTTTACATCTATATTTTTTATCTCAATATTTTTGAGTCGATATCATTGTACTTACCTGTTAAGGTATGGGAGTCAATATTTTTGTAGTCGATATTTTTAACTCGCTATTTAGAACATCAATGTTTGTGACATCGATATTCTATCAGAGAACCGTTTGAAACATAGAAAGTGGGCTAAAAAACAGTACATGTTAGTTTTGTAACTACTGAGGCGGCCATCTTGGAACATCTTAATGTGTACAATAAATTATACAAATAGTACAAATAGAGTGCTTTTGTCCAAACTGTATAGCGTATTCATGCATGTTGAGAGAAAACCAATTTTATATTGTATCAACCAAATGGTTATAGGCTCTCCCCCTGAAGGTTGCGTTGTATAGTACCGAAAATGGTCTCCAATACAGCGCTGTGCCGTGTAGGGCATATAAAACGTCACACATATATATATAATGAAATAATATCATCAATGCGATGTTGTCCATCAAATTAAGGCAAGGCGACGCATACCCCCTACCCCCGTTGGCTGTGATATAGCGTGTCTGTTTTGTTAGCGAGTAGTAGACACGAATTCAAAGCCAAGTGGCTTGTGTATGAATCCGATGTTGATGCAAATAGCATATACACTATGGGGCAGAGTTACAAGAAACTGACGCATCTCTAGAGATGCGTCAGTTTCCCTGCGCCAGCCTCGAAACCCTTGCACGACCATGGATGCACCGTATTTACAATACGGCGCACCATGGCCCAAAGATTGAAAGATGCGTCAGAAATTCTGACGCATCTGTTGGCGCAAAAGTAAATTTTGCATTGCTGGAGTCGAGTCGCAAGCATGACGCAACTCCAGCAATGCATGTTGAGGCCTATTTTCATGACACTGCATCACTCCTTACGCCTTCTTCAAGCACACGTAAGGTTTTAACGCAGTGGTGTCCTAAAAGCGGTGCAGTGAAATCTTGTAGATTTCACTGCGTCACTTTTACGAGGCTTTCCTGAGTGGGGACTCCCACCCTGCATACATTATAAGTGACGCAAGTATAATGTGATGCACTGCTTTACAACCTGACACATCTCCCTAGATGCGTCACATTGTAAATTGCGAGCATTTTGTACGCCGCCGCTGCGTCACAAAAGTGATGCAACGGCAGTGCAAAAGTGTCGCAAGGGGCTTGTAAATCTGACCCTTAATATCTGACCACATATAAACCGCAGTGTAAGCGCCTAGTGGCTATATGTAATAACTGTCTGTAAGGTCTGGGTGCCAAAACACAGTATTCATTTCATACATGCAGTGAATTCAAAACAGGAAGAAAGAGGGGGCAAGAGGAATTGCCCTCTTTGGCACAAATCCTTTTTAAACCGGATGCAACAATTGGGGGGCTAACTTGGCCAATCTCCCTGCCAAAATACTCATAAAGATTTTATAGTCTGAATTTAACAGGGGGATTGGACAATAAAAACCTGCCTTCCAAGGGTCCTTGGCTGGTTTTAAAACCAAAACACTTGTGGTCTTCTTCCATGAATTTGGGATCCATCCTCCCTGCAAGTAGATTGAGTTAAATAGTGATTCCCATTCTGAAATAATTTCTTCCGTTAGGATCCTATAGAGTTCTGAGGGTATTGCATCGGGACCTGCAGCCTTTTCCCTCTTTAATTGTAGGAGGTGAATCCTAATTTCCCCCTTATCTATTGGGACGTCCAAGCATTTTCTACCTTCCCTTGTGAGCCCCGAAAGCACTACACTTTCCAGCCAAGCTCTAATCCTCTTTGGTTTAGGATGGACCTCTTCCGTATACAACTCAGCATTCAATGATACCAAGAGGATCACACAAAACGAATGAGAGGCAACAAAACCACAGTCAGTTCTGTTCAGTATAAAACAAAATTTCCAATAAGCTCAACAAGTTAATCCATAACTTCCAGTTTTGTTAGAATATTCTTTTTTTATTCTTTTAGTTATTCTGATATTCCTCTTTAATCTTTTCAGACTTGAAGGTTATGATACATACAGATGCAACCAGCGCGTTTTGCCCCAGACAAGGGCTTCTTCAGGGCTCTATAGCTACTATGTAGCTACCGATCAAAGTAAAGGTAGCAAGAGTCCTCCATAGATTCCAAGTTCCTCGTCACCTTCAACAGAGAGTCCTCCAAGAACTGCAGTCACACACTTGAGAATTATTGGATTCCAATCTTTTCGGTCAGACCATGTGTCCTTTTAGTTACAGCAATCTGCATGCATGTAGACATCCATGGCCCCAACAACAAGAGTACTTATTTCGGTGACACCATCCGGCCTGCCACGTTTCCATTCAAGCCAGTCTGATACCAAGAGGCCCTGCATTTCCTCAGCCTTGTTTGTAACATCTCCCTGCGAATTGATTACCAATTCCCTTATGAAGTTTCGAGACCTCTCAACCCTAGCCTTCCATGCTAGCAGTGCCCTCACTTTCTCCCCGTATTCAAATTGTTTCATACACCCGGCTTGCCATCACTCTCGCACTTTGCTTCCAATTTGATCTTATAATTTAACCTGGCCTCCTCCAACTTGCTTGATAATCTCTCTCTGTCACTATTGGAACTTGCGTTTTGCTGCTGCATCTCGGCTTCCAATGTGCCCACTCTTTCCTCCAATCTATTGAGTTCAACTCTTTCAGCCCTATTTTTGTCATATGGCAGACTTTTCAACACCCCTCTAATGTAAGCTTTAAACGTATCCCAGATTATATCCAGCGGGGCCGATCCAGCACTGATTAAAAAGAAAACTACACTAGCTATTTTCAGAGTTGCGACTACCTCTGGATCCAGGAGCATCGCCCTTTTTAACATCCATCTTGCATTGTATTGACCTCCAAAACACTTAAGTGTCATGCTGACTGCCGCATGGTCTGAAATATGCCCTTACAACAGGTTAACTTCTTTTATTTTCCCGGCTAAGGCTTTATCCATAAAAATATAGTCTATTCTAGAGAAGCGGCCATACTTCTTGCTGTAAAACGTATAGCCCCTTCTTGAAACCTTTAAGTATTTCCATATATCTACAAAACCTATATACTGCAGCATGTTTTTAAGGGCTTGTCTCATCCTAGGGGCTAGGGCATAGTACGTCCTGGTAGATCTATCTAAAAGAGGGTCGGGGGATTAAAATCTCCCCCTATAATTAGCGGTATTGTAACCTCCACTAAGTTCCACTCAAGATTTATTATATTTTGGGGATCATCAATCAATCAATCACAGAATTTGTAAAGCGCACTACTTACCCGCGAGGGTCTCAAGGCGCTAGGGAAAAAAGGGGGGGGGTGCTGCTACTGGTCGAACAACCAGGTCTTGAGTAGCCTCCTGAAGGTCAGCAGGTCTTGGGTCTGTCGTAGGCTTAGTGGAAGGGTGTTCCAGGTCTTGGCGGCGAGGTGGGAGAAGGATCTGCCACCGGTGGTAGTTCTTCGAATGTGAGGGACGGTGGCGAGGGAGAGGTCGGCGGAGCGGAGTTGGCGGTTGGGGACGTAGAAGAGGAGTCGTCTGTTGAGGTAGGCTGGGCCAGTCTTGTGGAGTGCCTTGTGTGCGTGGATGAGGAGTTTGAAGGAGATTCTCCTGTCGACGGGGAGCCAGTGCAGGTTCCTCAGGTGGGGGGTGATGTGGCTGTGGCATGGTACATCGAGGATCAGGCGTGCGGAGGCGTTTTGTATGCGTTGCAGTCGCTTGATGAGCTTGGCCGGGGCTCCCGCGTAGAGGGCGTTCCCATAGTCAAGTCTGCTACTGACGAGGGCCTGGGTGACTGTTCTTCTTGTGTCTGTCGGGATCCACCTGTAGATCTTGCGAAGCATGCGGAGGGTGTTGAAGCAGGAGGATGAGACTGCGTTGACTTGCTTGGCCATGGAGAGCGTTGAGTCGAGGATGACTCCCAGGTTGCGTGCGTGGTCGGTGGGTGTCGGGGCTGCTCCCAGCGTCGTTGGCCACCAGGAGTCGTCCCAGGCTGAGGGTTGGAGCCGAGGATGAGGACCTCTGTCTTCTCCGTGTTCAGTTTTAGTCGGCTGATCTTCATCCAATCGGCGACGGCCTTCATTCCTTCATGGAGGTTGGATTTGGCGGCGAGGGGTCCTTGGTGAGGGAGAGGATCAGTTGAGTGTCGTCGGCGTAGGAGATTATGTTGAGGTCGTGCTGTCTGGCGATGCGTGCGAGCGGGGCCATGTAGATGTTGAACAGTGTTGGGCTGAGGGACGATCCCTGGAGTACGCCGCAGATGATCTCGGAGGCTTCGGATCGGAATGGTGGGAGGTGGACTCTCTGGGTTCTGCCGGCGAGGAAGGAGGTGGCCCATTCCAGGGCCTTGTCTCGGATCCCTGCGTCGTGGAGGCGTGCGCGTAGAGTGCGGTGGCAGACAGTGTCGAAGGCGGCGGAGAGGTCCAGCAGGATGAGGGCTGCGGTCTCACCGTTGTCCAGCAGGATCCTGATGTCGTCGGTGGCGGCGATGAGGGCAGTCTCAGTGCTGTGGTTGCTGCGGAACCCCGATTGGGATGGGTCCAGGATGCTGTTTTCTTCGAGGTATCGGGTTAGCTGTTTGTTGACGATCTTCTCGATGACCTTGGCTGGGAACGGAAGCAGGGAGATGGGCCGGAAGTTCTTGAGGTCTCTCGGGTCCGCCTTGGGTTTTTGAGTAGGGCGTTGATTTCTGCGTGTTTCCAGTTCTCTGGGAAGGTCGCGGTCTCGAAGGAGAGATTGATGACGTTGCACAGGTGGGGTGCGATGGAGCTGCTGGCTTTGTTGAAGATGTGGTGCGGGAAAGGGTCTGACGGGGAGCCGGAGTGTATTGTGCTCATGGTCTTGATGGTGTCCTCGATGTTCACGCTGGCCCAGGCTGGCAGGGGGTCGTGGTCGATGGTGTGCGGCGGGTCTGGTGCATCGATCTTAGTTGGGGCTGTCTGGGTGTTGAAGCTGTCGTGGATGTCGGCGATCTTGCGGTGGAAGAAGGTGGCGAGGGAATCGCACAGGGGTTGCGACGGCGGGATGTCGTTGGTGTTGGAGCTGGGGTTGGAGAGTTCCTTCACGATGTTGAAAAGCTCCTTGCTGTTGTGTGCGTTGTTGTCGAGGCGGTCTTTGAAGGAGATTCTCTTGGCGGACTTGATGAGGTGGTGGTGGTTACGGATGGCGTCTTTGTGGGCTTCGTGGCTGTCCGGTGTCTTATCACTGTGCCATTTCTTCTCTAGTTTCCGGCAGGTACGCTTGGAAGCTAGGAGTTCCGAGGTGAACTAGCTGGCTCTTTTGGTGGTGTCACTGTAGGTGAGTTTTTCAGCGGGGCGAGGGTGTTGGCACAGTCGTCCATCCATCGTCTGAGGTTGCAGGCAGCGTCGTCGGTGTTGGATGGGTCAGAGGGAGGGCTGAGAGCGAGGGTTGCCCGAAGTTGGTCTTCGGTGACTTTGCTCCAGCAGCGGCGTGGGATCTGTTGGGTGCGGTGGTGTGTGGTGGGTTTCTGGAAGGTGAAATGGATGCAGCGGTGGTCGGTCCAGAGGAGTTCCCTGGTGTGGCTGAAGGAGACGTGGGAGCTTGAGGAGAAGATGGGGTCAAGCGTGTGGCCGGTGGAATGGGTCGGTGTTGTGACGAGCTGGCTCAGACCGAGGTTGGCAAGGTTGTCGATCAGGGTGGTGGAGTTTCTGTCGTTGTTGTTCTCCAGGTGAAAGTTCAGGTCTCCGAGGAGGATGTAGTCAATAAAAGACAACACACATAAACTCTGAGTCATCACATCTCAGGGTTGCAAGACCCACCTACCAGAGTTTTCAGCTTTTGAAGACATCACCTCAACCCCGGCTCCCCTCCTTATCAAGATGGCCACCCCCTTACAATGCATTGTCTGCTCTGAGAGAACATAACTTTCTATTCATCTAAATTTAGAGAAGAGGGCTCAGCTCTCGCTGGCCATTAAGTGAGTGTCTTGTATAACAATAATGTGGGCTAAGCTATCTTCTAAATATCTCGCTACCAGTCTCTGCCAATTTTTAATTCTGAGGCCATTTACATTCCACGCTATAAATAATAGCTCCCTACTACTCCCCATCATCATCTGAGGATATGAGCCCCTTACTTAGATATATAATCTCCGGCTGAGCGGTTGACCATATTTGGTTAGGTGACATTGAAGACTTATGTTTATTTTTTCTCCCACTGCTCCCCACCCTGTGCACTACCCTACCCCCATGTCCCCCACCAACCAACCCTGGAGAACCCTCCCATAGCTAGCAGGCATGGACTGCCTGATGATCTTCCCTGCGGAGGATTGTTTATACTCAAGTTAGCTTAGCTTTGATGGCCTCCCCCTGCCCCCCAACACACTTTATCTTAGCAAGATTCAGGAGCCTGCCCCCATTTTAATGGCTTCAATCAAGGCATCTGCTTCTTCCACTGTTCAGTAGTTATGCATTTGGTTATCCCACATAAACTGGAACATTGCCGGGAATTTCAGTTGGGCTTTTGCCCCTAACTTATGCAGTTTCTCTATTCTTTTACCTAATTCCTACTGCTTCTATCTATTGCCCGACATACGTCTGATCTAATCAAAAGGGAATAAGGACCAACTGTGAAAGGGCCATTCCTGAAAGCTGTGCACAGTATAACCTCTTTTACTGAATATGAGAGGAAGTTCACTAGAATTTTTCTTGGCTTCGGCCTGTTGGGGTTCCTTTTAAAGGGGTCTCTATGCGCTTGTTGTATCTCCAAGTCAGGATTGATGTTGGGCCTATCTTTCAGAGCCGTATCGTGTAGCATCTTGATTATAAAAGCCTTACTATTGGAACACACCTCAGCCTCTGGAACATTCAGGAACCTAAGGTTGTTCCTCAATGAATGATTTTCAATCCTCTCAAGATCTGCCCTTAATCCTTGGTTCTGTTTTGCGAGCAGACTTATCCCAGAGGAGTTTTTTATGATATCTTATAAGACCTACCTCCTCTTCTAATGCTCCAGTCCAAGCAGCCATTTCTTCTAGCTTTTGAGCGACGGCGGCACAAGAGGCTTGTATGTCTGCCTGATTGGACTCAGATATCTTGAACCTGTTCTTCATCTCCTCCTTTAATACTAAGATGATAGAGGCCAATCACTCATCCAGTTGTCCATATTTGTCTCCCTAGCCTCAGTCGCGTTTTGTTGATCCCCAGTCTCTGATCTCGGCTTATCCGATACTACGAGGACCTCAAAACTATTATGCGTAGAGATCTGGACTGCACTTCTTAGGTCATCCCGGTTACCGAAGTCTACTTTGATGCCCATGTTCTTATTTTGAGGGGTGTCTCCGCTACTCAGAGGCAATTTACTAGTGACTTTCATGCTAGATGTCCTCTGAGTTACCCCCCCACACACTTCTCTTTTTTCCTTTTGTAAGGTTGGTAAAGTCAGATCTTTATAAATGAATTTTAGGGAGGGGGTCACCTCAATCTGGAGGGGCGGGATACTTTTACCCCTTCCCCGTGGGCTCTTCCCTGACAGTTTTGCAGACTTTCCCAGTTTCCCAAGTTTCACCACAGTAAACTCCGTTTCTGCTGCCTTACTGGGTAAATAATTCTGCCCCCTCACAACCTCCTTAGCACATGGGGCGACAAAAACTGGGGGACATTCAAGCTCAAGACTTACCCTCGATGCTGTTGTAACTGCTCTATTGCGCAGAGTGTACCTCAAGACTTACCACTGAATTTAGTTGCCTTCTCTGAGGGCGAACTGCTCCTCTTCATAGGCAATGGGCATTGAACCCACCGGACTTCTTTTGCTGCATCGAAAATGCTCCGTCAGTTATTTTGCTGGAGCTGTAAACTGCAAAGTGTCTCCAGGATTACTGCTGCAGCCTGTGGAAGGTTCTCCTGCCCTTTTTGTCGACTTGTGCTGCCTCTGCCACTACAGACCCTGGTCTGCACACAGGCTGCTCGGCACTCCTGCAGCTCCCTCTGGGCTTCTTCCCAGTATGGGATTTCCCCAGCCTTGCAGCTAAGTTCGGCTGAAGACACGCCAGAGGGCAGCCAGAGCAGGAACATCGATGATAGAGGGCGGGATGTTGTGTACCGGTAAGTGCCAAGGGGGGGTGGCAAAAGGGGAGGGGGAGGGAAGCCGCCGACATGGAAAGAAATGCTTTCCTCCCGGGTGCTCGCGGCCGTTTAGGTAGCGGCCGCCATGTTCCCCTTGCCCCGTCTTCACGGCATCACCATGATTATTATCATTAATTAACACATTGTGACCATCAATTTATTGTTTGTTGCTGCTTTGTGCTGTTCATGTTCACCCTGCAGATGACAAAGGGCTCATACCTTCCTTATAGTTAGTGAGGAGAGGTGGTGCCCAGATAACAATTATCATCCCTGACAATCCCTCCACTAACCATCCAATAAAAACACTTTCAAATCCAGATCTTCTGCCTACTTTATCCAATTCATGTGTGAAGAAAGATTTTATATCTTCAGCCACTACCTTAACAAATACCTGTAACTTCCTTATTTCATTAATGTCTATTTCTTTTGAAGATTGCTTAGAACTGATCACCAGTTGCATTCCTTCTGGTTTTACAGATGAGCCAGTTCCGGCCCCCCTTTGGAACAAAGAAAAAGACCAGATACCAGATAATGTCTTATCTAACAAAAATCATGCATGCATCCCTGTCAACAAGCATGTTTCCTTAGCCCTTCAGACATGCTATTGCCCGTCCTCTTCGAGCAAAGCCTTCTTTGGATACTATAAATCATAAAACTTCAGTCCTATTTGCCTCATGTCTTACATCTCCTAATTTATTGAGAGTACAGTAAATGTACAACTTCATCATGATACTGAAGAGTGTCATGGCGCACAAGATCGGTAAGCAGGATTCAGAACTGGTCAAAGTATTGAGCAGGTGGTAACATCCGTCATGGTCAATCTTCAAATGATGGCGGATAGGGGCAAAGAGGACTTTTATTTTTTCTGGACCTCTCTGTTGCCTTCATCTTCTTGCCTCCTTTTGGACTCAAGGGCATAGTTCTAGCTTGGATCACCTCTTTTCTCTTAAACAGATCTAAATCAATGCAGGTCAAACTGTATCACTGCTCATCAAAACTTCTCCAATGGGGAGCTCCCGAAACTATAATCTCTTTATTGTTGAATCCTTTATTGTTAAACCTCCCCCTTTAATATATGGACAGAAAATTAAAAATAATCTCTGCCTTTTAGCCTCTCCGTTACCGAAGTTTCAAGTGAAGCCATATTTGTAGGCCAAGGACACCCACCTCATCTGTCAACTTTCCAACAATCCCTCTGAAAACACATCTTATCTATAATTATTTCTGGAAACTATTCAAAGTTGGATGAAGGCATACTTTCTCAAATTAAACACCAGTAAAATCTTTAGCAAGATAAATAGATGGGTATCTTCTGGATGGCTTCCTCACTGAGCCCATGTCCTGAGCCAGTGCCCTTCACCCTTGATGTTGGCATCATAATTGACTCTAAACTATCACTAGAGCTCCAGATGGACGTGGTAGCAGAATTCAATTGTTCCCCTTTATAACAGAAATAGGACATATTTCCTTATCTATCAGTCTCTCACAAAGTGATTGTAGCCAATGCTTTTAATCAGTAAATCTGCCAAAACCTAGTTCTCCTTTGTCTCACTGGAATACACAAATGCCAATTGCCAATTACATCCAATCATGTCACCTAGGATACAGGGTGCAGGCACCAAATTGTTAGGACAATAAAATGCTAACTTTCTAAAAGTAACATTTTCAGAGCTATGACTTAAAATCTGCTTTACAGTTAAAGAGGTTTTTAAACTACAATTCATTTGAGTGTAATGGTGACATTCTTACCTCCTCTCAATCAAAAGTTATCACGTATTCAATGTAATAAGGTAACCTAATGTTATCCAATGGAAGAGGTAGTTTTTGCAATAGTGAAAAATGAAGGTAAGAGTTTTTCACTACCAGCACATGTAAAACCTAAAAACACATGTCATACTTTTTTAAATACAATGTACCTTGTCCTATAGGCTGAATAGGGTGCACCCTAGGGGTAACATATATATAGTAAAAGGAAAGGATTAGGTCTATTTAGCCAGGCCGAAATGGCAGTTTAAAACTGCACACACAGGCTGCAATGGCAGGCCTGAGATATGTATTATGGGCTACTTAAATGGGTTGCACAGTAAGTGCCTTAGGCCCACTGATTTACAAGTAAATTAAATGTCTATATAGGCTTGCCCAGTAGACTTTGGATCATTTACAAAAACTGCAAAACTTAGCAGTTAGACTTATTTCCAAAATAAGAATCTTTGATCAGATAACACCCTAAGAACTCCATTGCCTTTCCCTCAATACATACACCCATTTCAAAATGACTTGCCTTATGCATAAAGCATTCTCTTGCTTCATCCTTACTTTTTTATATGAAAAATTCACAAAACATATACCAGCTTCTTTTTAAGGCCTTCTTCTAATACTACTTTCGGAGTTCCAAAATGTAAACTACACCGCTGGGAAGGAAGATGCTAGGACCTTCCCTATGCAACTCCCTACAATCATCCATTCCTATTGTACCAAATATATGCAAATATCCAAACAAATTCCTTAAACCTTGTTATACTCGTTATGAGATCTGAACTGTTTGATGTCCTCGCATTAGATGTTGTACATTGTTGCTATTAGACTCTGTACATGAGTGACAGTGCGTTTTACAAAACAAATAGGTAAATAAAGACAGCTATGGATGCCGAAAGACATACGAGGGATTCTTTCTCTCTGCTTCCGGGTGTTCAGCCAGCTCCACATCATCATCTCTCACTGCTACAGAGGGCAGTTGGTAGTCTGCTCCCTGTATCACTTCTTGCTTGTAATTTATTATTGCAAGAGAGCAGTTCTTTTACCTTGTTATTACCAGCATGTTCTGTGATGAGAATTTTCCTGTTAATCATCTTAATGAAGACTCCATCAAACCTGCATTGGGGTTGAAAAGATTGTTGCTGCTATAACTGAAAATGGAGTTGCAACTAAACATTTTTGATCTATATGTAGGGCCGCACGTTGCAAGGGGTAAGGCAGTAGGTTGTGTGACTCTTGTGAAACTGTATTTATTTATGTATTAGCGCAATAAATGTACATCATACGATTAGGTATGGCTCCTTCCATCAGTGACGTTCAGACAAAGCAGTTTTTGATCCGGCTGACTGATCTCTACATTGGGCTCCATCCAGATCCAGACTTCCTGTGTTGCTCTGCGTGGCTCTGGGCGTCACGTGTGACTCACCCCTTGTTAGGTTTCAAATTCTGATCCCTGCAACGCACTCATCTCATGTTATATTAGGTTAGCAATGTGTGGCTAAATAGATGCCATTTTGTAGTAAGGAGGTCCACGCAGGAAGGATAAAATTCAGGAAGCTTTATTGAAGATAGTTACATGAAGGATAATTCCAGAACAACAAGTAGTGAGGTTCTGTAGAGCAGGTAGATAAGCTGTGTGAAACAGCTCCACCAGGAGCAGCCTGCATGCTGCTCAGCCCATTCTCAACTGTCACTTCCAACCTCTCAGGCACCCAACATTCCAATCGCATCATCACTCCAACATTCCGTGCAGCACACACACAAACACACTGGCTGAGCAGGGGATGTAAAAGGCATAACAAGAACATGAGTAGGATACTACATATCCCCCTTTCTTATAAAACGGAAGCGATAGTCCTGTACCTAAAAGAGAAATAACAATAAATAACCCAGTAAGGAATGAGCTGAAAGGAATGCAAATGCAACAAAGGAAGTAAGGTCAGAAAGGACAGAAAAGAACGAGCGACGAGATAGGTGTGGGAAAGCAAAAAGGAAGCTAAGGGTGAGTGCCACAAATAGAAATAACCCATTCTCTCCAACAAGGAAAACAGTAACAAGTCGTGAGAAACAACAAGTAAGTAAAAGGACATAGTCGCACCAAAGACTACCCCCAAACACACCCACTGGCCAGGCAGGCAAGGAAAGAAGGAAGGACAAGGCACGACGCGTACAGAGCACGAGACTAACACCCAGACACCCGAAGAAGAGAGGGAATGATCTCCTCTTGAACAAGGAAGAAAGAGAAAAACACTACAGGAAAGGAAAGACTAGAGGCAAAGGAAGAATAACAACAATGTGTATAGTTCAGGATCCAAGGATGAGAAAAGAATGAAACATCACGTGGATTACTGAACAAGTACGAAAACAGAGGAGAAGAATAAGAATACAAACAAGTATAATTCAACCTCCCCACTTTCATAATGATAATAAAAATGAATATAAGAATAAACATTGCATTACAACAATGTAATATGATGAAAGCATGACATTGCAAGAAAATGACAGTAAATGGGATTGAGACCCATGACTGATACCCTAGGAGAGGGTAAGAATGTACGAGGACATGGGGAAAAAAAACCATGACCGACCCCTACCCCTAGGCAAAGGAGAGAGGGATTACTATGTATGGGACAAAGACCCATGAAACAATAACACGTGTAAGAACAACCCCTGTGTAGAGGTCACAACCTGTGGAATGGATAGATGGGACTATAACCCGAGAGAGACACCCAGAGTGAGGGTAACAGTGTAAGAGAAAATGGGACTAAGACCCATGACCTACCCCAAGAATAAGGGTGGAGACTTTATGTACATGGAAATGGCACCCATATGGGACTGAACACCCAAGAACGTGTAAGCTGACATGAATGGGACTGACCCCAAACAGACACACCCTGTGTGAGGGTAACAATGTACAGTGTGATGGGATAGAAACCCATGACCTACCCCAAGACGTAGGGGAGGTCAGCTAATGTGAATGGGACTGGCCCCAAACAGACACACCCTGTGTGAGGGTAGAAACATAAAGTAGCCCATGTGGGCAGGAATATGAGAGCAAATGGGGCTGGAACCCATTGCCATACCTAATGTAAGGGATGAAAAAAGTGTAATGTTAAACATGTGAAAAATAACATGAAGGGTTTGTGCCAAAACGTAATATGTAACCATGAATGTAATATGATGGGAAATGCAACCAGATCACACTGAATAGTCCCTTACAGAATGTGTGGGCAACTAAGAAGCTATGTAAGACTACATATGTATGGCATGTTAAATAAAGAATGACACAAAACACAAAAAGATCTATGACAAATATCACTAGCTTAAGCGATATTGTAGCGAATAACACCAAATGCTTTCTGTATATGATGCAAGAACAAGGCATAAAGACATTACTGGAATGCTTTCCCAAACTACAATGGGCTCAAACTCTGAAGAACAAACACACATGCAGAATGTCAAAGTTGAGGGAGAGCGCGTCACCATAATCTTGTGATGCACACACAAGTATTTCTGATCAAAAATTGCGATGCTGTAGTGAGAGGACCAGAAACCCAAGCGCAGAATGTACTCACGGTTAATGAAATATCCGTGTGAGTACTGTAAACGTGTACCTCAAAAGTGTCAGTGACCGCAGCAGATATGGAAAGAAACGTTGGGGTGAACACCCATTGATGGCACTGAGAGTGACGTATGGCGCTTGTCCAAAACTGAAAAACGGGAGAAAACAAGCCAGCTGTCACCGTGTTGGAACACATCTCCAGGATTGAGAGAGATGTAGAAATACTTCCGCCGTTGTGTTGAACACTTCCCTATAAAAAATAATGGCGGCACGTATGATCCGCAGCGCCGGGAGGCTCCCGGCGCTCTAGTGCATCAAACGTTGTCACACAGCTTGGATGAGCGCAGTTGGAGGCCGTGACGTCACAGATGATCCAACGAAGATAAAAGCGCGCAATAAAGATGAGGTAAAATGCACGTGGCAAGTTTTAACAGACAATTTGACAGTTCAACTGCCGCTGAGCCGACAGAGCCCAACGATGAGGAGAAAAAAATAAAAGAACTCACCACAGACTTGAGTCCCAACACAGTCAAAAACTTCCCACGTACAGCGTTGGTGATGTGCAAAGTCGCTGCAAATGACGAAATGCAGACACACAGCAAAAAACACCAACAGCTTGCAAAGCAAGACAAGGAGACAGCAACAGTCCGTGCCCCGATGACAGACACTGACCAAGTCTGCACGAAAGCACGACGTCGAACAGGAACTCGTCAAAGAGAACAAAATGAAGCCAGAATACACTGTCAAATGTCCCACAAGAGAGGCTTCTCCAAGTAAGAAACTGCTGCGTGACTCACAAGCACCGGAACACTGAAGCAGAATACAGCAGCCAGCAGTAAACTCTCCACTGTGAACAACATGGGTAAGTGCAGTATAACTGGTGATGGTTCCCCTTCTTTATGTTACTCCAAGCTCCAAGATGTATTTGTATTTCCTCAGGGTCGTAGAGTATGTACCTGGGAATGCACCAGCGTGACTGAGATGAATTTTCTGCCTGTAAAATAGATGTGCATGAAGGCACAAGCAGTAGATGTTACCCCAAAGTCCAAAATACGTAATATAGATGAGAGCAGCACGCCTGGGCTAGGGCTGTCCGATCATGAGGACACTGGTGGGACTGAGAGGCGTAGTGCTTCATCTTTTCTTTTATATTGTGGTCTTTTTTTCTTTTCTATGTAGGACTTGTTTCTTCCTTGTTGTCGTCTTTGTTCTTCTGTGTAGAACACCCTTTTATCTTGTTCACAGTTTTTCCTTTCCCATGGATTCCTCCTCCTGTACTTTTTGTTGCCTGTGACTCTCTGTTCTGTAGTTTGCTTCATCTTCAGGTCCTCTTTTGTACGCCAGGTTCCTGAGATCTGCTTGTATCACGTAGGTTCGTCACCAACTCGTCGCCAAATAAATGTAGTAAGGAGGTCCACGCAGGAAGGATAAAATTCAGGAAGCTTTATTGAAGATAGTTACATGAAGGATAATTCCAGAACAACAAGTAGTGAGGTTCTGTAGAGCAGGTAAATAAGCTCTGTGAAACAGCCCTACCAGGAGCAGCCTGCATGCTGCTCAGCCCATTCTCAACTGTCACTTCCAACCTCTCAGGCACCCAACATTCCAATCGCATCATCACTCCAACATTCCGTGCAGCACACACACACAAACACACTGGCTGAGCAGGGGATGTAAAAGGCATAACAAGAACATGAGTAGGATACTACACATTTGTATTCACGTTATGCAACCCACTGAGTTATCCCTGTAAGGCGCAGGCTTCAGTTAGCGAGTGTGACTCCATTTTGCATTTCGTAATCCTTATTAGGCTGCTTAGACTGTGCCTGGGTTAGGCCTCATTGCTCGTATTGCTTGCCTCAGCAGAACACTGTATTTCGTTATTATTTTTTCTTTCTGTCCAAGGCTGTTTCCCGACTTGCTAATGAGGAGGCTATTCTACCCTCGCATACCTATCCAAGTGTGTAGTTATGTTCCCACGTTAGGAGACGCTGAGACCGAGCGCAGTGGCCTTGAGTCTCTGATAACATGTACCCATCTGACAGGTGGTAGCTCATCTCCCTGTGCCTCCTTTGTTCATGTTCGGCCCAAGCCGGTAATTTTCCATGGTGTGCGGGGTTGGAGGCTCCTGGGGAAGAATGGTTACTCACTGTAGACTGTTGGGGAGTCAGTACCTCGGCAGACATCTTAGGGTGCAGGTCATGATGGACTCCTCTGCAGAGCATTGCTAATAAAATGTAAGTTTGCATTCTCTACTGTCTGACCGACTCTTCATTCTTGGGAAGGCATAGCAGGTGGTTGTGAGAAAACCAGAGTGGCCCTAGAGGGCCACTTCCTTCAGTTGGCGCCCGAACAGGGACCCCGCAAGGTGATCCGACTCACCCGTAATTGGGTTGTAGGGTCGGGGGTGCGTTTGGTTGGTCGGGCGGATCGGGGTACCCCACATAAGACCGAGCTTGGTTCTCGCAGCTGCCCCGCCCGGCTGATCGGGCGCCCCCTCGTCTAGTGGTCACCGACTGGGGTCCTAAGAAGGCAAACCTTGGAGTTGACAGTTTGGTCCGAAGAGTCGGCAGTGGAGAATATTACTTGACTCGACCTGTGTGCACCAGGTGAGTGATTTGATTCTTGGAAAAATGGCGCCATTCTTGGACGGCACAAGCCTGTGGGCTGTGTCTTGATACAGTCTCTGGACTGTCTTGTCTGCAATTTTCATACTGCCTTGCTTGAACGACACGAGTCGACGGGCTGTGTCTTGGTACGGTCTCCGGACTGTCTTGTCTTGAACTTGGTGGGTTTGCGGACCCTTAAAAAGGCACAGAGTGTTTGCGAGCAGTACACCGGACCGCCTGGAAATTTGGCCCGCGCTTGAAAAGGCCCGGGACTGCCCGCGAACAATCTGCCAGACCAACAGGTAATTTGGTTAATGTTTGAAAAGGTCTGGTGCTGGAGCCTGTCTTCTTGAACTTGATACAGTCTCTCGACTGTAGGGAGTGGTCCCCGGACCGTTTTGGTTTGGTCCGTGACTAATATTTGTTACTTTATCTTGTCTTAGTTTGCCAATTGTTGGTGTTATACTTGTCCGTTAGGGACAGTGCATGTGCCTTATATTAAGATGCCTTGTTTCAGCAAATTGGGGTGTTTTGGATGTCGATGTTGTTCTACTGATGCTCGATTGGAAGAGAGCCAGCCTGCACCTCCGGAGGGTTGTCCAAATTTCAACGTATACGTTAAACATGGTATTGGCCCTGTTATGTTTAGCACATTGTGTCATAAATATACGAGGGACAATGCTGAGTTACAGTGGCCACTTACTGGCTCATTTGATGAACAGAAATTGAATTTCTTGCAGGACAAGCTGTTCGCTAGGAGGAGCAGGCAGTCGATGTTTGATTCTCTAAGAGTAAGGCAGAAAGAAGCAAAGCAGCGATGACTGAGAGCAGAGAAGGAGGCCCGGAAGAGGCAGACGCAAACTATAACACAGAAAGCAGTAGCCTATGAAAGAGGAAAGATAGAGAAGGGTATAGAATGCGCAGATAGAAAGTTTCGGTTACAGACAGATAAATGTTATGTTACTAGAGAGGAAGGTGATGATTTTGTCGAAGAGCTATTGTATTCTCGTCCTCCTCCTTATGCCCCTGGATGAATATACCCGACAGTCCCGACCTCTCAGTCCTTGGCTTCTAGTGCCGCCCCTTCTAGCGTTCCTGTTTCTAGCGCTACCGCTTCAGCCCCGGCCCCTCTTGCTTCTCTTCTACTCACACCAGTCACCGGGGCGGGTGCTGTTAGCTCCCCTGCCCAGTCTATCAGTTCTGTGTCGACTGCTACTCCCCCTTTCACCCCGACCACCCTGTCTCCCTACATGATGGTACCTGTCTCTGCGTCTGCTCTTTCCCCCGTGAGTGTGACACCCTAGGCACAGTTGAATGTCGAAACTCCTGCGCGTGGAGGACATGATGTGAACTGGGCAGCAGCGCGAGATTGAATGGATAAAGTGTTGGTGCGTTCTGCAGTGGGTGATGAGGAAAAGCAAATGGTGGTGAATCAAGCAGCTCAGTGGGCTCGGAATCCGATCTATAGTGTGAAGGATGTGTGGAGTGTGATGAAAGATTACGAGCCGTTTATACAGCAGCATGCCCTTAAACACGTCAGCGACGCTGATAGGGTTTTGGGAACAGTGTTTTCAAGGTGTTGCACCGCAAATAATATATGACATACGGGATAGGGTATATGCTGCAGGTATGGCTCTCAATGAGGTTTTTAGCAATATAATGACACTAGTGGGTTACTGAGGTAGATTGCTCCAGAAGGTTCCGACAATGGGGACACAGCATCCCATGAGGGAAGTTCATCCCATTTACCACCCCGAAATTCCAGAACTGCGTGACTCCACTGATGCTGTGATTAGACCACGGGTCGACGCTCGGTTTCAGGAACAGTGGATCTATACTCCTTGGAAGAGGAGTGAGGTCCTATCCTTAAAGAGCCAGCTGCCGGACCCCTGGAAAAACCCCACTGCATATTATAAAGAATTGACGGAGGCAGCCTCATCCACAGTAATGACACTAGCTGACATAGAGTTGTTTTTCGGCCTGTTGGTACCGGTGGATATATGGAGGCAGGTTCATATGCAGGATTATGCACTGGAGTTGGGGGGCACGTGGGATGAGATCAGGGCTTGGGATAAGGAGCGTAAGCCCGGTGACAAGCCGAAAGCGGAGCTCCTCGCTTTGCCAGGGCGTATTATCACATACATACATGCACTCACTTATCCCGCCAAAGAGAGTGGATTGGGATAAGTTGACTGCGTGTCGCCAGAAGAAGGATGAAATGGTGTCGGATTTCTTTACCAGATTTGAAGGGGTGTTTTTAAATTTTAGTGGTCAGGACCTGTCACAGGAGGGTGGTGTTTGTTTATTTGTCAACAGGTTTGTCACTAACTTGCTTCCCAAGATTGCAACACGGTTGCAGGCTTCGGAAAGTACTTGGACGACATCATCCCCGTCAGTGATATTGAGTATGGCACAATATTACGAACATAGAGAGAATGAGGACAAGGAAAGGGTGGAGAAAAAGTCAAAGGATTTGAAGACGAGGGTATTGATGCAGCAAGTTGCAAGGGGAAATGGACGAGGTAGAGGTTCGGGTTCGGCCCAACAGCCGCCCCGGTCTCGCAGGGGTGGTGCTTCAAATGTGCCCCTCGGGCTCAATCAATGTGCATACTGCAAGCAGGAGGGACATTGGCGTAACGAGTGTCCGGAGTTGCTACAGAAAGGTGAGGCCCCAAGGGGTCGGGGTTTTTGAGGACGCGGGCAAGGAACAGGAGGTAGAGGGGGGATGCAGTCAGAGGATACATCACACAATAGGCAGAGTGGGAATTATTTTGATGACCCCCGAGGACGACAGTACTATCACAATGACTATGACATGGACAAAGTGACAGGGTTGTCTCACAGCTAGGACAGCCGAGGACAGGGCGAGGGACCAGTTCCTGTGCCTATAGATCAGCACGGACCCTATGTCACTGCTGATTTACAGGGTACTACTGAAAGATTTTTAGTTGATACAGGAGCTATGAATAGCTCTGTTTCCCGTTCACTGGTCCCGGGGGCAGCTCTGTCTGGCCAAAACAATGTGTTGGTGGGTTTCTCAGGCGTGCCGGTCATTAGCCCCATTTCCAAGCCTCTTGCTTTGACAATTGGCCCCTTTACGGTTGATTCACCTTTTTTACTGACGTCAAATTGTGGAGAAAATTTGTTAGGACTTGATTTGTTAAAAAGGTTGCATGCGACAATTTTTTGTTCCTCAGACGGGGTTTACATGACTATTGGACCGCAGGTAGCCCATGCCAAACAGTGCTTTGCAAAGGATGCCCCCCTTCCAGCTGAGTTCAGAGATTTGCCACGTACGTTATGGGCTACAGGAGACACAAATGTGGGGTTGCTTCAGATCCCGCCAGTATCTATACAGATCAGAGACAATGCTCAATTGCCATGTATTCCCCAGTACAAGATATCCCAGGCAGGTGAAAAGGCCTTATTGCAAATAATACAGGATTTGATTGAGTCTGGTGTGGTTGAGGAGACGGCGGCAAATGTGTGTAACAGTCCTATTCTTCCTATACTTAAAAAGGCACCTTTGGATTCTTCTGATGCTCACCCTGATGTTTACCGCTTTGTCATAGACCTTAGAGAGGTGAACAAGATCGTGATCCCCCAGTATCCTGTAGACCCAGACATTACAACGATCTTAACAATGATTCCCCCATCAGCAAAATTTTTCTCTGTAATCGACTTAAAAAATGCTTTCTTCAGCATACCCATCCATACAGATAGCAGATATCTGTTTGGATTCGCAATAGCCGGTCAGAGCTTTAGATTCTGCCGTGCTCCACAAGGCTATACCGAAAGTCCTAGTATATATAGCCAAGCCTTGAAAGCTCAATTGGATTCTTTGGAGCTTCTCCCTGGTAATGTGCTGTTGCAGTATGTTGACGACCTCCTTGTGGCCTCGGACAATGAGGATGGTTGCAAAGACACCACAGTTAAATTATTGTTGCATCTGGCCCATCATGGACACAAGGTGTCACTTTCCAAATTTCAATATTGTCGACAGGAGGTCACCTATTTAGGTCACCTACTGTCGAAGGAGGGTTGCAGACTAACACCAGAGCGCATAGCTGCTATTACTAATATGTCTGTTCCCAAGACCCAACGCGAGGTACGAGCGTTTATTGGGATAACATCGTATTGTCGGCATTGGATCCCTAACTATTCCCTACTAACAAAACCCCTTCTTTACCTGACCACCAAAGATGTGCATGAACCCCTGCCTTTGACACCTGCATGCCAGCAAGCTTTTGAGAAATTAAAGACTGCGCTTTGCTCTTCTCCTGTGCTTGGTACTCCTGATTACCAGAAGCCTTTTGTGCTCTACGTGATTGAGGTGGACGGTTGTGCGCTTTCTGTTCTAACACAGGCTTTTGGTGGTAAGCAGAGACCCTGCGCCTACTTCTTTGCCATGCTTGATAATGTCGCCAGAGCGTTCCCGAGCTGTCTGAGAGCTGCCACGGCGGTGGCAGTTTCTATCAGGCAATCGGCAGGGCTCGTCCTTGATACTGCTCTCACAGTAATGGTAGCCCATGTGAATACGCTATTGAATAAGACAAAGACGCAGCACCTTTCTAGTGCGCGTCTAACTGGCTATGAATTGACTCTGTTTGCTCCGCACATTACCATCAAAAGATGTGCTACTCTGAACCCAGCCACGTTACTACCCCTCCCTTCGGAAGAAAAGGACAATGATGTCCATGATTGTTTATTTCGGACTGAGGAAGAAACGAAGGGACGGGTAGACCTGACTGACGTTCCCTTATCTGACCCCCAAGGGGAACTATATGTCGATGGCTCTTGTTTCAAATTACCAGATGGCACCACCAGTGCAGCCTATGCAATCACAACGTTACAAACTGTAGTTGAGACATCCCATATCCCACACCAATCGGCCCAAGCTGCAGAGTTGGCTGCCCTCCTCAGGGCTTGTGAGTTGAGTGAGGGACTGGCTGTTAACATCTACACCGACAGCCAGTACGCCTTTGGGGTGGCCCATCATTTTGGGCGCCTCTAGGCAGAGAGAGGGTTCTTGACTTCGCACGGACTGCGGATTTAGAACGGGCCATTGATACATAGATTGCTGTCGGCACTGACACTTCCCAGTAAGTTAGCAATAGTGAAATGTAGCGCTCATAAGGCTATTACAGATGATGTTGGGAGGGGAAATGCTTTCGCAGACCAGACAGCTAAGGAGACAGCTCGATCGAAGATGACAAAGATGTTGGTGGCAGGTCCCGCTAGGTGGGTCCCAGACAATGGAATGTTCGAGGACACATTGGAGAATGTCAGGGAAATTCAGGGTGAGGCGACTCTAGATGAATTAGCATTGTGGGAGGAGAGAACTGGTTGCTTGGATGAGGATGGGTGTTGGACTGACTTGTCAGGGAAGCAGCGATGGTTGCTGCCTAATTCATATGTGCTCCCTGTTGTTACCATGGCCCAGCACATATTAGTGCCAAAGGAATATGCAAGTTACTGGACCCAGTATGGCAGAATGATAATATCACTAAGGCAGCCACGCACCTAGTGAAGCATTGCATCATTTGTCTGAAGCATAACCCTGGGAAAGGTACTCCTACACCCGCTGGTAACTTTGCACCACCTTCCTTCCCTTTTGAGGTACTCCAGACGGATTTAATCGAATTGGAACGAGTTAATAACCTAAAGTATGTGCTAGTAGTGATATGCGCATTCAGTAAATGGATTGAGGCTTACCCCACTAAAGAGAATACAGCTATGGCGACGGCGAAGGCACTTCTAAAAGAGTACTTCCCGCGCTAAGGGTTGCCACGCGTGATCTGGAGTGACAACGGAAGTCACTTTAATGCAAAAGTCATTGAATTGGTGTGCACAGGTTTGCATATTAAGCAGAAGTTTCACGCAGCAAATCACCCCCAGTAAGCAGGCCTGGTTGAGAAGTACAATGGTACTCTCAAACTGAAGCTAGCAAAGATTCAAGAAAGCACAGGACGGGGATGGCCAGATGCGTTACCCTTGGCTTTATTATCTACCAGAGCGACAGCGCATTCTAGAACAGGGTTGTCCCCGTATGAGGTGGTCTTCGGACGCCCTGCTAACGTCTGGGGCGTCCCGAGACCCAAGCGCTTTTCCGAGATAGAGTACCCACTGCTTGTAGACTATCTGTATGAGTTGTCTGAAGATCTGCGTTCTCTTCACCAACAGATACAAGCCACGCTGCAGCCAGTACCAGAGGGGTCCGGGCATCAGATACAGCATGGGGATTTCGTCCTCATCCGAAACTTCCAGCGGAAAAGCTGTTTGGAGCCGAGGTGGAAGGGGCCTCTCCTCGTCCTGCTTGCCACCCATACAGCGGTGAAAGTAGATGGCAGAAAGCACTGGATCCACGGGTCACACGTTAAACGGATACCTCTATCGCTCCCGTACGACCGTTGGGTCCACGAAGGCATCAGTGATCAGGAGTGTGAGAGGTTGCCACGCTTCGTTCCCTTCTCTGATGCCTGGGTGAGGTGGGCGCAGACGGACGAAGAAAGTGATGCAGTTCTGTCTGAGGCGATCCCACCAGAGATAAGGGCCGCCCCGGATAACACCGTCTCTAATACACCGGAATCTGAGTCTCGATGCCCATCTGATCCTGAGTTTCTGCCACTTTTTGTTGATGAAACAGTGCCTGGAATAACGAAATATAATCTGAGACCCCGAAAGAAGGACGGTGCACCAGCCGAACAGTCTAGGAGTTAGGGAAGGACTTGAGCTTAGGGCGCAGGTGCTGTGCCTAAGGTGCCTGTATTAGACTATGGTGAACAACACTGGTGCACTGCCTTGGACACTGGACAGGATAGTTGAGGGTATTTGCCCAGGAGGGAGGGTGCCCTATCCTGAAAGAAGAAGGATTTGTTTTGCTGCAAGGGCTGCAATTCTGCAGCTCCTCTGTGGGAGTGCTTCATAGCACCGTCATTGATGAACAATAGGCGCCTGCCAGCGAGGCGCTAAACGGACGCTGGGTGATTTGTGCCCTCTGGTACTGTTGTTGCAATAGTGGCTCTAGCCCGTGAATTTTTCTTTCCCTTGTGACAACTATAAGTTGCCCTTGAAGTTTTCCAAATGTATCCCTTTGGTCTTCTTATCCCTGATGAGGAGCAGCCCTTTGCGGCTCCGTGTCCCACTCCAGATGGTCCTGTTTGGTCCTCTTGGTCCACTAAGAGTGAAATAGTGTTTGTTGTAATAATTTTGCTTTCCTTGCTAGTCGTATTTGGGGTGGTCTGGTACTTAGAGGAACAACATCCTGTGCACACCTTGATAGGGACTACCCCGGTTCCAGCAGAGCACTCGTTTGTCACATTGGCCCCACATAAAGAGAGACATAGACAGACTTATGCACAAAATGCTTTTGTTCAGATGCTTCATCAGGTACACAGTACTACTAATGCCTCGAATTGCTGGGTGTGTGGGCTACTTCCCTCAGTTATGCATCAAAATGATTTGCTAGTGTCATTGCCCCTGTCATATTTGGGTAGCTGTGAAACCTGGTTCCAACTGCTCTCTATGGTATACATGCATTATCATGCTGATGCTATGAAAATGGTACAGGCTGATTACGAAGCAGTACAGGAGTATATAGTGGTACACTAGGGATATACACCTGGGGCAGATGGCAAGGAGGGTACCCTGCACCCAGATGCTTGTATGAATGTTTTCGAAGTTAACGAAAATGTCACTTGGTTACAAAATAAAATGCTGGATTTCCAAGGATTTAATGTCACTGAATATTTAAAATGTTTCCAGGAACGCAATATCACTGAGGACAAAGCCATGCCTGTCCCTGTGATCAATGCAACAGCTAGTTTCTGTGTTGAAGGAACAGGGAACATTTCAGTAGGACAGAGTCATTGTAACTATATATACCGGTTAAACACTACTAGCAGCCCACCTTTGCTTACACCTCCGAATGTATACTTCATCTGTGGGGGAACAGGTTTATATATGGCTTCCGAGGGGATGGTCTGGCCGGTGTTATCTTTCCTTTCTCTTACCTCCCGTTTACAATGCACCGTCCAATTACCACAAGGATCATAAGCTACAACGTAGGGATCTCCAGGTACATCGAGTTAAGAGAGTTGTCAATCCAGACGATATTGACCAGACAGATACATCCTTGCAGCAATTTACTGATATAATGAAGGGCATTCTGCCGTTCTGGGGTCCCATGTTCAATAGTCGTAATATTCAACGCCTTGCTAGAGTAGTTGAGGGAGTTATTAATACTACTGCCGGTATACTGACTGTTAGACCTGGCACCATTGGCGTGGGTCTCCCTTCCATTTTTCGCTGTTGTCTCCTCCGTTTTGCTGGTGTTAGATGCTCTGGGCGCTGTGCCACTGCCCTTCAGTGCCACAGCGCAGATGCTCCCTGTGTAAATATGACATGTGAATTGGTATATCCCTGATTGGCTTATTTGGTTTACCTGTTAGTCCCTAGTAGCGTGGCCTGTGAGTGCCCAGGGCTGGTAAACCGAATGCTGCTGGTGGGCCTGCAGCGCTGGTTTGCGCCACCCACAGAAGCAGCTTGTAAAGAGTGTCTCAGACCTGCCACTGCAGAGTCTGCGTGCAGTCCAGAACTGCCATCTTGGTTGTGAAGTGCACCCACTTCCCAGCCCCTGAACCTTCCCTTGGCATCATGTAAGTCACCCCTATGGCAGGGTGCTTTGTATGTGTAAGGTAGGACATGCCTTGGTGTGTATAGCATGTCCTGGTAGTGAATTACACCCAATTTCGTTTTTCACTACTGTAAGGCTACCTGTTCCCCATAGGCCAGGATGGGCAGTGTGGCTATTACATCCTATAGTCCTAACTGACCCCAGGAACATGGTAGAAAAACGAATTTAGTATTCCTGAGCTCAGAATATTAAAATACATCTTTTAGGAAAGTTTATTTTTATATTCTGTGTTTGAAAATACCACTTTTAGAAAGTAGGTATTTTCTTGCCTAAGCCTTCCAGTGTGCTCTGCTGTTATGTGTATTGGCTGTCTGGTTTTGGAGGGACAGGGCAGGCTGAGCCAGACCTGGGTTGAATAGAGAGATCTGCGTTTGGAGTATGGGGAGGGGTAGCTCCTTGACTTGAATAGGGCTGTGCCTGGCAAGGTGAATGATGGCTCCACCTCCTACTGTGCGTCTGATAGCAGACCCCTCTTCCTGAAAGGAAGGATGCAGCCTGGTAAACAAAGTGCTCCAGGACTGAACAGAACTGGTTCTGGCTAGGCTCAGTGACTTGTAGCTTTTGAGAACAAAGACTTTTGGGGTATAAATATCTGTGCTGAAACCCCTACAATTTGTATTGCTCCTGGACATCAAGACGAACCTCTGTCCGTGTAACTGCAGGAATCTGCAGGAGATGACTATCCTTGTGCTTGTGTGCTGTTTCTTGGATTGGCCTGCAGTGGTTACCATTGGACTTGGAAGAAGAGGGAAAAGGACTTTGAGAGAACTTTTATTAATCTTGCTAAAGCAATCACCCAAGGGCTAGGAGAGAGCTAGCCTCCTGTTGAAGTCTCAGGCACATCAGACTTCACCACCAGCCTCCTGATTCCTCCCAGCGAGGATTTCTATCTGCAGGTGAGGCTCCTGTGAGTTCCAGGGCCTCTAGTTCTACTACAGAGAAGAGAGTGCTGAAATCGTCGCTAACGCACGTTTGCGAGCCGCCGCAGCCGAAAGCGCCCGGAAAATCATCGCGCTGCTGCTGCTGAGTGCTCGCAACCAAAAATCGACTCATCGCACGTTTGCGGGCCGCCAAGTGCTCGCTAACTTCAAAGATCATCGCATCGCACGTTTGCGGGCTTCCAAGTGCTTGCTAACGCCAAGAGATCATCGCACCGAGATCATCGCTTCACGACATCGCAGCGCGGACGCCGGGCGTCCGCCATTTTCATCGCATCGCATCAGGATCGTCGCTCCCTCGCGGAGCACCATTTATTCGCATCGCAACCTGATCGCACACGCAACAGGATCGTCGCATCGCCTCCTCCCTCGCGGCAAGGAGTCCTCGCATCAACGGCCTAGCGTGCAGAAGTTTGTCGCATCGTCTCCGCACTTATCAGTAGATCGGCGCATCATCCTCCCTCACGGCAAGGATTTATCGCATCGCCGGCCTCGCGTGCAGAAAATCATCGCTACAGCTTCTTTGCGACAATTTGTTGGTTTTGTTACGAAATCCAGGTACTTTGTAAGTAAAAGGGTCGCAGAGACCACTGCTTTGAACTGAACTCCTCTTTGCACACTTTGAACTATTTTTGCAGCATTTCAAGAGTAATCCTATTTTACAGTATTGTGGCTTTTTTTTATCTTTATTGGTCTTGTGTTAAGTCAATATATAAAGATACTTATTTTTGATAACTACTTGTGTGGTGTCCCTTTGTAGTGTTCCTCACTGTGTTACTGTGTATGGTCATAAATGCTTCACACACTGCCTCTGAGATAAGCCTAGCTGCTCGTGCTACGTTACCACAGGGTTGAGCAGGGGTTATCAAAGGGTGTAGCCCTCTCACTCTGACTTAGGAAGAAGGGTCCCTACTTGGACAGTGGCCAGCCATTGCCAACTAGAGACCCCCATTTCTAACACTGACTAATATTACAGTCGAGCTTCAGGCAACGAGGCTTGTTTCTCTTCAGAATCGGATGGTTTTAGACATCATTTTGGCTGATAGGGGTGGAGCCTGTCGCGTCATCGGCAGCAGTTGCTGTGTGTACATCGCTGATAGTGCCCCTACTGTGTATTCCGCAATACAGAAATTACACAGACTTGCCTCAGATATCCATCAGGATAATGGTTCATGGTCTTTCACAGGGTGGCTCTGGGGTCTGATGACATCATAGGGTTGGAAGATAATACTTGTCCTAATAGCCATAACAGGAGCCATCTTTACCTGTTGCTTATGCATTAACTGTCTTCCAGCCTGTTGCACCTATTGTATGAGTAAACTTACCCCTACCCCCACATTGCCAAGACGGGATAACAAGATTTCTGCTATGATGATGCAGGAAATTCAGGACATGATGCTCATAGACAAGGGCATCTTCGAGTATTAGGCGATTTCAATGCTCCTTTGTTGCTTGTTTTTCCTTTGTAAGATGTGTGACTATGCAATTTCCTTCTCTCCCTTAGAATTGCAAAGACCCTACCGGATAGCGAATAAAGCATTTAGCCACCCATGCTAAAAGGAGGGTCTGTTAGGTTTCAAATTCCCATCCCTGCAACGCACTCATCTCACATTATATTAGGTTAGCAATGTGTGGCTAAATAGATGCCATTTGTATTCACGTTATGCAACCCACTGAGTTATCCCCATAATGTGCAGGCTTCAGTTAGCGAGTGTGACTCCATTTTGCATTTCGTAATCCTTATTAGGCTGCTTAGACTGTGCCTGGGTTAGGCCTCATTGCTCGTATTGCTTGCCTCAGCAGAACACTCTATTTCGTTATTATTTTTTTTTTCTGTCCAAGGCTGTTTTTCGACTTGCTAATGAGGAGGCTATTCTGCCCTCGCATACCTATCCAAGTGTGTAGTTCTGCTCCCAAGTTAGGAGACGCTGAGACCCAGCGCAGTGGCCTGGAGTCTCTGATAACATGTACCCACCTGGCAGGTGGTAGCTCATCTCCCTGTGTCTCCTTTGTTCATGTTCGGCCCAAGCCGGTAATTTTCCATGGTGGGCGGGGTTGGAGGCTCCTGGGGAAGAATGATTACTCACTGTAGACTGTTGCGGAGTCAGTCCCTCGGCAGACATCTGAGGGTGCAGGTCATGATGGACTCCTCTGCAGAGCATTGCTAATAAAATGTAAGTTTGCATTCTCTATTGTCTGACCGACTCTTCATTCTTGGGAAGGCATAGCAGGTGGTTGTGAGAAAACCCGAGTGGCCCTACAGGGCCACTTCCTTCACCCTGACAGTTGCTGGAACAGCCAACCTTGATTTTCTTAGTGAGCGGAGTGAGCCCCACTCTTTACTTTGTAAGCAGAGTGAGCCCCACCTTGATCCCCTGTGCACCTATGGATCTTTGGCCCTCTTGTTTGGTGTATGGCATCTCGTGCCACGCTTTTCAGATGAAGCCGGGGGACTGAGAGGGTGGAGAGGCCAAAATGTTTTCAGTCGACAAGTTTATCAATCTGCCGATTGCGAGTGTGGGCAGCCTGTGGGAGGGTGAGATCACGGGTTAGATGCTAGTTTACTAATAGCCTTGCTTTTCTCTTTGTGTCTCTTCTTAACATGATTCGCTATGTCTTAAATTCCAGGGTGTGATTGTGATTTGTAGCCTACTGTCCTTACTTCGCAGTCATCTCGTGCTTCTTTTAAAGATGATCTTTAGGTCAAGTTGTGTGCCTTATTGGCCTGCATTGTAACCATGCACTAGTATCAGTGTTCGAATATGATTTTCAGAGATGGCGACGCCCAAGTGAAGCTCCTTGGGACGACGCGGACCACATCTAGACTAATGTTATTTTAAGGAGTTTGACGAGTTACGGCGAGCAGCGGAGGCTGGGCAGACACAGCGGGCACTCTTGGTGAGCAATTTTGCAGACCGGAACCTGGCATATTTCTAACTTTCACTGCTGACTACGTGGATCGCGGATAGCGGCTGCCATTTTGTGCGCTATGTTCCTTTTCCTGCCTTAAGTGTGAGGAGAATTATTTGACAGTTTGCCACTGTGAGGATGGCTCATAACAATGCGGTTTTCCTCTAAACAATGCACAGGCAGATGACAGTTGCCCAATGTGCTTGTCTTTCCCCTTTGTTTTTACTTTGAGACTTTGTGTTTGCCTACAGTGATATTGGGGAATTTGATTAAAGCAAAAGCAGGTGTATCCGCCATTTTGAGGACTCTGTTTACTTTGCCTTCAGCACGTATAGTACGAATAGCCATAACTTGAATATTTTATAGTACAATTGGGCCTCAATTCGTTTTTCTTCTCTACTGCTTTCTATGGGACAATTGAAAAAACTGGGGCCCCCACATCACGCTCCACGCAGTCCTTCATCAAAAATTCAAACATTTGTACGGAATTTTCCAAAATGGAGGACTCTATGGTTTCTTTATCTAAAAGCTCTTCGCCTACGAGCTCTGTCCCCTCTGCCACGGGGAAAGCTACTACTAAACATTTGAAAAAAGACCCACCTACCCCAATAAAGCCTTCTTCTCCTGTTTCTTTAGATATGTTATTGGGGGAGATACGAGCACTCCGTCCATTCATGGAATAAACAAATTCCAAACTGCAGTTCCTTACAGAGAATTGGTCTCAAATGAACGAGCGACTCACAACAGTGGAGCATAATGTCTCCTCCTTTGGTCTTACCATTGACAAAAATAATACTCTTCATTCTCAGGTTTCTTCACTTCACTTCTTCACCTCAGAGGGTCCTGACTCCTTATCCCTCTTCAAGTCATTTCTTCCTAAACTGCTGCAGTTACAGGAACAGTGCTCAATATTAAATGGGCACACAGGCTTGGCCATCAACAATCAGGTGCGTCTACTTCTCGGAGACCAAGAGGAGTTATCATGTATTTCCTTGAATATACAGACCTGCTCAAGGTTCTTTCAGCAGTCAAGTCAATCCAAAGAGTCATATGGTCGGACTCCACTTTATTTTTAGCTCAAGATTACGCCAGAGCCACAGCAAATAGACGCAAGGAATTTCTCAACATGAGACCTAATCTACGCTCTCTAGGGGCTCGATATGGACTTTTTCAACCATGTCTGTTCAAGGTCACCTACAAGAACAAGACTACAACATATGAGGATCCAATTAAATTACGAAGTTTCATCAATTCATGGAAACCCGAACTTATGGACTTTTCTGGAACATTGTCATCTTAGAACGTTTTGATGTTATTTAACTTTTAAAGTGGTTTCTATTTTCCTTTCTTGTCTCAGAATTCTAATTCATGGTTTAATAGTTCACAAATGTTTATTACACCCTCTTTTTGAATAAAAAAAAAGTTTATTTAGTCACCCTATTTTATAAACTTCCCTTGTTTTTATTAACTATTTTCTTCTTTCCCATTTACAGGGTTGTTGATATCTACGTCTGCCCTACAATCTTGTCATTTGTAAGTTGGCATGATCCCTCCTCGCCCCTCGTTGTGTTCGGTCTGGACGTGCCATCAGTTCCATGTGGTTTCATCCCCCCTACTGTTTTATGATGTTCTTAGGTATGGTGTACCTTCTTTACTCTTCCATTCTTCCATGTCCTTTATTTATATTCTTTTTATTCCTCGGTCTCCTTTATCTTTTATTTCCTTCTCTTCTTTTACATTTCTATTCATCATTTCTATTTTTCTTGTATTATTTGATTAATTCTGCATATAGTCGAATTGTCCTCTGGTATGTTTTTTGTTGCTTAAAGGTCTACATGGATTGGTGTTTTTCTATATATTTTTCTTTCTGTTTCATGGCTTTGAAATTTGTCTCTTGAAACGTCAGGGGTTTGAATTCTCCTATTAAAAGTCAAAGGGTTTTGACTCACCTGGCTAAATTGGAAACTGACATAGCTTGTATACAAGAATCTCATTTAACAATAGAGGAATCTTTAAAATTGAAGAGAAGCTGGGTAGGGGAGGTCTTTTTTTCTCCAGGGGATGGTAAACGGAATGGGGTTTTAACTCTTTGTCGTAAATCGCTTACTGTTAAATTACTTTCCCAATGTTCTGATAGTGATGGACGATGGTTATTTACCAAATTGTTGATTGGGAATGCTCCGGTTTCTTTACTTAATATATATGCTCCCACCGTTGGGGACTCCTCTTTTTGGACTTCCCTGGCTCAACAAATTACACATTGTATTGATGATAACTTCATTCTTGCAGGAGATTGCAATCAAGTCATAGACCCCTTTTTAGACCGTAACTCAATGGTCTCTTTTGTCCCCCATAAGGCTCATAAACTTTTTGTCCAGACTATCAAACAATACAAGCTTATTGATGCTTGGAGGCTCTGCAACCCCACTACAAGAGAATATACTTACTATTCTCCAACTCATCACACTCGATCTCGATTAGACTATTTTTTTATTTCTCATAATATCTCCCAATCATTAATAGCTGCGGATTTTGGCTCTATTTTAATATCCGATCATGCTCCCACCACCATCCAACTTGATATTCTACAAAAGCCTAATGCTTCCAGAAGATGGCGTTTTAATAATGCTCTCCTTTTAGAACCTACATTTACCTCTTCTTTTATTTCCTTCTCCAATGAATATTTTTTATTTAATCAATCTGATACCCTACCTTTTTTTGTTATATGGGATGCTTTTAAAGCAGCAGCCAGAGATTTTATCATTGGTTATGTCTCCAAGAAGCGTAAAACTTTGTGTGAACTAACCAAAATCACCTTGACCATGATAAACAGATTGTAGCATTCCTATTACTCTTTGTTAGAAATGAGGGTCTCTAGTTGGCAAGGGCTTGCACCTCTGTCCAAGTAGGGACCCTTCTTCCTAGTCAGGGTAAGGGTGTTGCACTCGTGGAGTAACCCCTGCTCACCCTCGTGGTAGCTTGGCACGAGCGTTCAGGCTTAATTCAGAGGCAGTGTGTAAAGCATTTGCACATAACCAACAGTAATACAGTGTAACCACTACAAAAGGACACCACACCAGTTTAGAAAAATAACCAATATTTTTATATACTCAAGATAAGACCAATTACGACAAAAATCCACAATACTATACTTTAAAAATGAATGCTTGATAAGGTAACTTCTTCTTTGCAGGAATAGTTCAAAAACAAAGTTCGTACGAGTCGGTAGCTCCGTCCGAGTCTACCGCGATGCTGAAAACCACAGAGTCTAACAGTTCCAGCCGACCGCGTCAATACGGGCAGCAGAGTCGTGAACAGACTCGGTCACAGTACCTTTCTCGTTGTGGCTGGTACGGAGTGTACGAGCCGGTTGGCGTTCGCCGCGGTTGCAGTGCAAGACGGAGCGATGCAAGGTGCGGTGTCCCTCGATGCGGTGCAGGCAGCGGCTCGATGAGCGTCGTGCAGACGGAGTCGGTGAGTCCAAGGCGTGCGGTGCAGGGCGAGACGGTGTACGATGCGGTGCTGACAGGTTGCGATGCAGGCGACCAAGCCGGAGTGCGGGAGCTGGCGTCGGACAGCGGTGCGAGTCGGAGCGGTGCGTCGCAAACGTGCGAGCGGTGCCCCAAATGCGATGTGGTCACGACTGTTGAGCCAGTTGCAGCGACCGCAACGGTCGGGTCCGGCTGGTTCAGTGAAGCGATGCGATGCGAACTGCGGTGCCCACAGGTCACGGTGCAAGCAGCGGCTCGGTGTTGACGGCGTCGGACGTCGCCTACGGTGAGACCAGGGTTGCGAAGCGGGGCGATGTGGTCTGCGGTGCAAACAGGTCACCGGTCAGGGATGGATTCGGTTGACAGAGTCGGTTGCAGTTCCCTTCCTCTGTGGCAACTGAAACAGCTGCTCCAGAAGCGGTACCCAGAGGCTTGTGAAGTCTTTGCAGTCCCTGAGACTTCTTAACAGGAGGCCAGCTCGGTTTCAGGCCCTTGGAGATTCTCAGCACAAGTTTGTAGAAAGTTCAGTCCAGTCCTTTCACTGCCCAAGACAGAAGCAGCAACTGCAGGCCAACCCAACAAAGCAGTCACTCAGCAAAGGGGCAGTACTCCTCATAGCAGCTCTCCAGCTCTTCTTCTTGGCAGGTTCCTTGATTCCAGCGAGATCTAAATTCATGGGGTCAGGGACCCAATATTTATATCCCAAATTCCTTTGTTCTCTGAAGGCAGAGAGGCCTTTGCCTAGTCCAAACCAGTTCTGGAGCACTTTGCTGACAAGTCTCCGTCCTTTCTTTCAGAGAGTAGGCCAGGGACATCAGACGCACCACAGGAGGTGGAGCCAGCATTGTGGAGGGAAGGCACTGTCCTATTCAGGGCCCAGGTGCAACTCCTCCCACCCATCTACATGTAGATCTTGCTATTCAGCCCTGTGCTGACTCACCCTGTCTCCTGGCATCCCCCAGCCCCTGTCACTCGCACTCCAGACAAGGAATACACAACCTAGCAGAGGCAGGCTTGGATGGTTAGACAAGAAAATACCCACTTTCTAAAAGTGGTATTTTCAAACCCAGAATGTTAAAACCAACTTCACTAAAAGATGCATTTTATCATTCTGAGTCCAGGCATACTAAACTCGAATTTCTACCATGTTCCCTCGGTCAGTTAGGATTATAAGCTGTAATAATCAAAACTGCCCATTCTGGCCTAAGGGGGACAGGTAGCCTTGCAATAGTGAAAAACGAAATAGGCTGTAATTCACTATCAGGACATGCCACACACACCAGGGCATGTCCTACCTTTCACATACAATGCACCCTGCCCACAGGGGTACCTTGGGCCTACCTTAGGGGTGACTAACATGTAGAAAAGGGAAGGTTTAGGGACTGGCAAGTGTGTGCACTTGCCAAGTCGACATGGCAGCCTCAGGCTGCGCACAGGCTCTGCAATGGCAGGCCAGAGTTACACTTTACGGGCTGTTTGCGTGGGTGGCACAATCCAGTGCTGCAGCCCACCAACCGCATTTGATTTATAGGCCCTGGCACTCGCAGTGCACTTTACTAGGGACTGACACATAAATCAAATAGGCCAATCATGGAAACACCAATCCATAACACATTTTACACAGAGAGCATATGCACTTTAGCACTGATTAGCAGTGGTAAAGTGCCCAGAGTCCTAAAACCAACACACACAGGGTCAAAAACAGGAGGCCAAAAAGCAAAAAGTCTGGGGGTAAACCCGCTGAAAAAGTCAAGTCTAACACAACCCCCTCCCAGCCTAAAGCCAGGGTAGACTAATCAATCCCTTGATGGACTTCCCTGCTTGGGGCGATAGAACATAGACCTGGCCCCCAACAGCGGGGGCACGTTCTGGTTCTACGCCTTTCTAAACCCAGTTGGATTCCTCTATCCATACTCTCAGGGCCCACTAAGCAGACCCATGGGGTACCCTTCTCTTCACCTGTGAACCCCATCTGTGCAGCGCCTAAACTTACTTTGCTCACAGATGTGTCCCAACAGGCCGACAGTGCCCACATGGCCAACACAGTGGTGTGGCCCAGTCCACCCCCGGGTGTGACTCCTGCCCCCTCCCAGGGGCAACTCTGTCCACCAGGACAGTAAGCCACAGTGGCTACCGACAGTTGTCAGTGGAGAGACCCAGGCCCTATGCCTCTCAGGGCTCTCTAACCTCTGTGGTGTCAGAGAGTGGGGGGCGGTAGCCCCAGGTGCCTGGCACCCCTCGTCCACTCTCCCTCTGGTCAGGCCAGGGATGATATCCTGGCACTGACCCACCAGCCTAGGGTCTGTACCCGGCGGCTGGACAGGAGACTGGGGTAGGCTTTCCCACCCCTGGTCTTCCTCCCAAGGGCTCCGTACCCTCCCACCTGGAGCGGTACCCCTTTCCAGAATTGTCAGGGCACCTGTGGCAGGTGCCTTGCACAATTCGCCCACCAGTACAGGGGTGCTATCCGGCAACTGGTACACCAGCCTAGGGTCTGTACCCTGAGGCTGGACACAGGACTGGGGTGGCCTCTCCCACACCCTGTCCTCCTCCCTGGAGCACTGCATCCCCCACCGGGAGCAGTCCCCTCAACTCCAGAATTGTCAGGCCACCTGTGGCAGGCGTTTTGCACAATTCACCCACCAGTTCAGGGGTGCTATCCTGCAACTGGTACACCAGCCCAGGGTCTGTACCCTGAGGCTGAACAAGGGACTGGGGTAGGCTCTCCCACACCCAGTCCTCCTCCCTGGGGCACTGTACCCTCCCACCTGGAGCGGCACCCCCAGAAGACAAACTGGTAGTGGCACTGTTAGCAGTTGCCCCTTCCCCCAGGTCAGGGGGGACACCCTGAACCTGGTCCTCCAACCCAGGGCCGGTACCCTTAGTCTGGACCTGTGCCTGGCAACCCAGGACGTCTGGGGGAGTACACCAACCCCCCCAAGGGGAATACACTCCTCATGAGTTGTGTGAGAGTCTGCCTGACGCAGGTCTCCAGCCTTCTGTCCACCTGACAGAGCATGAAGACCCCCTAGGCCAGAAGTGGCCTCCCCAGGGTCAGTCCTGGGGTGCTCCGACCTCAGAGCGGGCAACCCCTGACCCACTGGTCCTTGCCAACTCACAAAGTGGGGGCAGTAACCCCTGGTACATAGTAACCATACTCCACTCTTCCTCTCATCAGTGCAGTTCTAAATAGCCACTGATCCTTCAACCTAGGGTCCGCACCCTCAGGTTCACCAGAGGTCTCGGGCGAGGCTCTCCTCCCCTTACCTCTCCTTCTGGGGTTCTGCACTCTCCTCCCAGGAGAGGGACCCTCAGAACCAAAAACTGTCAGGACGCTGGAACCAGACCTCCTACACAATTCTTCCACCAGCTCAGGGCCTTGACCCTGCAACTGATTCACCACCCTTGGATCTAAACCCTCAGGTTGAACTGGGGTCAGAGGCGAGGACTCCCTCCCTCTGCACCCTCTTCCAGAGCTTTGCACCCTCCCACCTGGAGTGGTACCCCTAGAAGATAAACCGGTCAGGACACTGCTTACAGTCGTCCTTCCCTCCAGGTCAGGCAGGACCTGAACCTGGCCTCCCAACCCAGGGACTAAACCCTGCAGCTGAGCACCTGCCCGGTGCACCAGGACTTCCTTGGGAGCACGCATGCCCCCCCTGAGGGTAACACATGACTCATGCGTTGTGTGACAATCTGCCTGGTGCAGATCTCCTGACCTCTGTCCATCTGACAGTGCGCGAATATCCCCCAGGACAGAAGTGGTGTCACCATGGTCACTGCTAGGAGGCTCAGCCCTTCTGGCCGGCCCCTGACCCACTGGTTCTCCCACTGTGGAACGCATCCCCCTCTCACCCCTCCATCTGGACTCCTGCACCCTCCCAACTGGAGCGGTGCCGCCAGACACCAGAACCACTGGAGCTCCGCTTACAGATGCTCCAGGTTCTCCTGACTCTAGGAGATCCCCCTCAACGGATGGCCTATCAGTACAGCCTAGGCTCCCCACCTGGTGTTCCCTCCTGGAACCAACCAGGCTCTGGGACCGGGTATCGGGCACCTTGGGCCGCAGCCCCTTCCCACTCCTTCTCCGCGGAGACAGGACGTGAGTCCCTACACCCTTCCCATGACACCGGGACCTAGCTGGGCTACCATGAACCTTTCCCACCACCCTTCCGGGTCACCCCCAGATGCTTCTCCAGACCCTCTGGAATCCACCAAAAGGTCTGCCTCCAGTGCAAGCTCCCTGGGGTCAGAAAACTCACACTCCACTGGGTGTTGGCATAGCTCTGGAAAACAGGGACTTAAAATATGCTCTCCAACAGTTGAATCACACAGCCCCACACAGGTGTTAACCAAACTACCCTTCACCCAACCATCCAGTGCCTCAGACAAGTACCCCACATCAATCTCACAAGACCGGTGAGACAGTGTCTGACTGTTGCTGTCTCTCAACCCATACTCTTCTGGCTGGTCTCCATACTCACTTACCCGGGCTTCTATCATGGGGGAACCCCTCTCCCTGCACCTCTCATCTAGAGTCAGTAGAGTGTCTCTCCCACTACCAGGAAAGTGATCCCCTGTGCCAGTTCCCCAATCCACCTCAGGGACACTATGCACCACTGGAGTAACCTCACAATCCTGAACCCCCTGGTGTATGTCAACCCCCTCCTTGAAGCAGGGCCCCAAATCTGTGTGTGTGTGTACCTCATCCTCAGTACTAGACACTACATTTTGGCTGCCACCACCTGGGCTGGACAAAGCCCTACCGGCTTCCCAATCCAGCTCCAGCTCTCTCATTTTACGCTCATGATCCAGGATCATCTTCTTTTCCTCCATGGCCAATCTCCTCTCCTCCCTCTTCTCCTCCCGCTCACTCTCCAACCTGAGCTTCTGCAGCTCAAACTGCCTTGCCTCCCGCTCCTCTGGGGACAGACTGCTGCTGCCTGACCTGGCGGGTTCCCCCCCACCCAAAAGCACATCCACCCTGGAAATAGGCTCCTCCACCTCCTCACTGAGATTACCAGGCTGCCCACTGGCATGTCTGACTGCTACCCAGGCCCTCAGCGCCTTCTGTAGCTCCTCCTTCCTTGTGATGCCTTTAATTTGGACTTTCAGGTTTTTACAAATCGCTCGTAGCTCCTTTACGGCGTAGGATTCCAACCTATCCTCCTCAAAGATAACTTCCAGAGATGCAACGGATGATGCAGTTGATTCAGGCATGATGAAAGTAGTGAGTTGAAAACTGGCAAGATCAAAAATAGGCCAAAAGAAAAAGAGACAGTATGTGGTACGTAATGGTCTGCGATATGGTAGTAGTGCACACCAATCACTGTAAGTCAAGTGCAAACACAAGTCCTATCCTCACCGCTGACAACCAATGTTAGAAATGGGGGTCTCTAGTTGGCAAGGGCTTGCACCTCTGTCCAAGTAGGGACCCTTCTTCCTAGTCAGGGTAAGGGTGTTGCACTCGTGAAGTAACCCCTGCTCACCCTCGTGGTAGCTTGGCATGAGCAGTCAGGCTTAATTCAGAGGCAGTGTGTAAAGCATTTGCACACAACCAACAGTAATACAGTGTAAGCACTACAAAAGGAAACCACACCAGTTTAGAAAAATAACCAATATTTTTATATACTCAAGACAAGACCAATTACGACAAAAATCCACAATACTATACTTTAAAAATGAATGCTTGATAAGGTAACTTCTTCTTTGCAGGAATAGTTCAAAAACAAAGTTCGTATGAGTCGGTAGCTCCGTCCGAGTCTACCGCGATGCTGAAAACCACAGAGTCTAACAGTTCCAGCCGACCGCGTCGATACGGGCCAGCAGAGTCGTGAACAGACTCAGTCACAGTACCTTTCTCGTTGTGGCTGGTACGGACTGTACGAGCCGGTCGGCGTTCGTCGCGGTTGCGGTGCAAGACGGAGCGATGCAAGGTGCGGTGTCCCTCGATGCGGTGCAGGCAGCGGCTCGATGAGCATCGTGCAGACGGAGTCGGTGAGTCCAAGGCGTGCGGTGCAGGGCGAGACGGTGTACGATGCGGAGCTGACAGGTTGCGATGCAGGCGACCAAGCCGGAGTGCGGGAGCTGGCGTCGGACAGCGGTGCGAGTCGGAGCAGTGCGTCGCAAACGTGCGAGCGGTGCCCCAAATGCGATGCGGTCACGACTGTTGAGCCAGTTGCAGCGACCGCGTCGGTCGGGTCCGGCTGGTTCAGTGAAGCGATGCGATGCGAACTGCGGTGCCCACAGGTCACGGTGCAAGCAGCGGCTCGGTGTTGACGGCGTCGGACGTCGCCACGGTGAGACCAGGGTTGCGATGCGAAGCGGGGCGATGCGGTCTGCGGTGCAAACAGGTCACCGGTCAGGGATGGATTCGGTTGACGGAGTCGGTTGCAGTTCCCTTCCTCTGTGGCAACTGAAACAGCGTTCCAGAAGCGGTACCCAGAGGCTTGTGAAGTCTTTGCAGTCCCTGAGACTTCTTAACAGGAGGCCAGCTCGGTTTCAGGCCCTTGGAGATTCTCAGCACAAGTTTGTAGAAAGTTCAGTCCAGTCCTTTCACTGCCCAAGACAGAAGCAGCAACTGCAGGCCAACCCAACAAAGCAGTCACTCAGCAAAGGGGCAGTACTCCTCCTAGCAGCTCTCCAGCTCTTCTTCTTGGCAGGTTCCTTGATTCCAGCGAGATCTAAATTCATGGGGTCAGGGCCCCAATATTTATATCCCAAATTCCTTTGTTCTCTGAAGGCAGAGAGGCCTTTGCCTAGTCCAAACCAGTTCTGGAGCACTTTGTTGACTAGTCTCCGTCCTTTCTTTCAGAGAGTAGGCCAGGGACATCAGACGCACCACAGGAGGTGGAGCCAGCATTGTGGAGGGAAGGCACTGTCCTATTCAGGGCCCAGGTGCAACTCCTCCCACCCATCTACATGTAGATCTTGCTATTCAGCCCTGTGCTGACTCACCCTGTCTCCTGGCATCCCCCAGCCCCTGTCACTCACACTCCAGACAAGGAATACACAACCTAGCAGAGGCAGGCTTGGATGGTTAGACAAGAAGATACCCACTTTCTAAAAGTGGTATTTTCAAACCCAGAATGTTAAAACCAACTTCACTAAAAGATGCATTTTATCATTCTGAGTCCAGGCATACTAAACTCGAATTTCTACCATGTTCCCTGGGTCAGTTAGGATTATAAGCTGTAATAATCAAAACTGCCCAATCTGGCCTATGGGGGACAGGTAGCCTTGCAATAGTGAAAAACGAAATAGGCTGTAATTCACTATCAGGACATGCCACACACACCAGGGCATGTCCTACCTTTCACATACAATGCACCCTGCCCACAGGGGTACCTTGGGCCTACCTTAGGGGTGACTAACATGTAGAAATGGGAAGGTTTAGGGACTGGCAAGTGTGTGCACTTGCCAAGTCAACATGGCAGCCCCAGGCTGCGCACAGGCTCTGCAATGGCAGGCCAGAGTTACACTTTACGGGCTGTTTGCGTGGGTGGCACAATCCAGTGCTGCAGCCCACCAACAGCATTTGATTTATAGGCCCTGGCACTCGCAGTGCACTTTACTAGGGACTGACACATAAATCAAATAGGCCAATCATGGAAACACCAATCCATAACACATTTTACACAGAGAGCATATGCACTTTAGCACTGATTAGCAGTGGTAAAGTGCCCAGAGTCCTAAAACCAACACACACAGGGTCAAAAACAGGAGGCCAAAAAGCAAAAAGTCTGGGGGTAAACCCGCTGAAAAAGCCAAGTCTAACACTCTTCAAAATCAAAGGGTTGTTTAACTGAACTTATAAATGCCAAATTTCAATTCAATAAGGAATAGACATATAATGCCTCAACATATTTATTAAAGTCCAGTGCGAACTTTTATGGTGGCCGAAATAAAGCTGGGAAATTATTAGCTAATTACCTGAAAGTTAAACATAACAAACTTAATATAGAATCTATTATGGATGAGCAACATACATTGAAATTTAAAGACACTGAAAACCTGGATGAGTTCCTCCACTTTTATAAGACACTTCATACGTCAGAGATCCCTATCTCGTAACATCATATCTCTCAGTTTCTTACTGGTGTCCAACAACCCTCTGACACTCGAACAGATTTTACACTCTTAGAATCTGACTTATCACAAAAAGAACTGCTTACCGCTTTACAGACACTCAAAAAAGACAAAGCACCAGGGCCAGATGGTTTTACCGTCAAGTTTTTTTCACATTTGCACAGTTGTTACTCCCCAAATTATACAATCTTTTCAATCTTTTAGATTTCTTCTTACACTCAGCAGATCCACTGGATCTTTTTCAGACGCCCTAATTTGCCTTATTCCCAAGGAAGGAAAGGATTTAAGACACTGCAAAAATGTACGGCCTATTTCATTAGTTAACATTGATTAAAAAAAAATTTCAAAGGCCTTAGCCATACGTTTAGAATCCTATTTACCCAAATTATTAGGGAAGGAACAATCTGGATTTGTTAAGGGCCATCTCATCACAGATAATACCCGTTTATTTTTTGACATTTTGTCCAAATCCTCCCAGTTATCTCACTCTCTAGCGGCAATAGCCTCAGATGCGGAAAAAGCGTTTGACAGAGTGGAATGGCCTTACCTTTTCCATACACTTAAGTGGTTTGGTTTTGGACCTAAAATTATATCTTTAATATCCAGTCTTTACTCTAATCCGCGAGCGGCAGTATGTGCAAATGGCAACACATCTCCATTTTTTGACCTAGGCAGAGGTGTTCGTCAGGGTTGCCCTTTGTCCCCGTTTCTCTGTAATTTAGCCTTAGAACCTTTTTTGTCCAGAATCCGTCAGAATCAAGATATACATGGATTTGATTTTCAAAACACTCACATCAAATTGGCAAATTGACGATGTATTAATATTTATTTCACAGCCCCGATCCTCTATTCCCGCATTCCTATAAGAAGTTGAATCCTTTGCTTCTGTCTCCAGATATAAATTGAATAAGGACAAGTGTGAAATATTACCTCTAACAAAATACACTTTTAAGGGTGATTTTAGTGTCTCAAACTTCACATGGAGCCCAAAACATATCAAATATTTAGGTTTACATTTTGCTCCTTCCATCCCAGATACAGTCTCTCGTTGCATGGATAACTGTATACAAAGAATTTCCACATTGACTGCCAAATGGCACCCCTTAAACTTATCCTGGTGGGGTCGTTTAGACACTCTAAAAATGATGTTGACCCCTAAAATACTGTATACAATTTCTAATATTCCAGTATGCATTTCTTCAAAAATCTTTAAGAAAATAAATTCTGTGTTATCCTCTTTTCTATGGAATAACATAAAATCATGTATGTCATTATCAAAGCTAACACGTCCAAAATGAGAAGGCGGTGTAAATTTTTCTGACTTCCCCATATATCAAAAGTCCTTTTCACTCCGTCAATCCTCAAGATGGCTTGCTGAGTCTTTAAGGGATTGTCCTTTATGGGTTGAACTTGAGCGTTCTTTTCTTTTCCCCTTCTAATTTCAAGAATATGTATCTTTTACCCGCAAACCACAATCCCTATCTACTCCTATACTTAAATACACATGCAAAATTTTGGAATCCAATTTGTCTCTAATCCCTATGGATTTAGACTCTTTCTTCAGATCTACACTATGGCATAATAAGATGATATTGATACGTGGTAAACCCGTGTATTGGAGATCTTGGAGACAGAGGGGCTTAATCTGGATACATCAATCGTATGTACCAGATGAGATCATGCCCTTTTCACAAATCAGTAGACTCTTTGACTTGCCTACATCCTTTCAGTCCAAATATAACCTCCTGAAACAAGCTATTCTAACTGCATATGCCCAGTTTACATCTTCTAATGCTCCCACCTCCTCTCCTGTTTACAAATTACACACTCTTCTTCATGCTAACCCCAATGCTTCTGTTATTTATAATTATTTACGTACTTCATGCACCACAAGAGACAAAACTAAAGTGGAGCTTTCCAGGGAACAGGATTTAGGGATATGCTGGTCAACGTCTTTATGAAACAAAATATGGACTAAAATCAGGAAATCCTCCAGAGCGGCAAACACCACGCAAACACTCTTCTTTATATACAATAGACTTCTTTTATGCCTGGTTACTTTAAATAAAAGACATACGAATCTCTCAGACATTTGTTGGACATGTTCCTTTCCACATGCAGACTTACATCATTTACTCTTTACTTTTCCGCTTGTACATAACTTTTGGAAAAATGTCTGGTCTCAAGTTAACTTAATCTTTGGATCTAGTTGCCCTTTTTCTATCCCTAATGTGTTTTTCGGAAGTTTATCCCCTGTCTAGACAAATTGCATTTCTAATACAAAGATTATAGACCTGTTGATAGCAGTTGCCTTTCAATAAATTACCAAGAATTGGAAAGATTTTACCAAATTATCTTATCAAGCATGGTGGTATGCTGTTTGTCATAATCATAGATTAGATACAACTTTTGTATACCCTATCCATATGGCTACAAAACGCTTGAATTTATGGTTACCTATCACACTGTTTATTGATGCTAGTGCTAAACAATTCTTTTCCTTAACACCTATATTTAACAAGAAGTTTTTCAACCTCCTTGACTTTCCTTATGTTGATATTATATTATTTTGATTGTTTTAGGCCTTCTGTTGTATTTTATATATGAACTGTAATTTTCCTTTGTTTGCACCAATCCAATTTGCATATCCTTTTCATTTTCTTTTTTAAGCTATGCTAATCTGACTTTTATATTCTATTATTTTGTTCCTAGGTTTCATTTGGACTCATATGACTATTGATTGCTTTATTGTATTATGTATTAGAACATTGGAATGTTGGGAGCTCCATTGAAGACAATGGAGTTGCTCTGGGCTTATAATGGCTGGTATAAGCCCAGTGCTCCAACATTCCAATGATTGTCTTTTTGTTTCTTCATTTTTAATTTAGAACATTCTACCCTTAGTGGGTGGAAGGTTCTAATAGCCTTATAGCCCTTCTTCCTCAGGCTATACTGGTTGTTAAAGGCCCTCTCCCACGTTATAGGCCCTCGCCGCACTCGGGATCAGGGCCTTTAACAGCCGGTATAGCCCTCTGCAGCAGGCTATAAGGCTATATTAGAACATTGGAATGTTGGGAGCTCCATTGAAAACAATGGAGTAGCTCCGGGCTTATAATGGCTGGTATAAGCCCGGAGCTCCAACATTCCAATGTTTCTTTGTTCACAGCTGTGGCTGTGAACAAAGGCTTCAGGGAGCCTGAGGATTTCAATCCTCGCGCTCCCTGAAGCCTTTGTTTTATTTGTTAGAACATTCTGCCCTCTAGTGGCAGAATGTTCTAATAGCTTTATAGCCCTTCGTAACTGGGCTATACCGGCTATTAAAGTCCCGCTCCCTTGTTAAAGGCCCTCGCCTTCGGCTCGGGCCTTTAACACTGGAGCGGGCCTTTAATAGCCGGTATAGCCCGCTACGGCGGATTATAAGGCTATATTAATACTTTAAATGTCTTCAATAAACTTATTTTTGAACTGTGAATATGATTTTCATGGCTGGTACTTTGTTAAGTATAAACCTGTGCTTAGGTTGGGTGCATAATTCACCTTTTTTGAGAATATTGACTGAAATAAATAATTTCCATGGCCAATACCCAGGGATACCTCCATGTGCAAAGGTTATAGACTGTGTTATTGGGTTCTTATGGTACAAAGGGCCCCAAGGAAATTGAATGAAAAGGGAGTCAGAGTGGAAGGTACTTGGATATAACTCCGGTAATGAGTAGGCTGGACTGCATAGAGCAGCTCTTTGCATTGCTTACACCCTGCTTTGGGGTCCATTTACTGATGCTAGAGTGAGGTGGTGTAGAACGTTGTGCGTCCCCTCAAGGTAGCTTTTCATCCTTCAATTAAGAAAGTGAGGAAAAGGTTTTGCCCAAAAAATGTCAGCCATTCAGAGCCAGCGAGGGTAGCCCTGCACTGGCAGTGGCAGCTGTTGTGAAAGTAACCATTATGATAGAACTCGAACCACTGCTGCTTCCTCATTCCACCCCCATCTTAATCGCTTGTGCCTGCTTGTTGAGTGAGTGAGCCAGTTGGGAGACAGATTTAGTCAGGCGCCTGTCCCAGGTCCTCTTTTCGTTTTCTAGGTCTGGAGGATTAGCAGCTGTTGCTTACCTTAGAATCAGGTATGGTCAATTTTTCTATGTTTAGGAACATTGTTGCATTACTGAAAAGCAGAGTCAGGTGCAGCGGAAACAGGTGTTTCACTTAGTCACAAGAGTCAAGTGGCAGAGCAACAGGGGCTTCTGGTCAGTGTCAATCCCCAATGATGTCATCCATTAAAGAAAAGGAGCAGGGTGACAAGGGCACTGAAATGAAAGGTGAGGATAAAATACAAGCTAGGTCAGTTATAGATTCATCATCAGCAAATATTCTTTATTAAGTTATTTAAAACCATAAAAGATACAGTCATTTTATATAAATAGATACAGTCATAAGACATTACAAGCTGCTTCAAGTAGATCAGTAAAAATACACACATAAAAATTTAAAATTGGGAATAAAAGGTTAAAAATGTAATTCCAATTCTATGCAATAAAAATACAGGAACAGACAACATAATATCAATTTATCTCGAAACCATGAACCTGTACAATAATCTTTTTCTTTCTGCTTCTATCAGCCCCTGCAAGAAAGCTAGCTACATTGAAACATACTAGTGCACTCGGCAACACCTGCAAACATGTTACAGCAGATTTTACTTGTTTGAAATGTTTCCCTCTTGACAGTGGTATAATATATTGTTGTCTTGGTAAACAGTAATGATAACAGAACATTACAATATGCATGGTATCTTGTGCAGAAAACCTGTCACAACTACAGGGGTCTAAATTTACAGGATGAGGATTCATGACCACAGTTAGATAAGGCTCTGTTCAGCGGCAAGACTAATACATTGTAGGCAGGTGCTGAGTGTTTACAGAGTTCTTTAGCTTCTCTCTCAGATTGAGCAACAGAGAGGAAATGTTTCTTCACACAGCGCGGGTCCTCCCGTTTGATCCTTTCTGAGGACCAATATAACTTGGGATGTCCCGGCATTCCAGCCGAGAATTTACTATAGCTAAGCCACGGGATACGGTTGACCCTCGACAGAGACAAACAATCTTTTATGATTGTCTGATTTAATTCTAGGTCTGGGTTTATCCATATCCTAATCCACCTTAGTAGCAGACAGAGAGCCAGAAGGTCTGAAATATACCCAACACCTATCTCTTCATGGATATTGAGGGAGGCTATGAATTGTGGGACTGACAGTAGCAGCCTCATTAATTAATGTCTCCACTGTCTGTAAGTCATTAGCCTCTTTATAGCCCCAGATATCGCTCCCATAGCTGTCCAAGGAAATATATTAGATTTGTAAACTTTAACCAGAGCGTGTACAGTTTTACCACCCAATCTACTAGCAAAATTGAAAGCCAATGCTACAGCTCTAGCCATTGCGTTCCTTTTTGCTCTCCTTAATGGGGCGCAGGTGCTCCTTCCATCGAATAAGACCCCCAAAAATGAAAAGGCGCTCACCCTGGTGATTTCTGTACCTTCCACAAAGCATTTCCTTTGACTTTTGTTTTTAGGACCCATTACAATGATATGAGATTTTGTGCAGTTTGCACTCAAATCTAAAGTATTCATAAAACCTACAAAGGAATTAAGAAGGTGCTGGAGTCCCACTACTGTTCTTGCTAGCAACACAGCGTCATCTGCATATAAAAATGCTGGAATTAACTGTGACCCAGCCTAACTGTGTCCCAGTGCTAGGGATAGCTCTACAAGCTGTGCATAAAGTTGGGCCCAAGTTGTTAATACATAATGTACACAAGAGTTGAGCTGGAATACAGCCTTTTTCTTACTCCCTATGGACTCTTGAGGGCAAAGGAAGATTCCCGGACTGGTCTTAGAACCACAGCTAAATCTAAATGTAACTCATGCAAGAAGTTTACAATGTTGTGATCTACCCCCAAAAGAAATAGGCATCGTATCGACGTGTTGACTCTATCGAAAGCTAATGTTAAATCCATAAAGGTGAGATTTAACATGCCCCCTTTTGCTACTCTGTATTTCCCAATGACCAACTGTAAGTTTAGGCATTGATCTAATTCATCTTTCCCTGGCCTAAACCCATACTCACGATTGGAAATCACATTATTTTGATTCAGCCAAGAGGTTAACCTTGAGAGGGTCACCTCTCCTCATTACCTTGCAGGAGCGGACCGTGCAGTTAAGAGCGGTGGGGCAGGGGTGCAGGGTGGGAGGGGGGATTCGACATACGACGATGAGGGAAATTAAATAAAACATGTTTTTCTTTTTTTAATTTAAATTTCCCTTGTCATCGTATGTCGAATCCCCCGCACCTTGCCCCCAGTCCCTCCGCTCTTACCTGCACAGGCCACGCCTGTTACCGTGATCAAGGAATCTATGAGGGACATAGGTCTATAACATTGTGTATTGTTTCTTGCTCCTTTCTTTAAAGACCAGGGTGATTATGGATCTAGACCAGGAGGAGGGTAATCCTGTTATACAGGGGGTGTTTAAGACATTAGTTATATTCGTCCTATATAAGGGGTCCGGGACCCTGTCTGGGCCAGGCACCTTGTCCTTCAACATGATAGAAATAGCCTCTGTTACTTCATCCTCAGCAAAAACCAGCTCAAATTCTCTTCTTGACTCTGCCGGTGTACTGATGGGAGTATACGCTGTCTCACACCCATATATCCCCTGGAAATGGTTCACCCATATATCTGGGGTTATAGTACATTCTCGTACGCTATCAGACACCCCATTATAAAAGGGTTCATTAAAATTTCCTAAAACTAGCACCGTTTTTTAAAACATTAGTCTGATTTTTTTTTTGATCTGCTAAGGCCAGCTTACATCTTTTACAGCAGGTAGTTATCTCAATGGTATTCCTTGGAATTGTTTTCAATGCTATAAGCAGGTTTTGATTTGCCTTAGAACAGTTGTGGTCAAACCACCTCTCTCCCCCAGACGTAGGTTTTCCACCCACTCTTACTAAGCTATTTTAGACATGCTCCCATACCCTATTTAAGGCACTCAACAGGACATCTGCTTGCAGGCAACCCTCTAAGCACAAGTTGATATCTTGGACACATTCAAGAAGGAGGTTTTTTAGAAAGGAGTCCAGGGGGACCATATTCCATTTCAATCTACGCGCTTGGTCCCAAGGTATGATGTCAGTTTTCCAAGGTGCTACTATGGAATTAACTTCCTCTCCCAAGAATAAAGGGTTGTGATTTCTGAACTGGTTTCATATAACTTCAATGAGCAAAACAGACTGTACAAGCAAGGCAGAGATAAACATATAATCTATAGTCGAATTGGAGCATCTGCAAACAAAGGTGGGAATATCATCATCTTCTCTACTTTGCAAGGTATATGCCAAATTAAAATAAGATATGATATCATTAAGGAGGACCCCTTAACTAGTATGCTCAAAATGGCCCTGATGAAGGCCATCTAGACATGGCACCTTGTATTCATGTCAAAAGTGTTGACACGGGTGAATATTAAAATCTCCAACTAAAATTACCATATATGGAAAATTATGTCTTTCCGCGTAGGACTCAAAGAAGGAATTTAGGGCCACCAGATATTGTGCAGCTTTAGACTGCACAAAGGAAATATAAAAATTCACAGCCATTATGGTAGGTGCCTGCTTCAAATCTAGCTGTACTTCCAGGAGGTAACAAGAACCTGTTTCTAACTGTGCTGACTTACCTGGGATATTTAGGGATAATATTGTGACTAAGCCATCCTTGGCTCTATCAAATTCTGACAGTAAGGCCAGAGAAAAATAGGAGGTATACCCATCCAAATAGAAGGAATTGTCTTTATCCCATGTTTCTTGTAAGCTCACTATATGCTGGCCTGTTAGTTAATTGAGCCACCTATCATCTGATATTTTATTGCTCAACCCGGCTATATTCCAACTCACCTCCTTCAAACGAGAGCCTAGCATAGGTAGTAGGTTAACTGAGAGATTAACCTTGTCATTCCCGGTCTTATCCCTCACCTGTGAAGGGCTGGTAAGCACAGGGGCTAGTCAATCATTGTTGTCTAGGGACTAAAGAGGAAGACATCTACTGACCAACTGAATGGGTGCTTCCTGTTCTCTCTCACCTGATTGCTCTGCAACCCTAACAGCGTCCTAGGGTTACTAGAAAGGTGTTTGCCCCTTGTGGGTAGAAATAGCCTAACAGTAAAACTTTAATTCCCGTAGAGAGAGAGCTAAAATGAGAATCCTTTTGTATTAAAAAGCCTGCAAATTTAGGTTGATCAAAGTTAATAATGATGCAATCCCCCTCTCCCGATTTCTCCCTAATTACTACCCACCCCACTATTCTGGCCATAATAATTTGAGTAGTAAAAGGTTTCCTGTCCCTCAGATGACTGTTGCACCAATGTGTGACCTTATGTATGAGTTTGGAAGTGGGTTTTTACCCCGCTTAGCCTCAATGGGAGAACATCCACCAAAATGACCACCCATGGGGTTGATTTGTTGGGATTTGCAGCCTAAGTCTATTTGCCGCTATCCCAACCAGAATGTAGGGAGGACAGAAATCATCCCTCTGGTAATCTTTTGTTCTCAGCCAAGAGGTGGAGTAACACCTGAGTAGAGAAGGATTTAACCACTTTGCCCGGTGCCCTATTTTTACATGTGTTTGTGTATGTATTTGTCTTCTTCGTCAGATCATACTAGTGCCCTTGAATGGCCCCAGTTGGCTCACTGCTTTTAGATTTACTTGCAGGATTATTTAAGGTATGAGAATGATTCCTAATATGGGCATTGTGTGCAGAGAAGACCTCCTGGAACAATTAGACGGGTGTCCAATTTCACTTCCCAAGTTCCCTTTCATTATAGAGCTCAAATCAGCAACAGTAGATTCCAAGGCCACCAATTTTAGCTGAAAACCCTCCATAACACTTTTAAGTGACTTCACAATATTGTCAAGTAAATTGCTGAATAAAGGCTCCAACACTGTCTTGATGTTACATGCAGAGGAAGCAGAAAACATTATATCGCCTCACACAAGGTTAATAGAAGGAACCACGGGGGACAGAGCAGAGTTGTTCTCCTTGCTAGGGGCTGATTTGTGGGCGAAAGAGAGGTGGCCCAGCCCAGCTTCTTCTGGGCTCTGACGGACACAGATGGGCACATTCTTGGCCCTGTCTTCCATTGGACACGAGCCCGGGCGTGCCTCGTGCTCATCCTGCACTGTGAGACTAAAGCGCACTTTATGAGTGCTGACTTGGCGCACTGATTGCAGGCATGGCAGTCTCCCTGCTGCTCGGGGTTCTGGAGCCCATAGTCCTGGGCAAAAGCAACAAATCTGTACCTTCGCACTACAGGACTAAAGGGCACCTTATGAGGGCCAACTTTATTCACTGATTGTGGGTGTGTCGGTCTCCCTGCCGCTAGGCGTTCTGGAGCTGTAGTCCTGGGCATAGGCAAAAATACTGGTCCTTTCTGCGCTGCAGGGCTAAAGCGCACCCTATAAGCGGTGATTTTGCACACTGACTGTGGGCGTGACAGCCTTCCTGCTGCCTTGGTTTCTGGAGCCTGTATTCCTGGTCAAAAGCAACAATGCTGGTTCTTTCCATGCTGCGGGACTAAAGCGCACATTATGAGCGTCATCTTGGGTCACTGATTACGGGCGTGGTGCCTTCTTGCCTCTCGGGGTTAAGGAGCCCATGGTCCTGGACAAAAGCAATAATTCTCATCCTTCCCATATGTGGGACTAAAGGGCACTTTATGAGCACCAATTGGGTGCACTGATTGCGGTTGTGGTGGCCTCCCTGCTGCTCAAGGTTCTGGAGTCCATAGTCCTGGGCAAAAGCAACAATGCTGGTCCTTCCCACACTGTGGGACTAAAGCACACTTTATGAGTGCCAACTTGAGGTGCTGATTGTGGGTGTGGCTGTCTCCCAGCCACTCGAGGCTCTGGAGTCATAGTCCTGGGCAAAAGCAACAATGCTGGTCCTACCAGTTTTGGATTCAGTTCTTTCACCCAGAGATCAACTGGGTCCTAATTTGTCTGAAGAAATGAGAGAAAAAAATTGTAAGGGTTATGGAGATATTTGACGTGGCTTCTGAGAAGCCGATTGCTGAGGATACTAAAGATTCAATGAAATTCTTGAACGAGCTGAATAAACCAACCATGGACAAGACATTGACCAATAGGGTGAAAGGCTTTACTATATCTTAGTCCATTATCCCTTAGAAATTGACATTTCTAGGTCCCTAGTTATCTTCTTACTAAAAAAGATTGTTAGCACCCAGAGAGAATTTGGAGGCAATTGTTGGAACGAGGATGAGTGTTCTTTCCAGTGGAAGAAGACTGATACCCTGAATATGTACTAGAATTATACTGATATTAGCATATGGTTGAAACCCATCACGTTGAAAAGAGTGAAAGTGGAGGGAGGAGTCCTTTTGCACTTCTCAATCAGCAGATGACAGAAAAGGGGCTTACTGGGCATATAGTAAAAAAGGAAGCCAGCAGTTATATACAAGTTCAAGGATAACTGCTCATTGTGTGAATCACTTCCCTTTTGGAGTTCAAATGCTTTAGGACGTAAAAGGACAAAGGGGGGACAGAAATAGTTCAGTTGTTTAGTAAGGAACTATGTCTATTTCTAATGAAGAACAAGGATCCATTGGCTAATCGTTTATCCCAAATTGCAAGCTGTCCAGCAATTTTACTGTGGCTTCTGCCATAGTTTTGGAATTCACAGGGATGGGCGGGTGAAAATACCCCAAGAATTATCAGTCTTTAATGGCAAACAGAGTGAGCAATGAAATAGACTGATAAGGAAAGACTCAAGGAGGATTGCGGGTCCCTTTGCTGCTGAATCTTTTGAGAATTTTGAATGGTCATCTTGTAATATTATTCCTTAGAAGAAGCAAAGTGAGTTTAGTTTGATACACAAGTTGTCTTCTACCATTGATGGCTTAGTATACATTTTCTCTAATAGGTGTATGCCCATGGGTTGCGTGGTTTCTTGCACTTGAATTCAGGGGGTCAGCAATTTGATAGAACGGGTATTCGAGAGGGAGGCCAAGACAGACCTGGTCTTATATTATTTGCATGCTTACTTATTTTATGATGCAACAGCCTCTCTTCACTACCATTTGTGAGGGAGAGATCAGAGTTACAGGAAAGCCTTTCTCCATGGTACCACCAGAAACGAATATGAGTTTTCGGTGTTTCCACATGGGTTGGTGTCATCCTTGAGGAAAAACAGCAGTTTCTGAGAATCCTTTGAAGGTACCATCATGTAAGATTAGGGTTAATCAATGCTTCCTCATGGTGAGCAACCAAGCTTGAGAAAGAACTGCAGTTCCAAGTATGTTCATGTACTAGCATACCACAAGATAACTTTGGGAATAGTGTTGGCTTGAGAATGTACTCGAGTCAAGTTTGATATGAATCAACAGTAATTCAAACGTAAACCTTTTCATAAATCAAAAACATCCAATGCATAACAACGCACAAAATGAACAAAGTGTAACATGGCCTCACAGTTTTAGGATGTTTTGCGTTTTGAATTTGATGATTATTTTTTGTAAATCAATAGAACCACTAAAATGGAACTTCAAAAACTTCCTAACCTCAAGCAGAAATAATACATTTTGTAACCACTGAATTTCCATTAAATTTGAAACTTTCATTCATTTAATATGCAAATCAAAAAAAAAAGAAAATAATTCCAGGATAAAATATTTTTGATTATTGTTTTCTTTGAAGTGTTTCTGTTTTGAATGTGGTGTATTTTTAAACTAAACATAAGGTTTAATCATCAGAATCAAATGTAATTACCCCTCCAGAAAACAGAACAAAACTATTCACAACCCCTCACACAAACCTTGGATATTTCAAAGTCATTAGAATAAACTGTAGAATTAAATCTATTTACAACCCTGTGCATACTGCATGGAAATTGCAAAGCCTCTAGCACAAAGAAGCAGATATTTATGCAGCCGCTGGGTAAATAGTGTATTTCCACTGCTATTTCCACTGTTGCTGGCTAAATAGCAGAGATTATGTACTATTTGGCCAGCAGCCTTGCAAACAGCTAATAAACTTCACTATGAACCCTGCCGACGACTAGATAGCAGATATTATGTTCTATTTGGCCAGAGGCCATGAACATAGCAAAGAAACTTCACCATTTACCCGGCAAGCGACTAGATGGCAGACATCATGTATTTTTTGGCAGGCAGCCATTCAAACCACAAAGAAGCTTTACTATTTACGCAGCTGCTGAGTATATAGCAGATATCATCTACTATTTGGGTTGCTGGCTAGATAGCAGGGAACATGTACTATTTGCCCAGTGACCGTACAAACAAGAAAGAGGCTTCGCTATTTATCCAGCTGCCGTCTAAAATAGTAGCAATCATGGACCATTTCACCAGAGACAATGCAAACAGCTGAGAAACATCCCTAAGGCCTCTGAGTAAATAGCAGAGAATATATTCAATGTACCCACAGCAGCAAACAAACTTCACTATTTACCCAGTCGCTGACTAAATAGCAGATTATGTACAATTTTCCTAATGGCTGTGCAAATAGCAAGGTAAATTCACTATTTACCTTGCCGCCAACTAGATAGCAGAGATCATGGGCAATTTGGCTGGTAGCCATGCAAATAGTAAATAAAATTCACTATTTTTTCTGGCCAATGACTAAGTGGCAGAAATCATGTACTATTTGGCCAGCAGCCGTGCAAATGGCAAAGTAGCTTCATTATTTAGCCAGAAACTGACAAAAAGGCAGAGGTTAAGTATCATTTGGTGAATAAACCATACAATTTATGCTGCCGCCAATTAAATACCACGCCTACTGAACTAGCAAGCCTGTTGCGGCATAACGACTGACGTTTCACTGTAGATTAGGTACACTTGGTGACTACGGTAGTAGTAAGTGGGGGGAGGAAGAATGATGTAGAAGTGTTAGGGTACTGCCACAGAGATGGTTTTTAACATGCTGGGACATGGTGCACATACCTGGCAGTCTTGGACTCTTCATTCCTGTCTGGGTCTCTGCTCTTGCTCTGCAGGCCTTTGTCTGCCTCTGCTCCCACCAGCCTCTGGCCGTCCCTGTACATTTTTGCTAAGTCGTAATCCCTCTATGACCTTCTTTTGTTTCCGCTACATTCCTATTCAGTGTGTGCCCTATGATTTCCTCAATGTTTGTTCAATGTAATACTTCTGTAGATTTGATCTCCTTCTGACTCCTTACGATCTCAGGCTGTCCCTGGCAGTCTCTGCATAAGATGCCTTTTGTTAGCAAGCACAGACCACCTGTGATCCCTTTCAGTTTCGTCATTGTTTCAGATTGTACACGCTCCTAACCTCATACTTGGACTCCTAGTCTTTCAGGTGAGGGTGGGTGGGTGACGCAGGATATGACTATCACTGAAGGCCAAATGATAGCCAGAAATGCTGATTAGGTCTTTAATTATTCCCAAATGGTTCAATTGAGCTTGGTAGTAACACTGGCTATGTAAACATTTGTTAGCAACTATTTAGCTAGCCACTGGGCAAATAGTGATTTTTTTCTGCTATTTACTTGGCCGCTGGCTAAATAGTAGAAATGATGTATGACATAGCTAATTACCAGTGAGGGTATCCAGGCACTGGAGCAGGCGTGTTGGCATGGGATGAATGTGTTGGGTGTCTGGCCCCACAGAAATTAGTCGAAGAGCCAGGTCCTCAGCTTCTTGCGGAATTCAAGAACTGAGAGCGAGTTCCTGATGTATTGGGGGGTCATTCCAGGTCATAGCTGTTATGTAAGAGAATGCTCGACCTCCTGTTCTGCTCTTGTGGTTGCGGGTGCGGTGCGAGTGAGAGTGTGACTGAGCGCAGGTGTCTGTGGGTTGGTGGAAAAGCAGGTGGCTTTTCAGGTATGCAGGTCCGATGCTGTGAAGTGCTTTGTATGCGTACATGAGGATTTTGAATTGGCTGCATTTGTGAATTGGAAGTCATTGGAGCTCTCTGAGGGGTGGCAAGATGTGGTTGTGTCGTGAGGAGTCAAGGATGAGTCTTGCTGCTGCATTCTGGATAGTGTGGAGGCAGTGTACGAGGTGGTTGGAGATCCTGACGTAGAGTGCATTGCCATAGTCTAATCTACTAGTGATGATGGGCTTGCATCTGGTATTCAGGGCTAGCCATTTGAATATCTTGCGGAGCATATGAAGAATGTGGAAGCAGGAGGAGCTGACCACACTGATCTGCGCTGTCATATTGAGCTTGTCATCCAGGATGATTCCTATGTTTCTGGCATGATGAGTTGGAGTGGGTGTTGGTTCAAGCTCTGAAGGCCACCAGGTGGAGTCCCATGGAGAGTTCTTGTTCCCGAAGATCAGCACTTCCGTCTTTTGGGAATTGAGTTTCAGTCAGTTAGATCTCATCCAGTCTGCTTTGTTGATCGTGCAGTTGGAGAAGTTGGTTCTGGTGGTGGTGGACTTGTCTCTCAGAGAGAGGATAATTTGGGGGTCATCAATGTAGGATATGATATTGATGCCTTTGGATCTGATGATGTTGGCAAGCGGGGTCATGTAGATGTTGAACAGGGTTGGGCTAAGTGATGAACCCTGAGAGACTTTGCAGATCGGCTCCTGGGATTCCGATGTGTATGGTGGTAGTCTGCTTGCTGTGTTCATCCTGTAAGAAGGGATCCTATACAGTTGAGGGACAGCCCTTGAATGCCTATGTTGTACAGTCCTCTGATGAGGGTGACTGTACCGAAGGCTGAGGATAGGTGAAGTAGGATGAGGACTGTGGTTTCTGCCAGTCCAGTATAGCACAGATGTCATCTGTGGCCACAATGAGTGCTTTGTCTGGGCTGTGGTTGATCCAGAATCCTGATTGGGTGTGTAGAAAGCTGGCTCTGTATATGATATTGCTATAGGTGGTAATACCTTGCACAGAGTCCAGGGGTTCCCTAAAAGTGTACAGGGCTCAATGCAAAACCCAGAGTGCTCTTTTAGTGGTATTTTTGGGCGAGCAGCCTTAGGCCTAACACAGAGGAGTGTTAGACATTTATAATTGCACACACATGATCAATAATGGACACACGACTCAAGAAGAAGGAGATCCAGACCAATTTTAAAAAGCTATACTTTTTATTTTATTGTAAGATCAAGACCTTCTTGCTAAGGTAAGCAATTTTCAATTAAAGGTACTTCTCACAGTCAACAGGTGACAGTGTAACATTCGAATAGTTCAAGAGTATCCTGTGGAGGAAATCAGTTTGTGGGATGAATCAAGCGAGTATACAACTAACAGTTCCAGTATTCGGGTGGTCAGACCCACACTGAGTGCAGGGTCGGTTGTGGGGGACTGGAGCACCTGTAAGGTGCGGATCTCAGTATCTTTGCCGCATTGGTCGATACAGGCAATGATCTTTTACCCTCGCGGTCGGCAGTGGCAATGAGCAGGATAGGTTTCAGCTGGTGGTCAACACAGTTACAGTTGCGGTCACTGGTGGTCGATGTCTGTAGATCGGAGGGGGTCCGCCATCGTTGGATCGCTTTCGAGAGATTGCGGTCAGGTAGGCAGTGCTGGAGACAACCGGCAGGGCCACTAGCAGGAGGGTGCAGGTTCTTGGGCACAGAGCTGTGGGTAACTCAGGTCGTGAGACCGAGAGGATCCCTCAAGGTCATGGAGGTTGTCCAGTTGCAGTACTTTCTTTGGGCAGGGTAGAGTCGAGTCGGCACAAGTGCTGGTCCTCCACCACTGTGATCTTTGGGAGATCTTTGGTCATAGTGAGTCACTTTGACAGCACTGTCGGTCCTCAACTGCGGCGGTTCTTGTAGTTCTTTTGTAGCAGGGAGTCATGTCGACCAGTGTCAGTCCTCCATGTAGCGGTTCTTGGAGGTTGTTTCTTCTTGGACAGGTCGGCTATCAGCGGAAGATTGGAGTCTTCGTCGAAGGCAGCAGTCATCTCAGGGTTTCAGAGGTCGCTGGCTGCAAGACGGTTCGCAGGATCGCAGAAGCTGGAGACAGGCCAGTAGGACTGGGGCCAAGGCAGTTGTCGTCTTCAGTCTTCTCTGCAGGGTCTTCTTACTGCTTCTTAGGTTGTCACAAGATCCGAGGGCCAAGTCTTGGGTAGCCACTTAAATACTACATTTAGGAGGCGTTTTAGGGGAGCAGCAGGTAGGGCCAACTGGCACCTTACCTGGGGTGAGGACACCCTCTTATTATGCCACCCTCTTGTAGGAGGGGGCATGGGCATAGCCCTGATTCTTCAAGATGGCGGGGACAGAAAAGTGTGCTCCACCTCGTTCCCCCCCATCTTAGGGGTGGGGTTGGCAGAGGTGGGCACACCTCCTAGCTTTTATAATTTTACCACCGGTTTTCCCACCCAAGGTGGAGGTGTGACCCAGGGGCTGCATCTGCTGCTAGCAGCAGAGGCTGGGGGTCACATTACGAAGGCGGAAAGCCTTTGAAGCTTCCCCTCTTCAAGCACTGGCCCATCCTGGGGCAGGAGTCAATACACCTCTGCCCAGGATGTGCATTGTTACTGGTTACAGAGAGCAGGGGCTCTCTACCCAGGGGTCCAGAAACATGTCTGGTGGTGGCTGGCTGCCTACAGCAGGTCAGAGACCACACCAGGGTTGGTAGTGTTTCAGGGGGCACCTCCGAGGTGCCCTCTGGGTACATGGTACAATAAATCCCACACTGGCATCAATGTGGGTTGATTGAATGGAGTAGTTTGGTACCAAACACTCCTGTATTCAGTGAAGCCATCATGATGCTGTGGAACTCGAGTTATCAAGTTCCCCGCCCATGTACTCTATGGCTTCACTGGCACTTACAATATCAGGAAATTGTGCCCAATATTGTAGGGGCATGTCTGCTCATGCAGATATGCCCTTGCCTGTAGTATAGTGTACCCTGCCTTAGGGCTGTGAGGCCTGAGAGAGGGTAGACTTACCTATGCCGCGAGGCAGAGCTAGCTGGCATGGCATCCAGGCAGTGTCCCATGTGGACTTTTTCATTTTATCACTCACAGGGGCATGCATGCTGCAAAGGCAGTGGCATGGTCCCAGTGAGGGGGTCCCAAGGAACCCTCTTCAGCTTCCAGGCTCTAAGTAACTAGGATACAATTTACTAGGGACTTACGGAAGGCAGGAGTACCCTTTGGGAGTTTGTTTTAGGTAAGGAGCACTGGCACAGCGCACCTGGTTGGCAGGGACCCTGTGCACTAAAATTTGAAACCTCATCAAAACCAGGCAAAAAGTGGGGGGCTAGCCATGAAAAAGAGGCACTTTCTCACAGGTATGTTCCAGTAGGTTGTGGGATTCGAGGTGGCTGGTGAGTTGTCTATTGATGGCCTTATTTATCACTTTGGCTCGGTAAAGGAGAAGAGCAATGGGATGGAAGTTGCTCAGAAGGCTATGATTGGGCGATAATTTTTTGAGGAGGGCGTTGACTGCTGCATGTTTCCAATCTTCTGGAAAAGTGGCAAATTGATGGAGGTGTTGATGAGGTGGTGAAGGGCACTGCTGATAGGTGGTCCTCCCATGTTGTAAATCTGGTAGCGGCAGCTGTCCATAGGAGCTCCGGAGTGTACCATTCTCATGATTGCTGCAGTGTCTTCTTCAGTGAGAGTTCTCTATTCGGTCATGTGTTTGTCTTGGTTTGTGGTGGTCAGGTTGGTAATGAGATCTTGTGGTCTGATTATAGTTTGAAGTTGCTGTAGATCTTTTCCCTTTTACTGTGGAAGAAGTTTGAGAAATTGTCGCAGACTTCCTGTGAGAGGTGATGGCATTGACTGGGGCCTTGGGGATAATGAATCCCTTGAAAATTGTGAAGATCTTCTTGCAGCTGTTGGAGCTCTCATCTATTCATTTGGTTCGTGCCCAAGTCCTTCTGCTCCTTGCCCTCATGGTTCTGAGATAACTTGTCGTGGCCTACCACAGATCATCCTACCTTTTCCTAGTACTGATGTTCCTTGACATCTGGTCAATGCTAGCCTTAAAACTACATGACCCTTTACCTACTGGTTTGTCTGGTCATCATTCTCATGTACTTTTGCACCTAGAACATTGTCTCCTGAGTCTCCAGTTTCACAGGCTCCCAGTGCAGCAACTTTAGACATAGTTATTTCTTATTGTGAGAGCATTAAAAAGACAAGGCAAAGACACAAACACTACCATCAAAAGCTGCTGATCCCTTAAACTGATAAACCTCACCGGAAACGTATTTGTTGTACTCATTTCTAAGGTAAACACAGAGTGAAAAGATGCAAAGCCTGTGATAATCACGTCAGGTAAATAGGATATAAAGAAGGAACATAATTTCTGATGAAAGAGCAATGTGATCAGCTGACTTTTAAAGAATTTGAGATAAATGGTAGCTATAGTGATTTATGGAATCGCATTGTACTTGAAGCGTCCTCTTACTGATTATCTGCGCAAGGTCAGAAGGGCATCTAAATGAGGGTCGATATGGTAAGTTCTTGAAAGTTAACAGCAGAAGTTCTTCTGGAATGAAAAACTGAGATGTCTTATCAGGTTTTTATATGTAAGAAGTTTCAACTGTCCTTAAACTAGGGAAGTGATATAGTTAGATAGGACAATACCTTGAAACGTTCCATATACAGTGACAACTACTAGTACAGCAGAATGCCATGATGCCCATGTACAACAGATTGCAATCAGAATCTGCTGCAGTGCAAAACAAGAAATGAGAGCTTTAACCAGCATGCAAGCTTAAAAAGCAATTAAACGTGCAGGCACATTGGGCCCGATTCACAAAAGTAATCTGAGACAAAACCCTAACTTTACGACTTTCGGTATTCACAAAGCACACATAGGAGTAGTAAAGTTAGGATTTTGTCTTAGTTAAACTTAAGTTTTGGTCTTAAGTTTATCTTAAGACCAAAACTTAGGTTTAACTGAGGCAAAGTTTTAGTCTTAAGTTTAAGTTTTGGTCTTAGGTTTAACTGTTTTGGTCTTAGGTTTAAGTTTTGGTCATAAGTTTAACTTAAGACCAAAACTTAAGTTTAACTGAGACAAAGTTTTGGTCTTAAGTTGAAGTTTTGGTCTTAAGTTTAACAATATTTAATTATATTTTAATTTCCAACCGAATATTCATAGTGCACTAATTATGGAAGCTAAGCTTGTTTGTAATCTAGTTGTGTGGCAATAAGCAAACATGGAGGATATCCTATAACTCTTTGGGCCAGATGTACGACCATTAAGTTTAGCGAGTCGCAAATTGCGCTAAATTGCAACTCACAATTTGCGACTCACTAAACTTAATATACAACAGTGTCTCGGACACTGTGTGCGATTCCCAATGGGGTCGCAAATTGCATGCCTCATGAATATTAAAGAGGCTGTCGCAATATGCGACCCCATTGGGAAAGGCTCGCACTCACAGGGATGGTGGCCTGCTGGGGTCAGCAGACCACCATGTATGTGACTGCTTTTTAAATAAAGCAGTTTTTTTTAAATGCAGCCCGTTTTCCTAAAAGGAAAACGGGATGCATTTAAAAAAGAAAAAAGAAACTTTGCAGTTCCATTTTTTAAAGGCAGGCTGAGGTCGCTGGGACCACTGCCTGCTATTAAAAAATATTTGCGCACCCATACACAAAGGGGAAGGGGTCCCCTGGGGACCCCTTCCTGTTTGCGAGTGGTTTACCACCCTTCTGAGAAGGGTTGCAATACAATCATACATAGGTTATGGACTCGCTATTAGGAAGGGACGCCCTTGGCACGGCCCTTCCTAATAACGAGTAGCTAACCATATTTTGGGAGTCGCTAATTGGTAAGCGACTCGCAAAATAGGGTTTGTACATTGGGCAGATGTTTTTTGCGGTCGCAAAGGTGTCAAATTCCTCTTTGGGACCGCAAAAACGGTCGTACATCTGCCCCCTGGTCTATTTTCCTTTTCATTGGCTCTTTTAAAATGTGCTATTCACTAAGGTACGCTACTGGATTCTGGTATACACATATTTAATCATATCGCTCCAATATCCTATGTAGTACTTCAAGATATTTGTACTTTGAATTTTTTAAATGTACTTTTATTAAACTGTGATTTATTTTTTTTAGTTCCATGCTTTTTGCCTGACTTGACCGTGGAAGCTTTTCTTGTGTTTTTGTACTTGTATTTTTGTACCGCACACACTGCCAGTTTATGAAAAGAGGATAGGGTATAATAGGTGTTGGAGTTAAAACAAAAATTGAATAATTAGTGCGTAGATTTAGGACACTTGAAGAAACATAATGACATAGATTTAACTTTCCAGGACTGCTAATTCAATCTATTAGACCTTGCCCTCTCTGCAGATTCACCCCCAAACGTGTTGCCTTCACCGTCCTGTTACATTTCAAACGTTTTAGTGAAAATAGCATCTAAAAGCACAAAGTGCCACTCACGCTCATCTGGTAAAGTTAGAGCGGAGGAAAGCCACAAGTTTGGGCCAACCGCGATGGAGCATAAGCCGAATACAGGAACCAGGTTAATCCTGCTGAAAAGTTACCTTCTTGAGTCTGGCATGAAGAATTCACACTGGAGAAGTCTACGAGGAAGAGATTTTTGACGCGAAGAGCAGGTCTTGCATTGCTAGCCATCATGGACGTTGGCTGTCGGCATAAAGAGCATGTCTCACCAGAGCTTCTCGTTAACGGTCATTGCCGGTGGCAGCGTATTGGAACAAACAGGCACGTTCGCTGTCACCCTTTCCCTGAAAAGCCTAGCTGACCAGTTCCATCTGGTCCTGCCGTGGACCCTGCTGGTGGCTTCTGATAGATTGATACTTGGCCCTATTACTGTGGTCCTGATTTTCGGCAGCAGCAAATTTGTTTCAACGTGATTTTGTAGAGAAAGTATCTGGCCTTGTGGAACCCTGTTCAGCTACAGCTTTCAGCCTTGCCCCTCAGGAGGAATCTGAGTTCCAAAAAGGTGACTAAGTCTGAACGTAGAAATCTTCACTGGGAGAAAGTGCCAAAAGTATCCGACCAGCATGGGACCTTTCTTGGGTGTGAATTTTTAATTTTAGCCTGCTCTGAGCTTTCCCACCATAAGTCAATGGTATCACCTGGACCGCCTCAGACATCCATCCGGCCTCATGAAGCCCTTCTCGCTTGCCCCACAGAGGATTTTTTACTTCCATTTCAGAGACTACGTCACGAGATAAAACTTCAGACTGGGACAAATCTGGTTTCTGTATCCAGTGCTCAATCACGGTGGGCAATAAATCTCTCCTAGGCCCCCATCAAGCGCAACCAGATGACCGTGATTGGTGCTAAATGCTTTTTGCCACTATTTTTATTCAAATCTTTTTAAATAATTTTCTCAGTTTCCCCTTATTGGATTTCTGTTCTTATGTGTCATTTTGTTCATTTATTTTCTATTTTTAAAATTGGTTTGAAATTTTATTTTGTTGTGTTTTTCACTTTCTTTGTGAAAATTATTTTTATTGAAAATTAGGGCAAAACGAAATAGAGCCATTGCAATATACACTTATGCTCACAATCCCCTCAATCTCTAGTGAAGACACAGATTTTTCATTAGTGGGTACCGCGTTCTTGACCATAGTATCAGAAACATTTCCTCTTGTCCATGTAGGCAAATTGCACTTATCGGATTATAAAATTTTTCCCTCCCTCCCTACCCTCCCCCCGAACAATTAAAGTGGTGTCACATCTTATCCAGTTTTTTCTGCAGTGGTAAGATATCTTATGGGGAGTCAAGCGATGTCTTACTGCCTGACTGGATGCTGTGTTGGGTGAGCCGTCTTTGACCTGCCCAAGGGACCTGGTTAAAACAGGTGCATAGCTCTCATCGTAGGAGGACATACTGCCAAGGGAAGACCCTTTGTGAGATACGCTACTAATGGGCCCCACTTATATTCAAAGTTTTTGTATTCTTCTCTAAAAATGTCTGCTATCCTCTGCATGGTGAGTACTTTCCATAGTCGGGAGTGCCACTGCGCTAACACTGGGGCTGCTTTCTTCTTCCAGGCAGCGGCGATTGCCATTTTTGCCACCCCCCAGCAAGTCCACATAATCGCCTTATCTGCCTTTGTTTGGTATTCCAGTAACGAGTCTCTAAGACTCAGGAGGACTGCCTCTATGGATGTCTATATTGGGTACCCTAACATGTCTTTCATTTGTGCCAAGATCTCCTCCCAAAAGGGCATAATGGTGGGACAGTCCCACCATATGTGGTGAAAGTCTCTGAGCAGGCCACAGCCCCTCCAGCACATGTCGGAAGTCTCCGGAAATATTTCCGGAGTTTAGTGGGGTAGAGATACCAATCGAAGAGCGTTTTGTAGTGGGCCTCTCTTAAATCTAATGAGTGATTGTTCTTCATGACGTCGGACCATAGATGTTTCCATTCCCCTTCTGATATCTCCCTCCCCATTGTGGTCTCCCAAAAGGAGGTGTAACGTGGTCTAGGCGCATGCAAAGTGGAGAGCAACAGGCCATACAGGAAGGAGATTGCTCCCTTCATAGAGTCCACCTTCCTTACAAATGTCTAAACCGGCGTCAGTTCACGTGTGGCTGCCTCTCTGACCTGTGGGTGAAGGGCCCAGAGTTTCAGCTGCAGGTAGTGGAAGTGTTCGCTAGGTGCCAGGTGAAAATCTCTCTGACAGTTTTCGGGTGTGCGTATATTGTAATTGTGAAAGAGATCTGATAACATGAGGCAAACCCCCCTCCCTCCAGGCATCAAAAAGTCTCTCCTGCAGTGCCAGGGGAAATTCCGTGTTAAAGTGAATCGGAGTGTATGGGGAGGGAAACGTTGTCCATCCTTTCCCTTTAGTGATATCATCCCATACCTTGAGAGTGGTCTTCTGTTTTGATACCTTCTGGTTGGAATTTTGTACAATTGTGGAATAATAAAGCCACTCCTTTTTGTTTTGTCCCAGTAGAGGACCTATAGATTAGAGAGTAGCTTTTGTGCCTAAGTCTGTGCTCTTCCGATCCCGATTGTGTTTCTTGGAGTGCCACAATATCAAATTTGTGATCTACCAAATATTTCCAGACTTTTTGGCGCTTCTGAGAGGAGTTCAGACCCTTAACATTCCATGAAGCTATACTAATCATCTTAGATCAGGTTCCTTCTCCCTCCGCTGCCCATTCAATGCCCCTTTAAATGACGTTTCTCTTCTCGCCTTACCAGCCACACCACCCCCGCCCCTTTGCATATACACCTCCCAACACAACATCGATACGTGGAATGTTTGTTTCCCCTTTGTGACCACCACCTGAGCCTAGTGACTATCCCCTCCCAAACTAACATAACCAAAAACATAACTGAACCTTCGCTGAGGACCCCTAGGGCCCCCTGCGACAAATTCGCTCAGGATTAAGGGCGTGTTGGCAGGCACCTTGGTCTAGGCCCACCGCCACGACTCTCCCCTGTGTCTGGTACCTGCAGCGTGGCTTTATTGTATCTTGTTCATTTTCGTAGCCTCCATGAGTTGCTTCTTCCTCTGGAGGTAGAGAAGTCCTCCCGTCATAAGTCACTCAGCGAACAAGACTATTCTCCACGTATTCGGGTCGAGTATTTTTGTAGTCGTCGTTGTTTCTTTTCCGGTCACTGCTGTTGCTTCTCGTTTTGGATTGTTTCCCCTTTGGGATCCCGCGCCATTGAGAAGCCACCATTCATTCTGCTTCTGTCCCCTTTGACAATGATTGGGCGGGCGTCTCCTCCACATTCAGCAGCCAAAGGATTTCCAGGCCCTCCTCGAGCCCTGTGATATGTCTTGGTTTTTTGCGCAGTTCAAAGGCCAGCCCGAATGGATAAGTCCAACGATACTTAATGTTATCTGAACGCAACTTTGGTGTTAGCTGTTGAAAAGGTTGCCACCTTTGTAGTGTGGATTGTGCCAGGTCCTCATATAGTGTTTAGTTGTGACCTTGAAAGGAGATCGTGTCTTTTTTCCTAGCCGCTTGCAAGTTTGACCAGAACGTCGTGAATTCATCGCCTCTCTACAGCTGATTGGGGGCCCACACCGTGGGCCCTTTATATTTTGATCTTCATTTGGTTTGGTCCCAAAATCTCTGAAAATAGCCCCTCTATGAAAGACTCCAGGTCTGGCCCTTCCGCCCCTTCTTCCAGGTCTCTGATTCTTATGTTGTCTCTCCTTGACCTGTTTTCCAGGTCTACGTTCTTCAGCAGCACTATTTGCAGCTGTGCCTGTAGATCTTGGACCTTTTTGTGTATGTCCGTTGCTCGCTTGTCGAGTTCCTGAGTTTGGGCCTCTACCTCCAGTATTCTTGTGCCAATCGAGTCAACGTCCTGTTGGAGGGAGGACATGCGTTACATAAGATCTGCCTTGAGTTGCACCATAGAGGCCTTTATGTCCATCTTCAGTTCAGTGCATAGTTCGGTTTTTAATTCCCTAAGGGAAGCCAGCAGATCATCCTTGGTGAGGGCCATTTCAACAACCGGGTCTCCTTGCTCCTGTGGGGGCCTCTTCTCTGCAGGGGTAAAGAAGCTGGTGACTTTGCTAGTGGACTTTTTTGGTGGCATAGAAGCGGTCTGTCTTCTCTTCTCTCGCGTGGGCCGGGTTGCCCCCTTGGCCCCTAGGGTCTGTGCTTCCTTATTGCGGTGGCCGAAGTAGCAGTGCATGTCTGCGTACTGTTCTTTGCTACTGTGACTGCTTCTATATTTTTGCAAACACTAGGCCTCTGGCAGCCATTTTAAGGTCAGGCAGGTAGTATCTCAGGGGCCTCTCCCGCCTTCTTAGACATCTGTTCCCCTGCATCCACACAGCTGTGTCCATCCCAAGTTCAGGCTCCTTCCCTCCATCTCGGCAGTCTTCAAGTTAGATGCACTGCACTCTCTCTGCTCGCATCTTCCCCTGAGCCACCATTTTGGAGTCAGGCGTACTGTGCCACCTGAGTGCATGGGCTAAGGAGGCCTCAAATGTGGTGACTTCCGAGCCCCCACCTTGTCCCCGGCCCTTGCTTGCTGCGCCGGGCTGTGCCGCTCTGCACTCACTGCCTTCCTGGGTATGCTAGGGCTCCGGGGTCTCGGTCACTCCTCCCTCATTGTTGGGGCCGGATCCCGGGGCCGCCGACGTAGTCCTCTGCCCTCAAATGCACCGAGTCTCTCAACGCCCCGGGGCAGGTGCTGGCGGGCCCGGGAGAGCGTATGGGTCTTTGCTGAGGTGGCTTCTAGGAAGAGGGTGTGGGTCTTTGCTGTGGCGGGTTCTAGGGGTCCATCTCTTCTGCCTAGCTTCTTGCCTGCTGCTCAACGTCCCCCTTAGCTGGCACCATTTTGAAAACCTCTGGTGTTCCCGAGTGACTTGCGGCTTCTCGCCTCTGTTCGTCCCCACAGCTTCTGAGTCGCTCTTCTCAGACCCGACAGCCTCCAAATGCTGTCCGGATCAGATCGGTGTCATCAACCGCTGCAAATAGCTGCTTAAACTGCAGGAAACAGCTATGTGGCGGCAGAGCCAGTGTGAGTTACATCCACCCGGCCATCTTGCCTGGCCACCCCCCGTGATTTTCATTTTTTAACTGTTTTAGTACTTCTAAATGCTCTACACATTTTCTTAAGTTAAGCATGTCTGCTCTGCATTATAGATACCAGAGGATCTAACAAGAACTGTGACATTCTTACTTGTGGTGGACTACCATCTACCTCAAATATTAATAATCCTTTTTCTCACACAGACCATACGTGAAAAAAATGTTGGATGGTGGACGACTACCACATTTGGATTTGGATTTAGCTGGAACCTAGGAAACCCCATCAATCCTGGAGGTCTATGGGAATCCAGAGCAATTTAGATTAGTTGGATTCTACCAGTTTTTAAGCCCCAGAATACCCTTGTAAATGCAAATGTGTGGGTCAAAAATGTAATTCTTCATGCTTATCAAAAGTCTTATGATCCTGCATTTCCACGTGTTCCAAGAAAACTGTGACCTAAATCTTTTGGTGGACCAAACAAATGGGATAGGAATGGACCAAACTGTAACCATGTGAAGATTACTTGGCACTGCATTTACTTCACAAGGTCCCAGTTTTGACCAGTTCTTGTCTGGTAGCCCACCCACAAATATGAGGTACCATATTCATTAGAAGACATGTGAAAATGCACCATGTTGGGGCTATTGCTATTACCTGCAAGTTCCAGACTTTGCTGTTACATACATATGAGAAAGGTGAGATTTTTTTCAACAATACTTTGACATATCCAATGTATTCTAGATAAGGAAAAGTGGTGGATCCATTCAAGCAGCATAATCTTTTCATTTCTCATGTTGCTAGTTTTCAGAAATATGTAGTGTTGGTAGGTTTCCCTGGCGACCAGTTGACGCCATCCAAATAACAGTCATTCCCCATGGAAAGTAAGAAGAAATTGAATATTTAGACAAAGTTAATAAATTTTCAGGCCACTCAGAATTAAAAAATTAAACATACTGTGATCTGCAACACCACACCACCCTGGATCGCCCTGACTGTCTAGTATTTAGAAAAAGTCTGGGGTTTGTAGGTTTCCATGGGTATCAGCTAACTCCAGTAGCAAATACTGCAGTTTTTCCCCATGTAAATTAAGAGAAAATTGAGTTTTTTAGGCTTAGAGCTTGATTTAGAGATTGGCAGATGGGTTACTCCATCACAAATATGACGGATAACCTGTCTGCTGTGCTGCAAGTGCTTTATATCCAAAATCACTTGTAATGCGGCAGACGGGATGTCCGTCACATTTGTGATGAAGTAACGTGTCCGTCGAACTCTGAACCAGACCCTTAGTCATGAAATTTGCAGGGCCTTCTGGGTAAGAAAACATACTGGAATTCACAAAAAGCACACCGTTATAGTTTTTCCAGCATCTCTAGTTTCAAAAAATCTCAAGGTTAGCAGGTTTCCTTTAGTGCCAGATGACCCTTGGACCAAATACCACAGTAATTTACAACTAAAGCCTCACTGCATGTACAAAGCAAAATTCTTGAAGGCAGGGAAAATTCACAATTATAAGTACATTGATTTATCTTCCGCAGCTGTTCATATCACTGAAACCTGGCAGGCATTCAAGTATGAGTGCATATTTATTGTTCAAATAAATGTGGAAATATATCAGTTGCAGCTTAATTTTTCTCACAACACCTAAGCAAAATATGGATAAATGCAGATAAAATTTGCAAAAAATAAATATGGATAAATACAGATGGAAATGTAAAAAAAAAAATACAATAAAACCGGGAGCCCTAAATATAATGTAAGATCTTTCTGAGCGTTAATCAACATAATGACATAACGATACACAACCAAACTTTGAAACCATCCTCCACCTTCTGTGAAAAAACTTATTAGCCATGCGTCTGCTTAGCCCAACACCAAATCAAAGCACACCCAAAATGTGCTTAACCTTTTTCTGTGCATGAAGAACCTCCATCATCTGCTGGGACACCGTAATGTAACCCAAATGGTAGAACAGTCCACCAATTTCGTTAGGTCTGTTCCACACCTCTACTTTTTTTAGTTCAGAATAGTTTATTAAGTTTTTAGTTAACAGACAGACAACACAAAAAATAGTACAATAAAAGTACCAAATAAGAATATATGACGATTATCAACATCAGTAAAGTTTAACAGGTACAATATAATATAATATATTGTTACACAAAATTAAAAAAGGGAGGGAGAAGAAACAATTATACATATGTTATTAATAATCATGAGAGCGAACTACTAATAAATAGAAACTGTGCAAGAATATCAATAAAAACTTAACTTATAGAAAAATACATTTTAAGAAGATAAATAGTTATCAATATGTTTCCAGAATAAATTAAAAGAATTACAATTATGAATAACACCATTCAAGGATAAATGAGCTCCTCTTCTAGTAAAAATAACCCATGACCACCAAACATGAACAGATAATAACGAGACGTCTTTCCAACATGAGGTAATGGATTTTAAAGCTGCTGATAATAGGAAATTAAAAAGTTTACCTTCTAAGTCAATTAATTTATGAGAAAGAATGACAGATTTACAAATGAGCAAGTTAAATGATAAATCATCATGAATATTAAGTATTTTCTTTATAACATCCCAAACTTCAGTCCAAAATTTAAAAATAGAAGGACATTCAAAAAGTATAGGTCTTAACGAACCAGTATGCAAATTACAATGCCAACATTTTGAAGTCGGGAGGAGTTTGGCTTTAAACAATTTCAGTGGAGACCATAAACAATTATATAAAATATATGAGTTTGTTTGATAAAGCGAATCAGGTAACCATCCTGAAATGCTATTAAGCCAAATAGTTTTCCAAGTTTCGTAAGATAAAGATAAAGAAAGCTCATTATTCCAAAATGTCACAAGCGTATTAATATTGTCACCTTTAAATGTAATCATTTTTTTATACAATATTGAAACACCATGAGGCAAAGTAGAAAGAGTTTGAATATAAATTGATGAATCAGATTTCGCACTAGAAGGTATAAAATTAGGAAATGAATCTAAAATAGAATTGCATAAAAGTTCATATTTGAGTAAATCTGAGGAAGCTAAATTAAATTTCTCCTTTAGAACATCAAAAGAGATAAAAGCATTGTTATAATAAATATCTTTGAGGCAAAAAATACCAGCCTTAATCCATGAATGCCAACATCTAACATTTTTTGTAAGTTTTATGTTTGAATTATACCATAACGACATATCTTCAGTAATGGACATAGGTGATTGAAAAATTGAATCGAAATCATGTAATATTAACTTAGTGGATTTCAAAATATTGATTTATTAAAAAATATTGATTTATTGGACATAGTTAACAAAGAAGGTAGGGGAAACGGATCTATTAAACTCTTTTCTATAGAAAGCCATGTAGGAAGATTAATCAAATGAGAATGATTAAACCAAAGAGAACTTTACTTTAATATAAAAGCTTTGTGATAACAAAAAAAATCTGGTACACCAAAACCTCCATTACAATTAGACAATTTAAATTTTTTATAACTAATACGAGGTGCCTTATTGCTCCAAAGAAATTTAGTAAGAAGTCGATCTATATCTTTATAAAACTTCATAGGAAATTGGGTAGGGATCATAGCTAGGAGTAAAATATTTTTGGTGCTATAGTCATTTTTATGGATTCCATTTTCCCCCACCACGAAAGATGAAGTGAAGACCAATTAGATATTTTATCCTTAATGTAACTTAAAATAGACTCACAGTTTAATGATATTGTAGTTTTTATAGAAGATGAAAATAAAATTCCTAGCTATTTAAGTTTTTCTCTTTGCCAAATTATATCTTTCATGGGTAACATATCTGGGTTACAATGAATATTTATAGGAAAGAATTCAGTTTTATTAGTATTTAACTTATAGCCAGAAAGTATGGAATAAGATGAAATAATCTCAAATAAAGGAGGAAGTGAGGACATAGGATTACTAATAAATAATAGTACATCATCTGCATATGCTAACGTTTTGACATTAACCTCTTTAATTTTAATACCATTAATATCATTACATTTCCTAATTGAAACAAGCAAAGGTTCAATTGCAAGAAGAAATAGGAGCGGGGAGAAGGGGCAACCCTGTCTGGTACCTCTGAAAAGAGAAAATTGGTTTGAAGTTTGGCCATTAATAAATAAACGAGCTGTAGGAGTAAAATAAAGAACAGATATCATACGAATAAATATGTCACCAAAATTAAATGCAAATAAAGTACAAAATAAAAACTGCCAATGAACTTTATCAAAGGCTTTTCAGCATCCAATGCTAACACTCCTACTGGTAAAGGTAAATCAGACCCTTGTTCTATAACATGCAATAATGTTCTTGTATTATTAGCAGAATATCTATTTCTCATAAACCCAGATTGATCTGGATGAATGATAGAATCTAAAACAGAGGTTAACCTAGTTGCAAGTAACAGAGCTTACAATCTTGTTTTAATAAGGAAATAAGACGGTAATTTGAAACAAGTGTAGGGTCTTTATTAGGTTTAGGTAATACAACAATTAATGCTTCAGTAAAAGAACCTGTAGTAGTCCCTGTGGAGCTAAAAAAGGTAACTAATTTAAATAAATGAGGAATAAGTTGTATTTGAAATTCCTTGTAAAATTCTGCTGGAATGCCATCTGGTCCAGGAGATTTTTTCTGTTTAAGAGATTTAATAGCTAATCGAATTTCATCTTCATTAATGTGCAGATCTAATTTACTTTTAGTCAAAGGGGAAATTTTGGGTAATCCACATGTAGATAAAAAGGAATCAATTAAAGAAGAATCATCAAAGTTAGGTTTATTATATAAAGTAGTGTAATAATTTAGAAATTCATTAACAATATCATTTTGCGATATGGCAATTTTCCCATTGGGACCATGAATCGAATTTATTTGGGATTTATCTTTTTTAATACGTAGATAATTAGCTAAACGCCGTCCAGATCTGTTAGCATTAAAACAAAATTTGGCTTTAGATTTGGAGAGTTGAGTACCAGCTCTTCTGCTAAGAATGGAATTAAATTCATATCTAAATTTTTGTAATTTCAACCGATACTGAGGGTCATTAGAAGTAATAAATAGCCTTTCAAATTTTGCAATTTGTTTTTCCGATTCTTTAATTTTTACATTAAAAGTTTTATTTTCATGTTCCATGAGAGAGATAGAAGCACCTCTAATATAAGCTTTAAAAGCGTCCCATCTATTCACCAGGGATGTAGAACCTTCTGGGTTAAGATGAAAATAATCCTGAATAGCCTCAAATATTTTCAATTTGTTTTGTTCATTAAGAACAATATCAGTATTCATTCTCCATCTGGATTGTGATTTAAAATTTGAATTAAATTGCAAAACAAAAGATATTAAAGCATGATCCGATATATCAATATTACCAATGGTAGGAGTAATCACAGAATTAATTAATTGTCTGGAAATTAGTAAATAATCAAGTCTCGAATGTGAATTATGTGGATTAGAGAAAAAGGTAAACATTTTTTCCGTAGGAAAATGTAATCGCCTAATATCAATTAATTTTGTGGTTTTAAGGAAAGATTTAAAAGTAAAAAAAGCTTTTGGAGGACGAAATTTAGTGAGAGATATTCTATCCAATAAAGGATCAGAAATAAGGTTAAAGTCTCCTCCAACTATATAAGAGGAACGTTACCTAACTTGAGTACTTCAGTAGTTAAATTAGACCAAAACATAGGATCATCAGCAGTTGGACCACAAACATTAATTAAAAACATAACAGAATCATAAATTTTTATTTTAACTATGACATATCTACCTTCTGTATCTGATGATTTACTTAAAATTTGACAATGTAATCTTTTAGCAAAAAGAATAGCGACACCATTTTTCCTAACTTTAGCAGGAGAAGAGACAATAGTATCAACCCACTTTTTTCATATAGTCTAATATTTTATCTTCAATATGTGTTTCCTGAATAAAACAAATATCTGCTTTACAACTTCCTAAATAATCCAAAATCTTTGTATGTTTTACCGGATGTCTTAAACCCTTGACATTTAAAGAGATTATTTTAACATTATGAACATTAGCCATAATAGAATAGAGAGAAAAAAGAAAGATTTAAGAAGAGGAGAAAAAGTTGAAGAAAAATATAGAAAATAGTAGTTCTAGAACAATGTGTAAGGAAAAGAAGGGAAAAGAAAAAGACAAACAAACATAAAAAAGACAACCACAAATAAACATTAATAACAGATATGAAACGCACACGCGCTCTACAAGCATGACCGATCCGTTGGAGCCCAGCGTGAAGAGAACTGCAAAATTAGTCAGAAATACATGCTAGAACAATATTCAAGAAGCAGAGTCGTGCGTATCCATAGAATGCTGTGAATGCTCTGAATGCTGTTCCAGGAATAATTTTAAATCTTCCGGACGTTGGAAGGACTTAGAAAAATTTTCTTTCCAGATTCGCATCGTTGAAGGATCAAATAGGCCATATTTAAATCCCAGACTTCTCAGTTGAGGACGCATGTCAGAGAATTCTTTACGAATCTTAACAGTCTCTTTGGCAAAGTCATGGTGAATAAAGATTTTATTGCCATTAACCATTAAGAATGGAATTTCTCGTGCCGCTTTCCTTATCAAAACCAAATGATGGTGACGTAGAACCTTAAAAATCATTTGTCTTGGCTTAGTATGATGAGGATTGCGATGGGATGGAATCCTATGCGCTTTATCGATTTCAAATTTCTCCGGAAATTTAGGGGCCCATTACGATGTCGGGCGGAAGCACAACCGCCGTGCTGGCGGATGCAAAAAGCACCAGTTACCGCCGGCACGCAGCAGTCCACACGCCCGCCCAATTACGATGCGAAAAGTAGGCCAAACACCGCCGGCAAGCCAGCAACACCGTCCGCCATCAAAGTGCGCCCGCACACGTAGCGGCGCAGCACAACTGACACACACCGTCCGACGAAACACGTCCCGCCCGGCGCATAAATTACGATGCCGCAAACAAACGGCTCCCACGGCAAAGAGACACCGCACGTGAAAGAGAGGCGGAAACACGGACGCAGAGCACGGACAACGAAGAAGCGGCACCCCGGGCATGAATCCAGCACTGCAGGCCCTTCCCATGCTTCTGCTGATGCACCACCAAGGACGCAACGTACTGCGGAGACGCAGGTAGGCACACACACAACAAGTGCACGCAAACAGCGCACACAGTGCAAGGGCGGAAAAGCGGACAACCCCCCACCAGCGCGTGCACACTACACATCCACCATTGCATCCACATATGACACACAGGCCAAATCGTAACATCGCAGAACACATGTGTACACACCACCTGGGACTAGGAACCAACCACCCCGTCACGGCCCCAAAGCGCCGATGACGCCGCCACACATGCGCACAACGCAGAGGCCAACCGCAGCGCCATGCATGCGTCGCACACAGACACAGGGACACAACCAAGCAGCACACACATCAGCCCCACCCCGAACGCACATGACACATGACAGGCCGGCCACAGACATGTCCCCAACGCCCAATTCACGGACAACACCCAACGCAACACAACCGACGCACACATGTCAGTTAAGTCACGCAACAGCAGGACACACCCCAGTGTAACAAACATGGCGAAGCACACAGCGGCGGCAACACCAACTAGGAGAAGCAGGGCCCCTTCGGGAAGAGGAACGCCAGTACCACACTGAAAAACCCATACCACCCTGCACATATGAACAAGACACATGAAACGGAACACCAAAGAGCCCGGGGACCGACAACAGGTGGCCCAAGAATTACATCCACACACAAGGCCCAACGCAGAGCGGAAAGGCAGCCTGCCGCCCACACAAGGGAGAGCAGACAGCACTGAATGACCTTCCATTCCAACACCGAAACCACAGCCCTACGACAGAAGCCGGTGAATACAGCCATTGTCCAAGAATAGACCAACACAGGCATGCCGAGGAGACCGACCACACGGCAGATAGCGCATATCACAGAAGCACACAACGGACGGGGAAGAAAGAAGAAAACACTCCCCCATGTCGGCCACATGCAAGTTAATTGGAAGGAGTCACACAGCACCGACCTTGAACTGTCTGAGAAGCATGTGGGAAGAGGGCCCGTGTCCTCCAAACAAGCCAACAGAACACAAGTCCTGTCTCCCCACGACTACACAGAGCTCACAGCAACCCCGGAGCGTGCACATTGCAGACTGCACACACAGCCGGAGCACGCCACCTCTACGAACCGCTGCGAAATGGCAACCGCAACACACCTACCCAACTACGCCGAAGAGCTCAAGCTGTACCAAACCAGCACGATACATACATTGGGATGCGATCTCCTGTCCCTGCTGAACGTAAGTTACCGACTGACTTACCGCATCACATTGTTCAGCTGCGTCATGCCCGTCTTCTACTGTCGGAGGTGTCCCTACCAGCATCCCGTCGAGATATGCCTCTCCAACCCGGCATGTCTGAAGGCGGACCTGCTACCACTACTCCTCCCTCTGGACGCACACGACAGGGCCTGCTCTGCCTATGGGGGCATGGCGTATGTGGCCAACATCGCACGTGCACTGAAATGGAACCACTGTGCCTCCACACGACGGATCATCGAGAACAGCTACATCGAATGTCACCCAGCATGCCCCATCATGGTCCTCCAAGGGACAACCTACGAACAACACCTTGACAGCCACCATCCGCTTCATTGGCTGGCAAACATGTACACCACCAATGACATGGAAGCCCTGCTGGACGGCATCGCATACCTGTCAACCTGTAAATACGTCGGACCACAACGCAGGTTCCCCGAGTGACCTATGAAGTCCAACCCCGCACCCATGCTCAGCTTCCGCACGGACTGGCCAGTCACCACCACAACAGCCATACCAAACGACCGGCAACTGTAACCACACCATCAACGACATCGCCATGACATCGGATATGACCGGGACATGCACACTGTTCCCCATCACATCCAGGAACACCGCATGCATCGTGGGAGGCAGTGGCATGGGCTCTGTGCATCGCACCCACATGGACGGAACTGCACGAACAACCAGGACACGACATGGATCCAGCGCACATGGACACACACACCGCTCAGTGGACATGAATAGGTCGCCTGGAGTCTGTGGGTGCTGCACCCCTCCCACCCCCGGGAATCCCATACCAGGACCTTTGCATGGACGACAAGTGCATACAACAACAACACGACCCCAGTGACTGTGACATGTCCAGTAACCACCACAGTGCAACAACAAGTGGCACGCCGCTGCATGCACGCAAGCACATGCCCTGATGTCATCTCACAGGCACGCGTGCATGAGGAACAACCGCAGCAAACCTGTCACATGGAACTGAGATGGACTGTGCCCATGATGCCGAGCGGTCTGGTAGGCTACATGTATACCGTCTGTGTCAAAGTCCGCAGCTCCGCAGCCATACGTAAATGTACATTGGCACAGCCTTGGCCAAGCAGATGTAACCCCACACCCTATCCCATTTGTAATCATGCTCAGTATATCCTCAACATGTATCCCGCTGCCAGTAGTGTCCACTATACTGCATCACAGAGGACAGAAGACTCAATATAATGTTTGAAACCAGAACTGTCTCCGCTGACTCATTTCACAAGTACGAATGAGAGAGGATGAGAGTATGTGAAGTACACGGCAGTCGTGACATGACCATGTAGTCCACTGGTATTGGATGTCAACGCAAATGAGTAGCACTACTGTGGAAGACACACATGTGTCGTGTGAAGTCGTATGGACGCAGTGCTCAGGTGGGTGGGTGCGACGGGTAGATGCGCACATGCCAAGTTGGAGCACGCCGTGTTGGGAGGGGTCATGAACAGTACACCACCGCTTCCCTGGGCATTGTGAGAGGACACCTGTCGGGGGGAGTGAACACGTGTGTGCACAGCAGCCGGGCACACGTACAAAGCGGTACCAGGCGCACCGAATGCCCACCCTCTGTGGACAAGCTGGATCCTGTTGTGCGCCCGCCATGCCCCTTGACAAGGCACACACAGCCCCAGTCGACCAGGTGTAACCCCAACATAGTCAATCCACACAGGCGATACAGGGCACGGGATGGCAGTGGAGCATGGTGTGTGAGAGGTCTCCTCGCGCTCCTCCTGGTCATATCACGCAGGCAATAGAACCTCAACGTCCAGCATGGCAAAAAGTCAAATGGAAGTGTAGGGGGACGCACCACAGCACGAGCAGCACTGACGTCACGGGAGGTGGCTCGCACCATCCCATCCATTGCCCATCATACCAACCACGCCACATGCCATTGCGACTAAGTGCAAGCGCGTGCGCCACCACCCCCGAGCCCTCCCCAGAGAGGCCAAAGAGTGAATGTGTGGGCCATCAGCCACAGACGGACGCGGCCTGGCCGCAAGGGCAGCCACAGCCACTGGGTGTCGCAGGTGGCGGATCCGGAAGGCGAAGACTGTGATGCATAGTCCATGCAGGCCGGGTCTCCATTTGGGGCACCACGCAGGTGGACGGCGTCCCGCCACACATCATACCCTGAGACAGCCCACTCGTGCAACTGGACCCACACATGCACTCCTTGCCCTCTCTGGTGCGAGCTTGGGGCTGCCTGTGCAAGCGCTAGCCTCGCAGGTGAGCATGCATATTGGGGGGCGAGGGGAGGACATGAGGGCTGGGGCGAAGATGACTGTATCACTGTCAGTGAGTACAAGGGATGACCCAGATGTGGAAAGGAAGAGACGTGTCCCGTGTGTACTGCAACTAGTCACCAATCCAACTACCCCCCCATGTCCGGAATGTAAGCCCGCACCTAGGCCCGCCCATCCGCCACATCGAACATACCACCAGCACGACAACCTTCCCATTCGAAACACTGACTGTTGGTGGCGACCAGTGAACAATCATGTGTAGCCTACCCACGCGTACATGTGGGCCCTCCATGATCCATGTCACCTGCGGCAAAGTCATGACATGCGCAATGAGGGAAGTGAGGAGAGCTGTCCGCCCCACGCACAGAAGGTGCATCAGCTCCACAGACCCAGCAGCGAGTCCAGCAGGGGTCACATGTGCAGGGGCAGCTGTGCCTGGTGTGAAGGCACATGCATATGGACAGCACATCGACCAATGTGTAGTCTGCCCACATCCACAGTCCATCATCATGCGAACATAGGAATTGAACACAGGGCAACACATCTTAGCTGGTGCACCCACCGTGACCAACAATGCGCAATCATCGACGTACCCGCCCTGTGCATGGCCCCCCACCCAACGGAGGCACATCCAGTGCCACCATCCCACACACACAAGCCTTCCACGGAACATGCTGTGTCCAATGGTCAGTACAGAGTCAGCGCCCATCTGGTGGATCCTGAACAGGAGACACATGCACACACATGCCAGCTCCCACTATGTACGACTGCCACCTGGCACGTGCAATGTAACCTCTCACCTGTGACGTGTGACTGCAAGCACACAGCCGTCTTGGCATGGGGCTGTCAATGTGGACACCAGTCAATGTTTCGGGAGCTGTGATCCGTACAGTGCTGTACATAGGGTGCAGTGCTGACACCTACTACTGTCTCATATCCCCTCGTGCCACAGGTCCCACTTGTATTGGCCGCTCAGCCCGTGCCCACATCGTCGTCGTCGTGTGCCATACTCATCCAGCCTCGGAAGCAGTACCATGCTCAGCAGACACTCATGTTGCCGTGGCGTTGCCGCTTGACGAATATGCAGTCAGTCCCCATCAGCACGCCCCGCAAGTCATTGGGGCCTAGATCCCCATGTGCATGCACATGGCAGTGGTATGTCTCACTTGCCATTGCCATTGTTGGGAGACCTGTGTAAGTGTATTGTGGCCGTGCCGTCCCAGCTTGACAGCTGGGCTGTGGCCCATGTGCTTGCTCAGTCATGTCAGTGATGTGTATGCGAAATTGCTATGTGCCGTGTTGCTTTGACATGTGTCCTCTGCCATTTAACCCAGGCGGAGACCGAACATTGACCGCCCATACCAATTGCTGGCGGACATGGACGATACAGAGGTAATCAGGAAGTTCCGGCTGGACAGGCCAACTCTGCATCAACTGTGTGCCATGTTAGAGCCCCATCTCCGTCCCCGCAGGGTGTATCCGACTGCTGTCACCCCCACGGCTAAGGTGATGGCCGCCATGCATTTCTTCGCCACTGGGTCATTCCAGCACACAGTGGGCAGTGGAGGAGGGATGTCCCAGCCCATGTTCAGCAAGGTGCTGAGGGATGTACTGGCAGCCATGATGCTGTACCGGAACAGGTACATCAGATTCCCCAGGGCTCGTGAATTGGCGGCAGTGAAGGGTGCATTCTATGCCCTTGGCAGAATCCCACACGTCGTGGGAGCCATTGACTGCACTCATGTTGGCCTTGTTCCACCACAGGCCACTGAGCACCTGTACCGCAACAGGAAGCACACGCACTCCCTGAATGTGCAAGTGGTGTGCCTTGTGGACATGGTGATCACCCACGTGTGTGCAAAGTTTCCAGGCTCGGCCCATGACGCACACATAATGCGCAACAGCATCTTGCCACGACTGATGGCCAATCTGCAACAGGATCGTGGCTGTATTGTCGGTGAGTATGTGGAGTGGTGTAGCGTGCTGGTTGTGCGATGCTGTCCCCTGTCCAGTTGGAATAGCAACGGTTCTCTGTGTCCCTCACACCCAGGTGACTCTGCGTATCCGAATGGGGCATGGCTGCTCAGTCCATTGAGGAATCCTCGCACCCCAGCAGACGATCGATACAATGAGGCACATGGGAGGACCAGACGTGTGGTCGAGCGTACCTTTGGCCTCCTCAAGTCCAGGTTCAGGTGCCTGGACCGCACCGGGGGTGCACTGGCGTACTCCCCACAGAAGGTGTGCCAGATAGTGGTGGCGTGCTGCATGCTGCACAATCTGGCCATTCGGAAGCAGATCCCCCTCATTGTGGATGACGGAGATCAACCAGGGCCCCAGCCCGCAGACCAGGACAGCTCGAGTGAGGTGGACAGCGGAGAGGAGGAAGCTGGGAATGTGCGCCAGCAGCTCATCGCCCGCTACTTCACTTGACGGTGAGTGTCCATGTACGACGGATGATGTGTCTGTATCTATGCAGGTGTGTGTGCTGTGTCAGGGTGGCCGTATGTTCACTGCGTGCAGTGTGTCAACGCTCCATGGCCAGGGTAGTATGCCACTGTTGGTGACTGTGGCATTGTGCCCTATTGCTCTGTGCGATGTGTGTACATTGCTTGTAGTTGTTGACATGTACTGTGTGATGGGTGTGTGACACACTCATTGAATGTGCTCCTGTTCTGTCTCCCACCCCTAGGTCCCTACAGGCCCTCCGGATTCCATTTCCATGCCACGCATCAGGTGCCTTTCCGCCCAAGGTGGCCGTTGTATTCCGTACAATAAAGACACAGGGCACAAACAGCAGTTAGTGAAAAAGGTGCATTTATTACAAACTGTGACATGTGAGTGTGTGTAAGGTGATGACAAAAGTGGTGCGTGCAGTGACAATGAGCTGTCGGTCATGGCTGCGTGATGATCAGGGTGTACCCACTGGTTCTATGTCCATAGTCCAACACACACATGCCATCCAGATGGCTGTGTGGAGTGGGATCGTAGAGCAAGTCAATGCAGTGGCTGGTCAAGGAAGGCTGGCGGAAGGCTGGCTGGCTGCCTCACTTGCGACTGGAGCGTGCGAAGTCCTCCCGGGAGATCTGTTTCCTCTTCGGACGGCCCCTTCCACGTTTGGGAGGGGGTGTGTGGTGGCGACCTGCTGGTGGTGGGTGAGGTGTGCTCACTGGCTGTGGACGCAGGGGAAGTGGACACTGCTGCCCGAGCCTGCGCCCTAGCAGGTGGTGGCGGAGGTGGTGTTGCTGGCCTTGCCTGTGACCCCACCGCCACCACCAGCTGGCCCATGAGGTCCACGAGTTGGTCCATACGGGACACGAATTGGCCCATATGGGCGTCCATGGACCTCAGCACCCCCAGCACCTCCCGCGTGTCAGTGGCAGACCTGGCCCATTGTCCTTGGGCCTCTTCATAGGCCCCAAGGACTCTGGCCATTTGAGGCAGGGCATGGCTCCCAGGGGAGGCTGGCGTTTCCCTGACCCTGCTCCTCCTACCAGTCCTGCTGCCACCGGCCTGCCCACTAGCCACATTGCTCACCACGGTCCTCGCTGTGGCTCCCAGGGTGGATCCAGTCGGCCGGGCCACCACCTGCGCTGGGGCTGGTGCCAGCGAAGACGTGGTGGTGGTGGAGGCGGTGGTGGTCGGTGCGGTGATGGTGGCGGTTGCGGCAGTGGTAGTGGCCGCAATGACCGTGGGTGTGGCCGCAACGACAGTGGCAGCAGGGGACTGGGACTGTTCAGCATCCCTGGATGATGGGTTGGTGGGTAGGAGGGGTCCTGGGGAGCGGCTGGGCCCTGCCACGCCAGATGGGCCAGCTTGGTGGTCCGTGTCCGAAGAGGTGGACAGATCCTCCAGATCCGTGAGTCCTTGTTGGGGGCTTGTAGGCTGGCTGTGCTGGCTGCTGTCTCCATCCCCAGCGTCCAGCAGTTCGTCACCTGTGGAGAGAATGAGATTTGTTATTGTGTTGCACCTGGCGAAGTATGTATTAGTCGTCTGACATTGGCAGTTCGTGCAATTTCGTACATGGGTTTCCCGGAGGCGAGTGTGTGGCTGTGGCATCTGTAGGTGTGTGTGCTAGGCAATGGGACTGTGTGCTGTGCACATGTGGCATGGGACGGATTGGCCATGCCGATGGGTGTGTTGCTTTGCCCCTACTCATTGTGACTCTGGTGTATGCGGGCTCCTGGCCCATCCTGGGTCTGGTTTGTACTTTGCTTTTGGGGTTCAAATGGAACGCTTAGGAACGCATATGGCAACATGGGGGCCATGCCCCAGATTCGCATTTGGGAGGGTATATGCTTTTGGGGTTCAAATGGAACGCTTAGGAACGCATATGGCAACATGGGGGCCATGCCCCAGATTCGCATTTGGGAGGGTATATGCTTTTGGGGTTCAAATGGAACGCTTAGGAACGCATATGGCAACATGGGGGCCATGCCCCAGATTCGCATTTGGGAGGGTATATGCTTTTGGGGTTCAAATGGAACGCTTAGGAACGCATATGGCAACATGGGGGCCATGCCCCAGATTCGCATTTGGGAGGGTATATGCTTTTGGGGTTCAAATGGAACGCTTAGGAACGCATATGGCAACATGGGGGCCATGCCCCAGATTCGCATTTGGGAGGGTATATGCTTTTGGGGTTCAAATGGAACGCTTAGGAACGCATATGGCAACATGGGGGCCATGCCCCAGATTCGCATTTTGGAGGGTATATGCTTTTGGGGTTCAAATGGAACGCTTAGGAACGCATATGGCAACATGGGGGCCATGCCCCAGATTCGCATTTGGGAGGGTATATGCTTTTGGGGTTCAAATGGAACGCTTAGGAACGCATATGGCAACATGGGGGCCATGCCCCAGATTCGCATTTGGGAGGGTATATGCTTTTGGGGTACATGCTGTGAGCCATGGGTGCCGAACGTGACATGTGTTGTGGCAGCATGACAGTGCATGGTCTGAGGTGTGTGCATGCCTGACATGCCCTGCATATATGCTGTCTGTTGTGGTTACTGGACATGGCATTGGACGCATCGTTATGAGTGAGTGATAGTTGTGTGCCAGCCAACGTATTGCAGTTGTCCCATCTCCTTGGTGTGCGTGCTGCCCTGTGCCATGTGCATCACTGCAGTGCTCGGGGGGGTGTGGCCCATGTTGTGTGTTGTTGCTCACAGTGTGTCGTGCGCTTAATTGACTTCTGGCACATGGTTGGTCATGGGCATGTGTCTTAGCGTGGCTGCTGTATGTGTGGCAGCTGTGCGGATGACATGCCTTTCATGAGACTGGGGCTGACGGATGGGATGGATGGTATGTTGTATGTGCATGGTGTGTCTGTGTGTTTGATGGGTTCAGTGGTGTTCGTGTGCATTTCTGTTGTTCCGCTCTGTTGCGTCTAGTGTTGTTTGTCTTACATAGGCGTAGTTGTGGGGTGTGTGGTTGACAGGCAGTAGGGGCTACATGGACAGGACTTCAATGGTGTTTCGGTTGTGTGTGATGAGTTGCACAGTGGCTGCCGTGTGGGACTATATTCAGTGTGGCTTGTGCATGCAGACGTGGCTCCTTGGGTGTTGCTATGTCTGTGATGGGTCATGTGGGGTGTGAGTCTGCTGTTCATGTCCGTGTGCACATTGTTCACTTGTTCGTGACGGTGGGCGGTGCTGCGTGTTCGTGTGCTACGTGACATGTCCCATGTGTTGGTGGTGTTATGGTCCTCATGCCTCCAGTAATACAGCCCTGTCCAGTTTCCCACCTGCAAGTTGTTCGTGCGTGCACTGTACTGGATGCCACATGGCTCTTAGCGGGGGTGCTCCATGTTGCAGGTCTGTGGGGGTGGGGGGGTGTAGTGGGTCGTGGGGGTGGCTGTACACCCACTGACACCGATTGCTGTGGACCGTGATGTCTGCCTTTCGGCTGTCGTTGTGCACTGCGGTGGCTGACACGTGGGTGTGGGGTGTGGGGGATGCTCCTCCTTGCTGTGCTGTGGGACTGGGGCCTGGTGTGTGTTGTACTTGGGCTGTCCACCGTCCCACCCACTGCACTTTGTGTTCCTGCCACTTACCTGTTACTTGTCGGTTGGTGCAGCTGTGCCTGACACATGGGTGTGGGGAGTGCTCCACCTTGCTGGTCTGTGGGAGTGGGGGCCTGGTGGGTGTTGTACTTCAGCTGTCCCCCTCTGACCCACTGCACTTTGTGTTCCTGCCACTTACCTGTTACTTGTCAGTTGGTGCAGCTGTGGCGGACACATGGGTGTGGTGGGTGCTCGTTGTGGCGCTTCTGGCATATTTGGGGACCTGTTGGTGGTTACGTGGCTGGCTTAGTGTACACATGTCCCCACGCATCTTACAGTTGTTCGGTTTGGCCTGTGTGTGGTAGTGTCTGTTGCATGTGCGTGTGATGTGTTGTGTATTGTGTGCTGGACATGGGGGTGTTTGTCCCTGGGAGCTGTGGCATGGTGGTTGCGCATGTGTGTACATAGCGGTGTGCTGGTATACATTAGTTTGTACTTACCAGCCTCCACTCCCCCTGCTAATCCGGCGAGGATCTCCGGATGGATTACGACTCGCACCTTCTCCTCCCACGCTTTGAAGGTCTTAAAGAGCGCGGGATTCCCTCCGCCAGTGACGGCAGCCAGCTCTCTGTTTTTGCCCTCCTTCTTCTTGACCAGGCTCTTTACGTCATTCCAACGTTTGTTTATCTCGGTTCTGTTCCTGGGCCGGGTCCCGACTGCATTGACCTGGTCTACGATCCGGGTCCACATTCTGTTTCTGGTGGCTAGTGGTGTGTGCTGGACCATGTTCCCATAGATTTGTGGGTACACCTTGATGATCTCGTCGACCATGACCGTCAGCTCCATGGGCGTGAACTTGGGCATCCTTTGTGGTGCCATGGTGTTTGTGGTGCTGGTGCGGTGTGTGTTGTGTAATGTGCAGGGGGTTTGTGGTGCCGGTGTTTGGTGGTGGTGGTGGTGGTGGTGGTAGTGATGTGTGCGTTTCTGTGGTGTGCTGCTGTCCTTGCTGTGTCACTGTGTCCTCTCCTCTCCTCTCTGGTTTGCAATGTAGCAAGGGGTTGTGGTCTGTGGGAGTGCTGCTTTTGTACTCACCTATGTGGGTGTGTCCTCATGGTCTGTTGTTTTCAGGTGTGTTGTGTCTGGGGTTCTGGCCTTTGTATTTTTTGTTTGTCCGGGGGTGTTTTCGGGATGTGTACTGTGCTTGTGTATTTGTGCGTGCCTTGCTGTGTGGACTTGTTGGCCATGTTGTGTGCTATTGGTTTTGTGTGCGGATGGTTTCTGTGCAGGTACGTGGGCGCCATGGCTTCTGCCGTGTCGATTCTCATCGGCGTTGTTTGCGCTGGCGGGCGGTATATTTGTTGTTTTTCCGCGCTCATGGCGGTGCGATCGTAATTTCACGTGCGGTGTGTCGGCCGTGAGGGCGGGCGGTTTTGTGTTGTCGTGCGTGTTTCCGTCCGTGGCGGGCGGTTTGACTCCGACTCGGACGATGGCGGGCGGTATTTTGTATGATTTTTCCGCTGATGGCGGTTTTCAGTTTGTGTACTCATAATGGCGTGGTCGGTGTTCAGGCGGTGTGTGCGGGCGGAATTTTGCCGCTTCCATGCCTGGCGGATTTTTTTACGCCGGGTATCGTAATGTGCCCCTTAATGTTTAAAAGACCAGGAATCAAATTCTCCAGATATAGTCTGCAATTAGAGCCTTCAACATCCTCTGGTAAATTAAAAATACGCAGATTGTATTTCCTGTTGCGATTTTCCATATCCAGAAGATGAGCAGACATAGGAGAAATTTTTGCCACAAGTGGTGTAAAGGCGTCAATTTTAACTTTGTTATCTTGTATTTTAATGGAATTATCAGAAACTTTCATTGACATACTAGCCATATCTTTACGTAGGTTTTTAATCTCTGACGCAATGGTATCAGTGTTGGCACGCAGCGCATGAAGTTCGTCAAGAATTAATGCCAAAGAAGGCTCACTAGATTCCACCACTTTAGATTTTACAGGAGGAGGAGAAATCTGTTGTTTCCTCTTATTATTGGGGTTTTGCGCATTTTTATTCTCCATTTTCGTATTATAAAAATGAAAGGAGTAAATAAATGTGAAGTACAGGGAAATAAGATAAATGCAGAAAAAATGCAGCAAGGAAAAAGCTGGTGCAGCAGCTAAAACAGACTCTGGGAGTGGTTAGGCCAAAGCCAGGCCCTTTCCTGAATACTTGCTCCGCCCCCCTGACAGGAAATCTAGGCAGTACCTTAAGCAGAGCTCCAAGCTGAATCAGGAGGAAGAAAAACACCACTACCGACGTCCTAAGCTCCAGGAAAAAGCACCACAGCAGCAGGTAAGGCTTCACAGGGCTGCTAAAGCGTTTTCCAGTAGATTCTGACTGGAATTGAGGAATTCGTTGTTAAAAACGGGGCCCTCCGACACGGAGCTCACCGGGAGGCGGCCATCTTGTTTTCACGCGCTCGCGCGTCTCCCCACACCTCTACTTTTATACCTTAAAAAATCCAAGCTTAAGCTGAGGGTGTCACACACAGACATCAACGAGTCCCTTCTGAAATCCTAAGGACCCCTATTTCAATATTGTCTTTAAAACTTGATGGAGGCAGGTGCAAATCAAACTCTATTGAATAACAACGCAAAGTTATATATAACTGGAATGCAATATCCACATAGAGCAAAAAGACCAATGGCTCTATCCACTACTTAATACCTGGTGGTCAAAAAGCGATAAAATCTGTTCTTTCGATCCACTACATTCCTGGTTACCAAGAGTTTTGTAATTTTTAACCAGAACCTAAAGAGAGTAAAAGTGGAAAATACCCGGGGCCCACTCGTTAGTTGTCCATCAGAAGAGAGTGCAGAGTGCAAAATTGAAAGATTCACTCAGGGATGTCTAAAGAGACACAAGACACTCCTGCTTGTGTTATGCATAAACGCTCACCCAAAGTAGAATATATCCGAGCAAGCTGCTGCTCGAAAATATACCTCTAAAGCACTCACAGTCCGGCTAACTGGTGTATTTCATGCTTGCTCTCTTATTATAAATCCATGTGTGTTTCCAGAAGGACACATAATTCATTAACAGTCACAGATGCTGAATTTGTTTGAAGACATAGAAAGAGGCTGAGCTAACCTCTCGTGGTACTTAACTATCAAACAATGAACCCACCGTTCAGGTATGCATTTCCCAAACAATGGGCAGACATGATGGAACAGGGCCAAACAGTACGCTGCAGAGCCACAGGCGGGAACTGTTCTGGAGCTGTCCAAAAAGTAGGATGTAAATCGCTGTCTAGCCCGCAAATTCAGCGGCCATACTGGTACGTAGTCACGCCGCTCATCATACAGCAGGGGAAAAGAACTGTTCCTCCAGTTGTGTGTAATAACCACCTATTTTAAGTAGAATTCCAGGGTGCCCAAACATATAGTGACTCTAAAGTAACAGGCCTATATGTGTTGCTATGTTTAAAGGAGGTAAAGATCTAACCTTTTCAATAGACAAAACCAACCTAACTCAAGATGTAAAAAACAGAGAAGCTATAGTGAAATGCACTCTCTACATGACAAACGCCTGCCCAATATTCCATATGTGAATAATCAATAACCAGCACGCTCCTACTAAGAGTGAGGGAATGAACAACAGTGCTATGGATAAAACTGCCCACCTAGAAGTAGCAGGACTAACTTTTATTTAATCATGTACTCCCAAGGAATCTCATTGTTTAGACCTGCCATATAGGTTTTGAGAGTGAAAATTAAAAAAACTTCCCTAAGTTTATTCAAATCAGTAATGTCCATGCCTTTAGGGGCTACAATTGTCTGTGGGTGATGTTCATTTTTCATGCAATATTTCATTAAGGGGCCGTTATCTTCTGTGTTCTGATTGCCAATCTATGCTCTGAGAGGAGAGTGTTGAAACTACATCCCGTCTCCCCCACATTGCCCAATCCACATGGGCAAACAACCAAATAGATTACATTTTGTGTCTTATGGTTTGTCAATGTTCTCAGCCCTCTGCTGTACACATTCAAGTTGTATATATCTGTTTGTATCGCCGTATCGCATGCCAAACATTGGCCACATTTAAAGTTGCCATTTACTGGATTGCTCCCATCAAGAGTCTTTTGGACAAAACTTGCTGCTGGTGTCATATGAGACCATACTATCTTGTCCTTCAGATTGCGATCATGCCGATGAGCAAACATCAGTTTGAGTATCTTGATGTTATCAGGGTCACTGCTCAGAATATGCCAATTAGCATTGATCATCTGTCTCACTCTTTCATTAAGGACTCATGGGCATATTTACAAGCCCCTATCGCCATAGGAACATCACTATTAGTGTCGTTCCTGTGGCGATAAGGGCTTCGCCTTATTTACAAGGCAACGTTAAGCCACTTAATGTGGCTTAACGCTGCCTTTGAAATAAGGCACCCTTTCACGCTATGCTTAGCGTGAAAGGGGGGGTAATGGGTGCTGCGTGGGCGTTCAGCTGCAACTCTCACTGATTTTTACGCTGCACCATATTTTAAAGGGTGGTGTAAATATGGGGCAGCGTCAAAATTAAGACCAGGGAAAACCTGGTCTTGTCCTGGCGAAACGAGGAGAAATACTTTATTTCTCCTCATTTTTGCTGTTTCTATGTGTGCTGCATTGTGCAGCACACATAGAAACATTGGTTCGAGTATCTTGATGTTATCAGGTTCACTGCTCAGAATATACCAATTAGCATTGATCATCTGTCTCACTCTTTCATTAAGGACACAGGGGCATATTTACAAGCCCCTATCGCCATAGGAACGTCACTTTTAGGGACATTCCTGTGGCGATATGGGCTTTGCCTCGTATACAAGGCAGCGTTATGCCACTTAACGTGGCTTAACGCTGCCTTTGAAATAAGGCACCCTTTCACGCTATACTTAGCGTGAAAGGGGGGCAATGGGTGTTGTGGTGGGCATTCCACCGCAACACCCATTGATTTTGACGCTGCCCCATATTTACAAGGGTGGTGTAAATATGGGGCAGCGCCAAAATTAAGACCAGGGAAAACATGGTCTTATCCTGGCGAAACGAGGAGAAATGCTTTACTTCTCCTTGATTTGCTGTTTCTATGTGTGCTGGGTTGTGCAAGCGGGGGCTGAGAAAAAAGGGGGGTCCCAAAACTCGTTTTCTCCATGTTAATTTCCATAGGAAATTTTGCGACGAGCTACAGCCCGAACTGCTGAACGGAATTACCCCAAATTTGGCAAAAAGGTAGAGCTTGGTTCGACCTTTTTTTGAAATGGTGTAAATCCGTTCAGTAGTTTTTGAGAAATTCAAAAAATAAGAGTCAAAAAATCAATTTCCCATAGGAAACTTTGTGCAAGGCTACAGCCGAAACTACTGAACGGAATTACTCCAAATTTGGCAGAAAGGTAGTGCTTGGGTCAGAAAGCAACCTTTTTAAGAATGGTGTAAATCCGTTGAGTAGTTGCTGAGAAATTAGAAAAATAAAAGTGTTGATATCTGGGCGGAGCCTAAGTCGCGTGCGCGAGCTTCACTGTGATTGGCTGCTAGTAGTCCAAACCAGGAAGTGTTGGCAGCCATCTTGTGGCTCGGTAGAAGTGAGTCACCTGAAAACGGAGAAACAAAGGTATAAAACAAGAGAAGGGGGCAGGGTAGAAAAACCCTGACCCCCTAGGCCTTCTCAGGGGGTCCCAGAAGGACCCCCAGGGCCCAAAAAATCATTTAAAAACATAAATAAAAAATCGGCAATAATTCGCGCTGGGGCTGCGTGTTCTTGCGTTTCATTTTAATGAGGCCCTTGGGTGGGCTAGGTTCCGGGGGTATTTCTTAAAAAATAATAGCAGGGGCACGCAGGGGTTGCAGGGGTGCGCTGGGGTCCGCGCAGCCCCGGGGTTTCACTCATGTTCGGAGGGGGTTGCGTGGCCCCCCTTCTGGAGCCTTCTATGTGCTTGTAAGTTTCGCGTCGTTTGACGAATCTTTATGAAATTATCGAAAAAGTTTCTCTTTTTTTGATTAGCTCTTATATTGAAAGTTTGGGGTGAATGGTGTAGGAGGGGCTGAGAAAAAGAGGGTCCTAAAACGTGTTTTCTGCATGCAATTTCCATATGAAACTTTACAGAAGACTACAGGTGAAACTGCTGAACGGAATTACGCCAAATTTGGCAGGGAGAAAGGTGATGGTCCAGAAAGCACGCTTTTGTTTAAATGGTGTAAATCCGTTCAGTAGTTTTTGAGAAATATCAAATTATACTGATATCGATATTTGAGAATTCTGACATGTGATTGGCTGAGGGGTTACAAGCACCAGCTTGTGGCTTATTGGCTGTGAATGGTTGAAACCAGGAAGTGTTGCCAGCCATTTTGTGATTTACTCCATCAGCTCGCATCTCTCCATGTAGAAGCCATCGGGTTCGTAGTTTTACCTCTGAGAGGCAACACTGGCATCTGTGTCTGTGTGAGATATGCCTTTCACGCTGCCTCTCTTCATATCACCAGGTCGCGGCTATGCCTTTAGAAGGCCGTCCGTCGGCTCGGAGCTCTGTGAGTCAGTCTGTCGGTACGATCCCCTACACTACCCAAAGACTACCCAAACACCACTGCACTGTCGTAAACTCTAAAACACTACCCCAGCACGATCCCCTACACTACCCAAACACCACTGCACTACCCTAAACCCAAATATACCCCCAGCACGACCCCCTACCAAAACACCACTGCACTAGCCTAAACCCTAAAATACTACCCCCAGCACAACCCCCTACACTACCCAAACACCACTGCATTGCCGTAAACCCTAAAACACTACTCCCAGCATGACCCCCTACACTACCCAAACACCACTGCACTGCCGTAAACCCTAAAACACTACTCCCAGCATGACCCCTACACTACACAAACACCACTGCACTACCCTAAACCCCAAAACAGTACTCCCAGCATGACCCCTTACACTACCCAAACATTACTGTATTGTCGTAAACTCTAAAACACTACCTCCAGCACGATTCTTACACTACCCAAACACCACTGTTTGGGTAGTGTAAGAATCGTTTTAAACCCTAAAACTCTACCTCCAGCACGAACCCCCTACAGTACACAAACACCACTGTACTACCCTAAAGCATAAAACAGTACCAGTCCGTCAGTTCGCAGGTCTGCGTCTGCGAGCCGTCGTGTCCCTAGCTGTACATGTGCGAGCCAGTCCATTAGGTGATAGGTGTGTCTCTGCTAGCAGGGCCGTTGGCCCATTGGTGTCCCCTTGCGAGTTAGACCCGAGCTCTCCCTCTGCGAGCCAGCATGCTGGTGTGTGTTTGCGAGCCGACAGCCCGTAGCTCTCCCTGTGCGAGCTGAGCCGACGGGCCGCAGCTCTCCCTCTGCGAGCCTGTCCGACCGCCCGCAGGTCTCCCTGTGCTAGCCGGATCGCAGCTGTCACTCTGCGAACCGATATTGGGAATATAAGGCGGCTCTAAAAAGAGCCCTTGTGTTTATTATTTGGAGCTACATATAAGTGTGGATGCACAGCTTCAGGTTATTCAGAAAAACTCGATTTCCCTGATCTGTGAAGTGTACTCCATCACTTCTGTAGATATCAGCCATATCAAAATGTATGTTGTTGTTGTAGATCGACCCCATTCTATGGTCTCTGAGGTATGCAGACACAGCTTTGTTGACATTCTTCCTAGATTTTTCAATCTGAGGACAAAATTGGTTTGACCATTTCCACTTCTGTCTTTGGCATATATTGGAATACACAAAGACAGTTTGAGGCAAAAGCAACATCAATTGTCGAAAGGTGTCTTTCATTAGCATTTCCAAACCTACACCAGTCAATGTGCCTAGGTCGTTTCCACCACAGTGCACAATCATGAGGTCAGGGTGTTAGAGATGCAAACAGGTTTTAACCAAGGCAACAATTGGTGCCACTTCAATCCTCTCTGTCCAAACCATTTAATATCCACATTTTGTAAACCTAGGTCTAAGTCAATACGTCTTTGTTCTGCATACCTATTGCACCAGAAAACATAGCTATGTCCTACGATCCACACTAGCATTTTGAAGGTATGGCTGGGAAGTATGGATAGATGTCTGTAGCTCATGCAGTCCGTTCGTAGAATAAGAGATATGTTTAAAGGTGGGGAACCACTTTTTTTTCTCATTCAAAACGATAACTGATTGGGAGATGAAAAGCATTGTTTTTTAAAAGTAGGGTGCACATTCGTTTTGTGGAAAAGCAACTTTGTGATTGGTTAAGAAAAAGCAGTTTAAACGTGGAGTACATATGATAGGATAAAATTTGGTCAACTCAACCACACCTGCTATTTGCATTTGGAAGGCACTGTTCGAACTTAAAACAATCGTGAACTTTTAACCTGCACGTGCCGTTAAATGTTCGAGAAAATGTTGCAAAAAATATCGTTAGGTTTAAAAAGATTGATGAACTTTTAACCTGCACGTGTTGTAGAATGTTCTAGAAAGTGTGTTGATATAATACGTTGCACTTCTGACTTCTATGTGTCCTTGAATATTAAAAAAACTGTTTATATGGAAAATTCAAAAATAACCAATAGAGAGAAGTTTTGCAATCTAAAAGAATTAAGGAACTATTCTAATTTGTTCTTTACATGTATTTATGTGTGGAGTAACAAAATTACAGACACAACAGCACCAGGAAGAGGAACAAGCAGGGAGTGGGGGGACGGGGGGAGATGGGCACAATGGCACACATGCACAATTAAGTACAGCACAACTACAGACAAACCATGGCTAAAATGAAACACACCAACAAGGAGCACAAGTCACACAACCCGCCAACATCACTCCACTGAACAAGCACAGAAGTGAAAACCACACTGCCTGAAAGGGAGAAGGGTGAACAATACCTCACATGAATGGACATCTCACACAGAATGCAGCACACACACATAGGAAGCAGAGCACACCAACATCCAACACAATGTTGTCCAAACACAAACATTCGCACAATCTAACACAGGACACAAATGCACTCGCCTGTGGCGGATAAACGTCCAAAAGCGTCAGTACGAAACAGGCACATGAGAACGCATAAGTACAAACCCACAGTCCGGATGGGGTAGCAATTCACGTATGGCAGGCAGCCAGAGAGTCCGTGACACACACATTGGCATACAAATGAAGACACAACACATTTGGAGACAAGTGAAAATGTGGAAACTTTATAAAAAAAGTGTGTGTCAGTACGGCCAAGAGTAGTGCCACGATATGCAGACAAATGCAGCAGCATGCCTGAATAAGGAACGTAGGAAAACGTCCATGTTCACCTCGGGTAGTCCATCACCAACACACGTCAGTGTCAAGCAGAGTTGGTTGTCCGCGCCTCGGACATGAGTCGACACCAATGCAGCCATGTCCACTGTCGTCTTGGGACATGTGACCAGATGCACAACGTGCAATGATGCGGCGGGGCACGTGCAATGTGGCACATCGAGTCGTGGTTGCAGGTACCTTGTCACTGGTCCATGAACGCGAGTGCAGCTGTGTAAGCCACTATCTCTAATGAGTGATGGTTGGCCACAATATTTGACATGTCGACGTAATCCATCAGCTGACCGGGACAGATGTGCTGACTCCAACCACTGTACCCAATGTGCACCAAAGCAGAATCGGGAAGTGGGTCAATTTGCTCACTGCATACTACGACACGTGCAATCTCCCAGGCCCAGTTCCCAACATGCATGCCAAACATCCATGCATGTCATAAACGGGCATCACCATGACACTCCTGGTTGTTGGCCAACAGGGGGCGCACACACACGTCGTAATCCATGTCAGCTACGCACACGTTGGAGAGGCACACGTCCATGCACCACTCGGATAGGCAAGTGCGACATTGCAATACAGGTTGAACGCAGGTGATGTCCGCAATGCAGAAGCTCATCCGGTAAGTGATCCGCAGCACTGCCAAAGGCAGTGCACCCAGGACATGCAACAGACGTGCAAGGTATAGGTGGACGTGAATGGAGTCGACCATGTGTTCGGGATGCCCTGCCATTGCGTCAGTGGCTCTGCTTGTAGCTGCACTGGCTTGCCTTGTGCCAGTCTTGTGGATGAAATGGCACAGCTTGGTGAAATGAGCCGGGTCTGTGTGCAATGGGTGCAGGGCAGGGGTGTGGTGGGAGTACGTGTGAAGGCCATTTCACGCATGCTAACTACGACAAAGGACTTTTGAGTGTGGGATGTGTACTCGTTGTTCTCAAATCGGGCAGTGCGTAGTGTGGGAGACGGATGCAAATATTATCGTATCTGTCAAGGGGGGCTGGCCACTTGCAAGTTCCTTCTCGGAGCAGCAGATGTGTTAGCGCAAGATAGCTCAGACAAAGAACCTTTCTTCCCTACAGTAACTTCTCCAGCTGCATTCATACATGATGTGTACAAAGGCCGGTCGTGGGTGTTGTGGGATGTCTGCGACCCGGGTCATCATGGATGAGAAGCCCAGCACGTGGCACATGGGCGGGTTCACTGTGTGTTACGTTGCCAAACAGCTGCTCCTCCCTCCCACGAGCCCCCACACTTTTGTGCGCTGCGCTGTTGTATCCCGTGCACTCCTACGGCACACCATTGTATTGCCTATTCGCGCATGTTCTGCGGCATTCCAATCACACTGTGACACTGCCGTTTGGAGGTGGTGCATGCCACTTTACAACATTGACTGATGCGGCCCTTGTGGCCACACCAGAACACAGAGACACACTTACCGCACTTCTTGCACACAGACATGTCCAAGACACCCCGTTCCCCTTGCCGGATAGGCACACCCCTGCGCTGACCTGTGTACGCCGGACCAGCACATGCCGGTTGTGCATGCACGAGGATTCGTGCATAGCTACATGTCCAGGCTCACTGCCAATGCTGAGGTGACATGGTAACGTCCGCTGAAGACAGCACACTGTGATGTTGCAGGGCCCGTGCCCATCATGCTAACACAATGACCACACGGACACACTTGCTCAGATGCAGGTTCGGGGTGCGTTGGCGGGCATGGGGTTGTTGCGATGAGTGTTGTGGCCCTCATGGGTATCCGTGTATCATGCTCATTGGCTCTATGGCACCTGTGGGTGTTCCGGTGTGGCTCTTGGCTGTGTTCCCTTTCATGCTGCAGGTAGTCGTCCTGCTTAACACCAGCAGAAAGCAGGTGTAAAATCCCTGGTGCTAACACGGCTTATCACCGGAATTTGTTTCGCATCGCAGTTTTTGCCTTTCGTTGTGAAAGTTGTGATGTGGTTTTTTCGTGTAAAGAAAAATAAACGAACTGGGCAGTGTATCCCGTCAAGATTCAGCACCTGACCCACTATTCCCAATCAATATAAATACAATGAGATTTCTTCATTGGTTTTGTGTGTACACTGTTAATGCACCCACTACCACAGTGCAATTCAATACAGGATTTTAGTATTTAGAATAAATCGCAAAGGTGCACCTCATGTGTTTTTGCACGGGAACGCCTACACTGCATCTCATTATCAGCACTTTAATGCAGCTAAAGTTGAGATAAATCTAACACACTATTCAGAAGCTGGTGCAAACTGCAGACATCACCAGTATTTCCGTGATAACTGCCCCAAAATTTAACACCATGGTGGACACCACCAAATAACAGTAATAAGAACAAGAAAGAGTCACACAGCACTTAAGTAACAACCAAAAACTTTATTGAAATATATATATATTTTTTTCAAACTTTATTTTTCCGTTTACGTACATATAGAGGATAAACTAAATTTAACAAATTTAACACAAAACAACAAGGCGGAAGACTCCTGTCGGGCCCATGAAGGTCGGCGACACAGCCTGGAAAATAAAGCACAAAATAAGGACATGTGTAATGCGCATATCAAAGGAGTGAGACACAGAGAAAGAGAGAAGGGAAAAAAAGCGAGAGAGAAAAAGAGAGGGAAGGAAAGAAAGAAAGGGAGTGAGAAAGGGAGAAGGGAGAGAGAGAGAGAGATAGAAGGAAAGGAAGGAAGAGAGTGAGAGAGAGAGTGAAGAGAGGGAAGTGAGAGAGAGAGAGAGAGACACTGCCGCCCCTGCGCATCCATGACCAAATAATTACCTGCTGCTACCGGAGTGTCTACCAGTGGGCACTCCACGTGCCCGTGAAAGCTCCAGGGCCCGGTCCCGCCACCATGGCTTGGTGCACATTATGTGGACCCGCTCCGCGGCCCAGCAGATCCCACACATGTCGCTGAGTCCTGAGTCATCAATGGCGGAGACCACATCAGCTTTTGGTGCCGCTAACCCTGTGCAACGCAAGTGAGCGCCACGTGGTGGTAGGCCGCTGACGGCCAAACAACTTAGGGTGCGACTAACCCTGTGCAACTCAAGTCCATGCCACGTGGTGGTAGGCCCCTGACGGTCACATCAGCTTCGGGTGGCACTAACCCTGTGCAACTCAAGTCCGCGCCACGTGGTAGTAGGCCCCTGATGGCCACATCATCTTCGGGTGACAATAACCCTGTGCAACTCAAGTCCGCGCCACGTGGTGGTAGGTCCCTGACGGCCACATCAGCTTCGGGTGGCACTAACCCTGTGCAACTCAAGTCCGCGCCACGTGGTGGTAGGCCCCTGACGGCCACATCAGCTTCGGGTGGCACTAACCCTCTGCGCAACTTTTCATGGAGTCTTTATGATTGAGACCCGTGGAGCGTCCGCCATCCAGTCACCACCAGCAATAAAGGATGTGACGTTGTCGATCCATTATATTTGTGTGGTCACATGGCCTGTGACGCATGTGCCGGATGGGTGTGGTGTGTGTGGAAACCTGCCCTTAGGGAGTGGCCGTGACATGTTGACAACTAGACCACTGACCTGCACACCAACAGCGATTACGCCACGACAGGTAGCTATGTGGGGGGTGTGAAAACGTGTTTTCTCAATGGATTTTCCATAGGAAACTTTAGACAAGGCTACAGGTCAAACTGCTGAACGGAATTACGCCAAATTTGGTAGGGAGAAAGGTCTTGGTCCAGAAAGCGCGCTTTCTCGCATCAAGTGAAAATATAAAAGAAAGGTCCCGGGGGCAATTTAATATAGCGGAGCTCTGTCTGTGCGAGATAACCCTTTCACGCTCCCTCTGCCCAACATCACCACTTCGCAGCTCTGCCGTTAGAAGCCAGTCTGTCGGCTCGCAGCTGTCTACCTTTGCGAGCTAGTACGCTGCTGTGCCTGTACCTCTGCGAGCTACTACACTGCTGTTCCTTTGGGAGCGGACGGCTCGTAGTACTGCATCTGTGAGTCGAGCGGACGGGCCGCAGTTGTCCCTCTGCGAGCCTGGGTGCGAACTGTTCATAAGTCACACTACATAAGCATTGAAAAGCCATTTTGTGATTCAGTCCGTCAGCTGGCATCTGTCCGAGGCATTACTGAAAAGATACCGGAGTTCTTTCTGTGAGAGATACCCCTTTCACGCTGCCTCTCCCCACATCAGCAGGTAACGCACCCTCTTCCCACATTACCAACATACCCCCAACAACATTCTTGGGCCCGGAATTGTCCCTGTGCGGTTGGACAAACAAGAATCTTAGTCATGTATAGATTTACATATAAAACATTTTATTTAAACAAAACAACAACAAATAAAACTGAAGGGAGTCTGGTGCTGTGGTCGCTGCCACGAAGTTGAGGTCACTGCCATTCAGGACTCAGGACACAGTTCCACATGTGGGATCGGCTTGTATTGAACAGGGTTAGTGGCACCACGTGTCGCACCTTGTGTTGTACAGGGTTAGTGGCACCACGTGTCGCCGGCCTTGCATATGGAAATATGCCTAACTGATCGAAGGGAGTCTGGTGCTGTGGTCGCTGCCACGGACTTGGGGTCACTGCTATTCAGGACTCAGGACACAGTTCCACATGTGGGATCGGCTTGTGTTGAACAGTCTTAGTGGCACCACGTGTCGCCGGCTTGTGTTGAACAGGGTTAGTGCCACCACGTGTCGCGGCTTGTGTTGAACAGGGTTAGTGGCACCACGTGTCCAAAATTCGAATTGTGAGCTCTGCTGCCCGCAGTGTAGACTGCTAATGAGTGTTCGTTTGCACTTGAAGATGAATTTGGTGATTGTACTAAAGCTATAACTGATATAAAAAAGTTCTTGAAGCAAGGATACTAAAAGGATATTATGTAGGTTTTAGGCCTGCGATAGTTACTTGCCTACTGGACTCTGTAATTAATGAATCAAGACTTAATTTTAATTGTGAGCCCTGATGACCGCAGTGTAGGCCAGAGGTAGCGGTCAGCAAGGGCCCATAGCCACGTGGCGTTGAGTTGAGGTGCACAGTTAGTGGCACCAGAAGCATTGAGAATGTATGAGCCTGTGATGCTGCTTGGTGCAGATGGGCCACACTGGAAGCAATGTCTCTTGCCTACTGGACTGCGTCATCTACAATCGCGACTGTATCTGAATTGTGAGCCCTGCTGACCGCAGTGTAGGCCAGAGGTAGCGGTGAGCAAGGGCCCACAGCCACGTGCATAGGTTGGTGGCCCCACCGGCCTGTGTAGTTCAGGTTCAGTGGCACCACGTGTCGCCGGCCTTCCATATGCAAATACGCCTCACTAATCGAAGGGAGTCTGGTGCTGTGGTCGTGGCCACGAAGTTGGGGTGACTGCCATTCAGGAATCAGGACACAGTTCCACATGTGGGATCGGTTTGTGTTGAACAGGGTTAGTGGCACCACGTGTCGCCGGCCTTGCATATGGAAATATGCCTCACTGATTGAAGGGAGTCTGGTGCTGTGGTCGCTGCCACGGACTTGGGGTCACTGCCATTCAGGACTCAGGACACAGTTCCACATGTGGGATCGGCTTGTGTTGAACAGGGTTAGTGGCACCACTTGTTGCTGGCTTGTGTTGAACAGGGTTAGTGGCACCACGTGTCGCGGCTTGTGTTGAACAGGGTTAGTGGCACCACGTGTCGCCGGCCTTGCATATGGAAATATGCCTTACTGATCGAAGGGAGTCTGGTGCTGTGGTCGCTGCCACGGACTTGGGGTCACTGGCATTCAGGACTCAGGACACAGTTCCACATGTGGGATCGGCTTGTGTTGAACAGGGTTAGTGGCACCACGTGTCGGCGGCTTGTGTTGAACAGGGTTAGTGGCACCACGTGTCGCGGCTTGTGTTGAACAGGGTTAGTGGCACCACGTGTCGCCGGCTTGTGTTGAACAGGGTTAGTGGCACCACGTGTCGCGGCTTGTGTTGAACAGAGTTAGTGGCACCACGTGTCGCCGGCTTGTGTTGAACAGGGTTAGTGGCACCACGTGTCACCGGTCTTCCACAGTGTAGGCCGGAGGCAGCTGTCAGCAAAGGCCCACAGCCACGTGACGTTGACTTGAGCTGCACAGATTGGGAGCATACAGTGTTCTTAACCAATTATACTCTCTTACACAATTTGCATCGGCGCTAATCTTGAATTGTTAGCCCTGCTAACCGCATTGTAGGCCGGAGGCAGCGGTCATCAAGGGCCCACAGCCACGTGGTGTTGACTTGAGCTGCACAGAGTTAGTGGTACTTGAAGCACTTAGCGTGTGCGCAGTCAGCGATGATGTGTGGTCGGGGCTGGCCGCACTGGGAGCAATGTCTGTTGCCTACTGGACTGCGTCATCTGCAATCGCGAGTCGCTCTGAATTGTGAGCCCTACTCACCGCAGTGGAGGCAGGAGCCAGCGGTGAGGAAGGGCCCAAAGGCACGTGTTGTAGGCTTGAGCAATGTCTGTTGCCTACTGGACTGCAAACAAAATAATCAGGATGGAGGGATGGAGAAGCTATGGTCCATTTGGCTTCCATACGTAGTATTTATAATCAAAAGAGGGGGGAATGGACCACTCGTCCTGTGTACCAGGGTCAAAATTGTTGCTGATCCGTCTAAAAAAACCCTCATACACGTACATAGGACTAAGGCGGTATATCTTGATTATCCGCCTATCTGTGACGTGACAGCATCATCATCGGGTTTAGTTTGTGAATATGCTGACCTCCGCCTGGAGGTTGACCAACTGGTGTTACAGTAGCGTCCAGAGATAAAAAGGTGGTAAGTGATGTGCTTGTGTGAAGTGAATTAAAATTCCATAATCCACCATATAGGCAGGTGCTTTAATAAATTTGGTGGGGTGGGAGGGTAAAAACAAGGTGGTGCGTGCGTAGGTCGAGTTAATGATCTACTGCACTATTTGTGGTCTTTTGGTCGACATGTTTCAGCCTTGATGTCCAGGAGGATCTATAGGCTTTCTTCAGGACCGGTAAGTATGTAGTAGCACGTTGTGGCAACTACTTAAAGTGGTTCACTTACCACTTTCCTTGTGTGTAGTCAGGTCAATAGTACCTGTAGCTCGGTAATCCCATTTAGGGCTTCCTGGAGGTGCCGGTCGGCTCTCGGGACCTGCTCGATAGCAGCTCGGTCCTCACTTGTGTCGGCTCATTACACGGCGTCATCTGCAATCTCGACTCCATCTGAATTGTGAGCCCTACTGACCGCAGTGTAGGCCGGAGGCAGCAGTCAGGAAGGGCCCACAGCCACGTGTTGTTGATTTGAGCAATGTCTCTTGCCTACTGGACTGCGTCATCTGTAATCGCGACTCGATCTGAATTGTGAGCCTTGCTGTCCGCAGTGTATATCGAAGGCAGTAGTTTGTACAGACATAAGTCTGCGGTGCTGTGCCGCTGGGGGCCTGTGTGGCGGAAGCCAGCGATCGGCTGAGGATGGCGGTCACGTTGGCAGGCTCGTGGCAGGGTGAGGGGCGCCACCCTGGCAGACGCTTTGGCGTTCCCACAAGTGAACCACGCCCAGAGCTCCGGCCTATTTATTCACACTCCTACGCTGAAGTGGCGTACGTCGGACCAGCCCACTCCGGTTACGCTTATGCTTACGGGGGGGGCACAGCTACATGACTGAGATGTTCCCTAGTGTTTGACGTAATATGGTTGGGTTCACTGTCCACAACACTACAAGCACCAGTAGTATTTGTGCACATGGAGAGGTGTGTGTTCTGCATACTGAGATGTGTCCAGCACATCACCGCTACACTTTGCATTGTGTGCATTGTTAAACATGGGTGAATTGCTTCCTTCACATATAGTTTGTTCACACCTGTCCCAATCTTCAGCTATTGTGTGGCTGAGGGGCTATGCCGTTTTCGGAAAGTTCGCTGTCTTGTTCTGCGCTGCCTCGGTGGTAGAGGGGGGGGTCCTGGGGGCGGTGGTGGGTGTTGTGGCATTCTTGGGTGTCGGAGCTGCTTGATCAGTAGGTCTATGAAATGTGTTGGTCTTCAGATGTGGCTCTGAGCTGGGCTCCCTTTCATACTGTATGTAGTTGTTTAATATTTAAAAAACAAGAAGACATTATATAGTTTAAATAACAAATAAAAAAAATTACAGTAGGGAGATGGGTGGTACGGGGGGGAGGTCCTGAGGGTTGTGGCAGTGGGTGTTGTGTCCTTCTTGGGTGTGGAAAAAACTATAGGTTAAATGAACATTATAATTAGAAGTTAGCATTAAAAAAACATTGAAATTCACTGAAAAACCATAGGTTTCAGGGACGTTATAGATAGAAATTAATATTTAAAAAAACCTTTGAAATTCACTGAAAAACCATAGGTTTTAGGCACATTATAGTTAGAAATTGGCATTTAAAAAAACCTTTGAAATTCACTGAAAAAACCATAGGTTTCAGGCACGTTATAGTTAGAAATTAGCATTTAAAAACCTTTGAAATTCACTGAAAAAACCATAGGTTTCAGGCACGTTATAGTTAGAAATTAGCATTTAAAAAACCTTAGAAATTCACTGAAAAAACCTTAGGTTTCAGGGACGTTATAGTTAGTTGGACATTTCACTCATACAAAACCATAGAAATTCCACCGTTATAGTTAGTTCAGCTAACTATAACTCGCGCCCGCAATGCACTGCTGATGACGTCACATATTACATCAATCATGACATGGTCAGTGACATCACTGATGACATCTCAAATGACATCACTGATAACATCACTGATGACATCATCCATGTGACAATCTGATGCACCTCCTCACACACTAATATAACCTTTGATACACTCACTGTAAAATACAGACTACCATTTTCGATAGCATTGACACACTAATACCAGTTACTACATACCCACTCAGTGATTCCTAGGTCTACACACACATCTACCCATTCACCCATACAATCAGTCATTCATGCAGTCACTGATCAATAGAAGACTATCAAATGCACTCATACACCTATATAGACATTGACACACCAGCACTCATCCTAGTCAGTTATGTACTCATCCTAGTCACTAATGCAAAGAATCAATCACAGTTCCATTTACTCACCTACAGAGTTATACACACACCACCTCATTTATTCATACAGATAGTAACACATATTTAGTCTCTTATATAATCACTAATACAAGTATACACTCATACATACAGCCACTCTCACAATCACTGACTCTCACGTATAGTCATTTCTATACACCAACTGTCACATACACTGACTTTTATATATGTACTTAGCTGGACATGTGCACTGAGACATCAATTTACTGGGAAACATCCTTTACATCGCGGTGATTACACCGCAATGCATTTAGAACGCTGCCTTTACAACGCAAGCGTTACATCGACTTGCACTGGAGGGCGCTATAACCTAAGGAATAGTAAGATTTACTATTCCAACACCTTCCCTACTGTACGTAGACTGGTGTTGGAATAGTAAATCTTACTACTCCTAAGTCCAGCGCCCTCCAGCGCAAGTCGTTGTAACTACTTGCGTTGTAAAACTGCGATGTTACATACCGCGATCATTTTGATCGCGCGTAACATCACATATTCCAATTTACTCACCAAGACGCCCATACACACACTTACCCACCCATACAACTGTTTCCAAATGCACTCTTAAACTCATACACTCTGTCAATCAACCACTCACACATGTATGCACAGAGTCACACACCCCCCACCCAACCACACACACACTGTCTCCTATACAAATACGCAGGCAACTAATCAATAACCCATATAGACATTCATGTAGCTACTGACCAACCGAAGCAGCAGCTTACACAACAACAGACAGAGTGATACAGACATTCACACACTTTAGACACTAACCCATGTATTCAGTAAGATATATTTAATCATTATTATTATTATTATTATTATTATTAATAAATTAAATTTATAAGGCGCACAGCTACCCGGAGGTTTCCCGGCGCACAAGACAGATTGCAGACAAATCGGACAAGCTTTTTACTGGTTGAAAAGCCAGGTCTTCAGGCCTTTGCGGAAGCTTTTATGGCTAACTTTGTGGCGAAGTGGGGAAGGTAGTGAGTTCCACAACATTGGGGCCAGGTACGAGAAAGAGCGTCCGCCCATACGTGAAAGTTTAAATCTAGGAACTATGAAGTTAGCTTTGGATGCGGAGCGAAGTAGACGGGGCGAAAGATATGTCTGGGCTAGGGAGCATAGGTAATGGGGTTCTGCACCTAGCTTAATCTTATGCATATAGCATAAGGCCTTAAATTTCGTCCGTTGCTCAACCCTGAGCCAATGGAGATCACGCAAAGAGCCTGTGATGGAGGATGTTTTCGGTACCTGACGAAGTAGCCTGGCCGTAGAATTCTGCACCACCTGCAGCTTGCGTACTAATTCCCTATTTGCTCCTAGATAAAGGACGTTGCCATAATCATGCCTCGACATGATTAGGGCTTGGATTACTGTTCTTTGAGTAGATTCAGGCATCATCCATAATATCTTACAGAGCCATTTGAGAATAGTGAAGCAAATAGAAGTGGTCTTCACTTCTTGCTGTTTCATAGTCAGCTGATCGTCAATCACTATGCCGAAATTACGTACAGTTTGTACCGGTTTAGGAAGTTCACCCATTTCACCAAATCATTCACTTAAACAGTCAGTCACACACCTACTAAATCCTCCATCCAGACACTTATACATCCATTCATTCTTCAATACAGCTTGGTATATATATAATACATATTTAAATTTTAAAGAAAACCACATTCACTGGGTGATGTCATCAGTGATGTCATTTGAGATGTCATCAGTGATGTCATCAGTGATGTCACTGACCATGTCATGAATGATGTAATATGTGACGTCATCAGCAGTGCATTGCGGGGGCGCGAGTTATAGTTAGCTGAACTAACTATAACAGTGGAATTTCTATGGTTTTGTATGAGTGAAATGTCCAACTGACTATAACGTCCCTGAAACCTATGATTTTTTCAGTGAATTTCTAAGGTTTTTTAAATGCTAATTTCTAACTATAACGTGCCTGAAACCTATGGTTTTTTCAGTGAATTTCAAATGTTTTTTAAATGATAATTTCTAACTATAACGTGCCTGAAACCTATGGTTTTTTCAGTGAATTTCAAAGGTTTTTTAAATGCTAATTTCTAACTATAACGTGCCTGAAACCTATGGTTATTTCAGTGAATATATATATATATATATATATATATCACTTTACTCCGCGTACTTCAGAGAATCTCCACCTCTAACACGGACATGGACCAAACTTTCAGTGCTTATTTGATCTGTGATAAGTGAGCTAAAGACCGATGATGGATTCAACCCAGATCTGTGACTGAGAGTGAGTGTCTGAATAGTTTCAGCACTCCGTCCATCATCTCCTTGTGTTTGCTTTGTTCGCCCTAAGTTGGCAGGGTATACCCAGATGTGGGTCCTTGCTCACTTTGCCACTGGATTCAAGCTAGCCTGGCTAATGAGGGCTGTTAGCCCGAAACCGGTCCCAGGATGCTTGATTCCGGTCCAGGGAAGACATGGCTTGGCAGTTCGGTCTGGACTGTTCCCATGAGGCACAGGGTCAAGACTGATTTGCATATAGCTATGTCTGAACTGGGGTGGCAAAGTGAGCTAAAGAATGATGATGGATTCAACCCAGATCTGTGACTGGGGGTGAGTGTTTGAAAAGTTTCAGCACTCTGTCCATCATCTCCTTGTGTTTGCTTTGTTCACCCTAAGTTGGCAGGGTATACCGAGACGTGGGTCCGATGCTCACATTGCCACTGGATTCAAGCTAGCCTGGCTGATGAGGGCTGTTAGCCCAAAACCGGTCCCACGATGCTTGATTCCGGTCCAGGGAAGACATGGCTTGGCAGTTTGGTCTGGACTGTTCCCATGAGGCACAGGGTCAAGACTGATTTGCATATAGCTATGTCTGAACTGGGGTGGCAAAGTGAGCTAAAGAATGATGATGGATTCAACCCAGATTTGTGACTGGGGGTGAGTGTTTGAAAAGTTTCAGCACTCCGTCCATCATCTCCTTGTGTTTGCTTTGTTCGCGCTAAGTTGGCAGGGTATACCCAGACATGGGTCCCTTGCTCACTTTGCCACTGGATTCAAGCTAGCCTGGCTGATGAGGGCTGTTAGCCCGAAACCGGTCACAGGATGCTTGATTCCGGTCCAGGGAAGACATGGCTTGGCTGTTCGGTCTGGACTGTTCCCATGAGGCACAGGGTCAAGACTGATTTGCATATAGCTATGTCTGAAATGGGGTGGCAAAGTGAGCTAAAGAATGATGATGGATTCAACCCAGATCTGTGTCTGGGGGTGAGTGTTTGAAAAGTTTCAGCACTCCGTCCATCATCTTCTTGTGTTTGCTTTGTTTGCCCTAAGTTGGCAGGGTATACCCAGACGTGAGTCCCTTGCTCACTTTGCCACTAGATTCAAGCTAGCCTGGCTGATGAGGGCTGTTAGCCCGAAACCGGTCCCAGGATGCTTGATTCCGGTCCAGGGAAGATATGGCTTGACAGTTCGGTCTGGACTGTTCCCATGAGACACAGGGTCAAGACTGATTTGCATATAGCTATGTCTGAACTGGCATGGCAAAGTGAGCTAAAGAATGATGATGGATTCAACCCAGATTTGTGACTGGGGGTGAGTGTTTGAAAAGTTTCAGCACTCCGTCCATCATCTCCTTATGTTTGCTTTGTTCGCCCTAAGTTGGCAGGGTGTACCCAGACGTGGGTCCCTTGCTCACTTTGCCACTGGATTCAAGCTAGCCTGGCTGATGAGGGCTGTTAGCCCGAAACCGGTCCCAGGATGCTTGATTCCGGTCCAGTGAAGACATGGCTTTACAGTTCGGTCTGGACTGTTCCCATGAGACACAGGGTCAAGACTGATTTGCATATAGCTATGTCTGAACAGGGATGGTAATGTGAGCTAAAGAATGATGATGGATTCAACCCAGATCTGTGACTGGGTGTGAGTGTTTGAAAAGTTTCAGCACTCCGTCCATCATCTCCTTGTGTTTGCTTTGTTCACCCTAAGTTGGCAGGGTATACACAGATGTGGGTCCCTTGCTCACTTTGCCACTGGATTCAAGCTAGCCTGGCTGATGAGGTCTGTTAGCCCGAAACCGGTCCCAGGATGCTTGATTCCGGTCCAGGGAAGACATGGCTTGGCAGTTTGGTCTGGACTGTTCCCATAAGGCACAGGGTCAAGATTGATTTGCAGATAGTTATGTCTGAACTGGGGTGGCAAAGTAAGCTAAAGAATGATGATGGATTCAACCCAGATCTGTGACTGGGGGTGAGTGTTTGAAAAGTTTCAGCACTCCGTCCATTATCTCCTTGTGTTTGCTTTGTTCGCCCTAAGTTGGCAGGGTATACCCAGACGTGGGTCCCTTGCTCACTTTGCCACTGGATTCAAGCTAGCCTGGCTGATGAGGGATGTTAGCCCGAAATCGGTCCCAGGATGCTTGATTCCGGTCCAGGGAAGACATGGCTTGGCAGTTCGGTCTGGACTGTTCCCATGAGGCACAGGGTCAAGACTGATTTGCATATAGCTATGTCTGAACTGGGGTGGCAAAGTGAGCTAAAGAATGATGATGGATTCAACCCAGATCTGTGACTGGGGGTGAGTGTTTGAAAAGTTTCAGCACTCCGTCCATCATCTCCTTATGTTTGCTTTGTTCGCCCTAAGTTGGCAGGGTATACCCAGACGTGGGTCCCTTGCTCACTTTGCCACTGGATTCAAGCTAGCCTGGCTGATGAGGGCTGTTAGCCCGAAACCGGTCCCAGGATGCTTGATTCCGGTCCAGGGAAGACATTGCTTGACAGTTTGGTCTGGACTGTTCCCATGAGACACAGGGTCAAGACTGATTTGCATATAGCTATGTCTGAACTGGGATGGCAAAGTGAGCTAAAGAATGATGATGGAATCAACCCAGATCTGTGACTGGTTGTGAGTGTTTGAAAAGTTTCAGCACTCCGTCCATCATCTCCTTGTGTTTGCTTTGTTCGCCCTAAGTTGGCAGGGTATACCCAGATGTGGGTCCCTTGCTCACTTTGCCACTGGATTCAAGCTATCCTGGCTGATGAGGTCTGTTAGACCGAAACCGGTCCCAGGATGCTTGATTCTGGTCCAGGGAAGACATGGCTTGGCAGTTCGGTCTGTACTGTTCCCATGAGGCACAGGGTCAAGATTGATTTGCATATAGTTATGTCTGAACTGGGGTGGCAAAGTGAGCTAAAGAATGATGATGGATTCAACCCAGATCTGTGACTGGTGGTGAGTGTTTGAAAAGTTTCAGCACTCTATCTATCATCTCCTTGTGTTTGCTTTGTTTGCCCTAGGTTGGCAGGGTATACCCAGACGTGGGTACCTTGCTCACTTTGCCACTGGATTCAAGCTAGCCTGGCTGATGAGGGCTGTTAGCCCGAAACCGGTCCCAGGATGCTTGATTCCGGTCCAGGGAAGACATAGCTTGGCAGTTCGGTCTGGACTGTTTCCATGAGGCACAGGGTCAAGACTGATTTGCATATAGCTATGTCTGAACTGGGGTGGCAAAGTAAGATAAAGAATGATGATGGATTCAACCCAGATCTGTGACTGCGGGTGAGTGTTTGAAAAGATTCAGCACTCCGTCCATCATCTCCTTGTGTTTGTTTTGTTCGCCCTAAGTTGGCAGGGTATACCCAGACGTGGGTCCCTTGCTCACTTTGCCACTGGATTCAAGCTAGCCTGGCTGATGAGGGCTGTTAGCCCGAAACTGGTCCCAGGATGCTTGATTCCGGTCCAGGGAAGACATGGCTTGGCAGTTTGGTCTGGACTGTTCCCATGAGGCACAGGGTCAAGACTGATTTGCATATAGCTATGTCTGAACTGGGGTGGCAAAGTGAGCTAAAGAATGATGTTGGATTCAACCCAGATCTGTGACTGGGGGTGAGTGTTTGAAAAGTTTCAGCACTCTGTCCATCATCTCCTTGTGTTTGCTTTGTTTGCCCTAAGTTGGCAGGGTATACCCAGACGTGGTGACCTTGCTCACTTTGCCACTGGATTCAAGCTAGCCTGGCTGATGAGGGCTGTTAGCCCGAAACCGGTCCCAGGATGCTTGATTCCGGTCCAGGGAAGACATGGCTTGGCAGTTCGGTCTGGAATGTTTCCATGAGGCACAGGGTCAAGACTGATTTGCATATACCTATGTCTGAACTGGGGTGGCAAAGTGAGATAAAGAATGATGATGGATTCAAGCCAGATCTGTGACTGGGGGTGAGTGTTTGAAAGGTTTCAGCACTCCGTCCATCATCTCCTTGTGTTTGTTTTGTTCGCCCTAAGTTGGCAGGGTATACCCAGACGTGGGTCCCTTGCTCACTTTGCCACTGGATTCAAGCTAGCCTGGCTGATGAGGGCTGTTAGCCCGAAACCGGTCCCAGGATGCTTGATTCCGGTCCAGGGAAGACATGGCTTGGCAGTTTGGTCTGGACTGTTCCCATGAGGCACAGGGTCAAGACTGATTTGCATATAGCTATGTCTGAACTGGGGTGGCAAAGTGAGCTAAAGAATGATGATGGATTCAACCCAGATCTGTGACTGGGGGTGAGTGTTTGAAAAGTTTCAGCACTCCGTCCATCATCTCCTTGTGTTTGTTTTGTTCGCCCTAAGTTGGCAGGGTATACCCAGACGTGGGTCCCTTGCTCACTTTGCCACTGGATTCAAGCTAGCCTGGCTGATGAGGGCTGTTAGCCCGAAACCGGTCCCAGCATGCTTGATTCCGGTCCAGGGAAGACATGGCTTGGCAGTTCGGTCTGGACTGTTCCCATGAGGCACAGGGTCAAGACTGATTTGCATATAGCTATGTCTGAACTGGGGTGGCAAAGTGAGCTAAAGAATGATGATGGATTCAACCCAGATCTGTGACTGGGGGTGAGTGTTTGAAAAGTTTCAACGCTCTGTCCATCATCTCCTTGTGTTTGCTTTGTTTGCCCTAAGTTGGCAGGGTATACCCAGACGTGGGTCCCTTGCTCACTTTGCCACTGGATTCAAGCTAGCCTGGCTGATGAGGGCTGTTAGCCCGAAACCGGTCCCAGGATGCTTGATTCCGGTCCAGGGAAGACATGGCTTGGCAGTTCGGTCTGGACCGTTCCCATGAGGCACAGGGTCAAGACTGATTTGCATATAGCTATGTCTGAACTGGGGTGGCAAAGTGAGCTAAAGAATGAGGATGGATTCAGCCCAGATCTGTGACTGGGGGTGAGTGTTTGAAAAGTGTCAGCACTCCGTCCATCATCTCCTTGTGTTTGCTACATTTATTAACAAAGCCACACAAGAACTAGGGGTCCGACCGTTTTGACATTTAACATTTAACAGTCTCACAACCTGAGGCTCATTCTCTGTAATCTCTGTTAAAATAAATTTGGAGTGCTAGCCAGCAGTGTCTGCCTTTTGAAACAAGGTTAGCTTTTGCAGAGATGAGGTAAAAAGCTTTGGGTTGGCTGCATGGAAACATGTGCACATATGTGTGTGCACAAGAATGCTGTTTACACAAGTGCGACTACCATCCACCTCTGCCCTGTACCTGCACGTACGTAGCCTGTCGCAGAAGGGACCCTTGAGGAACTAGTGCTGACTTGGAGTAGGCTGTATACAGTGAGTGGGCATTCATAGCATAAGTCTATAGTGCTTTACTGAAAAGGGTGTGCTGTGCTGTGTTATAAATTGTTGGCAAACTCTGCACCAAAGTAAAGTGTTGCTATAGTTAGGCCTAGAGACTAGCATGGCACGCTGACTCTATGGTAAACATTGATATCAAGTGCAAATTAAATGTCCCAAATACAGATTGACATCTGATCTCTTTATGCTTATTTCGGAGGTGTCATATTTCTCAGACTCATTTCCGAATTAGATTCTTGGCCTTTGTTACCCCTGCTGGCCAAAGATAATTACTCTGCTAGCAAGCAGGAGGATTAAAGGCTTTCCCTCACAATTGGGTTATTCGCAAGTGACTCGGTCTGTACCTGGGAAAGTAAAGGTTGCGGCCTGAATTTGCATGGGATTATTACTTTTTACACTGCACCAGGCCTGGGAAGACTTATCCCAAAGAAGGCAAGGGGGAGAAGGCCAGACATCTGGAGCCAGTCACAGGAGGGGATCACCTTTGAAGTTTTGGAGGGAATGGAGCAGGCAGCTATGACAGTTAGGAGCATGGCTTCAGGTGCTCAGGGAGCTCTTTCAGTAGATCACTTCAAGTTGCCATCTTCAATGTCGCCAGTATGCTGTACAGGAGGGTTGTGATGTGTGTGTGGTGTAATAACATGCCTTCTCAGGATTGGTTTGAGATGTCTACCTCCTGGATCCCTCCACCCCTCACTTAAAGACCTCTACACTGGGGAGAGAGAGAGTGGGAGAAGATGGATTTCAAAAGACTCTGAAGAAGATCAGACCCTGCCTGGGGTGCTTGAGCATCCTGGATGCAGACTGGATGGGTCTTTGTGGATTCACCTCTTCAGTTTGGCACTGGCCCCTTGAACTCTTCAAGGAAAGTAGAGGGATGAGGACTGGGCTTGCAAAGGGGTAAGCCTCATCAGAGGGGCCACCCCCTGACTTCTGCTATCACAAGGGTGTACATCAAGTGGTCAACAAGGATATGGTATCAGAAGAGTGCAGGTATCTGAAGAGTGCAGGCATCAGGCCAAAAAAGTTGCAAAAAGCCTAGGAGTCCTCATTTAGGAATTTTTATCGAAGCAGGAACAAGTCAATGCCACTTGTGGCAAATGTTTTAGCTTGCTCACACTCCTTAGAAAACTTGTCTGCTGTATTTCAGTAGTTTGGCACAGAACCATAGTCCAAGCCCTATTGCCAGTAGGATGGACTATGGAAACACCCTATACATGGGGATGGCTGATTATCTTTTTACTCACCTGCAGGTGATACAAAACCTGGTGGCCAAACTCATCTGCAATAAAGATAGATTCACCTCTGCTTGAGCCTTCCTAAAAACCTCCACTGGTTGCCAATCTGAAAGAGGTTAACATTTAAGCTTCTCTGCCATGCTCACAAAGCTCTTCATGACTCAGGTCCTGTGATCCTTCAATCTAAAATGGAGTTCTATAAACCCACAAGAAATCTGACATCCGCAAATCTAGCCTTAGCTAAAACAAACATGTTAAAAAAAGCCAGAGCTTTTGTAAACGGCTCTCTACTATATTTTATGGCATATTTCATTCCATATAATCTAATTGTCCTTGAATATTGTTCTATCTTTTGCCCAATGCTGTATGATATAATTTATTTTAATAAAGCTTAATAAACTTAAAAAAAAAAAAGCCAGAGCTGGAGGCCGTTCCTTCACTTATCTTGCAGCAGCCCAGTGGAACTTGTTACCGCTGGACCTCTGCCTCAAGAGTGACTACCTCAGTTTCAGAAAGAAGCTTAAAACATGTCTCTCCCCAGAGTAACTGATTTAATCTCTTAGACCGTCCCTTTCCCCAGTACCTCAGTAAATTGGACGTGTGCCAGTTTCAGTGCTGTGATATCTCCCTGGGGAGGAGTGTTCATGCTCTACAAATACTGAAAATAAATAAAATCAAGAGTTTTCTGCCTTGATGGTTGCGGGGCACCACCAGAGAAGAGCCGAAGTTGAGGAGAACACAAGATGCTGGACGCAGGTCAGAACCTGAATGTGCAGCTAAAGTGCAGAGAGAAAAAGCTTAGACAGGAATATAAACTTTAGGGGTCTAAAGGCCAAACTCCAAGTGGCAGCAGCTCGCCACCTGGAGCAAAATGAGACCTTCACCATCAAAATTGGCCCAGTGGAACCCGAGAAAGCAAAGGGGGAAGTATGGTCCCCCAGGGACTGAATTTGTGAGGGACACAAGTAGCAACCCCCTCCTGAGATCTCCAAAATTCCCTACGGAGTTCCAAACCCCCAGTGGGAAGATTGCCATGGGGCGAAGTGGCCCTCGTCCTCATTATATAGGTCCATGGAGACCTCATCACCCCGGGGGCATGGCCAAGGATAACTGACATGGTGATAAAAAATAAGCAAGTGAGGGCCGACCTTTGGGTGTTGGAATGCATCCCCCATTGACCCCCATCTCCTTGGAGACCCAAAATGTCAGGAGTCTTTGCAGTCGGGTGCTTTTCCAACTCCTCTAAACCCATGTCTAGGGGGATGGGCGTGCACTCCACTGAGCTTCCCTCCTGTCATAACTCTAGGTGAGAAGAGTGTTTAATACCTGCTCCTAGCAGTGCTGGTTGTAAGAAAGAGATCGAGGATGAAACAAGCTCCTGGGCAGTACTCAGGAGCCTTCGGCTGGGCTGACAGGGGCCGCAGGTGCTGTGGAGCTCCCAATGGCTCTCACCATCGGAAGAATGCAGGTGCCATGTTTGGGACCGGGGCACCCTTTCAAAAAAGAAAAAGGTGCAGTGCAAGGTTTCATTAAAAAATAGACAGCACACAAGACACCGGCATACTGCACATCAAAGGCAGTGCTGCGGGGGCTGTAACTAACAGCTGCGAAGGCTCCCGCTATAAGGCCCTAAGGCAAGCTCAAACATTTGTGAATGCCTTTTTTTGGTGCTCCGGAGAGGGCAGGGGCACCATGAACTAGTTGTGAATTGTTCTGGGCATTGACAGGAGTGCAGCAACCACCAGGGGATCTCCCACATCAGTTCCACCAATGTCACTTTAAGTCTCCCAGAGGGTCAAATTATTGACCCCAGGAGAAGTGTGATCAGGTTTCAAGCACTCTTAGAGCTTAGGCTCAAATGTTCTATAGTGTAGGGGCACCTGTTGGCTGAGTTATAAGGCTGCTTTGCAGCATGTGTAAAAGTAGAAAAAAACCTTGTATACAAATTACTGAAATACTTTATGGAAAATTACGTTATCAGCGAATCCTTCCATGTATTAGTGAAGGTCAATGAAATGCTTTATTGACAATGATAAAGTTAACAGTGAATCAGTGCATGTTAGTGAATATCATTGTAAGATGGTAATATCCTTAGTGGTTTTAATGGTGTTGCATTGGTTTTTATTGCACATTTCTGCTTTTATTAGTAAGGTCGCACCTTGACAAAGCCAGTAGGGATTCTCTTTGAAACCTACATGCAATTGCATTGTATCTAGCATATGTGGGGACTAAGGTGGTTATTGGATTTGGGGCACTCTGGTGGTGGGAACTGTTAAGGGGTGTACCACAGGTATTTTCACCTGCCATCATGTATATATTTGTAAATTAATGATTAGTGTTGTCTAGTATGTATGTAATAAAGTACTTTTCCTTTTTTAAGTAAAAGAACTGAGTGAACAATAATTTATTGGGTGTTTGTGTTATGCCTGCTGTCTGGTGTGCTTGCCCACACCACCTCCTCTGAGTAAGCCTTGAACTGCTGTACTTCTCTACCCTGAGAGAGTAAAGTGTTAAAATGGGGTACGTGGTTTCCAGTAGACGCAAAATTGCAGACTATTTCTCATGAAGAACTCACATCCTTGCAATTAATAACCCACTTTCTTTAATCTTCAGACCAAGAAACTTGTTCTAACAATACATGGATGATTTTCATGTGAAGATGGCCACGAGGAACCTGACTGATCAATAACTACTGGTGAATGAAAAGTTGGGGTGCAGCTCTTTTACAACATACAAACAACTGTACTTATATATTAGTGGGCACTATTCCCATTGCTCTGAGCTTTATGCTCTGATGGACAGAAGCAAAATATGTATGGGAGAGGTGTGACGCTGCGGCCAGAGTGGCTGACCCCGGAGCACAGTGCTTACGGTTCGATCGCCGGTGGCAGCTCAGCTCAGCACCATGTGACTCTGGCCAATAGCTCACTTAATCTTGCCAACGGCCCCCAGCACCTTGAAACCTTAAGGGGTGATATGTTTGTGCTTTCCAAATAGGAATTATTATTATTATAATGACACAACAACAGAATATATTGAATGAAGAGGGCTGTCTGAAAGCCCATCTATGATTGTATGTGCATGTTTGTATTTTTTTATTAAGTGCTTTTGTAAAAACAGAAGGTCTCGGCTAGTGTCAGGCCTAGGTAGTGGAAGGGTAGGATCGTCCTGCTTTTGGGGAGGATACTGTAAAGCTTTTCAAATACGGGTCTATTCAGTGTCCAGGCACTGCTCAAAAGTAGAGTGGAAAAGGAAGACTAGACCAGAAGGTAATGTAAGTCAGTGGCATAGCTAGACCTTTAGCCGCCTGTGGCGGTCACTGCGTTTGCTGCCCCACGACAGCCGCAGGTAAGAGCGGGGGAGCTGGCGATTCCTGGGTTTGCCACCCGACAACGGCCGCAGGTAAGAGTGGGGGGGAGGGGGTGCTGCCGATTCCCACGTTTGCTGCCCCGTGAGGGCCACAGGTAAGAGAGGGGGGCTCCCTCTCTTACCCACCCACCACCCGCAACCCTCTGTTGCTACGCCACTGATGTAACTGGTGCCGACATTTCTCCTAAACATTCTTGCACTACATATGGCCAACACATGGAATTAATATTTCTTCAGTTGAAAGACATTAACTAATTTCTAATGCATTTAAAAACAACAAACTTGGAAAAATAAATTATGTTTATTGCGCTTCTATATATTTGCCTACAAGGCGTGATCACTGCAAAGTCTACTTGTGAACCCCTTAAACAATGTCCCTGCTCTAGGTTTTTTGTTTCATTAATATTTTTAGCAATTCATTATTAATGATTCCGCTAATTTGACTTTACATTAAAATAAGTGTGATTTCCTTTCACAAAAACAAGCTAAAACATTTTCATTGAAATAAATGATGACGCTTAACAATTTGTCACCTTTGGGACCCTATGATACAGTGTCGAGCTAACATGTACACGATTGTGGAGGAGATATGCCCGACTCTGCAAACCTCCTCCAGTGCAACACTGCTTCATTACAGGAGTGACAGCTCGGATAATGCAGTCAGGTTTATGGTCTAAACAGCATGTGAAGAGCCCTTCACTGCTCCCATCACAGAGCTTATTTCCGGTGCTTGCGCGATGGGCTATTTTCAGTCTGGAGAGCCATCAATACCCAAGTGAGCGGTACATCCCGTTTTATTTCTTTTCTGAGTCCCACGTGCAGTTCCTTTTTCTTGGTCCATTATACTCCTCTCATTTGATGTCTTTTGATCTTGTTATCAAAGTATCACGAATTGCAACAGCGGTCAACAGGAAACAAATCAGAGACAACATTTTAGCCTAAACATTAACAGAAGGATAGCTTCATGTACAATACTGTGGACGGCTTCTTGGGCAAGAAAAGGATGCTGAAAATTCTCTTGTACATAAACTTTACACTGAAATGTATGAGTTTCTTGAATTTTGAAGGCTTAATAAAATTAAGGGTTTTCGTGAAATGGGAAGCAAATTACTTTACCCTGTTTGCAGGTTTGTAAAATTGATTGTTAAATGTATTTTCCGTTAAAAAAAAGTCGATTTTTTATTTTTTAGTGGGATTTTTGTAATTTCTTTTAGCCTGAAAATATAATTTTAGCAACAGATCGCTCCACATTTTATCTGCATTAGACTAAAATTACTAAAATTGTAAAGTTTTAAATTACTTTCCGAAGTTTACTTTTGCAACCTAACACTCCCCAGTTAAAAATATGTTTGCATTAATTGTGTATTTATATTTTCTGTGTATACATCTAGGGGCATACTTACAATATTTTGGAGTAGGGCAGTGCTGCAAGCCTTCTATCTGCGCTGCCCTACGTAAAAAGAAAAGAGCAGCAATGCGCCGTGTCTACAAGATACGATGCATTCCTGTCCTCTCTGCCAGCGCCGGCGCACAAACTGCAGCTGAGCACCAATGCAGGCACCCTTTCACCATGGTGCAAGGGTGTCTGTGTTGTTGGCATGATTGCTTTTATGCAGGAAGGGAGACCTTCCTGCACAAAAACAATCAAAGGAGGCATTTTCCCCTTCTATGAGTGCTGCAGATGGGGAAAGAGGAGAAATGTGAACATTTCTCCTCATTACGCCTGCTTTGGGAAGGATTAGTTTCGGCGCCGCCCAATATTTATGCCCCAGATTTACGCAATGTTGTAAATCTAGGACAGTGTCAAAAACCATGGGTATTGCGTGGGAACACCCAGAGCAACACCCATGGGGGCATATTTACAATACCCCTGCAGCACTTTTACGCCGCCCAGGTGCTGCCTTACTCCATATTTACAAGGCCATGAACAGGCATGCAGGGTGGCTTTGCATGGCCTTGTAAATATGGGCCTGCATACTGCACCTCCAGAGCAAGACAAAAGTGACGCTCCAGCGGTGTAAAAGTACTGCAGGGGCAATGTAAATATGCCCCTTATTCTGTAAATGGCCCACAAAAGTTCGAAGGCAACCAATTCACAACCGCTAACATAAACTGGTTCTTCACCCTGCTTTTAATGCAGACACAATACCGGCTGTCACATCTGACCCTAGCTCAGCTGCCACCCCTCTCAGCATCATCAAAGTTTCATGAGCAGGTTAGCTATGCCAAGTGGCTGCCCTGACATGATTTGCGAGTATGCAGTGTGCTAAGTGAGTGGAACTTTCAGAGGTATTGGATTTTTGTTCCATTTCAGCAGATGACATCCAATGATAATGGCCTCAACATGATGGTAAATTAATTGAGAGAGCATTACTGCTCTGCCATAATTCTATCATCGCTCCTACTGCTGCCATTAGCAGGAATTCACAACCCCATGGGTGTTGGGAGTGAATCCCTGTTCAGTAGAACTTACAGTCTGGAGGTCACACGGTTAGCTCCTTCCATCAACCTGGTGGCACATCATTGTCAAAAGAAAATTATTACTGTGTTCATTTTTTTTTAGCTTCCGGCCTTGGGCTGCGCTGCATAGGATGATTTGTAGATGGCCGTTGGGGAGAGAAAAGAGCCCGTTGCCAGAGATTGCTTATTTCTCTTAGTTGAGGTATTTTCACAAGTTGCCTGGAGAGTGAAAGGCAGCCCACTGAAGCCTTTGTGGTTTACGCCACACGAAAAGTATTAACCCCGCTTGAAAATCGAAGGCAGCATTCGGTTTTGGCTATAGATTAACATAGTGCCCTAATTCCCCTGTTCTAGTATTTGATTGTATATGTCAGACTTTTTGTTGCTGTCAATTGTTCGTCGCCAGCAGTGCTTCGCTCCGTCAAGTGCTGGTCGCAGATTTCCCTCGAGAGAAAGCCGAGCCTCATATTGGTGCTCATAGATCAGAGTGAGCGGGGCTTGCACACTGCGCCTGGCAGGTGGGGGAATACCGGGGAACAACACTGGAGCCTAATTGGCTCCGCTTCCTCATAGTGTCACCAGAAATTGCTTCATTCGTCCCCCGCCTGACCCAGGCAGCAAGGACATATTTTACATCCAGGCTGGCTTAAATCACTGCATTAAGGGTTTGTGGGAGAGCCGGGGTGTACTTACGAGGTTAAGCTGTCTGCTCGGTCCCCTCCCCTGCTTCTCAAGCTGAAGAGTGCTCACAGTTCTTTTAAAGCCAATCTTGCCGCTCTCAGTAATATTAATTATGTGGGGCATATTAGCAAGACCCACGTTAAAATTATCGCCGTTTTAGAAACTGCCGCTAAAACGGCGATAATGGGCTTGCTAATATGCGTTATGGAATTCTAATAGAAGCCCAGGTTAGACGTCCTGCACATCTAACCTGGGCTTCTATTGGAATTCTATAACGCATATCGCCGTTTTAGCGGCAGTTTCCTGCCGCTAAAACGGCGATAATTTTATCGCCGGTCTTGCTAATATGCCCCTATGTTTCTTTCTGTTTGTTTGAAAGAATGGCTGACCTTTAAAACCACTCCACAGAAAAGAGTATGAGCCTGAATCCTTACGAAAGGTGACTACTGCAAAAAATGCGAGTTTCTCTGCATTGAGCCAAGATGAACTATGTTTTAGTATTCCTCTGCTTATAGGGTGGGAAGGTGTTTACCCTATTAGCTCGCTCTGTGACCACCGCCTGAAACAGCACCGGTAATTGTGCAGATCATCAGTTGCACATTCATCTTAATGGAGGTCCAAGGATGAGAATGGTAATGCTTCCTCTCATCCAGCAGCTGAGCCACCATAGATGGTGGTTGCATGAAAGACTGGAAAGCACTCACACATTGATGCTTCAAAGCCTGATGTCCGTTTTGCCTTTTGACAAAAATAAAAGAGAGAAAACTATATTTTTCTTAAATATTGTTTGCAGTTGCTGCCATGGAATTCATATACAAATATTAAACGTGAATAAACCGGTAATAAGCCTAAATACTGTTTTCGGAGCTACCACCATACCATATGTAGCTACATTAAACTGCATGGCATGGAGGGACTTTTTGAACCGTGAAAGTTTGCACATAAGTGCTACTTAGAACCACATTATGGGGCTTATTTACAAGCCCCTTGCGCCACCCTTACGTCACTTTTCCCATGTTAAAACTGACGCAAAAGTGGCGCTAGGGACTTGTAAATCTGCCCCACGTATGTACAAGGGGTGTTCTGGTTTCACCTGTTTACAGTCCTGCCAAGTATCACGCAACAGGTGTGACACTCACGCATTTCAGTGCGGTGTTCCGCATCACCGCACTGAAATGCATTGTCACGCATTTTGCAGACTCGCCAGCGCGCGCCACCGGCGGCGCCTGTGCACCGGCTCTGCTGCTCAGAGAGACGTGCTGTAGCCTGTGCCAATGCCAGCAGCTGCTTAAATAGTTAATCCATCTGCTCTCAGCTCTGGAGCGCTACAATGTAACAATCCCAGCTGTGTGCCTGGCTCCAGGCTGGCGCTGCAATATTATTCCCGCCGCGCGGCTTTGGCACACACACACTGCTGCCAATAATTACAGGGGGCGGGGCCTGCCCTCTCTGGCTCACAGTCAGGCACTCACCATCGGGCGCCCGGGATGGTTATAATCCGGATGTGACCGGAGGAAGAGGAAGTAGTAGTGGCATTCATTTCAAGCCGCGGCGGGGGACTCAATCTGAGTCAGTTGAGGGAGTCCGACCGGACCTCGCCGTGGCGTGCTGCAGCACTGCTGAGAGACTGTCTTCGTCTGCGGTGCGCAGCGCCGCAAATTAGACACCCCACGTTGCCAGCCCAGACCGGCGGAACTCGCCGAGAGTGACCACCAGAGAGTGAAGTTTCACTGTCACCGGCGACACAAGTGGACACACACAGACTACAGGTCAGTGCGTGACAGTTTTACCAGCCAGGCTGGCTCTCGCTGCTCTCTCGGCACTGGCGGGGGGGAGGGTAGTTTCTTGATGCTCAAATGTCTGTAATTTGTGATATTTAGAAGTTTCCCTAGTCTTCACTGCATGATTTTTGCTCGCGAGAAAGTGTCACTCTTAGTCGTTGGAATGTCACTCATAAATTCACTGAAATTTTAAAATGTCACACATGGCAATCTGAAACCTTGGCAGCTATGTGTTTAATCTGAGCATGAATTCTTGTTATGCAAAAAAAAACAAAAAACACTGGTCGTCGCAGTAAAAAAGACATTTGGGAGAGAATCGCAAACCAATTAAGCTATGTAATACCCCTTAATTAACACCGCAGCACCGATCAGCACAGGCACCAAACATTTGGGCGCCTGACTGCTGTTAATGGGGTCAGGGGTCTGATCAACCAACGATCTGTCTCAAAAAAGTGTTGAAAACTATGTGATAAACCCAGCATTTAAGATGTGCAAAACAAAAGAGAAATACAAGAGGGGGGGGAGGGGTGGTAACACACTTCTTATGAACACTGGGCTTGGTTAAAATATGTCTAGAACAAGCATTTTATCACTATTTTATTTAAATAGCTCCGGAAATGATCTTACGGTTATTATTTGTCACCACTCTGATGCGATCAGAAACCTCGCTTTTGAATAATGCTCTAATGATTTATTTTGCAGCCGCACGGTGGGAGACGTGATATCAGCCATCTGTGTCGATGCCATCGCCGAGTTAGTGATGTGCTGAGGCATCGGCTGGAAGAAGAGAGCGGTCGATGAAATGCGTTCAATGAAAACCACGTTACACAACCTTCACACACGCGTCCCAAGTTTCCTCTCATTAGCGTGTGTGCGTGCAGTCTGAGGCTGCCAGAGCACACACAGGAGCGTGTCTGCGTCTCTGTGAACTGAATTCGCAGAGCAGTCAGTGTCCCGTCTTTGTTACACGTTCTGTTTTCAGAGTGATGATAGGCGAAGAAGCGTTGTGGCGAGACCAGGGCAGTCGAACATGTCTTTGAAATAGTTCCCGGATCCAAGAAGTCCAGACATTGTAAACCAGTGTTACTAGACATGTTTCTGAGGTAAATATTGAACATCTTCCGGATGAAGAACTGGAAACGGCAGGAAATCCAGCGGTCAGGCCTGAGCATGGAACAGCGCAGAACGTGAAAGGCACGCTGCTTCTTTGCTTATGTTTTGGGGCATCTCTGATAATCATGAATGCAATGTAAGTGTACGTTTGTCATTTAGGGGACCAAGCAGTAGCTATGCACCCTAATGCAGTGCTAGCAAGCAATGTGTAGCGCTGCGCATGTAGCCTCTGCTATTTAACCGCTGTATCTTGTAATCTTTTCAAAGTGATTATATCCCTGGTGTGGATCTTTATTTATGCCATATTTTAAGCCTGGCCACCAGGGAGTCCCTGGTGTGGATCTTTATTTATGCCATATTTTAAGCCTGGCCACCAGGGAGTCCCTGGTGTGGATCTTTATTTATGCCATATTTTAAGCCTGGCCTCCAGGGAGTCCCTGGTGTGGATCTTTATTTATGCCATATTTTAAGCCTGGCCACCAGGGAGTCCCTGGTGTGGCAGTTTTCTGCCCTCCAGGAGAGAAGAAAGTCTCTGATTTGTGACATGCACCATCTGCAACAAACAGTTTTCGAGCGGTACTTGCATGAAGTATTCCCATGGTTCTTATAAAGGTGTTGAAGCACACTGCTCATGTCATCATGTATGCTCTAGCTGGATGGCAACGGGATGCACAGGAGGCATCCATTTCCACCGCAGGATCCCATATTGGATCAGGTGATACTGTGCCAAGCCAAGTGCTGCAGGAGCAGGCCGATCTTAATTCTATGTACCAGCACATGGCCATTTATTGCAGGAGATGCAGCCAGGCTGCTGGATAACAAAGTGCATCGGTGTAGATAAATTAGTCTCGGAACACGTGTCCCAAGAAAAAATAGTTTCTTTTTTCTCTCCAAGTTCAAGTGCCCTGTTTTTCTTTTTTAAGTTGAACATTGCAAAAAAAGTTCAGCATTGCAAAATAAGTTTTAGCTCTTTTTAGCACAGTCTTTTCTGGTTTACAAATAGAAACATTTTGTGTTGTTTATCATGTGTGCCCTTTATGTTAGTGTATTTTAATACCCTGCTATATCAGTCTATACATAATAATAAAAGGTAAGTATGTTGTTATAAGTGTAAGTAAAACCCAACACATAGAATAATACATTTGGATCTGATTTGCAAAGATTTAGATTCAGGTTTGGTTTACTTTTTTAATGCAGATCTTGAAGCAAACTTCAGTTTGGTATTTATAAATCAACAGAAATCAATATTTGCAATGGTTTATAACTTAAATAGTTCAATTGAGCACAATGCACTATTTAGTGAGGGGTTGAACATAGAATAGAGACCATTCGCAAGAGATACTTGCCCGTCCCTGTCTGGTTGGTTGCCCATAAGAGGTCAGCTTCCTGTGGAGAGGTTAGGAGAGGGTGAAGGTTATGTGTAGTAGGGGCTTGGCCACCTAATGGGGCCTGGGTATTCATGACAGCGTATGCTCTCCATGAACAGTTGTGTACAGGGTGAAGATTGTGCATAATAGAGGTTTGGTCACCAATGGGGTGTGAATGTCTAGAGATAGTGGGCTCTCCGTAAACACTTCTGTACAAAGCAAACGCTGTGTGTAGTAGGGACGTGACCATCTGTATCTCATTGATTGCACAAAAGAGGTCAGCTACCCGCAAAACAGTCAGTAAGGGGCAAAGGCTGTACATGGTAGGGTCTTGGCCACCTAATGGGGCATGAGTGTCTGGAGGGAGAAGACTCTCCAAGAAGATTTGTGCAGAGGGTGAAGGCTGTGCTTAGTAGGGGCTTGACAACCTAAGTGGGATTGAGTGTATGGAGAGAGTGGACTTTCAATGACGAGTTGTGCACAGAGCTAAGAGTATACAAAGTAGGGTCTTGGCCACCTAAGGGGTCTTGGGTGTCTGGAAAGAGTGAGCATTCCAGAAGAGCTGTGCCCTGGGTGGAGGCTGCACTTAGTTGAAGCGTGGTTGTCTAATGGGCCTTGAGTGTTTGGCAAGAGTGAACTCGCCATAAAAGCTTCTGTACAAAGGAAAAGTTATGTGTTGTAGGGGCTTGGCCACCTGTGTCTCATTGATTCTCATTGCTTGCACATAAGGGGTCACTTACCTGCAAAAGGCACGGTACAGAGTAAAAGCTGTGCATAGAAGGGGTTTTACAACCTAATGGGGTTTGGGTATCTACAGGAAGTGGGTTCTCTTTGAAGACTTCTGTACAAGGCAAAGACTGAGCATTGGAGTGGCTTAGCAACCCTCATCTCACTGATTGTGCACAAGAGGTCACCTAAGTGAAAAGGGTCCAGTACAGGGCGAAGGCAGTGTGAAGTAGGTGCTTGCCCACCTAATGGTGCTCAGATGTCTAGAGGGTCTCCCTATTGTTCCCACAACAGCTTGTTTTCTTATTTATTTTTTAGTAAACGCCATCTTGATGGATTCAAAGCTGCAAAACAGACAGCATTACTTATAGAGAATACTGCAGAAAATGAATAAAAGAGGGGTTTCTTTTTGTCATAGAGATCATAGCTACAGCTCTAGAAAGCTAAAATCAGGAGACATTTTCTATGAGATTTTAAATTTATTCCTCATCCATGTCAGTAAAACATACTGTTATGCTAGTGCTCAACCTCAGCTTCACCATCGAGTTCTAACAAACAACATTTTGTATTCAAGACATAAGTGAGGAGCTTCAGAGCACCATTTTGTTGAAACAGGAGCTGTTCAACATAAAGCATTTTCCTGAGCATCAGGCTGAAGTAAATGAGTATTAACATGTTAATGCAGGTATGAAATCAGTGGGTCAAAAAGGTGATTATGAATTTGAGTTATGACGTACTTTTAAAAGGGGAAAAGATTAAGAGGGCGATGTCTGCACAATTACAGCATCCACTATCAATGTTTGTTTACTCAGCTGTTGCAAAGTCATCCTTGTGCCCTGGGCAACCCCATTTTTTGCTGACTGGTACTGGTGGTAACTGACTCTGACTGCCCCTGGGCTCTGCCTAACCAGGCCCAGGGCCAGTGCTATGCTGAAGACACACTTAGAATACAGTGAAAACAGCTACATACACTAGGGTACACTATGGGCGTGGAGTGCTGAGTGGGCAAAACTCCGCGAACTCCGCCGGCGGAACAGAATTCTCCGCCCACCACTAGTCATTTTAAGATACAAATATTTCCTATTTTTATAAATTGGAGTTGGATTTTTTTGTGTGTTGGGTCTTAATTATTTACTGAAGTGGTGTTTTTAAATGCTTTACATACCTGTTTCTGAAGTTAAGCCTGCCTGCTCGCAGCCAAACTACCAAGGGTTGAGAATGGGAATACTTTTCTGAGATCTATTCTGAGCCCTAGTTTGTGTTAGGGGCCTTAGTGCTAGAGGTAGATGTACATTTACCCCTACCAATAATCCACTTACCAACATTTTGGTGTTCAGCGTTGTGGATGAGGACTTGTGTTAAAAAAGTACAGCTTTTTGTAAAGTGAATGAAGAATTTAAAAATCTTCTAAATTGCCATAGAACAAAACTTTCGAGTTAGATTTTTTTAGATTTGGACTAAACTGTTTTTAATTCATTATTTAGATTTTTCCAAAATTGTTCTAAGTCTGTGTTGATAGGTGTGGAGACCCAAAACTAGGGAACCATGGAACTAGATCTGGCTAAACTGTCTAAGTTCAGGATGGCTGATCTTAGGGTACAGTGTAGGCTTAGGGGGCTGCCTCCTTCCAACAAGATTAGGAAGGCAGGGCTGCTTAAGTTCCTCAGGGCCTGAGCTGGGGTAGCAGGGGAGATTCAAGGGGGGTGGAGGGTGTTCCCCCCAACCTCACCCAAGGGGGGGTGAGGATGGTGCCTCTTTCATTTTCTCCAGTGTTAGCCATATGATTCCAGATGGTGGGAGGGGGGAAGGGCCCCCTACTCAGGAACCACCACTGTCCATTGCAGAGAGACAGCTTGAGGCCCAATTAGCTTTGATAGCTTTGGAGCAGCGGAAACTCTAAGTGGCTGAGAAGAAGTAGGAGAGGGAGGAGGCGATAAAAAGAAATGGTGGCAGGGAAAATGATGAAGAATTTGAGATGTCCACAGGTGGAGGATTTGAGCACAAATGTCCGAAGGGTATAGTACCCATGTACACAGAGGGGGATGACATTGATAAGGGGCTAGTAGCCTTTGAGAGGGCCCTTAGAATGAGTAGGGTCCACTCTAAGTATTGGGGTGCACTCCTGTGAGAGTTGATTTCAGTACCTGGGAGGGATATGCTCCTGACTCTGAAGGGAGAGGATGCAGAATCATACCAGCAGATGAAGGCATGCTTAGTGGAGAAATATGATTTAACCCCAGAGCAGTACAGGGTGAAATTCAGAGACACCCAGAAAGTGAGTACAAAGTCATGGGTTGACTTTTTGGACATCTCACAGAAGGCACTGGAAGACTGTGATTGTTGGTAACAAGTTGACACATGTGAGGGATTGCATGATTTGTTTTAGAGAGAACACATTTTGACTCATTGTGCTGCAGAGAAGTTACACCAGTGCCTAGTGGACTAAAAGCTGTCCAGTCCTAGAGACCTAGTCAAAGCAGCTGATGAGTGGGTGAGAACCCAGGTTTCCACACAGCACCAGGGAGTAACCAGAAAAATGGAGGACAGGTCCCTCCCCAGGGGAAAGCCCAGGGAAATGAAGGTCAAAAACTGAAGGAGTCCTCCAAAGACCCGCAAACACCTGAACAAAGATGGGGGAGACCCTGAGCCAACCCAAATTCAAAGGAAGGGGGTATCAGGGAAAGAATGGTAGGTTCTTTGATCCCTCAAAAGTGGGTATGTGCTTTGACTGTAATGAGCCAGGACACAAAAAGGGAGATGCTGTCTGCGACAAGAAGCTCCTCCCTAAGGGGCCACCCCCAGGGATGACCAGTGTAAGTGTGGGGGTGGAGAGTGGTGCCCCAGAGAGGGGTAGGCAAGTTGTAGAAGCAACCCTAGTGCCCATGGGTGGGGTGAATATTGCAAAACTTACCCCCAAGTAGGGATATGGATAACTACAGGCAGTGGTCTAACTTTAATGGAGCTAAGGTGGAGGCTATCAAAGATACAGGGGCTAGTGTAACTATGGTCCAGGATAAGCTGGTGCCTCAGGAGAAGTTGCTACCTGGTGAGTTTCACCAGATTACCTATGCAGACAGCACTACCAAACTCCATCCTATGGCTGTGGTGGATTTGGAATGGGGAGGTGTGACAGGCTTTATGAAAGTAGCTGTGTCTCCTGTACTCCCAGTCCAGTGTTTACTGGGCAATGACCTTGAAGCATCTGAGTGGTAAGAAGTGGACAGGGGGTCTCCATATGAAAATATTGGAGCTCCCTGAGTGGGTATGTGTTGTGACTGGGTCACAGACTGTCCAGAAGAGAAAGGCTAGACACTTGGACCCTGGAACAAAGGGCCAATCAGCCAAGGACAATGGTACTAGGCCTGGTGAGCCAGCCCAGGGAACTCCAGAGGTAAAAGAAGAATCTAACCCTGCTGGGGAGGATCTGGCCTGTGAGGGAGGGACTCTATCCCTGCCAGAGCTGTCAGATTTGGTAGAACTGACAGGAGCAGGTGTACCCTCCAGAGAGGAGTCCAGTAAGAGACAGAGAGACTGTCCCACCCTTGAGAGATTGAGCCATATTGATAAAGGGATGACAGTGGGTTTCACAGAACCTACTGGGAAGATGGACTGCTTTATACTGAGGCCAGACACCTCAAAGAGGGGGCCACTAGGAGGTTGGTGGTGCCCCAAAAGTACAGAGAGTATGTCCTGACATTGGGTCACGATATCCCCTTGGCAGGACATTTGGGACAGACAAAGACATGGAACCGGTTGGTGAACCATTTCTACTGGCCCCATATGTCTGAAAAGGTAAAGGAGTTTTGCAGCTCTTGTGTCACCTGTCATGCCAGTGTCAAGGCAGGAGGCAAGTCAAAGGCTCCCCTAATACCACTGCCAGTGGTTGGGGGTTCTTTTTGAAAGGGTGGGGATGGAGCAAGACCACTGACCCATTGCCAGTGAATCTGCTCTCCCACCCTCGCAGCTCCACCATTAAGTGAGGCCCTCCTGAGCCCCTGCACTCCTGTAGTGTTGGTGTTCGAGGCCCTCCTCCACCCGCAGGTTATACCTGCACCTCATCCCTGGTGGTCCAGTGGACCTCTGACTCCTTCTCTCACTCTGCTTTATCCTTTCTGCTCTGTTTTTTCCTCGTTTTTCACCCTTTATTTTTATTTTCACCCTTTCACTCTCTTCTATTTTCACCCTTTCACTCTCTTTCTACCACTTTTCTTCACTTTTCCTTTTTCCCATTTTTGCACCCGTTTTCTTCCCGCCGCTGGAGCCCCCGCGGCCCCTCACCCCAGCGCGACCAGCCCAAGCCAGTTTCCCCTCCCCGCTCCCGCTTCCCAGCTGTCCAGCCCTCCCCGACCCCTACTTAATGGTGGCTGCTGGCGTGCCAAAGGCAATCCCGTCTGCGCCCGTCCACGACCCGAACGCGACCAGTGCCAGGAACCCTGGACCTCCGCACCGCCAATGCTACAACCCAGCGGCACTCCACGCTCTCAACCCAGGTCGCAACAACAACTGCAAGCTAGCCTCACCAGCCGACACCCACGGACCCTTCAGCTGTCAACGCTGCCGGCACACCTGCAGCACTGCCAAGACCATGGATCCAGCACAACCCGCCCGCAAGAACACAACTGCACCGAAGACCCTGCTATGTATCCTCCTCAACGTACGATCCCTCCACAAACACGCCCCCGAAATATGGGACCTCCTCGACAGCACCACCCCGGACGTCGCATTCTTTACCAAAACCTGGACCAACACCACCTCGGGACCGGACATCGCCATTCCCCAAGGATACAAGATCTCCCGGAAGGACCGCCCCAGCCGCCCTGGAGGAGGAATCGCCATTGTCCACAAATCCACCCTCCGACTTAGCACACTCCCAGACGAGCCCACAGACCTGATAGAACACCTGCACTTCAAGATACAGGCCAGCCCCACCACCACCCTCCGAGGAACCCTCATCTACCGACCCCCCGGACCCTGCGGACCATTCACCAACTCCATCACGGACATCATCTCCCCGCAGGCCATTGCGTCCACCAACTACACCTCAACTTCCTCCTCAACAACCAACTAAACCCCAACACCACATCCCTCCTGGACAACCTCCACAACATTGGACTCCTCCAGATCATGACCGAACCAACGCACTCAGCAGGACAGACCCTCGACCCCCTCTTCACAACAGGAAACTCCATCACTTTCAGCCACACCACCGAACTCCTGTGGACAGACCATCGATGCATCCACTTCTCCTTCAGAACACCCACCATCCACAGACCCCAGCACCTGCCCCCACGAAGAAACTGGACCAAGATCACCAACGACCAGCTCACCGCCTCACTCAGCAACTCCACCCCAACCATCGCGGAAGACGACGACCCCAACACCGCAGCCCGAACTCGGCACAGATGGATCTCCGACAGCGCCAACACCATAGCCCCCCTCAAGAAGAACAACACACGCGCCAAGAAAGCCAGATGGTTTACCACTGAACTTCAAGAGTCAAGACGCACATGCCGCCACCCCGAAAAGGCTTGGAGGAACTCCAAAACCACAGAAGCCCACAACAACTTCAGAGCCGCCACCCACGCCCACCACCAACTCATCAGAAATACGAAAAAAACAGCGATCAAAGACAGAATATCCACACACGCGCACAACAGCAAAGAGCTCTTCAGCATCATCAAGGAGTTCGCCCAACCCACCAGCGAGTCTACAGACATCCCTCCCTCACAAGACCTCTGCGACAAACTCAGCACCTTCTTCCACCTCAAAATCAAGAACATTTATGACAACTTCGATGAAGACAGCCAACACACTGAACCCTCACCAACCACCCCGACACCTTGAAGCCAACGATTGACAGCTGTACAGCCCTCACCACCGAAGACACGCTGAAGACGATGAAGTCAATCCACTCCGGGGCCCCCACGGACCCCTGCCCCCACCACATTTTCAACAGAGCTGCCGACACTATCACACCCATGCTTCGCCACACCATCAACCGCTCCCTTGCGAACGCCTCCTTCCCCGACGACTGGAAGCACAACGAGATCAACCCCCTCCTGAAGAAGCCCTCAGCGGACCCCACCGACCTCAAAAACTACAGACCCAACTCCCAGCTTCCGTTCCCAGCGAAAGTCATCGAGAAAGCCATTAACAGCCAACTAGCCACCTTCGTCGAAGAGCACAACATCCTCGACCCCTCCCAATCCGGCTTCAGAAAAAACCACAGCAAAGAAACCACCCTCCTCGCCGCTACAGACGACATCTGCTCCCTACTGGACAGAGGAGAGACAGTAGCCCTCATCCTCCTTGACCTCTCAGCAGCCTTCAACACAGTCTCTCACCGCACCCTAACACGCAGACTTCACGGCGCAGGGATCCGGGGCAAGGCCCGCGACTGTATCCACTCTTTCCTCTCCAGCAGAACGCAGCGGGTCAGACTCCCTCCTTTCCTCACGGACCCTACACCAACCAACTGCGGAGTCCCCCAGGGATCCTCCCTCAGCCCCACGCTGTTCAACGTCTACATGGCTCCGCTCGCCCCATCGTCAGAACCCACGGACTCAACATTGTCTCATATGCAGACGACACCCAACTCATCCTGTCCTTATCCAACGAACCCAACGCAGCCAAGCACAACTTTCAAGAAGGCATGGAAGCAGTCGCCAAATAGATGAAAAGCAGCTGCCTACAACTCAACACTGACAAAACAGATGTACTCATCATGGGCCCACACCCCGACGCCTGGAACGACACCTGGTGGCCCCCCGCCCTCGGAAGCCCACCCACCCCCACGGACCACGCACGCAACCTCGGAATCATCCTGGACTCTGAACTCAAAATGGACCGCCAGATCAACTCCGTCGCATCCTCCTGCTTCCACACCCTCTGCCTCCTACGCAAGACCTTCAAATGGATCCCCCTCAAGCACAGAAAGACCATCACTCAAGCCCTTGTCACCAGCAGACTTGACTACGGCAACGCACTCTACGCCGGAATAAACAAAAACCTCACCCGCATGCTACAAAACATCCAGAACGCCGCCGCAAGACTGGTCCTCAACCTGCCAAGACACTGCCGCATCTCCCAGCACCTGCGCACACTCCACTGGCTCCCCATTGAGGCTAGAATCACCTTCAAGATTCTCACCCACGCACACAAAGCCCTCCACAACACCGGACCAGCATACCTGAACAGCCGACTCGAATTCCATGCACCCCAAAGGACCCTACAATCAGCCCAGCTCTCCTACGCCGTGGTCCCCCGCACCAGGAAGTCCAGATCGGTAGGCCGCTCCTTCTCCTTCCTCGCGGCCAGAGCCTGGAACACCCTACGGCTCCACCTCAGACAGACGACATCACTCCCCATCTTCACGAAAAACCTCAAAACATGGCTCTTAGACAGGCCTCCTCCTTGATGGACTGGAACCTGCCCCCCTCCTTCTCCCCCAGCGCCTTGAGACCCTCACTGGTGAGTAGTCGTACTCAACAAACTCATGATTGATTGATTGATTGTTGGTCCTCTAGACCCACCTTCTGCATCAGGGGATAGGTATATCTTGGTGGTGGTAGACCTTCCCACTAATTACCCTGAAGCAATCCCTCTTAAAACCATAAATCCTCCAGCAATGGCTAGAGCACTGCTTGGTGTGTTCATCAGAGTTGGTTTTCCGAAAGATGTGGTGTCAGATAGGGGCACACACTTTCTATCCAGCTATCTGACTGCTATGTGGGATGAGTGTGGTGTCAACCACAAGTTCACCACCCCCTATCACCCACAAACAAATGGTCTAGTTGAGAGGTTCAACAAGACCCTAAAGGGCATGATAAATGGGTTGTCAGAGAAACTCAGGAGGAGATGGGATATTCTCCTCCCATGCCTTTTTTTTTTTTTTTACAGAGTTTTACGAACTTGACCCGATTCACGTATCAGAGCTCTTTACACGAGCACCAGTTGCGTTACATGAGGACACATTCATTTTTTTGTTAGGCACGGGGGAGATTAAGTGATTTTCCCAGAATCAAAGGACGTTGTGCGTCCCTGCCGAGACTCAAACCTGGTTCCCCAGCTCCGAGGTCGACCGCCCTAGCCGTTAGGCCAACTCCTCTCCTTCTGTCTGCCTACAGGGAGTTGCCACAGAAAGGGGATGGTTTCAGTCCCTTTGAGTAGTTGTTTGGACACCCTGTGAAGGGGCCATTGTGCCTGCTGTAAGAGTCTTTAGAGAAGCCTCTCAAGGAAGCAAAGGACAATGTGCTTGGTTGTGTGCTAGGCCTGAGATCAGGAATGGCAAAGTACATGTACAAGGTAAGCAGGAAACTGGAGGCCTGCCAGAAGCTCATGAAGCACTGTTATGATCAGCAGGCTACTATGCCTGAGTATACTCCAGGACAGTTTGTGTGGGTGTTGGAGCCTGTGGCTCCCATAGCCCTCCATGACAAGTGGAGTGGGCCCTATCACATCTTAGAAAGGAAGGGTGAGGTTACCTATTTGGTTGACCTTGGTACCCTCAGGAACCCTCATAGGGTCCTGCATGTGAACAGATTGAAACCCCACCTTGACAGGGCAGATATGACCATGTTACTGGTCACTGATAAGGCAGTGGAGGAGGAAACTGAACCAGTGCCTGACCTCCTCTCCAATAATGTGGAAGATGGGTTAGTGGAGGGAGTTGTACTCTCTCCCATATTGACAGACCAGCACCACAGAGACTGCAAGCAGGTGCTGGAGCAGTTTGCTGGCTTGTTCTCTTTGACCCCAGGCATTACTACAGCCTTCCTGTCAAAAATAAACTGGACAGGTTGTCTGACCATGTCAGAACCAGCATTAAGGCTGTGGTAGCTAAGATGCCGGAGTTGGGGGTAATTGAACCGTCTGAAAGTCCATGAGCCAGTCCAGCGGTGCTGATGCCCAAACCTAATCCCCAGGGGGGACCAAAAGAGTTAGGGTTCTGTGAGGACCACAGAGGACTGCATGCAATCATAAAGACTGATGCTCACCCTACATCTAGAGCTGATGAGCTCATTGACAGGTTAGGGGCTGCCAAATACCTGAGTACTTTTGATTTGACTTCAGCCTACTGGCAGATTGCCCTCCCAGATGGATCAAAGGAAAAGTCAGCATTCTCCACACCAGAAGGACATTACCAGTTCAAGGCAATGCCCTTTGGCTTAAAGAATGCACCTGTCACCTTCTAAAGGTTGATGAACAGGGTGTTGTCTGGGTTGGAACAGTTCAGTGCAGCTTATCTGGATGATCTAACTGTATACAGTTCTACCTGGGGGGATCACTTAAGCCACCTGGGGCAAGGGTTTCAGGCCATGCAGCAGGGAGGCCTGACTATTAAGGCAAGTAATTGCCAAATAGAGCAGAGTTCTGTGGTGTACCTGGGCCACTTGGTAGGTGGAGGCCATGTACAGCCCCTCCAGGCCAAGATTCAAACTATTTTGGATTGGACAGCTCCTGTCACCCAGACTCAGGTCAGGGCATTCCTTGGACTGACTGGGTACTGTAGAAGGTTTGTTCAAAATTATGGGACCATTTTGGGGCCCCTAACAGAACTAACTTCTAAGAAGAGGCCCAAAAAGGTGGATTGGACCCCAGAGTGCCAGAAGGCTATTAACACTTTGAAAGCTGCTATGTGTTCAGCACCAGTGCTACACAAAGGAATTTCTGATTCAGACAGATGCTTCAGAACAAGGGATTGGCACAGCTACATGAAGAGGGCCTCAATTAGCCAGTTGCCTTTATTAGCAGGCGACTCCTTCCCAGAGAGCAGAGGCGGATTGCATTGAGAAAGAGGCTTTTGCTGTGGTCCCTGAAAAAACGGAGACCACATTTGTTTGGGACTCACGTTTGTGTTCATACTGACCACATGCCTCTCAGATGCCTCATGCAGATGAGAGGGGAGAATCCCAAGCTGTTAAGGTGGTCCATTTCTCTACTGGGAATGGACTTTACAGTGGAACACAGACCTGGGGTTGCCCATATAAATGCTGATGGACATTCCACGTTTTTCCACTTGGCTGATGAGGACTACCAGGGTGTAGGTTAGTAAGCCATCATGTTTCGTTTGGGGGGCTATGTTGCAAAGTCACCCTTGTGCCCTGGGCAGCCCCAGTTTTCACTTACTGGTGCTGGTGGTAACTGACTCTGACTGACCTTGGGCTCTGCCTAACCAGGCCCAGGACCAATGCTATGCTGAAGACACACTTAGAATACAGTGAAAACACCTCCATACACTATGAGTTAGGGTACCCCTATGATTGTCATGACATCCCCTATAAGGCCAGGTACATAATAGGGCAGGGGGATTGAAACTACCTTTAAGTCCCTAGTATATAATAGAGCATGGCAGTTTAGAGGCCAGCATCCCTTTCTGCCCTTGTATGTGTCACTGCTGGAGCCTGAGGTCAATTGAAAAGTAGCCCTGTGTTGCAGGCTGCTTTTAAAATGCAAATTGTGCTCAAACCCGACTTTGCAGTTTGGGGCACTTAAAAATTAATAAACTACAATGTTTTGGCATACTAGGTACCCCCCGGGTCTTCCCTAGGTGTCCCTGGGGTGGGGGATCAGGTATTTATAATGGGTATTTATGGGGGCAGGGCCAAGATGGTGGCATGAGCGGTCGCACTGCGCTAAGCTCCGCTCTAAGCTCGCCACATATATTCTGATAACACAGTGCCCTCGAGTGACAGCCCTTACATTTTGGCACCGGAGGCTTCCCAGAGCTGCCCTTCACCCATACTGTGGTTGCTGGTTGATGGGGAGGCGCGGGAGCTGCGCGCCATCTGAGTGAGTGGAGAGCCCGGGAGCTCTGAACAGAAGACGAGCTGACTTGCTGTTGGCGGATGCCCGCGCGTCACATTGGGAAGCTTCCCCTGCACTGGCGCCCGGTGGCGGCACAACGCACCTGATCTGGCTGGTCATCCGTCATGGCACAGGAGATCACAGACTCGGTCCCCGTACCGAGTGGCGCTGTTAGAAATGGGATTTCTGGTTGGCTAGGGCATGCGCCTAAGCCAGGCAGAAACCACCACTCTAGTCAGGGCAAGGGAGTTACACGCTGAAGATAACCCCTGCTCACCCCCTTGGTAGATTGGCACGAGCAGTCAGGCTTATCCCAGAGGCAATGTGTAAAGCGTTTGTGCAACACACACACACACAGCAGCAACACACTAGGCACACCACAAAAGAAACTCCACACAAGGTTATATAAAAAAATAGCCTTTGTATTATCATAAACACATTAGAATCATAATCACACAATATACACTGTGCCAACTGGCACTAGGCAATATTCACAGGGGACTATATACAGGACCAGGCCAATCGGGCCATGGTCAGAACCATCAGAATGCAGGTAGTAAATATAGAACACAGCCAGTAACTACTGGTACCATAATGACCTAAGCATTATCACATTAGCATTAGACACCATCCTAAAATATCATAGCATGACATTAGGCATAAACACATTAGGCCCAAACCTCATTAGCATAAACACATTACGCATTAGGCCCCACCAGCATAAACACATTATGCAATAACCTCATAAGCATAAACACATTACGCATTAGGTATCACCAGCATAAACACATTATGCAAGAACTCAGTAGTGCACCACAGTAACACTACTACAAGGTGTATACATCACCTTAGGGCCTTGCGCCCTTTCACCACCACACCTATAACCCCAGGCCAACTGGCCTTCCACTGGGGCTCAAATGCCCTATGTCCAGAAATGTCAGGGCGTAGCTGCCAATGCAGCGAAGCAAGGTGCCCAATGCACTGGGGGCTGGGGTGCACCTCACCACTTTCTCAATAAGATAAATGACCCCCAAACATTGCAGCTGCCCGCGCTCTCGCAGGGCAGCTGGGATTGGCACACAGAAGAACTAGCACCACTGTGCCTCCTGGGTCCCCACTGGGGCTCAACAGTAGAATGGCCCCCAACGTTGCAGCTGCCCACTGTCCGGAGGTGCAGCTGAGTACAAAATTGAGCCTTGGCACTAGCTGTGCCTCAAGAGTCCCCTTTATTGGGACCCTCCCGGTGCCGCTCTCGGCACTACACTGCTCAAAGAGGAAATCAGCACTCACTGTGCTTCTGGAGCATTAACACTGCTCCGCACTCAGCCCCACGTTGCAGCGGCCTGCGCTCTGGCGGTGCCGCTGTAAAAACAAGCACTGGCACCACCAAATCTGGGGATCACTAAAAATGCTCCAAACTCAGCCCCCCATACCGGGACTCTTCTGGTGCCTCTGGCGGCACCCGCAATGCTTCAGAGGGCCCTCACTCAATGGGGCTCCTTCGTGGACACAGCTCCTCTGGTACGGCCGGACCGGACGTGTCCCTGTGCAGCGCGGTCCCTTGGTCACATCTGCCTCTCTTTTGGGGACGGTGTCCTGGCGGCAGGTTCCCTCCTCACTCCGGTCCCCTCGCCACCTCTGGGAACCAGGAAACACGCGGGGCTCCCCCTTCCCTCACGGGAGCTCCACGCAGGCAGGCGCAGACTTGCCTGGCTTCCGGTCACGATGCAGCCTCTTCTCCATTTGCGCTGCTATTGGCCGGCCGTCAGTGGATTAAAACAGGCCCCACCAACAGTAAGGCACGGGCGCCTGACTTCCGCTTCAGCCGATCTCGGCGGCTCTTCTCTCTGGCTCCAAAGTGCGGCGGCAATGCGGGGTAGGCTCCTGCTTCAATGCGCAAAAATGCGGGGTGGGCTCCCGCTGTACCAAATCAGCACGCAAATGCGGGGTGGGCTCCCGCTGTACCAAATCAGCACGCTGGCGATAACGCGGGGTAGGCTCCCGCTGTCCTCGGGCAATACAGGGGAATCCCAGCATCGGGATCTCCTCAGGGCACATTGCAGCCCAGCGCTGAGAGTCACACGCGCTCCTCTCTCCTGGCAATTTAAATATAGCACTCACGAGGCACTAGGGGTCCTTTAAAGTCCAAGGGGACAGCTGAGCCCAGGGAGGCCAGCACACAGGGCCCTCCAGCAGGGAGGCAAGCCCTCGTGGCGGTTCCTCCTGGGCCCCAGCAGCAGCAAGCCCCAGTAAGCCCAGGAACAGCACTACTTCATGGGGTCACAGCCCCAATATTTATAACACTATTCTCTTTGTCTGTAAAGCACAGGGCTTGGGGTAACCAGTTCCAACTGGTTCTGGAGCACTCTGTTTACAGTGCTCACACCCTTCTTTGGGAGAGGGGGGCTCTGCCATCAGACACACCACAGGGGGGCGGAGCCAGCATTTGACCTAGGCAGGCACAATCCTATTCAGGGCCAGGGGACTACTCCTCCCACTACTCCAAATGCAGATGTCCTATTCAGCCTAGCGCTGACTCACCCTGCCCTCCCTGGAGCCACACACACCTCACCAGCCCCTGTCACTCCAAAGCCAGACATGCAATCCACATCAGGCCGGCAGACACATAGCACACAGAAATGCCAACTTCTACAAGTGGCATTTCTAAAATAGTTATAATAAATCTGCGCACACCATTGCATAGCATTTATTATCACTATTCCAAACATACCAAACTTGACCACGCTGCTTCTCTCATATCAGGAATTACCACTGAAACACTTATCAGAGAATCCCCAATGCATTCCTAAGGGAGGGCAGCCTCACATAAGTGAGAAACCAAAATGGCTGTTTGTCACTACAAGGACATGTCACACACTTAAGGTACATGTTCTACCTTTTACCTACAATGCACCCTGCCCATAGGGCTAGCTAGGGCCTACCTTAGGGGTGACTGACATGCAGTAAAAGGGGGGTCACAGACATGGCACACACTTTAGGTGCCACGTCACAGCGGCAGTAACACTGCGCGCACAGGCCCTGCAATGATAGAGGCCTGAGACAGGTTTGAAAGGCTACTTTGGTGGGTGGTGCAATCAGCGCTGCAAGCCCACCAGTAGCATTTAATATACCGGCCCCGGGTATCTGAGATACCACTTTACAAGGGACTGACAGGTAAATTAAATATGCCAAACAGGTGTAGACCAATATTACCATGTTTACCACAGAGAGCACACGCACTTTACACTGAACAGCAGTGCAAAAGTGCCCAGAGTCCTAAAACCACCAACACCATGTCTGAAAAAAGGCTAGGAGGAAGGCAAAAAGTTCAGGGATGACCCTGCAAAAAGGGCCAAGTCCAACACAACCCCCTTCCATCCAAAACGCAGGGTAGACCAATCACCACCTTGATGGGCTTCCCTGCATTAGGCGCTAGAACACTTACGCGGGCCCGCAACTGCAGGGACACCCTCCAGTTCTACGCCACTCTGAACCCATGTGGTGCCCTCTGTAAAAGCTCCCAGGACCAACTAGGCTATCCCACTGGTACTCCCTAGCTGTCCACGGCCAGGACCAGGCCCTAGGCCATCCAGATGTATCTGGTCCTTGCCATCTCACAGAGTGGGGGGCGGTAGCCCCAGGCACATAGTACCCATTTTCCACTCTACCCCTCATCAGGGCAGTTCTAAACTGCCACTGATCCTCCAGCCTAGGGTCCGCACCCACAGGCTGACTAGAAGTCACGGGCGAGGCTCTCCTCCCCCTACCGCTCCTTCTGGGGTTCCGCACTCTCCTCCTTTGAGAGGCACCCTCAGAACACAACTCTCCCACCAGTTCAGGACCTCTCTCCAGCAACTGGTCTCCCAATCTAGGGTCTAAACCCTCAGGTTGCACCGGGTTGAGGCGAGGACTCCCTCCCTGTGCACCCCCTTCCAGAGTTCTGCACCCTCCCAACTGGAGTGGTACCCCTGGAAGCCAAACCGGTCAGGACACTGCTTACAGATGTCCTTCCCTCCAGGTCAGGCAGAACCTGAACCTGGCCTCCCAACCTTGGGGCTGAACCCGCGGCTGAGTACTTGCCTGGCATGCCAGGACTGCTGGGGACTCACACAGTATCCCCCCGGTCAGGACACTTGATTACAGATGTCCTTCCCTCCAGGTCAGGCAGAACCTGAACCTGGCCTCCCAACCCAGGGACTAAACCCTGCGGTTGAACATTTGCCTGGCACACCAGGACTTCTGGGGACACACACAGTATTCCCCCGAGGGTAACACATGACTCATGTGTTGTGTGACAGTCTGCCTGGTGCAGATCTCCCAACCCCTGTGCATCTGACAGTGCGCGACGATCCCCCAGGACAGAAGTGGTGTCACCATGGTCACTCCTAGGAGGCTCAGCCCTTCTGGCTGGTCCCTGACCCACTGGTTCTCCCACTGTGGAACACATCCCCCTCTCACCCCTCAATCTGGACTTCTGCACCCTCCACTTAGGAGCGGCACCGCCAGACACCAGAACCACTGGAGCTCCGTTTACAGATGCTCCAGGTTCTCCTGACACTAGGAGATCCCCCTCAAATGGCCTACTAGTACAGCCTAGGCCCCCAACCTGGTGTTCCCTTAGGGAACCCTCCAGGCCCTGAGACTGGGTTTCGGGCACCTTGGGACACACAGTCCCACACTTACTCCTTCTCCACTGAGACAGGACGTGAGCCCCTACACCCCTCCCACTACACTGGGACCTAGCTGGGCTACTCTGAACCTCTTCCCCCACACAGGTCTGGAAGATACCTGAGCCACTCCTTTTAGGATCACTCCCTAATGCCTCTTCAGACGCTCTGGCACTCCAGAGGTCTGCCTCCCGTGCAATCTCCCTGGGATCAGGGAACTCGCACCCCAACAGATGTTGGCGTAACCCCGGGAAACAATTACTGAACATGTGCTCTCTGACAACCAGATTGAACAGTCCTTCAAAATCATTTGCCGTGCTACCCATCACCCAACCTCTCAGTGCATCACAACATTCATCCACAAACTCCCCCCAAGACTGGTGAGACAGTTTCTTACTGCCCCTGAATCACAACCTATACCCTTCAGGTGTGACACCCTCTTCCTGGGAACTAGGTACCATGCTCTGGGATCTGGGAGTGGGACATCCTGCACTGGACTCCATATTGCTGCCACCACTGGACCTCTCCCTCACTGGTGAATCCAGAAAACTCAAACTACACTCAAGGGATAACCTACCCTCCAGAGCTAGCTTTTTCTCCTCCACACTCAGCTGCGCTAGCTCTACTTTGAGCCTTTCCAACGCCAGCTGATGCTCCCTTTCTTCCCTCCTATCCACCCACTCCTCTGGGGACAGGGAAAGGGATGGGGCACTGCCCCCGGCACTGGACCCGGCCAGGGACTCCCTATCTCTGGGATCCTCCCCACCTACTGGCGTCCTCGCCCTGTCATTTTCTCTCTCCTGCCGGGTGTACTCCAAAAGGTTATCCTCATTATAGGTTAACCCCCTCTTGGCAAGATACACAACCCACAGTGCAACAGGAGAACACAATTAAAAAAAATGACACTCTTAGGAGAAAAATAATCAGTAGAAATAATCCCCAAACCTGTGATTCTCTTAATGCAGAGTTTGTAGTGCAACCAGTTGTTGCTGTGGTACTGCGCAAACGCAAGTCCTATCCTCACCGCTGACAACCAATGTTAGAAATGGGATTTCTGGTTGGCTAGGGCATGCGCCTAAGCCAGGCAGAAACCACCACTCTAGTCAGGGCAAGGGAGTTACACGCTGAAGATAACCCCTGCTCACCCCCTTGGTAGCTTGGCACGAGCAGTCAGGCTTATCCCAGAGGCAATGTGTAAAGCGTTTGCGCAACACACACACATACACACAGCAACAACACACTAGGCACACCACAAAAGATACTCCACACAAGGTTATATAAAAAAATAGCCTTTGTATTATCATAAACACATTAGAATCATAATCACACAATATACACTGTGCCAACTGGCACTAGGCACTATTCACAGGGGACTATATACAGGACCAGGCCAATCGGGCCACGGTCAGAACCATCAGAATGCAGGTAGTAAATATAGAACACAGCCAGTAACTACTGGTACCATAATGACCTAAGCATTATCACATTAGCATTAGACACCATCCTAAAATATCATAGCATGACATTAGGCATAAACACATTAGGCCCAAACCTCATTAGCATAAACACATTACGCATTAGGCCCCACCAGCATAAACACATTATGCAATAACCTCATAAGCATAAACACATTACGCATTAGGTATCACCAGCATAAACACATTATGCAAGAACTCAGTAGTGCACCACAGTAACACTACTACAAGGTGTATACATCACCTTAGGGACTTGCACCCTTTCACCATCACACCTATAACCCCAGGCCTACTGGCCTTCCACTGGGGCTCAAATGCCCTATGTCCAGAAATGTCAGGGCGTAGCTGCCAATGCAGCGAAGCAAGGTGCGCAATGCACTGGGGGCTGGGGTGCACCTCACCCCTTTCTCAATAAGATAAATGGCCCCCAAATGTTGCAGCTGCCCGCGCTCTCGCAGGGCAGCTTGGATTGGCACACAGAAGAACTAGCACCACTGTGCCTCCTGGGTCCCCACTGGGGCTCAACAGTAGAATGGCCCCCAACGTTGCAGCTGCCCACTGTCCAGAGGTGCAGCTGAGTACAAGAATGAGCCCTGGCACTAGCTGTGCCTCAAGAGTCCCCTTTACTGGGACCCTCCCGTGCCGCTCTCGGCACTACACTGCTCAAAGTGGAAATCAGCACTCACTGCGCTTCTGGAGCACTAACACTGCTCCGCACTCAGCCCCACGTTGCAGCGGCCCGCTCTCTCGCAGTGCCGCTGTAAAAACAAGCACTGGCACCACCGAGCCTGGGGAGCACTAAAAATGCTCCAAACTCAGCCCCCCGTACCGGGAATCTTATGGTGCCTCTGGTGGCATCCGCAATGCTTCAGAGGGCCCCCACTCACCGGGGCTCCTTCGTGGACTCTGCTCCTCTGGTACGGCCGGACCGGACGTCTCCCTGTGCAGCGCGGTCCCTTGGTCACATCTGCCTCTCTTTTGGGGACGGTGTCCTGGCGGCAGGTTCCCTCCTCACTCCGGTCCCCTCGCCACCTCTGGGAACCAGGAAACACGCGGGGCTCCCCCTTCCCTCACGGGAGCTCCACGCAGGCAGGCGCAGACTTGCCTGGCTTCCGGTCACGATGCAGCCTCTTCTCCATCTGCGCTGCTATTGGCCGGCCGTCAGTGGATTAAAACAGGCCCCACCAACAGTAAGGCACGGGTGCCTGACTTCCGCTTCAGCCGATCTCGGCGGCTCTTCTCTCTGGCTCCAAAGTGCGGCGGCAATGCGGGGTAGGCTCCCGCTTCAATGCGCAAAAATGCGGGGTGGGCTCCCGCTGTACCAAATCAGCACGCAAATGCGGGGTGGGCTCCCGCTGTACCAAATCAGCATGCTGGCGATAATGCGGGGTAGGCTCCCGCTGTCCTCGGGCAATACAGGGGAATCCCAGCATCGGGATCTCCTCAGGGCACATTGCAGCCCAGCGCTGCGAGTCACACACGCTCCTCTCTCCTGGCAATTTAAATATAGCACTCACGAGGCGCTAGGGGTCCTTTAAAGTCCAAGGGGACAGCTGAGCCCAGGGAGGCCAGCACACAGGGCCCTCCAGCAGGGAGGCAAGCCCTCGTGGTGGTTCCTCCTGGGCCCCAGCAGCAGCAAGCCCCAGTAAGCCCAGGAACAGCACTACTTCATCGGGTCACAGCCCCAATATTTATACCACTATTCTCTTTGTCTGTAAAGAACAGGGCTTGGGGGAACCAGTTCCCACTGGTTCTGGAGCACTCTGTTTACAGTGCTCACATCCCTCTTTGGGAGATGGGGGCTCCGCCATCAGACACACCACAGGGGGGCAGAGCCAGCATTGACCTAGGCAGGCACAATCCTATTCAGGGCCAGGGGACTACTCCTCCCGCTACTCCAAATGCAGATGTCCTATTCAGCCTAGCGCTGACTCACCCTGCCCTCCCTGGAGCCACACACACCTCACCAGCCCCTGTCACTCCAAAGCCAGACATGCAATCCATATCAGGAAGGCAGACACATAGCACACAGAAATGCCAACTTCTAAAAGTGGCATTTCTAAAATAGTTATAATAAATCTGCGCACACCATTGCGTAGCATTTATTATCACTATTCCAAACATACCAAACTTGACCACGCTGCTCCTCTCATATCAGGAATTACCACTGAAACACTTATCAGGGAATCCCCAATGCATTCCTATGGGAGGGCAGCCTCACAGTAGTGAGAAACCAAAATGGCTGTTTGTCACTACCAGGACATGTCACACACTTAAGGTACATGTCCTACCTTTTACCTACAATGCATCCTGCCCATAGGGCTAGCTAGGGCCTACCTTAGGGGTGACTGACATGCAGTAAAAGGAGGGTCACAGACATGGCACACACTTTAGGTGCCACGTCACAGCGGCAGTAACACTGCGTGCACAGGCCTTGCAATGGCAGAGGCCTGACACAGGTTTGAAAGGCTACTTTGGTGGGTGGCGCAATCAGCACTGCAAGTCCACCAGTAGCATTTAATTTACCGGCCCCGGGTATCTGAGATACCACTTTACAAGGGACTGACAGGTAAATTAAATATGCCAAACAGGTGTAGACCAATCTTACCATGTTTACCACAGAGAGCACACGCACTTTACACTGAACAGCAGTGCAAAAGTGACCAGAGTCCTAAAACCACCAACACCATGTCAGAAAAAAGGCTAGGAGGAAGGCAAAAAGTTCAGGGATGACCCTGCAAAAAGGGCCAAGTACAACAGGCGCTGACTGGGTCGGTGCGCCGTGACCCTGCTGATACGCCGGGCAGCGTAACTTGCATCACATCTGCCAAATACATATCGGGAGCCTCAAGGCGACAAGCCGTGGACCTCCTGTGGGGGCGGGACAGACCGCAACATTGACCCGCCGGGCCTCCCCCTTCGCGACTCGGCCCAGTCTGCTGAATCTACACGGCTACGTGAGATCTGCACAACACACGGCTGCCATTGAGGAGGAGGACACACAAGAGCGGCACCCAGGTGAGGAGCGGGGACACCCACGACTATTGTCCCGGTCCCTTTGGGTCATCTCCTGACCCCGACCATGTGCTGACTGCCCGCAGCAGCTGGGGTACGGAGATCCTGAGCGGGCGCTTGGGAGTTCATCCTGGACAGGCACGGGCCATACTGGAGCGCTGCACTTGAGCCGGCATGACAGGCCGTGACCTCGCGAAGAGGGCACTGATGCGGGTGTACTGGACAGGTGGCCATTTGGAGCTGGAGTGTCATGGGTCCCAACAGATGTGGAGATAGGTGTGCTGTGTACACCCAAGCGCAGCCCCCCTGGTTTCCTCTCCGCCTTAGAGCTGGGTTGGCCAGATTGGGCTTGAACCGACCTTATGCGTGTGCGCACCCTGCTTCACCCTTCTCTATGAGATTCTTTCCACGCATTCTCCTGCCCACCCGCGGCTTCAGGCAATCCTGAGACTTTGTACGCACTATTGGTGTTGGCCCAGAGTGACACTTTACCTCCGCGCCCACCTCTCTCCTCTTTCCTCTGGAATTACCGGACCTGCACTGCTCCTGAGCGGGTGTAGACAAGGCCTGATACTTGCAGACACACTACTGAGGTCTCTGTACTGACGGTATGACCACTTGCTTTGTTCCCCTGCATCATTCTTGGTCCTCCATCCCAGACCCCTGCTCAAGCCTGACATCGCGATGGGCAAGCCTAGACTGGAGAAGCCTCAGACGCAGCCCCCAGAACTGAAACCAGCGCCACTAGGCGCGAAGACCATGCCTCGCCCTGAGTCAGCAATCCCAGTAGATCACGGAGATCACTGACACAGATTTGATGAGTTGCTGGCAGCCATCCTGGATATTAAAACTACGCTGGGAACAAAGATTGACTCCTTGAGTATTGATATGGGTTATTTGAGGGAGGACCACAAGATGCTGAAGGGCAGGATGGAGGAGACCGAATCCACTTTGGCGTCGCTGCACCCCACGGTATCCGAGACGGCCACCCAACTGCAATCCCTCCAACAGGAGGTGGACTACCTGAAAGCGTGTGTGGAGGACCAGGAGGGACGCTCACCCCAGAACAATGTACGCATTGTAGGTCTTCCGGAACGAACGGAGGGCCCCAGTATGGAGCTGTATCTGGAAGAATGGTTCGCAACGGATATCCTGCAAGGGAAGGTTTCAATTTTTTTTCCATAGAGCGCACGCATAGGGTCCCGGGGGATCCCTGTGCCCGGGTGCCTTCCCCAGGCCAGTGGTGGCAAGACTCTTCAACTATCGGGACCGTGATCACATCTTGCAGGCCACCCGAGCACGTGGCCCGTGGCAAGTCGACAATTCCATGATTCATATCTACCCGGACTACACCCTGTCGGTGCAGCGCCGACGATCCTCCTACATAGACGTCAAAAAATGTCTGAGAGACCATGAGATACAATACTCCTTGCAATACCCGGAGCGCCTTTGTATCCGTTACAAAGAAGGCACGGTGTTCTGTAATACTCCTGAGGAGGCGTGGTCATGGATCGAGCAGCAGGGCCTGGTGCGCGACCCTTCCGCCTTTTTGCCGGACCCCCAGCAGGCCTGGAAATTGGTGGAGTCCCGCAGGGGGCGAGGCAGGAGACAACTTCGCCGACCAACACAGGCCCAACTGTCTCAGGAGCGAGCACAAGCTATAAAGACGGTGGAACACATCGGCAGCCCCACATCTTCTCCCAGATTGGACTCTGACTCAGACACGACTACGGACCAAACATTGTCTCTTACAACTTCGCAGCTCGAGGCGCTAACAGGGGGGGCTCGGCCCTCACTCCGCAGACTGCAGATGAACTGGGCTGAACATTTCAAGCACATACAGCGGCTCCGTGCCTCCAAGCTACACGCTGGGGGCGTATGGACATGCTACCGGGCTGAGTTGAGAGAGGCAGCAAGTCGGCGGTGACATCTAGCCCGGCTGCACCCCCATCCACCGAGGGATAAGCAGAAATATTGCTTATAATTGTCTTTTGTTCCTTTTTGTCGTTTTCTTGAATTGCAATTTAGTGCGAATGGCCTATTGCCCGTAGGCAAGCCGGCCTGGGGTGGGATGTTGGCATTGGGGAATTTTGTTGATTATTATGTTGAATATGTGATCTCTTTGGCTGCCTATGAACAGTGGGGACCGTGGATTGGTCGTGTGTGGGTGTCGCCTCGGGGGGTGGGGGGATGCGGGTAGGGGTGGTGTTCAGTGTCTGGTAGACCGTTCCACGCCAAAGCTTTACACCAGGATTAGGCAGATGGCGAACGGGGATTATTCTTTATTGACCTGGAATGAAAGGGGGTTGGCGGGTTGTGCTAAACAACTCAAAGTGTATCAGTATTTACGTAGTCATGGGATCACGTTTGCACTGTTGCAAGAGACACATCTCACTTGCCTCGCTCCGTAAAAGATGGAGGGGCACGATACTGGGCACTACATATTCGGGATACGCCCGAGGAGCGCTCATTTGGGTGGCACCGAGAACCCCACTGCAGGTCACACATTCCCGAGTTGATACACAGGGCCGCTTCATCACTATGGAAGGCCTTCTGGATGGGTCCCCAATGGCACTGGTGTCTCTTTATGCTCCAAACTCGGGTCAATCCAACTTCCTACAAACACTTACACCATCTCTGCTCACTGATCCCACAGCCCCCATGTATTAGGGTGGGGACGTTAATGGGGTGTAGGATCTTGAATTGGACCGCTCTCGCCCCCTCTCCCGGGGGCGCAATCCATTAAGTAGGCACAACATATGACGGATTGGGTGTCCAATATGAAGATACATGATGCATGGCGTAGGCTACATCCCCAGACATGCACTTACTCTCATTATTCGGCATTACATGATTTATATACACGAATAGACGCTGTGCTCTGCTCGGACAACGCCCTCCAAAGCATACTACATGCTGACTACATGCCCGAGATATCGACTTGGCAATTGTCGAGTGCCGCGTTGGTTGACTCATCCTACCGGGCCACCCTCCTAAACTCCATCGAATCCTATTTTTCAGTAAACAAGGGGACTGCCTCGTCAGCGGGAGTGGAATGGGACGCCTTTAAGGCTGTCCTCCGTTGACATGCCATCAATGCAGCATATGGCGCTCGGAAAACACTGACCACTATGCTGCACTCCCATGAGTTAGCAATACAGAGCTGCGAGCAACACATCCCCACTGACCCCCAGATCGGCCCTGCTCTAGCCAGGCTCGCCTGGTGGATAAAAGTGCAATGGTTTACCTATGCACGCTAGACTACAAAACATATCTGGCACGCAGATAAAGGGAGGGCGATAAGGCAGGCAGGCTGCTCGCGTGGCTATTCCGCTCTGACATTACACAACCTCCCATCACTGCTATATACACACTCACCGGAACTCTAGTGAACACACAGGAAGCCATCAACCAATCTTTTTATGAGTACTATTAGGCATTGTACGTGGCCCCAGACATGCATGATCCCACTTAAGTTCAGGCCTTCCTCACGGATATACAACTTCCACAGATCATACCAGCACACTATGATGCCCTAGAAGATCCCATTGCGCTTGATGAGATCACAGACGCAATCGGGCAGCTGGCAACTGGCAAAACACCGGGGATGGATGGTTGGCCATCGGAGTTCTATTCCACCTTCTCTGTACAACTTGCACCTAGGTTAGCCAAAGTGTATACCGATGCCTTCGAGATAGCCGCGCTGCCTCCTACTCTGAGGGAAGCGACGCTAGTGATTCTACCAAAACCAGGTCGCGACCCTCTCCAAATGGCCTCCTATCGCCTGTTGAACGTCGACTACAAAATTCTCAGGAAATCATTGGCAAACAGGTTAATTAATGCAGTTCCCCTGCTGGTCCACGAAGGCCAAAATGGCTTTATACCAGGACGGAACACTGGTTTGAATCTGAGACGCCTGTTTACACTGCTGGTCTGGGTGCAGGGTGAGGCGGAGAGGCCTTGGGTCGCATCCTTAGACATCGAGAAGGCATTCAACACCTTGAGCTGGGATTATCTCGTAGCGATGCTGACAGGGTTTGGCATCGGACCTAACTTCATAAGGTGGATACGACTGTTGTATTTCAGACCGCAAGCTAGAGTAAAGACGGGTCGCACCTTTTCCCCACTTTTTTGATAGCACGGGGAACACGCCAGGGTTGTCCCCTGTCACCGGTTCTTTTTGCTTTGGCCATGGAGCCACTGGCGTGCAGATTGCGGCTGCGTGTCATTGACTGGCGTCTGCAGGTCGATCGGCGGTGGCACATAATATCGCTATATGCAGATGACGCGTTAATATACCTGCGCGGCCGGACTGAGATACTACAGTCAATTATGGACCTTATGGATGCACATGCGAGGGTTTCAGGACTCCAAGTTAAATGGATCAAGTCGGTGGTGTTCCCAATGACCCCAATGTCACCGGCACAGAGACGATGGGCACCGGACTCGCCATTGACATGGGCGTTTGACACCTTTAAGTATCTGGGGGTTCAGGTTTATCACTCAGGGGCCGATACTGTGGATGGAAATCTCGGCAGGGCCATAACTAGAGCACGCTCGACTCTCCCATTCTGGTTGGGCCTCCCGTTGTCTCCCATGGGCCGGGTGGCCATCTCTAAGATGTTGGTCCTTCCTCGCCTCTTATACTTCTTCTATACACTCCCCTACCGCCTACCTAGGAGACTCTTCAGGGACCTTGAATCCTTCTTGGTCTCCCTGATATGGGGTAACTCAAGAGCCAGGGTGGCTCTCCATAAATTATACTTACCACTATCGGCTGGCGGTTTGGGCGCCCCAGATTATGAGCCTACTATGCCGCTGCACAATTACAGTGGCCAATGCGGTGGCTCGCCAAGAGCAACCTCGCGGAGATGACCACGGGTGCCCTGACATGGGATCCCCCCACGTTGATGGAATGGATGTCAGGAACAATTACCCAGACTCAGAAAAAACAAGGCAACATATTAATAACAGCGGCCAGATGACACTGGTCCAGATATGTGGTACCTACTGGCCGAACGGCGCCATATGCCCCTGGCCTGCCGTTGGAACTCCTCCCCGGTACATTCTCCTGTCACAGGCGCCTGGAATTGCGGCTATGGAAGGAGAGAGGGCTAGATACATGGGGAGACTTTTATGCAGACTCGCAATTGCAAACATTTGAGTATCTGGTAGACACATACAGAGTACCGCAAGGCTCCTTCTTATTACATGCCTTGCTCACACGCCATACTTCACAAACGTGGGACGATGATCGTGTGGAGCCTGTTACGTCACACCTGCTTCAAACACTGCTAACACATGGCGGTGGCAGACATGCTGTAACAGCTATCTACACCTCTTTCAGACTTGACGATCCGCCGGTACTGGCGGTATTGCGCGGATACTGGGACGCTGAGTTATCCGTCACCCTTTCGGACAAGCAGTGGCTGCAATGTCTTAACTACCCAAAAATAATATCGACCAACGCCAGATTGAAGTATACTCAATTTAATTATTTGCACCACACGTATCTCACACCCCACAGATTGGCACGCATATACCCTGCTGCAGCAGACATATGCCCCAGATGCCGAGACCAGGGAGCCACATTTGCACACATGGTGTGGACCTGCACTGTTATTCAAACATTTTGGTCCACGGTGGCCGCTTTGCTTGCAGAGGCGATGGATACACAGATAGAGGCGGAACCCCTTCATTTTCTGCTGGGCGTCACAAGACGCAGCGCGTCTCGTAAGGGCCTAAACAAGTTCTTAGATCTAGCCCTGAGCTTAGCGAAGGGCAAGATAGCCAAGGCGTGGAAGGTGCCATAGGGCCCCAGTGTGCATGCGTGGATGCTTGACCTCCGCAGATCCTTGGTATCGGAACACACGAACCAATTGGAGGCAGCAGCGCGAGCAACAGCGCCACTGCGCCGGATTCCTACACAATGGCATTATCAGCGATCAAAACTAGGTTGCCCGTGGCAGTCCCTCCCTCGTAGATCCGTTTCCTGCTAAGGGACCCTGGGTCTTCTTGGACTCCCAGGACCCATAGTAATATATGAGCATACATGCTTGCACACACAAGGTACCCTAGCCCTCCACATCTCTTTCCCTCCATCCTGCCAACCCCTTCTTCCTCCCCCGCATCTCACATATCTTCTGCTTCTTCTTCCCCTCCTTATTTTTCTCCCCCCCCCCCTCCGTGCGTGCTCGCCTGCAGCGACTTAACACACCCTGGCGGCTCTGTGGAAGACACCCGCTGATACATCATATCGCCAGCCGCAATTACGTGGGCAGCTACACGAAGAGACCGTTTTCTTTCTCCTTTTCTTTTGTTCCTCTTGTTCAGGTTAAGGTTATTCAATGCCAGTATATGATTTGATGGTGGTATGGTCTTGAGGAACAATGACGGTTTCTCCTTAATTATTCTGATTTTGATTGACAAATTATATTTGAACTCTACCGCAAAGTGAAGCGGCAAACCGGCCAACAAGGTGGACTTTAATGTATCCTAGCTGAGTCCTTTTTTCCCTGCACTCCGCTCATGCCACCCCAATTATTTCCATTTAGTAATGTCAGTGTTGGATTGACTTGTCATGTAAATGTCAATGATGTTTTCTTGTTAAAATCAATAAAAATCATCTAAAAAAATAAATAAAAAAATAATGGGCATTTATAACGAGGACCCTTATAAAAATTCTTTTATATGCTTTGGGTTTATTGAAATTGCACATTTCACTCCCCACATTGTAGTAAAGTGCTTCCCAAAATCGACTTGTGTGATAGGAGCACTGTGGAGTGAGGATCTGCAATATTTTTACATATTCAGAACCCCTAAAGTCTCCCCTAGGTATCCATGGGGTGTGACGTCCTGTAGATATAGGCAGGGTCTAAAAGATGTTTTGTAAGCCCTGGTGCTGGAAAAATTGCCCAAGTCATTTTTCCCATTGCAAATCCCCAGCCACATAGGTTAACATGGCAAGAAGTTATTAAATATTAACAAACGTTTAAGAGGTCATAAAAATATAATTCAAGGACTGCCTAGTTTGGTATTGATAAATCCAACATGCTATAGTTGAATGTATCCTAAAATTTTCAGACAAGAAGTTATAAGACTTTTTTTTTCTGTAAGCCAAAATTCAGCATTCCAGTGGTCTGTCCTGATGGTCAGAGTTAAGTGGATTAGCCAGGCTCCTTTGATGAGGTGATAAGTAGCCCCTGGTGTTAGAAAGCCCTTCTGGGAGGGCAGGTTTCTGCTACATAGGATTGCCAGAGCAGGGGGACTGGTCATAAACAATATTCTTAAATAGAATGAGGAGACAGGCAGGAGAGGACAGTTTCATCTACACCCCTACTCCTTGAACCCAGCTAGATGGCAGGATTAAGGAAGGAATGAGCAGATGCAAGGGGGATAGACTATGGAGATTACCCATCTTGGAAGTGTGTCTAGCCAGCTCTTCTCTCTCTGCTGGAAAACCAGCCATGTTTAATTTTGGAGAAATGGTGCTCTCTGGGAGACTATAGTGCCACACTTTGGAGGATATGGTCATACTCTGGGGTGTTGCCATGCACTTCATTGGACAGGAGTGCCCTCCTTCTTGACCCAAAGAACTTGGAATAAGTATCTGAGAGGGACAGAGCCTCTCAGCTCTGCTGCTTGAAACTGAGAGAAGAAGAAGCATTGCCAAGCTGGAAACTTGATTTGCACCATCAGGCCCTGCACTCTGAAAAGACTGTGCCTCCTTCATTATCTGGAACTACAGCACTTTGGATGTACCTTGCTTCAAGAAGAATAAAGAGGGGACGCCAGGCTGGAAACTTGATTTGCACCATCAGGCCCTGCATTCTGACAGACTACGCCTGCTGCAATATCTGGAAATACATCCCTTTGGATGTACCTCATTTCAAGAGGAATAAAGAGTGGGCTCCGTGCAATCTACAGGTTAACAGAGCTCACCTGCATCAACCTCATCCCTGCCTGGAGTGTATCTAGTGGACTTTTAAGGGTGTTGTCCAGGTGCATTTTTTTTTTACAGAGTTTTATATAACGCGAACTTGACCCGAATCGGGTATCAGAGCGCTCTACACAGCACCAGTTGCATTACATGAGGACACATTCATTTTTTTGTTAGGCACGGGGAGATTAAGTGATTTGCCCAGAATCACAGGATGTTCAGCGTCATTGCCGAGACTCGAACCCAGTTCCCCAGATTCGAGATCGACCGCCCTAGCCGTTAGGCCAATTCCTCTCCATTGTAGGAATTGTAGTCACAACCTTTCAAGGACCTAGAGGTTCCAGATCCTCGGATTGTGTTTTAGATATTTTGAACCCTCACTGAATCCGGCCTGCTGGAGGAGGCTGCACGACTTCTGGTGAGAAATCCTCCATAAAAGTTTCTAAGTGTGATGGGAAAATCTTGACCGGGCCTCCCGCTTAGTGTATCCGACCAACGCTCCATCGTGGTCAGCCTCAAAGTTTGATTTTTTCCCGGTCAGAGGAGACCAAATGTCCAGAAGTGGTGCTATTGGTTTCTGAGCACTAGAAAGTATTTAATCTTTAAAAATTCATATCTCTAGTTCCCTACAGTGGATATTTTTCATTTTGGTGTCATTATCAAGATAGAAATATGTCCTACTTTTATAAATTGGGGTTGGGTTTTTAGTATGTGTTAATTATTTACTGAAGTGGTGTTTTTAAATGCTTTACATACCTGTCTCTGACGTTAAGCCTGCCAGCTCGCAGCCAAGCTACTGAGGGTTGAGCATGGGAATAATTTTCTGAGACCTATTCTGACCCCTAGTTTGTGTTAGTGGCTTTATTGCCAGAGGCAGATGTACATTTACCCCTACTAATAATCCACTTTCCACCATCAGCTATTCATCTTCTGAGTACCTTACAGCTGCCTAATATTAAAACAGTAAATGTTCTGGTGGACAAACTTTATGAGCAGTGGGGTTTGGCAGTCAGCTTGGGTTGACTGCAGTACCAGGCAGTGAGGCCAAACTCTACGGGCAATCTTCTTAACGCATTGTGTGTTCAGTGAATATTGGACCCCCCAGAGGGAAGCTCATAGAGAAGTGGGCACAGGCCCAGAGACCAACCCCCATTGTCTATGACCAGAGACTAAGCGCGGCAGGGGTTGGCTACCTGGTAATGATTGGGTGCAGCGCCGCCTTGTGCTCAACCCCAATCCCTACAACCAAAAGCCATGCTCTGCAGGGGTTTGGTGCCAAAAGAGAATTGGGCTCATACCCTGGTAATGAGGCAAGGCCTTGATTAGGCCTGGGCGGAAAACTACGCTACGCTCGCGTAATTTACGCAACTACGCGCTACGTGAATTGCACGTAGCACAGTGCAAAAACGCGTAGCGTAGCGGGCATTTTTTGCTTGCTCGCGGTCCTTAACGTCAAGTTGGCGACCGCGAGCGAGCAAAATGACATCCCGGCGAGACTTTTTCCTCGTTCGCGATCAGCAACATCAAGTTGCCGATCGCGAGCGTGGAAAATAAACCTCCCGGCGAGATTCTCAACGCGGGGGGTGTCAGGTTTCTCATTGCGAGTGGTCGCGTATGCTCGCGACCGCTCGCGATGAGAAACTACCAGTCCGCGTTGAGATAACTGCCGCTCGAGTACAAATCTACTAGAGCGGCAGAAAACGACCGCTTGCACTGTGCAAGATGCCGTTTGCAATGATTGCACAGTGCGGACAAGCATCCGGCACTGTGCAATCATTGCGGACAGCATTTCCTACCGCAGTTCGCGTAGTGCTATGCGTAGCTCGCGTTGTGCGAAGTGCACTTCGCGTAGCTACGCGTAGCGCTACTACGCGAACTACGCCCAGGGTTAGCCTTGATTCCAATCCGGGCTGTGCATGGCTTGAGACCATTTACATCAGGTTTGGGCAGATGTGGAGGGATGGGCGCTTGGCCAGTTTTGACTATGATAAAAAACAAGCCAGAAATATTCCAAAAATTCTAAAGGTTAAAGTGTAATTATTGTTAGGTGTTTAAATGAGATAAGAACTAATGTTAGAAAATAATAAAAACACACAAAACAATGAAATCAACAAATTAAAGTTTTGCTGATTAACTACCATTATGATGGAGGAGCGTCGCCCCACTGCTGAAACCAGCAGACGGATGTAAAATAAAATGATAATAAAGCAGTTATATAACTGCTTTATTATCATTTTATTTTACTCCCGCAGCCAAGTCTTGAGGGCGGAGCCATCAGGAGCAGAAGGAGTAGTGGGCTCAGGGCACACTGCCAGTGAGCTTGTTGGTTTGGCCAGTTGTTCACGGCCGGCCCAACCGACATGCGCACTTGGATATCACCAGGCTATTGCTAGGACATATCAGCAGGCTCAGGAGCAGGTAAGCTTTGTTTGTTTTTATTATTTATTCCCCCTGCGCTGCCCCACAAGTTCCCCTGCCTGCTGCCGCTACTGTTACCCACAACTTACACCCCCATCATGCACTGTTTATGACCTCACACTTTACATCACCCATGGCATATTAAATTACATCAGTCATTCGTTTTATTTAATTAACAATATTGTTCAAATAACTAATCCCGGATGCTGCCTGCAAGGTGATATGTGTGGTCATAAGCATATTTTGTATGTGGGAGTTGCTTCATTAATCTAGCTCTATATGCATTTTGTACAGCTAGGTTTTACAATGATCATCAAATTACAATAGTCTTGAACAAATCTGTTTCTGGCTTCAATGCAAGGATAATCAGAGTGTTCATCTTTGATGAGCAAGGGGCGATAATTTTCTATTGCTGCAAATCATCCTTTAATGTAGCATCTATTATAATTTTAAGGAGGCAAAACTTCCTCTGCAAGTTTTATGTCATACGAATCAGTTAAACCAGTTAATTCAGTCCAAAAAGTAACGGAGATAGTCTGATCAATGCCCCCTTAAGTTTGAATTAGAACTTTGCAAACAATGACTGGCTCATTCAAATGCCCCTTTGGTGTCTCTATCTGCACAAAGTCATTAGTCCCAGCAGCATTCAGGAAGGACTTGAGCTACAGGTGGGCTGTTAATATTTCTGCTGCACTGTCTAGAATGGCTACTACCCATCCCTCTTTCTTCGAAAAGGATCTTTTTCTTTTGAAAGGGTTGCCTAGGTCATCCTAGTCTCCAGTTGTCCCCTCATCCCTGATGATAGGTCTGTCCTTTGCCATATCCTCAGGAAGACTCGGCCTTTCTATTCGGATCTGGTCTCCTATTTCCACAGTCCTGTGAAGAATAAGAATCATTTTCATCAGAGGATGGACATCTTTGTGGGGAATTAAGTGCCCTCCATTCTCCCAAGTAATAACCTCCTAGTTCTACATCCTTACGATTTTATTGTTTTTTCTTTTCTTTAAATTCACTCCAGATTTTTACATTTCCCGCTGGGATGACTCTTATTGCTGTGGAATCAGTACCATTCCAATTGGGGGGCACTTAATATTCAGTGTTTATCCTGCAGAGTAGAATAAGGATACACTGTTCTACATGATGAGACTTTCTAGGTATCCAAAATGGAATTTCATATAGTTTAGTATGGCAATGTTGCATTCATAGACCTTTGATTAATTGTAATTGCTAATGTATGCATAGACGTCTGAATGGACCTGTGACCGAAGTGCCTCACTGCTGTAGTATATACAAAGTCTGACAACATTACTTCATTCATAGACATTGGAGTAATGGCAATTGCTAATGTATGCATAGGCGTCTGAATGGTCCTGTGACAGAAGTGCCTCACTGCTGCAGTCCATACTGTCTTAACTCTCAATATATATTTACTGTTTCTGTCAGCATTTTCCTAGTCTCTGCTACAGGAAATCAATTCCTGCCTACAGAGCTTAATTTGTAAAAAAAAAATAAGTGCCAGTGCCCTTATCAGGTGTCTACTGCAGCTTGCACCACCCATTGCCCCATTGCCCCTGCCAGTGCTACCTGTGACAGTACCAACACAACTACTATCACATTCCTACAAGTGTGACTATTCAGACTTTTAGTATATATTAAAAATGACTAATATCTGCCATCCAAACTATTCTTAAAGCTTTGGGTAGCAGGTATTTGTTAGCTTCAATGTATATTGAATTAATAAACAACTGTGGTTGTACTCATCACCAAATTAGATAAACAGGGCCACAATGTTGCAGGCTGCCTTATCTGTCAGCATTGAGAATAAAGAGCCAGTGCCGAGCTCTGGAAACCACCAGCTCAAATTAAACACTGCCTGCCTGGGTGTGGCATAAATGTAGCTAGTGTAAGATATGCTTACCCTGACAATGTCTAACGACCCAAGCATACTTTATGTGTTAAATAAGGTAGCTTCCTTGAAATAGAGTTGTTTACTCTATATAAGTTAAAGTTTATCAATAAAAACATATGGATAATAGCAGTTTGAAGGATCTATTAAAACGTATTTTGTGAAATGCCTGCTAGATGCACAACTTCCATTTCAATCCACGTCGAGAATACTTCAGTATTATATACAGAGTCACTTTCTACTACCAGTGTGACTTCACCTCCAGTCAATGGGACTCATCTTGCCTTTAAATGGCCCATGAGAGCAGGACACACATTGCCTGGTATATTGTCTGTCTCCAGCTCAAGCTTCTCTTGCTCTTCCACCACTGCCTACAAAGACTCAGAAATCAGTACTAGTATTTTGGGAATATCCTTTGTAACTGTTTAAATATTCAACAAACATTATTAGCAAAATGAGAAGGAGATGGGATGCCTTTCCTGTCCCTGAGAAGCATTGTAAAATATCTTCGGAAGTCTCAAGTTAAGTTTGTGTATGCACCTTTTTTGGGGGTTCCGCGCCTTCAGGAGCTCTTAGGGGCCAAGCTTCACATTAGGTGTCATGTACTATAAATTATTGAGTTCACACCATGCAGACTCCCTTGGCGTGGAAAGGAAATGCACCCTTTTTGGAGAAAAAGTGGAGTGGCAGATGTCTATCACTCCTCTAGTGAGTTATGGACTATTAGATGGGGAGTATAAGTAATAAGTAAAACCTGTCAGGGACTCCATTACCCAAAATTGACAATAAATGCAGCACTGCTTGCAGAACAGTGACTGAATTTTGCCTTTTCAATAGCAAGCAAATAATGACTAGAGGTGTGCAAAATTTGGGTAATTTGCTATTGCATAATTACACAAAATATGGGGGAAATATGTGAAATTATGGACGTGAGCACATTGCATGTGAAAATAATAGTGGCACAAACACAAGTACAGTGAACCAGAGCTGCTTAGATTTGGCCATTTGCATTGTTCCCATCCTATAATTTTGCTGCAAATGTGGTCTAATTACGCAATGTGATGCTGTAGCACAATTTGGGAATATTGCATAGCAAGAGCCCGTTTTGCCTGTGAGGTGGGGCGGACCACAGCCCCCAGCGCTTCTCGTAGCAGCCGACGCCGACACCATGTTTCCCGCGCCCGGAGGCGCATATAAAGACTGCCTGGGCTCCCGCAGCACAGGACGCGCCTGGGCGAAGACCTGGTGTTAGAAATGGGGGTCTCTAGTTGGCAGAGGTAGGTACCTTTGTCCAAGTAGGGACCCTTCTTCCTAGTCAGGGTAAGGGGGATATACTTCTAAAATAACCCCTGCTCACCCCCTTGGTAGCTTGGCATGAGCAGCCAGGCTTATCTCAGAGACAGTGTGTAAAGCATTTGTGAACACATACAGTAATACAGTGAAAACACCACAAATGGACACCACACCAATTTAGAAAAATAAGTAAACTTTATCTAAACCAACAAGACCAAGAACGACAAAAATCCAACATACAATACTCTTAAAAATAGTTACTGTGCAAGATAAGCTTTAAATTGCAGGAAAAACGTGAAAATACAGTTCCTCCGACTCTGTAGCTCCGTCCGGGGCTACCGCGATACTGAATATGACAGATTCTAACAATTCCAGCTAACCGGTGTGACCAGGATTGCATTGCAAAATGAGGCAGTACTCTCTACGGTGCTTTAGGATATGGAATCCTGCGACGGACTCGATGACAGAGTCGGTTACCCTTTTCTACTCCAGGCAACTGAAACCAGCGGTTCCAGAGACGGTGCCCAGAAGTTTGGTGATGTCTTTGATGTTCCTGAGACCTTGTGAACAGGGGGCAAGCTCAGTTCAAGCCCTTGGAGATCTTCTTCAAGCAGGGGACACAGCAAAATCCTTTTCTCCTTTCTGTGGCAGCAAGTAGCCACTGCAGGCCAACCCCAGACAGCAAATAGTACAGGGCAGTATTCCTCCTCAGCTTCTCCGGCTCTTCTCCTTGGCAAAGGTTCCTCTTGATTCCCAGAGGTGATCCAAAAGTTTGGGGTCTGGGCCCCAATATTTATATCCCCAAATCCTTTGTTCTCTGGTGGCAGAGAAGCCCTGTGCTTGATCAAAACCGGTTCTGTCCTCTCTGGTGCAGCTTCCTGGCAGGAGGTGGAGACATCATTGTCCTTGGCAGACCAGGCCCATTCAGGTGAAAGGAAATCTCCTTCCCCTACTCCAAATGCAGCCCAGGTCTATTCAGCCCAGCCCTGACTCATCAGGCTCTCTGGAACCACTGCTCCTCCCCAGCCCCTGTCATCCAAAAGCCAGACATGCAATACACAAACCAGGCAGAGGTGTACTGGATGGTTAAGCAAGAAAATACCTAGTTTCTAAAAGTGGTATTTTCAAACACAGAATGTAAAAATTACCCTCACTAAAAGATGCATTTTAAGATTCTGAGCTCAGGCATACTAAACTTTATTTTCCTACCTTGTTCCCAGGGGTAGCTATGTTTATAAGATGTTACAAACAAACTCCCCATTCTATCCTATGGGAAAGGGTAGCCTTGCAATAGTGAAAAACCAATTTGGCAGTAATTCACTATCAGGACATGCCACACACAACAGGGCATGTCCTACCTTTCACATATACTGCACCCTGCCCACAGGGGTATCTTGGGCCTACCTTAGGGGTGACTGACATGTAAGAAAAGGGAAGGGTAGGGTCTGGCAAGTGGGTGCACTTGCAAAGTCGACATGGCAGTACCAGACTGCACACAGGCTCTGCAATGGCAGGCCAGAGTTACATTTACAGGCTGCTTATGTGAGTGGCACAATCCGTACAGTAAGCCCACTAGCAGCATTTGATTTACAGGCCCCGGGCACACACGGTGCACTGTACTAGGGACTGACTAGTAAATCAAATAGCCAATCATGGAAACGCCAATCCATAACAGTAAATTACTAAGGGAGCACTTACACTTTGGCACTGAACAGCAGTGGCAAAGTGCCCAAAGCATCTAGACCAGCAAAACGGAGGCCAACATACAGCAAAAACACAGGAGGCAAAAGCAAAAAATGCAGGGGAGACCCACGCCAATGGTGCCAGGTCTAACACTGGGCCAATAGCGGGCCCGTCTGCGCCCGTCAGCGGCCAGAAGAGGCTGGGCTGGGCCCACTCTCTTTCCAGTGGTACAGCAGTGCCGGCCCCAAGGTTCTCAAGGTCTGAGGTGAGTGCTCACCCGCAGCAACAGAGGAAATCCAGCAACAGTTCAGCCAAGCAAGCAGCTATGGGGAAACGTACTGGCCCACCACCCGCGCGCCCCTCAGTTACCCTTCACAGCATCCTGGAGAGGGTGGTTAACATCGTGTCCAAAGAGATCGAGCTAACAGAGCGCAGACTGTCATTGGGAAACAAGGTTGCACAGACTGGATTTGCATCTGGAGGGGTTTCATCTGAACCCGCTCCAGTGTCTGCCCCCACCATCGTACCATCGCACCGCGTGACCTTTCACATCTGGTGGTCGACACTAACAATGAGTTGAACTCTAGTGGTAGTACTCTTGGTGTCCCAGGGCATGACTCGCCCGAGACACAGCCGACTGTCGGTGCCCCAACAACAGCACCAGCCTTGGCCACCAAACGCAAAAGGACGGCAGGGAAGGCTGTTTGTACTAAAAGGAAACAGTCTCCACGCATTAGTGCATCCCGTAGTAGTCTGGCATCTTGGATGCCGTCATCGTCTGGCGCCAACCCTCCAGTACCACCTCTGAGTGGCAAGGCTAGTCACTTTTCTTACACCCAGTTACATGAGTTACATCTGCCTCACCAGATCTTGGGGAAACTTCCATCAATATTTGTATGCTCTCGGATAAGCTACCTGATAGACACAAAAATTACCCCCTTATGGAGATGCCTGGATCACATGGACACCCTAATGAACAGACTCAGTCATCGGAAAGAGACAGTCCATTCCAACATCCCCAACATTGACACTTCCGTGGGGATGCCTAATCGTTCACCTAATGCTTTTCTCATAGATAGTTCATCCCACACTGTCAAGTGCCCACCTTATGCCCCTTTAGTTGTATCTTCCTGTAAAATATGCACCCAACTAAGGGAGTGTCTCCTTGCCAGTGCCAACACAGCACCAAAGCCCTCCCTTCCAAAGGATGGTCCGCAAATCTCAGGTGGGGTCAATCCACTTGCTCCCCCTGTTCTTACACTTAAACCCACTCTTAGATCTAATGGTAACCCATCAAATTCGGGCCCATTTAGTAGCATCACATCTGATCTATGGATTGGGATCCACCTTGGCCAAATACAGATGTGCTGGGACTGCCACTGGCAGCCTGCCCCTATGTTCTGGTGTTGGTAGGGGTACCTACCCTCAAAAAGGAGCAGAGGGAAACCTGGGGTCAACTACGTAACAAATGTGTGGACTGGTTGTCTAAGAATAAGCAGTTTAATGTTTTCAAATGCAAAGGAGATAATCATGGTACAAAGGGTTGGGTGGATAGGTGATTCACCTAAAAATATAGAAGGTGATTGTATTGTTATTAATTTTCGCAGACCATTAATGGTAAGGACACTCCTGAGCAAACAGGAGATCCTCACCCTCAGACCATCTAAAATGTGGTCCCTACCACTGGGTTATAAGCCAACCGCTAGAAGTCTTTCTCATGACTCTGCCTTCCTAGCCGTTAAAAATAATTTCACAGCACTGTCTGATTTAGACACCCAGGACTGACTACCGCTGCCCCTTCAGACCGGCGGGGACAACCATATACCTATATGCCCATCACACACAATCAAGATATACAACCAAGCTGCTATAACTGGCCCCAAGGCTCGTGATAATCAGGACTTGAACATACTTAGTTGGAACGTTGCTGGCCTACAATCTAAAATAGTTCTAGTAGATTGGCTAGAGCTAGTTAGACAGCAGGACATCCTCATGTTCCAAGAGACCTGGGCCACAAAAGACATATATCTTGAAGGGTTCGACTGTTTCAAAGTTCTAGCTCCATCCCCCAAATTTGGTCACCCATCTGATGGTGTTTCAATTTGGGTGAACATTGTAGCAGGGGGTAGTGTTAAGGTTTTACAAACCCATACCGATAAATTCTAAGTTCTACTATACAAAAAGAGGGTATCTATGTGTTTATTTAACTTTTACAATAATGAGTTTCATAGCTCCCCCAACATAAATGTTATTAATTTGTTAGACTTTGTCACCGCCCTAGGGGATTCGTATGACTTCGTCAAAACAGCAGGTATTTGTTTGGGGGTGATTTTAATGCTAATCTGTGCCATGAAGCCTCTGCTGTCCCTAGGCCTAGCAGTAGAGGTCAAACCTGCCACAGGGGTGTTAAGCTGATGGAGCAACTGCCAATCCATGGTCTGATTAATGTTATGGATATTGCTGCACTTACTAATAATAATAATCTATCTGAACTGACATTCAGAGGCAGGGGTAGTGCTACTACAATTGATAACATTTATATCTCCTCCAGACTTGAGGACTTTTTATTGTACCCCCATAGGATGTCCCCACACACCACGGCCATCATAACCCGATCAAAGTGGTATTGAGATTGTCCCCCAGGCCTGCGTATAAAACAGAATGCGGTTCTAGGAACTTGGCACCTTCAACAGACAAACTAAGACTGGCTTGGCGAAGGGTTAATAGTGCAGACTTGTTTCTTAGTGTGGTCAGGGAAAATGTGAGGGGCATATTCTCAAGGACTCATCGCCGATTTATCGGCACTTTAGCGCTGCAAAAGTGACAATAGATTTTTCGCCCTATTCACAAGCTGGTGCAAACTGCCGACATCACCAGTTTCCCTGCAATAGCTACCGCAAAAAACATCGCCACGGATGAGTGCGACAACTAACGCTAATGATATGCAGAGTAGGCGTCCCCGTGTAAAAACACACAAAAACAGCACTTCGCGTGATTCTCAACGACCAGTCAGATCTGCGATGCGAACCAAGAACTGGCGATAAGGCGCGTTAGCTGCAGGGATTTAACACCTGCCTTCTGCTGGTGCTAAGCAGGACGACTACCTGCAGTATGAAAGGGAGCCCAGCCCAGAGCCACCTCTGAAGACCCACAGATGCCATGGAGCCAATGAACATGCAGCTTGGAGACCCAAGAGGGCCACAACACCCACCGCCACCACCCCCAGGACCCCCCCTCCAGACCCCCACCCCCCAGACTACCACCGAGGCAGTGTAGGACAAGACAGCGGACCTTCCGAAAACGGCATGGCTCCTCAGCCACACAAGTGCAGAATGTGGGGAGAGGTGGGAACCAAGTATGTGTGAAGGAGGCAACTCACCCATGAAGAAGAATGTACACAATGCCAAGTGTGGCGGTGATGTGCTGGACAGACCACAGAATGCAGAGCACAGACATGTCCATGTGGACATATACTGCTGGGGTTTGTAGTGTTGTGGACAGTGGACGCAAACATGTTACCTCAGTGGGGAAGACCTTGGACATGTAGCTGTGGCGTCCCCCCCTGTAATCGTAAGTGCAGTGGGCTGGGCCGGCGTACGCCACTCCAGCGTCGGAGTGCGGATAAAAAGGCCGGGGCTCTGGGCGTGGTTCTCTTCCGTGATGGGCAACGCGTCTGACAGGGTGGCACACCTCACCCTGCCACGAGTCCGCCGCCATAACTACCAGACTCCGCGACAGAGGCCCCCAGCGCATCGTGTTTAACAGAACAAAGGTCCCACACAAAAGGAATGTAAACTGAAAATTTCACAATTTTGTGATAAAAATTGGAATAAACAAATGTTTAAATTACAAGATAGGTATTTAATGCTAGTGTAGATGAAACAAGACAATATTTAACACGTGGGCAACCGTGACAAGGCAGAGGGAAATCGGCCGATTTCCTTGCCCCAGGCAAGTGACTTAAAATTGTGACTTTCCAATATACGTGAATATAAATAAACATAAGTCACAGTAGAGTTTACATCTCATACTCCACAACCAGTACAAATAGTAGTATAGAGTTAGGGATGTCTGTGTCGACGACGTTTCAATCCCGCAGAGAGTATCGGGATCTCATCAGGACTAATAGATAGAGCAGGTGCCTGAGAAGTTGCCTGGAGAAGTAAGAGGGAGGGAGGGAGGGGGAAAGGGGGGAGGAGCAAACAATTAAAATCATAAAGGAAGAGATGTGAAAAGAACTAAGGGGAATAGGGAGGAGAAGGAGATACTAGGGAAATAAAAACAAGCGATAAATAGGAAAATAGCAGTGGAGTAAATACAAGGAAGTGTGAGAGTGAACGAAGGAGATGTGTGAGGTGAGGTGAGGTAATGTACATATTACCAGAATAAGAAAATGAGTGAAGAAGAAGGGAAGGGCCACAAGATCAGGGGCTGTGAAACAGGGATAAAGAGTGTAAAGGAGAGAAAGTGAAGGAGGGTGAAAGTAAGGGAGGGATAAGAGCAAGAATGGACTAACCAAGAGTGCGGCAAATCAGGGAGCCGCGATGAGCAAGGCCAGAGCGAGTTGCTGGCTGAGAAGTCCGCCGGAAAAATTACGGGACGTAAGGAAGGATGCGAGATCTGAAGAAAAATAAGGGAAGAGTAAGGCAAGACACGTGCGAGCCGAATGTGTAACCCCGAGAAAAACCCAAGGGTGAGTGAAGGAGAGGGCTTACCGTCGGATGCAAGGGTCTCCAACCAGGGAATGTGCCTCCCGGCTGGGAGGCTAAGGTAGAGGATCGGCGTGCAGGTAGGCAGGTCAGGGAAGGGAAAATATGCAATGCGACCCTGGAACCAGGGGTCGGAGCCGTGCGCCTGCTCGAAGGCTGTAAAAAGGACACGGGATAGTCAGGCGGGGAGGAAGCGAGGAAATATGTGGGAGAGGGTAGAGCAATAAGGCACGAAACAGAGGGCTGTGAAGCCTGGGCTTACCAGCAATAGGAGGGAGCCAGGACGCGCTGGACGATCCGGGGTACAGCAAGCAGCTGCGGTCAATGCCGGCATGGATGTAAGGCAGAGCGGGATCACGGGGAACTACCATCAAGGGAAACGGAAGTGACGTGATGAGTGGGCAGGGGTGGAGGGACTCAACGTGAAGGAAGCGGCCATATTGGAAGGGGGTGGAAGAGTAAGAGAAGCAATGTGAAAGGGCCAAGAGTGTCGAAGATACCAGATAAGGCAGCCAAGTAGGTGAAGGAAACGGAGATGAAAACAAGTAATCGGAGGAAAGGAAAGGGGAGGTATGAGAGAACGGTAATGGTAGAGGGTATACTAAGGGGGGGACCCGGAGGGCCATAGGGGCGGATGAAAGTGGGAAAATGGAGGAAATGACAGCTAGCACCAAGGAACTGAGATGGAATCCAAGGATGGAAGCAGAGAAAGAGTGGACATTAATGAATACATGGAATTAAAGTTAGAGTAGAGTAAAAGGAGCTGAATGCAGAGCAAAAGATAAAGGAAAAGGGAGGTGAGGGGAAGAAGTGTAGGAACCGGCAATACATTTGGGCGAGGGGAGTTGAAGATGACATTACAGATAAAACAAGCGCAGGCACAGTTAACTGCGGACGATTACAGAAGGTTAGACCAGTCTTCGAGGCGATTAAGTCCTGTATGGAGGCTGTCCGTACGTATAATCCATTTTAACTCCTCCTTGTTCAGGATGCCTGTAATGTTTGTAATTCTCGGAGGTTGGAGGATCACTGCGATGACTTGCCACCTTATTTGGTCCTCCGTGTGATTAAATGCAGCAAAATGTTCGACAAGAGGTGCGTTAGGTGTTGCACAACGTATCCGACTTCTATGTTGGCAGATCCGGATCCTAACTTTTTGTGTCGTTTGTCCTACATATATTAAGTTGCATGGGCAAAAGATGGCATATATAACATTGGCGGTGTTACAATTGGAAAAGTGCGATAAAGTGACATCAATATTGGCATGCACAAACTTCTTAGTGTCATTCGTGAGATGGCAAACACTACAGCCTCTGCATTTGAAATGCCCAAGCACCGGTGGCAGACCCCAAATTTGCCTAAGTGTGGTCTTATTGTTACCGCTGGGAAGGGCTGCTCTAACAAGGTGGTCATGTATACTTTTGTTTTTCTTAAATGCAAATAATGGACGTTCCAAATTCAGACTACCTGCATTGAGTATGGGCCAATGTTTGAGAATACTCTTTCTAACTGAATTAGAGATAGATGAAAATGTAGTCACACAGACAAGTTTGTCGCTATTGTTTCTGTCTTTGGGACTCAAAAGGATTTCTCTGGGGCAGTACCATGCGCGTTTCATGGCAGTTTTGACTAGTTTACGCGGGTAGCCTCTGCTAATCAACTTGTTTGTAAGGACTTTAGCTTCCCTAAAGTAGTCTTCCTTGAGGTAGCAATTGCGACGCAAGCGTAGGAATTGAGAATATGGAAGGGAGTCACGTAGTGCCCTTGGGTGATGGCTATTGTAGGCCAACAGTGTATTTTTTTCAGTGGGTTTGCGGTATAGGGAGGTGTAGAGTTTCCCTTCTTGTGCAATAATTTTAAGATCAAGGAAGGCAATCTCCTGTTTACTTTTAGTAAGGGTAAAGGTTAGGCCATTGCAATGGTTGTTCAACCAATCTTTAAAATATAACAAGTCAGAGTCAGGCCCTTTCCAAATAAGGAAAATATCGTCAATGTAGCGTTTCCATTCAAGAATATTGGCTCTGAAAGGGTTACGAGGTGACAATATTCTTTGTGTCTCAAGAAAATCCATGTAAAGTATGGCAAAATTTGGAGCAAAAACTGCTCCCATACTTGTGCCCTTAACCTGTTGGTAGAAATTCCCATTAAACAGGAAAAAGTTCCTGGTAAGGCATATCTTCAAAAGGTGAAGTAAAAAGGATGTAGGGACTGGGGAGGGTTGGGGTCTGGTGTTGAGGAACATTTCAATAACTTCCATGCCCTCGTCCTGGGGGATATTAGTGTACAAGGACTCTACGTCCAGAGTACAAAGAAGACAGTCAAGGGGATCAAATGGGAGGGTTTCTACCAGATTAATCATGGCCATAGTGTCTTTGATGTAGCAGAGGGTACCAGGTATGAAGTCTCTAATAAAATGGTCAATATATCTGCCTAAGGGTTCGAGGATCGAACCACAACCAGATACAATCGGTCTACCTGGAGGTGTGTCAGCATTTTTATGTATTTTAGGCAGGGTATATATAACAGGGGTCCGAGGTGATTTGGTATTGAGGTAAAGGAATTCGTTTTTGCTAAGAAAGCCCTGGGTCAGCCCTTCGTTGGTAATGTCAAGAATAAGTTTCTGAATCTCCTGAGTAGGGTCAGAGGGAAGCTTGCGATAGTGGTCTAATCTCGAGAGTTGTCCTAGGATTTCTTGAGTGTAACCATCAATCTCCTGAAGCACTATTCCGCCCCCTTGTCAGCAGGTTTGATAATCAAATTATCCATCTTTTTGAGTTCATAGAGTGCGTTTTTTCAAGCAATGATAGATTGTATGGGGTGTATCTATGACATGTCCCGTGGTTGGTAATGTCTTTGAGTACCAGTTTCTCAAAGGTGACAATCTCAGCCGGTATACTGCATTGTGGTGGAGAAAAAGTAGATGGTGGCCGAAATGCAGTAAAGGCAGTGGGTGTGGTAAAAATTCTATCTAGAAAAAGGCATGGAGACGTAGTTTTCTAAAGAACCGTAACAATTCAATCTGAAGTTGTAGGAGATCAGGTTTCACGGTAGGAACAAATGAGAGACCTTTACTGAGTAAATCTATTTGTGTCTCCGGGTCCCCCCCTTAGTATACCCTCTACCATTACCGTTCTCTCATACCTCCCCTTTCCTTTCCTCCGATTACTTGTTTTCATCTCCGTTTCCTTCACCTACTTGGCTGCCTTATCTGGTATCTTCGACACTCTTGGCCCTTTCACATTGCTTCTCTTACTCTTCCACCCCCTTCCAATATGGCCGCTTCCTTCACGTTGAGTCCCTCCACCCCTGCCCACTCATCACGTCACTTCCGTTTCCCTTGATGGTAGTTCCCCGTGATCCCGCTCTGCCTTACATCCATGCCGGCATTGACCGCAGCTGCTTGCTGTACCCCGGATCGTCCAGCGCGTCCTGGCTCCCTCCTATTGCTGGTAAGCCCAGGCTTCACAGCCCTCTGTTTCGTGCCTTATTGCTCTACCCTCTCCCACATATTTCCTCGCTTCCTCCCCGCCTGACTATCCCGTGTCCTTTTTACAGCCTTCGAGCAGGCGCACGGCTCCGACCCCTGGTTCCAGGGTCGCATTGCATATTTTCCCTTCCCTGACCTGCCTACCTGCACGCCGATCCTCTACCTTAGCCTCCCAGCCGGGAGGCACATTCCCTGGTTGGAGACCCTTGCATCCGACGGTAAGCCCTCTCCTTCACTCACCCTTGGGTTTTTCTCGGGTTACACATTCGGCTCGCACGTGTCTTGCCTTACTCTTCCCTTATTTTTCTTCAGATCTCGCATCCTTCCTTACGTCCCGTAATTTTTCCGGCGGACTTCTCAGCCAGCAACTCGCTCTGGCCTTGCTCATCGCGGCTCCCTGATTTGCCGCACTCTTGGTTAGTCCATTCTTGCTCTTATCCCTCCCTTACTTTCACCCTCCTTCACTTTCTCTCCTTTACACTCTTTATCCCTGTTTCACAGCCCCTGATCTTGTGGCCCTTCCCTTCTTCTTCACTCATTTTCTTATTCTGGTAATATGTACATTACCTCACCTCACCTCACACATCTCCTTCGTTCACTCTCACACTTCCTTGTATTTACTCCACTGCTATTTTCCTATTTATCGCTTGTTTTTATTTCCCTAGTATCTCCTTCTCCTCCCTATTCCCCTTAGTTCTTTTCACATCTCTTCCTTTATGATTTTAATTGTTTGCTCCTCCCCCTTTCCCCTCCCTCCCTCCCTCTTACTTCTCCAGGCAACTTCTCAGGCACCTGCTCTATCTATTAGTCCTGATGAGATCCCGATACTCTCTGCGGGATTGAAACGTCGTCGACACAGACATCCCTAACTCTATACTACTATTTGTACTGGTTGTGGAGTATGAGATGTAAACTCTACTGTGACTTATGTTTATTTATATTCACGTATATTGGAAAGTCACAATTTTAAGTCACTTGCCTGGGGCAAGGAAATCGGCCGATTTCCTCTGCCTTGTCACGGTTGCCCACGTGTTAAATATTGTCTTGTTTCATCTACACTAGCATTAAATACCTATCTTGTAATTTAAACATTTGTTTATTCCAATTTTTATCACAAAATTGTGAAATTTTCAGTTTACATTCCTTTTGTGTGGGACCTTTGTTCTGTTAAACACAACGCTACCCTTGGTCCCCGCTGACTTCCAGGGTTCCTTGTTTTTTTGTTATACATAAGCGCATCCAGCGGCACAGCAACATGGAGTCATGTGTGTGCCGGATACTGCCTTAGTCCTACACTGTGGTCAGCAGGTCCCACAATTCAAATCGTGCCACATTTCTGTTAATGGAGGAAACCACTAGTCAACAGACATTGCCCCAAGTGCGGCCCGTCCGGATGACGCATCATCGTTGGCTGACGCAGCATCATCGCACCTGCTGAGCACTCCAGGTACCACTGACCCTATGCAACACAAATCGACGCCACGTGGCAATATCGAGGCAGAATTCAGTAGGCAAAAAAACATTGCTCCCAGTGCGGCCTGCCCAGACGATGCATCATCGTTGGCTGTGCACCTGCTGAGCGCTCCAGGTGCCACTGACCCTGTGCAACACAAGTCGACGCCACGTGGCAATATTGAGGCAGAATTCAGTAGGCAAAAAAACATTTCCCCCAGTGCGGCCCCCCCGGACGATGCATCATCGTTGGCTGTGCACCTGCTGAGCGCTCCAGGTGCCACTGACCCTGTGCAACACAAGTCGACGCCACATGGCCGTGGGCCCTTTCTGACCACTGCCTCCGGCCTACATTGCGGTCAGCAGGTCCCCCAAGTCAATTTCAGTCTTGATTCATTTATGGCAGAGTCCAGTAGGCAACAGACATTGCTTCCAGGGCGGCCCGCCCGGACGACGCATCAGCGCAGGCCGTGCACCCGCCGAGCGCTCCAGGTGCCACTAACACAGTGCACCACAAGTCATCGTCACGGGGCTGTGGGCCCTTTCTGACCGCTGCCTCCAGCCTACACTGCGGTCAGCAGGGCTCACAAATCAAATTGAGTCTTCATTTATTCATGGCGCAGTCCAGTAGGCAACAGACATTGCTTCCAGGGCGGCCCGCACGAACGACACATCAGCGCAGGCCGCGCACCCACCGAGCGCTTCCGGTGCCACGAACTCAGTGTAGCTCAAGTCATGGACCCTTTATGATGTAATCATATGTGTGTGAGTCCAGTTCTGGTGCCCCTACCTCTGTGCACTGCAAGTCATGGACCCTTTATGATGTAATCATATGTGTGTGGATCCAGTTCTGGTGCCCCTACCTCAGTGCACTGCAAGTCATGGACCCTTTATGATGTAATCATATGTGTGTGAGTCCAGTTCTGGTACCCCTACCTCAGTGCACTGCAAGTCATGGACCCTTTATGATGTAATCATGTGTGTGAGTCCAGTTCTGGTGCCCCTACCTCAGTGCACTGCAAGTCATGGACCCTTCATGAGTGACTCTGTGTGTGTGATCCGATGATCACTGTTCTAGTTGTTGCCAGCACCAACCACTCCCTGAGGGCTGGCTTACACTCACCCCACACCCATCCAGCACAGGCGTCACTGGACATGTGACCCTGGTAATAAAAAGGCATTCTGGCCGTAGCCAGTTCCACTATCTATTTAAGTGTGTCCGTGTGGTCATTATGTATGCGTGATGGCCCCTGGCCCTACCACATCACATCGTGCTGTGGACAGCGGACGCAAGCATGTCACCTCAGGCAGTGGGTAAGACCTTGGACATGTAGCTTTGTCGCCCCCCCTGTAAGCGTAAGCGGAGTGGGCTGGGCCGGCGTACGTCAGTCCAGCGCAGGGGTGTGTAGAATTAGCCCGGGGCTCAGGGCGTGGTTCAGTTCTGGCCTGGACAAGGAAGTCACCAATGCGTGTGTCTCTGTTTTAGTGTCGGCGCCACCCGGCCCGCAATTGACAATGTTGCAATGTAGCATGCACCCGGAGGGCGGTCTCGCACGAACCGAGAAATGAAGGAGCGCAAGACCGCTCGGGGTCTTGGCTCATACATGCCAAGTGTTGTGTGTATCTGCATTGCCGCAGCATGAGCCAAATGCCTAGCCTTAGTCGCAGCGTGAGTTCAGCCAGGCATGAACTCTACATCTGTGTCCGCACTATCCTTACCATAGGCCTACACTCACGTGGCCGCCCACCTTCAACGGCCAACATCACAGTGTCATTATCAGGCTTGTGGACATGCACAGAGAGGCATGACAATGGTGTGCTGTTGGAGTGATGCAACCGCGCAGTGCACACTAGTAAATAGGCTCGGTGGAGGGAGGAGCAGCTGTGAGGCAACGTAACACACAGTGATGCCGCTCATTTGCCACATGCAAGTCATGTCAAACATGAATCCCAAAGTCGCACACATCCCACCCCACACCCAACAAGCCACATCACACTTCATGAATGCAAGCAGATGACAAACTGACATTAGGGATGAAAGCTCCTTTGTCTGAACTATCAGGCGGAAGCACATCTGCACATCCGACCTCGGAATTGCATGTGCCCGGCACCCCTGACAGATACGATAGCAGTTGAGGATGACTCCCACACTATGCACAGCCCGACGACAGACCAACGTATACACACCCCACACACAGAAGTCCTTGCTCGGAGTTATCTTGCATGGAATGGCCTTCACACTTACTCCCACACCATCCCAGGCATACAACCGTTGCACACTTCAACAACTCATTGATCTTAGCTGTGGCATTTCATCCACAGAACTGGTGCAGGTCAGAACAGTGCCGCTTCAACCAGAGCCACTAACGCAATGGCAGACCATCCCGGACACATGCACAACCCCTGTCACGTGGAACTGTACCGTGCACGTATGCTGCATTTACTGGGGGCACTGCCATTGGTAGTGCTGTGGATCAGTTACCAGCTAAGCTTCCGCCTTGCCAACATCACCTGCGTGCAGCCTGTGTTGCATTGTCGCTCGTGCATATTTGAGTGGTCCATGGATGTCTGCCTATCCAACAGGACAGTAGCCGAACTGGATTTCGACATGTGTGTGCACCCCCTGTTGGCCCACGACCATGAGTGTCACCGTGACACCCATCTATGGGATGCCTGGATACTTGGCATACATGCTGGCAGCTGGACCTGGGAGATTGCAGAACTCCTCTTGTGCAGTGACCAAATTGAGCCACTCCCCTATTGGGCTGTAGTGCTAATTGGTGAAAAGGGGTGGACGCAGCACATCTGTCCTGACCTGCTAATGGTTAGCCTCGCCGTCCTATTCGAAGAAGTCGACAACGACCTCATGTTGGAAATGATTGCCTACGAAGCTGCACTAGCTTTCATGGATGTGTAACTACGTACCTGCAGACACAACAGTTTGGAACACATTGCACATGTCCCGACACCTTGTTGGAACTTGGGGTTCTGGTCACATCTCCCACGACGACAGTGGACATGGCTGCATTCGCCTGGATTCCGAATACATGAGCTGACAACAACACGGGTAAACACACACCTGTGAATGGTACGGCACTCCCCCGGAGAGGACAGCGGCGCTTGGCAACGTTCAACATTCTGACATACTGCTGCATTGGTCTGCATGTTGTGGCACTTATCTTGGCCGTACTGACACACATATGCTAATTAAGTCTACGCACCTTCACTTGTATTCAACTGTGATGAGTGTTGATTTGTATGACAATGTGTGTCTCACTGCCTATCTGGGTCATGGCCATACATGCATTACTACACCATCAGGGATGTAGGGTTGTACTAGTACATTATCATCTCACAGTTTCCTGCTATGCCACATGCGAATGGCCATTTTCCACACACAAGCGGCAGCAGTTGTGTCCTCTGTTCTGTTGTGCTGGTGTTGCTGTTTGATCAACATTGTTGTAAATGTTGCGGTGCTCTGGATCTTGTGTGTGTGTGTGTGTGCTGCATTGTAGGTGAGTTGCCCCTTCAGCTCTGATTTGGCTGGCCCTTATCCCTTTCAGGCGGTGTGGCTTTCACTTCTGTGCTTATGCAGTGCTGTGATGTTGCAGACTTGTGTAAATTAAGCTCTTGGTTGGAGTTGTGACTCTTGGCCATGGTTTGTCCGCAGATGTGCTCTACTTAATTGTGCATGTGTGCCATTGTACCCATCTCCCCCCGTCTCCCCAGTCCCTGATGGTTACTCACCCTGTTGCTGTTGTGTCTGGTCATGTTGAGCAGTGTCCGGTCCCCCAACTCCTGCCACCGTCTCCCCACTGATGACTGTGGTCACCATTTCCTCCATCTCATCCAGCTCCTCCTGTGGCGCTGGACTCCCACCTCCAGTCTGCATTGCTGCCTTCTGGTTGTCTGCGATTTTTTGCTTGGTCTTGCGCTTCACATCATTCCAGGGCCTCTTGACCTCGTCCATTGTCCTCCTCAGCACTCCAACTGCATTCGCCTTGTCCACGATGGACTGCCATATTCCATTTTTTGTTGCCAATGACACAGTGGAGGTGACGAACAGTTGTTGATGGTGTTCTATCACCTCCGTGATCAGGATCCTTTTTTCCTGAACCACGTCTTTCTCTTCTTCTTCTCCTTGCCCTTCCCTGACCCCGAGGTCCCAGGCTGGTCCTCCGTGGGACTTGTGGGGTTCTGGTTGTCCTCTGTGCTTGCTCCGGCTACCTACATGGTGCTTCGCAGTTGTTTGTGTTTTGTTTGTGTGTTGTGTTGCCGCTTTTATTGTGCTTTTTGCAGCCTGACTTGTGGGACTTGCAGGCCTGGCGCTGCTTATCGCTGGATTTTTATCGCGGTTGGGCACATCGCAACTTTTTTCACGTTCGGGTTGAGATTTTTATCGCTTTCCCGGTAATGTTGTCGCGGACATTTGCAGCGTTATCGGGGTACTATCGTATGTTACCGTCGTGTTGAGAATGCCATGTAAACACAGAGTTATTTTCCCACGATAGACGGCGATATGAAGACTTGCGTTAACCTATTTTGGTGATGATTATCGCACGTTCTTGAGAATATCCCCCGCGACCCTTCGATTCCTGCTTGACAGCGCAGGAATCTAACCAGAGGTAATTAATGCATTCATTATAATTTGTGAAGCCATAAAATCTGTGTTATCGAAACCTACTGCCACCACATCTCATGGGCCCAGATGGTTTAATAGTGAGTGTTCAGAGATAAATAGTCAGTTACGCGAGGCCCTATCCACAAAACCGAGGTGTCATCTCTTAGTTCAGTTGTTAAGAAAGAAGTATAAGTTAGCTATCTACCTGAGGAAGGAAGAACTACTAAATGAACGATGGGATGCACTCGCTTGTGTTGCTAGTTTAAAGAATGGAAAAATGTTTTGGGCCGCAGTTAAAGACATGAGAGCAATGGGACAAATACTAACACCGATCAGCTGTAATATAACCAACGAGGCGTGGGAAGCTCATTTTTCTACAATATATACAGCCCCCACATATGAAAAATCTTTGTCCGAGTTCCCAGCCCCTACAGGAATATCAATATCCATGTCCGAAGTTGAGGAAGCTATACATCAGAGTTTGGGTAATAAAGCTCCAGTCCCTGATGGGTTACCTATTGACCTCATTAAGCACAAACCAGACTTTTGGGCCCTGCTTTTGTTAGATGTTTTTAATAACATAACCAACGCCCGTTACCAAGCACCTGGTCAACCAGTATTATCGTCCCTATTTTTAAAAAAGGCGACCGTTCTCAGCCTGGATGTTACAGACCCATCTCCCTGATTGACACCACATAGAAAATCCTAGGGAGGGTTCTATACAATAAGATAAAAATCTGGACTGAAGAGAACTCTATCTTACAACCCTGTCAACTTGGTTTTAGGAGTAAGGTAGGAACTATAGAACAATGACTAAATCTTAACCAATAATCGGGAAATATACAATTGCACATCGGTCACCAATATAATTGGCTTTTATGTACTTCAGCGTTTGATTACGTTAATCGGTCCCGACTGTGGTCCATTTTATTGGAATATGGGTTGGATGAGGTTTTAGTACATTTTTTAGCATATTTGCACAGGCATCTGAAAGCTCGGGTCAGGATCAATACAGGTGGGGAGGCACTTTATACGCATTATAGAAAGGACAAATTTGATAGGAAATCCAGGAAACCAACTGTAGCCACTTTTATGACCTTCAAGAATACTCATTATCAGTTGGTCAGCTATCTTACAAAACCTATGGGCCGTTGGCAGCAGGGCCTCCTTTTCTGTTTAAGGGCTGGCACAGTGAAATATTTATTATGTTTCCCCCTTAGTTTTTACGCTAATCTTGATTGTTTGCCATGCCCGTGTGACAGCCGGTCTGGGCAAACTACACTACATTTTTTATTCTTCTGCAAGTTTTATACACAGTACACTAAGGGGTCGATTCCGATTCGGGCCGGAAAACGTACCGACCGACTCGGAGCCGGAATTAATACCGACCGACACGTACAGGTGCAGGCTGACCCGCAAAGTACGATGAGAAGCGTGCAAAATCCGACCGACTCGTACGGAACAGAAGCCGAACGACCGAGCAGCGCGGAAAACAGCCATCCGGCCGGAAAACCACGCGAATCGAACCGACCGACACGCACCAGGAATGAACCCGAACGAAACGTACCCGCAAAGTCCGACCCGCGCAACGCGTGGAAAACACGACCGAGTCGCACGGAGCCCAAGCCGTACGACCGACACGCATACAAAACTGCGAGCAGAAGCAAGCCAATACACCGCGACCGACGCGTACGCAGCATAGAAAACAGCACAAACACAGCGTGAACGACTCGGAGAAGCTCGTACGAGACAACTGCAGGGTCGGACTCGGTCACAAGAACGTCTCCTACATGCACAAAAAGTACAAAGGGAAAAACACACAAAAAAAGGCCAAACAAGCAATTACAAAGGCAATAAATACTGGGGGGGCAGGGAACAAAGACACACCCACAACTCCACCCATATAAAGGACACAAATCCCTACCATGATCCTTTGCAAATTCAAATTACCTGCCAGCACTGAACAGACAGCAACCACACACCCACCCACAGCTCATCCATCACACAAGCCACACACCATCAGCACCTCAACAAATAGCACCCTCACATACACCCAGCTAAACACACACTCACACACCCTCACCTGCACACCAACACACACATCACTCACCATCACCATGCCCCCAAAGAAGAATCATAAGTTCCTAGATAGTGAATTGGAAGTCCTGGTAGATGAGATCCTCAGGGTAGAGCCACAGCTGTTTGGTACACTGGTCCAACAGACACCCATGTCGCAGAAAACCAAGATGTGGGAGAGGATCGTCGACAGGGTGAACGCACAATCACCGTGTTTGCGGACAAAGGTAGACATCCAGAACAGGTGGTATGACGTGCGCAGGAGGGTCAGGGAGCTGTTGAAGAAGGACTACCTCTTGAGCCAACACACCGGCAGTGGCCCTCCTGCCAAACCAGTATACCTCAGGCCCTGGGAGGAGAAGGTGCGGGCCATCCTACCACCAGTGAGCGTCTATGGACTAGAAAACATCCCAGAGCCTGGTGAGTACACAACAAATGTACACAATATTGTGCGACAATACACACACATCACTGTCAAGGGGAGAGTCAAACCATGCACCCCAAGCAAATACACACCAACCAGAACAGAATCATCCCAAAATGTGTATGTCAGTCAAATAAACACAACACATGCCATCTCATAGTGATATGTAACTGTGTCATCACATGTACAAACACAACTACAACTACAGCTAGGCAGTGGCACAAATATAACTAACAAACACATCCAGACAATGTAGCCACCACTACAACACCACCTCACAGTGAAGCCCACTGAAAGGAAGGAATCTTGTGTATGCTGGGCAAGTCAGTGTAGCCAATAGCATCATGGGAGTCGTAGTCACAGATATTGCCCACCCTCACAATGCGCACATCAACACCACCATGAACCATGCTCACATCACAGGGAGTGGAAAACAACTGACAAGATGGCTGACAATGGCTACTGCTGTGGGGAGCACAAGGACCTGCTGGCAACTGTGCACCAACCAACAGCAGGACACCACTGACTGACATCCTGAAAGACAACTTGCACTCCCTGCAACGGAAGCACGTTCCATGGTGGAGAATCTGGCTGGGTGGGAAGGAGGACTGACAGCACTGACCATAGTTACCAGCAGCTCCACTCACACACACCCCTAACACAAACTCCACACAACTCACCTGGGAGAATGCATTGCCTCACACTCTAATCAAATATCCCACAAAGAACCACAACCCTTGGTCATGCAGTGTGAAGCACAGGGACACACATGGGACTTGTAGCAAAACTAACCCCAGGATAACACTGTCAGCCATCTTGTCAGCACAGGCACACAACCCCACAGGGAAGCAGAGTCAAAAGGAAGGAAGCATGGGCATGCTGGGAAGTGGGGTGGAGGCAATAGCATGATGGGAGTGGTAGTCACAGATATTGGTCACCCCCACAACTGTCCCATCAACACCACCCTGAACCATGCGCACATCACAGGGAGTGGACAAGAACTGACAAGATGGCTGACACTGGTGCACAGTTGTGGGGAGCACATGGCCCTGCTGGGAACTGGGCACCAACCAACAGCAGGACACCACTGTCAGCCATCTTGCCATTGCTCTCACACTCACACACAGTGAAGTCCACCCAAAAGCAAGTAAGTATGGGCATGCTGGGAAGTGGGGTGGAGGCAATAGCATGATGGGAGTGGTAGTCACAGCCCAACATCCCCCACCCACATGGCCCAGCAAGCTCACACCCGAGCATGCACACCTCACAGGGAGTCAAAAGCCACTTCAAATATGGCTGACACTGGTGCTCAGTTGTGGGGAGCACATGGCCCTTCTGGGAACTGGGCACCAACCAACAGCAGGACACCACTGTCAGCCATCTTGCCATTGCTCTCACACTCACACACAGTGAAGTCCACCCAAAAGCAAGTAAGTATGGGCATGCTGGGAAGTGGGGTGGAGGCAATAGCATGATGGGAGTGGTAGTCACAGCCCAACATCCCCCACCCACATGGCCCAGCAAGCTCACACCCAAGCATGCACACCTCACAGGGAGTCAAAAGCCACTTCAAAGATGGCTGGCACTGGTGCTCAGTTGTGGGGAGCACATGGCCCTGCTGGGAACTGGGCACCAACCAACAGCAGGACACCACTGTCAGCCATCTTGCCATTGCTCTCACACTCACACACAGTGAAGTACACCCAAAAGCAAGTAAGTATGGGCATGCTGGGAAGTGGGGTGGAGGCAATAGCATGATGGGAGTGGTAGTCACAGCCCAACATCCCCCACCCACATGGCCCAGCAAGCTCACACCCAAGCATGCACACCTCACAGGGAGTCAAAAGCCACTTCAAAGATGGCTGACACTGGTGCTCAGTTGTGGGGAGCACATGGCCCTGCTGGGAACTGGGCACCAACCAACAGCAGGACACCACTGTCAGCCATCTTGCCATTGCTCTCACACTCATACACAGTGAAGTACACCCAAAAGCAAGTAAGTATGGGCATGCTGGGAAGTGGGGTGGAGGCAATAGCATGATGGGAGTGGTAGTCACAGCCCAACATCCCCCACCCACATGGCCCAGCAAGCTCACACCCAAGCATGCACACCTCACAGGGAGTCAAAATCCACTTCAAAGATGGCTGACACTGGTGCTCAGTTGTGGGGAGCACATGGCCCTGCTGGGAACTGGGCACCAACCAACAGCAGGACACCACTGTCAGCCATCTTGCCATTGCTCTCACACTCACACACAGTGAAGTACACCCAAAAGCAAGTAAGTATGGGCATGCTGGGAAGTGGGGTGGAGGCAATAGCATGATGGGAGTGGTAGTCACAGATATTGGTCACCCCCACAACTGTCCCATCAACACCACCCTGAACTATGCGCACATCACAGGGAGTGGACAAGAACTGACAAGATGGCTGACACTGGGTACTGCTAGGGGGAGCACAAGGCCCGGCTGGGAACTGGGCACCAACCAACAGCAGGACACCACTGTCAGCCATCTTGCCATTGCTCTCACACTCACACACAGTGAAGTCCACCCAAAAGCAAGTAAGTATGGGCATGCTGGGAAGTGGGGTGGAGGCAATAGCATGATGGGAGTGGTAGTCACAGCCCAACATCCCCCACCCACATGGCCCAGCAAGCTCACACCCAAGCATGCACACCTCACAGGGAGTCAAAAGCCACTTCAAAGATGGCTGACACTGGTGCTCAGTTGTGGGGAGCACATGGCCCTGCTGGGAACTGGGCACCAACCAACAGCAGGACATTACTGTCAGCCATCTTGCCATTGCTCTCACACTCACACACAGTGAAGTCCACCCAAAAGCAAGTAAGTATGGGCATGCTGGGAAGTGGGGTGGAGGCAATAGCATGATGGGAGTGGTAGTCACAGATATTGGTCACCCCCACAACTGTCCCATCAACACCACCCTGAACCATGCGCACATCACAGGGAGTGGACAAGAACTGACAAGATTGCTGACACTGGGTACTGCTGTGGGGAGCACAAGGCCCTGCTGGCAACTGTGCACCAACCAACAGCAGGACACCACTGACTGACATCCTGAAAGACAACTTGCACTCCCTGCAATGGAAGTACGTTCCATGGTGGGATATCTGGCTGGGTGGGAAGGAGGGCTGGATGTCAACCAAATACAACCAATGCAGACCATGTACACACCCCAACATTCATATAGAAATGCCCAAAGTATGCAGGACAATGTGCTACACCAATATCAACCTCTGACTGTGACAACTTAGGACAATGCAATGTACAGGCCCGCATCCAGAGGTACAGTCACAACTGTCATGTGTGTCAACCATTCATGCCTGCAGAAACATAACATACATTGTGTGTGTCTCCCAAAAACAGGTGATGATGGGGACACAGCAGCAGACGCTGAGGAGTCCCTGTCCCAGGCTCAAGGGGAAACGGAGCCCACTGGTGTGGAACAGCCTCTGCCCTCCTCGGATGACGAAGACCTACCTGGCACCTCCGGAGCAAGTCATCATGCAGCACCAGCAGGACCACCAGCTGCACCCCCTGCACCCACCCCTCCAATGACTGTCAACACACATACCACCCCTGCTGACACGGACAGACCAAGGAGCACCACCACCACCAGCACAGGGACCCTGGACCAACGTGGGGCTATGGACACCAACACCACCAACAACCCCCAAGGGGGCCCAGGGTCACCTGTGCGTGCCACCTCAGGTACTGCATGTGTCGCCAGGGGTGGTGGGAGGGGTGGGAGACATAGGTCACTGATCGCAGAGGGGTCTGGACTGCATGATGACCTACAACTGGTACGCATAGCCGATGCGTACCAGTCCAGCACCGGAGAGCTCAGCCAGGTAGTGGGGCTCCTCAGGGACATTAAACAGCAGCAGGCTGCCCATCATGCCCGCTTGGACTCGCACATGTCCCGCGTGGAGTCCAAGTGGGACACACTGCAAGAGATGACGGCGGTGCAAAGGGACATATTACAATGCCTCCGCCAGATGAGCAGCAACCAGTCAACACCTCCCTGTGTGCCCACAACATCTGGTGCTGAAACAACTGCAACTGCCACAGGGATGGAGGATGACTCTGGCGGAGAGTCCCCTGCACCGCAGCAGCCTGCACTTGAGGGTCCCCCCCAAAGAAGAGGGGTTGTCTGAGGAGGGGCAAGTGAGAGGCCGATGGCCATGTGCAACCCCCAGGAAGCCAAAACCTGTACTGGATAATCACCTTTGTGCGCAAACTGTTCACCCTGTTGACTGCAACACAACTACCCCACATGACATGGGGAGTACAAGTTGGACCAATGTATCAGATGACTGTGGACTTTATTATGGACATATCTGCTACCAGGACTTCCAATTCATCTAGGAACTTAGGATTGAAATCAAAATGTACAGCACACACCATCCTGTGCACTATACACACACATGTATGACAATAAACACACTAATACACCATACCTGCCTCTGTTGTGATTCCAACGTGGTTCCTGTCATGGAGATGATGACCTGCGAAATTACACTGTGCATGCTAACTGCTACAGCAAGTACAACACAGGCATGTGAGTCATGGCAACGTGACACATATGAGGGAGACACACCACCAGGGCTACACAACATATACACACCTAGCCCATCTGACTCATCGCCTACACTGATGTTGCCAGGAAATACGGTGCAATGCACAGACACAACACCTATTCACAGTCTCTGTCAACTAGCCCTCTGGTGCAGTAAGCAAATGTCAGTCAGATGTGTGACCACAGACAACGCACATCACAAAGTGAAGCACAGGTTTATTACACATTTGCAACATGTTGTAACCACTACAGATGCAAGGCAATCCCACCTGGCAGCGGGCACACAGTCAACAAGTGTAGAAGGAAGGAAGTCCATGGGTGTGGCGCACATCACCTGTAGGGACACGACAGCTACCACCCTGGAAGTCGAATCACGGTGTTGGGGATCACAGTTGACCAAACCACTCTGAAAGTACCCTGTGAAGGACAGAAATGAAACACAGTCAAAAGCACTGAAGAACAGGACAGAACTGCAATACTCATGCCCAATACATGTCACAAGATACCCACCCAGAACCAAGTTAGCATGTCAACACTGTTGGGGAGTACAGACTACCTGTTAGGACACATCGCTACACGCATACAGTCATGTAGCACATGGACACACTCAAACAGCACCAGAGCACCACCAACACATATCATGCATACTCACATCATTGACATGACATCTCTGGATACTCACATTCAGCTGAAGAAGTTGGTGATGAGCTGTGTGCGGACATCACCATCATCATCATCATCATCATCACTGGCATTGTGGTCCAGACCAGGATCCTCCACAGGTGGCGGATGTTGGTCATCGTCATCCAGGATGAGAGGCAACTCCTTCCGCACTGCCAGGTTGTGTAGCATGCAGCAGACGATGACAATCTTGCACACCTTTGCTGGGGCATATGGGAGGGCCCCTCCTGTCTTGTCCAGGCAGCGGAAGCGGCTCTTCAGGAGACCAAAGGTCCGCTCAATCACTCTCCTAGTCCGACCATGTGCCTCATTGTAGCGCATCTGGCCTGGTGTCACAGGGGCGTCAGCAACCACGGCATGTTGGGGTATCCGGAGTCACCTACATACAGACAATTGCACATTAGCTGAGTTGGAAAAGAGGGTGTAACACTACATTGCAGAACACACACAATGGCACTAAGTCAGTACACACCAACAAGCCAGGCACGCTGGTTCCGCATCTGTGACATCATCCTCGGGATGCGACTACTCCTCATCACGTAGGCATCGTGTGCAGAACCGGGGAAACTGGCACAGACGTGTGAGATGCTCATATCTGCAAGACATACCACCAGTGCATTGACCGAGTGGTAGTGTTTGCGGTTCCTGTATGCCTGCTCTTGGGCCTGTGGTGGTACCAAAGCAACATGTGTCCCATCAATGGAGCCAATGACATGCAGCATCCTCCCCAGGGCATAGAAGTCACTCTTCACGTCAGTGAGTTGTTGGAGTCTAGGGAAATAGATGTACTGGTTCAGGTAAATCAACATAGCCTCCAAAACATCGCGGAGCAAACGGCTGAACATGGTCTGTGACATCCCACCAGCAGTCGCCACAGTGTGTTGAAAGGTACCGGTGGCAAAGAAGTGTAGGGCTGCCATCACCTTCACCTTGGGGGTCAGCCCTGTAGGGTATGTCCGGCCAGCTTGCAAATGTGGGGCCAACCGCACCGTCAACACCTCAATCAGCGGCCTGGTGAAGCGGTACCGTCGGATGCAGTCCCGTTCCACCATGGTTGCAAGGTCAGGGAATGGTCTATGGACAGCTGGTGCCCTGCAGTGCATAGGTGAAGAAAGAAAGATTGTCAGTCACCCCACATATGTGGCATTGACCATACTCAATATCACATGATACATCATTATGAGGCACAAGTACATGATGTGTGCAGTTCCGTTAGGACATGTATGGCACAAACATGGCCAACATCTAACATCACAGTTCAACAAGTGGCATCAACAAGTCCCAGGTTGTGCCATGGGATATCATGAGGCCGTGTCACAGTTCCCATCTCCTGCTGCCACGTTCCAAACACACCCCACAGTGACATGTGAGGACAGATGTGCCCCAGGCATCACAGCTCAACGACAGGTAGATTCCCAGGGACCCTGTATTGCCACATGGACACTGGCATGACATGGTGTATCATGAATACACCACAGCAAAACAACCATGACCCCCACAGGTAGTGGTCCCTGTTGCCTCTGCAGGACAGACATGGACGTCTGTGACACACACACGTACAACATCAAAGTCCATGCACAAACAACGTGGATGTGGAGACTGTCTCCCATTGTGCACATGGAATCAGAGACATTGTAAACACAACATGCACACAGACTGTGGAGGACCATCACCATTGTGGCAATGGGTCACCCTGGGACGTACATACCGTCACACATGGGACTCAGGGGGTATGTGACATGACATACACATACACCACCGTGAAATGTGACCATGCCACATGCACAGAAATGAACAGTTGCACATCACAGTGGTCATGTGCATGAAACACCAAGGATTCTGTCCCCATGAACACGTGCACAGCCTGGGAGTGGCTGCCCCCAAGTGCCACCCACAGAACAACATGTTCACCCCCATACACGGAATAGGTAATGCAGCCTTACATGCCTCAGGATACAGTGTGGACAGGGTGTGGTGTTGTAGGTGTGCCCCTCACTCCCTGGGAAGGATATGTTGCTGGCATATATTCACCTGTGACAGGCATGGTGACATATGCCAGTGACTTGTACAGGTACGCGTTGTACAGCAATGGACCGATCGGTGTGCCCGGCCGACCCATTGCATTCAATGTGAGCGGGTACGCGTTGTATCCGGGTACGCTGTTGAACAGCAATGGACCGATCGGTGTGCCCGGCCGGCCCATTGCATTCAATGTGAGCGGGTACGCGTTGTATCCGCAATACGCGTTGAACAGCAATGGACCGATCGGTGTGCCCGGCCGGCCCATTGCATTCAATGTGAGCGGTACGCGTTGTATCCGGGTACGCGTTGAACAGCAATGGTCCGATCGGTGTGCCCGGCCGCCCATTGCATTCAATGTGAGCGGCACGCGTTGTATCCGGTACGCGTTGAACAGCAATGGACCGATCGGTGTGCCCGGCCGGCCCATTGCATTCAATGTGAGCGGGTACGCGTTGTATCCGCAATACGTGTTGAACAGCAATGGACCGATCGGTGTGCCCGGCCGGCCCATTGCATTCAATGTGAGCGGGTACGCGTTGTATCCGGGTACGCGTTGAACAGCAATGGACCGATCGGTGTGCCCGGCCGGCCCATTGCATTCAATGTGAGCGGGTACGCGTTGTATCCGGGTACGCGTTGAACAGCAATGGACCGATCGGTGTGCCCGGCCGGCCCATTGCATTCAATGTGAACGGGAACGCATTGTATCCGGGTACGCATTGAACAGCAATGGACCGATCGGTGTGCCCGGCCGGCCCATTGCATTCAATGTGAGCGGGTACGCGTTGTATCCGCAATACGCGTTGAACAGCAATGGACCGATCGGTGTGCCCGGCCGGCCCATTGCATTCAATGTGAGCGGGTACGCGTTGTATCCGGGTACGCGTTGAACAGCAATGGACCGATCGGTGCGCATCCATTGGCTATGGCCTGGCCTGGCAACGGACGCGTTTTCAAATCTTGAACGAGTCTGATGCTGGAAATTCAGTTGGTCACCCACAACAATGTTGCAAATTCATGGGTGTCATGAAGTTGAACTTTTGAAGGATGCTGTGGGCGTGTGTAAGTGGTGCAATTCCATGGATTGGCCAGATTCAGAAGATGCTAAAGACTTGGACCTATCACTTTGGACACATGGGACAGTATCTGCCTCTGCAGCACACATATAATGCTGGCTGTTCCCCTGAGAGCTCACTTGCCTGCACTACATGCTCCAGGACGACATCTGCCACCACCACTGCTGCTGTATCTGCACCCTCTGGACCCTGCAATGGCACGTACTGTGGAGAGAGCCCCAGCCTTCAGCACTGAGGAGAACCAGGCCCTGCTGGACAGCCTCCTTCCACAGTACAGCAAGCTGTATGGGAAAGCAGGGGAGCAGGTGAGTGTGCTGTCCACTGCCTTACTAAATGTACATGTTGTCTGACTAGCAAGGCTAACAGTCTGCACGCCACTGGCTAGCAGGCTCACTGAGTAGTTGTCACCCCCATAGTGTGTAGTTACATGCACTGAACAGGTATAGTGCAGTGACAGTGCATTTAAACAAGGTTTTACTTCACAGGCAATGATACCATGTAGTAACTGCTGGCATACTGTCCATAGCCATCGTTGCACTGCCTGTGTACATCATGTGCCCCTGTGATTGAGACATGTATATCCAACTGTGTAATGCACGGATATGTTGCATGTGTAGTAATGGCATTCTCACTTTGTCTTCCTCACAGGTTGATGCCCACCAGAAGCAGAAGATATGGCTGACCATCGTCCGGGCAGTGAGATCCGTGGGGGACTACAAGCGCCGGATCCGCAACTGCCAGAAGAGGTGGCAGGACCTTCGGGGCTGGACCCGGAGGATTGCACGGGTCCAGCTGAAGCTGTCGCCTCCTCGCATGAGGGGCGGACACCGGACCCTGACCCCCCACATGCTCAGGATCCTGGCGGTGGTCTTCCCTGATCTGGATGGGCAGCTGAAGGCTAGAGAGCAGCAAGGAGGGGGTGAGTCCATGACTGCATTGTGAACTTTGTCTGCCATGCTATGTGCCCTCCTCTGGCCTGGTTGAACTTCCACAGTACATCAGTCATGTGGTCCAGGACCCATGTCCCTCGATTGTGCACTGCCCACTCCTCATCTGATACCCAGGTGTGGCCCTTGCAGTCAGGGAATTGTGTCACTTGGGTACTGTGTCCTTGCAGTTTGCTTGACTCAAGGTGGGGGACAGCATCTGTTCCCCTAACTCTGTGGTGGGCATCATGGGTGGGTCCTTTGCTTACACAATGCCTGTGTTCTGACATGTAATCTGCGTGTTACTTTGATATGTGGTCCAATTGCTGAGCTGATCCACCACATGTGCCTGGGGTATCTGGCACACACCCATGCTGCGTGTGGGAACAATGCTTGGGCCCCAGGAGTGTGTATATTACGTGTGTCACACATACTTAGCCAGCTGCCTAGTGTCCAGGGCTCATCCCTCATTCATGTGGGGCAGGACAGTCATGCCTACTCCAGGCCATACAATACACTCTGTACTCCCACTCCCGTGTATCAGCTGACACGTTGTGCTCAGTGATATGTCCCCTCAGGTGTCTGCCTCTGTGTCAGTGTGCTGTGGCTTCCTTGTCATGACTGCTGGGGTGTCTCTCGGTTGGGGCTCAGCATGCCACCGGAGATGTGACCATAGTAGACGATACTTGGGTGACACATAGGTGTTTGATCACCTGACCGTGCAGACTGGGGTATGCGAATGTGAAGTTCAGGCAGCTGTTTCCCATTCACAGTAGATTGTGAGGTGCTCAGGTTCAGAGGGTTGTGTTACAGGTCTCCCATATGTCCAATCGGTATGACGTGGACAGATAAGGGTTCAGATGATGTGGTGTGTGGGGGATGTACATGTGCACTTGTACAGCTCCAGGACTTGCATTCCCCATGACCTACTATTGTGACACAGTGCAGACTGTTGTTGTCTGGCTGCCCTGCCCATGTGACTGGAGACAGTGATGTATGACTTAGCAGGCATGCCTGTGCCATGGCATGTAACTTCCTATGAGTGATCCTGCAGGGGAGTGACATGTGCTACATGCACACCATTGTGGCAATAGCTATCAGGACATGGGTGCACCATGGTGTCTGTCGCTGGTATCCATCACATGCATTTCATATTTGACTCTGGGCATCCCTTTCATCTGGACACCTGTACTGACTCAGTGGCAAGAGTTGTGATGTGTGCATGTTCACATGCTTCACCGTGTTTTCTGCACTGTCCAACTACTGTGTAGGTGGTGCATGTGTCCACACTGGGGTATTGCCATCCAACAGACACCAGACAGATGTGTGCAAGGCCAGGAGGGATGTGAGTGCCATGGTTGACCGTCAGACTGACAATTGGCTACTCCTATTCTGTTTTGGCACTTTTGGCAATGTTCAACTAAGGATGCCAGGGCTTGCACTGTAATGTGCTGTACTTACTGTGGTGTGTGCGTTCGGTGCAGGTGACTGATGTCTGTCTGTTTCCCTATTGTTGGCAGATACATCCACAGCCACAGGAGGGGACAGCTCCACGGACCAGGAGGAGCAGCAGAGCCAGATTGGGTCAGCAGCCGAGGAGTGGTCGGAGGGACCCAGTGGCACGGAGGGCGAGGGGTGCCACACCGAGGAGTCCTCAGCACCATCCACCTCAGCTGAGGACCACAGCAGCTCGGAGGATGACTCCCTTGTGGATGCGGGTGTCAGCAGCCACCACACCCCAGCTAGTGTTGCTGTCCCCGCCACCACCACCACCACCACCGCGCTCCCATCGGCTCCCATCGGCTCCCATTCCCGAGGTCCGTGGAGGCTCCCATGTTCGGGAGCGTGTCTCCTTCGGGCCAGGCACCGCACCCCCTGCCCCTGTGTCCCCTGCTGCCCTGAGTGAGGAGTCTGTGTACCTCCTTCGCCAGCTCCATGTAGGGCAGACAGCAATGCTGAGTGTCCTCCATGCACACACTACTCTGTTGACTCAGCTGGTGTCATTCATGGAGGGCATCTCATCGGGCATGTCTGCCCTACAGAGGGGCAATAGGTCCATGGACTCCTCCCTGACGGCAGCAGTGTCCCTCCTCCAACAGTCCCTCACCCCTCCTGCCTCTGCCCCATCCACACTCCCCAGCACCTTACCTGTCCCAAGCACACACACACCGGCACAGGCACACACCAGCACAGACACGAGCAGCACACAGACACACACACCACAAACAAGACGCACACGCACGCACAGTCAGGGGACTGAAACCACACTCACAGGGGATGGGGCCCAGGCACACACACACGCATCCACGAGCACTGCGCAGTCCTCAGTTGCCTCTCCCTCCAAAGCCCCCTCCCTTGCCTCATCTGCAACCCCAAAGACACAGCGGCTCTTCCTCAGTGACCTCGGCCTCTTCCCCTCCGATGCAGCTGATCCAGCATTCAGGGGGAAGAGGAAGCCCACCCACACGGAGCGGAGTGCCCCTCGCCCCCGGACACCCTCCCCCAGGAGCAGACCGACTGACGCCCCCATCCGCAAGTAACCCCGGACACGGAAGAGCAAGACCCCGCCGCCGCCCTGCAGCTCAGGCACCAAGTCTCCTTCCTCCATCCCTCAGGCCCCCACTCCACAGGTGCCACCACCACACCCCTGCCCCAGGTTCCCCCACCCACAGATACACCATCCCCAAAAAGATCCGGCCTTCTCCCCCTGCCACTTGCTCTTCCGGCCCCACACCCCCGCTGCGCTTGTCTGTGCCACTGGTGTGGAGACGGTGTCCTCCCCTCTGTCCTGCCCACCTTACCTGATCCCCATTCTCCTCCCCTGGAGGTAGGCACTGCAGTGGAGTCCACTACCACCCTGTCTGACTTGGGCACTGCAGTGGGGACCTGTCCACTCCATCTGCACGGTCCACTGCAGTCATGCCGGCACCCACACCATCAGTGTCATGCCCCCAGTTGTGCCGGCACACACCATGTCAGACACCTCCCTGCAGTTGTCAGTGGCTCTTCAGTACCCACCACCCCTTCCCTGCCTCCTTCTGGTGAGCCCTGATCCTGTCCCTGCGGTGCCTGGCCTGCCCCCCCGTATACCCCTCCGAGGGGATTGTCCCTGGTTTTTATCAGTGCCGGCATGCGTAGGGTGACATCTGCCACTGTCACCCTGTTTAGACTTTCAGGATGGACTGGCCATTGGCCTTTGTTTCTTTTTTACTGGACTTCAACTTTTGAACCCACATATGCTGAATAAACGACTTTCTGTTCTCTAGTGCTTTTGCTTCTGATGTACATGATGTTGATGATGCTAACCATGCCCTTGCTGCAGTGATGGTGATATTTGGTCTCATGAAAATGAAGTGTTACTGTTCAGGAACCCATGGGGTCCAGGGGGAATGTGTCCTATCCTGTGGTGTATCCATGTCATCCTTAGCAGCATCTGAGGGTGTCATATTTTCAATATTTGGCAATGGGATTTCCTACTTACATTAGCAATGTCACATCTGTGGCTTCCACCCCATCACATCTGTTGTGCTTGCCATTGTTCAATTATTCTACTTCCCTGACCGTGTGGCCATCTCCACTGGACATGCAGGTTTGGGCATCAATGGGGAAGGACTCATTTGTGTTGTCAGTGCAACTTGCTATACATGTGTGTTGGATCTGTGCTAATGATTTCGTTGACACTCCCATGACCAGGCTGATGTGACGGGAGCCTTCATTTGGTGCAAATTGTTGACTGTGTGACCAAGTGTTCTGCTGACATGATGGAGCCCTACTGTGGCAACATATGGCACAGCTTTCCTCACACAGGAGTGGAGTCCCCTCATGGCAGTGTGTACTCCTGTGACATCGCCTGCGCCCAAGGTGTGTGTTGTATGAGCATGTCTGTGTGTTCACTTCCATTTTGCTGTGCATGCTGGGATCCCTAGTGGTGTTCCTGTTTGTGATGCTTGCTGAGTTGACCTATGTTCCCCCAAAGTCTTCTCCCTGGGTTCTCTGTGATGTGGGTGCATGGCACATTACTGGTCATCAGGGTGTCACCCATAGGTGTGTTGGCTGTGAGGGCTGAGTTTGTGGGCAGACGCAGATGGGTCACAGTCAGGATTCCCCTTGGCACTTGTTGTTTACACCTGTCATGTGATTTCCAGTTTGTGTTAGCTTTCAGTGATTGTGACACGTTGTGTGAGTGACTGCTGGCACTCCTCAGGGTCAGGGCTGCAATGTTGGTAGTTGTCTATGTGTGTTCTTTGTGGGTGACCTTGGCTTCTTCATTGGTGTGGGACTGTGGCTGGGATCCCATTGGTTGGTGTGGTATTGCCGTCATGTCCATGTACAGCGTAGTGTGCAGTGTGTCAGACATTCAAGGGTCTTGTTGAGTGGCCATGTGTGATGTGTTTCTGCACCTTGGTTCCCACCACCACCCATGGGATTGTCATGGGTGCATGTGCAATGTCACCAGTGCATGTGTGCTTCACTGCTGCACATTGTTGGAGGTCGAGGTGTGTGGTGTTGAGTGTGTGCAGATGAGAGTTGTTGCACGGCTAGACCCCTGCCTCCATGTTGGCCTTGACTTACTGGCCGTGCTGATTGATTTGTGCTTGTGTAGGTGTGATGGTAGTTTGTTGCCCAGGACACATGACTGTGGTTCACAGTGTGAACGACATCTAGCTTTGTCATCACAGTGGGATTGTAATGCAGCCCAGGGTCACCACATTGCGGGGACCCTGGGGGTAGTGTTGTGGTGTCTCTGTGTCTTGCTGTGTCAGTTGCTGTTCCTACATGCTTGTGTGACATGTGTGATTAGTGCTCCCTCTCATCTAACAATGCCTGATTGCCCACATAGGGGATTTGGATCCATGAGTTACCTTTGTGTGGCACTGTATGCACATCTGTGTAATTGGTATTCAGGCCTCATCATGTGTTGTGTGGTTGCCTGGGGACACTGGCACCCCCCTCCCCCTCACCTGTTGTGTTTGATGTGCAGTGTGGGTCTGCCTGTTTGTGTTTGTGCATCTGCACCACTGCATTGGCATGTCTTTAGTGTGCCATTGGCTGTATGTTGTTTGGTGGGTTTCCCCTGCTGTCCCTGGGACTCCTAGGTCATCAGTCAGCACAATGATCATTGTTTGTGTGTCCCATTGCTGCCATGGTATGGTATCTGTTCACCTCACATCTACAGTCTCCACAGGGTATCTGCATTTGTGTGCCCATTGGTGCAAATATGTGGGTCTGCATTATCATGGTCACTTCTGTCATTGTGTCATTGATGAATGTTGACAGTGTCAGCCCCCATGGGTGATGTTTGTCTGCACATGGCCAAAGGTATGTCTTATTTGCACTGCAGTGTTTGCCTCCCCCAATCTATGTTGCTATGGGACACAAGCACTACTTTGCCACTGATGTGTTTGTTGTTCTGTGACCAGGAATCATCCATGCAGTTTGGCAGTTGCAGCTTTTTCAATGTCAACACTTACATTTTGGTCACTGTGATGATGGGGGTTTGTACCCCATTGCCACAATGTTCAAGATGTGCTTCAGCTATGGGCCCCACACTTACATTTTGGTCACTGTGATGATGGAGGTTGGACCCCATTGCCACAGTGGTCATGGTCTGCTTGCATTGTGGGGGCCACACACATTTATGTGTGGCACATGTGATAGGGGGTCACATTGTATGTTCAAAGTCATGTTCAGTGTTGAAGCCATTTGACACAGTCTACACACGCTTGTCATGGTGTTGGGGGGGATGTCTTTATGTTGCATTGTTTATGTTGGTGTGTGCTTGTTGTGTCATGTATTAGCCATCCTGTGAGTGGGGGTGGTAGTAGTTGTAGGCATCTGGCACCCCCTGGGTAGAGGTGGGAGTAGTGACAGGCATCCAGTCCCCCATGGGTAGAGGTGGTAGTAGTGGTAGGCATCTGGCACACCCTGGGGAGGGGTGGTAGTAGTGGTAGGCATCTGGCACCCCTGGGTAGGGGTGGTAGTAGTGGTAGGCATCTGGCACCCTCTGGGTAGAGGTGGGAGTAGTGACAGGCATCCAGCCCCCATGGGTAGAGGTGGTAGTAGTGGTAGGCATCTGGCACCCCCTGGGGAGGGGTGGTAGTAGTGGTAGGCATCTGGCACCCCTGGGTAGGGGTGGTAGTAGTTGTAGGCATCTGGCACCCCTGGGTAGAGGTGGGAGTAGTGACAGGCATCCAGCCCCCATCGGTAGAGGTGGTAGTAGTGGTAGGCATCTGGCACCCCCTGGGGAGGGGTGGTAGTAGTGGTAGGCATCTGGCACCCCCTGGGTAGGGGTGGTAGTAGTAGTAGGCATCTGGCACCCCTGGGTAGAGGTGGGAGTAGTGACAGGCATCCAGCCCCCATGGGTAGAGGTGGTAGTAGTGGTAGGCATCTGGCACCCCCTGGGGAGGGGTGGTAGTAGTTGTAGGCATCTGGCACCCCTGGGTAGGGGTGGTAGTAGTGGTAGGCATCTGGCACCCCTGGGGAGGGGTGGTAGTAGTGGTAGGCATCTGGCACACCCTGGGTAGAGGTGGTAGTAGTGGTAGGCATCTGGCACCCCCTGGGGAGGGGTGGTAGTAGTGGTAGGCATCTGGCACACCCTGGGTAGAGGTGGTAGTAGTGGTAGGCAATTGGCACCCCTGGGGAGGGGTGGTAGTAGTGGTAGGCATCTGGCACCCCTGGGTAGAGGTGGGAGTAGTGACAGGCATCCAGCCCCCCATGGGTAGAGGTGGTAGTAGTGGTAGGCATCTGGCACCCCCTGGGTAGGGGTGGTAGTAGTGGTAGGCATCTGGCACCCCCTGGGGAGGGGTGGGAGTAGTGGTAGGCATCTGGCACCCCCTGGGTAGAGGTGGGAGTAGTGACAGGCATCCAGCCCCCCATGGGTGGAGGTGGTAGTAGTGGTAGGTATCTGGCACCCCCTGGGTAGGGGTGGTAGTAGTGGCAGGCATCTGGGACCCCCTGGGTAGGGGTGGTAGTAGTGGTAGGCAACTGGCACCCCTGGGTAGAGGTGGGAGTAGTGACAGGCATCCAGCCCCCATGGGTAGAGGTGGTAGTAGTGGTAGGCATCTGGCACCCCCTGGGGAGGGGTGGTAGTAGTGGTAGGCATCTGGCACCCCTGGGTAGGGGTGGTAGTAGTGGTAGGCATCTGGCACCCCTGGGTAGAGGTGGGAGTAGTGACAGGCATCCAGCCCCCCATGGGTAGAGGTGGTAGTAGTGGTAGGCATCTGGCACCCCCTGGGGAGGGGTGGTAGTAGTGGTAGGCATCTGGCACCCCCTGGGTAGGGGTGGTAGTAGTGGTAGGCATCTGGCACCCCCTGGGTAGAGGTGGGAGTAGTTACAGGCATCCAGCCCCCCATGGGTAGAGGTGGTAGTAGTGGTAGGCATCTGGCACCCCTGGGTAGGGGTGGTAGTAGTGGTAGGCATCTGGCACCCCTGGGTAGAGGTGGGAGTAGTGACAGGCATCCAGCCCCCATGGGTAGAGGTGGTAGTAGTGGTAGGCATCTGGCACCCCCTGGGGAGGGGTGGTAGTAGTGGTAGGCATCTGGCACCCCTGGGTAGGGGTGGTAGTAGTGGTAGGCATCTGGCACCCCTGGGTAGGCGTGGTAGTAGTGGTAGGCATCTGGCACCCCCTGGGGAGGGGTGGGAGTAGTGGTAGGCATCTGGCACCCCCTGGGTAGAGGTGGGAGTAGTGACAGGCATCCAGCCCCCATGGGTGGAGGTGGTAGTAGTGGTAGGTATCTGGCACCCCTGGGTAGGGGTGGTAGTAGTGGTAGGCATCTGGCACCCCCTGGGTAGAGGTGAGAGTAGTGACAGGCATCCAGCCCCCCATGGGTAGAGGTGGTAGTAGTGGTAGGCATCTGGCACCCCTTGGGGAGGGGTGGTAGTAGTGGTAGGCATCTGGCACCCCCTGGGTAGGGGTGGTAGTAGTGGTAGGCATCTGGTACCCCTGGGTAGGGGTGGTAGTAGTGGTAGGCATCTGGCACCCCCTGGGGAGGGGTGGGAGTAGTGGTAGGCATCTGGCACCCCTGGGTAGAGGTGGGAGTAGTGACAGGCATCCAGCCCCCATGGGTGGAGGTGGTAGTAGTGGTAGGTATCTGGCACCCCTGGGTAGGGGTGGTAGTAGTGGTAGGCATCTGGCACCCCTGGGGAGGGGTGGGAGTAGTGGTAGGCATCTGGCACCCCTGGGTAGGGGTGGTAGTAGTGGTAGGCATCTGGCACCCCCTGGGGAGGGGTGGTAGTAGTGGTAGGCATCTGGCACCCCCTGGGGAGGGGTGGGAGTAGTGGTAGGCATCTGGCACCCCCTGGGTAGGGGTGGGAGTAGTGGTAGGCATCTGGCACCCCCTGGGGAGGGGTGGGAGTAGTGGTAGGCATCTGGCACCCCCTGGGGAGGGGTGGTAGTAGTGGTAGGCATCTGGCACCCCCTGGGGAGGGGTGGTAGTAGTGGTAGGCATCTGGCACACCCTGGGTAGAGGTGGTAGTGGTGGTAGGCATCTGGCACACCCTGGGTGGAGGTGGGAGTAGTGACAGGCATCTGGCACCCCCTGAGTAGGGGTGGTAGTGGTGGTGGGCATCCAGGCCCCTATGTGTATATGTGGTATTGGTGATGGCCATCCCGCACCTATGGTGCTGCTGTTGCTGGTGTAAGTAATTTCTGCATCCCTCTGTGTGTGTGTGATATGTCGGATACGTGTAGTTTGTTTTTGTGCTTGGTGTCTGACTTACCTTCTGCGCCGTACGCGTCCGTGCCTGTTCCGGTAGTAGATGTAGAGTATTGGTAGGATCGGCACGATGGGATTCATAGTTGGTTCGTCTCGTTCGTCTTTCTCTTTGCTTCGCCTCGTCCTCGTCGCTGGCGTGTTCGTGTCGTAGCCGTGGATCGTGTTGTGGCGCGAATCGGAGCTTATGTGCGCCTCTCCCGGATGCTTTGACGTGCCGTGCGTAGCGACGGGTTCGGTGCGTACGGAAAGCGCATCGTACTTGTCCGGCCGTACGGGGCTGCATTTTGGCTTCCGTGCGACTCGATTCTGCGTTTGCGGATCCGGCTCGGTCGGTGAACAGGACCTGGATGGGTGAGTACGACTGGGTCAGAATCTATGCAGTTGTGCGCATCGTACTTGCTCGTTCGGAAGGATGTGCGAATCGGTCGGGAAACAGGCATTCGCCTGGCTTTTTTCCCGGCCGAATAGTGTTGGGTGCGCCTCCGACCGAGATCGGAATCGGCCCCTAAGTTGTTTTTAATACCTTTTAAAAAAAAACACTCACTTGTTGATTTTGGGGTCACATATAGGACTATCTTGCACTTGGAAGATGATGAATTAGTATTTTGCGTGTGTGCTTTCTTGACAACTGCCGTTCGTGCATGTAACACGATGTGCGATGTATAAATAACATCTTTATTGCATTGGTTTTATATAATGCTTTTATGATTAATGTGAATTTGTCCATTTTATGTATTATGTGCGAACTGCTCTTTTATGGATATGTTTTTATCCGAATAAAGTAATTGAATTGAATTGATTGTAATGCAAAGTTTTTGAAATTACGTAATTACACCGAGTTCAATAATAACTCCTATAATAGTATATGGCCTTACTTTTCACAACTGGGCTTCTCAATAGAAGCAGAAATGTTTTGTCAATAACACTCTCCTCTAAAATACCCTGAATTAAAAGGTATGCACAAAAGAAGAAGGGGGAAAGCGGATTAGGATAAGAAGATACTGTGTCCAGGTTGAAATCAGCTGCTTCTAGTGACCTACCCTGATTTGTGTTATCTTCCTGCCTTTTAGTATGTTATTCTTAGTCTATAATGTCATCGAGTATGTTCACAACTGTTATACACATCCTGAAACGTGCATAATCTTTTATTGACCTACCTCCTGTGCCTTATTTGTTGCTACATGCTCTCTTCCTGAAGACTGCCTCTCTTCCTTTGAGACTATCTGATTATTGTCCCATTCATTTCTTCAATTGACTTCTGAACCCTCACTCACTCTTGCTATGTACTTCCCTTTTTAAACTTGTTCTCTATTTAAGGTTAACATATCATGTAAATGCTTCCTTTGAACATATACAAGTTTCTCTAACAATAGTTCCCTTTTTGGTCTTTTTTCCAGGTTCTCTTTCCAGTTTTGTCTTTTCGACTATTTTCAGTGCTTGGTTCATTTATACTACTTTACAGAAAATACAATTTCCCACAGGAAGTTTAGATAAGATTTGATCAACCAAATTTAAGCACACACTATTGAGGAAAATGAGGACTATCTCTCTCTTGGCTATAGAGGCCACTGTCAATGCTCTATTTCCAAGAATGACAGAGTTAATAATCAACCACTACACACTCAAATCACCAAGATGTATCATATAGGTTTTTGCAATTTTCTTCTTCAGCGCTGTACACACTGTTGTATCTCTTTTCTTCTTAAGAAATCTCTGTCCTACCTCAACCCTAATAGATAGAATAATTTCAGTTTTTCACTGAAACATTAAGGTTTTTGCGTAGTGGCAATTCCAAAATCTCTTTACAGGTAGGTATTGTATAATAATTTCTCTTTACAGATGGGCCTTGTATAATCTTTTCAAGATAGACGACATCCATCTTCTCAGAGAGGCCATTGTTGCATGGGATTAGATGAAGCCTCTAGATCTAAAAGACATTTTTAATTTGTTGCAATCTGCAAATAAAATCAGAAGATTTAGTAGGATGGTTGGATGTGGCAGTTCTGACATCTTAACTTTGATCTGTCATCAGCCCCTGAAGTGTTGGTGCAAGGTTGCCTGCATTGTGTTGGTGGTAGGCAGCAAAAAGTGCACCAGCAGAGGGAGAGAGCTGGAAAGTGCCATATTTTAGTAGATATGGCGCTGTCCAGTTCACTCCCATTCAAGCAGTTATCAGAGCGAACATGTGCCCCACTAAGGCATAGTTAGCTCTGATAAATATAACTGGTGAATTTAAGTGGTTGTTTAGTTTAAAATATGACTTTTTAAGTGACATTTTCACCTAACTATAACGTCACTTTAGGCTTTGTTTCTTTCAGTGAATTTCTAAGTTGCTTTATGTAAAGTATAAAGATACTCTCATACATACATATATCATCACTCTAACCTTTGTTTTTTCAGTGAATTTCTAGTTCTTTTTAACCCCATGACCGCGATCGGAATTCCGCTCGTGTGCTGGACATTCCGATCGCGGGTGTGGTCGCGACGAGCTCAGCTCGTCATGCGCACAGCGCTACCGCGCAGCATGACGAGCTGAGCTCGTCACGCGCATCGAAGGGGTTAAATCTAAAGTATGACAGTACGACAATATCTAACTATAACAGCCCAATAAATGTTGGTTTGTTCACTGAATTTTCAGGCTTTTTTTTAACATAAAGTATGACCCCCCACAACCAAATCTAACTATAACATCACTTTATCCTTTGCTTTTTCAGTGAATTGCAATGTTTTTTTGTAATGTAAAGTATCATCTTAGTAGGACACCTTACTATAATGTCACTGTAGGACCTGGCCCTCTCTGCGGAGTCACCCCTAAACCTTTTGACATTACCCTCCACTTTTTTGCTGAATTAGTTTTTGTTGGCCTTAGGACTATGTGCACTTTACCACTGCTAACCAGTGCTAATGTGCTTGTGCTCTATTCTCTAAACATGGTAGAATTGGCTTGTACCCAACTGGCATATTGAATTTACTAATACGTCCCTAGTAAAATGGTGCTACATTTATCCAGGGCCTGTAAATTGAATACTCCTAGTGGGCCTGCAGCACTTATTGTGCCTGCCATTTAAGTAGCACCTTAGAACATGACCCAGGCCTGTCATTGCAGCCTGAATGCAGTATTAAACTGCCTATTCTACTTGGCAATACTACCCCATTGCCAAGTCTTAAACTCCCCTTTCATTGCATATAAGTCACCCCTAAGGTAGGCCATAGGTAGCCCATAGGGCAGGGTACATTGTAATTAAAAGATTGGATATGTACTTTTAAGTTTAGCATGTCCTGAATAAAGTGTGCCCTGCTTTCACACAAAGAACCTATCACCTCCACATTGTCACTGCAGCCAGCTTGAAGCCAGGGTTGAATTTACTCCTGGACCTTCGGAAGGCCTCTCAGAGGACTTCCTGTTGCTGTGACCTGCTGCGCACAAGTGCAAGAGTGTCTTTCTGTACCAGGAAGGACAGCTTTGCTGTCTGGAGCCTGCCTTAAAACCTCAGAGACCGGCCCAGCTGTTAATCCCTGCATCTTCAACTGAGCCCAGAACAACCAGAGTGACTCCAACGGCTAATTTGCTGACCTCCTGTTGAGAGCAACAGGGACACAAGAGGCTCCTGCACCTGGACCCCGCATGAGTGAGTTCTGAGTCCCACCACCCCTGGACCATTGGTTTTTGTGCTAAAGGTGCCCAGATGGCCAAGTATCAAAAGTTAGACTTAGAACATTTTTGGCCAAAAACTGCTCTGAGAACCAGGAGACTGAAACCAACCTGCTCTCCTCTCCGCCAGAGGTGAACCGCCAGTCGGATTGACTTCTCAGCTTCTCCTTCTACATTCTTCTCCGCAGCAGCAAATCCTTTTCAGAGGTCCTTCGCCAAACGAGTATTCAGCCTCATGCAACTGTCTTCTGCTACAGCCCTCTGCCTCATACCGCTGGAGATTTTCAACTTCCATAAAAACGATTAAGTCAGACTCCGACAGCTTCTACAGACTTGCCCCACTGAAATATACCTTCTCTGAACATTTTTCTAAAAATGTTGCAAAGTCCTAAGGTAAGCACTGATCGGGTTCAATCTACTTCTTGTATCCGAACTGTGCTCCATCATGATCAGCCATATTTTTTTACTTTAACCTGGTCACACATGACTAGATGTCTGCGATTGGAACTTTGATCTTTTGGGAGCTAATTTTCACTAAAAACTTTTAAAATTCATAACTCCGGTTCTACTCATTGGATTATTGTCCTTTTGGTGTCAAATAATATATTAAAATGTACTACATTTTTTTCTAAATTGGTTTGAGATTTTTCTTGTGTTGTGATATCACATTATTACTGTTTGTGTGCTGCATAAATACGTTTACACATTGCCTCTATGTTAAGCCTGACTGCGTTTTGTGACAAGCTACCAGGGTTAAACACAGGTTGATTATCTGACATTTTGTGGTTCACCCTGCAATGGATTGTGGCTGTTGTTTGACAGGGCTCACACCCCTGTCAACCAGCAACCCAACAGTCACTGTAACGCTTACTTTTTAAGACGATTTCTAACTTTTTTCATGGAAAGTAAGATAATAATGGAATACTTTATTGTATCTCCTAAGGAGTAGGCTATGTAAGAAAGCTTCTATGTGTAGAGAACCTGTGCTGTCCCTGAAGACTGGCGCACTGGGTGAAAGGTTGTGTACTAGTGTTAAATGTGGCAGTGGTCTCTCTGGAAACAGCGCTCCAGTGGGTGAACTTGTTGTGTAGGGTTGCATGAGTGACTGGCCTCTGGGCAAATACCTCTCCACTGGGCACTCAGTTTGCATGATAGGGTTTGGCAAATTAGTGGTCTTTTTGTAAAGAAAGCTGTTAGATAATGTCATTAACTTTGTGTACTGTGTTAGACCATAATACATTTTTTAATGTTTACTCCGGCGAGTCTCTCATGGAAGATATTAGCCAATGAAAGAAGAACTCAGGAATGTGTTATGACTTCTCTCATGAGACACCCACTATCTACTCTTGGGGAGAAACAGAAAATTATTGTGCATTAGGGTTAGATGAGGGAATGTAAATGTAATATGAAATAGTTGTTTCTGCTGGAGTTTGATAAAAGAGGTTTTATAGAAAAGTGAGGTTATGATGACCACTGAAGTATTTTTCATAAGTAAGTCATTGCCTCTGAACTTTGATGATCTTTTGTGAGAGACCCGCGATCATTTCCTGCCAGTGACAAGCCCCCGTTCTTTCTCCGAGTAGGGTGTACATACTGTCGCAACCTCGTGAGACACTCCTGGGAGAAACATTTTTTTTGCGTTTGTTATAAAAAACTGATTTTTAATTTACTATGACTGTAGAGGTTTGTAAATTATAAATTTATTCATGATTTCTACCAATGTTTCATTAATAACTGCACCATTGCACACTTTTCAATTATCGCAGGTCACTCGCTAGAGGATCATGGGAACTCTCTTTGAAAGCTAATTGATTGGAATGACTGTCAACTTGTATTTACAGAAACACCACACACTTTTTTCTCATTATAGGCTTGCATGAGAACAGAGAAGGAGCTTTTTTCTACTGCCTGTGTTAATATTGATACATTCAGTGTCAATGTATGCCATGATATATGTACGTATAACACCGAACTTGCATTATTGTTGTTGAATCCACCAGAGAATCCATCCACTATGACCTCCCCATCAACCCTGAGTCAGAAATATGTAGTCAGGCAGCCCTGTGACTTAGGCCTGAAGCAATTGATTGACAAATCACAGGTGGGGTGACACATAACCCTTAGACAAATGTGTGAACAGGAAACCCCAGATCAATCCCACAGATAGACAGCGACACCACAATGGTCTTAGGAGATTGGCCCCAATAAAACACGTTTGGCTGGAGGAGCGCGTGTTCCCAAAACACCATAAAGTCAGATGCCACACTAAGGGGCTCATTACGATGGCGGAACGATCGCCACTGCCGGGCCGGCGGTGGCGATCGTTCCGCCATCAAATTGAGAATTACCCACTGCCATATTAGGATGGCGGTGAGCATCGCAGAGGACGCAAAGTCCGTCTGCCACTTTTCCGCCGGTGTCAATTGCTCTGATTGCCTGGCGGGCGAAGCAGGGCCACTAATATGGTTGCGGTGCCTAGCAGGCACCGTCCGCCATATTAGGATGTGGGTTTTAGGTGGCCTTTAAAGGCTGGTGGGGATTGGGTTTGGGGGCCCGGTGCGGACCCCCCATGTGGGGGGGGGTGTCGCTGCACTGAGGGGTACCCATAGTACCCCCCTGCATATCCATGCACCAAGTGGCAGGCACCGTGTGGTGCCTGCCACGTGGTGCAGGGAAATACGGTGCAAGCACCTTTCACATTGCGGACGGTGCTGCAGCCAGCAGCACCGCCCGCAATGTTAAAGGCCCAGGATGCACCCGCCAGTATGGCGGTCGCATCCTAATTGCAGTGGTGGGACCGCTGCATGTCTGGCGGGCAGTCCCAATCACCGCTACGGTGGCGGGCGGACAAAGTTCTCCCACCATCGTAATCAGCCCCTAAGTTAGGAACACTCAGCCAATTAGAATACAGCAAGCACACTACATGCAATGATGATCACACGGTCCCCATGCCGGAAATCTGGACACAAACCCACTGGTGCCACATTGTGTCCAAGCAAGGTCAAGACCCACCTGCACTTCTTATCAAATGACCTGATTTATGGCCCTCTGATTAGGCCCAGATTTCTGTCTCCAAATGAATGTACAAATTGCTTTATGACGCTTCATGTAGTGTATGAAAAGACGGCCGAAATGAATGTGTCTCAAGACAACGACTCCGTTGCCTCTACTTCAGGCTGCTGCGTTCAATTAAACCAACTGTTCCTGTTTTGCCAAACACCTCTTGTCTTTTAATTTTTCAAGGTAAATTCATATTCGAGTAACACCTGATTTGCAAACTTTTTTTATTATTTTTTACATTTTGTATTGGGAAAATGGAGGCAATAGAGAGAAAGAGACAGAGGAGATAAAATAGGAAGAGCATTGTCGTGGCAATCTTTCCACCAGCCACCACGTTAGAAGGAAGATTTCTCCCAAAATGCGACCTTAAATTCAACACAATAAAAACATTTTAAGAGGAACCATGAAAATATACTCCCATGGGACTATTGGGATGTGGCACCATTTTTAAGCCATCCACCAAAGATACATTGCTAGGGCAGAATGTGAAAGGGATGCTAAAGAAGCATCAACATCTACAAATTCTCTTCCTCCGGCAGCAGGACAGCAAGCACAAGAGGTGCCGCAGCAGAGTGGCATCCTTCCTGAATATAAAGACAGGGTGCTGTAATGCTGCTGCTACAGCTTTTTACTTTTTTTCTGGAGAAATGAGCACCTGTGTGCACCATAGACTTCTTAAGGAGCACAGTTGCTCCAAGTAACAATAATTGTTTTTGGCTCTTTTGTTTTGTGTCCAAGTTTCTCAACCCCATTTTTGTGCTATTTTTCTCTGTAAAAAGTTGAAAATTTGAAAAACTCTTAAAAATTAAAGAAAACACACAAATAAAAGGTTCTTTTCAGGACTGCCATTTCTGGCTAAAGAAAGAAAAAAGATTATGTTGTGTGTTATGTATGTGTGCATCTGCATATGTGAAGTGAGCCACTGTATGCATCTGTGTCACAGTTAGTTTGAAAGTGTATGCATGTGTGAATGTGTGAATGATTGCATGTAAGCATTGTGTATGAGTGTTTTGGTGTGTCTAAGAATGCCTGTATGTTTTATTGTGAAAAATGGAATGTTCCTTTGTGTGTGAGTCATAGTGTGTTGTTATAAGATGTTCTATGTAGTTATGACTATTTATGTGTGTGTCTGTGTATGTTGTTATATGTCTGTGCGAGAGAGTGGTTGTTTGTGTTTGTAATTATGTATGTGTTTGTATGTCTATGTATGAGTGTTTGTGTGAGTGTAAATATGGGTGTATATGTGAGTAACCCTGGGCGTAGTGCCTCTACGCGTATTTCCACGGATTTAAAAAAAAACTCAGTGGAAATACGCTACACTCCCTCTCCCTTCCCTCCCCCCTACCAAAGTCTTTAAAAATGTAAAAGAAGCCACTTACCTGTTGTCTGCCGCCTCCCCTGCCTGGCTGCTCTCCGTCCTGCTCCTCGCGTCCTTCTGTAATTAAAAAAACACTACGTTGTACGTCTGACGCGCGTGATTCTAGGCCCGTGGGCTTCCCATCTTCTCTTCCTCATGTCCAGAATACAGCAGCATTCCTCCTAGAGCAAAGCGTTTCTGTACAGACTGTGTCCATCTGGTCTTGCTGATGCCAAGCAGGGCAAGGTTGTATTTTTTTCCATCTCCACTACCACTTGGGCTGTCTGACCTGTCTCGTACAAGGGCCTCATGTTCCATGTCCTGATCATGATGGTCTTGGCCGAAAGCAGGTGAATCGGCTTTGTGGCTTCCAGTGATCTCTGGCTTTCACCACAAGGCATCATAGCTCTCCTTGAAGGCGATTCCTATCTCCCCAAGGCCAGGATGACTTTTGGTCTTTTGATTGACATTTCTTTAACTAGGATTTTTTACATGGTGGGGTATCAAACCTCATGCATAACCCTCCTCCTTTTGCAGCTGGGCTTGGGCCAGCCATGGTGGAGTTCAACAAGTGGATAGCTGTGGAAAATACAGTTCCCTCAAGACTAAGCTCTCTGCTAGCACCTCTGTACTAGGTGAAGGCTCTGCATACAAAGATTTATTGAGAAATAGGCTTCTCTGATATAAATAATGATATGTGTGTGTCAAGTAGAAGTTCAAGAGGTACTGGCCTCTCTGCTACCACCAGTACACAGGATGAAGCCTATGTGTAGAATGATTTATTGAGAGTCTGGCCCATCTGCAAACAGCTTTCAACATGGTGAAAAATGCCCATAATAGGATTTGTTCAGGAACTGACTCATGTCCCTGCCACCACTGGTGCAGAGAATAAATTATACTAAAATAAGAAACAGTGTCTCATTTCATTGTTTCTTTTCTATTGCAAAGTCTTTTTCACATAATCATCATTCATTTACACAGAACACCAGCTAACATTTATAATTATAATTCACAAAATAAAAATAAATGTTTTACATGTAAATTAATTATAGTTCCTACAAGGTCAATTAAGATGCTTAAACTCCTACAAACATTATCTACCTTCCACTTTAATCCAATATAGCTCTTGTATTGCAACAATAATTATATTCCTTAGAACATCTAAGCAACCCAAACATAGGGGCAGATGTACAATAAACTAACGCAGCACGGCGCAGCAAGTCATTTTGCTGCGCCGTGCTGAGTTAGTTTGGAAAGCACAGCGATGCGACATATTTACAACAATATGTCGCACCTCTGTGCTTCCCCCTGCGCTGGCGCTCAAACTGCTGCCATGCGCCGACGCAGGCACCCTTGCACCATGGTGCAAGGATGCCTGCGTCGTGGGGAGATTGTTTTTGTTCAGGAAGGGGACCCTTCCTGAACAAAAACAATCATTAGAGGTGATTTCCTCTTTCAATGCGTGCTGTAGAATGCAGCATGCTTTGAAAGAGGAAAAAACGAGGAGAAATGAAAACATTTCTCCTCGTTGTGCCTCGCTACGCCTCCCCTGGGGAGGCGTACCATTGACACGCGATTCCAGATTTACGATTCCTCGTAAATCTGGAAATGGGTCTCGTTCCATGGGTGTTGCGTGGGAACACCCATAGCAACACCCATGGAACGCCCCTTCCACGCAAAGTGCTGCATGTGAAGGGGCCATATTTATAAGGAGAGGAAAAGTCACGCAGGGTGGCTTTTCCTCTCCTTGTAAATATGGAGAAGTGGAATGCGCCTCCAGTACGTCACCAAAAGTGACGAACTGGTGGCGCAGGGGGCTTGTAAATCTGCCCCATAATGTTTACTACAATATTAATTCCATTGTAAAATGCTTTTTTTCCCATACAGACTATAGATTTTAAAGAGTACTTTTAAGCAAACAACAACTTATTTCAACTGTCCTTTACAGTCACTCACACTGTTAATCTCAACAATATTAACCACAGTCAAAAAATAATTACAAGTTCACACTTATTTGTTTTAAATGTCTAAATATTAATATGAACAAAATATGCAAGTATTATATCTTGTATCAACTGTAGAAGAACTTGTATCTTGATTGGAGATCAATAAATGGCTTTTTATCTCAGGAAAAGTAATATTCCCCTGAGGATCAGAAGTTCAGCTGAGTTTATCTCCTTCACCTGCACACCATCAGAGATAAACTCAGCTCTCGAAGGTTCTAAAAAGGTTATATCTATCAGCAGCCTTCACCCACCCTAGCCAATCAAACTCAAGCATTTTGTCAAAAAAGAATAGGGAACATCATTCATTGGCTGGACTTACATTAACCTCTCTGCAGATCTCCATCAATAGCAAAGCACCTAACAGATCAGATACGTTGGCACACATGTTACTTCATAAAGCTTTGCTTCTACCTTCATATAAGTAAATAAGAAGAATATTTTAAAAGTAAGGGGATGAACTTTCTATCTTGGATTCAGTTTTAGAAAAACAGCATAAATATATGCAAGTGAAAAAAGTTTTTTGTTATAGTCGTATTACTCTTGCGGGTGTCTCACGGAAATCAGCGCAAACTCCTATCTGCTATTGCAAGAGACTTACAGGAGCAAGGTGTATGCTTCAAAAGTTGAAGTTTCTCTGTGTCACCAGCGAGCCGCTAGCGAGAGCACATAGGGTCCTCACTGAATTCAGCAAGATACCTGCAAGAGTCATGCGTTTTCCAGCAAGCCTGAATATGTTCTTTATTTTGGTTTGTCTGTACAAGCATTAAGTTAATAAGTTAACTCTCACAAAATAGTTTCTTTGAACATAGAGAGTTTGGATAGCTGGGTTTTTTAAAGCACCTTACTTTTCCCAAAAATATCTCTACAAGATTTAGAGCAAATTGAGTTCATTTACTATTTCCAAAATGTGTACATCTGTGTATATATTCAGTGCTCTGTAAATCAAATCTTCCATAAGAGAGACATCAATCAGATAGTAAGGTATTTCTTGTTTGAAACAGTTTACGACCTACCTTAAATAGCCTGTCTCATAAGTTCAACATCCAAAAAATGAATGTATTAATAATCAAATAAATAAAATACTAACTTACATTTAATAGATTCACTTACAATACTAATGAATCCCTTCCCCAGTACTGTGGAGCAGTTTCCAAAGCAACCTATTTAGACATCATTTAAAAGCATGCCTGCAGGTCAAAATTTCACTAGACGTGTCTGCTCTACTGTTGTGATAAATGCTTCACTTGGCTGTCTACACATTCTGCTAAACAGTGAACACCAATGACAGCCAACACTGCATGCATCACTCCTTTTTTACCAATCAAGATTAATGAACAAGATGAAACCACTAACTACCTAACTTTCTTTTCTACTATGGTCTCAACACCCAATCAGAGACCTAACATTCAAACCTTTTTTCTTTTCCTGTAAATGCCTCAGCTTCCAGAATATTTCTCATTTTTCCCCTCACTCCTTCCATGCTCTGCTCCTCATACTATCAGAATGTTTCATGTGTAGGCCACAGCTTTGTCTTCTGTGATAAAGTATATGCCAAAAATAGTAGAATTGATAGGCATCTGATATTTCCCCAAGTGGACATTACTTGAATGAACCACAGAGGTATGAAATGGCATCAACTGTTACCCGTGCTTGAAAGCATTTTGAATTGTCAGCACCCTGACCTCATGATTGTGCATTGTGGTGGCAATGAATTGGGCACAATCACTGTAATTGGACTTCAAATGAAAGAGTTCTTGGTGCACATGATACCTCTCTTCCTTCACACTGCCTTTGTTTATTCCAACATATGCCAAAGGCAGAAGGGGCAGTGGTCAAATGAGTTTTGTCAAAAGACAGAGAAGTCCTGGATACATGTCAACAAAACAATTTCATAATTTCTCTGTGACTATGGCATATACTCCATACATCATATTAACATCTGTTTTGACATGTAAGACTTGTACCATTGTGATAAAGTGCATTTCACAGAAGAAGGGAACAGGATCTTCCTAACATCAAGGAGTGTATCAAATTCTACATCTAAGTGTGCTATACACACTGTTAACACAATGGCTCTTCTTAGAGTCACCATACAACCCAATATTATTTTCTTTTAAATATCCTAATTTAAATATAATGGTGACACCCACGGGCCTCCTGAGGTAGTAGAAGCAGTTAAACTGCCAATTTCTATGGGCATTTATCTGACTCCTATAGAAGGACCGTAACATTTATTTACACGTTTTTCCTAAAACACAAAAAAACACCCAAATAACCCATTTAAAACAACCTCTTTGATGTACATATTGAACTGGCGTATGCTGTGGGGTGTGAGGAAGAAGTGGGCTCTCCAAACAGACCACTCCCAGGGTGAGGGGTGTGCACTTTAGGGTATGCATAAGGAGTTGCCTCTATGCATAAACCACTAACCAAGGAAAAATGTGTGTTCTGTATGGTGTAGGGAGGGAGTGGACCCTCCAAACAGACAACTCACAACAGTGACGGACATGTACTGTGGGGTGTGGGGAGTGGGTGGGCTCTCAGTAAAGACCACTGCCCAGGATGATGGGCATGTGCTTTAGGGTGTGGGGAGGCAGTTGCCTCTCCACACAGACCACTCCTCAGCGTGCTGGGTGTGTGCTGTTGGGTGTGGGGAGGTAGTGGGCTCCCAGTACAGATGACTCCCAAGGGCAAAGGTTATACACTGTGGGGATTGGGGTCATGAACATCATTTGGAGGTATTCAGGGGTCACAGCTGTGACCTCTAACTTGCTCCTTGCAACTCCTGGCACATACATTATGGCCCCTGACCTCAGTGGGGGAAAACATCAGCCCCCTCTGAGGCCATGTATCGCAAAGGACATGCCAGGAGTAGAGGGTGACCCGTGGCTTCAGAGGGAGCAACAACCTTTCCCCCTTTGAGTCCAGGCAATGCAAAGGACATGCCAGGAATAGCAAGGAGAAAGCTAGAGGTCACAACTGTGAACCCTGACTTAAAAGGATTTGATGTGTATGCCATAACAAGGGCTTTGTGTATAATGTGATTAGTTGAGTGTAGGGCACTCTTGTTATGTTTCCCTCTTTTGCTCCTTTGTGTATGTAGTATGTAGTAGATGGAAAGGACGTGCCAGGAGTAGCAAGGAGCAAGCTAGAGGTCACAGTTGCGAACCCTTACAACCTCCAAATGACATCCATAATTGGGGTGGGAGTGGGCTCTACACAGACCACTGCCAAGGTCAACAGTAGCATGCTGTAGGGTGTGGGGAGGGAGTGGCCTCTCCACAAATACCACTCCCCAGAATGATAAAGGTATGCTATAGGGTGTGGCAAGTGACTGACTTCCTCGCACAGATCACTTCCCAGGACTACGTGTGTGCACTGTGGGGTGTCAGAAGGGAGTGGGCTCTCCACACAGACAACTCCACTAGACATTTACATAGTGTATAATCCTGCAGTTGTCTTGCAGGGACTCAGTGCAGGCCCTTACACTCCAGTGTGTCTCCTGTGGGATCGCAGTAACCCCCCTAAATTGTTTTTATTCAGACATCCCAAGTGCCCTATCACACACCACAACTAGGGAGTCAGGATATCCCTAGCCTGCCCCTGCCCTTTATTCCATATTTCTTTTTCTATTTGCAGGGCACAGGGATAGAGTCCCTGTGTCCTTAAATGGTGGCTGCAACATTTATTTTGATGTTGTGGCCAGCCAATCAGAGTGCAAGCAGCCCACAGGAGTTCACAGGAGCGAGTTGGCCTACAGGAGAAAAAGTGCCCTCGGCCAATCAGATAGCTATATATTTTTTAATTGCGTGCCTGCTGGAATCTCACAAGCGCCCTGCGAACCCAATCTTCCAGATATACAAATATTTTGATCCTTAATTTCTCAAAAAATACTGAATTGATTTACACCACAACTCAAAAGTCATGCTTTCTGCTAAATTTGGAGTAATTCCATTCAGCTGTTGTTTGAGTTGTAGCTCTGTTCAAAAATCCCTATGGAAATTGAATGGGGAAATTTTGGTTTGGGACAGCACTTTTTTCTTGGCCCCCGCTTTACGGATCACCCAAAAACGTTTCAGGAAGGAGCTGAGGTGGCTGAACTTTTTATGGAAAATTTCATAAAGATTCATTGAATCGCACCAAAGTTATTAGCAAACTAATAAATGCTCTTCCTATGGTAACTAGGCCCAAACTATAACTACTCAGCTGTGATTCACTGAAAAAAATTAAGGTTGAAGGGGTGTCATTTTGGTTGTCATTAGGAATGTTATCAATGCAGTCATTGAACATGTCATGAGTGATATGATATGTGAGGGCATGAGCTATAGTCAATTTAGGGCACAAGTTATAGTTACTTCAGATAACTATAACTGGTGAGATACAGTGGTTTTGTTAGTTTAAAATGTTATGCTTTAGCTGACATTTTCACGTAACAATAATGTCCCCTTAACCTTTAATTTATACCTTTTTTTAGTGCAAACTATAATAACACTTTGGGGCCGATTCCGATTCGGGCCGGAAATCTCCCCGACCGAGCCGGACCCGGAGAGATTTCCGACCGAATCGGACCCGTGCAGTCCGACCGAACGAGTACGATGCGCACGTATGCCATCGGACTCGAGTCGGTCGGACTCCCATTGAAGTCAATGGGAGCCTGTCGTACAACGCGTAGGCAGGCTCCCATTGACTCAATGGGTGCGAGGCGGACAAGTGCACCCCCTACAGCGTGTACGCGGCGAAGCGATTCACGCCGTACACGCACAGGTAGGGGGGACCCATGGGTCCCCCCTGTGTGCGACTCGCGCGGCTACGCGTACAGGGGGGTCCGACACAGACCCCCAAAGTACAGCTCCGACAGCTTTTTCGAGCCGGAGTGCGCGGCTCGGTCGGACTGCTCGCGGCGCGCATCGTACTTACCAGGCCGGGGAACGTCTCCATTGCGCGGTGCGAGTCGTGTCCGTGCGAGTCGGTCGGTGCGGTTCGACCCGGGATCGAGTCGGTCGGAGCGGTCGGGACGCCCGGACGAGTCGGTCGGCGAACACGCATCGTACTCGCTCGCCCGGACGCGCGTACGGATCGGTCGGGAAATAGGGCTCCAAATCGGATCCGGTTAAGCCGAATCCGATTCGGAGCCCTACCGGCCGAGATCGGAATCGGCCCCTTTGACTTTTTTTTATGAATTGCTTTGTTCTTTTTTTTACTTTAAAATAAGATGTCCATCACCGTGCGTAGCATGGGGTTGGCACAAAGGCCTGGCCTATGGCCTTCCCCTGTGTGCAACCCTTGGTGTGCAGTCCACCTCCTTTTTTTATTTTGTTGCCACAAGGATTTATGGATCTGCTGTGAATCTCCAGGGGGTCACTCTGGGACTACCCGTGGATCCACAGGCCCACTTAACCCCAAAAATCTGATGTTCTTAAAATTTGACTCCAAGGGGGGTTCCTTTTGGAATCTTTCACATGGCCCAAGGGTTCAGGACACCACTACCCTGCCACCTTACATGTTTTTTTATTTAATTTTGTAAGACTTATGAGACTTGGTGGCTGCTGCACGTTTTCCATCAGGTTGTGGCCAGTCAATCACAACACAAGCTTGAGCTCACATATCCACAGCTTTGGATCCGCAGTGAAACCTTGGCATGAAGTATAAATACATTTTGAGCCTTCATTTCTCAAAAGCTACTGAGCCAAATCACATAAAGCATGCATATGCTTACTGGTTGAAGACCTAGCTTTTTGTCAAATTTGTTGTAATTCTGTTGTTTAATATTCCTATTGATAAATGCATGAGGAAAAAGTGTTTAATTTGAGATGTCATTTGAGATGTCATCAGTGATGTCATCAATGTTGTCATAGAACATGACATGAGTAAGCCAGAGCGTGAGTAAGCCCGAGCAGTGAACTCCGCTCCGTTCGTGGAGTTTGCGGACTTTTCCGCACTCCGCGCTCTGCAGAACACATGGTGTATTAAAAAACTCAGCTCCGCGCAGCGTGGCGGAGGTTTTTTCCTCACTCGCGCTCCCCAATTTCAAGTTGGAGAGCGCGAGTGAGAAAAATCCACCTCCCGGTAAGATTTTTCCTCGCTCACGCTCCCGTCAAGTTGGTGAGCGAGAAAAATCCACCTTCTGGTGAGATTTCTCAATGCGGGCGGTCGCGGGTGGTAACGACTGCTGGCAATGAGAAACCTTCTGTTCACGCTGAGAAAGTTGCAGCTCGAAATGAAAAACTACTCGAGCGGCAGAAAAGAATCAGCGCCCTCTTGCACTGCGGACAGTGCCATTCTCATTGATTCTCCAGCACAGGACAAACACCCGGTGCTGTAAAGCAACGCGAACAGGCATGACCAAGCGCACTCCGCCACTTGGCGAACTCTGCGTAGCACAGTAGAGTTTTTGAGTCACTTCGCGGAGGTCCGCATAGCGTAACTCTGTGAACTCCACCCAGGCTTATTCATGAGTGATATTATATGTGAGGTCATAAGCAGTGCATGGCAGGGGCAATAGGTTATAGTTAGCTCTGATAACTATAACTGGTGAATTTCTGTGTTTTTTGGAGTTCAAAAAATTATGTTGTCACTGAAGTTTTCACCTAACTATAACAACACATTAAGAAGGTCATTAGGATGGCGTGCGGATCGCCGATCTGCACGCCATCCCAACTAGATTTACCCCCACCATATTATTATGGCAGGGGTATCGCGGCAGACGCAAAGTGCGTCTGCCGCTTTTCCGCCGGTCGGCAATCGCTCCGATTGCCGGCCGGGCGGAGCAGGGGCATAATATGGTGGTGGTGCCTGGAAGGCACCGCCATCCATATTATGATGCCGGGTTGTCAAGGCCTTTCCATGGCGGTGATGCCGCCATGGAAAGGCTGGCGGGGATGTGCTTAGGGGGCCCATTGCGGGCCCCCAGGAGGGGTAGGGGGGTGGAGGGTGCACTTGGGGGGTACCCATGGTACCCCCCTGCATTCCCATGCACAAGGTGGCAGGCACCGTGCGGTGCTTGCCACGTTGTAAATGGGAATGCGCAACATGCCATTTCACCATTACGGCGGGTGCTGCTTACAGCAGCACTCGCTGCAATGTTAGGAATGCAGAATGCGACCGCCAGGGTGGTGGTCGCATCCTAATTGGCGGAGCGGGACCGCCACACGTATGGTGGACGGTCCCAGCACCGCTAGGATGGCGGGCGGACTGAAGTCCGCCCGTCTTCCTAATGGGCCCCTAAGTTTTGCAATGTAAAGTAAAATATAATAGAAATACCTAAATATAAAGTCACCTTAACCTTTGCTTTTTCAGTGAAATTCTAGGTTTTTTTTTACGTGAAGTAATACTTCATTACTATCTGTTATGTCACTCAGAAACCATAAATGCTGATATTTCCATTAAAAATAATAGAAATAGCAGGCCAAAATAAATTTCTATAGACCTTCTTGTCTCAAAAAACCTATCTGCTAATTCAGAGGTTGCTACTCTCCAAAGAAAAAAGAGAGTGGGTTCTTCTTAGAATACAATTTTATACTTATTTAATTCACTTAAAAGTCTTTCATGACCGTGTTTTTAAGCTGGGGTGTACATGATAACATTACAGACCTATAATGAGTTGTTTATAATGTTTTTACAATCCTGAGAGACACTTGTGAGTGGCCCGCAAAAAGCCTGTGAGAGCCTGTCACACAATCCTGTGTGCCTGGCGAGGGGGCAGAACATCATGTTTTCTTGGATGACAGGTGTACGTAGTACGTTGTGGAGAGATACTGGCCTCTCCGCTGAGACCTCTCTCTTCGATGATGAGTGTGTGTACTAGAGAGTTGGGGGGACTGCTCTATCCACTGAGATCTTTCTCTGGGATGACAGGTGGGCGTAGTTGAGTGTGTTGAGGGACTGGCCTCTCCACTGACAGCTATCCACAGAGCATCAGGTGTGCGTAGAAGGGTGTGGGGAGTGACTGGCCTCTCCGCTAACACCCCTCCACAGGGTGGCAAGTATACATGCTAGAGTGTCAAGAGGGACTCGCCTCTCCACCAAGCCCGCTTTTGGATAATGGTGTATGCAGTAGAGTGTGAAGGGACACTTGCCTCTTCACTGAGACCTCTCACTGGAATTACAGTTGTGCATAGTAGGGTGTGGGGAGGGATTAGCCTCTCCGCTGTGACCTCTCTCTTGGATGATGGGTGTGCATAGTAGTGTGTAGAAAGGGACTGGCCTCTCCACTAACAACCCCCTGCAGGCTGACAAGCATGCATATTAGTGTGTAGTGAGGGACTAGCCTCTCCACTGAGACCTCTATCTTGGGTGAAGGGTGTACGTAGTAGGGTGTGGGGAAGGCATCACCTCACCACTGAGACCTCTCCCCTAGATGACAGGTGTGCGTAGTAGGGCGTGGTGAGGACTGACCTCTCCATTTAGGCCTCTCTCTAGGATGATGAGTGAGTGTAATAGGTTGTGGGGAGGGACTGGCCTCCTCACGGACAGCTTTCCTCAGGGCATTGGGTGTAGGTAGTATGGTGTGGGGTGGGACTGGCCTTTTCTCTACGAACTCTCCCTTGGATGACAGGTGTACATAGATTGTGCAGAGAAACTGGCCTCTCCACTGAGACCTCTGTCTTGGAACACAGGTATGTGTACTAGAGTGTGTAGACGGACTGACCTCTCCACTGAGACCTTTCTCTTGGATGACAATTGTGCATAGTAGGGTGTGGGACAGGACTGGCCTCTCCCATGAGAACTCTCTCTTGGATTACGGGTGTCTGTAGTTGGGTGTGGGAAGGGACTGGCACTTTGCTGAGACCTCTTTCTTGGATGATGGCTGTGTGTACTAGGGTGTGGAGAGAGATTGGCCTCTCCACTGAAACCTCTCTATGGGATGGCAACTGTGCGCAGTAGGTTGTGGGGAGGGACTGCCCTCTATGTTGTCAGATACCCAAAGGGCATTGTGTGTATGTAGTAGGATGTGGAAAGGGACTGACCTCTCCAGTAACATCCCTCCACAGGGTGACAAGCATGTATAATAGTGTGTGGGGAGAGATCAACCTCTCCAAATGAGACTCTCTCTTGGATGACAGCTGTGCAGAGGAGGGTTTGGAGAGGGACTGACCTCTCTCTTGGATTTTAGGTGTGCGTACCAGAGTGTGGAGTGGGACTGGCCTCTCAGCTGAGACCTCTCTCTGGGATGATTGTTGTGCATAGAAAGGTGTGGAGGAGGGATTGGCCTCTATGCTAAAGCTATCCCCAGGGCGTTGGGTGGGAATAGTAGGGTGTGGGGGGCTGGCCTCTTCTCTAACACCTCTCTTGGATAAAGGGTGTGTGTACTAGGGTGTAGGAACAGACTGACCTCTCCGCTGAGACCTCTGTCTTGGATGACAGGTGTGTGTAATAGGATGTGGGGAGGGTCTAGAATCTCCGTTGAGACTCTGGGGCCGATTCCGATCTCGGCCGGTAGGGCTCCGAATCGGATTCGGCATAACCGGATCCGATTCGGAGCCCTATTTCCCGACCGATTCGTAGGCGCGTCCGGACGAGCGAGTACAATGCAAATTCGCCGACCGACTCGTTCGGGCGTCCCAACCGCTCCGACCGACTCGTTCCCGGGTCTAACCGCACCGACCGACTCGCTCGGACACGACTCGCACCGCGCAATGGAGACATTCCCCGGCCGGGTAAGTACGATGCGCGCCGCGAGCAGTCCGACCGACACCCGCCGTCCGGCTCGAAAGAGCAGTCGGAGCCGTACTTCGGGGGTCCGTGTCGGACCGCCCTGTACGCGTAGCCGCGTGAGTCGCACACAGGGGGGACCCATGGGTCCCCGCTACCTGTGCGTGTACGGCGCGAGTCGCTTCGCCGCGTACCCGCTGTAGGGGGTGCCCTTGTTCGCCTCGCACCCATTGAGGCAATGGGAGCCCGCGTACGCGTTGTACGACTGGGTCCCATTGACTTCAATGGGAGTCCGACCGACTCGAGTACGATAGCATACGGACGCATCGTACTCGTTCGGGCGGGCTGCACGGGTCCGATTCGGTCGGAAATCTCTCCGGGTCCGGCTCGGTCGGAGAGATTTCCGGCCCGAATCGGAATCGGCCCCTCTGTCTTGGATGAAAGGTGTGTGTAGTAGGGTATGAGGTAGGACTTGCCTCACTGATGAGACCTCCCTTGGTTGACATGTGTCTGTAGTTGAGGATAGAGACTGCCAACCCTATTTAGTTGTTCCCAATCCCGCAAACGTTCAACTGGTTAGCTACATTTTTAAAAGTTGAGTTTACAGGTTGCTGCAGTACAGTACTTATCCCTTATAGACCTCTTTTCAATTATGAGGTGGACAGGATGCCTTTATCCTGCTCCCTATTGGTAAAGAGTCAGAATATCGAGTTGGAAATGTCGACTTGCACTAATATCGAGTGCAAAATATCAAGATACATAAATATCAACTGCAAGAATATCGTGGTCAAGAATATCAAGTTTAAGGTAAGAAATATCGTTTTCTAAAATATCGAAGTCATTAATATCGTTTGCAAAAATATAGTTGTTAAAAATATCGTTTTTTTAGTTAGTGTTATGTATTTTAGTATGTATTTTAAATGTATGTGTTCTATTTTTTTGTCTAAGTATTACATTTGTTTTTTAATATTTGTGTTACATTTTTAGACGTTATTAATTTTATTTTAATTAAATTTTGCGTTTTAGTTCCGTAGCGGGTTGTGGGTTTATAGGGGAATAGGGTGGGAAGTAATCTAATTATAATAAATTGAATATTAATTTTTATTTATTAGTATTTATTTATTTTTGATTTTATAGTGTTAATTGTGGGAATACATTTTTTATTAATTAATTAATAATTGGCTGTTAATTTTTATTGATTAATTAATTGGTAAATATGTTAATTGTGTCATTTTTTAGGAGTGGGTTGTGGATTGATAGGGGAGTAGGGTGGGAAGTAATTTATTTTTAATACATTTATTAATATTTTTAATATAATATTTATTTATTTTTATTTTATAGTGTTAAATGTGTAATGTGTGAATACATTTATTAATAATTATTTATATTTTGATTGTTAATTGTTATTAATTAATTAATTGTTAATTAATTATGTTAATTGTGTCATGTTTTACGAAATTGGTGGTGGCATTTATAGGGGAATATGGTGGGAGGTAATTTATTTATAACTAATTAATTATTTGTTAATTATTGCTAATTATTAATTAAAATTTAAGTATGCCAATTGTGTAATAATGTTGATGTGTGAGTTGTGGGGTTTATAGTGGTAAATGGTGGGAAGTAATTTTTTAAAAATTAATTAATGATTCGTTGTTAATTGATATTAATTTATTAATGTAAAATTAGTTATGAAACTTGTGTAAATATTTTTAGGTGTGTGTTTATTGGGGTATAGGGTGGAAAGTGATTTAGTTTAAATTAATTAATCATTAATTGATCATTAATATTCATTTATTATTTGATAAATATTTTTGGTAATTGTTTATTTTATATTTTGTTTGGAAATTCAGGTTTTATAGCTGTAACATTTGGTTAGTACATTAATTTTAAATTTTTAAATGTGTTTTTTAATTATTATTTGTTTAATTGATAATTAATTGTGTTAATTATGGAGGTATACTTTTTTATTTAATTTAGATGTGTGTTGTAAATTGTGTGGTGTTATAGGGTAGGAAAAAAATATTACATTTATGTAATAATTATTTTTTTAGATTAAAATTAATTTGTATTACAAAATATGTATTTGTAAATTTTTTGTTAAATTAAAAAAATTAATCTTTTTATGTAAATTTTAGATTTTTTTATAAATGATATGTTTCTATGTTTTGTAAATTTTTATATTTTTATATATGTTTTGTTTTAGGGTTTTTTATTATAATTTCAATTGTAGTTGATATTTTGTTTGTTTTTAAATTTGAATTTTCTTCAGTGGGAATAGTAATATATATCCCTACACTATCCAACACTTTCCCTATTGTTGCACTCGCTGGAGTGGGAATAGTATTTTTAACTCCTCCACTATCCAACACTTTCCCTACTGTTGCACTCACTGGAGTGGGAATAGTAATTTTATCCCTCCGCTATCCAACACTTTCCCTACTGTTGCACTCATTGGAGTGGGAATAGTAAATTAATACCCTCCGCTATCCAACAATTCCCCTACTGTTGCACTCATTGGAGTGGGAACAGTAATTTTTACCCTTCCGCTATCCAACACTTTCCCTACTGTTGCACTCCCTGGAGTGGGAATAGTAAATTTATCCCCTCCGCTATCCAACACTTTCTCTACTGTTGCACTCATTGGAGTGGGAATAGTAAATTATTCCCCTCCGCTATCCAACACTTTCCCTACTGTTGCACTCGCTGGAGTGGGAATAGTAAATTATTCCCCTCCACTATCCAACACTTTCCCGACTGTTGCACTTGCTGGAGTGGGAATAGTAATTTTTCCCTTCCGCTATCCAACACTTTTCCTACTGCTGCACTTATTGGAGTGGGAATAGTAAATTATTCCCCTCCGCTATCCAACACTTTCCGTACTGTTGCACTCGCTGGAGTGGGAATAGTAATTTTTTCCCCTCCGCTAGCCAACATTTTTTCTACTGTTGCACTCGCTGGAGTGGGAATAGTAATTTTTTCCTCTCCGCTATCCAACACTTTCCCTACTGTTGCACAAAATGTAGTGTAAAATGTAGGTTTAATAAATATTAAATATTTTAATATTTTAATTTATAATATAAATTTTTTTTTTAATTTTATGTTACAGGTGTATGTATATATATATATTTATTTATAATTTGTAATAACTTTTAACATTTTATAATTAATTAAATTATTATTTATTAATTATTTTTAATTAAATATATATATATTACATTTTATATATGTATGTTTAGTTTATTTATAAATTAAATTTATTACTTATAATTGTTAAAATGTACAAATAAATCAAAATATTTTTTTATAAGTTAAATGTATTAGTTAATTTATTTTACATTATTTTTTATATATACAAAAAAACGATATTTTGTACTTTGATATTTCTAACAACGATATTTTTTTCGATATTTTTGTACTTACCATTACAAAGATAGGAGGTCGATATTTTTGACAACGATATTTATGTCCTGATATTTCTGTAGGTCGATATTAGTGTTGTCTATATTCTGTCAGTGATCCCTCCCTTTTATAGCTTTTTACAATCGCCAGTATTGGAGACCATTTCATTTCTAGTCATTTCTATTCCGCCAAAAGCCATCCAATCATAGTGCTTGCTCCTATGGGAGCAAGATGGCTGACATAAAATAAAGGGCCTCTCAACGAATCAGATGATTCCATTTTCAAATCTGACCGCAGGATTTTAGCGAGACTCTCTGAAATCCAACCCTCCATTTAAAACAATAATTTTTATCCCTCAATATCTAAAAACCTACTGAATGGATTTCCACTAGATCACAACCACGCTTTCAGGACGAAGATCTAGCTTCCTGCCAAAGTTGGTGTAATTCCGTAATATCACTTTCCAGAAAAGTGTATAAAAAATGGATGGATATTCTGGGTCCGATTCCGATTCGGGCCAGAAATCTCTCCGACCGAGCCGGACCCGGAGAGATTTCCGACCGAATCGGACCCGTGCAGCCCGACCGAACGAGTACGATGCGTCCGTATGCTATCGTACTCGAGTCGGTCGGACTCCCATTGAAGTCAATGGGAGCCGGTCGTACAACGCGTACGTGGGCTCCCATTGCCTCAATGGGTGCGAGGCGAACAAGGACGCCCCCTACAGCGGGTACGCGGCGAAGCGACTCGCGCCGTACACGCACAGGTAGGTGGGACCCATGGGTCCCCCCTGTGTGCGACTCGCGTGGCTACGCGTACAGGGGGGTCTGACACGGACCCCCGAAGTACGGCTCCGACTGCTCTTTCGAGCCGGACGGCGCGTGTCGGTCGGACTGCTCGCGGCGCGCATCGTATTTACCCGGCCGGGGAACGCCTCCATTGCGCGGTGCGAGTCGTGTCCGAACGAGTCGGCCGGTGCGGTTAGACCCGGGAACGAGTCGGTCGGAGCGGTTGGGACGCCCGAACGAGTCGGTCGGCGAATTCGCATCGTACTCGCTCGTCCGGACGCGCGTACGAATCGGTCGGGAAATAGGGCTCCGAATCGGATCCGGTTATGCTGAATCCGATTCGGAGCCCTACCGGCCGAGATCGGAATCGGCCCCTCTGTGTTTTGGGATCCCCTTTTTTCTCAGCCCCCTCATGACCTATCAACCCGAACTTTCCAGGATGGAGCTGAGGTGAATAAACTGCATTTTTGGAAAGTGATGTGAAGATTTGTCAAATGACAGCATAGTTGTTAGCAAACCAAAAAACAGGCATCCTATTTACACCAGGTCCTTGGGGTGGGGTCCCCGGGGGCCAAATTAGGCCCGGTGAGGGGGGTCATGTGCGCCCCCTCATTTTGATGGAAAAGAAGGGCCATAGGGGCCCCATCCCCTTTATTTAAGCTATTTTACATTTTTTTTAAACTAGAAATTTACTGACAAAACACAAAGCTTAAAGTCATTTTATAGTTAGGTGAATATGTTAATGACAAAATTAACTATTTGAACAAAAAAAAACACAGTAATGCAACAGTTATAGTTAGCAGCACTAACTATAGCTTACACCCCATCATGCGCTGGCTATGACCTCACATATGACATCACTCATGATATCATTTATGAAATCACTTATAACATCTTAAATGATATAATAAAACATATCGGGTGGTAAGTACCATATTACTTGTCTTCCTAATGTTGTACAGCCTGGAGCCAGCTAATGGATGTAAGAGTTTAAAAAAACACATGTGCTCCTAATACATCATAAGTGTGTAGAGGAATTGAACGTGTTATAAATCTTTGCATTGAAGAGTATCTCTGTGTGCAGGTGGCAGTTGATTTGTGTTCATTATGTTCCACACAAGTTTTTTGGTTTTGCAGAAATAGCTTTCAACAGGAGTAACCTTTGCAAGCAGCCTTGATTTATTAGACAGAATCGTGTCAGCATGACAATTTCTACATAATATAGAAGATTGTGTGCACCAGGTACTAACCCATGTAGGCGTGCTTGTTTCTTTTCAGAAGACGGGCTATCTGTAAAGGTTTCACCAAAGTATGAACAGTGCAGGTAGTAGAATGTTAGGCACCTTCAGTTCATGGTTATTTTTAGTGAATAGTGTCTTTGTTGACAGCTGTTGCACACAGTGTGTACTGTTCTTAGTAGATATTTTTTAATTGTCTGTGGTGTATTTCTTAAGAAAGCTTTAGTGTTTGCAAACAGTGTGATATAAAGTAAACTTTATCCTTAGAGAAAGCACTGTTTACAGAACTCAGTTCTCTACTGAATTGAACTTCATTTCGTCATGTAGGTTTGGTGCGTATCAGGGGTTTGATACCAATAGAAACTGTACATAGTTGGGTGGTAGACCTGACAGCCTTAGTGTGGTCTTCCCCCAACATTTTACCTGCCTCTCCCCATTTTTCTGACCTCATTTCTGCTGGCTTTAGGTCTCTTTACACTGATAACCAGTGCTAAAGTGCTTGTGCTCTCTTCTCTAAACATGGTAATATTGGTTCATCCCCAATTGGCATTTTTAATTTACTCATAAGTCCCTAGTAAAGTGCACTACCTGCGTCCAGGGCCTGTAAATTAAATGCTACTAGAGGGCCTGATGCACTGATTGTGCCATCCACATAAGCAGCCCCTTTACCATGTCTCAAGCCTGCCACTGAAGAGCATGCGTGTGCAGTTTCACACTGCGATGTCAACCTGGCCAGTAAGCCCTCTTGCCAGGCCTAAACCTTCCCCTTTTATACATATAAGTCAAACCTAAGGTAAGCCCTATATAACCCACAGGGCAGGGTGCAGTGTATTTAAAAGGCAGGACATGTACTTTTAAACTTTACTCTCTTGGTAGTGAAAAACGAATTACATCTTTTAAGTGTAATTCCCAAGTTTGAAGGGTTAGACTTTTCAAGTTTAGTGTCACTGAACTCACAATTTAAAATCGCATTATATGATGAAGTTGGATTTTAAATTCCAGTTTAGCAAATGCCACTTTTAGAAAGTTGTAAAAAGAAAAATTGATGGACAGAATGCTAAACAATGTCATACATTCACCCCAGCACAGAGATCTGGGCCTAAATCCATTGTTTTTTTGCTCCCCATGCCATTCCAGTTTAGACCCAGCCACATGCAAATCAGTCTTGACCCTCTTCCCCATGGGAACAGTCCAGCCCGAACTGCCAAGCCAGGTCCTCCCTGGACTGGAAACAAGCATCCTAGGACCGGTTTCGGGGTTTCTCCCCTCATCAGCCAGGCTAGCTTGAGTCCAGTGGCATTTACTTACTTTAGCCATTTGGTGCCTTCTGTCTGTCTCTGGAATACACGTCCGGGGTGGGTGACAGTTGGCTTCCTGCATTCCCTCTAAACAGTCACACACAAAGGAAGGGTAGGTGTGCCTGAGTGGTTATTTGCATGCAGATAGCCATCTTGAGCAGGATGGGAGCAGGATTGGTGGGAGGGGCTGACACACCTCAAAGAGCTGTGTCCTTTCCCCCAAACAAAGCATTGATTACCCCCTGTAGTGAATCTGGAGCCAGGACAGGAAGGTAGAGCCTCTGTTACTTCAAAGCTTTCTTTGAAGACTCCCCCACTTCAAAAGCACCACTGGGTATTGTCATGTGGTTTGTGGCCTCATGGTCTGCATTGCTAAGTTGGCTTAGGCCTGCCTGCCATGATGCCTTTTTGCGCACGTTACTTTGTGACTTTGTTTTTCCAGCCTCTGCTTGTGCCCGGCTATATTAGAACTGTCTGCCTTTCACCTTTTCTCCTGTTCCCTGTGGGTTTCGTCTGCACAACATGTACAAGGTCGAAAAACAACGTCCCTTGTTCTTGCTGATCTGGCCAGTCCCTCACACTTAGACATAACACTAAGTACAGCTGCACTGGAGAAATTTGTGTGCTTTTAATATTGTGATCTCGCTGTTTGTGGCACTTGGAGAAAAACCTTTCCAGGGAGAAGAGCTGTGCTTGTCTGATGATGTAAACCTTGCATCTAGATATTGAGGTATGAGGGTCCGCCTGACAATGCCCAGAGGTCTTCTATTTTTATAATAAACTAGTTAATAGCACGGGGAGGGTGGTAAGGTCATTTAGCCCTATATCCACTGCTTTATGAAATGCTTTCCCCGTTTGTATTCTATGGAATTGTAACTATGCTTATTGTTTTATCCTTATGCATTATGCTGATAGTACTGGCACATGTACTGTATCTTAGAGCACGATAGTTGAAATAAACATTTTAAACTATACAGTGTCTCTTATTACGCACGTTGTGGACAAGTATGAGTGAGTTATGAAAGGGTGTTCTTGCTCCCGCGAGTCCTGAGAGAGAGAGAGAGACCGTGTTCTGGGTTGTCTAATCATTGGTAGCATCGTTGCTAATGAGACGCTAAAGCTAGTCGGATTGGGATTGTGGGTACTAAGGTGCATGGTTGGTTCACCACTATACTCCGAGGTCCTATTATCCTGTGCATAGCTCTGTGTATGTGCAGAATCCCTGCAACATGGCGCCACCAACGTAGTGGGCTGCTTATCTGCGAGACGCTTGAGTAGTGCTTGTGCTTGTCCATAACACCCTTCGCAGACGCTTCCGGAAGCGTGTGTGAGGTTGATACCTCCTATATTGACGTTTTTATAGGTTCTTTCAAGCTTGAAGTTGTTAAAAGGTGTTTAAATAAAACCCTATATTGTGCTGCCTCATATTAGGTTGTCGATCATTTCTGGTCTTAATGGCGGATATAAATATCCCGGCACATAGCCGCGCTACGCTCCGGTCTCATTTACTGACTTATGGAGTGCCCGACGCGGGTGTCTCACTTATCTTTGTGGTGCAAGCTGACCCGGCTCACCACTTTGAGGTGTTTTACTCTTGGGTCACTTTTATGGCGGTGGATGGAACGGATGATTTGTTCCATGAGTACACTCTCACTGCCCTACCCAATGCTTATCGGCCTTATCAGGCTCTTGAAGTACCACTTACGGCATGGCAACACCGTATTTGGTTTAATGGCGCCCTCCCACATCTGGTCACACCGGTTCGTTTAGGCCCCCTATCTATAGACGGGGCCACTTGGCCAGTTTTGGCCGGGTATACCCCACATCCGTGTTATTTGATGCTTGTGGTTGTGAACTGCGTGAATTACATACATCTTTGATACACGTTCACAGAGCTTTAGTACAGTATGTTACAGGCAGCGTCCAGGGAGCCCCTCCTGGAGTTGCGGCGCATCCAGCTGGACCAGGCGGTGTAACCATAAGTCCTGTCATGGTTAATTCGGTGATGGGCAAGCGCCCACAAAATAAGGACGATTTGCCTTATTGGCTTGCAGAAAAATTTGACCAGCTGGAGGCAGTTTTTCCAAATACTTCTCCTGTGGAAAAACACAGGATTTTGACGATTAGTTTGCCGAAAGACTTAGGGGCCTATTAGGATGGCGGGCGGACTTTCGTCCGCCCACCACCCTAGCGGTGCTGGGACTGGCCGCCAGTGGTGCGGCGGTCCCGCACCAGCGATTAGGATGCCACCGCCACCGTGGCGGTGGCATCCTCCATTCCCAGCATTGTGGCGGGCGGTGCACACAGCACCGCCCGCCACAATGCTGGGAATGCACTGTGTGCATCGTCATGCACAAGGTGACAGGCACCGTGCGGTGCCTGCCACCTTGTCCATGACAATGTAGGGGGGTACCCTAGGTACCCCCCATGTGCACTCCCCACCCCCCCAATACCCTGGGGGCCCGCAACGGGCCCCCAACAGCAAACTCTGCATGCCTTTTCGTGGCGGCATCGCCGCCACGGAAAGGCTGCTTCCCGAACCCAGGCTAATATGGATGGCGGTGTCTAGCAGACACCGCCACCAAATGTAGCCCCTTTTCCGCCCGGTCGACTGGTCGACCGGCGGAAAACCGGCAGATGGTCTCTCCGTCCGCCGGGGTCCCCCCCCGCAATACTAATATGGCGGGGGGAAATGGGTGGCGGGCGGAGGGAAATGTAGGGAGGATCGCCACCGCCATGCGGGCGGTGGCGATCTGCCCTACATCGTAATGACCCCCTTAATTCCCGAGTTGGCAGAATGCAACAACTGGGGTAAGGTATTCGCAGCAGTGTATGCGAAGTGTTTCGGCACTCCTTCCATGACAGTTCTCCCCTCTGTAATTAAACGCGTGCAGGATGAGCATGGCCCTGAGGCGGCTGTGGAATTGGGGATGAGACTGGTGGGAGTGTTCGATGTAGTAGCTGATTTGATCCTTGCGAACGTCAAGGGCGATGCAGTTAACTTTCAAGTAGCTAATGCTTTGGCTTTGGTCCCAGAACCGAACAGACCACGCGAATTACCGAAAATTATTGCACAAGCTTATAAAACCATTGGCCGCAATAGTCTGGGAGTTAAGCCTTTTGCTAAACGCAAACTCAATCACAGCCACAACAAAAAACTCAGTCTGAGAAAGATGAGAGGCTGTTCTTTACTAAAAAGAACTGGAGGTTGAAGAAACAGGGTAAGCAACAGAAAAAAACAGGGTCGCGTGGCAGATCCCCGGTTTCTGTATCTTGTGAACGCACTTATGATTTGCGCGACAGAGCGAGAATTAAATCTCCAGAGAGATTTCAAGTCCCTGATCCGCGTTCTCCTCGTTCTTCACAGGCACCATCGACCTCCCTGACTGGTGGAGGAGAACGCCAGGATAGAGGCAGGGGTCGTGAGGCTCCACAGGGACGAGACCAACCTCGACCACAAGTCAGAGGGAAACCCGAAGAATTTCCACGTTCTCGCCCACAGTTTCAGAAGAAGAAAGTTGCAGCTGTAACAGCGAGGTATGCCACAGACGGTGAGAACGAGACTCCTGAATTGGACGTGGGCAGTGACGCTCCTAGACAGCGCCGCGGAAGTTACCATAGTGCGGGAGGCGCTACGTCCTCATGTGGAGGTGACAGCAACTGACACATTCATTACTGTCGAGACAGCTGACACCCGAGTGGCACCCCCTGACAGACTATTTAACATTGTCCTTCAAATAGAAGGTGACATACAGCGTGTTATTAAAGGGATTTTTTGGGAGAATCTGACCTCTTACGACATTTTGTTGGCAGAGGCGGATTGGCCGCCCCCATTCATACTTGCTGCTCGTAGAGGGGAGGAGGTAATCCTTCCGAGCTTTTCTCGTCATGTCCCCAAGGACAAAGCGGAGGCTGTCGCAGCTGAGTGGGCTGGGGCCCTGGCTCCGGCGTTATACCGCAACCACGTGGGCTGGGATGAAGACTCTCCCCCCCATGATATTCCTTTGCGGTCGCTGCCACAGCCACAACCCCAATATCCCATCAAGCGGGAAGCTAAAGGTCCCGTTTCCGACATTCTGACACAGTTAGAATATCAAGGAGTAATTGAAACATGCGTATCACCAATGAATAATCCCCTTTTTGCGGTTTCTAAACCCGATGGATCGTACCGCCTAGTATTGGATTACCGACATTTGAACTCTCATTGTCGGACCTTTGCGGTACAAAATACACACAGTTCTGCGCTTGTAGACAGTCTTGTTCGTAAAAAATATCAAACGACACTTGACCTATCCAATGGATTTTACACGCACAACTTGTCCCCGGAGTGCAGCCAATGGAGCGCTTTCACTTCCGGTGGTAAACATTTCAAATTCAGGCATTTACCCATGGGCTACAAGAACAGCCCGGGTGTATTCGCCGCCCGTGTTGTCTCTCTGTTGGACAGCATAGACCCAGATGCGTGTTCGCACATCGACGATATCTATCTGACAGACGATGAATTATGGCTGCATCTTTCCCGAGTGGACCGCATTATTCTTGAATTTGCGGTCTTAGGATACAAATTTAATTTTGCCAAATCTCACATTGCTGAATTTACCGTTTTGTTTTTGGGCTATGATCTCAACAATGAAGGTAAGGGCTTAGCTCCCCATTTCGTGGAGAAATGCGCACTTTTGTGCCCTCCAACCACTCTGAAGAAGCTTCAGTCTTTACTGGGTTTTCTGAACTTCGGGCGTACTTATATTCCCGAATATGCCCATCGTATCAAGCCTCTTTATACCTTGATACAACCTAACTCTTCGAAGTCATGCTGGCTTCCCGAGCATTCCTCTATACTGCAATCTTTGCAGTCAGATCTACTTGAATCTAAATTCTTGTTGACTCGTGATAACCACACAAACCTGGTGATTAGAATCGTTTCAGGGGCAGTGGGTTTCACGTACTTAACCTTTAACGAAGGTGACACAGTACCGATTGCATACAAGTCACATCTTTACACTTCAGCAGAAATGCGCTTTTCCTCTGTGGAGAAAGTTTTGACTGCGGTGCAAATGGTGATTCTGAAGGAAAGCGCACTGGCACAGGAAAACGCATTTTGGTGGTAACCCCATATCCTGCCCTTGAGGCAGTGACGAAAGCAAGTGTCCCGAACTCTAAGGCTTTGCACCCCCGTTGGATGCAATGGGCTACATCTCTGACGTCCCCGGATGTCACTTTTATCTTTGATTCCTCTCTCTAGACACAGGAGTTATTACAGTATGAATTTGTTCATCCTCCTCCTCTGTCCTTGCTACCGCTTGAGGAGTACTAATGTATTATCTATACCGATGGTTCGGCACAACCGGCCACGGGTTCCAAGCATGCTTATTCAGCAGCATGTGCTATTGCTGCAGGTACCATGGTGAACGGTGAGTTCAAATCGACTGTAGTGCACACACAGGCACTAGGAGACAGTACTGCGCAATTGGCCGAGCTGCGCACTTTGGTGCTCGCACTTGAGTTCGCTAATCCCGACGTGACGACCCTCATTGTATGCGATTCTTAAAACTGTGTCAATCCTTCAATGACAATCTATTCTTTTGGTCGCAAACGACTATTGAGATGCAAAGGGCAGCACAATTAAGCATAAAATGCTTTGGGTTCGAGTGGCAGATCTGAAACAACGTCTGCCTCTCACACAGGTGATTCACACTCTTGGCCACCAGCGTGTGGGCGCACACGCTGTCGGTAATGGCTTGGCAGATGAATCTGCCAAGTCAGCAGTAGCCACGTGCACAGTAGCCGCAGTTACAAGATCCATGACTAAAATAGATAATGATATTTTGGCAGCTATTGCTGCAACAAAGGAAGGTGCTAATTACCCACAGGGTTTCCCTTCCAAATACTCTTATCAAGTAGGTCCGAATCAGGTTCCTTACGTAAACATTCCAGACGTTGGTGATCGGCTGATTCCCAACGCGGACCGCAGACTTTCCTTGATAATGGCCGCACACGAAGGCTTGGCTTCGGCCCATGCTGGCGTGTCTGCGACGGTTTCCATCTTGCAGCAGCGTTACTGGTGGCATGGTTTATATAAACAGACCCGTACTTATGTGCTTTCTTGTGACGTTTGTCAGCAGATTAAGCCTTCCACGGTTACATGACCACCACAAACCCCGCTCTGCATTTCTAACAGACCTTTTGGGTGTGTGTACCTGGATCACTGCGGTCCCTTCTCCTCTGACACTGCGTATAAATACATCTTAGTTGCAGTGGATTCGTGCACACGTTTCATCTGGGTTTGGCCACAACGGAGTGCTGACGCTCGAAATGTCATAAGGGATTTGCGTGTCTTTGTGGGAATTTTTGCCTGTGGCACCTTCCATTCTGACCAAGGTCCGGCGTTCGCCTCTAAGGCGTACAAGGACGCGATGGGGTCACTGGGGGTGCGGGTGAAATTTTCGTCTCCATATCGGCCTGAGGGCAATTTGATTGTTGAACAAATGAACCATGACTTAAAGCAATCCTTGACAGCTAGAGTCTTAGGTACTGGCAGGAACTGGCTGGCCCACTTGTATAGCATACAACGTGCACTTAATAATCTCCCTAGAAGACCTCTGGGTGGGCGGACCCCATACGAAATGCTCTTTGGCATCCAAATGTTTGTGCCCGACCTTGATGGTCTAGACATGGCGGCGCAATCCGCAATCTTTGACGTAGATAACCATTCTACTATGTTGCAGGACTTACAAGAAGCCCGTGACAAACTTGCAAACGAACATTTACCTTCAGCCACAGACGCTGCGCTGCAGATTCCGGTTGCCGGCTGGCTTCCGAAGGTTGGAGACCTGGTCCGAGAGAAGGTGGAGAACAAAAAGAATTTGGCCCCTCTTATCGTGCACCGGTTCCAGTCCTTGGCTTGAAGGGCACTCGTACAGTCATCTTACCACCGCTTCCTGGTCGCAAAGACAACAGATACATCTCAGTGGACAATGTCAAGCTACAACATCTGGCCGATCCTGAATAGTGTAACACCAGCGGTCTCTTGTCCAGCCATTTCTAGGACAGCTGCTTGTGGCCCTCCAGCACACACGGTCGCTGATGTTGCCATTGAGATGGTAGATTTGCCTGATCGCCTACTCGACTACCCGGATTCCCCCTGCAACGAGGAGACCGAGTATACATACCCCGCCAACGAGTCAGTGGCTCACCTACCAACAACGCCACTGAGCCCCACCAGTTATTCCTTTGATTCGGATTCCACCTCATCACTAATCCCGTCCAGATTCAGTATTTTTGTATCCTGGTTCAGAGACAATTTTTTGATTCCACCCTGGACATACATCTGGTTGGTACTATTCATGATTTTTCTGTTCATGTCCATTGGCTTTGTCACAGTTTTTTTTCTACTCATCAATGGTCACTATTTACCAGAACGCTCTGCAGTGAACTGTGTCGCTGGAACTTTGGCTCCGCATTCTTCTTCTCACATCATGAAGCGTGACCACACATTCGTGAACATTTCAGCTTTCCCAGTCACTGATGGCATCGTATGGGATGCGGTAAATTTCCAAATTCATGGACCAACCGAGATTATAAATGTACCAAATGTCCTCCGTGTTTCAATGGGTGATGTCGTTAAAAGTAATATTCATTCTGACGATTGGGATGTGCATGCCGTTGAATCATTATTTACTGATTTGAAATATTATGCTGCCTTTAATGCTGAAGATTTGTACATGAATTCTGCAAGTTATGCCGATTTATATTGTTACCAGCATTGGGGCAACCACTTACTCCATAAACCAAGTACCCTTCGGGATCCTTTTAATTACACCCAATAGGAACATTTTCCGACCCCTTTGCCAGGTAGCTCCCAGTCTCTTAGAAATAAGTTTACTTATTTTACAGACTTTAATAGATTGAACCCTGGGTCCTATTATTTTAAAGTAAACACTTCATCCACACAGAAAATCATGTTGACCCACACCAAATTGCTATATTCGGGTTCCTTTTTGAACACCTTAGCTGTGGGTGGTTATGAGCACTGGCAGGACACCATTGACTTGAAATCTATTTGGGGCACCAAATCATGGCAGGTGCAAGGCACGGAAGCCTTGCACCGTGCTTGCCTAATCCCGGCCCAAATTTTATTTTTAAATCATACTATCTATCAAACGACCTGTTGGGGTTTGACTACTTCCAAACACTTAAATGCACCATCCATTCCCGTATTGTCTTCCACTCCCAGCGAGAGCTTGCATTTCAATATTTCCCTTGACACTTTGCAAACTTTGTTTCAAAACAATTTGTTTAATCTACGTTTGTTCAGTCACCCTGGTTGGCTTGGCCCATAGCATCAAATGCCTGCCAACTGCGTTTTCATGACACGGCTCCTGGTTACAAACAGGACCGACCAGATCCAAGGTTTTCTGACTCTCGTACTGTTACAACATATTCTGTTGGTAAATTGTGTAAACAGTGGTTGCAGCACTCTTCCTTAGATTCTGTTAAACAACATTTATCCCTCCTATCAGGCAACATTGATCTGTCCAATTTTGTTCTGGGGCCTCGTGGCCCTCGACCTAAGAGATTCATTTATGAAACTTACAATGAACTCTGGAAGCTTTCGCAAATTGAAGCTGCTTCCCGTCTTCGGGAAATCGATCAAGCAAATTTAGAAAAGGTGCTTGCTGTTGTTGACAATAGTATTAATACCCTGTCTTCCCGCATTTACACATTAGAGAATATTGTTTCCTCTGTTGGTGATATTGTACAAGATGATGTTTCTGTGTTCTATCATGGTCAAAATCAATTGCGTTCAGTAATGCAGTTTGCATGGACTTTGCAAACACTTAAAATGGGTAAAGTTCCTTGGCACTTTTTGAACACCTCTGCCTTATTCTTGCCTTTTAATTTAACTGAGAAACAGCAATTCATGTCCATGAAAGATGCAACATACACTCTATTACATATCGAAAAAATAGAGCCCTTACCATTCTCTGTGGCGGAATTGGATTCTGCCGTGTGGCTAGTTCACGGGGTTATCGCCTTGCCTTTTTCTTTATTTGAATTCAGTTCATGCATGAAACATTATCCTGTGGGCCGTTTTCAGCCCTTGGGCAGTGCCTTCCTGCATGAACTTTGGTCCCTGCCTTTCATGTATAAATGCCTTAGGGATGGAAAGGAAGTTTTTCTCACAGGGGAGTCATGCGATTCTACAGTGGGTCATTCCCTTATTTGCAAAAACATTAAATTGCACGGAGTTTGTAATGTTTCGGCTCCGAATCTTGCTTGTGTTTTAAAGGGCATTCCTGCTCCTGCTATATCTCCTACTTTCACTGTGCTTGCAAATGGTAGCTATCTCCTTCTGAATAATCAGGACTGCTGTGGAATGCTGGCTGGCATCCCCTATATTGTAACTGTTTCCCACTGGGTTGTGTGCTGTAAAAATGTGCTTTTTCCTCCCCCGCACGACATCATAGATAGTTCCATTTGGCCTTCCATTCTGACTTTGAAGGCAGATTTCAATAAATTGAGCAGAATAAAGGCGCTATTATTGAACCAGGAGGTTATGCTTGCATCCGGACGGGAGACGTTCATCCTCCAGGTGGCTAGTACCCACAGTGAAATACAGGCCCTTTTGAACACAAACCTCCCACAACATTTCGGTGAGCTTATTCACCGTGTTTTCAATGCATCACGCACCGAAGGTCTTGTGCACTTTTTTAAAGTTGTGGGCTCTGGCCTTGTTACCTCCTTTCAAACTATCTTTGGTGTAATACCGGCTTTTATTCATTCCATTTTTTCCAGCGTCTTTGGCGGCTTTCCGTTGATCCTCGCCTTAGAGGCTGGTATATTGCTTTTGGCCTGTTTGCTACGCAATGGCTGCGCTTCCTGGGGGCCTCCTCGACCAAGGTCGACTCCGGATGCTCCGTGAACGCATCCTCGTCTGATTCGACGTCCTCCCATTGGCGACACTGAGTGTGTCCTATAGACTTTCTTTTCGCTTTGCGTATTTCACTTGCGTGCAACCTGTGATGTCTTGCATCCGATGTCCTTTCTCATGGTCCTTGGATTATTGCCTCTCCAATACGTCTCTGTCTGACCCGGATTTTGTCCAGTTAGTGGGTCCCTTAGAGGCCCATGAACGGGACTGTTCCGGTGATGGCTTCATGGCGCGTGTGGCTACACTTGGGATTTTGGCACAATGGGATGTCTGGGTGGCTGCTCAGACTCTCCTACGACAAAGTTATATTGAGTATCACGCAAGTTGTCCCGCAATGCTGATCCCAGCTCCCTCTTGCGAGGAACATGAATGCAGTTTTGATTTATTGAACTGGATGGCTTCTCTTTTTTCTGACGATTCCAACGATGTCCTCTTGGAAGGTGTGGCATTTTTCTGCACTTACACTCTGTTGGATTAGGGGGCCTCCGCGTTCAGCATACTGCCTCACTGGAATTTTTTTATTTTGCATTTTTTTTTTCCTCTCCCATTCATTGGGAGAATTCCATCACGGACGTTTCCGTTCTGCTCCATCTATTTTAACTCTGTCTTCGTCCTCTATCTTTGCCGATGGACTGACCAGGGGAGGGTGTCATGTGGTTTGTGGCCTCATGGTCTGCATTGCTAAGTTGGCTTAGGCCTGGCTGCCATGATGCCTTTTTGCGCACGTTACTTTGTGACTTTGTTTTTCCAGCCTCTGCTTGTGCCCGGCTATATTAGAACTGTTTGCCTTTCTGCCTTTCACTTTTTCTCCTGTTCCCTGTGGGTTTCATCTGCACAACATGTACAAGGTCGAAAAACAACGTCCCTTGTTCTTGCTGATCTGGCCAGTCCCTCGCACTTAGACATAACACTAAGTACAGCTGCACTGGAGAAATTTGTGTGCTTTTAATATTGTGATCTCGCTGTTTGTGGCACTTGGAGAAAAACCTTTCCAGGGAGAAGAGCTGTGCTTGTCTGATGATGTAAACCTTGCATCTAGATATTGAGGTATGAGGGTCCGCCTGACAATGCCCAGAGGTCTTCTATTTTTATAATAAACTAGTTAATAGCACAGGGAGGGTGGTAAGGTCATTTAGCCCTATATCCACTGCTTTATGAAATGCTTTCCCCGTTTGTATTCTATGGAATTGTAACTATGCTTATTGTTTTATCCTTATGCATTATGCTGATAGTACTGGCACGTGTACTGTATCTTAGAGCACGATAGTTGAAATAAACATTTTAAACTATACAGTGCCTCTTATTACGCACATTGTGGACAAGTTTGAGTGAGTTATGAAAGGGTGTTCTTGCTCCCGCGAGTCCTGAGAGAGAGAGAGAGACCGTGTTCTGGGTTGTCTAATCATTGGTAGCATCGTTGCTAATGAGACGCTAAAGCTAGTCGGATTGGAATTGTGGGTACTAAGGTGCATGATTGGTTCACCACTATACTCCGAGGTCCTATTATCCTGTGCATAGCTCTGTGTATGTGCAGAATCCCTGCAACAGTATAAGTACTGGTCCCCTGGCACTACCAACTCAGGACCTGTGACCACTCTGCCAGGAAGAAGAGGTGCTGTTTGCTGAACTCTTGCCTTGCTGGGTTGCCCTGCTGCCTGCTGCTCTCTCTCTCCTGGGTGTGAAAGACTGGCCCTGCATCACTTGAACCCAGAGTGACTCCAAGGGCTTGCTGGCTTGTCTGCTGTTGCCTAAGTCTTAGGGCCACAAAAGACTTAGGAGCTCATTAGGATGGCGGTGTTTGGCACATCCGCGGTGCTGGCGGAAAACGTCCTTTTCCGCACTCCAGCGGCGGTCCTCGCGTCCCCCATATTACAATGGGCAAAGATAGCCCATTTCCCATCCGCTGCGGAGTTTTGGGATCCGCCAGGAATTTCCTTCCGCAACGGTGGTGGAGGGAGCCAATAGAGAAAGACCGCCGTGAGGAATGACGTTACGACTGCCGGACAAATCACGAAGCCTCAAACAGCCCATCACAATGCAGCGGAGAAACCAGCCACTCGGAGACGGCGGAAGCACTATTGCGGAGATCGAAACTCGAATCCCGGGCACCTCCGCGCATTCCTGACCGCTATGGATCCAGCTCTTCAAGCTCTTCCGCTGCTGTACCTGATCCACTACCAGCATATAAGACGTCGCCGCGGTCAACACCGCAGGTACGTAAATAACACATCTCCGCATACAACCACAACACACAACTCCTGTGCTGAAATACGGTTCCTGTCCACATCAAACTCTCTGGTGGAGACTGGAACATATCCCCCAGTGTACTCACCCATGTCCTGCTTGCTAGAAATCCACACCTCCGCATCGGGGTCACCCATCAACATCAAAATCACTGCAATGTCCCGGTCACGTCACCGCAGCGGTGAAGACGCGGGAAAACCTGTGCACAATGTAGTAGGCAGGGCCGGCGCCAGGCATGGGCAGTCTGGGCAGCTTCCCATGGCTCCACCTTCACCCTACCCACATGGTGGGCCGCATCAGTTGGCCACAGCCCACAACACGCTTCCCACATCCATTTCTGCACATCATGTGGGCCCCTCTTGTGCCCCCCCCATGCACTATTTAGCAGCCAGGTGTGGCTCGACCTCGCACCTCACACATCAAAGGGCAAGGTAGATTGACTGGGAAGGTGGGGGTGAAGATGAACACCCTGCACAGAAGGTCAGGGGCTGGACAACCCTTCTCCTCACACCTGCCTTCCACTCATGTGAATCAAACTGAGTAAATTAAGAAATGAAGACTCACTCTGCATATTAACAACCACTGAACTGTTCACACTGCATGCCAAGTCCCTCAGACAGATCCCACACTGACACTCTGCCACCTACACATACCATAGGTCAGCAGCAATTTATGACAATAAATGGACTACCCCAAAGTGGAGTGCACAGTCCTGGAAAACCATGGAGCAAGCCACATAGCATTTGTACATGACATGCAAGAGGAGGAACATATCACACTACCCTTAGGCCATCAAATCAGACATGGGTGGCACAGTGATTGAAATTAAACCAAAGTGACATCTGTGCAATATCTCTGAGATACAGCAATGCAAGCTATGCATAGGCACAGGAATGATAGGAAGTGTCAGAAGCCATACAGTGACCAGCCCCACATCTGTGTCAACTACCTTGACAAGTGAATGCCACCAGCACAACACACTTGGCTCATTGTCACACTCCCTGACTGTCATACCTAAGTAGGACCTTCACACATACCCCTCATCTCACACCTGCAATACTCAACACCTGTGAGAAACACACATAAAGGTGCAAATAAGGTCCTGTGAGTTTCCTGACAACCAATCACACACCCTGGTGTGTATCTACAAATGTCAGACTCCCACTCAGGTATGTCTGAACCAATGCTGATCAAAAACCAATAGCCAAACACAAATCTCACAAACAACATCCAAAGAAGTCCAACAAGCTCAGCCATGTGCAGGCAAACAGTGAATAGGCAATGTGACCCTAGACAGAACAGGAATACACAACATTTTCACTCTGGACAAATGCACAGACACCATACCCCAACCTAATCAAAAATTGCATCATCAAATGCCAATCATGAACACTAACTGTGATCAATTGGACAAATCAGCTAAGACAGACATAGACACCACACCAGTTATCAAGTGAGCATGGTGTCAATGTGTACCACAAGCATGCACATGCACAATCCTGACAAGTGACAGGTCAAATATAGGAGGACATAGCATTATTGTGCACTCAAAACAAGCTCATGAACAAGACTCCACATTGCTGCATGTGACATTCACACCAGAAATACACACTACACATTCAACACACATCTGAATGTATTACAATGCACAAACTACTCTCACACAATGTCATGCAAATAGAACATCACACACACATGCACCTGTCAGTAGAAAGAGCCAACACATGCCAAACACTGCATCCATCAACCACAAAAACACAACATATGCAAAAACATTTCATCACATAGTCAGCTCAGCTGGACATCAGGGGGATGCACACCAGGCAAGTACAAGGCAACATACACTGACAGCATTGCATGCACAGTAAGCAGTGTGTGAACACCAACAAAACCAGTAGCACACATATCTGAGTGCTCCACCATAAACTTCCACACCACAAATCATCACAGCACACAGATCACATCACACTCAGGAAAGGTAGCAGTACCTCAGCAAACAGACATACAGCTTAGCCATCACCCACAGCTGCACAACTCAGGAAAACCCAGATGCAAACAACATGACGAGAGGACTGTGCTGCTCAAACATATGCACTGCACATGAGCAACCATGACTGCAACCAAGTAGAAGAAAATAACACATAACTAACTGTGAAACTGTCCTGAGTGGCACATTGGTCCTGTGCACAGATCATCCTCCCACAGTATAGTGTCACACTATGAAGTGTTGGGGAGGGTCACACACTGGCAAGGCATGGGGTGGAAGACATGAGACTGAAGTGGTGTGTACATCAGTATTGGACAAGTGAGGAGTGTACAGTGCAAAAACACATAGAGGAGTAACTCACAATGTGTAGGCATCAGAAGCACCTATAGGGGATGGTATGACTCCTCATACCACATACTATACTTGTCCCAAAAATGTGTCAAGTGACAGCAATGCATGAGAAAACTCACAAATAATGTCAGTGTGGCTGAGCAGGTCAGCACAGTGAGCACAAACTTAAACAAGACCTATGGCTGATCAACAAAACACAACACAGACTTTGCAGTGACACACTCTGCATACTCACAACTGACAGCGACAACAAGTAGGTGTCCCCCAGGACACACCGACACACTGCACAGTGCTCAACCTACAACTCCTCCATGTGTACACAATCTGAAGCACATGTCTGACAATGTAAACAAACAGGCACTCATTACCTGGATCATACATGTGTGTAGTTGGCATGTGCAGGGGCACATACACCTCAACACTACTGACAATGACAGGCCAATCACACTGTATGACTACTCAAGTGCACACATTCAAATGTACCCATGTGACTATGAAGACAGGCCTACACAAGATGACTACACATCAACACTGCTGTTCACACATCAAGAAAGATCCCACAGATATGACCGACCCTGGCCACCCCGCAAGTAATCCTGTGGATAGATTTCACCTCTGTTGTGGTATTGCATCCTAACATGACATGTGTACAATTTAGCAAACCTGACCATAGAATGATTAGGATAAGAGTAGATCATCACAAACAACCATCATTGCACCCTCAAGCATCAGAGTGAAGAAGAACAAAAGTGCCTGTCACCTCTGGCAACCTCTGAAAAAGTAAATCAAGTAATTGCCAATGTGAAAGTGGCATACAGAGCATGTGTCACATGAACCTATAACCATACATAAAACCTTTTATTTAGCAAGGGCAGTGACAAAGCAGACAACATGAGTAACAGTCTTTATTACATAATATCCAGATAGGCATCAAAAGTGCAAACCATCAAGGCCATTGGCCAGTACAAATTCCTAGTATGCACATGTGTGCATGACAAACTGCACAGGAAATGGGCATCAAAAGTACAAACCATCAAGGCCATTGGCCAGTACAAATTCCTAGTATGCACATGTGTGCATGACAAACTGCACAGGAAATGGGCATCAAAAGTACAAAACAGCAAGCCCATTGGCCAGTCCATATTCCTAGTCCGCACATGTGTGCATGAGAAACTGCACAGGAAATGGGCAACAAAAGTAACAAACAGCAAGGCCATTGGCCAGTCCATATTTCTAGTCAGCACATGTGTGCTTGAGAAACTGCACAGGAAATGGGCAACAAAAGAAACAAACAGCAAGGCCATTGGCCAGTCCATATTTCTAGTCCACACATGAGTGCATGAGAAACTGCACAGGAAATGGGCATCAAAAGTAACAAACAGCAAGGCCATTGGCCAGTCCATATTTCTAGTCAGCACATGTGTGCATGAGAACTTGCACATCAAATGGGTAACACCGTCCACTGCCATGGGAATCACCACAGCTCAGGAGCTACATATGGGCAGTCCAGGCACTGCTGTTGGAGAAATGGTGTGGGGAGGAGGACTTGGCTTAAATATTTGGCTTTAAGTTGAACTAGGAGAGGGCTGATTGTCGGGCCAGTTGGAGGACTGGACCTGGGAGAGAGAGAACCGGCTGAGGTAGAGGCATCCATGGCTGAGGGAGCCTGAGGGCTGCTTGGACCGGGTGGAGTGGTGGTACGGGGAGGTGGAGACATGCTGCGTGGAGGCACAGTGGTTGAGAGTGAATGTTGAGGGCTGGGTCTCAACTGTTTGGGGATTCGATAGCCCACAAGTGTCTTGGCCGGAGTGGGAAGTGAGGTGGGCACAACAGCCTCACTCTCCACCAAAGGTGTATCAGGTGCAGGTGGCTCTCCCCGTGAGGATTTGCTGGACCTGGTGGTACGCTTGGGGTGGCCTTGCCTCTTCCCCTGCATCCCCTGTTGTCGAGGTAAACCCCCCACTTTGCTCTCTTGTCCCTGCTTCACAGGTGTGTGGGTGGGAGTTGACGTTGTGGGTGAATCTGCCTTTAAAATGTGTTTGGGCTTAGTCGTTGCAGGCACCAGGTTCACAGCAGACAGGGCAAGTATTTGTGGGTCTTTGGGTGCAGGTGTGGGGATGGGAGTGCCCTTGTATGGTGGTGAGTTTGATGAATGTGATGTTGATGCCTGCTTCTTGGCCTGCTGCCCCTGAGTGTCACGTGATGGGCTTTTGGCTTTGCGCTCATGTGTGCCTGTTTTGTGTTGTGATGATGGTGTCTGTGGTCTGGTACGCTTTGAGTGCTGCTGTTGTGTGCTGCATGTGGTGGACTTGGTGCCTGAGGGCTCTGGCGTGTGGGCACTCTCGTCAGGTGGTGCCACTGGCAGGGTGGTTGCTGAAGGGACAGGAGCTGGACTGGGAGCCTGTGACTGCTGAATGGCTGCCGTCACTGTGGAGGACAAAGACTGGACAGTTCGTTGTAGGCCACCCACGTCAGAATGAATGCCCTCCATGAAGGCAACTACCTGTGCCAACTTCTTGTCATGATCCTGGAAAGCATTCAGGAGAGCAGTCTGACCCACACACAGCTGGTGCAAAAGGTCTACCGCCTCCACACTGAGGGCAGCAGGGGAGACAGGGGCAGGGGCAGCGATGCCTGTGGGGAAGGAGACTCTACCCTTCCTAGGGCTGCATGCACGGACAGCACTTGTGGGAGCATCCGGGAGGGTGGGCACTGGACGATGTGTGGCGGAAGAAGAGGCAGATCTGGAACTTCCTGTGCCCGCCAACATCGAGGAGTCACCGCTGGAATCTGAAGATGTGGAGGTTGGGGTTTCCGGGCATGAATCATCCAGGGCACTCCTGTCCCCCTCCGAGGCGCTGGTCACATCAGTGTCAGTGAACTCATGTGTAGCAGTCGTGCCAGAAGCTTCCCCACTGATGTCTGTCCCCCGTTCTTCCCTGCCCTCTGTAGATGCTGCAAGAGACAGAGACATAGGTTCAGTATAGTGCCATACTCACAAACATCATATGCAAGCAAAGCACAAAACTTTAAAATGATGCTCCCATGTTGGACTCCTCCATGTACATTCAGCATGTGCTACATTTATGCAATCATCAGAAGATGCATGGAAACATGTACAGTTGATAGTAATGCTCCATGTGGTGTTGACAGCCAAATAGCTGGCCCTGTGCCTCCCTGTAACCACACATACTATTCTCTGTAAGCATACCTACGTGCCTGTAGGTGAGATAGCTATACATCAAAACATGTTGTCTCTGTCACATATGGAGTCTCTTTAAGGGAACACCACAGATACTAACTCCAAAATGTCCTTTTACAATGGCTACAAGCTCCTGATATCCACCATGTTGTGCTTCGAAGCACAACTACAGTTGTACATTGGTGTCAGCTGTGTAGATGTCACAAATTATCTGTTGTGCACAGCACACATCTATGAATGCACACTAACATGATGCTCACTGCTGTTCACTGCCGGGTGATGTCTATGACACTCATACTGCAGCATATGTCACAAGGCCACATCTCATCTGTCAATGTCATGGGTCATGGTTTTAAACACATGAGAAACCACATGTTGTACAAATGCAGAACAGCTGCACTCAACACTGAGGCCACTTAGAAGCCATTGCATCACACTAGAGACATCACAGAGCTTCCCACTGGCTCACGGTTGGGATTCATGCAGCCACTCATACCCAAAGTCACACTTAGCTGAATACTCACCCCCAACTTGCTGCTGATGGGCCCTCAAGCGTCAATCCAGCTCTGGCTGTGTCACTGTCAAGATGCGGGCCATTAGTGATGTCATGCTCCTGCGCGCCAACCTGCCACTCCGAGGGAGCACCCCCAGCTTCATCTCTGCCACGTTTTTGCTCAGCCGGCAGATGTCATCCCACCTCTTGTGACAGTGTGTGTGCCGTCGGTTGGAGATACCCAGAGCCCGCACGTTGCGTGCAATGGCCCTCCATATCGCCTTACGCTGGTGGACCTTAAGCTGCAGGCATGGGAGACAAGAAGAGGAAGTTTCAGTGACACTGTTTTATGTACCACTGTGTGTCAGTACAGGAGCATGAAAATACATAGCACACTAATACATAAATGTTGAGCAGAGGCCATACAGCATGACACGTAGTACACTTGCATCGGATACTCCCATAGAAATGTATACATGTATGATGATGGACACAGTACATGGCCATCTCATACACATGCAGAGTGCCAGCACAGCAACCAATGTGAAAATGTCCCTCATCTGTGATGCAGTATGTGAGTGAGCATGACATACAATACATTGGAAATGATGTGTCGGGGCTGACTCACTGTGTCCAACACTACACACCCCTCAATGTCCTTGGCCAGTGAATGGCTACATGTGTCATGGTGGTCACATTTAGGGCCATGATCTTACATTCTCACACTTTTCTCACAAGGTGTAGTCCTGTCTTGTGCAATCCTCAGGCCTAAGATAGCTCATTGAGAAATAGCGTGGTGGACAACACATATGTTTCACTCATTCCTTTTAGTGATGGGTCCTTGTAACATTGGGCAGTTTCTGTGCAGGCTAGAGGGACTCACACTGAGGTTAAACGTGGGCCATCAGAGAAATCACATGCATGTACAATATGAGAGGGTAAACAGTGCCTACACATGCGAGACTGAACACATAATGAAATCAATAGAAGGATGGCATCTCCAAATTACATTTATCTGATGTGTCATAGGTGAATTACCACCAAGAGTATAACACTCGGGCATTGTACTCTTGTGCATAATGCACACATCACCATAGGGGCAATTAGAACTGTACACACATCATTCAGTACCCTCTGGACAAAATACATTTGTAATGTCACAAATGAGCATGTGAAGACTTAATGGACTATGACATCACATAGCACAGGCAATGTTTGTTCAGACTTTGACTGACTCAAAACAGCAGTGTAACTGTATGGCTGCAAAAACACTGCACGTCACTCCCATCCTTCAATGCAGTCATGGACCTGTGGAAATAAGGTTACACACCCCATTGACATGAAGTCAGCATGCTAGGCAGTGTATCACACATTTACATTAACCAGTCTCAGACCAACGTTTGTTGTTTTTTGCTGAAGAAGGGATGTAGAAGTGTCCATGTTGCCATCCTCCCCACAAACTCAAATGCAATTCTTAATAGGCCATGTATGGAGCATGCTATAGGAAAAATATGGATGCATGCACATTGACTTGCACTCACAGGCACATACTACTTCAGAGCAACATCATGCGAGCATTCTGAGCACTCTCAAACTTTTATTCTGAAACACTTACCAGTACATCTGACGCACCATACAGCCTCCCATACTGTGCAAGGACCTCGTCTCTCTACCGCAATCCTGCATCTTTCAATTGTGGCCAATGACCGGGCCCGAGGTAGCGGAGCACGCCTACCGCGGGTTTCAAAATTGTATTTTACTACCGCGATCGCGGTTCCCATTGCCTGCAATAGCATGGGCATTGGTGGTGGCACACCGCGGGGTCCATGCAGTCTCTACTGCAATCCTGCATCTTTCAATTGTAACCAATGACCGGGCCCGCGGTAGCGGAGCACGCCTACGGCGGGTTTCAAAATTGTATTTCACTACTGCGATCACGGTTCCCATTGGCTGCAATGGCATGGGCATTGGCGGCGGCACACCGCGGGGTCCAGGCAGTCGCTACCGCAATCCTGCATCTTTCAATTGTGGCCAATGACTGTGATCGCGGTGGCGGAGCACACATACCGCACCCATGGACACATTATACTCTAGCAATGGCAATAGCCAATTTTCATCATTGAACACTATACCTTCACAATGTATTACAGCACCTGTTTGAAGAATTGAATGCTAGTGTGACATTCAACTCACTGATGCCTACACATGCTATGTCAGTGCACATGATTTCATGCATTGGCATGTACTTACCCACATGTCATCTATGATATTTGTGTGCATGTACACAGATTTAGTGTGTAATGGAGTCTCATATTTGTGAATATGTCAATGTGTGAGATGGCTAATCAACCCACAGTAATGATGGACTGACCACATAATGTGCCTATTTCACTGTGCACATTGCTGTATTGATTTTGATAGTTGATCAGCTTACACACACTGTGCTCATTGTGTAGAAAAGTTGTGCTCTGTGCAAGTTAAGCAAGAAGGTGTGGCAGGTACAGCAGCTACGTAGAAGTCAGCAGTGTTGCTGTTTCCAACATGTGCTGTGTCAACTACTCCCAGGGCTGGGGACACAAGATGTAGGAGTGTACCATTTACCATTCACCTAGTCAGATTCCGTTTTGGAGGTAGTCAGTATGTACATACTGACCACATGTACGACTACATGAGATCAAGGTGTCTCTGCATGTGACTTGTGCATTAAGCTGTTGTTACAGTCCAGTCATTGTTGGCGCTGCGTCAGTCAAGATGTAAGATGTTTGACACATCTCATAGGGGAATTAAATTGACATGTGTCCCCTTTCATATTATGTAGGAGACGACCAAATGTGCATCGTCCGTTCCCAGTGCTGGCGAACATGGAGGATGAGGATATCATAAGGAAATTCCGTCTGGATCGCCTTACCCTTCAAGACCTATGTGGTCAGTTGGAGCCCCATCTGAGGCCTCACAGAACCTATCCGACTGCTTTGACACCAACAGTTAAGGTGATGGCGGCCCTGTATTTCTTTGCAACTAGTTCATTTCAGTACACGGTGGCCATCGCCGGTGGGATGTCTCAAGCTATGTTCAGCATGGTGCTACGTGATGTTCTGTCCGCAATGATGACGTACAAGGACCGCTACATCCACTTCCCAAGGAGACATGAATTGGCAGGTGTGAAGGGTGATTTTTATGATCTTGGACACATATATAATGGTGTTGGCACCATTGACTGCACACATGTTGGCCTAGTTCCACCACGGGCACGTGAGCACATAGACCGGAACAGGAAACATTTTCATTCCATTAATGTGCAAGTGGTATGCCAAGCGGATATGATTATCTCCCATGTCTGTGCGGAATTCCCCGGTTCTGCACATGACTCCTACATACTGCTTAACAGCATCATCCCACAATTGATGACAAATCTGCATCCGGAGCGTGCGTGGCTTGTTGGTGAGTATGCAGAGTCAGGAAAAGTGTGCTGTATGTGTGACATGCTGTTCTCAGCTACTGTTTATATTAGTAAATTGCTCTCTGTATCTCACACCTAGGTGACTCTGCGTATCCCAACCGGCCTTGGTTGCTGAGCCCACTGAGGAATCCAAGGACCCCGGGTGAAGTCCGCTACAATGATGCACATGGGAGGACACGTCGTGAGGTGGAGCGTACTTTTGGGCTTCTGAAGTCTAGATTCCGATGTCTGGACAAGAGCGGAGGTGCACTACTCTACTCTCCCCAAAAGGTGTGTCAGATCATAGTTGCATGCTGCATGCTCCACAACCTGGCCTTTTTGCAAAGAGATTCCCCTGCTCCTGGACGATGATGAGCAGCAGATGCCCCCCCCTGCAAACCCACACATGCCCAGTGACGAAGATAGTGGAGAAGAGGAAGGTGTTGACCTGCGTCTACAGCTCTTCGACAACTACTTCCCTTCAGTGTAAGTGACATTGTACAACAGTGACATTGTCTGTTGTCTTTGATGGTAGTGGCAAGGCATAGATGATCTTTTTCACTGCTGGCTGTTGTTGGCTCTGTGCTAATGGCTGATGTGTGTGGCACAGGGTATTTTTATCCAGGTACCTCATGTCTATGTTGATGTTGTTGCTCATTGTTATGTGTGCTGGTTTTTGTACGTTGATGACTAGTGGTGTGTTTTAGCTGTAATGGCATCACCAGACAAGTAAATGTCATTCTCTTGTGTCTTTCTAGGTTCCTTCACCCTTTCAATGCCTCGTCACAATCAGAGCTTGTGAAACATTGGAATCTGAGTTTACATTGTACATTCTGTGATAAACATGGAGCTGACACAAAGACATAGGTGTATAAAGAGTGTTTATTTACAATAAGCATTTGTGACAGAGAAGTGATTATTTACAAAATTGTGCAAAGTGAATTTATGAGTTGTCAGTGATGGTAAATGAGACAAATAGAGTAGTCATCACATTGATGTAGTCACACAGTCCAACAGACTCCTGCCATCAACATGGCAATGTGGGGAAGGATAGCTAACAAAGTCAATGTCAAGGGGAACACAGGTGCCATCATGGCTGGCTCAGCGACTTGCGTTTGGATGGTGCATTGCCACATGATCCTCCCCTGGTGTTTCTCGGACGGCCCCTTGTGCGTTTGTCAGGGGGGGCCTCTGCTGCAGGCTCAGCGGTGTCTGAGGAGTCATTTTGTTGCAGTTCACCCCTCTCTGTGGCCCCAGCTGAGGTGGTGGGAGTATCAGCAGGCGTGCCACTGGAGGGGGGTTGAGCCGTCATTTGGGCTGCATGTCTGTCCCTCAGAACACCCACAAGCTGGCCCATGATATCCACTAGTTGGCCCATATGTGTGTCCATGGACCTCAGCAGCAGGCGGACCTCATGCACTACTTCCACAACCTGGCCCATCTGTCCCTGGTTCTGTTCATATGCCCCAAGGACTCTTGTGATGGTGGCCAGGGCTTCGGTCTCAGTGTCCTCCTGCTTTTGTCCCCCAGTTGCCCTCCCACCTGCCCTGCTGACACGGACCTGTGGCGTTGGCATTCGATGCACCCGCACACTCTCCCTGGCATCCTCTGATTGTTTTGTGGTGTTGGTAACCACTGAGGCAGGGAGAGTGTTGCAGGCAGCTGTGGTGATGGTGGTGGTGAAGGCCGCACAGGTCATCATAGCAGGGGTCAGCGCTGTTGTTGTTGCTGTGGTGGGGGTGAGGACAATGAGGGCCTGAGACGTGGTGTGCCCTGGCAGTCCGGATGGGCCAGGTTGTTGCTCCTCATCCGAGAAACGTAGGGAGTCTGCATCTGAGATTTCATGTTCCGGGGGGGGGGAGACAGGCTCTGCAGGTTGGTGGTGTTTTCTGCTGCAGTTGCTTGTGGATCTCCTGTTGAACAGAGGTTAAATGGTCATTGAAGTGCACTCCACAAGCTTGGTGTTAGACTTTTGGATGTTACATTTGATACACCAAGCACTTTACATTGCAATCACTTGGTATGGCTGCAAGATACTGAGCATCATGACATGATGTTGAGGTACATACATTACTTGTCCATGGTGTGACATGTAAATTGAAACCATGTGCCACGTACAGATTCTGTGATTACAAGGACATGTCATCATCTGACAACTTACGGCACATCAACTTTATGTAATGCGTCTTTTTGTTTGCTCTTCATGGAATCAATTTCAGCTAAGCAAGAACTAGCCATTGTAATGTTATACATACCTTTTTCATATCATGTACTTTACTTTGTTTGTCAGATTGACCATGCATGTTTTGTGTTCATATAGGCCTTCATGCTCTGACACCATGGCGCTTACACATTGCATTCTGTGCTGTGCATGATTGTGCCATGAATTACTTTCACAAGTGACTTGGTGAGTCAAAGTTTAATTTCTGTGACAGTTACGTGCGCTTAGCTGTCTGCACACTGGATGTGTCTTTTGGATCTATGCCAAGTTGGCTGACATGTGAGTGCCGGTGTGGTGATATGGCTCCATGCATTTTGAGAAGGATGGCAGGGTGCATGCACTGACTACCTACCTGTTCGGTGACACAGTGGACGGAAATGGCTGCCACATGGTTGTGGGTGGGGGGAGTGCTCCATCCTGCTCAGCTGTGGGACAAGGGGGCCTGGTGGGAGTTGTAGTGATGGCTTCCTAACCACAAACATCCCTCCCTGTTAAGATGGCTACCTACCTGTAAGTTTGATGAGTGCAATGAAATGGCTACCACATGGTTGTGGGTGGGGGGAGTGCTCCATCCTGCTCATCTATGGGACAAGGGGGGCTGGGGGAGTTGTAGTGATGGCTTCCTTCCCACACACACCCCTCCCTGTTCAGAAGGCTACCTAGCTGTGAAGTGGATCAGAGGAAGGGAATAGGTTACACATGGCTCTTGAATGGGGGGAGTGTTCCATCCTGCTCAGGGGTGAGACAGGAGGGCATGAGAAGGCTACCCACCTGTTAGTATGAGGAGTGCAATGAAATGGCTGCCACATGGTTATGAATGGGAGGAGTGTACCATCCTGCTCAGCTGTGGGACAAGGGGGCCTGGTGGGAGTTGTAGTGCTGGCTGCCTGTACACATGCCCCCATGGAAATATTGCTGGCTACCTTTGGGGTGATTCAGAGGAAGGAAATGTTAGATCCGTGAGACATGTGTTGGGAAGAGTGTGTTGTATGTAAGTGCATTTGTGTTTAGGAAGTGTAGCTTTCTAGTTGTGCAAGACAGTACATAGCAGTGTAATGGGAGACATTTGTTGGTACTTACCAGCCTCCACCATATTACAATGGGCAAAGATAGCCCATTTCCCATCCGCTGCAGAGTTTTGGGATCCGCCAGGAATTTCCTTCCGCAACGGTGGTGGAGGGAGCCAATAGAGAAAGACCGCCGTGAGGAATGACGTTACGACTGCCGGACAAATGACGAAGCCTCAAACAGCCCATCACAATGCAGCGGAGAAACCAGCCACTCGGAGACGGCGGAAGCACTACTGCGGAGATCGAAACTCGAATCCCGGGCTCCTCCGCGCATTCCTGACCGCTATGGATCCAGCTCTTCAAGCCCTTCCGCTGCTGTACCTGATCCACTACCAGCATATAAGACGTCGCCGCGGTCAACACCGCAGGTACGTAAATAACACATCTCCGCATACAACCGCAACACACAACTCCTGTGCTGAAATACGGTTCCTGTCCACATCAGACTCTCTGGTGGAGACTGGAACATATCCCCCAGTGTACTCACCCATGTCCTGCTTGCTAGAAATCCACACCTCCGCATCGGGGTCACCCATCAACATCGAAATCACTGCAATGTCCCGGTCACGTCACCGCAGCGGTGAAGACGTGGGAAAACCTGCGCACAATGTAGTAGGCAGGGCAGGCGCCAGGCATGGGCAGTCTGGGCAGCTTCCCATGGCTCCACCTTCACCCTACCCACATGGTGGGCCGCATCAGTTGGCCACAGCCCACAACACGCTTCCCACATCCATTTCTGCACATCATGTGGGCCCCTCTTGTGCCCCCCCAATGCACTATTTAGCAGCCAGGTGTGGCTCGACCTCGCACCTCACACATCAAAGGGCAAGGTAGATTGACTGGGAAGGTGGGGGTGAAGATGAACACCCTGCACAGAAGGTCAGGGGCTGGACAACCCTTCTCCTCACACCTGCCTTCCACTCATGTGAATCAAACTGAGTAAATTAAGAAATGAAGACTCACTCTGCACTGAACTGTTCACACTGCATGCCAAGTCCCTCAGACAGATCCCACACTGACACTCTGCCACCTACACATACCATAGGTCAGCTGCAATTTATGACAATAAATGGAACCCCAAAGTGGAGTGCACAGTCCTGGAAAACCATGGAGCAAGCCACATAGCATTTGTACATGACATGCAAGAGGAGGAACATATCACACTACCCTTAGGCCATCAAATCAGACATGGGTGGCACAGTGATTGAAATTAAACCAAAGTGACATCTGTGCAATATCTCTGAGATACAGCAATGCAAGCTATGCATAGGCACAGGAATGATAGGAAGTGTCAGAAGCCATACAGTGACCAGCCCCACATCTGTGTCAACTACCTTGACAAGTGTATGCCACCAGCACAACACACATGGCTCATTGTCACACTCCCTGACTGTCAAACCCAAGTAGGACCTTCACACATACCCCTCATCTACCCATCTCACACCTGCAATACTCAACACCTGTGAGAAACACACATAAAGGTGCAAATAAGGTCCTGTGAGTTTCCTGACAACCAATCACACACCCTGGTGTGTATCTACAAATGTCAGACTCCCACTCAGGTATGTCTGAACCAATGCTGATCAAAAACCAATAGCCAAAAACAAATCTCACAAACAACATCCAAAGAAGTCCAACAAGCTCAGCCATGTGCAGGCAAACAGTGGATAGGCAATGTGACCCTAGACAGAACAGGAATACACAACATTTTCACTCTGGACAAATGCACAGACACCATACCCCAACCTAATCAAAAATTGAATCATCAAATGCCAATCATGAACACTAACTGTGATCAATGGGACAAATCAGCTAAGACAGACATAGACACCACACCAGTTATCAAGTGAGCATGGTGTCAATGTGTACCACAAGCATGCACATGCACAATCCTGACAAGTGACAGGTCAAATATAGGAGGACATAGCACTATTGTGCACTCAAAACAAGCTCATGAACAAGACTCCACATTGCTGCATGTGACATTCACACAAGAAATGCACACTACACATTCAACACACATCTGAATGTATTACAATGCACAAACTATTCTCACACAATGTCATGCAAATAGAACATCACACACACATGCACCTGTCAGTAGAAAGAGCCAACACATGCCAAACACTGCATCCATCAACCACAAAAACACAACATATGCAAAAAACATTTCATCACATAGTCAACTCAGCTGGACAACAGGGGGATGCACACCAGGCAAGTACAAGGCAACATACACTGACAGCATTGCATGCACAGTAAGCAGTGTGTGAACACCAACAAAACCAGTAGCACACATATCTGAGTGCTCCACCATGAACTTCCACACCACAAATCATCACAGCACACAGATCACATCACACTCAGGAAAGGTAGCAGTACCTCAGCAAACAGACATACAGCTTAGCCATCACCCACAGCTGCACAACTCAGGAAAACCCAGATGCAAACAACATGACTAGAGGACTGTGCTGCTCAAACATATGCACTGCACATGAGCAACCATGACTGCAACCAAGTAGAAGAAAATAACACATAACTAACTGTGAAACTGTATTGAGTGGCACATTGGTCCTGTACACAGATCATCCTCCCACAGTATAGTGTCACACTATGAAGTGTTGGGGAGGGTCACACACTGGCAAGGCATGGGGTGGAAGACATGAGACTGAAGTGGTGTGTACATTAGTATTGGACAAGTGAGGAATGTACAGTGCAAAAACACTTAGAGGAGTAACTCACAATGTGTAGGCATCAGAAGCACCTATAGGGGATGGTATGACTCCTCATACCACATACTATACTTGTCCCAAAAATGTGTCAAGTGACAGCAATGCATGAGAAAACTCACAAATAATGTCAGTGTGGCTGAGCAGGTCAGCACAGTGAGCACAAACTTAAACAAGACCTATGGCTGATCAACAAAACACAACACAGACTTTGCAGTGACACACTCTGCATACTCACAACTGACAGCGACAACAAGTAGGTGTCCCCCAGGAGTGCAAGGACACCAACACACTGCACAGTGCTCAACCTACAACACCTCCATGTGTACACAATCTGAAGCACATGTCTGACAATGTAAACAAACAGGCACTCATTACCTGGATCATACATGTGTGTAGTTGGCATGTGCAGGGGCACATACACCTCAACACTACTGACAATGACAGGCCAATCACACTGTATGACTACTCAAGTGCACACATTCAAATGTACCCATGTGACTATGAAGACAGGCCTACACAAGATGACTACACATCAACACTGCTGTTCACACATCAAGAAAGATCCCACAGATATGACCGACCCTGGCCACCCCGCAAGTAATCCTGTGGATAGATTTCACCTCTGTTGTGGTATTGCATCCTAACATGACATGTGTACAATTTAGCAAACCTGACCATAGAATGATTAGGATAAGAGTAGATCATCACAAACAACCATCATTGCACCCTCAAGCCTCAGAGTGAAGAAGAACAAAAGTGCCTGTCACCTCTGGCAACCTCTGAAAAAGTAAATCAAGTAATTGCCAATGTGAAAGTGGCATACAGAGCATGTGTCACATGAACCTATAACCATACATAAAACCTTTTATTTAGCAAGGGCAGTGACAAAGCAGACAACATGAGTAACAGTCTTTATTACATAATATCCAGATAGGCATCAAAAGTGCAAACCATCAAGGCCATTGGCCAGAACAAATTCCTAGTATGCACATGTGTGCATGACAAACTGCACAGGAAATGGGCATCAAAAGTACAAACCATCAAGGCCATTGGCCAGTACAAATTCCTAGTATGCACATGTGTGCATGACAAACTGCACAGGAAATGGTCATCAAAAGTACAAAACAGCAAGGCCCTTGGCCAGTACAAATTCCTAGTATGCACATGTGTGCATGACAAACTGCACAGGAAATGGGCATCAAAAGTAACAAACAGCAAGGCCATTGGCCAGTCCATATTCCTAGTCCGCACATGTGTGCATGAGAAACTGCACAGGAAATTGGCAACAAAAGTAACAAACAGCAAGCCCATTGGCCAGTCCATATTCCTAGTCCGCACATGTGTGCATGAGAAACTGCACAGGAAATGGGCAACAAAAGTAACAAACATCAAGACCATTGGCCAGTCCATATTTCTAGTCCGCACATGTGTGCATGAGAAACTGCACAGGAAATAGGCAACAAAAGTAACAAACAGCAAGGCCATTGGCCAGTCCATATTTCTACTCCGCACATGTGTGCATGAGAAACTGCACAGGAAATGGGCATCAAAAGTAACAAACAGCAAGGCCATTGGCCAGTCCATATTTCTAGTCTGCACATGTGTGCATGAGAAACTGCAAAGCAAATGGGCAACAAAAGTAACAAACAGCAAGGCCATTGGCCAGTCCATATTTCTAGTCCGCACATGTGTGCATGAGAAACTACACAGGAAATGGGCATCAAAAGTAACAAACAGCAAGGCCATTGGCCAGTCCATATTTCTAGTCCGCACATGTGTGCATGAGAACTTGCACATCAAATGGGTAACACCGTCCACTGCCATGGGAATCACCACAGCTCAGGGGCTACATATGGGCAGTCCAGGCACTGCTGTTGGAGAAATGGTGTGGGGAGGAGGACTTGGCTTAAATATTTGGCTTTAAGTTGAACTAGGAGAGGGCTGATTGTTGGGCCAGTTGGAGGACTGGACCTGGGAGAGAGAGAACCGGCTGAGGTAGAGGCATCCATGGCTGAGGGAGCCTGAGGGCTGCTTGGACCGGGTGGAGTGGTGGCACGGGGAGGTGGAGACATGCTGTGTGGAGGCACAGTGGTTGAGAGTGAATGTTGAGGGCTGGGTCTCAACTGTTTGGGGATTCGATAGCCCACAAGTGTCTTGGCCGGAGTGGGAAGTGAGGTGGGCACAACAGCCTCACTCTCCACCAAAGGTGTATCAGGTGCAGGTGGCTCTCCCCGTGAGGATTTGCTGGACCTGGTGGTACGCTTGGGGTGGCCTTGCCTCTTCCCCTGCATCCCCTGTTGTCGAGGTAAACCCCCCACTTTGCTCTCTTTTCCCTGCTTCACAGGTGTGTGGGTGGGAGTTGACGTTGTGGGTGAATCTGCCTTTAAAATGTGTTTGGGCTTAGTCGTTGCAGGCACCAGGTTCACAGCAGACAGGGCAAGTATTTGTGGGTCTTTGGGTGCAGGTGTGGGGATGGGAGTGCCCTTGTATGGTGGTGAGTTTGATGAATGTGATGTTGATGCCTGCTTCTAAGCCTGCTGTCCCTGAGTGTCACGTGATGGGCTTTTGGCTTTGCGCTCATGTGTGCCTGTTTTGTGTTGTGATGATGGTGTCTGTGGTCTGGTACGCTTTGAGTGCTGCTGTTGTGTGCTGCATGTGGTGGACTTGGTGCCTGAGGGCTCTGGTGTGTGGGCACTCTCGTCAGGTGGTGCCACTGGCAGGGTGGTTGCTGAAAGGACAGGAGCTGGACTGGGAGCCTGTGACTGCTGAATGGCTGCCGTCACTGTGGAGGACAAAGACTGGACAGTTCATTGTAGGCCACCCACGTCAGAATGAATGCCCTCCATGAAGGCAACTACCTGTGTCAACTTCTTGTCATGATCCTGGAAAGCATTCAGGAGAGCAGTCTGACCCACACACAGCTGGTGCAAAAGGTCTACCGCCTCCACACTGAGGGCAGCAGGGGAGACAGGGGCAGGGGCAGCGATGCCTGGGGGGAAGGATACTCTACCCTTCCTAGGGCTGCATGCACGGACAGCACTTGTGGGAGCATCCGGGAGGGTGGGCACTGGACGATGTGTGGAGGAGAAGAGGCAGATCTGGAACTTCCTGTGCCCGCCAACATCGAGGAGTCTGAAGATGTGGAGATTGGGGTTTCCGGGCATGAATCATCCAGGGCACTCCTGTCCCCCTCCGAGGCGCTGGTCACATCAGTGTCAGTGAACTCATGTGTAGCAGTCGTGCCAGAAGCTTCCCCACTGATGTCTGTCCCCGTCCTTCCCTGCCCTCTGTAGATGCTGCAAGAGACAGAGACATAGGTTCAGTATAGTGCCATACTCACAAACATCATATGCAAGCAAAGCACAAAACTTTAAAATGATGCTCCCATGTTGGACTCCTCCATGTACATTCAGCATGTGCTACATTTATGCAATCATCAGAAGATGCATGGAAACATGTACAGTTGATAGTAATGCTCCATGTGGTGTTGACACAGCCAAATAGCTGGCCCTGTGCCTCCCTGTAACCACACATACTATTCTCTGTAAGCATACCTACGTGCCTGTAGGTGAGATAGCTATACATCAAAACATGTTGTCTCTGTCACATATGGAGTCTCTTTAAGGGAACACCACAGATACTAACTCCAAAATGTCCTTTTACAATGGCTACAAGCTCCTGATATCCACCATGTTGTGCTTCGAAGCACAACTACAGTTGTACATTGGTGTCAGCTGTGTAGATGTCACAAATTATCTGTTGTGCACAGCACACATCTATGAATGCACACTAACATGATGCTCACTGCTGTTCACTGCCGGGTGATGTCTATGACACTCATACTGCAGCATATGTCACAAGGCCACATCTCATCTGTCAATGACATGGGTCATGGTTTTAAACACATGAGAAACCACATGTTGTACAAATGCAGAACAGCTGCACTCAACACTGAGGCCACTTAGAAGCCATTGCATCACACTAGAGACATCACAGAGCTTCCCACTGGCTCACGGTTGGGATTCATGCAGCCACTCATACCCAAAGTCACACTTAGCTGAATACTCACCCCCAACTTGCTGCTGATGGGCCCTCAAGCGTCAATCCAGCTCTGGCTGTGTCACTGCCAAGATGCGGGCCATTATTGATGTCATGCTCCTGCGCGCCAACCTGCCACTCCGAGGGAGCACCCCCAGCTTCATCTCTGCCACGTTTTTGCTCAGCCGGCAGATGTCATCCCACCTCTTGTGACAGTGTGTGTGCCGTCAGTTGGAGATACCCAGAGCCCGCACTTTGCGTGCAATGGCCCTCCATATCGCCTTACGCTGGTGGACCTTAAGCTGCAGGCATGGGAGACAAGAAGAGGAAGTTTCAGTGACACTGTTTTATGTACCACTGTGTGTCAGTACAGGAGCATGAAAATACATAGCACACTAATACATAAATGTTGAGCAGAGGCCATACAGCATGACACGTAGTACACTTGCATCGGATAATCCCATAGAAATGTATACATGTATGATGATGGACACAGTACATGGCCATCTCATACACATGCAGAGTGCCAGCACAGCAACCAATGTGAAAATGTCCCTCATCTGTGATGCAGTATGTGAGTGAGCATGACATACAATACATTGGAAATGATGTGTCGGGGCTGACTCACTGTGTCCAACACTACACACCCCTCAATGTCCTTGACCAGTGAATGGCTACATGTGTCATGGTGGTCACATTTAGGGCCATGATCTTACATTCTCACACTCTTCTCACAAGGTGTAGTCCTGTCTTGTGCAATCCTCAGGCCTAAGATAGCTCATTGAGAAATAGGGTGGTGGACAACACATATGTTTCACTCATTCCATTTAGTGATGGGTCCTTGTAACATTGGGCAGTTTCTGTGCAGGCCAGAGGGACTCACACTGAGGTTAAACGTGGGCCATCAGAGAAATCACATGCATGTACAATATGAGAGGGTAAACAGTGCCTACACATGCGAGACTGAACACATAATGAAATCAATTGAAGGATGGCATCTCCAAATTACATTTATTTGATGTGTCATAGGTGAATTACCATCAAGAGTATAACACTCGAGCATTGTACTCTTGTGCATAATGCACACATCACCATAGGGGTAATTTGAGAACTGTACACACATCATTCAGTACACTCTGGACAAAATAAATTTGTAATGTCACAAATGAGCATGTGAAGACTTAATGGACTATGACATCACATAGCACAGGCAATGTTTGTTCAGACTTCGACTGACTCCAAACAGCAGTGTAACTGTATGGCTGCAAAAACACTGCATGTCACTCCCATCCTTCAATGCAGTCATGGACCTGTGGAAATAAGGTTACACACCCCATTGACATGAAGTCAGCATGCTAGGCAGTGTATCACACATTTACATTAACCAGTCTCAGACCAACGTTTGTTGTTTTTTGCTGAAGAAGGGATGTAGAAGTGTCCATGTTGCCATCCTCCCCACATACTCAAATGCAATTCTTAATAGGCCATGTATGGAGCATGCTATAGGAAAAATATGGATGCATGCACTTTGACTTGCACTCACAGGCACATACTACTTCAGAGCAACATCATGCGAGCAGAGCATTCTGAGCACTCTCAAACTTTTATTCTGAAACACTTACCAGTACATCTGGCGCACCATACAGCCTCCCATACTGTGCAAGGACCTCGTCTCTCTACCGCAATCCTGCATCTTTCAATTGTAACCAATGACCGGGCCCGCGGTAGCGGAGCACGCCTACGGCGGGTTTCAAAATTGTATTTCACTACTGCGATCGCGGTTCCCATTGGCTGCAATGGCATGGGCATTGGCGGCGGCACACCGCGGGGTCCAGGCAGTCGCTACCGCAATCCTGCATCTTTCAATTGTGGCCAATGACTGTGATCGCGGTGGCGGAGCACACATACCGCACCCATGGTCACATTATACTCTAGCAATGGCAATAGCCAATTTTCATCATTGAACACTATACCTTCACAATGTATTACAGCACCTGTTTGAAGAATTGAATGCTAGTGTGACATTCAACTCACTGATGCCTACAAATGCTATGTCAGTGCACATGATTACATGCATTGGCATGTTATTACTCACATGTCACCTATGATATTTGTGTGCATGTACACAGATTTGGTGTGTAATGGAGTCTCATATTTGTGAACATGTCAATGTGTGAGATGGCTAATCAACCCACAGTAATGATGGACTGACCACATAATGTGCCTATTTCACTGTGCACATTGCTGTATTGATTTTGATAGTTGATCAGCTTACACACACTGTGCTCATTGTGTAGAAAAGTTGTGCTCTGTGCAAGTTAAGCAAGAAGGTGTGGCAGGTACAGCAGCTACGTAGAAGTCAGCAGTGTTGCTGTTTCCAACATGTGCTGTGTCAACTACTCCCAGGGCTGGGGACACAAGATGTAGGAGTGTACCATTTACCATTCACCTAGTCAGATTCTGTTTTGGAGGTAGTCAGTATGTACGACTACATGAGATCAAGGTGTCTCTGCATGTGACTTGTGCATTAAGCTGTTGTTACAGTCCAGTCATTGTTGGCGCTGCGTCAGTCAAGATGTAAGATGTTTGACACATCTCATAGGGGAATTAAATTGACATGTGTCCCCTTTCATATTATGTAGGAGACGACCAAATGTGCATCATCCGTTCCCAGTGCTGGCGAACATGGAGGATGAGGACATCATAAGGAAATTCCGTCTGGATCGCCTTACCCTTCAAGACCTATGTGGTCAGTTGGAGCCCCATCTGAGGCCTCACAGAACCTATCCGACTGCTTTGACACCAACAGTTAAGGTGATGGCGGCCCTGCATTTCTTTGCAACTAGTTCCTTTCAGTACACAGTGGCCATCGCCGGTGGGATGTCTCACGCTATATTCAGCATGGTGCTACGTGATGTCCTGTCCGCAATGATGACGTACAAGGACCGCTACATCCACTTCCCAAGGAGACATGAATTGGCAGGTGTGAAGGGTGATTTTTATGATCTTGGACACATACATAATGGTGTTGGCACCATTGACTGCACACATGTTGGCCTAGTTCCACCACGGGCACGTGAGCACATAGACCGGAACAGGAAACATTTTCATTACATTAATGTGCAAGTGGTATGCCAAGCGGATATGATTATCTCCCATGTCTGTGCGGAATTCCCCGGTTCTGCACATGACTCCTACATACTGCTTAACAGCATCATCCCACAATTGATGACAAATCTGCATCCGGAGCGTGCGTGGCTTGTTGGTGAGTATGCAGAGTCAGGAAAAGTGTGCTGTATGTGTGACATGCTGTTCTCAGCTACTGTTTATATTAGTAAATTGCTCTCTGTATCTCACACATAGGTGACTCTGCGTATCCAAACTGGCATGGTTGCTGAGCCCACTGAGGAATCCAAGGACCCCAGGTGAAGTCCGCTACAATGATGCACATGGGAGGACACGTCGTCAGGTGGAGCGTACTTTTGGGCTTCTGAAGTCTAGATTCCGATGTCTGGACAAGAGCGGAGGTGCACTACTCGACTCTTCCCAAAAGGTGTGTCAGATAATAGTTGCATGCTGCATGCTCCACAACCTGGCCTTGCGCAAAAAGATTCCCCTACTCCTGGACGGTGATGAGCAGCAGATGCCCCCCCCTGCAAACCCACACATGCCCAGTGACGAAGATAGTGGAGAAGAGGAAGGTGTTGACCTGCGTCAACAGCTCATCGACAACTACTTCCCTTGAGTGTTAGTGACATTGTACAACAGTGACATTGTCTGTTGTCTTTGATGGTAGTGGCAAGGCATAGATGATCTTTTTCACTGCTGGCTGTTGTTGGCTCTGTGCTAATGGCTGATGTGTGTGGCACAGGGTATTTTTATCCAGGTACCTCATGTCTATGTTGATGTTGTTGCTCATTGTTATGTGTGCTGGTTTTTGTACGTTGATGACTAGTGGTGTGTTTTAGCTGTAATGGCATCACCAGACAAGTAAATGTCATTCTCTTGTGTCTTTCTAGGTTCCTTCACCCTCTCAATGCCTCGTCACAATCAGAGCTTGTGAAACATTGGAATCTGAGTTTACATTGTACATTCTGTGATAAACATGGAGCTGACACAAAGACATAGGTGTATAAAGAGTGTTTATTTACAATAAGCATTTGTGACAGAGAAGTGATTATTTACAAAATTGTGCAAAGTGAATTTATGAGTTGTCAGTGATGGGAAATGAGATAAATAGAGTAGTCACAACATTGATGTAGTCACACAGTCCAACAGACTCCTGCCATCAACATGGCAATGTGGGGAAGGATAGCTAACAAAGTCAATGTCAAGGGGAACACAGGTGCCATCATGGCTGGCTCAGCGACTTGCGTTTGGATGGTGCATTGCCATGTGATCCTCCCCTGGTGTTTCTCGGACGGCCCCTTGTGCGTTTGGCAGGGCGGGCCTCTGCCGCAGACTCAGCGGTGTCTGAGGAGTCATTTTGTTGCAGTTCACCCCTCTCTGTGGCCCCAGCTGGGAGTATCAGCAGGCGTGCCACTGGAGGGGGGTTGAGCCGTCATTTGGGCCGCATGTCTGTCCCTCAGAACACCCACAAGCGGGCCCATGATGTCCACAAGTTGGCCCATATGTGTGTCCATGGACCTCAGCAGCAGGCGGAGCTCATGCACTACTTCCACAACCTGGCCCATCTGTCCCTGGTTCTGTTCATATGCCCCAAGGACTCTTGTGATGGTGGCCAGGGCTTCGGTCTCAGTGTCCTCCTGTTTTTGTCCCCCAGTTGCCCTCCCACCTGCCCTGCTGACACGGACCTGCGGCGTTGGCATTCGATGCACCCGCACACTCTCCCTGGCATCCTCTTATTGTTTTGTGGTGTTGGTAACCACTGAGGCAGGGAGAGTGTTGCAGGCAGCTGTGGTGATGGCGGTGGTGGAGGCCGCACAGGTCGTCATAGCAGGGGTCAGCGCTGTTGTTGTTGCTGTGGTGGGGGTGAGGACAATGAGGGCTGAGACGTGGTGTGCCCTGGCAGTCCGGATGGGCCAGGTTGTTGCTCCTCATCCGAGAAACGTAGGGAGTCTGCATCCGAGAGTTCATGTTCCGGGGGAGACAGGCTCTGCAGGTTAGTGGTTTTTTCTGCTGCAGTTGCTTGTGGATCTCCTGTTGAACAGAGGTTAAATGGTCATTGAAGTGCACTCCACAAGCTTGGTGATAGACTTTTGGATGTTACATTTGACACACCAAGCACTTTACATTGCAATCACTTGGTATGGCTGCAAGATACTGAGCATCATGACATGATGTTGAGGTACATACATTACTTGTCCATGGTGTGACATGTAAATTGAAACCATGTGCCACGTACAGATTCTGTGATTACAAGGACATGTCATCATCTGACAACTTGCGGCACATCAACTTTATGTAATGCGTCTTTTTGTTTGCTCTTCATGGAATCAATTTCAGCTAAGCAAGAACTAGCCATTGTAATGTTATACATACCTTTTTCATATCATGTACTTTACTTTGTTTGTCAGATTGACCATGCATGTTTTGTGTTCATATAGGCCTTCATGCTCTGACACCATGGCGCTTATACATTGCATTCTGTGCTGTGCATGATTGTGCCATGAATTACTTTCACATGTGACTTGGTGAGTCAAAGTTTAATTTCTGTGACAGTTACGTGCGCTTAGCTGTCTGCACACTGGATGTGTCTTTTGGATCTATGCCAAGTTGGCTGACATGTGAGTGCTGGTGTGGTCATATGGCTCCATGCATTTTGAGAAGGATGGCAGGGTGCATGCACTGACTACCTACCTGTTCGGTGACACAGTGGACGGAAATGGCTGCCACATGGTTGTGGGTGGGGGGAGTGCTCCATCCTGCTCAGCTGTGGGACAAGGGGGCCTGGTGGGAGTTGTAGTGATAGCTTCCTAACCACAAACATCCCTCCCTGTTAAGATGGCTACCTACCTGTAAGTTTGATGAGTGCAATGAAATGGCTACCACATGGTTGTGGGTGGGGGGAGTGCTCCATCCTGCTCATCTATGGGACAAGGGGGGCTGGGGGAGTTATAGTGATGGCTTCCTTCCCACACACACCCCTCCCTGTTCAGAAGGCTACCTAGCTGTGAAGTGGATCAGAGGAAGGGAATAGGTTACACATGGCTCTTGGATGGGGGGGAGTGTTCCATCCTGCTCAGGGGTGAGACAGGAGGGCATGAGAAGGCTACCCACCTGTTAGTATGAGTGCAATGAAATGGCTGCCACATGGTTATGAGTGGGAGGAGTGTACCATCCTGCTCAGCTGTGGGACAAGGGGGCCTGGTGGGAGTTGTAGTGCTGGCTGCCTGTACACATGCCCCCATGGAAATATTGCTGGCTACCTTTGGGGTGATTCAGAGGAAGGAAATGTTAGATGTGTGTGACATGTGTTGGGAAGAGTGTGTTGTATGTAAGTGCATTTGTGTTTAGGAAGTGTAGCTTTCTAGTTGTGCAAGACAGTACATAGCAGTGTAATGGGAGACATTTGTTGGTACTTACCAGCCTCCACTCCCCGGGTATTCCTGTGAGACTCTCTGGATGCAGTATGGCAAGCACCTTCTCCTCCCATTCGTTGAATGTTAGTGGTGGAATGGGAGGGCCACCGCCAGTCCTCTGAGCCAGCTCATGGTTCTTGTTGGCACGCTCTTTCACCCTGCTCTTGAGGTCATGCCACCTCCTCTTTATGTCCTTCAGGGTGCGCGGGGTGGTCCCTTCTGCATTGACTTTGTTAGCTATCATTTCCCACATTTGATTTTTTCTGGCTACTGGTGTCTGTTGGACGATGCTTCCAAACAAATGTGGTTCTACTCTGATTATCTCATCTACTATCACTGACAACTCATTGTCAGTGAATTTGGACATCTCCTTCTGTGCCATGGTGTGTGATGTGCAAATGGGTGAAAAGTGCAGGTATGAAGGTGGTGGTGGTGATGTGTGTGTGGTTGTGATGGTGTGATGTGTGCTGATTTGCCTCTCTTTTGTGCTGTGGGGTTGGGCCCTTCAGTTCTGGAGTTGTGCAAAGGATTCTGGGCAAGGCAGGGGCTGGTTTTATACTCAGCTATGTGCGTGGGTCAAAATGGAGTATTCATGTCAGGTGTGTTGTCTGGGTTGACCTGGGATTTGTATTTTTTACTTGCCATGGGGATGTGTCATAGGGGTGTGTTAGATGTTTTTTGAGGCTGAGCCAGATATACAGCCACACTTGGTAGCCTTATTGTGTGGTTGCTTTTGACCGCCATTACTCTTTCCGCTTGACCGCAGCGGTCGGAATGCAATAGTCCTTCTGCTGGCTCTCCCATTCATCATTTGTTACGATCGCGGTGGTCGGAAACAACTGATCGTTCCGCTAATTTCACTTGCGGTCATTCCGCTGGTCGAACGGCATTTTTTGGTCTTTCCGCAGCAAATCCGACCGCCGCGGACGGATTTTCAGCTTTTCCGGACGTTCCCGGCGGAGTTTTGTGGAATCCGTCCACCGCAGTCATATTTTTCTGGCAGTGCATCCTAATCTGATTGCCGGTTTTGCCGCGGTACATGCGGACAGTTAATTACCGCTACCACGGCGGTCGGAGTGCCTTTCTGTCCGCCATCGTAATCAGCCCAGTAGAACCCTCCTATTCCAACCCTTGGGCTCATCTACTTCTGAGTCTGTCCTGCCAAGTGGTGCCACCTCAGTCCTGTACTCTTGGAAGTGTACCTAGGGGTTTGCTCCAGTAGAACTGATGCATCCTCTGATATGAGAGCAGAATTAATGCATCGCCATTGTTGCGGGATCCCGACTGGCACATCGCACTCGGAACCGCCGCATCACACTCAGAAAAACCATTTCAGAACTGATGCATTACAGCCACTGCATGGAGAAGATCAATGCATCACCTCTACAGCGTGGAGAAACCCAGCACATTGCATTCAGAACCGCTGCACTTCCGAACCGATGCTTCGATGCAGTTTCGTGTAGAATTTCGGCGCCACACCTCAACTGTGTGGGAATCACCAACACATCTCAGTGTTGCACCCAGGATCAAGGTACTTTTGCTCACCTGGTCCTGAGTTTGTCCTGTATCCTGCCCGTGCTCTGTTGTGGTCGGCCTGAACTCTTGCCTTTGTCCCAGTCCAGCGTGAACAATTAACTCTTTAGGCGCTACTTCCAAATGCTATTTATTTAGCATTTAATCTTTAAAAATTCATAACTCGACTTCTACACATTGGATTTGTGTTGTGTTGGTCTTGTTTTATTTATAAAACCTCAATCTGTTTTTCTAACCTGGTGTGGAGTCTTTTTGTGGTGTTTTCACTGTGTTGTTGTATGAAGTTATGAAGTATTGCACAAATACTTTACACATTGTCTCTTAATTAAGCCTGCCTGCTCTGTGCCAAGCTATCACAGGGTGAGCTCAGGAGACTTTATGTTGTGTTGTGACCTACCCTAACTACGATTGTGGTTCCTGCTTGGACAGGGTGCACACCTCTGCCAACCAGAAACCTCAGATTCGAACACAGTGCAATTGGTTTAGAATTGGCATTCACTATTTTGGCTTTCTCTAAACAGTTGCATACAGATTTAACACAATACTAATTGAGGGTTTACAAATATCTGTGGTTGATTGTTAATGTGAACTATGCTACATGTAAAGCATTAGCAATTTATACAGCATGAGTGATGTCATGTGTGAGGTCATATGAAGAGCTTGGCAGGGGCACAAGTTACAGGAAGTTCTGATAACTATAACTGGTGAATTTCTGTGTTTTTTTGTGTTAAAAATGTTAATGTTCACACTGATAAGTTCACCTAACTATAACGTTACTTTAACCTTTTTCAGTGAGGTTTTAGTTTTTTTTTAAGTAAATTAATTTGTTTTTTGAGTGTTTGTATGGCAGAATGACTTTATATGTTGTGTTCCGACATTATTTTGGTAAAAGAATGTTTTTTATTGTAATAAAACATGATATGGTTCGCAGTTTGCAAAATCTTTGTAACATGTGTGCGATTGTTAAACAGATAAATATTCAATAGAAATTGTTTATTTGCTCAGTTAATGTAACTCTGATATCAAGACATGTCACCTGCATTTTTTTGATTTGAGGTGTCAGTACTCTCACAATGACAGGTGTGCATAGTAGTGTGTATAGAGGGACTGGCCTCTCTGCTGAGACCTCTCTCTGTAATGATGGCCGTGCGTAGTAGGGTGTGGAGAGGGACTGGCCTCTCTTTTCAGACCTCTCTCTCAGATGACAGGTGTGTGTAGAAGGGTATGTGGAGGGACTGGTCTCTCTGCTGAAATCCCTCTGAGAAACATCGTTTACATCGCATGCCATACATCGCATGCCATTCCAACGTGGTCGTTACAACAACCACGTTGTTACATCGCAAACCATTACAACGCAAGTCGTTACAACGACTTGCTGTAGGGGGCAAAAGGTGTTGGATTTAAAATCCAACACCTTCCCTACTGTTGCACAGACTGGAGTTGGAATAGTAAATTATACTATTCCAAAATCCAGCACGCTCCCTACAGCAAGTCGTTGTAACGACTTGCGTTGTAATGGTATGCGATGTAACAACGTGGTCGTTATAACGACCGCGTTGTAATGTCATGCAATGTATCGCATGAGTTGTAACGTGGCCTATTCGGTCCCTCTCTGTAATGATAAGTGTGCGTAGTAGTGTTTGGGGAGGGACTGAGCTCTCCTTTCAGAAACCTCTCTCAGATGACAGGTGTGATTGTAGAGTATGTGGAGGGATTGGCCTCTCTGCAGAGACCCCTCTCTGTAATGATAGGGATGCATCGTGGGGTGTGGGGAGGGACTGGTCTCTCCTTTCAGACCTCCATCGCACATGATGGGTGTGCATAGTAGGGTGTTTGGATCAGCCTTAACTCTACTCACAACTCTTCTCAAACCAATGAAACATAAATAGTAAAGTCTCATAAACACCATCTCCAGTAAGACTCCTTCATACAGTAACAAGTGTGCATAGCAGAGTGTATTAAAACTACTCCTTCCTCTTGTTATGATCCCTCAAGAGTCTCGTGAGATCATAACATAAAAAAAAAAAGATTTGATATTCAAATCATCACAGTACTTATCTCTTACACACTTCCTCTAAAAAACAAGGACCACAATATACATTCCTACTAATAGAGTGTATTGAGAACTAATCTTCTCTTTTTAACTATTCACGATCCCGCAAGAGACCTGGAAGACCTTCACAATTAGTTAAAAACATTATACATTTATTATCTCCACTGTAGTTATTCCTTAGACACCTCCTCTCTAAATCTTCGGGGACAGCATGCCCTTCTGCTGCCCCCTTATATAGCTTTTTTACTTCATTTCCACAACACCTCAAATTTTTCACAATAAACACTAGTGGTGGCCATTTCATTTCTAACATTCCAACAGCCAGCCAATAAGAGCACTTGCAAGACTTGCAGGAGCCTATCGCTCCCATGAGAGAAGAAAGGCGCACCGGAAAAATTGGGCTCTCGACCAATCACAGGCTTCCATTTTTGATTTCGGACTCTTGCGGGATACCCGCGGGACTCTTGCGAGCCCAACTGCCAAAATATGGAATTATTTTTGACCCTTCATATCTCAAAAAATACTGAATGGATTTGCACTGTTGGACTTGGCCCTTTTTGCAGGGTCATCCAAGGACTTTTTGCCCTCCTCCTGTATTTTTTCTGACCTGTTGTTGGTGGTTTTATGACTCTGGGCACTTTACCACTGCTGATCAGTGCTAAAGTGCATATGCTCTCCCTGTAAAGTATTGTTGTGGATTAGTGATTCCATGATTGGCATATTTGATTTACTTATCAGACCCTAGTACAGTGCACTGTGTGTGCCCAGGGCCTGTAAATCAAATGCTGCTAGTGGGCTGCAGCACTGATTGTGCCACCCACAGAAGCAGCCTGTAAAATGTAACTCTGGCCTGCCATTGCAGAGCCTGTGTGCTGTCTAGTACTGCCATGTCAACTTGGCAAGTGCACCCACTTGCCAGTCCTTAAACCTTCCCTTTTCTACATATTAGTCACCCCTAAGGTAGGCCCAAGGTACCCCTGTGGGCAGGGTGCATTGTATGTGAAAGGCAGGACATGCCCTTGAGTGTGTGGCATGTCCTGATAGTGAATTACTGCCAATTTCGTTTTTCACTATTGCAAGGCTGCCTGTTCCCATAGGGCAGAATGGGAAGTCTGTTTATAACATCTTATAAACATAACTACCCCTGGGAACGAGGTAGAAAAATAAAGTTTAGTATGCCTGAACTCAGAATGTTAAAATGCATCTTTTAGAAAGGGTGATTTTTACATTCTGTGTTTGAAAATACCACTTTTAGAAAGTAGGTATTTTCTTGCTTAACCATCCAGTGTGCCTCTGCTAGGTTTGTGTATTGCATGTCTGGCTTGTGGATGACAGGGGCTGGAGAGGGGCAGTGGCTCCAGAGAGCATCGATGCGCCAAGACTGTCGCATTGTTGGTGGATGCAGTAAGAAACAGACGCATCAACTCCCCACACAGTAAGAAAACGACGCATCACCTCCTCTCCGGTAAGGAACCGACGCATCACCTCCCCAGTACTGCAGTAAGGAACCGACGCATCACCTCCCCCGAAGCAAGGAACCGACGCATCACCTTCCCTGTGTGTACGGAACCGATGCATCATCTTCCCTGCGGCCATTTTGTTTGTTTTGCGTGACGCATCTAAGGTACTTTGTGTGAAAAGTGTCGCATTTACAACTTGCATTGAACTGAACTATTTCTACCATTTGAAAGCCTTATTTTTAATACTGTATTGTGGATTTTTGTCGTTTGGTCTTGTTTTGGTTTAGATAAAGATTACTTATTCTTCTAAACTGGTGTGGTGTCCATTTGTAGTGTTTTCACTGTGTTACTGTATGTGTTCACAAATTCTTTACACACTGCCTCTGAGATAAGCCTGCCTGCTCGTGCCAAGCTACCAAGGGGGTGAGCAGGGGTTATTTTAGAAGTGTATCCCCCTTACTCTGACTAGAAACAAGGGTCAGTATTTTGGACAAAGGTACCTACCTCTGCCAACTAGAAACCCCTATTTCTAACATGCACCAAATGACAAAAAGCGCAATCTGTGCACCAAGATCTAGCTTCCTGACAAATTTGGTGTAATCCTGTTCAGCAGTTTCTGCTTTAACCTATCTTATTACATATTACTTCACTCATGACATGTTCAATGACATCATTGATAAAATCACTTCAACATCTAAAATTACATCCTTGTGCGTGGCGATGGTGTGAGTTATAGTAACTTTAGGGAGAGAGTTATAGTTGCATGAGACAATTATAAGTGGGGAATTTCAAGTGTTTTGTTAGTTTAAAATAGTGCGTTTTAACTGACATTTTCCCCAACCTATAATGTCCCATTGAGCTTTATTTTTTCAGTGAATTTCTAGGTTTAAAAAAAAATCTAAAGTAGCATATTACAATTCCTAAGTATAACGTCACTTTAGCCTATATTTTATTTCAGTGAAAAATTGATACAAGAACATATTGAACAATAAAATAGCATGAAACAACGGGTTTGCATTTTGCAGTATTACTCAGAATTTCACATAATTTTGCAGACATTTGTGTGAATTTCGCATTCCTCTAATCCCAGCTACCCAGTTGTCTGACATTTTCAGGGGCACCATGAGGGCAGATGCATTTATTGCATTTTATTGTAATTGACTGCATACACAAAAATACTAGCGAGGTGTTAGAGTTACATCATTACATGCATAGAACCAGGCTTTATAATGAAGTTGAAATCATGTTAACCGGTAGGCTAAAATATAAATGAGGAACGTTTAGTGCGGAATGCTGATGTGTTATAACTCCACACATTATTAAATATCCTCAGTAGCATTTAAAGTTCTGCTTCTTTTCAGTGTTTTTGCTTTATGGATGTAAGGTATTGGGTTACTGGTTGAGGGGGTGAAATCACAATCCTTGTCAAGGTAAAGACACAAGCAAACCCCATACTAACCTGTGCTCAACCCTTTGGTAGGTTGGTGCAGAGCAGTCAGGCTTAACCTAGAGCCAATGTGTAAAGAATTTATGCAGCACTTCAAACAGTGATAAAGTGAAAATACAACACAAGAAAAATCTCTCACCAAATTAGAAAAATAGAGTGTTTTAATAAAAATGGCAAACATCCAATCAGTAGAACTGGAGATATGCAATTTTAAAGATTTCAGTGAATGTAGCTACAAGAGCTCAAAGCGCCGACTGTGGCTATCTGGTCATGCCAGACGACAAAGTCAGAAGTTTAGGCCGACTTCAATGAACCCAGTTAGGCTCGCTGAACAAGAGTACCTTAAATCATGGTTAAGGAGCGTTAGGAGGTCCTGCGTCAAGGATGTGTTGCGCAGCTGAGGCAATGTGAGGTCCTACTTAGAGATTCATCATGCAGGGTTGATTCTGAGTGGTTGCAAGGCTGCAATTCGACATCCTATGTCCTCATCAAAGAGGACATTGACGAGGGGGCTTATGATTTAAAGCCCTGAGCTAGGGATGCGTAGCGTACCAGCTGGTACCAAAGAAGCTGCAGGGCTTGCGATGCGGACTCCTGCACTGTCATCGAGGATGCCGTCTAAGGGACATATTCACAAGGACGTATCGCCGAGTTATCGGCACTTTAGCGCAGCAAAAGTGGCGATAGAATCATCGCCCCATTCGCAAGCTGGTGCTAACTGCCCACATCGTCACATATACAGCGATAGCTGCCGCCAAAAACATCGCCTCGGTTGACACCGCCAACTAACGCTAATGAGATGCAGAGTAGGCATTCCCGTGCGAAAACACACAAAAACACCACATCGCGACATTCACAACGAAAAGCCAGATCCGCGATGCGAACCAAAAACAGGCGATAAGCCGCGCTAGCAGCAGCGATTTTACACCTGCTCTCTGCTGGTGTTAAGCAGGACGACTACCTGCACCACAAAAGGGAGCCCAGCCCACAGCCACACCTGAAGAACAACAGATGCCATGGAGCCACTGCTCATGCAGCTCGGAGACCCCAGAGGCCCACAACACCCACCGCCACAACCCCCAGGATCCCCCCACACCCCTGGGCCCTCCCCGGGCCCACCCACCCCGGACAAACACATGCCACAGCAACTTCACAAAATCACGAGATAAGAAAGACCCTAATGTCGCACACATACAATAACAAACACACATGTGTGGTCAGAATAATGAGAATCAAACATTCAACTGTGAAATTCCCATAACAAAACTTTATTAATACACAACACAAAACAACAAATATGATTAGTCCTTGCGGATCCACTCCGGACAATCTGGAAGCCACAGCCTGCAAGACAAAATCCGAGATGAGAACCTGTGCCATGCGCACATAAAAGGACAGGGAGAGAAAGAAAGAAAGGGAGAGTGAGCAGGAGGGAGAGGGAGAGAGAGAGAGAGAGAGGGAGAGAGAGACAGCGAAAGGACGAGAGGGCGAGAGACAGCTGCCCCAGCGCACCTATGCCCCACAGCCCACCTACTGCCACCGGTGTGTCTCCAACCACGTGCCGGTATCCACTGCAGTCCACTATGTCCTTTCATCTGCAATGGAGTCCAGATGTAATAATGCCAGAGTACATACCATTGCACACGGCAACATCGCCCACCCGCCCCTGCGCACACATGCTGCTGCACACCAGCCCCTCTGCCGCCCATTGGACATTGTCCGCCCATGCGCCCCCAGGCCTCACTGCTCACCTTCCGCCACCGGTGTGTCTCCATAACAGTGCACACGTCATCAACGCTGTCTGCACACCCGCCCAGCATCATAGGTGCCACTAACTCTGTGAACCTTGAGGCAACGCCACGTGGCGGTAGGCCCGCGTCGCACGCAGGCTCCGGCCTACACTGCGGTCCAGCAGGGCTCACACCAACCCTCACCAGCCCGGACAGCCAGGACGGGGCATCATCGCAGGCTGCGCCCCCGCTCAGCACATCAGGTGGCCCAACCTCAGTGCCCCATGAGTCACCGACCCATGGCGGCATGCCCGTGCCGGACGCGTGCTCCGGGTGCCACTAACCCAGTGCAACGAAAGTCACCTTCCTGTGTCGCGCGGGCCGTGCCGCACGCAGTTCAGCTCTGTGCCCCGCAAGTCATGGTCCCTTCATGATTGCGTCACGTGACATGGCAGGCGGTCGCAGCATTGTCCCCTTGGGCATTGTGGAAGATCTAGTCCATGTAGCTCTGTCGTCCCACCATTTATACGTATACGGAGTGGGCTGGGCTTGCGTATGCACGTCCAGCGTAGGGGTGTGAAGTATCATCTCCGGGATCTGGGCGACGTCCTGTGCTGGGCAGGGCAGGAAATGTACATATGCGTGTGCCTCTGTCGCAGTGTCTGCGCAACACGTGACGTGATGTGCAATGTTGCAATGTTGCATGCAGCCGGAGGGCGCACGTGCATGTGGGAATGTACAAGGTGCGCAAGTCCGCTCGGGCTCTTGACTCATGCATGCCAACTGCCATGTTTATCGTTCTTGGTGTGCCATGGGCTTAAGGCCTAGCCTCAATTGCAGCGTGTAGACCACATCACATTTCCACATTGCAAGCAGTAGTCAGACTGACATCAGGGATGAATGCTCCATTGTCTCCACACAGGAGGCGGATGGCCATCTGCACCGCCGACCTTGGACACAGCATGCGGCAGAAACCCCCTGTGAGTGATATCATAGCAGATGAAGATGACTCCCACACTACACACAACGATAGTGAAGGACCAACGTATACACACCCCACACACAGAGGCCCTTGCATGGAATGGCCTTCACACTTACATACACAACTACACATACGTCCTAACGTCGCACGCCCATACAACTCATTGCTCCGAGCTGTGGCTTTTCATCCACATGACCGTCGCAGGTCAGAGGAGTGGCGGTTATGCGAGTGCAACCACCGCAATGGCCGAACATCACGGGCACATGCACAACCCCAGTCACGTGGGACTGTACCGTGCCCGAATGCTGCAAATGTTGGGGGCCCTGCCACTTGCAGTGTTGCGCATCAGTTACCGTCTGAGCTTCCGTCTTGCGTACGTCACATGCGTCCAGCCCTGGTTCCACTGTCGAACATGCATATTCGAATGGCCCATGGAAGTCTGCCTATCCAATGCAACGGTGGCTGAACTGGATTATGACTTGTGTGTGCGCCCCCTGTTGGCCCATGATCATGAGTGTAACCGTGATTCCCGTTCATGGGATGCCTGGATGTTTGGCATATGTGCTGGCAGTTGGACATGGGAGTTTGCACGATTCCTCGTGTGCAGTGACCACATTGAGGCGCCCCCCTATTGGGCTGTTCTGCGGATTGGAGAGACGGCGTGGACAGAGCACATCTGTCCAGACCAGTTGATGGATTGGCTCGCACTCGTGTTCCTTGAGCTCGACAACGACGTACTCCTGGAACTGATAGCACAGGAAGCTGCACTCACTTTCATGGACGACTGACGACGTTCCAGCAGCCACGACTGATGGTAACCCATGGCACAGGTCCCAACACCTTGTTGCATTCTGGTGATGAGTCCACATTTCCCACAGCAACAGTGGACATGGAGGCATTCCTATGCTGCCTGTGATTGTCTGATGCCTTGCTCTGCATGTTGTGGCCCTTGTCTTGCCCGTAGTTCCACGCACATGCCAATAAAGTCTGCGCTGCCACACTTGTGTTCAACTGTGATGGGTGTTGGGTAGGATGGCAATTCGTGTGCCTCATTGGGCATTGTCCATACACAGGGTGGGACTGGATGACGCTTTTCATTTAGGGGTGAGTCCCTATTGGCAGGTCCACCTCTGTGCGCCAGACTTTGTGGTTTGGGATAGTTGCTGGTAGACCTGTGCAGCTCCGTGACGTCACCATTGTGGGTATGGGGTCGAATTTCTTGGCATGTGGGTCACTGTGATCATTCTGGACAGTCTGTGTCCACCCAGGTGGGTGTGGGTGGGTATGCGACGCTAGGTACTGTTGTCACATGTGATGGTGGACACACCTTCAGGTCTGCTACCGACTTTTACATCTTTTCACACAGACCTCTTTCCTACATGGACGTGGGGCTACGTTGGGGGGTTGCGAGTATGTTGTTCATGGGTGATGTGCCCACAGCTAGTTCAGTCCTCCGCAGTCATCTCATTGGACTGCCATTTTTCCATTTGTCTTGACAATGACACAGTGGTGGTGACGGACAGTTGTTGGTGGTGTTCTGTTCACACCGTGCGGTGGATCCGGTTTTCCTGTGGTGTGGGGCCCCGTCTTCCTCTTCCTCTTCTCCTTGCCCTTCCCCGACCCGGGGTTCCGGGCTGGTCCTCCGTTGTGCTTGTGGGGTTCGAGTTGGCATCAGCACTCGGGCCAGGTGCTTCCATGGTGCTCCGCAGTTTGTTTACTTGGTGTGTGTTTTTGGGTGCTTTTATGGCGCCTCTTCACGCATGGCACGTGGGTATTGCTGGCCTCCTGCTGGTTATCACAGTTGTTTCATCGCCATTGGGCGCATCGCAGCTTTTTTCGCGTTGGGTTTTGCATTTTTATCGCCGTCGCAGTAGTTGTTTCGTGGACATTCCCCGCATTATCGTGCGGTTATCGCACGATATCGCCGTGTTGTGAATGCCATGTTAACACGGTGTTATTTTCACGCGATAGACTGTGATGTGAGAAGTTGCGGTAAGCTATTTTGGCGATGTTTATCGCACATTCTTGTGAATATACCCCTAAGAGGGGCTTGCAATGCATGCCCTCCATCAGAGATGCGTCGTGCAGCATTGGTTCCAATGAGGCTGTTGGCTGCAAGAGTAATGCAAAGTTCTTGCTCAGAGAAAGTCTATGCAGAGGAGGCGATGTGTCATTTCTGTTGGCGTTGCGCCACGCCGCAGAGGAGATGCCTAGGTTCTCCTGGAGTCACAGATGGTCTGGCAGAGCACCTTCAGGTCCACTCCCACGGGTCCAGAACTGTGGTGGCACCACTTGGCAGAGTTGGACTCCCAGTTGAATGAAGAGTCCAGCTGCTGATTACAAGAGACTTGCCCTTGGAGTTACTCCAATGGTCCAGGGTACACGTTGCAGGTCCAGTCCTTCTCACCCAAGCAAGGGGGTAGCAGGTCAGCACAGCAGGGCAACAGTAACTATTTATACATGGTGCTCCCATTGGAGTAGAGGAAGCTTCTAGGGGTTTACACTCCTCCTGAGGTGTCAAGCATCCCCTCCATTCCACTCCTGGCCCTAGCTTGTCTGAGGTCACAAAGGACCAGTGTCAAAACCTTTGTGAGAGTGCTCAGGCTGAGCCTCTGTGATGGAGCAAGTTTGATAGGTGACAGCTCCTCCCCCTCATCAACTCAGAGTGGTCTATCCTGCCAACACCTAGCTTCCCTTTGTCTCACTGTCTGGGAGCAATGCAAAAGACCAACAACCAGCTACACCTAGTCATGTGACCCAGGAACAGGCTGCAGGCACCAAATGGTTAGGACAAGAAAATGTCTTTCTATTTTTTTTAAATTATTTTTATTCGATTTTTCATTAGAACAACAAGAAGTAGCCAGTTCTCAAGCACAGGGGTAAAAGACATACCATATCAAGCGTTAGCAAGGTGAGAAATGACAAACATAATAATAATATTGACATACAACCTAATACCTAGGAGAAGGCGAGCAACGTCGATAAACAGAATGAAACCCAAAGCACAAGTCTAGGCGGGCCAGCCCTGAGAAGCTGCCATCTTGGCCTGCCAACTCCGACAGGATCCCATATCCAACCTAGACATCTCCTCTGAAGGTCATTATCGATTAGCACCATCTCTAACCTACTCATATGTACAAATTCCTGCCACAATATCAAAGGATCGGGGGGCTCACTGGCAAGCCAGAATCATACCAAAACTAGCCTAGCTAACATGAAGGAAAATAAATATACACTCGCTAAACGGGGGAGGGGGCAGTGGCTAGTGAATGCCCCAACATAATAAACTTCAGATCTGCAGAGACCGCCATATTGGATATATCGCCCAATTTACCAAAGACAAAATGCCAAAACAATCATAGTGCCGGACAAGATATGAAAACAGGTACTGCATTAGTACCGACCTTCCCACAACTGTAGCAATGGTCATCAGGCCATAGGTTCATAATAGAAAGACAATGCGGATATAGTACCCATTATTAATACACTTAAGATGATGTACCTTCAACCGAGATACATTCAAAACTAAATTTGACAACATGCTGTTACGCCAAAGACTGGCCCCAGTAACTTCCGTGCTCTGCCAAGAACTCCACTTATTGGCCCTCTGGTGTACCCAGTCCTTGACTAGATTATGTGAACCGCATACCAGGAGTTTTTCTGATAAGGTCTAAGCCGAGGTTATGGGTACACTTCAGCTCATCTTCATTAAGGCTGACAATAAAATGCTGCAACTGTAAATATCTAAAGAAAAACCTAGATGGAAGGGAAGCCTGCTGCTGTTAACAGCTAAATGGAGAAAAGACATCACCCTCAAAAAGTTGTCTTAAGGTCAGAAGATTAACCCTACCCAATATCTCCCAGAACTCATCATGAAGTCCATTAGGAAAATTGGGATTATAACCTAAATTCTTAAGTTGATTAAATGGGGTAATACCCAGAAATAGTCTCCTAAAAGAACATTAAACCTGTTAAAAAACTTTAAGGGTCTTAAAGCGAGTATGCTTGAAGTACATTGTGTCGACATTACCTAAACCAGGCACAATAAATTCACCTAACAGAAGAAACTTTGAGAACATGCCAGCCAGTGGCCATGGCATCTACCCCAACACCAACATGAGTTGAGTGAAAAATGATGACAAAAAGTAAAACCTAAGTATAGAAAGTGATACCCCCTCTTCCTTGGACTGCTGTAAAAGCTGAATCTTACATGGAGGTTTACGGTAGACCCAGATAAACTTCTGCCATAGTGACTCCTCTTTGGCAAAAAAAGCTGCAGGAAGAAAAAGTGGAATACAGCGGAAAAGGTACATGTACCGCGGTAGGATAATCATCTTAACAAGATTGCAGCGACCTATAAGCCCCAGATGCAGACAAGTTCATTTAAGAAAGACCTCTACTGAATGCTGAAACAACTTCCCATAGTTATGTTCCAAGATATCAGGAATGTTCATAGTTAAGATGACCCCCAAGGTAGACCAGCTCCGATCCTGGGCAGGGGGAGCCACATTAGATAAAATGTAAGTCTTATGAGAGTTCAGTTTATAGCCAGCAACCGCCTGAATGATTGAGCTGCTGCAACCACTGCCTTTATTCCCACACTCGAAGCAGATGTTAAAATGGCGATGTCATCCGCATACGCAAGAATTTTACCTTCACATCGGTGTTCCACAAAGGTTGTAAAACATCATTACTTTTAAGAGATTGAATAAACTGTTCAATATAGAGTGCGAACCACTGTGGAGAAAGAGGGCAACACTGCCTTGTAGTGCAAAGAATAGCAATAGCGTCTGCTAAAAGGCATACACTGCATACTCTGCCTTAAGGCCCAGGTAGAGAAGCTGAACCCTGGAAACAAATATGGAACCCAAACCGGCAGACTTCATAACCACCCAGAAGATTGAAGACTTTCTCAGTGTCCAGACAAATCATACCGACAGGGCTCTCTGCCAAAGAGGCCACCTCCAAAGTTGTAATTGCCGTGTTTACATGGGGCATTGTATCATGGCCCGAAATAAAACCATGCTGGCTTGGATCCACCAATTTCGAGATAAATGCTGCCAACCGATTGGCAAGAATGCGAGTATAGATTTTAGAATCACCATTAATTAAAGATATAGGGCGGTATGACCCACAGGAAGTGGGATGCTTCCCCTTTTTTGGGAAGACAATATTCCATTGAATTAAAAATATCACCTTAACACTGGGGACAAAATCAGTGAAAAGGTATCATAAAAAACAGATGGTAGTTTGTCAGGACCCGATGCCTTCCCATGAGTCAAGGAGCTGATGGCCTCTTTAACCTTAACAAAAGTAATAGGTGCCTCTAGTTTAGAACGCTGTGCAAGAGTTACCCGGCAATGAAAATACCTCTAAATAAATCGAAAGATATCTTCTATGGACGAGAGACAATCCTCCCTATAGTGGTCCTAGTAAAAACGGTGAAAGACCTCTCTAACAGAAACGGGATCAGCAACTAGAAGGCTCTTCTCATCCCTGATTTGCACAATATTATTTGACCTAGATCAATCTTTTGCCCGGAATGACAGAATCCACCCCATTTCATCACGGTTCTCAAAGTATGTCATCTGGCAAACCCTACCGCTTTTGACCACCTTCACCCAGATTATTGTCCTAAGGGAAGCTCTAAGGATGATAGACTGTTCCCAAAGCTGCTCAGCCCTAAGCCAGTCCTTCACCCTAACACTACTTTCTAGATCAGATACAATGGACCCCAGAGTCTGTTGAATCCCGGGTTCCTTCGCCAATGCCGTCCTTCGTTGGTAAGAAGCGAATTTAAGAGTCTGACCTCAACAAAATGCTTTAAGGGAGTCCCAGACCTCCAGAAGTATTGCCGTCCCAGTGTTAAATTCAAGAAACTCCCTTATATGCATATCCAATGAACTAACATACCCATCTTCTGAGCGTAACCTACATTCAAATGTCCAGCTCTGTGGGCCAGATGCTTGAGTTGACTCACTAAGTTGTAAAAACAAGGACAAGGAGGTGTGATCAGAAAGAACCCTTGGGTTATGTGTAATCCTAGAAGAGGAAACCAGCATGTTGCTAATCAAAAACATATCCAATCTTGACATAGCCTTAAGAGGAGCAGAATAGAGCGTAAACTCCAGCCCCCTAGGATGCTTAAAGTGCCAAATATCGACCAAAGCAAATGAGGATATTAGCTGTAATATTGCCCCCTGCAGCCAGTGCTTCCCCATGCAAGGCAGGTCATCGAAAAGCAGATTAGAGGGCCCAAGCTGGGATGCCGAATCAATCTTAGGGCACAGTGTAACATTAAAGTCAACACACACATTACAGGGTGGGGCCCAGAGATGCAACTCCAATAAAAGAAAATAAAAAACCTTCAGATCATTCCCATAAAGAAAGCACACAGTAAAGCTCTCCGTATCCTTCTGAATAGTTGCCATATACCAGCACACCCCCAAATCCGTTATTGTATGCAAAACCTCCTATCAGCCATAATGTATCAGGAATGCAACCCCCCTATGGGAAGAGGTGTAATATGTTATGGATAATGTCTTATATCCGAGTTCTTTTAATACTGAGCTCTCAGTTTGATATAAATGAGTCTCTTGGGGACACAAGATTTGTGGCCTTAGATTGTTCAATTCCTCCCATACAAGTTTCTGCTTGTTGTGTAGTTCCTATAAATCTCTGTAGGATCTGCGCGTTTAGACAACGTAAACTATGGTATTGGTATCCAGACTGATTCCAGATACCCCCACAGGATAAGCTAGTCTGCAGTCCTGCTAGCTCACAGTGCCCCTATGCACCCCTCTTACCATGGAGTGAATAATTTCTGGCAACTGTCGAACATGACATCCCTGATCCCTCAGAATTGTGGAAACAGTACAGTACTTTTCGCTCAGTCACTTGTGCTTACTTCGTCTCAGATATATACACAGAATAAACAGTGGGGATGTTTTCCAATAAGCATTTATTGAACCAGCATCATTCTAATGTAGAATAGGTGTGCTGAAACAACCATAAGACAGAAACATATATAAATGATTGTAAGCACCAATAGAGTAAAAGGATGGTAGATTCCTACCATAGTGCTAAAACAATGAATACTGGCAGGTATAAAAATACATGATAATAATAAGGCGTACTCCTACGATGCAACCCTACCTAGATGTACCTACGTGTACTTAGCATGTATGTGGGTGTAGAGCCAAGATTCCCCCTAGGATATAGCCAACCCCATTACCTGAAGTGAGAGACTGTGGGACCCCGTCTTGGTCTCGAGATGGACACCCCGGTTGGGATATCAGACCACTGCGAGCTGGAGTGTCTGCGTGCATGAACCTCAGCGTCTAGCATCAGTGTGTCAGCATGGAAGTCCTTCTTCTCCTCTCCCTGCCTCAGCAAAGATATGGTGTTTATATACCCAAAGTGGTACCCTCAGGGGATCTACCTTGCTGTGTCATGACGGACTAGGATGATGAAAGGAATGACCCTTATACATAGTTATTATGCAGGAGATGGTAATCCTGCTGAGATTCCAAGAATCCTCATGCATAATGAATAGGCTAGTTTTCGGAGAAAACCCCACGTCATTTAAGCAGTACCGTAACTAGGTAAAAGGTCAATACCAAGAACCGTTATGTAATGTAATGGCAGGGGAAATGTAGGTGAGAGTTTTGGTTACTACCTGAGCCTATATCGGGGTACCTGTATGAAACATAACATGCTTTCCTCCCAGCGAGATTTCTAAACGCGGGCAGTCTCGGCAGGAGGCGACTGCTCGCGTTGAGAAATCTGCCACTTGTGTTTAGGAAGCTGCTACTCGAGTAGATTGTCTACTCGAGCAGCATAAAGCAGAAGCGCCCTCAGGCGTGACATGTAATGCCGTTCACACTGATTTTGCAGTGCAGGACAAACTCCTGGCACAAGAAATCAATTTGATCAGTGTGACTTAACAGACTCCACTGCTGGTAGAACTCTGTGGAGCGTGGCAGATTTTTACCCGGCACTTCGCGGAGTTCCACAGAGTAGAACTCCACGAACTCCGCCAAGGCCTAGACTAGATTTGTAGCTGCTGCCCAGAGCCTTGCCCTTCCTAACTATAACTATAACCCCACATTATCCACAGGCTACTCCTCCCCACCACACACAAAGATGTGCTGGCTCCAAGAATCTTTTGCCAGATCAAGCTGTATATTTTACTTGCAATGTAAGCAACCTTGCTCCAAGTCAATTTGTCAACAATAATACCCCAAACGCTCTGAAGAGTAAACATAAAAACCCCTAACCTACCTCTGAACCCACCCTTGACTCCTATGTGGATGAGCTAGCCCACCCCCCTGCCTTGCCCCAAGCACTTGGGGCCCAACTCCAACATGAGTTGTGATTCAAAAACAGCCAACCGCTGACACGGAACTAGGACCGCCCCCTCTGCCCCAAATTCCCTTCCAAGACCACAAGAAAAAAAGAGGGAAATAGAAAGAGAGAGGAAGACATCCCCTAACCCCCCAGCCACCAAAGACTCCAAAGCTAAAACAGCGAGAGGAGGGAACAGTGCAAGTACCCCCAAGAGTGGAGAAGAAAGGGAAGAGAAGGAGACCCTGCTCATCAGCACCCCCACGACCAGTCAACCAATAAGCATAAGCTATCCAGCCCTGAAGTCCATAAAAAATTATTCTCAGCCCAGTTCCAAACCCAGTTCTTTATCTAAAAAAAACTGTGCCCAAGGCAGTCCACTAGCCAGCCATATGCCAGATTCTGAGAAAGAATAATGACCATCATAGCAATAAAACATTTGGCTATCTTTACAAATCTGTAGAGTTGCAGGCTCCATAAGAGAGACTGAGGCCCCATCTTCTGGAGTTTCGGAATGAACTCCCATAGCTGCCAATGCCTCACAACTGTTTGATGACAAAAGTCTGAGTGAACAAAGAAATCAGTGCTATAAGCTTTGGCCAGCTGCTTAGGAGCCACTGCCCAAAAGACCTCTTGTCAGAGGATGAAATTCCCAATATAATTCAGTATGGCCCGAGGGTACCGGGAGGGTTTACTGGGAAGACAGAAAGGAAAATGATGTGCCCGCTGTCTCATACAATCCATATTCCAGTCACTAAAAGCTAGAAAATCCTCTCGGAACAAACACACTACAAAATCATGGGGGTCATCACCTTCTGCCCCCTCATGAACCCCCAAAACCCACAAATTGTACGGATGTGACCTGTTTTCAAAGACCTCCGCCCTTGAAGACAAGGTGGTACTCTGCTGTTCATGCTGGGCCACCACCTGGCTGTTAAATGTCACTGCCTTTTGGAGCCTAGCCTGGGAGGCTTCTACAAACCCCAACTGTGACTGAATGATGTCCATGTTTTTCAATAGTTTGCGGAGAACCCCTTGGGTCTTAAGATGGGCGACCTTCAATGCCATTGAGTCCTTATGATAGTCCTCTCTGAGCTGCAGAAGGAGATGATAAATGGCCCCTAATGTGGGGGAATCCTGTGTCGAGGCCATAGGTGGAGATCCAGAGAGGGATGCGGGGACCGACAAATCATTAGAGCCAGATGGTACGACCAGCAATGAGCACCAAAGAGGAGAGCGATTCATAAGCGTCAACTCCATTCCCTCAGGGTCCCATAAAAGCTCGTCTTCCACCTCCAGTGGGGCAACTGGGTTGATTAAGCCTTGATCAAACACTGCAGACAAAAGACTGTCTGCTGAGTCCGCAGGCAGGCCATCCCCCTTACCCCTCCGTTGAAATACAAAAGTTGAGGAGACAGAATGCCCCGATGTAGCCCTGGAGGAGTTATTTCAAACATTAGAGACCAATACAGTATGGGTTGCCTGTTTAAGATCTTAATCCAAATCGCTATCAGAGAGATCTGAATAAGATGAGAAGGCCTTGGGACCATCCCCACAGTCACAGCAACCTCCAAGCTACCAGGGCATAGAAGCAGAGCAGCCAGAAAAAATTGTGACTTGACTAGCTATATCTGAGAGTCTAACACAGTTAATCCCATGCACACGCTAATGGTGTTAAAAAATGAAAGTTCATCATAAGGTAAGAGCGCATAGGTCAGTGAAAAGTCCAATGATCAATTCTTTGTCTTTATTCAGACACAAGGAAAAAGTCCAGCCAACACGTGTTTCGTCGTATGGGGAGTACCCCCCGACTTCTTCAGGGCTGATTAGGTTCTGCAAATCTAGCTAACCGATTCACTCCGCCAGTTGTAATTCCGCCCCGGCTGGTCAGATGGACTATTTGTGTCCTGAGATAAAAGTTCCAAGGATGTATATCACACCTTAATGTTCATTGCCCAAGTCTTACCGGGCCGATATATCAAAAATTGGTGATCGTGCAATTATGCCCCACAAAAATATGCGACCTGTAGCGAGTACGCTACGATCCATATACGGCGCAGGGTATGCGTCCTCTGCCGCTGTCTCATACAATCCATATTCCAGTCACTAAAAGCTAGAAAATCCTCTCGGAACAAACACACTACACAATCATGGGGGTCATCACCTTCTGCCCCCTCAGGAACCCCCAAAACCCACAAATTGTACTGATGTGACCTGTTTTCCAAGTCCTCTGCCCTCGAAGACAAGGTGGTACTCTGCTGTTCATGCTGGGCCACAACCTGGCTGTTAAATTTCACTGCCTTTTGGAGCCTAGCCTGGCAGGCTTCTACAAACCCCAACTGTGACTGGATGATGTCCATGTTTTTCAATAGTTTGCGGAGAACCACTTGGGTCTTAAGATGGGCGACCTTCAATGCCATTGAGTCCTTATGATAGTCCTCTCTGAGCTGCAGAAGGAGATGATAAATGGCCCCTAATGTGGGGGAATCCTGTGTCGAGGCCATAGGTGGAGATCCAGAGAGGGATGGGTGGACCGACAAATCATTAGAGCCAGGTGGTACGACCAGCAATGAGCACCAGAGAGGAGAGCGATTCATAAGCGTCAACTCCATACCCTCAAGGTCCCATGAAAGCTCGTCTTCCACCTCCAGTGGGGCAACTGGGTTGATTTAGCCTTGATCAAACACTGCAGACAAAAGACTGTCTGCTGAGTCCGCAGGCAGGCCATCCCCCTTACCCCTCCGTTGAAATGCAAAAGTCGAGGAGACAAAATGCCCCGATGTAGCCCTGGAGGAGTTATTTCAAACATTAGAGACCAATACAGTATGGGTTGCCTGTTTAAGATCTTAAACCAAATAACTATCAGAGAGATTTGAATAAGATGAGAAACTCTTTGAACCATCCCCCCAGTCACAGCAACCTCCAAGCTACCAGGGCATAGAAGCAGAGCAGCCGGAAGAGATTGTGACTTGACTAGCTATATCTGAGAGTCTACTAAAGGCTCGACAACCTGAGCCATCGGCATCAGGCCCCCTGGAGAATCTAGTTGAGAGGGTAAGATAAGGATCAGCAGGATCAACCTCTCACCACCAGATGTAATTTCATTAGAACAGGGAGAGGTTTTGCGGCAGCGACAGAAGAAATAATCTGCCCTCATCCAAACCAGACTCAGTAGTTGTTGATGTAGTTGTAGCAGGGAGGGATGGGCCCACTGTCAAAAACGCATCCATTGTACGTTGGGTGTGAGGTACTAGACTGTCCCTCCCCAGTCCGGCTGATACCACAGTGTCCCCAGGTGCCTTCTCACTCTGGGGTGTCTCTACAGTAGACAACACAGGGCAATCCTCTACTCTCTCCTGCACATTAGGGGCAGAGGGGGAGGGACAAGAGACAACTATCTCCTACTGCAAGTATTAATACTGCCACCCCCCACCTTGCCAGGCAACAAATGCTTCCTCTCCAGCTTTAGGGTGATATGGGACTTACCTGTGCCCAGTCGGCCCCCCTTCTTTGGGGCACCTTTCACAGGCTTTCTGACCCAAATCTAGCTTGTGGTTCTGGCAGTGTTTCTAGATGCCCCACAATGCAGACTCAAAGCCTTCCTCCTCCGCAATGGTTCAGCCGTCAGCAGGCACAAAGTGAAGCTACTAGTACACAACAGTGTATCTGGTGCAATAGCGGACCAGTGAGCAAGAGGTGCCTGAAAGGAAAAGCCAGCAACAATGTAGCTACTGCTTGCCTTCCTCCACCTAGCTAACAGTTCAGGAATGCGACTACCGAGCTGCCCACGATCCGCCTTCACAACAGCAGCTGCCTCAGAGATCCCATTCCCTCAACTCGAGACGGTAGCTGCAGCCAGCCAGTGTCCAATAGGGCCCCTCCGTTGGCTCTGATCAGAGCGAGGTCTTTGCCACATAGCTGGCAGCTGGAGAGGAGTCCAAGATGCCACAGAGGCCTGGCAAACCATCAGCGGGCCCTCAGACGTGGTAAGAAAGCAGATGGGGCTGTGGGGTTCCCTCCTAGCTAAATATGCTGTGTAGAGGGACTCCAGAGCGTGGGAGAACGGGACCGCAGTGCCGGTTCAGCCACGACCTGCCATCTTGCATAAGGTTTTCGTTTTAAAAATGTCAACTTTCTAAAACTGGCATTTTCAGAATTCTGACTAAAAAGTTACAATTCTTTAGACATCAATACTGAGTTGTGTACCTGCTCCAAATTGAAAGGCAAAATGTTTGAGGAAGAGCCTGCAGAAAGGGCCAAGTCCAACAATGGAATCTTCTGATTTTAGGTTTCATGGCTAATTCCCTATTGCTTTTTGTACTTAGCAATATGTTTTGTACGTTTGGAGCTTCTCTGGAATCATAGTTACAATATTTTTGCTAAGATGAGCTCTGATTTTTAAGATATTGTCCAGCTTGAACTGTTGAAGTAATATTTGTATGTGCTTAACATTTGTACTCCATAGGGTACTATTTAAAATTAATGCTGTTAACATTTGGCAACAATTATTTTATGAAACTTTTTTACTCCTAGAGTGAATAGCAACATATATAGGTTTATCTGATAAATAAATACTTGAGCACCGAAATGAATAGTTTTTTCACACTGTGTGTTATTTAGCATTATGCTGTCACCCCTTGAAGCTTTAAAACATACACTGTATACTTGAATATATTGCGGTTTATTTACTTGCTTTGTAATATATTATACAGCTGCTTGTGCCTTGTGATTTAACTTAAACATACGATAATTATTTCTGAGGAATACTAAAAAAAGCAATTAAACCGTTGTATGCAATGAACAGACAAATTGGAGATCACAAAGTGAAACCTGAGTAGGATATCTGTAGGTAAAGAAAGCAGAAAAAAGATTCCACATAAACAGATTGCGAAATGAAAATGCTTGCCTGAAATATAACATCGTGTCTGACATTTCTTGCCCTTCTAATTTATTTAACATAACCCTCTTTTCCGTGAAAAAAGTGTTAACCTCTCACTCAACCCATAACTTACAAGTTTCATTCAAGTGGCTTCTCACCATCAATATAACTGTTCATTCAAATTATCCTCATAATTATCGTGGAACAACAAACCTCTCTAACTGTTTGATAAAATAGGTGCACCAGCCTCTGTCAAAATTATGCAACTTAATTGCTTTTATAAATGCGGATTCGAGAAATTGTATCTAAACATTTGCCTTCAACCTTGAAAAGATCTTTAGTTCATGGTGGAAGTCTTCATTGCTGGTTCCGCCTAATTGAACAAAAGCTATTTATCTTTTTATCCTTGCCAAAGAAAAGAAAAGTAATCCTCCGGCAATCAGCACATAAAACGGCAATTACACCAGAAACTGCCCCTACTGAACAACCGCTCAATTAATGTAGGAGTTTATTAATTGAAAACAAGAATACAATGACAGGGGGCTTTCTCCGGGTACATAGAGGACATTGTGGTCCCCAGTAGGAAAATTAGGTGGTTTTCACGCCACCCTAAAAGAGCAGGGCAACCATAACTTAGACCCGATGACCAGTGCTTTAAATGGGAAAAAATAAGTGCAGGTACTCATTAAAATGAGCTAGAGGTGTAGTGAGGGGGCGGGGCTAAAGGCAAGACATGATGATACTTAACGACTTCTATATTAGTTGCAGCACATACTAAAACGCATGAGAAATGTGTTTATATATACAAAGCAGGTTAACTCATTACACAATATTTATTTATTTTAAATTGTTTTTATTGAGATTTTTAAAGACATTACAACCAAGCATATAGGTGAACGAGGTAGTGGTGTAACCCGGCACATGCCAGTCACCACCAGCATGTTGAATGGAGACGTCTCAATTACAATCAAACAATACCCAGCAATAAAAGAAAAAATAAAACTAATACAAGGAGTATATTCTTCTTTTCAACCAGACAAAAAAAAGAGCAGTCATAAATAGCAAGTAACAGTTTCGACAATTACAACTCATTACACAATATGAAAGAGAAATGCGATAATATGTTAACATTTCCTTTTTTTGCAATAGTTGCACCTTCTTAATGCCATACTGTTAATTGCTGTTGTTTGGCACAATACTATATATTTTTGAGCACGTGAGTAGGAAGAAACTGAAAATACCCCCTCTTCGAACCAAAGCATTTATGGCACGAAGCAAATCATCATGACCCTCCCCAGAAGAGATTGCTTGTCTCTTCCATCGATCTATCCATTCACAGGGCTTTAAGTGGGATGAAAAAACTGGGGGGTCTCTCAAAGGGGCGTGGCCAATGTAATTAAGGGCGTGGCTTAAAAACAAGTAAGCAAAAAATCTGCGTTTAGCATAGTGTGCCTCCCGTCTTGTATTTTGCTGTTTCTGTCATTGCATCTAGATATATGATACAAGTAACATCATACCTACAACAAGTCAGGACTATTGGCTTTGTCAATGGTCGTTAGTTGCATAAGATAAAAAAGCAGCAACTATGGCTTGAATATTATTGAAAAAGCTTCCACTTAAGGCCCCGGTGACACCACGACAATGTTGCTGCTCCAGAGTTTAAAAAAGAGAAGGGAAATCCAGAGAGAAAATGGCTCTCTTTAAAGGTTTCCCTTCCCCTATAACGCTCACCTGGCATGACGTCATGCCGTAACTTCGCCACTAGTGAGAAGTGAGCAGTGAGAGCAGCGCACATCGATGTGCCCGCTGTCACTGCAGTCCGGGAAAAAAAAAAAGGCCGCCAGGGCACAAAACAGAGCCCCTTAGAGACCCGTTTCGATGCCCCCCTTAAAAAACTGCCGGTGCTCAGACCCGGTGAGACCCGGCCCACTTAAAGCCCTGTCCATTCATCCTTTCATCCTACCATTTACCTGCTGATGTCCACCATTTAACCTTTACATTCTGTCGTCTATTCAGTCTTTCATCCATCATTCAGTTTTTCCCCATTCCGTCTGTCCACCCTTCATATCCAAACCTACCCATCCATCCTTCTCCAAACCTATCCATTCATCCTTTCACTCATCCCTCTCTTTATCCACCCTTTCGCTCATCCATCAATCCTTTCGCTCATCTATCCATCAACCCTTTCACTCCTTTATTCCATCCACCCTTTCATTCCATCCACCTTTTCATTCAATCCCTCCTTTCACTCATCTATCATCCACCCTTTCATCCATCCTCCCTCCTTTTCATTCATCCATCCAATCTTTCACTTATCCACCCATCATCCGCCCTTTTACCCAATCATCCACCCTCTTTCACCCATCCATCCAGGCTTTCATCCATCCATCTATACAACCACTCTTGCTCACTCATCCATCCACTCACTCACTCACTCACCCACCCACCAACCCTCCCTTTTACATTATTTATGAATCTTTGTCGCCGAGCAGACATGTACACAAAGTGCCACCCAATTTCTTTAAAATACCTCCTGAGTGTCTTGATTCTCTCTCTCTTTCTCTCACTTTTTTCTTACAAAAAACAGGCATACAAATGCAGGCAAACACACAAACATAAGCAGACGCACAAAAGACTCGGGTATGATAAAAGCCATGTTATAATCTTCACCTACCATGGCTATTTTAATTGCCACCAGGGCCGGACTGGCTGTAGCCTGATTGCCACTGCCAGGGGACTGCCATGATTCCTGTGTTTGCACAAATGCACAGGATAGTGTGAATGTGATTGACAGCACAGGGCCTGAACGGACCCTGCTCTGTCAAGCACAGCGTGATGGTGAGCACCCGGACATTATTCAAATGAGCCATGCTGAATAGCTCAGCTGGGGCTCAGATCGGGGTTACAGAAGCGGCGCCTTGGCTGCCAGAGACATGTTCCACTCCTGCTCACCAGCAGTCACAGCCAATGAGCCTACCTTTTTATGAGTACCGGTACTCTCCTCGGCAGAAGAGAAGTGCCAGTACTCAGAGTGATAAATCTAAGAAGTGCCGGTACTCAGTACCGGTGAGTACCGGCCCATTTAAAGCACTGCTGATGACCCTGTGGCAGACAAGCCGTCAGGTGAAAGGTTTACACGGGTGCAGTTCAGCAGATCCTCTGTGTTGTGTAATATCTGGTATCCCCATCGTAACGTGTATCCCCTGCTCTTCGGCAGCTCTCGGAACCGAAACTCAGGCCGGGCAGGTTCAGACAGAAGCAGCTGATCACTGCTCGGGCTGAGTTAGTCAGGGGATACACGATTCAACTGGAAACCTAACTCAGCTCTGGCTATAAATCACCTGAAACTTTTGCACGAAGAGAGACAGACAGAAAGCGCAATAAATACAGAGAATGAATCTTGATAGAAATAGCAATTAAGGTAATAAACATTGTGAAAGCAAGGAAACTATTGCTGAAGCATATGGAATTATAACCAAATAAACATGAGGGGAAAAGTATAGAAACAACGGCAGGGGCTCAAATAAAGGGGAAACATATCAAAACGTGTGAAAGATTAAAGGGTGAAGGTAAAAAAGGCAATGGAAAAAAGCAAAGTATTAAAATGGGGAAATAAAGTGTTTTGATTTTTCTATAATGATTATGTTACAATGTGTTAATGACAAACATATAACTTGCACAATAAGTTGAATAACAGTGCATGTTTGGTTAGACTCATACAACATAGTTGCCATTTTACCAGTCTGCCCTATATTTTTGTGTCCATGCTAATTAAACAAACATTTGCAATGGAATCGGTCTCATATTTGTGAAAGCTAGAGCTATTGGTGTTGTAAATGACAATACGTTTACTTATTTTTTTAGGTCGAGTCTGGGTAGCACATGCACTACTCTGCGGCATGCAGTATTGGAGTGTGGAATGGAACCCCCGTCCACTCTCCGCCCATATTTGACATTGGCTTGTATCATTGTCCTTCATAAATGCTGGCTTCTGATTTGTTAATAGGCTTGTTAGTCCCTCCTTAGTGTCTTCATTTGTAACCTCCCATGAGGACTGGCCCTTTTACTTCAGTTGTTACACTGTACTTCTTTTTTAGTCTGTAAGCACTATTTTCTTTAATGAGTTTCTCCTACTGCAGGCACAACATGATTTCCTGTAACATTCAGCGTGCCATGCGTGCTTTCACTTTCCGAGCAGCCAGGGACAATGGCTACCGCTTCTTTGAATAGGTCTCACATTTACAAGAGTTTGAGCTATTGGCATTGTAAATCAAAATGCCTTTTATTTATGTGTTAATTAGCAAAACAGATAAATAAAAGGCATTGTCATTCACAATGCCAATAGCTTAAACTCTCGCAAATGCGAGACCTATTGCATTGCAAACGCTTGTTTTTGTTTGCAGTGGAGTGATCAGTTAGAAAACGAGAGTTAGAGCTATTGGCGTTGTAAATGTAAATATTTATGTGTTATAGATTGGAGTGGGTGTATGTGGTGTGTAGTGGATTTCTGTGGCTACTATCCAGATAATGTGAGCATTTAAGAAGCAGAGGTACAGTTAGGATGGATGTGTTGGTGGAATGATAGCTGTTTGTATGAATGCTTGAATGGATGGATAGGTGTATGAGAACATGCATGGATGTCTGGGTGATCAGATGAATGAAAAGATGGTAGGTGATGCATGGCGAGGATAGTTACAGATGGTTGGTATGGAAAGAAAAAGATGGATACATAGCGAAAATTTTCATGAAAGGATATGTTAGTACTTTATGGGACATTTGGTCAGGATTGGATGATATATAAGTTACTTCGGGGCCTAGATTGCAAAAAACGTAAAATCTCATTTGCAATTCAGGAGTTGGTGGTGGTTTTGTGCCCTTACCCCGAAACTATGCTTCCTTGTAAGCTGATTGGATGCCTGCCTAATCTGCAGGCTTCCAACACAATATTACACTTGGACGCAGGTTTAACCAATTCAAATAATAAATGCTGTGTCCCATCAAACCTTACAGGAGACAGTTACTAATTATGACTGATGAAGGAAAAGTCTGATGACTGGTCCCATTTATAGCACTTGCATGTGGTGTTCTGCACGTTGCAAGGACACGTTGGCAATGCCCAGTTGATGAACACAATTATGCCACTCTGTGGCATTGAGACTGTCAAATTAAGGCCTATATGTAAACTCTCTGGTGCATGTGATGCACACAAAAGGCATGCTACATGTTTCTGGAGCCTAGCAACTTATAACCATGTGAGGGCGAGGAAAGGATGGCATGACTGGCACAGCAGGGGTAGCATTACCGTCGTTTTGTTCTGAGGACTGCAACATTTCCAAGTGAGCCTTCACAGCAGCAGCTTCACAGTATCTATGTGGTGCTTACTCGATTGCAGGATCAAACAAAAGATATCACATTCTGAATGTTTAATGTACTGCTTTAGTTGATGGGCTAGGTGAAACTCATTATTCTCTCACCAAACACCTGACCCATACATTCATTGAAGCGCTATGGAGATGAAAGAAGGCTTCACCTCGCTCTGGAAAAACAGTAGTCTAGCCTCACTAATCAGAAGTATAACTATACCCAAAGCACGCTCCAGAAACATCCTTGTATGCCTTACAAAGATGCAGCATACAGTTTCAGAGGTTAAGCAAGTAGTGCATTAAAAAGCACTCCTGCCAAACTTGTGATGCTGTACCTGCTTGGACAGCCCACCACCCCTGCCCTACCTGAACAAATGGAGCTCCGAGGCCATGCACGGTGCCTGCTCCAGCTTCACCAGGCCCAGTTTCACCTGCTACTGCAGCGGCGTGGGCGCCGTGGGCTCGTTGTTGCATTCCACGGCCTCCAGCAACTCGGCCAGCAGCGAGGCAGAAGGAAGGCAAAAACTGGATTATTTGGACCAGCGTAGCACCCATACATTGTCACCCTAAGGGCACCATATTAGTTAAGGTACTATCAACACTGATGTTAATCAGAGTAGGATGTGCCATCTTGGTTAAGAGATCACAAATTGAGCAATTGTGGTTAAGGGCTGACAAACCCGGCAACAACACAAAACAAGCAATGGCGAAAGAAGCGAAACAGCTCTTGTCAGAAGCACTGTCATATAGAGGGCAGACTTCATGCATTTAAATTCACAGCATCCAGGCGAGCCTCCACTATTTTATTCTCACCACTCACTGATGAGAGAAGCGGGGGGAGGGAGACATGGAATGAGAGAATGAGAGAGATGCAGGGGTCGGAGGCGCTACATACGAGCTGGGGTTTACATTTGTTGCACATTGATAAAGCACGGCGTGCCGCGCTGCAACAATAAGAAACAAGATTTCTCCCCAACAACAGATGAAGAAAGCAAGCGGAAAGAAACTGTAGTTAGGTGGTGCTCCACTGCGAAAAACTGAAGTGAGGTACCGCTGCATGAACCACTTAGGAGGCAACAAAGAAGAGCGAAACTGGACTGAACCAATAGTAAGCAGCAGGCAGGAGAAAACTCCTTTTTCAATACAACAGGTCTTCCAGACAGCACATGCACGTTGCCTAGGCTCAACCTAAAAAGCAATACAATTATGTATTTTTTTCTTTTGACACATACACCTAATACAAGAAGAACACAAAGAAGTCCTTTAAAAATATGCATCTCTTCTCTGATTGCAAGAAATTGGATTATTATTTGGTGTGGACGACTATCCATCTCAAGTAATAATCACAACTCGAGACAGCATGGACCTTCAAAGTCACTAGTTAACCTAAGCTCCACCCGCTGATAGCAATGGTGTAGATAAGACAGGCTTAATTTAGGGCAATGTGTGACTTATTTATCCACTGTCAGAAAAGTAGTAAAGTAAAAACACCAAGCAATAAAAATCCCAACCCGGATTATAAAAATAGAGTAACATTTAATAAGTAAAATGACACCAAAACAAGAACAATCCATTAAGGGATACAAAAGTTATGAATTGTAAAGAGTAAAGTGATAATAGCACTGAAAAGGATTATGTGCCAATGTTAGTCAATGGTCACAGTAGAATTTTTCGTTGTCACTCAGTCTGTGAAATTGAAGTTGTTAGATTTGGGGGTCTCTAGTTGGCAGAGGTAGGTACCTTTGTCCAAATAGGGACCCTTGAGTCTAGTCAGGGAAAGTAGGTACACTTCTAAAATAACCCCTGCTCACCCTCTTGGTAGCTTGGCACGAGCAGACAGGCTTAGTTCAGAGGCAGTGTGTAAAGCATTTGTGAACACATACAGTAATCAGGTGACAACACTACAAATGGACACCACACAGGTTATATATTTATAAAAATAGGTATATTTTATATAGATTTATCACAAGACCATAAACGGCAAAAATAATCCACAATACTGTCAAGAGTGCTTAGTTCTGATCAAAAAGGCTTAATTCAAGGTTCTGTGCGAGTCGGTAGCCTCCTCCGGCTACGGCGATGTCGAGAACAAACAGAGTCTAACAAATCCAGCTGACTGCGTCGAGACGGGCCAACACAGCGTAGGCAGACTCGGTCACAGTACCTTTTACTTGAAGCGGCAGGCACGGGCGTGCGAGCCGGATGGCTGTTCGTCGCGGTCGCGATGCAAAAATGGAAGCGTTGCAGGACGCGTTGTACCTCGATGCGGTGCAGGCAGCGGCTCGTTGACGTAGTCGAGACGGAGTCGGTGAGACCAGGGCCGTGCGTTGCAGGGCAAGACGGTGCTTCGATGCGGTGCTGGCAGGTTGCGGTGCGGCGACGGAGCCGGATTCAGGAGCTGGCGTCGATCAGTCCGGACAGCGGTGCGGAGTCGGGCGGTGCGTCGCAAAGCGTGCGAGCGGTGCCCAACTCCGGTGCGGTCACAGGACTCGAACTCAGCAGCAGTGACCGTGTCGGTCGGACCAGTTCGATTCGGCGTAGCGAAGCGTTGCAGGACGCGTTGTCCCTCGATGCGGTGCAGGCAGCGGCTCGTTGACGGAGTCGGTGAGACCAGGGCCGTGCGTTGCAGGGCGAGACGGTGCTTCGATGCGGTGCTTACAGGACACCGAGTCGGTCGTGAGAGTCGGTCACAGCTCCCTACCTCTGCAGCCACTGAAACAGAGTTTCCAGCAGCAATTCACAAAGGGGTGAAGTCCAATGGTCCTGGGACTTCGGTCAGGGGCAAGCTCTCTTCCAAGCCCTTGGAGATCCTTCACAAGTTGATGAAAGTCACAGCAAAGCAAAAGTTCCTTTCTCCTTTCTTTGGCAGTCAGGCAAACCACTGCAGGCCAATCCCCCAAGCAGCACTTCAGCTTAGGGATAGTCTCTCCTCAGTTTCTTCTTGGTTCCGCTCCTCAGCAAAGGTTTCTTCTTGTTCCCAAAAGTGATCTAATCTTCCTGGGGTCTGGGTGCCCCTCTTATACCCTGATTCTCTTTGTTCTCTGGAGGCAGAGAGGCCTCTGCCTAGTCCAAAACCAGTTCTGGTCAGTCCTGGAGCACTTTGTTTTTCTGACTCCTTCTTTCCTTTCAGAATGTGGGGCAGAGTGCTCAGCCGCCCGGCAGGAGGTGGAGCCAGCATTGTGGAAGGCAGGCACAGCCCTATTCAGACCCAGGTGCAACTCCTCCCTCCACTCTGGATGCAGATCTTTCTATTCAGCCCTGCGCTGACTCACCCTGTCTCCTGTAGCCACCCCCAGCCCCTGCCACTCAATCTCCAGACAAGGAATACACAACCTAGCAGAGGCAGGCTTGGATAGTTAGGCAAGAAAATACCCACTTTCTAAAACTGGTATTTTCAAACACAGAATGTTAAAACCAACTTCACTAAAAGATGTATTTTATCATCCTGAGTTCAGGCATACTAAATTCGTTTTTCTACCATGTTCCCTGGGTCAGTTCTGACTATAAGGTGTAATAGTCAGTCTGCCCATTCTGGCCTATGGGGAGCAGGTAGCCTTGCAATAGTGAAAAACGAAAATGGTTGTAATTCACTATTAGGACATGCCACACACACCAGGGCATGTCCTACCTTATACTTACAATGCACCCTGCCCTAGGGCCTACTTTAGGGGTGACCAACATGCAGTAAAGGGAAGGTTTAGGGACTGGTAAGTGGGTGCACTCACCAAGTCGACAGGGCAGCCCTAGGCTGCACACAGTCTCTGCGATGGCAGGCCTGAGACACATTTTACAAGCCGCTTCTGTGGGTGGCACAACCCGTGCTGCAAGCCCACCAGCGGCATTGGATTTACAAGCCCTGGGCACACTGAGTGCGCTGTACTAGGGACTGACAAGTAAACCAATCATCCAATCATGGAGTCACTAATACATACATCAATTAACGATAGGGAGCACTTGCACTTTGGCACTGATTAGCAGCGGCAAAGTGCCCATGAGCATCTAGTCCAGCAAAAACATATCGGCAACAGTGGAGGCATTACGAAAAAATGGAAGGGAAACCCACGCCAAGGATGCCAGGTCTAACACGTGTCCCCTCCAGCTGAAATGTGGGGAGAACTATCCTACCCCTAGGGAGTTCTCATCGCTAAGGCGGAAAAATCTGGACAGTCCATCAGCATTGGCGTGTTCTGTACCAGGGCGGTGTTCCACCGTAAAGTCCATCCCCTGTAGGGAAATGGACCACCTCAACAGCTTTGGATTCTCACCCCTCATCTGCATCAACCATCTGAGGGGCCTGTGGTCTGTCTGAACCCGGAAGTGAGTCCCAAACAGGTATGGTCTCAGCTTCTTCAGTGCCCAGACCACAGCAAATGCCTCACGCTCAATAGCACTCCATCTCTGTTCCCGGGGAAGTAACCTCCTTCTGAGGAAGGCTACAGGTTGGTCTAGGCCCTCCTCATTGATCTGTGATAGAACAGCCCCTACACCATGCTCTGAAGCGTCGGTCTGAACAATGAACTCCTTGGAGAAGTTGGGTGCCTGGAGCACAGGCGCCGTGCACATGGCAGTCTTCAAGGTGTCAAAAGCTTTTTGACAGGCGTCAGTCCAAATCACTTTCCTGGGCTGCTTCTTGGAAGTCAGCTCTGTCAAGGGGGCAACAATGCTGCCATACCCCTTGACAAATCTCCGGTAATACCCGGTGAGTCCTAGGAAGGCTCTCACCTCTGTCTGGGTCTTGGGGGGCTCCCAAGCCAGAATGGTATCAATTTTCGGTTGGAGGGGCGCCACCTGGCCGCTCCCAACCTGGTGTCCCAAGTACACCACAGAACCCTGCCCAATCTGGCACTTACTCGCCTTGATTGTGAGGCCTGCCCTCCGCAGCGCCATCAACACCTCCCAGAGGTGACGCAGATGTTCTTCCCAACGGGAACTGAACACTGCGATGTCATCCAGGTAGGCGGCACTGAAATCCTCCAGTCCAACCAACACCTGGTTGACCAACCTCTGAAAGGTGGCAGGGGCATTCTTCATCCCAAAGGGCATCACCCGGAACTGGTAGTGCCCATCTGGTGTGGAGAATGCTGACCTCTCTTTGCCCCATCAGTCAAGGCGATCTGCCAGTACCCAGACGTTAAGTCAAACGTGCTGAGGTACCGCGCAGCCCCTAACCGATCTATGAGCTCATCAGCTCTGGGGATGGGGTGGGCGTCAGTCCTGGTGACGGATTTGAGTCCCCTGTAGTCCACACAGAACCGGAGTTCTGGTGTGGCACCAGGCGCGGCAGCCTTTGGAACCAAGACCACTGGGCTGGCCCAAGGGCTGTTAGAGGACTCAATCACCCCTAACGCAAACATCTTGGAGACCTCCTCCTTGATGCAAGGTCTGACCCTGTCAGTCACCCTGTAAGCCTTGTGCTTCACAGGAAGACTGTCCCCAGTGTCCACATCATGGACGCACCAATGAGTGACACTGGGAACCAGGGAGAACAGGTCAGGGAACTGTCCCAACAGTTGGCGACAGTCACCCTGCTGCTCAGGTGTCAGGGAGGAAGAGAGGTTTACTCCCTCCACTGATGCATCTTGCTCTCGGGCTGACAGGAGGTCAGGAAGAGGCTCGGTCTCCTCCTCCAGTCCATCATCTGTAGCTAAGAGCATGCCCACTTGGGACCTCTCCAAGTGGGGCTTCAGGCGGTTCACATGCAGGACCCGCAAGGGGTTCCTGGGAGACTGCAAGTCCACCAAATAGGTAACTGGACTCTTGCGCTCCACCACCGTAAAAGGGCCGGTCCACCTGTCCTGGAGCGCACAAGGCTCCACCGGGGCCATGACCCACACTTTCTGACCAGGCTGAAGCTCTACCAGAGTGGCATTCTGGTCGTACCACCGCTTCATCTCCTCCTGGCTGGCTTCCAGATTTGCCTCAGCAAGTTCTCTGAAACGCCTAGTCTGGTTCCTGAAGGCCAGCATGTAACTGTATACATCCTGGGGAGGTTTCCTGGGAGATTGCTCCCAGCCTTCCTTGACCAAACTCAGAGGTCCTCACACCGGGTGTCCATAGAGGAGCTCAAAGGGACTGAACCCTAGAGACTTCTGTGGCACCTCCCGGTATGCAAACAACAGGCATGGTAAGAGGACGTCCCATTTACGCCTCATGGGTTCTTCCAGACCCATAATCATGCCCTTGAGGGTCCGGTTGAATCTCTCAACCAGACCATTTCCTTGAAGGTGGTAAGGAGTGGTGAACTTGTAAGTTACACCGCACTCTTGCCACAGGGACTTCATGTACTTGGACACGAAGTTGGTACCTCTGTCAGACACCACCTCTTGAGGGAATCCCACACGTGAGAAAATTCCCATCAGTGCCCGTCCCACCACGGGGGCCGTCACTGTCCTCAGAGGGATGGCTTCAGGGTACCGGGTGGCATGGTCCACCAAGACCAGGATAAACCTGTTGCCCATGGCTGTCTTGGGGTCCAGTGGCCCCACAATATCAATACCCACCCGTTCAAAGGGGGTGCTGACCACAGGGAATGGCTGGAGAGGAGCCTTGTGCTTCCTCCCACTCTTTCCACTTGCCTGGCAAGTCTGGCATGTCCTGCAGTGAGTGGCGGCACTCCTGCGCATCTGGGGCCAATAGAAATGGGTAACAAGCCTGTCAAAGGTCTTGTCCTGCCCCAGATGTCCCGCTAACGGTACATCATGAGCCAACCCCAGTAGGAAGGCTCTGAAGCGCTGGGGTACCACCAGCCCAGGGGCTGACCCAGGCTCAGCAACCTTAGGCTCTGAATACAGGAGACCATTCTCCCAGTAAACCCAATGTGATCCAGACTGATCACCTGCTGCCTGGTCTGTGGCCTGTTGCCTCAGACCCACAAGAGAAGGGCATGTGTTCTGCTCCTTGCAGAACTCTTCCCTGGAGGGTCCTCCTTCTTGCTGCCAATGGGTCAGCTCAGGTAGGTCCCCCAGTTCAGCTACCTGTTCCCCTGTAGGTTCCAGGGCATCCCCCTCAGGGTCGGCCTCCTCCTGGACCGTGGGAACTTCGGGGGCCGGTTTCCCGCGCCCCTGCCTCTCTCTTCGGCAGGCACCTGGGCCTCCTCTCAGGCTCCAGGTCCTCTTGAACACCTTTAGCTGCCATTGACCGGGTGGTCACACATGCCCAATCAGGCAAGCCCAACATTTCTAAATGCGCACTCCGCTCCACCTTAGCCCAAGGTGAGCTCTCCAAATCGTTCCCTAACAAACAGTCAACAGGCATGGCTGGCCTCACAGCTACTTGAAGAGTACCCGAGACCCCCCACTCAAATGGAACCTGAGCCACCTTGCAGTGACTCTCTGTGTTGTCAGCGGCAACAACCGGATAGAATGCATCAGGGATAACCTGCTCTTTAGACACCAGGTGACACTTGACAGCTGTCACACTGGCTCCTGTGTCTCTCAGAGCCTCCACCCTATGGCCATTGATGGTCACCCACTGCCTGTATTTCTTAGTGTTCTCAGGCAGCGGGGTCCTAGGGACCATCTCAGAGTCTCCTAATGAGACAAGGGAAAACACTGTGGGATCCCCCCACCTTGGGCACCCAACTCCTCCCCCAGGGCTACACTAGCCAACTGCCGGGGGACTGCACTCGTGGGTGCTGGTTTTCCATGCAAAGGGCAATGAGGATCGTTTGCCTTGTGGCCAGGGGCGCCACACTTGTAACACACCAGTGGTCCCTGGGGGACAGGGGGCCTGTCAGGGCCACTGGCTTCTTCTCAGGGGAGGCTGGGAACCTTTCCCTTGGTTCCCTTGGGGTTTACTTTGGGGCCCTTTATGGAACTCCTTCTGTTTACCCTTGTCCCCCCACTCTTCTGCTGGGGACCCTGCCCACCCTTGGCGGAGTCTCCCACGTGACCCTTGTGGACCCGGGTACTCACCCAGCGGTCCGCCTCCTCAGCAAGCTGCCTAGGGTTAGTCAGCTTACTATCAATCAGGTGCTGGCGTAGCTCAGGAAAACAATTACCGGACAAGTGCTCCCAGGCAATTAAATCAAAGAGCGCCTGAAAATCAGTCGCTTTGCTACCCTTTACCCAACCATCCAAGGCTCTGCAAAGAAGGTCACATATTCAACCCAGGTACTGCTTTCAATCTTACTACAGTTCCTGAACCTTTGCCTATAAAGCTCAGGGGTCAAACCATACCTAGTCATTAAGGCATCCTTCATGTGGCTGTACGAATTATAGACTTCAGAGGGCAAATCCAACAAGGTATCCCGCCCTTCACTGAGGAACCGTCCCCACAACCCCGCTCCCCAATCCTTCTCAGGGACCCGGTGGGAAGACATGGCTACCTCATAGGCTTTGAACCACTGCCCTATGTCATCATTTTTAAAAAATTCCTTAACCACATCTTTTGGAATATACACCCTAGCTTCAACAGGCACAGGCGGTACACTGCCACCAGAGGGAGTAATCTCTAAGCTCTTGGCCTTCAATTCCAACTCCCTCAAAACTTTCTCATGTTCAAACTGCATTTTCTTTTCCTCTAGGGCCAATTTCCTAGTTTGCATTTCGAATTCTAACTGCCCATTCAGCTTGAGCTTGGTCAGCTCCATTTCGTGCATCCTACTCTCTTTCCTGTCCTCCAACTCCTCTGGGGACAGTCCTCTGGCAGAAACACTGCTACCTACTGGGGAAGGTAGTCTTCTAGCCCCTAGACCCAATAGCCCCTCCAGCTGCCCTTCTGCATTCTCAGCCCCCTCCACAGGAGCACTCCTTGATTCGACCCAGGCCCTCAGCGCCTTTTGAAGGTCCTCCTTCCTGGAGAGTCCGGTCATGGACACTTTAAACTTCTTGCAGAATTGCTTGAGCTGCTTAAGGGTGTAGCATTCTAGCCTCTCTTCTTCCCAATCACACTCGACAGAGGCTACTGATGCTAGTTTCTCCATCGTGACTGAATTTGGCATTTGCAAAAATAGGAAATCCCAGAAAAAATGCTATAAAAGTATGTGGTTGCGTTTTGGTCTGCACTCACTAAGTAGTGTTCACCAATCACTGTACATGAGTCACAAATGCAAGTCCAGAATCCTCACCGCTGACCACCAATGTTAGATTTGGGGGTCTCTAGTTGGCAGAGGTAGGTACCTTTGTCCAAATAGGGACCCTTGAGTCTAGTCAGGGAAAGTAGGTACACTTCTAAAATAACCCCTGCTCACCCTCTTGGTAGCTTGGCACGAGCAGACAGGCTTAGTTCAGAGGCAGTGTGTAAAGCATTTGTGAACACATACAGTAATCAGGTGACAACACTACAAATGGACACCACACAGGTTATATATTTATAAAAATAGGTATATTTTATATAGATTTATCACAAGACCATAAACGGCAAAAATAATCCACAATACTGTCAAGAGTGCTTAGTTCTGATCAAAAAGGCTTAATTCAAGGTTCTGTGCGAGTCGGTAGCCTCCTCCGGCTACGGCGATGTCGAGAACAAACAGAGTCTAACAAATCCAGCTGACCGCGTCGAGACGGGCCAACACAGCGTAGACAGACTCGGTCACAGTACCTTTACTTGAAGCGGCAGGCACGGGCGTGCGAGCCGGATGGCTGTTCGTCGCGGTCGCGATGCAAAAATGGAAGCGTTGCAGGACGCGTTGTCCCTCGATGCGGTGCAGGCAGCGGCTCGTTGACATCGTCGAGACGGAGTCGGTGAGACCAGGGCCGTGCGTTGCAGGGCAAGACGGTGCTTCGATGCGGTGCTGGCAGGTTGCGGTGCGGCGACGGAGCCGGATTCAGGAGCTGGCGTCGATCAGTCCGGACAGCGGTGCGAGTCGGGCGGTGCGTCGCAAAGCGTGCGAGCGGTGCCCAACTCCGGTGCGGTCACAGGACTCGAACTCAGCAGCAGTGACCGTGTCGGTCGGACCAGTTCGATTCGGCGTAGCGAAGCGTTGCAGGACGCGTTGTCCCTCGATGCGGTGCAGGCAGCGGCTCATTGACGGAGTCGGTGAGACCAGGGCCGTGCGTTGCAGGGCGAGACGGTGCTTCGATGCGGTGCTTACAGGACACCGAGTCGGTCGTGAGAGTCGGTCACAGCTCCCTACCTCTGCAGCCACTGAAACAGAGTTTCCAGCAGCAATTCACAAAGGGGTGAAGTCCAATGGTCCTGGGACTTCGGTCAGGGGGCAAGCTCTCTTCCAAGCCCTTGGAGATCCTTCACAAGTTGATGAAAGTCACAGCAAAGCAAAAGTTCCTTTCTCCTTTCTTTGGCAGTCAGGCAAACCACTGCAGGCCAATCCCCCAAGCAGCACTTCAGCTTAGGGATAGTCTCTCCTCAGTTTCTTCTTGGTTCCGCTCCTCAGCAAAGGTTTCTTCTTGTTCCCAAAAGTGATCTAATCTTCCTGGGGTCTGGGTGCCCTTCTTATACCCTGATTCTCTTTGTTCTCTGGAGGCAGAGAGGCCTCTGCCTAGTCCAAAACCAGTTCTGGTCAGTCCTGGAGCACTTTGTTTTTCTGACTCCTTCTTTCCTTTCAGAATGTGGGGCAGAGTGCTCAGCCGCCCGGCAGGAGGTGGAGCCAGCATTGTGGAAGGCAGGCACAGCCCTATTCAGACCCAGGTGCAACTCCTCCCTCCACTCTGGATGCAGATCTTTCTATTCAGCCCTGCGCTGACTCACCCTGTCTCCTGTAGCCACCCCCAGCCCCTGCCACTCAATCTCCAGACAAGGAATACACAACCTAGCAGAGGCAGGCTTGGATAGTTAGGCAAGAAAATACCCACTTTCTAAAACTGGTATTTTCAAACACAGAATGTTAAAACCAACTTCACTAAAAGATGTATTTTATCATCCTGAGTTCAGGCATACTAAATTCGTTTTTCTACCATGTTCCCTGGGTCAGTTCTGACTATAAGGTGTAATAGTCAGTCTGCCCATTCTGGCCTATGGGGAGCAGGTAGCCTTGCAATAGTGAAAAACGAAAATGGTTGTAATTCACTATTAGGACATGCCACACACACCAGGGCATGTCCTACCTTATACTTACAATGCACCCTGCCCTAGGGCCTACTTTAGGGGTGACCAACATGCAGTAAAGGGAAGGTTTAGGGACTGGTAAGTGGGTGCACTCACCAAGTCGACAGGGCAGCCCTAGGCTGCACACAGTCTCTGCGATGGCAGGCCTGAGACACATTTTACAAGCCGCTTCTGTGGGTGGCACAACCCGTGCTGCAAGCCCACCAGCGGCATTGGATTTACAAGCCCTGGGCACACTGAGTGCGCTGTACTAGGGACTGACAAGTAAACCAATCATCCAATCATGGAGTCACTAATACATACATCAATTAACGATAGGGAGCACTTGCACTTTGGCACTGATTAGCAGCGGCAAAGTGCCCATGAGCATCTAGTCCAGCAAAAACATATCGGCAACAGTGGAGGCATTACGAAAAAATGGAAGGGAAACCCACGCCAAGGATGCCAGGTCTAACAGAAGTCAAAATCCTTCAGTGGGTCAAGCTCCCAGACTGTATCCGACGATGTGTTCCATGAGGCCGGGTACCTTATCTCTCAGGGCCCACTGATTTGCTGCTGCGGAGAAGCTCCAAGTGGAAGAAACCTCTTTTTTTAAACCAGCGAGGCTGTTCCTTGGGTGGATAGAATGGGCTTGTGCGTTCAGGTTCTCCAGGAAACTAGAAATCCAAAAACTTTGTAAGTGCCAACTTTAAAAAGGTGGTATGACAAGTGCAGTTAGACACAGCCCTGGTTTCCAGGACCTGAGGAACAGCACTTGGGAGTCAAAACTCACTCCAGGAGAGGCCATCAGCAGGTTCCAAGTCAGGTCCAGTTGTTACTGGTCAGCTGGGCACTTCAAGGAAAAGTCCTTTTGCAGCTTGATGTGGCTCTGTAGCCACACAGGTCAGCGAACTGACACTTGGAGTCTACTTTCTTTTTCTGGTGACGCAGGTCCAGTCCTTCAAGGCTCTGCTCTGGATACAAGGATCAGGTCAATTCCTCTTCTCTTCTTCCACAGGTCCATAAAGTGTGATAAAAAATGGTGTCTGGAGGTTCCATATTTATGCCTGGTACCAACTAGTGTATTGCTCCTAATGGCTCCCAAAGCGAATGGGTAAAAGTTCCTAGGGGTAACCCTACCCACTTTGGAAACTGTTCCTGTTTGCCCTTCTATAAACAATCCCACAGTGTCCCCTCACTCTCAAAATCCAAGATGGGGAAATCCTTTTCTCTTTATGCAGAGCCTGTGTGCACTGCCCACACAGAATTATGACCAGGGAAAAAAACACTCTCCTTCTCTGAGGTCACCCTACACCAGTTCTGGAGGTAGTGTTTGGGGCCAGCCTAGTAAGAAGGACAAAAGCTGTGGCCTCTCCAGGTGTCACCAAACATTTGCCTGTTACAGGGGACACCCCTTCGAAGTAAGTTAAGTTTCTGGGCCAACCCCACTGGTCTTCCTGCCAAGGGAAGAGAAAAACACCTCGTGATTCCCAAGCCATTGTACTTGCCCTATGATCATTTTTCATACCATTCATCACAGCTCATTCCTGGCTGTGCCACTGTTTATGAGAGAATGCAAATTAGCCCCAAGCAGCTTCAAGCAGGGAACATTTTACTTTCTAAAATATACCTTTCCTTCATATTCATTAAAAATACTTCACACCATTGAGTTGGGATTTTAATAACTAATAAAAAAATGTTGTTTCATCATTTTTACAGCTGGACCCTAACTGGAGATACCAACATTTATGTTTACTATCGCTTCCCAGTTTACTATCGCTTTCCAGTGTTTCTCTGTGGGACAGCAAGAGCCTTGTTACAGTAAAAATAGCTTTTGGGTGCTAGTCACTATAAGGGCATGTTAACTTTATATTTATACTGTCCTACTTTTATATACCATGCAAACTGCCTTGTGAGCTACACGGCCTACACAGTGTTAAGTTTTTGATATTTAAAAGAGATGTTTTTCCTAACAAAAACGGTATATTGAAGAATGCACAGTAAATTTTACAGTGTAGCAGTCACAAATGCACAGGGTAGGCCTGAAGCCATGTTTTCCCTGCCGCTGTAGTTGATGGTACTATAGGCAAGCGCAGTCCTCTAGTGCCATTACATTTCCGGACCCTGTGTTTACTTTCTACACCATATAGTAGGGACATCCAAGCACGTTAAATGATCCAATGAGGAATAAGCAAAATTAACCATATCTAAAAGGGCGCACAGCCACTCTACTAGCAGGGGTAAAATGCACAGAGTTGTAAAGCCAGCAGATATGGGTAAAATCTAGAGGGACGTCACAAAAAATGTGGTCATTTCCAATAATGATTATTAAAAGGAAGCATGATTGTTACAAATGTATTTAGGGCATTTTATACAAATACCTTTTCATGTGCCAACACTTGGCTGTTTCAGAATAGTGAACATAACCAAATGATATTTGTTTCAACCCCAGTGTCAAGTCTCTCTATATTATGAGAGATGTCAATCTTCACTTTTTAGACTACATCGAGCATTCTGGGACTTGTAGTTTCTCTTTTAAGATTGACAGTATGGCTGAAAAATTGCAGCATGCAAGTACTCATATAATTTAAAAGAGAAGACTACCTCGCATGGGAAGACTAAAAGTGCTGTGTGGCAATGGATAGTGTAATGGTCAACAACCCACAGAATGAATGAATGAATTAAACGTATTTGTTATAGCACGACAGCTACTCAAAAAGAGTACCCCGGCACTGACAGAAATGTGTGGCAGGGAGCTAGATTGCGAAGCTAAGTTTTAAAAAGCACTGTTTTCAAGTGTTTCTTGAAGGTTGAAAGTTCTGGGATGGCTCTCAGAGTATCAGGGAGTCTGTTCCAAGCCTGTGCACCGAGGAAACCAAACGACCTGCTGCCCATCCGGGCCAAGCGTACTTTGGGAGTACGGGCAAGGTCAGAGGACGTAGATATTAAAGATCGTGCTGGAGTGTAGCGGTTAACTCGTTTGCTAAGATAGCTTGCTCCTTTTCCATGAAGGGCCTTTAAAGAAACAACAAGGGCTTTGAATTTGATCCTTTCTTTCAATCGCAGCCAATGGAGGGATTTAAGAAGGGCGGACATATGAGACCTTGGTTTGGGTCTTGTTATATTCCACATAGGTACTCTAATATGGCCCGGGTAACATCCCAACCTTTCACCTATATTTGTCCCTACATTATATACATAACGGGCTGCTAGGACTGACCCTTTACCTAGTTACGGTACTGCTTACAGAAATTGGGGTTTTCCCTGAACAATAGCCTCATACAGTATGCATGAGGATTCTTGGAAACTCAGCAGTACTACCATCTCCTGCAAAATAACTATGTACAAGGTTCATTCCAGATGTCATCCTAAGTCCGACAATGGCACAGCAAGGTAGAACCCCTGGGGATACCTTTGGGTATATAAACTTCACATCTTGCTGAGATAGAGAGAGGAGATCACGACTTCCATGCCAACACACTGACGCGAAATGCTGAGGTTCCTGAATGCAGATACTCCAGCTCACAGTGGTCTAACATCCCCTGCGGGGTGTCCTGCTCAAGACCAAGATGGGCTCCCACAGTCTCTCACTTCAGGTAATGGGGTTGACTTTATCCTAGAGGGATTCTTGGCTTAACATCTACACACATGCTAGGTACACTTAGGTACATCGAGTTAGGATTGCATCGTAGGAGTACGCATTTTATTATCATGTATTTTATATACTTGCCTGTATTCATGGTTATAGCAAGATGGTAGAAATCTACCATCCATTTACCTTTTTTGTGCTTCTTATCATCTATATCTGTTTCTGTCAAGTGGTTGTTTCAGCACACCTATTTTACACTAGAATGACGAATGTTCAATAAATGCTTATTGAAAAACGTCCATATCATTTATTCTGGGTATCTCTCTGAGACTATGGGGCCGATTCACAGAACTAATCTGAGATAAAATCCTAAACTTACTACTTTTGGTATTCACAGAAGGCATTTAGTAGTAGTAAAGTTAGGACTCCTAACTTTACTACTACTAAACTGAGACAAAATCTTAACTTTACGACTTTTGGTATTCACAAAAGGCATTTAGTAGTAGTAAAGTTAGGATTCCTAACTTTACTACTGCTAAATGCCTTTTGTGAATATCGAAAGCCTTAAAGTTAGGATTTTGTCTCAGAACCCAACAGGGGGGAAGGGCCGCAGGGGCAGCAGTGGCGGGAAAGTGAAACAGGCAGAATAACGTGCAGAAAATAACAAAACAAAACAGAGAATGACAAAACAATAAATAACAGATCACAAATAAAAGTACAGAGGCACAATAATAGTAAGACAGAAAAATGGGCACAATAACAAAAAACAGAAAAACGGGCACAACACAATACAGACAGCTGCGGAACAGAGCAGAAGAGCAAGGCTCTCCTACTGGACCACCAGGGATGAGGCGCAGGCAGGAGCCTCTGGGCGGAGGAGGGCCTCGAACACCTACCAGCTCAGAGGTGAACGGGGTCAGCAGCAGAACAGCAGAGCTGCTGGGGGAGAGAGCAGATATCTGACCAGGAGGTCACTAATCCACTAAAGGAACCTGATGTATAAAAGGTAATTTGAATTGGTCAATGTCTAAGCGGTAACCCTTGAAAAGTAGGTGTTATCAGATACTACAGCAATGCAGGAGCAGTAATATGTGTGTATATTGTGTTCATCCAGCCCAGAGAATGCCATGTCAAATGAATCCTGGTAAGCTCTAACCAGAGAAACATAGGTGATACCAAATATTATAGCACCTATAAAGCATTATATTTGGTATCTCCAGAAGGAACCTGATCTGAAAGCTTGTGGAATGAAATCAAAACTATGAAAAGATACTGCAGTCTGCTATCAAATACAAGGCAATTTGAGTTGGTTAGTGGCTAGAAAGTAACCATTGAAAAGTAGGGGATACCAGATTTTACAGAAATGCATGAGCTGTAATATGTGGTATCCCTTTAGGAAAAGATGTTGGAAAACTCAAGCAAGGATTCTATCTGGTAGAAAAAGTAATGAGTCGGTAGGCCATGTCAAAGTGTATCCTGGCAAGTTCAATCTCCAGAAAAGAGGGGATACCAAAAATTATAGGCTATACTGGCCATTATATTTGGTATACTCCAAAGGAACCAGATGTGAACGCTTGTGGAATTATATCAAAAATGCAAAAGAAGACTGTAAGTGTCTAACAAATAAAAGTTCATTCAAACTGGTCAGTGGCTAAAAGGAAACCTTTTTCAAAGTGGGGACTAAGATATATCAATGCCTGATCAATTTTGTTTGCTAACCCCATACAAAAAGATATTGGAAAACACAAAGATTGGTACACATTGTTAGAAAAAAATATTGTGTTCACTAAGCCAATATGGACATGGCTTGTTACTTACCCATTACACATTTTTTCAAAATGTGAAATGCAAAATGCTATAGAGCAAAGGGAGAATGTGCTGTAACCAGAAGCCCCCTAGATTGGCTGCTGCTCACTAACCAGACCAAGTAAAGTGAGTATCTACCACCTAAAACTAAATAACATATTGAGGCTAAGGATATGTTTTCGCTTTCAGTTTTTTTAAATTTGTAATGTTTCCCCTTGAATTTGGCATGCCCTTCACTTGGCACCTGAAACAACCGCCTAGTACACCTATGTCTATAACTATAAACCTTGACAGTAAATTTTATGTGTTAAAGTGAAGCTTGCGCTGCAGGTGTTATAATGTCTGGGTTCACTCACTTTTGCACTTTCCTCTGCTACTCACCCTGTTCCGTCGCGGCTGCATTGCCGTTTGCGCGGAGGGTAGGAAGGGGATTCCTCAGCTCAGGTTCCACTTCACTTCGCTCTTGCATTTCATGTAGGTGCGCAGTCTAGTCTCCGCACTCTACCGCTTACTTAAACAATAGCAGAGTGGACGTGCAGCAGATGCGCGCAGTGGGAGCGCCGCTGGTGCGCCGAAGGCGCCCCTTAGGCAAGCCCGTCTGCGCCCGTCTGCGTCCCGGAGGTGACCGGCTCCGGCCATGCTGCCACTTTCAGCCTAGGTATGAATCGCATGCTACATTATGATCGAAAAGAACTGCTGAACCTGAAATCTCTCCAAGTCTGCCATTGTCTAGCCACCAATATTGAGACATGGGTTAACTTTAAATGCCCCACGTGTAATTGGATGCCTCTCCGGTTTTTAGATGTTTCTCCTTACTCTTCCTCCTCAATTCTGATGGCTAAACACGGGAAGCACTTTTGGGCTATACTTCTGAATACACGCTCGCTGCAAAAACACGCAGCCCAAATCCATGATCTTCTGGTGGATGGGGGTCCGAATCTCCTATTTCCTAAGGAAAGACCGTTCATACGGGAAAGGAGGCGGCGTCGCTATCATTTTTAAATTAGAGTTAGACTGCCACCCTCTCTTGTTAGACCAGATCGAGGGAGCTGAGTGTCTAGGTTTCAGCTGTTTCCTATCCCCACAACAATGCTTAGCTGGGATACTAATGTATAGACCTCCAGGAGCACTTGGCAACTTCATGCCCTCATTGAGTGAAGTTATCACCCCCTCAATATCAAATATGATCAGTTCCTCCTTCTGGGTGATTTTAACTTACATATGGATAAGCCAATGGACCCCAGCATAATCTCTCTGACTGAAATGACGGCGGCGTGTAATTTGTTTCTGTCCATCTCTGCTCCTACACATAATTTGGGCCACACACTTGACCAGATATTCTGGCTCACAGAATTAATAACTGACCTTCTGTCCCCCATCTCCTGGTCTGATCACTTTCTTATCAATTTTAAATACAGTACCTAGGGCCAGGCCTTCTGCCCATGTCCATTAGGACTGATCACAAATACAGAGCCTTCCATAAAATATCCCTTCCCACGCTGGTGGAGGCTCTGGAATTGTCTGCACCTATGCTTTCTGGCGATCTTGAAGTGGATGTCACTGCATTGAAACGCTGGCTGAGGTCCAATCTGGAAGACGCTGCCCCTCTGTCCTCACGTACCTTAAGGCAGATCCACTCATCCGCTCCATGGTTTATTGAACCCTTAAGAGCAAGCAAAAGGACATGCAGAGGTCTTGAAAGGAAATGGCGCAAACATTGTTCACTGCAAGATAGGAAGAACTATAAGACTGCCCAGAAATCTTATTACCTTCAGTTGAAAGAAGCCAAAAGGAATTATTTACAGGTGAAGATAGGCACTGCTCAAAATAAGGGAAAGGAAATTTTCAACATTGTTAAATCTTTCACCGCCCCTTCGGCAATGGAAAAAGAATCCCCCCACTCAGCTGACTAGACTAAGCAGGTGGCACTATCCCTTCACAATATGATTGCATTAATCCAACAATCTTTCTCGGTAAATACAGAAGAGATCCAAGTGATAGAGCAACCTTTGATCAGAATGGTGGACATTCCGCTGACTCCCATGTTATTAGAGCTCCCTAAAATGCAATTAGCCGACTAGCTCAATTACCTTAAAGGTCTCAGGTCCGGCTCTCCAATTGATGCCTGCCCCGCGAAATTACTGGCTTCCTTTGCCCCAACAAATAATTTCACAGTAAATAAGGAACTGAATTCATCTCTCTCTGTTGGTAAAGTGCCATCTATTTGGAAGCAGGCCAAAGTCTTACCCCGCAGCTGATTTTCACCTGTGAAAAAGGAACTGATTTCGACGGTGTAAACATCAGAGCATGTATTACAAAGGTGTTTTGGTGGCTCAAGGTGAATCAGCTGAAATGCAATTCGGATAAATCCGAGATTATCTTCGTTGGCCAACCTGCAGTTAGTAATTGGAACATATAGTGGCTGGAAGAGTATTCGCTTCCTCACGTAGAGCAGTCATCTGTGAGAAACTTAGGTGTTTTTCAGGATAACGCCCTTTCCATGAGGTCCCAGGCCTAAACTCTGGTAGGCACCAGCTATGGTATTTTGCGAATGTTAAAAAAATTTCTTCCACTTCTGACAATATAGACCAGGAAAATAGTGGTCCAGGCCTTGGTGACGTCAAGCCTGGACTATGCTAATATCTTGTATCTGTGCCTTCCCAGCTGCCTTATCCAGCGCCTGCAAGTAGTGCAAAACGCCACAGCCAGGGCAATCCTCAGACTGTCGTGTAGTTCCTACAAAAACCTGTATAGGATCTGCGTGTTTAGACAACATACACTGCGAGCTTGGTGTCCAGACTGATTCTAGACACCCCCACCGGGTATGTTGGCCTGTGTACCTGCTAGCTCACAGTGCCACTAGAAACTTCTCTTACCAAGGAGAGAATAGTTCTTGGCAACTATCAAACATGACAACCCTGATCCCTCAGGACCGTGAAAACAGTGCAATATTTTTCACTCAGTCACTTGTGCTCACTTTGGGGCTGATTCACAGAACTAATCTTGATGTTGACGATCGCGAACGAGGAAAAATCTCTCCGGGGAGGTGGATTTTCCTCGCTCGTGCTCGCGAGCGAGGAAAAAACTCCGCTCTGCTGCGTGAAGAACAGTTTTTCGGAACTCTGCGAGCTCCGCGTGACGCAGAGTGCGGAAAATTCAGCAAACTCCGCGAGCGGAGCGGAGTTCACCGCCCAGGGTTATACAGAACACCACAGCCAGACTCGTCCTCGGCATCCCTCGACACAAACACATCTCCCAACACCTGCGTTACCTCCGCGGGCTCCCCGTCGAGAAGAGAGTAACTTTCAAGATACTCGCCCGCGCCTACAGATGCCTCCACAACACCGGACCCCAATTTCTCAACAATAGAATCTCCTTCCACGTACCCACGAGGAACCTCTGATGCGCCTCCCTCACCCTCGCCGAACCGCTGTGCATCCGCAGAGCAAGAACGGGTGGAAGAACCTTCTCCTACATCGAGGCCAAGACCTGGAACGAGCTCCCGATCAACATCAGACACGCCCCCATCTGCACATCTTCAGGAAGACCCTCAAGACCTGGCTCTTCGACTACCCGGAGCTGCCCCCCCAGCGCCTTGAGACCCTCACGTGTGAGTAGCGCCCTTTAAAACTCACTGATTGATTGATTGATACCAAATAAAATAGATAACACAGCCGATAACATTTGGTGTCCCCTATGTTTCTCAGGTTAGAATTTACCAGGATTCAATTTGACATAATCTGACGTTGGATGGGGGAGCACAGAATTTCTATGCCATATAGCACCCTTCATTTTGCTTTCTAACATTGTTTACTATAGGGATACCAAATATAATGGCTCACGCATTGCTGTATTATCTCGTAGGCCCTAAGTTTCATGGGTCACTCTTTAGCCATTGACCAGTTGAAGTTGCCTTTTATTTGATAGCAGACTACAGTATGTTTCATGTTTTTTATGTCATTCCCCAAGATTTTACATCTGTTTCCCGTAGGGGATACCATATATAATGGCCTCTACCGCCTATAATATTTGGTATCCCATGTGTTTCTCTGGTAAGAACTTACCAGGGTTCAATTTGACATGGTCTAATGTTGGATGGGTTAGCACAGTATTTCTATGCCAAACAGCACCCTTCCTTTTGCTTTCCAACATCATTTATTATGGGCATACCAAATATTATGGCTCACGCATTGCTGTAATATCTCGTATCACCTGCGTTCCATGGGGTACCCTTAAGCCATTGACCAGTTGTAGTTGCCTTTTATTTGATAGGAGACTACAGTATGTTTTCACATTTTTTACATCATTCCTGAAGATTTTACAACTGTTTCATTTAGTGGCTACCATATATAATGGCCTCTACAGCCTATAATATTTGGTATCCCCTGTGTTTATCGAGTTAGAAGTTACCAGGATTCAATTTGACATGGTCTGATGTTGGATGGGTGAGCACAGTATTTCTATACCATATAGCACACATCCTTTTGCTTTCCAACATCGTTTGCTATGGGATACCAAATATTATGGCTCATGCATTGCTGTAATATCTCGTATCCCCTACGTTTCACGGGTTACCCTTTAGCCATTGACCAGTTGAAGTTGCCTTTTGTTTGATAACAGACTACAATACCTTCTCACATTTTTTACAGCATTCCACAAGATTTTAAATCCGGTTTCCTTAGGGGATACGAAATATAATGGCCTTCACCGGCTACAATATTTGGTATCCCCAGTGTTTCTCTGGTTAGAAGTTATCCAGATTCAATTTGACATGGCCTTATGTTGGATGGGGAGCACATTATTTCTATACCAAATAGCACCCTTCCTTTTGCTTTCCAACATCGTTTACAATGGGGAGACCAAATATTATGGCTCACGCATTGCTGTAATATTGTGTATCCCCTATGTTTCATGGGTTACTCTTTAGCCATTGACCAGTTGAAGTTACCTTTCATTTGATAGCAGACTGCAGTATCTTTTCACATTTTGTACATCATTCCACAAGATTTTACATCCAGTACCCTTAGGGGATACCAGGTATAATTGCCTATGCGGCCTATAATATTTGGTATCTCATGTGTTACTCAGGTTGGAACTTACCAGGGTTTAAGTTGACATGGTCTTATGTTGGATGGGTGAGCACAGTATTTCTATTCCAAATAGCACCCTCCTTGTGCTTTCCAACATGGTTTACCCTGGGGATTCCAAATATTATGGCTCATGCATTGCTGTAATATCGCATCTCCTTATGTTTCATGGGTTACCCTTTAGCCATTGACCAGTTGAAGTTGCCTTTTATGTGATAGCAGACTACAGTATCTTTTCACATTTTGTACATCATTCCACAAGATTTTACATCCGGTTTCTTCAGGGGATACCATATATAATGACCTCTACTGCCCATAATATTTGGTATCCCCTGTGTTTCTCGAGTTAGAAGTTACCAGGATTCAATTTGACATAATCTGATGTTGGATGGGTGAGCACAATATTGTTCTGACAACTGGCACACTTCCTTGAGTTTTCCAACACCTTTTACTATGGGAATACTACATATTACAGCTTATGCGTTGCTGTAATATCCTGTATCCCCTACTTTCCAAGGGTTAGCTTTTAGCCATTAAGGAACTGGAGTTGCCTTTTATTTGATACCAGATTGCAGTCTCTTTTTGCAATTTTGATTTCATTCCACAACCTTTCACATCCGTTTCCTTTGAGGGATACCGAATATAGTGGCCTATACTGGCTATAATATTTGACTCCCCCTATGTTTCTCGGGTTCGAACTTACCAGGATTCAATTTGATATGGTCTTATGTTCAATGGGTGTGCAGAGCATTGTTCTGACAACTGGCAACCTTTCTTGGGTTTTCCAACACCTTTTACTATTGGGATACCTTTTTTAATCCTTTGAGCGCTATTTGCTTCTAAGCACTAATTTTACCTCTAATCTTATAATCTTTTAAAAATTCACATCTCTGGTTCCCTACATTGGATTCTTGTAGTTTCAGTGTCATTTTTATCATAAAAATATAACCTATCTTTATTAATTGGTGTTGGATTTTGATTGTGTATTGTGTCTTACTTATCTAATGTAATGTTTTTTTTAAATGCGTTACACACATATCTCCTAAGTTATGCTTGCCTGCTCATTGCCAGTTACCAAGGGTTGAGCAAGAGAATCATTTTTTGAGACCTTGACTGGACCTTATTTTGTGATTGTGGCCTTATTAGTGGTAGGTACCTACTTACCCCTACTAATAAACCACATTCCAACATTTGGTGAGGTGAGGATACGTACTTGTGTCTGATTTACACCATACAGTAAATTATGTTAAAATCTTTAAAATCCTCTCAATTGACTTAGAACAAAACTGCTGATTTTTGAAATATTTAAATTCTGACTAAACTGATTTTTAATCAATTCTTTTGATGTTTCTAAATTTGTTCTATTTTTGATTTGTAATGTTTTGTGACCCAAACTAGTGATACTAGGGAACTAGATCTGGCTAACCTGAACAAACTCACAGTGGCTAAGCTTAGGATTTAGTGTAGGTCCAAGGGACTACCTTTGGCAGGAATATCAGGAAGGCAGAGTTGATAAGGTCCCTTAAAGCCTGGGCACAGGCAGCTCCAGAGAGTGAAGGGGATGGTGACCCCTCCAACGGCCTTCAAGAGAAAGGTGATGACAACTCATCCATTTCTTCTATTGCCAGGTTCATACTTTAAGCTAATGGGGGAGGTGAGGCTTCTCCACAGAGGACCCAGATAGGGTCCTCAGAAGGTAAGAGCTGCAGGCACAGTTAGCTTCCATAGCTCTGGAAGAAAGCAAGTTGGCTCTAGCTGAGTAGAAGTGGGCAAGGGAAGAAGTGAGATGAAATGGTGGCAGAAACAATGAAGAAGAAGATACTGAGATGTCCAGTGGTGGTGGGTTTGCTCCCAGGCTTCCCAACATAATAGTTCCTGTGTATATAGAGGGGGATGACATTGACAAATAGCTGACTACATTTGAAAGGGCCCTTGAGATGAGAGAGGTCCACTCCAAGTATTAGGGTTCACTCTTGTGATAACTTATCCATCCCAGTAACTATGAGAGATAGGCTCCTGACCCTACAGGGGATTGAGGCCAAATCCTACCTCACACGAGGTAATGTTTAGTCAATAAATTGTATCTGACCCCAGAGCAGTACAGTGTGAAGTCCAGGGACACTCAGAAAGTCATCTCCCAATGCTGGGTGGATTTTGCAGACATCTCAGTGAGGGCCAAATTAATGGTAGCCAGGTAAGTACCTATTAGGGGCTCTACAATTTGTTCATAAAGGAGCACATATTGGTTAGTTGCCTCTCTGAAGGTTTACACCAGCATCTAGTCGATTCAAAGCTTTGTAGTCCCAGAGAGCTGGCTCTGAAAGCTGGTGAGTGAGTGTAAACCTGTGTAACCAAACAGCACAAGGGGGAGTTTCCAAGAAGGGTGGGGGTAGGCCCGCAAAACCCAAGGAGGGGGGTGTTAAGCCCACCACAGAGACTTCCTTAGTACCCCAGAACCCTAAATAGGAGGAGAGGAAATCCCATCCCAACTCTGATTAGCAGAGGCAGGGTAACACAGGGCTGAAGAAGTACTTCCAATAGGGTGTGCTATGACTGTAACCAGTCAGGCCACTTCAGGGGAGATCCCACCTCTTCCAAGAAGGTGGTTAGCACTGGGCTATCCAGTGTAGCCAATGAGGAGGACTTCTCAGATGAGGAGGTCCTCTTAGCATTGGTTTGGGAGACAGGGGTATTCAGACAAACCACCAAGTAAAAAATAATGAGGTACACAAAAATCAAATTTTTAATATGGTGATTCACAAATATTGTGATGCAGGAATATTATTGACAAGAATATCTATGCTTTTAATATCATTCACAAACATGTCATTGTAAAGAATATTGTTTTTTAACTATCTTTATGTATTTTAGCATATGTTTTAATTGTATATGTTATAAAGTGTATGTATAAATATTGTTAATGTTTTAAAATGTAGTTTGGAAATTTTTTGTTGTTTTTACATTTAGAGGCCGATTACAAACCATACAGTGGTACAGGGCAGGAAGTACATTAATTCTAATGAGTTATTTTTCATTATTTTATGATAACTATGAAATTGTGTAATTTATTTAATTTTTAATTTCTATTTTTGGTGCAGGTTGTGGGGTTTGTAGGGATAAAGGGTGGGAGGGTAAATATTTATAATTCAATAATAATAAATGTTAAGTAATACTAATTATTTAATTGATAATTAATTATGTAAATTGTGTAATTAAGATATTTTTAAATATAATTCTGTGTTATTTATCACGTAATATGTTCATTTTGTTATGCTTTTTAATTTCAATTATATTTTAATTGTTGGCTGATAAGATTGCAAGAATATAGGACTCAAGTCCGCCCACCAACTTAACGAAGATGGGGACCACCCAACACAGTGTCGGGGGTCCCACAGGACAAATTACAATGCGACCACCACCGTGGCGGTTGCATTGTCCAGGGTTTCCATTGTGGCGGGTGCTACTGGCTGCAGCCCCTGCTGCAATGGAAAAAAGGGATGTGTAACACATCCCTGTACTACGTGACAGGCACTATGCGATGCCTGTCCCTTGGTACAGGGATCTATTGGTGCACCCCCACACCCACAATCAAGGGCCCGGGATGAAGGGGGCCCGCTATAAGCCCCCAATGTCCATCCCGCCAGCCTTTCCATGGCGGGTGAACTGCCATGGAAAGGCTGGTGGGGAGGGACCATCCTAATCCCTACGGCAGTGCCTGGTAGGCACTGCCACCATTTTAGGGATAGGAAGGCTTCAGACGCACCGGGAGGCTCAAGGAGCCCATCGTTTGCATGGCGGTTGAAGTTGCCAATGCCACGGAACCGCCCGCCATTGTAATTTGGTGGGTGGAAAATTGCCTTATGATGGCGGTGAGACCGCCACCAACAGCCTGTTTTTATTTCCAGGTTCAAGAGGTGTTGGTTCTCTTTCCATTTCAATTGCCTGTGGGGCTTGCTCAGGCATTGGCCATTTTGATCTTGGGCTGGTTAGTAGAGGAGGAAATGGAAAATGGAAAAAGGCAGGGACAATTAAACAAAACAAGAAGTATGCCCCTTTGATACATCCAATAATTCCTTTGGCCTCGGGCAGCAGCGTTCTGATCCCCCTATGCTTGTATCCATGCAATGGCGCATACAGCGGTCGACTGTCTATTTCCCGCGGCCCCTAGCAGTGGTGTTTCTTTCATCCTGCCTGAGAAGCAGAGAGCGGGCAGCGTCCGAATTCCCTATGATTGAATGACACCACTTTGGTGGTGCAATCGTCAGACCTTCCCAGCGCCCCCACCAGGTATACTTCCTTCCTTCAAATGTCTGGGAGGCAGCGGCTCAGCCACTGAGTATGTAAATGGGACCTTGGATGGGGGTAGTTGTCCTGTGCCCCGCATGAGTGTCGACCAGAGTGCCACCTCACTCTGATCTGCTCAATCCCTTGGCTGCAATCCACTCCCCAAGAATAGATCAGGGAGGAGCACCACCAGTGTTTCTCAGACAGCCTCGATCAGCTGGGACTCTCCTGATCAACAGCGTGGTCTGGGAAGCCCCTCTGTGCCCTACCCCTCAGCCCGTCATCTGTTGCCACCGATTTGAAAGAAGAGGTCCGACCTGCCGAGGTTGTCTTCCTGACCCTCTGGACCGGTCCGCAAATGCTCTTGGTCCAGCTCGGAACGGGGTCATACTCTGTATCATGCTCCTCACTTTGAGGTGAGTCCACCGGATCATTGCTCTCATTCTATTCTTTTCAGAATTGCCCCTTCATTGTTCTAGTTTCTTCACTGTTCAAATAACTTGTAGTTGATGTGGGTGTGTTGGGCCAACACAAGATTTACAGCAGAAATAGCTATCCCTAACCTCGGAGATCCTTCTTCCAGCTCTTCACCCTGAGGAGGCCATCTTGAATCTTGTGTGCTTGTATAAGTGATTGACTTGCTGTGCTGGTGAGTAAGTGGGTGTGTGATTGGATGCATAGGTGAATAAGTGGGTGTGTGAGTAGCTGTTTGAGTGTGTGACTATGTGAGTGGCTGTATGGGTAAGTGACTATTTGTATGAGTTCCTTTAAAGGTGAGTGAGTGGTTGTGTGAGCCCCTGTATGAGTGGGTGTGTGGGTGTCTGAGTGGCTCAATTGATGAGTGAGTGGTTGTGTGAGTACTTGTATGGGTCTGTGAATGGGTATGTGACTGGTTGTGAGGGTGTGTGAGTGGGTTTATGAGAAGTTGTATAGGGGTGTGAGTGGGTGTGTGAGTGCTTCTGTGGATGATGTCATCAGTGATGTCATTTGAGATGCCATCAGTGCTGTCACTGACCATGTCATAAGTGATGTAATACGTGAGGTCATAAGCAGTGCATTGTGGGGGCATAAGTTATAGTTAGCTCAGGTAATTATAACTGCTGAATTTCACTGGTTTTATACGAGTGAGATCTGAGTGTAACTATAATATCTCTGTAACCTTTGATTTTTTCAGTGAATTGCAAAGGTTTCTTAAATTCTATTTTGTAACTAATATGTCCCTGTAACCTTTGTTTTTTTAAAGGGAATTTCTGCATTTAAAAAAAATTCTATTTCCTAACTATAACGTCCCTGTTATCATTGCTTTTTAAGTGAATTTGTAAGGTTTTTAAATTTTATTTCCTAACTGTGACCAGTAACGTTTCACACTGAGTGTGTGAGTGAGTTCCTGAGTGTCTCAGTGGGTGTATGAGTGTCTGAGTAGGTTTGTAAGTGAGAGAGTATGATTGGGGCTCTAAGTGGGTATAGGAATGTCGGAGTGGGTATATGAGTGCGTGTGTGAGTCTCTGATAGGGGTGGACAGTCAACTGCACTCTGCCATGGGGTTTTCAGACTTTTTCCACTCTGCGCTCTTCTTGGACCACAGTTCAGTGAAAACTCCACCAACTGCCAACGGAGCGGACTTTGCAAGTCCTCTCATCCCTAGACTTTATCCCCCAAAAGTAGAGCGCCAGGAGGCACGTTTGCAGAATGGTTAAAAAAGGAGGTGGGACCTCTGACAAGGTCTGTACAATCCAGCTGTGTGGGTCTTACTTGTGCAACAACAGGGGTTCTTGGCTCCATCGACCCTCAGCAGCCAAGGGGACTTCATCCTCCAACTAGTAGTGCACCAGGAGGCCTCTTTGCAGAGTGGTGAGAAAGGAGGTGGGGCCTCGGATGACGTCTCAGCAGTCCCGCTATGAGGGAATTACTTGTTGGATCAATGGGGTTCTTGGCCCCTAACGACCCTCAGCAGCCAAGAGGGCTTCATCACCAACCCAGTAGTGCACCAGGAGGCGTATTTGCAGAGTGGTTTAGAAAAGGGGTGGAGCCTGACGAGGTCTTACCAATTCCAACCGGCATTATAGTATGGGGAGGGGAACCGCGCAACCCCCCTCTCCGAGCCGATTTCTCATGGAGCCCAGCTTTTTAAATAATGATTTTTTGAAAGGCAGTGATGTCATTTGAGATCTCATCAGTGATGTCACTGACTATGTCATGAGTGATGTAATATGTGAGGTCATAAACAGTGCATTGCGGGGCCTAAGTTATAGTTAGCTCAGGTAACTATAACTGCCAAATTTCACTGGTTTTATATGAGTGAAATCTGAGCCTAACTATAACGTCCCTGTAACCTTTGGTTTTTTCAGTGAACTTCTATGGTTTTTTAATTCTATTTCCCAACTATCACGACCCTGCAACCTTTGTTTTTTACGTGAATTTCTAAGGTTTTTCAAATTCTATTTCCTAACTATAACGTTCTGTAACCTTTAGTTTTTTTAAGTGAATTTCTATGTTTTCTTTAACTAGTAGTCGAGTTTGCAGAGTGGTGGAGAAAGCGGGCGGTGCCTCCAACCAGCTCTCAGTAATCCTGCTGTTTCAGAATTACCGGAGCTAACAGGAGGGCTTCTGGGCCTCCAAGGACCCTCAGCATCCAAGAGGACTTCATTGCCCAACCGGCAGTGCACCAGGAGGTGGGTTTGCAGAGTGGAGGAGAATGGGGACATGGCTGCTGAAAACCTTTCAGCAATCCCGCTGTGTGGGACTTACTGGAGGTAACCGGAGGACTTGATGGCCTCCAAGGACCCTCTGGAGCCAAGGAGACCTCATCCTCCAACCAGTTGTGCACTAGGGGGTGCGTTTGCAGAGTGGTAGAGGAAGGGGGCATGGCCTCCAAAGTCCTCTCAGCAATTTTGCTGTTGGGACTTACTAGAGGTAACAGGATGTCTTGTTGGCCCCCAAGGACCCTCTGCAGCCAAGTGAACGTTATCCCCCAACCAGCAGTGTGCCAGGAAGTGCATTTGCAGAGTGGTGGAAAAAAGGGGGCAGGGCCTCCAAAATCCTCTCAGCAATCCCACTGTTTGGGACTTACTGGAGGTAACAGGAGGGCTTGTTGACCCACAAGGCCCCTCTCCAGCCAAGGAGACTTCATTCCCCAACCAGTTCTCCGCCAGGCGGTGCATTTGCAGAGTGGTGATGAAAGAAGGCGGGGCCTCTGGCAAGTTGCCGATCATTGTTTTTTATTTTTTTTAGGGAAGGGGGCCGCATGGCCCCCCCTTTCCTAGGCCAATTTTGGCCCCGGAGACCACATCCCCCGGGGCCAGGTCTTCAAATTATTTTTTATCAACTTAAAGGGAGGGGGGCTGAGCAGCCGGACCTCATCTCCCAGGCCAGGACTTTGAAACATGTTTTTAATAATAATAAGGGCAGGGGACCAATTTTGGCCCTGGGGACCCCATCCCCTGAGGTCCAGCCTCAATTGTGGGTGCGCTGGGCCCACCTAGGGCACCCATTCTTTTGGAGACCACGGGGAGAGCCTCAAGGCCCCCACGGTCTATGCCGGAGCCGGCATGGCTTTGACAGAGAGGAAACTGCTGTACATGCAGGTCCCTCTCTATGAAAGCAATTCTGCTCTGCTTCTAGAATGTGATAACATTTCTTTATGCTCTTGCATGCTAGAAGCAGAGCACAGTTTGCTATGGCTTGGTCGGAGCAATAAAGCTCCCGCCCAGCCATAGCAAACAGCTATGACTCAGGGGTGGACACCCCGGGACATATCAGGAGCCTGCCCTGGGGGGTGGCAGTCCCCAGGACCATGTTGGTTCCAGGAGGGGAACCGCACGTCTCCCTCTTTTCTTACAATTTGCTCCAGGAGGTGGTGGTCTCCGTGGCTGGGGGGGTCCATGTGCCCCCCAATCATTAAGGTTAAAGGCCCTGGGAGGTGGCGGGCCCCATTTCTGCATGTTTTATTTTTATTTTTAGAGGGATCCGTGGATCCTGCCAAAATTTCTTTCAAAAAAACCTTTTTTATGACATGCAGCGTCCCTGTGGGACTGCCCCCAGGAGGCCTAGGGGGGTCAAGGTGTTTCTACCCTGCCCCCTCTTCTTTTTTTCATGTTTTTTCTGTGACTCAACTCAAGATAAGTCTCAAGATGGCTGCCAACACTTCCTGGTTTGGTCTGATCCCATGTGGGGCAGTCGCCCATTGCGTCGCCCAACTCAAAGTTCCTTGGGAACCAGTCCCTACAGTTAGGAGAGAGAGGTCCCAGAAGAAAGGAAGAGGAAAGGCAATTCACTCTTAAAGAGAGTTCCAGTGAGCTAAGGGTCTTCTGTCCCAGTAAGGGGGAAACCCGAAAGTGGCACTGGTGAGGCTTCACCTGACTGCAAGAAAGTCCTGAGCAGTCAAGCAGCTGTCCAGCAGCAGGGTGCCGCCCCTGCACTAATAAAAGGGAGAGTGGAGGAAAGGTTTCTGCCACAGGATGTGGTAGCCCCCAACTCTGAACATCAAGAGAGCTTCCAGGAACCCACAGTTGCCCCAAAGCAGCTCAGCTACCTGTCAGTGGAGAGATTAGGGTGTGGTTCTGGATTCTGACAGCTGTCAGTAGCTTCTGCTGGGTACGTTATACCCCCTGACCCTGTTAGTCATGGTGGGGTTGCTCAAGTGTTGGGTAACCTCTGTGGGTAAGCTAGGTGTTGCCTTAGAAAAGTTAGGGATAGAGGAGGTGGGCACCTCAATATCCAAACTAAAAAGGGAGGAAGAAAATGAAACAGCTGGGATGAAGTTTCAGTGTAAAATTGGCTCGTGGCCCATCAACTGTGGCAGGGAAAGTACATTGGGGCAAGAGAGAAAACTAAGAAACAAGACAATGCCACTAGGTCACATTGCTCCTGCTAGGCACTGATGTCTGCAAATCTAAGTGGGTTTCTAAAAGCCATTGGAAAATACCCTACCATGAAAATTCTTCCTTTAACCATAATAGTGAGAGGATATCCCTTAAATGTATCTCTTTGCACCCACCTCTGCCTGTTCTACTATGAAATTTGCTATTCATTAAATAAAAGGATATGAAAATATGACTGTAATATATATATATATATATATATATATATATATATATATATATATATATATATATATATATATATATGTATTCATCAATACTTCTTCCTACTAATAAGGCATAAACCTTAAGTTTCCTGACTATGTTATTATTAATATGCATTAATATTCTGTGATTCCTGTCATCGACATTTCATTGGCATTTCGTACATCACTTACTAAGAACTCTTAATCCATACGCTTAATCATGTATACATGTTAGGTGTAACATTATTTTGAGTTGAGAAGTCGTCCTGTTCCATCACAAGATCAAAGCACAAGTTTAAATACAAAAATAGTTTAAAGTTTGTTTCCTCAAAAGAACTTATATTTTCAGAATACTTCTCTATATTCCCAAATGTCCTCCAACAAACTTCACACGAAACAACTCATCTTTGCAAAAAGAAATCCTGAGTCACATAGCAAGGTCCTGGCTGCACCTAGATTGTCTCTTAACTGCCTATCAAGGATGCCGTGAACCTTGAGGAAAGCTATACTGGATAATTCACGACTGCCGCCGCCATCTCGAAACAATGTGAGAGTTCATCACAAGGGCACCGTCACATAGTGCTCTCTGAAATTGGCTGAAAGTGCAAGTGGGTTTGGAATATTGCTTCATATGCCGGTTGGCACAGCTGAACCATAAGCGTTAAGCCATACCTTCAGACATGCCATATAAGTTTAGTAGTAAAGTTATGGTTGTAACTTCAGTGCCAATTGTCTCCATTCCCCTGTCTATGCAGCTGGAGACCTGGAATCCTGTTAATGGGTGGATATTTCTATCCAGAATTGGTGAATACCATGCGGGCAAAAATTTCAGTGCAGACATTGATGGAACTATATTTGTGAAGATCTCCATGCGACGATTTCCCTTCGTAAACATGGCCAAGTTTCCTAATGGGGAAAAACTCTGTTTGCCATGCCTGTGTCTATAGTGTTTAGAACTGACTCTGAAAATAATCCCGTTTTTGTTAATGATTTTAAATAAATAGTAATTTTGCACACTTTGTTTCCAAGAATCCTTGCATGAGGACCTCTGAACCTGCTGCAAAGTAGTATTTCAATTCAATTAGTACTCACCAATATTTTTTGCCCATTGTGATTTAACAAGAACAAATTATTGTTCATTTTATTACAATTCCTCTACAGATAGCTCTGCATATTTGTAGTAGCATTCTGTGACATTTTTCACCAATTGTACAAGATTAGAATGGTTTAAAACACTTGGGGGCATATTTCCTGCTATGGTGGTGCAGGGCAGCGCAGCAAGATACCTTGCTGCGTTGCCCTGCGCCACAGGGAAAGGGCAGGATTGCACCATATTTATACAATATGGTGCATTCTTGTCCTTTCCCCCTGCGCTGGTGCCATTTTGGCACCCTAGCACCAACGCAGGCACCCTTGCACCATGGTGCAAGGGTGCCTGTGTTGTAGGTAGGATTATTTTTGTGCAGGAAGCAACACCTTCCTGCACAAAAACGATCCATTGAGGCATTTTCCTCTTTCAATGTGTGCTGGGATACAGCACATGTAGAAAGAGGGAAAAACGAGAAGAAATAAACATATTTTTCCTCATTATGCCTCACCTAAGAAGGCATAAGATTTTGGCGCATTCCCAGGTTTATAAGTCCATGTAAATCTGGGAATGTGTAAAAAACCATTGGAGTTATGTGGGAGCGCCCACCACAATGCCCATGGAAAGCGTCCCTGGTGCAGAGTAAGGCAACGCAACGATTTGCCCTGCTTTGCATTACTCCATATTTGTGAAGCCATTCAAAGCCATCCAAAGTGGCTTTGCATGGCTTCATAAATTTCACTTGGGGCTTTCCGACATGCATGATCCACGGTACGTGGTGCAAGCATGGCACACGGCCCTCATAAATATGCCCTTCAATTTGCAACCTCCCTTCCCACCTGGAAATTTCGATTCAGTTTTTAATCAATTTTACTGGTCCAATGTGTGATAAAATGTACAATTTCATGCTCATGGTCCCACATATTTCTTAAGGATGAATATTGCGGACAGTTAACAAAAACAAATACTGTATTGTGCTCTTTAAAATCTCGATTTTTTATACCACGTTCTCTAAAAACGCTGTAGGGGACACCATTTTCTCTTCCCCAAGAAACATTTATGTTGTTCGAGGGTCGATTAGTTTCCTCTAAGGAAGTCCAGAAACTTATGGACACGGCAAATCGTCTCCGATAGCTTACATGGACATTGTACCAAGGAAATGGTCGTCCTGTTCTTCTGGGCACACCAATAATCCAGCAAAGAATGCTTCGGTCTCATCTCAAAATATTTCAGCACTGAGAGATGCTTCTGCTGGAAGGAGTCAATCATTAATGACCATACCAGATCGGAGATAACACAGGACCTAATTTATACAGCACATTTTCACACTGAAGAACGGCTTAGCTCTGTAAATTGAAATAATTCAAGTCTGAAAATGCAAAAAAATAAATAAAGACTGGCTTGGTCTAAATGGAGAAACATAGGTGAGTAACTTTATCATATGCGCCACTTCCCGAGCGCCTGCACATGTATGTCGGAGTTGACAAATTCCACAATAACGTGGTGCACACTCAGTGGAACTTTTTTGATATTTAAAATATTTGTAAGTGCATTTCAAAAACACTTCTTCACCCCTAAGTTCTAACTGTAAGGAAAAGACCCAACTACTTAAGAACGTGTGCACAGGATTAAAATCATCACAGGGGCATATTATCAAGGGCTGGCGATAACATTATCGCCGCTTTAACGTCCGTTTTCGGCGAAAAGCGGCGATAATTCTATTGCTCTATTAACAAGGACACGCTAGCGCGTGTTTCCTTGCCTTAGCGCCCGGTTTCCTATTGCCTCGCCTCGCATCGCTAATGAGATGCAAGGTAGGCGTGCCTCTCACAACTACATAATAAAATATCGCTGACGGTGCTTCGCTGTATTTACAACGAAGCCCCGTCCGGTTTAGCGCTGATTTTGTTTGCACTAACTGGGCCTTAACGCTGGAATTTAAAGTCTGTTAAATTCCAGACTAAGGCATACTTTACATGGGGGGTGGATTGTGTGGCTAAGACCACAGGCCCTATCATCAAAGATATCGCCGTTTTCCATGGAACATCGCTGGAAAACCAGCGTAGTTCCATGGAAAATGGCGATATCCCCGCTATCGCTGGAATATTTATCGCCTCGGTGATACGCGTTGTTAATAATGCGCTAACCGGGCGATAAATTCCAGCGATAGACGGCGATAAATAAAAAAGCGCTAAGCACGCTTTGCGATATTTATCGCCGTCTATTGCTAATATGCCCCATCACAGTTTTTACAGGGAAAGGGTAGAAATTATATCTTAGAGAAATACATTTTATAACGAGTAAAATGTTCATTAAAATATGTCATATAAAGTGGTGTATTTTGATAAATGCATGAAAGACGGAAACGTAGGGTAAGAAAGACTACAATAAGCGACTTGTTGGTGGATCCCATGCATGTAAGGCTATTCTTTATGATGGTCATCAATAACATCTGTTTAGGAGGGCAAGGTTGGTTGTTACCCACAAAGACTGTAATCTGAGGTCGAACAAAACCACAATTTAGAAGATAAATAAATTCCACTTGTTTAGTAAATCAGGCCCACACTCTGCAATTTGGACCCTTTGTTATACCGCATAATTAATGGGTTACATACTACTTTAAAAGTTGGTGAGATGAACATACTTTCATCTAAGTTCCAGTCCTTTATTAAATTCTGTGAACACTGTGGTCCTGAAGTGGTGCTCATTGGGGATCACCAAGGGAGCAGGTCTGTGTTCAGTTGTCCCACCCATTGTTCCGTTTTGAAGCCCTCATCAACCCTGTTTGCAAAAGAACAAGAGCACCCCGTATGTCCATGCGATCAAACAGGAGAATCAAGACTACTTTAGAAGTTTAGAAGTGGAGAGCTCTTTTATGCCAGAAGATAGCACATCAATTACCTATCGGCAGAAGACCGGGGGATTGGTGAATGCTGCCATGCGGACCGACGTGCGGTTCTGTCTGAGTACAGCTGTCAAGTATACACTGGAGCTGGTCTGTTTTCAGTTGTCCCACCCATTGCTCCGTTTTGAAGCCCTCATCAGCCCTGTTTACAAAAGAACAATAGCACATAAAAGAGCTCTCCACTTCTAAAAGGAGTCCACTTAAGCCACTTCTCCTCAATTAAGGCAGACTATAGGGGATTGTTGCCCTTCCGACTGACATTCTATAATTGATCCATTGAGATCCATTACAGATTGGTCCTCCATTCCCAGGCTAATTCTGCAGCTCACCCCAGGCATCTCAGTCCTGATGAATCCCTAATTATGTGCCAAAGGGTCGAAACGTTGGTGACAAAAGTACAAAGACAGATGGTTTCTTGGAAAATGCGATACAATGATTTACTGTGTTGTGTCCCGAATTGTACTGAAAAGAAAAATCTACTGTCTTATGTTGTAAAGCAACCAATATACCATATTTGTTTATACCTGCACCCCACTTTCTTGTCTTCAACTTGGTTTTGGTTTGTCTTTTCACCTGGGGTACACTAACTTTCCTTGAGAAACACTCACATTTATATGTCCAAGGTACTATTCTTTGTCCTAAATAAACTCAGTTCAGCTGAACCATAGTTATTTAAAATACTGGCTACGCTGACTCTTTTCTTTCCGTGATTGATTTATTCTGTACAGAAAAGTCTGTGCATTCACAATTATTTCTTAAAATGAGTTCCATGTGAACATTTGCTAAAGTAGTCTCATCAACCCTAGGCAGGAAGTCATGTTGGAAGGGGATGTGTCGGCCGCCTTTATCTTGCACTCTTTTGAAACTTCTTTTGTTCTGTCAGAGATACGTGAATCACTGCTGCCCAGGAGTTCATAATTTAAGAAAATAGATTTTAAAGCACGCGGCAGTGCCGGTACCAGCCCATGCACATAGAGGTCTAGTACTGTACCTATGTGGCTTGTCCTATAAGGCTCGACACAAGGCAGGTATGAAGATTCTTTCTTTATTAACGTTGCTGCTCAGTGTGAGGTAGCAACATGCCATCCTTATCTGAGCTTTTCTTTTACTGCCCACTCCTTTCCGGTTCCAGGCTCTCCATCTTGAGTCCACTGATCCCCCCCCCATTTAAACACAGCCTACCAAATGTTCTACAAGGTCTGGTCACCACTCTACCAGACCAAGTGGTCAGTGGAGGGAGCATCAACTCAGTATCCCTTTGATCAGATAGTACAGGAGTTGCCACATCCGGTTGTGCGGCCACTGGTGAAGAGTCATCCGAATCCAGACTGTGTTCAGTGGTTCTGAAGTGTGATGCTTTCTGGGTTATGGACTCCCCATGGTGTGACACTGTGACCATATTTCCTTTAACCACTGTGACTTCCAGTGTTTGAGTGTTGAAGGGAGTCTCCACATTCTTCCCTTGCTTTTGCGTGGCTACCGCATAGTCTCCTGGTCCAAAAAGTGTCACTTGCACCCGTCATTGGGTTTTCATTTTCTTTTTCTTCTCTCAGCTGTGGCTCGGACCACATAAGAGCTCCCAAGGCATTCAGACATCCACAGTGGTAGTTTAAAGCACAGGGAGTGTCCAAACATGAGAGTGACTGGGCTTTCTCCCTCTGTTAAATGTGGTGGGGTCTGATATGCTCGCAGAATCTGACAAAGAGCATAGTCCAGTGCAAGTCCTTCTTCATTGGCTCTTTGCACAGTTCGTTTAAGCTTTCCCATGAATCGTTCCACAATGCCATTGGCCTGAGGCCAAAGAAGGGTTATGGGTTGGTGTTTGATATCAAGGCCTCTAAGGAGGTTTCTGAAATCTCCATTGTTGAATGGTGGTCCATTGTCAAAATTTAGAATCTTGGGAGAACCCCAGGTTGCAAAAATATAATTCTGGACCTTTAGGACCTTGGTTGCCCTGGTGGAGGAGACCACTTAGTCTAGCGGGAACCTGGAGTATTCATCTACTATTATTAGGAGGTATTTGCCAGGTTCAAGTGGGTCAAAGAAGTCAACTGCTAAACTCTCCCACACATCTGCAGGCATCTCTGACATCTCCAATGGCAAGGGGTGCGAGACCTGTTCTATACGGATGCGTATTTGGTATTTTCGCAGTTCCGTCTCTACTATGATGAACTATGGTTCTACATGTTCACAGATCTGTGAAGGAGGAGGAGCAAGGGACAGATCAAGCAGGGGAGCAGGCAGAAGCTGGAACGAGCCATGAGAAGGAGATGCAGATGTTCGCTGTCTTTCACCGAGGGGAGTTTCAAGGCATCTCAGGGAGATTCAGCAGTCTGGGGGCAAACAGAGTGGACTGCCCTCGCCACTCGCTGCACTGAGAAGAACCAATGGCTGGTGGCTCGGAGCCCAACTCAGGCATCTAATTCACCCGACTGGCCTTCTCTGAGCCGGTGTGACTCCTAGCGGATGCCCACGCATGCCGGCTATGCATGTGGCTACTTGGGCATGCCAGGTTCTTTGGCAAGGTTCCTAAACCCCAGGACATGAAGGAGCAGCACCAGGGCCCTCATTTGGAGTCAGGCCCCCCAGCAGCAGCTGGGAAGAGCGTAACTGCTGTTGCACCCCAAGCTGGGACTGCAAGTTAACTGGCCTGTCCATAAAGCTACAATCCGGAGGCAGTGGTAAGTGAGGTGATATGATAGGGTGGCACCACATAGGTTTGAGCCCGGTCTGACAGAAATGGCCCTGGTAGGTTGGGTTGCGGCTTGTGCGGCCGGTGTCTGCTTACCCTCTACACCCACACCACTCTCCCCCATTTAAACATTTCCAGCCCTGCCCCCCCTCAAATTGTTTGCCACAAATCTCTAAAATTTTAAACAGAGCTTACAAGGGGATTTCTTGATTTAAGAATAAGGTGCAGGATCAATTGTTTGGACCTCTTGGCCCCTTCAGCTTGTACTCATCTGCTAATCTCTGCATTCAGCCATAGGCTTTAGAAGTCTTAATTGTCATAGTACATCAGCACCATATTTTGGCCTCATTGCTACTAACTGTGATATTAGGTGCCCCAGGGCACCAGGACATTGGGGTACAAGGCCTCCTGCATTTTCAGCTATGTTATCAGCCTTAAAAGCCTGCTTGAAGTTTGGCAGGTTTGCTTCTATTCTTGACATCCATTTGACTTCTGTTGGAATTCTTGGGGCATCTGAAGCTGATTGTCTGAGCAATTGAAAGGAATTCAAACAGGGGAGTGGTGGTTTAGTTACTACTGCTTGCCGACCCAAGCCAGATCTGGGTGCAGCTTTCAGCTCAGGTGAGATCCTCCCCTCCCGCCCCCGGGAGCACCTCATAGGTGTGCAGGTGGAGTCTGAATTTGGGCTGTACTCAAGTGTGAGCCTGGTTGCCCACGGAGGCAGCCCTGCTAGGCCTCGGTGCAACTTAGAGGCTACTGTTAAGCCCACATTTACTTCAAAACCGATCGAACAGCAATATAAAACAAATAGTGGTGGCACACTTCTACGGCGTGGCTAAAAACAAACTAGTTGTCAGCCTCAGCATATGTACAAGAAGCTCCCGGCTTCTACAGACATGCGCAGCCAGGCCCATGAGAAAGCCTAAGAAGAAGTTGGGGAGCCTGCCCCTATTAAAGCATAGCAACCAAACGGCGATCACATAACCGTCCAAGACGTTTGCAGCCAGTAATGAAGGAAAAAAGAAGTACTGTAACTTGAAGGGGCACTTTCCCTTAGAAGAGGTCATTGTTTTGTCATATGAGTCAATTGAACCAAGCTACGTTTTCAATCAGTAGTGGTCACTCGAATATCTGTAAGCAGGAAGTGGTGCCCCTGGGGGACGGCATAGGGCAAATGATAGATGACAAATCTTGTAAAAGAGTGTCATCTGTGAAGAACAGCCAGAACAACAGTGCTGAGTGTGCAGGTCTAAGGTTGTTAAGTGCATCAGAGGCTGTTCAGGAGAAGGCGGCATCTTCAGTGGCAAAAGGTGCCAGTAATGCCATAAGAGAAACAAACCGTATGAATCACTCACTGGAAAGTCAAACAGTTAAGCCTTCATGGCCTCTGTCTCCTGAAATTCAGAAAGTGACCGCCAAAAACGTCAGCTACACTTACTTATCTAAGGCCCGAATTTCAGCGTACCTCAGTCAAGCCTTGGGAGTGGTAGCTACATAAGAGGCAATCACTCTCATGCCCCTGGTGGGTCAGAATACTAAGATTGCCAGTGTTAACAGCATATCATCTTTGCCTACAGAGCCTGCTCAGATTAAGAGTGTGGCGTCACCCTGTAAATAAAAATCTCATGCCTACAGGCATTAAGGAAACACTGATGACCAATATATTCAGAACAATGAGATCCTCAGTATCTTGGACCCTGTTAACCTGTGGAATCAACTCTGCAGACAGATTTCTATGCCAGCCTGTTTACAGGACATTAAGGATCCTTTGAAAAGAACCACCACCAATTTCCATGCCCCAGAAAAGAGTCTCATTATCTAACATGCTGCAGAGTCTGTCAAATTCCAAATCACCCTTCACAGACCATGAGCTTTGCAGTGATAAGGACCAGGCCAAAAATGGCTTCATGTTGTGGGACGCAAAGGTCGAGGCCCTTAGAACAATAGGTCAAGCATCATTAATGCATACAGACAAGTTAGACATTAAAATAATCATCTTATAGTCACCCACCTTGCACGTTAGGAACATCCATACCCAGATAGACAATTGTAATGCCTTATTTACAGTCTACTGATAAACATACAATTCCATGTTACTATTCCTACATCTCAGGGAAAATTTCTGCCCTCCCTGCAATTTTGTCGGAACTGGTCTAAGAATGCAAAGCAATAACCAAGTCTAAGCCTCCCTAAACAGATCTCTTAACAGATCCTTCTTTACGTCTCCTAACCAGTGCGGGTTCACTGCCCAAGCTAGAGAGAGAAACAGTGACCGATGTTCCAGTCGCACAAACTTCACCTGCCAAAAGTGTGATATCTACCAACATGGACCCATTGGCCTAGTAAATCCAGATGGTATCGATACGACACCCATGCCCTTTCATGGAAAAACAAAAAATGCTTCCGGAAAGGCCAAACGGCAAAAGGCTAAACGGCACAGGCAACAAAGGCAGTGGTCTTGGCCAGCGGCTTCAATGCTTACACATTTATAAAATTAGTATCTCCAATCAAACAAAACCCTAGTGGCATGACACAAATCATCATAGGATGTATGTAAATCAACCCAAAGCAACCAAAGAAAAGAATAGCAGTGGTGGAAGTGGTAAAAACCACCAGATTTTTAAGAGAGCAACATTTGGAGGCTACGTGGCTACTCGCTGGTGACTTCAAACTGTTTCTTCTAGAATCAGCTGTGCCATCAAACTAGATCCAAGAGGAGGATGCTGCCAGGGCCATTCCTGAAATTACATTGGGTAAAATCAAGACAGATAGTTGCTCTCTACCTTCCTTAACCAGCTTGGTCTAAGAACATTAAAGCTCCCTTGACAATCCTCCAGCCTGCACATTCATCTCACAAAACACTTCATCATTAATTGATTATGTTTGAGTGTCTGCCCAGAACTTTAATCAGCTGCTTTGAGGTGATCCCTGGTCTGATCAGTGATCACGCAATGTTAGTCTGCTCTCTCTCCACTAACATGCCCAGATGGACCTTGGTTGAAGTGATAGTCATTCAAGATGACGTCAGCTCTCTCCATAGAATTAAGTTGAGCACTGATATCCCAGTCGAAAAAGTTGAAGTACTAAAAGAACTCCTGACAGCAGGCCTGTCAGGCCATTGTTTCATCCCCGTCACAGTGGCACACTTTGAACACAATATTGTTAAATCAATTCTCTCTACCTACTCAAGCGTAATGCCCTCATAAGGCAAGTCCACTCTTGTAGTCATCAATGGAATTAAAAATGCTCAAGCTGTAGTTGAATAATCGCATGAGAAGGAGCCGGATTATTAATAATCTAGGTGTATTTATTGACACAATAAGAAAAATAAGAAAGGTATATAAGTCAAAGCTATGGGAGTTGAGCAAACAGAAAGAAGGAAAGCAGTGGGTGGAGTTGTATGAGGCTCCAAGGCTAAGCAATTCTCATAAATTCTGGAGGCTGGTTCAGCAGTGATCAAGTGGGAACAGCCCGAAAGCACAATCTTCCATATTAGCAGCCAAGTGGGTGAACTACGTCTCAAGCCTATATGTTACAAACACTGACAGTCATCATGAAGAGGCCTGGGCTTAGGGCACTGGGTCCCCCCAGGCATGTGGGTAAAATTGGAGAGTAACCGGAAAATATAGACAATCTGAGATCAATCATTAGCTCCCTTCGATCAGCAGGTGCCCCAGGTCCTAATGCTCTACACAGCAGAAAATTCAAAGCTGCACAAGTAGTCTGGATCAACCTTCTATGCACGCTATTTAAGCAAAGTTCGATTACAAACAAGGCACCGGACAGCTGGAGTGGATCAATATTATCCACAATACCCCAATACATAAAAAAGGTCCAGCTAATCAGCCAGCTAACTGTAGATTAATGGCCCTGCTTGATGTAGACAGCAAATGTTATGCAAAAGCCCTCAATTTAGAACTCGAGGAATGGGCAACAGCAAATGCACTAATACCAATTATGCAAACTGGGTTCAGACAAGGCTGTAGTACTAGAAGATAATCTGGTGACCATTTATTTTTTGATTGAGGCAGCAACTAAACCCCAAGTACCTACATTATATGCTGCTTTTATTGATTAAAAACTCTGCCTTTGATAAAGTGGACAGATTAAGGCCTTGGCAAAAGCTTTACAATTGGAGTATCTTGTCTTTGTTGTTGCAGGCCATCATGAGCCTGTACATTAAAACTTGGGAGAGAGTCAAGATCTCCGCCAACAGAGTGACACAAAAGATCTGGATGAACCAAGGGCTGAAACAGGGATGCATACCGGTCCCACTAATATTTAATCTTTATCTGGCCAACCTAAACAACACACTACCTGGAGCAAATTCCTTTCTAACGAAATTTGCAGGCTCACACTTACAATGTCTGCAATAAACAGACAATACTATCCTATTTGATCCTACTGCTTCTGACATGCAAATGTTGTTGAATGCTTTATCTTACTACTGTAATGAAAGACAAAATAATGGTTTACTGGCAGAAGTAAAAAAAATCAAATTTACCATGGATCAGGTGAATGTTGAGCAGGTAGCTAGCTTTAAATAGCTTTAAATATCTTGGTTTTTACTTTAACCAGCATGACTCACACTATGCACAGCTTGATGCGATGAAAGGAATGACTATCAGCTTCCAGAAACAGTTGAAACAAATGAGAGGGCCAGATTTGTCTATAATCTGTTTAGTCATTGACCCTAAGTTTATCCCAACACTGTCATACACCTCTCTGATCTTTAAAGACAGTCTGTGCCCCTGGCTTGATATGGCCCAGTGGTCTTGTTTACAGAAGACTATTTCAGTTGCCGGATTCCTCTCCGTCTTAACAAATTTGCCTAGAAATCAACTTAAGTGAACAAGCTACCCTGTGGAAAACCAGATTTCTAAACTTCTATCTCAACATCAAGGTTGCCCACCTCCGATCATTGAGGGGTCTGATATGGTCAAACATGCAGAATAGTAAGCTTCCATGGAAAGCATATGACAAAAATTTCAGTAATGCCATAGGTGTTCAAGAAATTATCATCTGAACCTTCAAAGATCACACACTATTCTGCTTATGAAAAATACATCATCCCCTTTGGTATCGCTTTGTTCGCCCTAAGTTGGCAGGGTATGCCCAGACGTGGGTCCCTTGCTCACTTTGCCACTGGATTCAAGATAACCTGGCTGATGAGGGTTTTGAACCCGAAACCGGTCCCAGGATGCTTGTTTCCGGTCCAGGGAAGACATGGCTTGGCAGTTCGGGCTGGACTGTTCCCATGAGGCACAGGGTCAGACTGATTTGCATATGGCCATGTCTGAACTGGGGTGGTGGAGTGAGCTAAAGAATGATGATGGATTAAACCCAGATCAGTTGACTGGGGGTGAGTGTTTGATTTGCTCTAACGCTCCGTCCATCATCCCCTTTGGTATCGCTTTGTTCGCCCTAAGTTGGCAGGGTATGCCCAGACGTGGGTCCCTTGCTCACTTTGCCACTGGATTCAAGATAGCCTGGCTGATGAGGGTTTTGAACCCGAAACCGGTCCCAGGATGCTTGTTTCCGGACCAGGGAAGACATGGCTTGGCAGTTCGGGCTGGACTGTTCCCATGAGGCACAGGGTCAGACTGATTTGCATATGGCCATGTCTGAACTGGGGTGGTGGAGTGAGCTAAAGAATGATGATGGATTAAACCCAGATCAGTTGACTGGGGGTGAGTGTTTGATTTGCTCTAACGCTCCGTCCATCATCCCCTTTGGTATCGCTTTGTTCGCCCTAAGTTGGCAGGGTATGCCCAGATGTGGGTCCCTTGCTCACTTTGCCACTGGATTCAAGATAGCCTGGCTGATGAGGGTTTTGAACCCGAAACCGGTCCCAGGATGCTTGTTTCCGGTCCAAGGAAGACATGGCTTGGCAGTTCGGGCTGGACTGTTCCCATGAGGCACAGGGTCAGACTGATTTGCATATGGCCATGTCTGAACTGGGGTGGTGGAGTGAGCTAAAGAATGATGATGGATTAAACCCAGATCAGTTGACTGGGGGTGAGTGTTTGATTTGCTCTAACGCTCCGTCCATCATCCCCTTTGGTATCGCTTTGTTCGCCCTAAGTTGGCAGGGTATGCCCAGACGTGGGTCCCTTGCTCACTTTCCACTGGATTCAAGATAGCCTGGCTGATGAGCGTTTTGAACCCGAAACCGGTCCCAGGATGCTTGTTTCCGGTCCAGGGAAGACATGGCTTGGCAGTTCGGGCTGGACTGTTCCCATGAGGCACAGGGTCAGACTGATTTGCATATGGCCATGTCTGAACTGGGGTGGTGGAGTGAGCTAAAGAATGATGATGGATTAAACCCAGATCAGTTGACTGGGGGTGAGTGTTTGATTTGCTCTAACGCTCCGTCCATCATCCCCTTTGGTATCGCTTTGTTCGCCCTAAGTTGGCAGGGTATGCCCAGACGTGGGTCCCTTGCTCACTTTGCCACTGTATTCAAGATAGCCTGGCTGATGAGGGTTTTGAACCCGAAACCGGTCCCAGGATGCTTGTTTCCGGTCCAGGGAAGACATGGCTTGGCAGTTCGGGTTGGACTGTTCCCATGAGGCACAGGGTCAGACTGATTTGCATATGGCCATGTCTGAACTGGGGTGGTGGAGTGAGCTAAAGAATGATGATGGATTAAACCCAGATCAGTTGACTGGGGGTGAGTGTTTGATTTGCTCTAACGCTCTGTCCATCATCCCCTTTGGTATCGCTTTGTTCGCCCTAAGTTGGCAGGGTATGCCCAGACGTGGGTCCCTTGCTCACTTTGCCACTGGATTCAAGAAGCCTGGCTGATGAGGGTTTCGATCCCGAAACCGGTCCCAGGATGCTTGTTTCCGGTCCAGGGAAGACATGGCTTGGCAGTTCGGGCTGGACTGTTCCCATGAGGCACAGGGTCAGACTGATTTGCATATGGCCATGTCTGAACTGGGGTGGTGGAGTGAGCTAAAGAATGATGATGGATTAAACCCAGATCAGTTGACTGGGGGTGAGTGTTTGATTTGCTCTAACGCTCCGTCCATCATCCCCTTTTTAGTATCGCTTTGTTCGCCCTAAGTTGGCAGGGTATGCCCAGATGTGGGTCCCTTGCTCACTTTGCCACTGGATTCAAGATAGCCTGGCTGATGAGGGTTTTGAACCCGAAACCGGTCCCAGGATGCTTGTTTCCGGTCCAGGTAAGACATGGCTTGGCAGTTCGGGCTGGACTGTTCCCATGAGGCACAGGGTCAGACTGATTTGCATATGGCCATGTCTGAACTGGGGTGGTGGAGTGAGCTAAAGAATGATGATGGATTAAACCCAGATCAGTTGACTGGGGGTGAGTGTTTGATTTGCTCTAACGCTCCGTCCATCATCCCCTTTGGTATCGCTTTGTTCGCCCTAAGTTGGCAGGGTATGCCCAGACGTGGGTCCCTTGCTCACTTTGCCACTGGATTCAAGATAGCCTGGCTGATGAGGGTTTTGAACCCGAAACCGGTCCCAGGATGCTTGTTTCCGGTCCAGGGAAGACATGGCTTGGCAGTTCAGGCTGGACTGTTCCCATGAGGCACAGGGTCAGACTGATTTGCATATGGCCATGTCTGAACTGGGGTGGTGGAGTGAGCTAAAGAATGATGATGGATTAAACCCAGATCAGTTGACTGGGGGTGAGTGTTTGATTTGCTCTAACGCTCCGTCCATCATCCCCTTTGGTATCGCTTTATTCGCCCTAAGTTGGCAGGGTATGCCCAGACGTGGCTCCCTTGCTCACTTTGCCACTGGATTCAAGATAGCCTGGCTGATGAGGGTTTTGAACCCGAAACCGGTCCCAGGATGCTTGTTTCCGGTCCAGGGAAGACATGGCTTGGCAGTTCGGCCTGGACTGTTCCCATGAGGCACAGGGTCAGACTGATTTGCATATGGTCATGTCTGAACTGGGGTGGTGGAGTGAGCTAAAGAATGATGATGGATTAAACCCAGATCAGTTGACTGGGGGTGAGTGTTTTATTTGCTCTAACGCTCCGTCCATCATCCCCTTTGGTATCGCTTTGTTTGCCCTAAGTTGGCAGGGTATGCCCAGACGTGGGACCCTTGCTCACTTTGCCACTGGATTCAAGATAGCCTGGCTGATGAGGGTTTTGAACCCGAAACCGGTCGCAGGATGCTTGTTTCCGGTCCAGGGAAGACATGGCTTGGCAGTTCGGGCTGGACTGTTCCCATGAGGCACAGGGTCAGACTGATTTGCATATGGCCATGTCTGAACTGGGGTGGTGGAGTGAGCTAAAGAATGATGATGGATTAAACCCAGATCAGTTGACTGGGGGTGAGTGTTTGATTTGCTCTAACGCTCCGTCCATCATCCCCTTTGGTATCGCTTTGTTTGCCCTAAGTTGGCAGGGTATGCCCAGACGTGGGTCCCTTGCTCACTTTGCCACTGGATTCAAGATAGCCCGGCTGATGAGGGTTTTGAACCCGAAACCGGTCCCAGGATGCTTGTTTCCGGTCCAGGGAAGACATGGCTTGGCAGTTCGGGCTGGACTGTTCCCATGAGGCACAGGGTCAGACTGATTTGCATATCGCCATGTCTGAACTGGGGTGGTGGAGTGAGCTAAAGAATGATGGTGGATTAAACCCAGATCAGTTGACTGGGGGTGAGTGTTTGATTTGCTCTAACGCTCCGTCTATCATCCCCTTTGGTATCGCTATGAAAAATACAAGGCTGAGATCTGCAGATGAGGATCGACAGGATCTAGCTAGAAAAAAAGACCCATGGGGATTTGTTCACTTCTCTTTGTCAGTCTAACAGAAGTGCCTCTTATATATCCTGCCCACGAGTCTTGACCTGATAAAAGACCTAATCAGGCTAAGATGTGGCATTATACCTCTAAAAGGGTATAGGGTTCATGAAGGACCGAATCTCTATGGCACCTCTTTTATTATGGATAAAGTTATGGAGCTCCCCGAAAGCAGACTTTTCAAGGAAGGTATTGCTAGATTGTCTAAAATTAGACAGCATGACTGCTATCCCATGGTTGGCTTATGTGCAAAACACCTTTAATAGCCTGGGGTACAGTCATCTTTTTGAGTCACCGCATAGTATAAGCCTCCATCTTAAAATGGAAGTCAAAGGAAGCTATGAAACTTCTTAAGAGGGACTACAAAAGTCACTTGATATGCCTACAGTTACAAGATATATCCAGATTTCTACATCATCTGATATGGAGCCTTAACTGAATTGGATAGCAAATTCAGAGTACAGATTGTATCTCACTAGGTTGAGACTAAACACAGTTAATTTCCTTCTGGCTTTCCCACTAGTGGGTTTCTGTTTTCCCTCCCTCCCATGTTGCCCCTGTGACTGTTTTACAGCCCAATCCACTGCACATTTTATGTTCTTTTGTACTTTATATGACTCTTTTAGATTGCGCATTTTACGCCCCGTCCTACTGCATAAGCACCTAAATTCTTATAAAGAGGGTCTGATCTATCTGCAAAGTTTACAATCACTTGATGTTTTCACTGCTGTTCTTAGCTATATAATTGCTGCTATCAAATTGAGAAGAACCAATGTACTTTAATAACACATTGTTTTATGATACTTTTAAAGTCTTACTTATATTTTTGAAGATGTGTATGTTTTATTCTGTGCTTTTATGGTCAAACCATGACTGGATAAAGATGATTTTGATCTCTAAAAGCCTACAAATATGGCCATCTGAATGGAAATGAGGCACCAATCTGCAGGCTATATAACTATAAATGTAACTATAAATTTGTAGTATGTGTATGCAAAGAACTGAGGGGCATATTAGCAAGACCGGCGATAACATTATCGCCATTTTAGCGGCAGGAAACTGCCGCTAAAACGGCGATAATGGGCTTGCTAATATGCGTTATAGAATTCCAATAGAAGCCCAAGTTAGATGTGCAGGACATCTAACCTGGGCTTCTATTGGAATTCTATAACGCATATTAGCAAGCCCATTATCGCCGTTTTAGCGGCAGTTTCCTGCCGCTAAAACGGCGAAAATTTAATCGCCGGGCTTGCTAATATGCCCCTGAATATGTTGAGGCATTATTGGTTAACCAACGAATTTCGTATTTTAGGAATCAGTAAATGTGAACACTCAATTGCAGCATGCCTAAGTGGGACGCACACTCTGCTAACCGCAAGATTGCCGAAAGCTTTGAAGGACACCTTCAAAGTTATGCACATGAATGCCTTGTCATTTCCCAACCCCTATGTATTAAGAGCTCTCAGTTTGGACTCTCTGCAGATTTTTAGAGCTTTACATTTTAATAGCATTTAGCCTGTTTTTTGAATGGTCAGCCAATGGAACACAGAGGGAAAGGACTAACTTGATCGTTCCAGCCTGCACAATGCACTTTACACCTGCATTAAAGATGAGTTAGCAACCCTTTCTTTGCATATTGAAGCAATTTTAGAGGTATTATTTATTATGTCTCAATTTAAGAACGAAGTGTGGGTCTATTCTGTTTAATTCTGCACATTTAAATAGTTTTTAAGATCAATTTTTATTTTTTAAGGTAAGAACGAAGACGGCACAATATTTCTGGACAGCACATTGCACTTTATGCCACTCATGAGCGAAATATTAGTTTCTTTGCTATTGGTATTGGAAGCACTTGTTAGGTATTAATCTAGGAGTGAAGCCAGTGCCACAAAGTTTGGAATCACAGGCTCATTGTGCACTTTGAAACAGTTTGGAGTCCTGGGAAAGGCAAGATGGCGGCTGCGTGACCACTGCGAGAGTCACTCCCTGACCGCTAGCTCTGAATGTTTGGTGAACCCTTAGCGGAATTCATGCTCGTGTGAAACGTGACTCAGAAAAGATGAACCGATGCCTGAATGAGTGTTCGGCAATACTTTCAAGCGCTACTGCGACGAGCAGCGGCGGTCTTTACCATTGGTGTACAGCGATTCAGAAACCGGACATACCTGCCGCCGGGGAAGGCACTGTTCGCCAGGAATTTTCAGCTGGGACTAACATCAGGCGGGATGGCTCCACGGAAACCCGTTGTGAAGGAGGGAGCGACCGGCACCAAGACTCTTCCTGTGCCCAAGAAACCTGCTGCACCAAAGGGATTAGACGCTGTTCGCAGGCTCAGCCAGGAGGGGGCGGAGAACGTTGACAGAAGCCTCAGTGGCGAGCGGCGTCTCGTCGATGCTGCTGTAAGACCGAAGATTCAGATGGTGCCTGGGATGTTCTCCGGAAAGGGGGTAAGCGGCACACAGGTCAAACCCTCGTTTAAGGATAAGATGGCAAATAAATCTCCAGTGTGGGAAGGAGATGTAGACGATGGGAGAAAGGCTTTACCTAACACTCGATTGGAGGCTGTAATACTTGAAACCCCCAATGCTCTCAATGCTCTCAATGCCCCTGACACTTTTAACGCTCAACCGGGTGATGTCTATAATACCGGGTCCAACGAAAGGGGGCAGGAAGGAATGATGCTCAGAGACCAAGGACAGATTGATAACACAGAAGTGGCAATATCTGCAGAGTCCAAAGATTACAGCACTGACTTACCTGAGACAGGAGATAAAATGTTAGGTACACCGGATGGGGAAAATTTCTTTTCTTTAACCGACGAATCGGATCATACCAATGTTAGTGATCCCGATAACACAGAGCTTGATGCTTTTGGAGATGATAGCGACAGTGCCCCCACAACAACGGATACCCTGAAGAGGGCAGTTAATCGTACAAAGAGAAAGAGCGCTAATGGTCTAGAGAGTGGAAGTTTTCAATCTGATACTAGTGAACATCTTCAATGGGATTATTCTGCCACCTTGCTGGATACAGGAGCTGATGAAGGAAACACGAATGGATTTCCGTGTAAAGACCTAAGGGCTTCTGGCAATAAGACAGAGTCCACTCCTCTATGGGATTAATATATGCCACACTTAAATCAATGCAGGTAGAGGCTCGTCAAGAGCATAAAAGAGCACAGCTTGCGAATAAAAAAATCCAGGGTGCAATACGCAAGACAACGAAAGCCTGTACAGAAATTATAGCTCAAACCACTGCTTTGGAGGAGCGCGTAGGGGGGCTAGAGGCCGGGCTGAGCACTGAGCAAAAAACTACTGCAAATGATGCTAGGATGACTGATATATTATGGAAACTTGAAAAATCTGAAAATAGGCAGCGAAGAAATAATCTACGACTGCTAGGTATAGAAGAAAATGCTGAAGGGAATGATATACGTGGGTTCGTGCTGAAACTTTTTAAAACTGCCTTCCCCGAACTATCACATTGGAATTGGGAAGTTGAACTTCAACGAGTACACAGATTTCCTTTGATGTTAAAAAAAAATAATTCTGGCTCAAATATTAAGCCTCGAGCTATTCTAATTTTTTGGGGAAATTTTCTATTGCGTCAGGCAATATTCGAAAAAGCGAGACCGGATGCTAAAAGAACGGCTGAGGGGCAGACTTTCTTTGTACGGCCGGATTTCTGCCATACAACGGTGGAAAGAAGATGGCGGCTACGGCAAATGATTAGCTCCTTTCAAAAACAGGGTTGTGAAGCATATTTAATTAATCCTGCACGTTTGAAAATTATTTATCAAGGAAAGGTTAGGTTATTCACCTCCGAGATTCAAGCGCAGAGTTATCTGCAGGAACTGATAGATGGCTGAACATGTTTGCGAACCTTGTCAAAGACGCTTGTATACTGCTTATTGGGTTCTAGTATTTTGGGTTTTTCTCTTAGATAGGTTGGGGAGTGATCTGGGAGCACAGTAGAACGCAGGAGGCATCACAAGGGTCTGAGGACCTTTTTTGCCTTAGTGAGGGGTGGGGGGGAGAGAGGGGTGGGGGGCAGGGGGTGGATCCTAAATTCTACAAGGGGAATTTTGCACGGTATTGTTTATGATTTTTTAGATGTGCTATGCTTGAATTTAATGATGTTAATATACTCGGATTTGGTTTTTATTTCTGATGGGGAAACTTAGAATTGCTTCTATCAACATTTGTGGATTAAATGATCCTGTCAAAAGGCGTAGGATAAATCAGGACTTTCGAATCTTGAAGGCTGATATTATCTGCCTTCAAGAGACCCATATAGAAGCAGGAGGAAGTAAAATTATGAATTTTGATGGGTATCAACTGATCTCATGGACCATGCAAGATGTTAGAACCAGGGGTGTCGCAATACTTGCTCGGCGGGGTCTTGACGATTTTCCACGATCTCTCACGGATAAATTTGGTAGATGGGTAATTTTACAATGTTCAATCGACAACTGCCCGTTTACATTATGTTCGGTTTATGGACCGGTATTAGATGATCCTGAGATGTTTAATTGGTTGAATTTAGAACTGGTGGGCTGGCCACTCCCAATCATTCTATGTGGGGACTTTATTATAAACTTGAGCTGCCTGATATCTAACCATTCTGAGATAGGGGCGGAAACCCAAAGTTTATAAATCTCTGTCCCAATTAAAGGAGTTTCATGGATTAATAGATGTATGGGCACAACTAGAGAGAAATGACCCAGGGTTTACTTATTTCTCCGCCCCACACAGAACCCATGCAAGACTGGACTATTTCTTCAATTCCCAATGTATGGCTCAGGGTAGTAAAATCACTAAATTTCCGAGAGTAATGTCCGACCACAACCCTCTGGTACTGGAAGTTAATATTAAACAAAAAACTCAAATAACATGTTGGACTTTTAATAGGGCTCTGCTAAATGATAGATCTTACATTCATCATATGGAGAGATGGATCCCTAGGTTTATAGAGGAAAATTTGGGAAGTACAAGTATTCAAAATGTCTGGGATACTCTGAAAGCTGGGATCAGGGGCGAAACAATTAAATATGGTTGGGAGACCCAAAAAGAGGAGAAGAGCAAAATTAATATACTATATGATACACAGGGAAAGGCTGAAACTAATCTGGCTAAGGTTTTATCTGAGGGCGGGGATGCAGAAACTGCACAAACAAGGATCACAACTGCCAAATCCGCTATAACTGAAATCTCACTTACCAAATCAGCAGGAAGATATTTAGCCTGGCGATCCAATCTCTATGAGAGTAATGAAAGGGTGGGTCATATGCTAGCAGTTCGGGATAGAGAAAAGGAGGTACAAACACGAATTACTGAAATCTTGGATCCGGATATAGGCTTAGTTAATGACCCAGAAACAATACTTTTGGCATTTCAAAAATTTTATCAAAAATTGTATACGGAAGATATTGAAGATAACTGTGGGGTACAAGAAGATATCGAGAGGTACCTTAAAGCAGAGGTCTTCAAACTGTGGGGCGCGCCCCCCTGGGGGGGCGTGAATGTGTTCACAGGGGGGCGCCAATGAGTCTGCAATTACATGTAAATAAAGATAGCCTGGAAGCGCAAAGGCGCGTTTCCAGGCTGTCTTCATTTACACGCAGCAGTTAAAGCCCATTGAAAAGTGTGAGGAAGGTATGCTTTTGATATGGTATGTCAAATATATTATTTTAAATGGTGAGGAGTTATTGTAAACATTGAAAAGCATAGATACAGCCATTAAACGGCATTAAGGAATTGTTGATTTCTCTTTTAAGGGTTGGATTGCTTTCCTCTGTATTGCAGTGGGAAATCGTGTGGGGTTTTTTCTTCATGTTTTAATTGCTTTTTACTGTTGAAAGATATTCTGTTGTAATTTTAATTTATCATACAATAAATGTATTCTGGTTCTGATTCAGATTCTTTCTGTGAGTAGGTGTTTCTGTGTTGGAAACAACTGGGTTATTTAAAATGTTTGTGCTAATGGGTGTCTCAGAGAAAGCTACATATTTGTAAGTGTTATTTCCTGTGTGCATGTAAGAGAGTAAAACATATGAAGTGTGTGCGTGCGTGTGTGCGTGCGCGCGTGTGTGCGTGCGTGTGTGTGCGTGTGTGAGTGCGCGTGTGTGTGTGCGTGCGTGTGTGCTTGTGTGCATGGGTGTGTAAGAGTTATAAATGTATGTAACATGGCCCAAGCAACAAGGGAGGGAGGCAGGGGGCTAAATGTACTTTTGATGATGTTGTTTTCTTCACACAAAGCAGCAGAAAGCCTGCTTTGGGCATCTAGCCTAGAAGTAATAGCCCTGTTTAGTGGGCAGAGTAGACAGCCAGCTTCGCAGAGCTGTAGGGTTCATTGGTGCTGCAGTTGCAGGCCATAATTGCTGTGCCAGTGTTTCTTTGATCCTTGAAACAATGGTCCAAGGGAGGGGAAAAACTTAGGCAGAGGAGACCCCCTCACCTTGATAAGGGCATCAAAGAGGGAGAGGGACACAGAGATGGGAGGGAGAGGGATGATGTGAGATGGGAGCTCATTTTAACAAACGTCAGAGACAACAGCAATCCTATCCTTAGTGAAACCGGTGCAGTGACACTTTTGCCCAGGGGCCCACTGCATCATAATTATGAATGCTTTGCAATACAAAGTGGACATGGGGGCTCATTTTCTTTGCTAGTGTTAGGGCAGATGGGGTCCTTGGCACAAAAATGTGGGCAGCATGCAGTAGCTATTTTCTTTCAGAAAGACAAGACTTGTTTCGAGTTTGAAGTGATGGTCAGACAAAAGGGGAAGGAGTGAAAGAAGAGGTGATAGCCTGCTTCTCAGGGCTACAGCCATCATTAGTGCAGCAGGTGGAGTGCATTGGTGCTTACAGAACCCCAATTACGTGCAGTAGTGTTTTTGGTGAATTCTTTTCTTGTTTAATGCTGTTGCTTTTTTATAAGTCCCACATTTAGTGTGGATTCTGAGCTACGGAAACGCAGCCTGAAATGATCTCATGATCCCCGCCCTCTGTGATCATCCCTACTCCTCCCACTCCCAAATCCTTGCCATATAGTTTTGGAGGGGGGGGTCCCACTTCAAAACATTTTGCTTAGGGGGGGCTCAGAGCAAAAAAGTTTGAAGACCTCTGCCTTAAAGAGATTACATTAGGGAAGCTTACTTCTCAAGATCAAAACATACTAGAAGCTCCAATTAGATTGGAGGAATTACAAATAGCTATAGAATCTCTTCCCGCGGGTAAAGCGGTTGGTACTGATTCTTTACCAGGTGAATTATATAAGAGATTCCGGACGCAACTGATTTCAATACTGTTTGAGATATTTAGCATAGTGCAAGGTGGTGAAGCACCTCCGGACTCTTGGAAGATAGCCAAGATTGTTGTATTTTTGAAGAAAGGCAAAATTGCAACTGATCCTGGATCATATAGGCCCATCACATTGATTAATAGCGACACGAAAATTTACTCCAAAATTTAACTCGCTCGGCTACGGGCAACCAGTGGAGTAAACACAGATGCTGTCTTACACTGCTTCTGATTGGGATGTTAAAAAGAAGCCTGGCCGCCGCATTCTGGACTACCTGCAGTTTGTTGAGCAAGTAGCCTGGTAGGCCAGCGTACAAGGCGTTGGCATAATGTATACGTGATAGAATCAGGGCCCGGGTTACCGTTTCTTTTGCTGCTCTAGGGAGGAGTGGAAGAAATTTCCTGAGGGATTTGAGTATTCCGAAGCAGTTCCCGGCAAGCCTCTTGATCTGCGTGGAGAAAGAGAGATTCTCTTCAAACCAGATCCCCAGATTCTTAGCGGGTTGCCCCGTTGAGGCCGGCGAAGGATAATCAGCCGGTGAAAGAGCATCCCTAAATGAGGGGGGAAACTTCCATAAAGGAGGATTTCTGATTTGTCCTCATTGCATTTTAGTTGAGCAGAGGATAGCCAATAAAAGACTGCTGTCAGACAGGTTTTTGCAGAGGAGGTGGAACACTCAGATTTTCCCCAAGTAAACAAAAGCTGAGTATCATCGGCGTATGCAATAATTTGCGACGATGAGCTTCCGGGGCTCCAGAGCTCTTAGCCAGGATGGCACCAAGCCCCACTGGGCTTGTATCAACCATCACTTCAGTATGAAGCCTGGGTTTGAAACAGGCCATGATGGTGGTACTGGCTAGGGCAGTCTTTATTTGTTGAAACTCCTTTCACAGTCCAGCGACCACTGGAAAACCACTCCTTGTCTCAAGAAATGTCGAAGAGGGGCACTGATGGTGGCATCATTTCGGATGTATCGGGCACAGTAGCTGGCCATGCCCAGAAAGGAGTGGAGCATGAGAACATCACTGGATGGGATGGAGGACATAAGGGCAGCGACCTTGTCCGAGTAAGGTGGCATACCCTCTTCCTAGAAGAGGTGTCCAAAGAACGTTAACTTGGTCTTATGGAACTCACACTTGCTGAAGTTAAGAATGAGACAGCTCTCCAAAGAAGATGACAGACCTTGTCTAGCGCAACAATGTGCCTCATGGGTGGCTCCAATGGCAAGGATGTCATAGCTGTAGTTGAGCGCATTGGGTACAGTCTGGATGATCTTTCGGATTACTTATTGGAAAATTTCAACCGAAAGATGACGAAATTCAGTCTTTTATAGCAGAACAGACCCATGCGAGTGGTGACTGTTGTGCTATATCAGCACCATTCATCCAGCTCATGAACGGTAGCCCTTATTGAGGTCTAGTTTGTAGAAGAGTTTGTAGCCATTAAGTTGGGTAATCATGTCCGCGATGTGCAGGCTGGGTGGAGTCCCCTTTGTATTACTTTGTTTGGCAGTCACTTGTCACACATATGCAAACATCCCCTGGATTGTCATTTTTCGGGATGAACACAATGGGAGACACCCACGGCATAGGGCCTTCTGATGGTTCAATGATGTCTAGACAAGAAGTTGTCGATTTCCTTTTCCTCTGCTTCCTGTAGATGAAATGCAACTCTACTATGTCACTGCGCCACAGGGTGGACAATCCCGTCTATGTGAAGTCAGACACGGGTGCCTATCAGCTTGACAAGACCAGTAAAGAGGGCTGGAAAATGGTGAGTAAGGTTGGGGACTGTCTCAAGGTGAAAAGTGATGGAAATGAGTCCCAGTGCTGCTGCGGTGGCAAAACTGAGAAGGCATGCTTCAGATGTCTTGCCCTCCTAGTACATGGATGGGAGCTGTGATGGATTTCATGCCATGTGACAGGATGTAGAGAAAGAACCACAGCTATGGATATCGAAATTCAACTTTTCGGCCTTCACCATCTAAGGGGATTTTTATATCCATCTGGAAAATCCTTTCGATTGAGATGCAGTTCTTTTTTCTGATCTTTAGGAAGTCACAGGTCTTGTTCAGTTAGTAAAAGAACTCACGCATGTTGCCGGCCATTTTCTAGATGATATTTTCTCGGATAACCCCTATCTTAGAGTCACTTCCACTCTCCCCCTTGCCTGGTCTGACCATTATGCAGTCATGTTCCACCTCATTATGGAAACGGAAGGCTCCATTACCCACTCTCGACTACCTAAAACCTTAGGTCGGCCCTGGCATAAAATTACCCCAGAGGTGTTTAATGCGCATCTAGTCGATTCTAAACCTGAGATTTCCATAGATCTGGATGAGGCCACCATTAACTATCATAAATGGATTGCTTCTAACCTTAACTTGCTAGCTTCACTCAAGATTTTCAAGAATATAAGGATCTTTCACTCTAAGCATTGGTTCGACGACAATCTCAGGAGCCATAAACAAGCCTGTCGTAGGCTTGAAAGGAAATGGCGCTCTCAATATGACCCAAACAATTATATTTCTTACAAAAAGGCTTTTCAGGCCCATAAAGTCATGGTCTCCAATGCCAAAAACATTTACTTTACAGCCAGAATAAAGGCCTCTCTAAATGTCCCAAAAAAGCTTTTCACAACAGTGAGCAAGCTGAGTACAGTTCCTGAACCAAAAAACACTGCAGTTAATCAAGAATTCTGCAATTCATTGGCGGATTTCTTTCAGAACAAAGTTAAAACGGTTTTCAATACATTTGTCTTCAACCATCCTGATGAAGGAAACTCTGAGGAGGAGACAACTACCCCCATTCTGGTGGGGATTACCTCTTCTGACACCCCATTGGAAAATAACTCCCTCCAGGAAGATTTCATAAGCTACAATTCAGGTTCTCACCCCATCTGAAAATAACTCCCTTTTGGAAGTTTTTAAACCCCTTTCAGAAGCTACAATTCAGGCTCTTCTTTGTCAAACAAGATGCAAGTCTCCATTGGATCCCTGCCCCCTTAAGTTCCTCCATTTAGTACACAACATCACGGCCAACTATTTATGGGGACATCTTTAATAGGATGTTTGTGGAAGGATACTTCCCCAAGGAATGGAAGAAGGCCTCCATGCTTCCCCTGCTTAAAAAGACCAACTTGGATGCCAAGGACCCGAATAATTACAGGCCAATCTCACGGCTCCCTCTCCCCGCAAAAATTGTAGAGAAAGCCATTAATACCGATCTATACTTGTTCATCAAGAACAACGATGCTAAACAATATGGATTCAGAAGCCAGCATAGTAATGAGTCAGCACTGATTACTGTTTCGGAGGAAATCAGGCAAACTTTGGACAATCGCGGGAAGACTGCACTGATTTTACTAGGCCTCTCTTACCTTACAGGACTAGGAGGACTAGTTAAGATGGAGAAAGCCAAAATATGACTGCTGTGGCAAAAAAAAAACAAAAAAAAAACAGGAGTCCGCCACTTAATTTAGGAATGTTGGCAAGCACGTGGTTTGCGAATGCGGACTCAAGCATGCCAAAAGCTCTAATGATTTACACTTAAAACACCACTTCAACAACTTCTGAACATGACAGGACAAAGAGACAATTTTCTAGAGGAAAATATATATTCCTTTTTGTTTGCGGATTAGGCACTTGAATTACTTTTACCTTCTGTTATTTTTATGACCCAGGTGGCTGCTACTTGCCCTTACAACGAGGCACCTGAATAAGAGTTGCTTTTGTGACCTCTCTTGACGGGGGATAAAAACCTGAGGCTTCACAAGCACAAACATTTCAGAATCTGACTTCTTGCAAATATCAGGCTTGTTCAACATGCCAGATACATCATGCTTTCTTTGTGTTAGTGATAAAATAACTGAACTCCGTAAACGTCTATAAAGGGAAAAATAGTAAAACAAACAACAGCTTATAAAAAACAAATAAAAGCAAGGACTTTAGTTTCCTACGAAAACGTTGAAACGAGCATATACGTACAAAGGAAGGTTATACAAGGTCTCTGCTGCAGCTATAGAAAATCCCTTTGGCAAAAAGTTACCTTAAGCATCTTTTTGTTCACATATGACTTTTCGAAAAGCCCAAGTAACCCTGTGTGCTGCATTAGTGATGCCTCTAACTGGACCTGATTTCTTTGTTTCTAAAGCCCTTGAAGTTCACTACAACTCCTTGGCCTGGAAATTATATTTGTCTTTTCAAATTTCATCCGAAAGATATTGTTCCTTCGCACCAGGAGCTGGCATCAACGTTACATCATTAAAGTCATAGGGATTGTGACAAATCCAAGTGCCACTCACAGAACAAGTAAAGCAGATGAATCACACAGATTATGCAGGAGAGTGGTAAGGGTGTGGTATGTAGTGGAGGTGCATTTTGGAGCACACAGTCACAAAAATATTACTAAAGCATTATGTGGCAGCACGCTGTTACTTACAGAAAGCAGATTTTCCATTGAAATTGTCAGAACATGCAATTTTACTAATAAAACTATAAAGCACACAAAGTGAGGAAATCGTTTTTCAGAAAATATTTACCATTTGCGCATTACAAAGTAAAGCGTCTTGAGGTGTTTTGTCCTACTAAATCTTTGTTTCCAACACACTTCTGAATTTAAAAAAAGTGTCCATTTGTGCTTTCTTAACTGCTGATATATTTTAAAAATTTTGTACAGATATTTTACAGGTATTTAAATGTTGCATGGTAGAAAAAAACTTATATCCTACAGCCTTTCCTTTCATACTGCCTATACTGAAGAAAGATTGTCACAAAGATCTCTTTACAACATTCTCTAACTTTGCAGGGAGGGAAAGAAAATTAAACAGCAATCTCCATGTTATTTGACCTCTGTGTTTGAACACAAGTATGAGCGAGAAGAAAAAAATACAATTTAATGGTATCTTTATTGTTCATTCACCTTATGAACTCCAGCATGGTTATTTTGGGAGTGCTGCTAAACCCTCTGCATCTCTACTTCCAGCACTTATGCTTCACACATCTTGACTTAGTATTCCAGAAGCTTTTCTTGCATGTCAAAGGAAATTGGCACTTTGCTGCCTAATTGCACTTGTGAGAGACTCTCCACCTGAACGGCAGTGTTGAGCTAGAACTCAATGGTGAGAGTCCTTTGTACCAGCTGGCACATTTCCACTGATTAGAATATTTTCCGTTTCAGCTGTTCCTTATTTGTCCTCGAGGCAGTCAGGTCAGTATATCTTATAGATGCTGCAGGCTCCTTGTATAGATCAGAAAGTGTATGAGACTGTCCAGGCAGCTTGAAAACCTCTTCAGCTATGGCAGGACATATCTGGTAACACTTGTGCACCAATTGCACATGTTGCAGATTCTTCTGAGGCTAACGTGACTCTTCATTTGGTTGCTCCAACATGATCTAACTGTGTAGTAAAACGAGATGAAACAGTAATATGGATTTTTTAATTGAAGCACAAAGCTTGGACACTCACATGATGACCGCAAGCTGACAGAACCCCTGCTCCCTGGTCCGGATTTTGACTCTTTGTTCTGACCAGAGAAACATTTAGCCTCTCCTCATGGAAGCGGAGGGCAGCCGACTTAGGTGGTGAGTCCATTTTGTTGCGCTGAGCATTCACCTTCCTGTAACCTATGCTCTCACCCGCAGCAGGTAGTTGCCGGCATTTTTCCCACCATTTTCTACACTGACAGGAATTTGAGCACCCGCTTGCCCCCTGCGAGGTCAATCTTTCTTCAAGTGCATACCTGGGTCCTGCTGGAGGGGGCAGAAAGTGTTGGATTTACAATCCAACACCTTCCCTGCTGTTGCACAAACTGGAGTAGGAATAGTAAATTATACTATTCCTAAATCCAGCGCGCCCCCTACAGCAAGTCTGCGATGTAATGATTACCATTGTAACAACGCGGTCGTTGTAACGACCGCATTGTAATGGAATGCATTGCAGCGCATTCGTTGTAAAGCGATATATTCGGCCACAGAGTAAAGTGGGAGTAAGTGCATGATTTGATATCAAGTTTGCCATATGGGATACACAGTGACGAATGTGGCAAATAAAATCTATATAATCTGTTCCTTTACCTGTAGTGCAGTCTATTAGATTCATTTTCCTCAACACCAACTTACGCAGACAGGATAATATATTAATATCCGCATTTCATACATGAGGTGTGTGACTGATGTAGTATATAATTTATTATTCATCAGCCTCATTGGAGATAGAGTAGAAAAAGAAATGCATTTGGCGAAGAGCAGGGCCATTGGAATTAGATAATTGCCAAGTACAGCTTTAGCCAGTAGCAAAGTAGCAGAGACGCTGGCTAGCAATGAGCATGGCTTCATTATTTTAGCAGCACACACAACTTGTACTCCACAATAGTGCATAATGACGTACTCATCAATGAGAAGTCATTTATTTTTCAACTCAAAGTGGCTGACTTTGTTTATAGTTACTTGAAAAGCCTTTAGAAGAAAAAAATAATCCAATCACTGTTTTTTAATCCTGTGATGTTATTCTCTGCCAGTCTGCCTGTTACTTTTCTGCCACACAGTCACTGCTTTTTTATGTTTGGCAACATGTGTGGGTAAAAGAAAACATCAAATTGGCCTCGTAATCATCTCATCAAATAAATTTCAATGGCCCTAGGGGACCAGCACTGTACTGCTACTGTGTCACGCTGTTATTTAAAACAATTGTTTGCGTATGGCATTATTTACAATTTGCCTTTTTTGTTTTTCTCAATATAGCTGCTCCTGCTGGTCGAGCCGGACCATGCAACAGGAAGGAGAGAGCAGCCCGTTTGCAGCGGCAGAGGCTGGAAAGTATCCAGCAGGAATACCAGCGGCTGGTGGTCTTGGAAGAAGAGGAGGAAGAAGAAATCAATGCACAGCTCCCGGGCCCCAGTGCAGCCGGTCCCCCTCAGCCTCCAGCCTCCTGGCCATACTGCCACTGGTGCCGCCGCCAGCCAACTGCTGCCACCCCCCACCAGAATGGAAACAGGCCATTGCTGCACCGCATCCTGCAGCGGCTGAACACTATCGAGGGCCAGCTCACCTAGATGGAACAGAGCATGGACCAGCTCCAGACTGACATCCATAATGCCCATTTCTAACCATTTTATTAATATTTTGTTTTGCTGGGAGGGATTTGTTGTTTGTTGGGGCTGGGTGGAGAGGGTGGGAAGGGAGTTGGGAGTGGGACTCAATAGACTTTCTCGAACATTTTGAGTTTTGGGGCTCGGTCAGTTTTGTTTGGGAGAGGGGTGGGCATATTGTTTGGGTGGAGAGGGTGGGTTGCTTTGTAAATAAATAAAGGGGGAAACTATTTTTTATAATCTAAATGTATGCCTGAAGTAGTTTATATTACTTTTACTTTGCACTGCTGCCTTCAAGTAGTTTTACGCAGCCTGTTTATATGCTTGTAACTTAAGACTAGAGATAGCATAGCACTTAGTTATAGAGTCTAGGCTTACACTTCTCTAACTATCTTGACCATTATGGGGAATGCTGCCATGATGAGATGACCTATTCCTTGTCGAGGGTCTGAACTATTTAGATGAAAAACAGTACCAGTTAATTTATTTCTTACTAAGTTAAATTACATCCATACTAGTTGTCTTACCTGAATATACGTGCAGCAATAACAGGGGAGGCATAACAACTTCACAAGCGAGGTACCACTTCCAGTTCCACCCAGTTGAGCTCCAACTGTAGGATTGTTCTGAATGATTGATTGATGATTATCCATTGTAGGCAACTAAATGGAAGTAGAAAGACTGAGTAAGTGGGTTATATAGATTTATCAAATATTTATAAACAATTGACACCGCCTGAGTACTACGTGATGATGATGACACAATGAGAATGCCTGATTGTGCTAAAATAGAAAAAATAGCAATGCTAGTACGTTTTGGATAATGTGGATCTAGCAGTATTAATTGTGAAATCCACAAGTTATCAAAAATTGACTCAAAGTCTGGAGTCGACAAGCTTAGGATAAGCGTTTATGGTTAAGCATCACAAGGCCTTAATGATGACGATGCTGATGACTGATGTTCTTCATTCTATATCTAAAAAAAATGGATAATTTTTAGTGCACAGGTTGGTAATGGGATGGTGTGGGCTACTGCTTTGAAGATTTTACAGTAAGTTGGTGTTGCTTTCACCACATCCGCCCCACCAAGTGTGTGATCCATTGATGGTGTAATGTACACCACACCTCAATAAATCACACAACTCAGGGGAAGAGGGTTAGGGGTTTGATGAATGGATGGGTAATGGGATTTGGGAAATCGTTTTTTGACAAAGACAAACACTACAACACAAGGCCAACATTCATCTGGGCAATAAGCAGCAGCACATCATTGACCATCAATCTGTTCTTTGAAGGAAACAGTGGAGTTAGTATGTCAGAGTACAGATACATGCATTGCAAACAGTCCTTCTGCCCCCGAGAACCAGTTGACCATATATCAAAATGTTCTGTCTTCTAGGTTAGGGAGTGAAAGCACCCACCCACTTCTCTTAGTTAATATGATTGTTAAAAGAAAAATGATACTGTATTGCAAAATTGGGTGGTGCATCTGCATTCTCCTCAGGAATGTCCACTCTTTGTGGCCTCTCTGCACTGGTCCGGTAGGTAAGCAGGAGTGTTGTTGAGCTCAGCTAGCTTTCGCCTTTCGTTCGTGAAGGAGACTAGAAGAAGGCCTGTGGATTGTGAAAGAAAACCTGTACTTTAGAGTTGAGGAGAAGGACAGAAGGAAGTTAAGTTTCATGAGGAGTGTATTAAGATAAGAAGACCCATGTGCAGAGCAAAAAAACAAGTGGGGGGCTCAGAGTTTCACTTTTGCCACAAGTCCAACACACACACAGAGAGAGCAGCATTTCACAAACACACCTCTCTCTATTCCATATAGCTGAGTAGTACTAGCCCTCAGACTCTTGGTTTACCTTTGAACTGAAGTCGATACTTGATAGCTTCCTGCTTCTTGCTGTTGATAAGGTAGTCCTGCAGCTCCTAGTCCTGCCCTGAGTTCTTTCATGATACTCCTCCAGTCCTGAGTGACTCTGAGTAACCCCATACCAGACCAGTCATAATCATCATCATGAATTGTAAGGACCCGAGCAATATGTGGATGTGCAGTGCACTGCTGTTGAAGAACAAGTAGAGAATGAACCAGAATTGCAATATTTTGTATAGGATTTTGTTTGATAACTAAAGTGACTGTTCTGGTGTCTGAAGAACCAGAAAAAAGGAGAACACCCCTGCAATTAATTAAATCTGGCTAAGTGTGAAGGGCTGATCATCACCTACAGGGGAAAAAAATAGGCGCCCATCACTCAAGTCCCAAACAATGCAAATCAATAATCATATCAAGAAATTTCCCATATTACAGTTCAATACACACCCTCCCTGAGTGTCTGCCACCACATGAATCATCAATGAACTTAAATCATCACACACGCAATCAGTCACTCACCGTTGCAATAGTTGAAGTTACCTCATCCAATCCAAGGCATGCGCTGGTAGTTCAGGTATTGGGTATTCAATTATCTTTGATGCAGGCAACACATTGGAATTTGGTATTGGCAGGCAGTCCTGGACATAATAAATGATTTTATGGGGCAACCATTCTAGTACTAAGTGATGCAAAAAGGATAGGCATTAGGCAGTATGCATGCGAGGGGGCAGGCATTGTCCCCAATGTCATGAAGAAATTGTGGAGGCTTCTTCAATGCACAATGGTCCAACTGCAATCCGGCAATATATATGTGACTACTAAAAAAAGATGGTTCAGCATAAATCTGACACAAAAATAATAATGTTCCTCTATCTAATTCTTTTTAAATGTTTTTTTGCAAAGAAAGAACTAAGTTCAACGAGAACATTTTAAATGTTCTATGGGAGCATCAGCATACTTAGTCCAGGAAGTAGAGTTTGTCCTCAAATTCAGGTGGTTTACCCAGAAGTTGGTCAGCTAACACATTTGATTCAATTTCAGACCAATCACCAACTTCTTCCTCCTGTGCTGCTGTTACAGAAATGGTGCAATTGTGTGGTATAAAATGTCGGTTCATTTTGATCATAGTCATTCTCTCCACATTTTGAGGCAAGAGACTGGTCCTTCTCACTGTGATGACCACACCAGCTGCACTGAACACACGTTCAGCAGACACACTGGTGAGAGGACAGGCCAGATACTTTATTGCCAGCCTGCTTAGCTCCGGCCATTGGCGCATCTTCCCATACCAATACATCAATGTATTTTGATCCACATATACCTCTTTTGGATCATACAGATACTCCTGGAACATCCTGTGGATGGCCATTGGTGCTGGCACTTGTTCTACCTGTTTTGCCATTGCCTCTGCACTGGCTTGAGCCCTGCCAATTGAACCAATACAATGCAGAGGTTGGGTCCAGTCCTTCCTTTGCTATTTTTGCCGGTGTTCTGGTTGATGGTGTTGTGGGCTGCTGTGAGACAAGATTGCCCTCTCTGGAAGTTGAAGTCGGCATCCCAGAACTGCAGGGTGGGATTCGAAGTTCAAGCCGTTCTTCTTCCAAGTCTCCAGCTTGCTCTACAATCCACCTCTTGTATTTTAAAACATCCCCTTCAGAAAAGGGATGAAAGTAGGCAGAATTTGTTTTGTACTGTGGATCAAGTAGTGTGGCACATACATACTCTTTGGACTTGATGATGTCATGTTGCAGCCTTATAGTAGAAGCCAAGTGCAGGACTAAGCTCTCAACCAAGGCGTGTGCTTCTGTGTTTTCATTCACACCTGCAGGGGCAATCCTTTCAGATGCCTTCTTTACCTGGTCTTTAGGAGATGCAGCAATGGGATAGCTTGGCCCATTGTACTGTCCTCCTTGCTAACTTCCCACGTGAAAACCTCAAAAGGGAGTTGCATCTTTGTCAGGCATTTGACTAGGCCCCATTTGTCTGCATCCATGGTCATAGCTTTCCCAACTGTATCCCCCCCTATTTGAATGACAAACATTGAACTGTTTGCACTGCTCAAACAGACGTTGCAGCATGTAAAAGTTGGAGTTCCAACATGTTGGCACCTCCTGTATCAGGGCTTTAACTGGTGCTCTATTATTATGCTGAATAATCCGCAGCTGCTTCGAGGCTCTAAAAGAATGGCTGAAATGGGTGCAGATTCTTCTGCAGGTGGTCAGTATGTTGCTGACTATGTCTTCCTTTTTGAGGAAGTCTTTCACCACCAGGTTGATGCAATGGGCCAAACACAGGATCCTGTAATAGCTTCTATCTGACATGGCCTTGACTATGTTACTGCCATTGTCTGTGGCAACAAATACAATTCTAAGATCTCTGGGTCACTGCCATTCATACACCTTGCTATTAAATTCCTCCAAGATGTTTACATCTGTATATGATTTCTCCATGGCCACTGTTGCATGCCGCCGAATGCTCTTAAAACTTTCTTCAGGGCCAAGACCTGAAGATATCTTTTGCTTTACCCATGCAAAAGAGATCCAATGTGCAGTGATGCACATGTAATCAGTCGCCTGATAACTAGTCCACATCTCTGGTGGATGGTGTGAACAACACTTTGCTGCAAAGCTTGTCCATCGGGATGCAGCTCTGGAACAGCCACTCTGGCAAAATAGGTCCTACTAGGTACCTTCCATTTTGGGCAGATAGCTGCCACAAATTCTAAAAATCCCACTTCTTCCACAAATGAAAAAGGGAGGAGGTCCAGCACTAACATTTAGCCAGCTTCCCAGTGTACAAACGTGCAGTTAGGTGGTTTCGCTCATAGGGCCTCTCCTGTCTAAACATGCCCATATTAGTAGCCTGGATTTTCTTCTTTTCTTGCGGCACTAATACAGGTGTCTTTTGAGAAGTAGATGCTAGTGGTAGACTCAATGTCCGTTGTGGTGGTTGGGCAGTCACTGTATGCCGCAATGTCTCCATCATCTCACTCTGAGTCTTCTTGTGCCATTGTGAAGTTGCTGAGGTGGGTGATTCTGCTGGTGCACTGCTGGGGACAGGGCTGCTTTGCGTGAAGATGCCACCCTCTTCATCCTCATCATCACCTTCTGCCGTGATTGGACTTGTAGCTGATGTTCCCCGGCTCTCCCCACCACCAAGACCACGTTTAGCAATTTTGTTAAGGTGCTCCTCCCACTTGACTGTGTGGTGTTTTTTCATATGGGCCGTCTGGCCTCCTGTACCTTAATGTGTACCAGGCTTACCTCGATGAACATTTGTGTGGCAAATGGTACATGCTGCAATGTGCTCCCCCTATTCGCTAACTGTAAAAAAGTCCCAAACTGGGAAGGAGTACCAGGCCACTGCCAATGCCTGAAGACAAACTGGAGGTAGGTGGGCATGTCATCGTCTGCTTCTCCTGAGGCAGGGGTTGGTGCACGTCTCAGCTGGGGCTTTGCAAATTCGGGAGCTGGTAACAGTGCTACCCGTGCCACATCCCTTGAATGCTGGTTAAATAGCAATCTCAGATTCACCTGTGTCACCTTCCACCATGACTACTTCGTCATCGCCATCCTCCTCTTCATCCCCTTCCATAAGTCTTTCTGGAACTTTTCTTTTCCCTTGCCTCTCCTGTTGTCTCCTGGTCTCTGCCGGGATCCACTCCATGTCCCTATCATCATTATCAGAAGGAGTGCTTGGAGAAGATGGTGCTGTAGTACCATTCCTTTTCCTTGCTGGAGATGTGGGAGCCAATGATTCTAAAAGAGGAGGTTCGACTTCTAGCTCTGAAGGAAGCTCAACCTCCTGTTCTGCTCCAACATCAGACAAATACATTGCTGGCTGCGGCTGCTGTCTGTTTTCTGTGTATCCTGAAAAGATTGTATACTACTTTGTGAAAGGGACAAATCCAATTCAACATCGCTACTTGTCGGCGTCGACATGATTGCACTGGCTGCCTCACTGACAAACATGGTCCTGGGCTTAGGTTGGGGGAATGGTGCTGTTGATGGAGGAGTGCTGCTCTCAGCTTGCCAGCCGGAGGCTGGTGCGGCAGGCACAACTTTCCTGAAAAATGTTTTGGACGGCACACCAGTGGTGGAAATCTGCTTTAACTGCTCCCCACTAGCCACTTTCTTGGCAGCATCTTTCTTTCGGGACATCTTGAAGCTGTCAGATGGCAGTGGCACTTAGCTTCATAACAAGCTGAAGAGAGATGACTGTGTTGCGTAGTCAGTCATGTGTCACATCGTGCAGAGGCCTTCTGTCTGGCAGTACTGTGTGGTGATGTCTCTTCTCTTGTGAACCTAAAAGCAAACAAAGAAGAAAAATATCAGTGAAACATGGCATTGTTGCAGTTCAAGTAGTAGTACAAACAAATAATATCATTTAGTGTGGTTACTTAAGTTATTATAAATTATTAACAATAGTATACAGTGTGCATTTGTAAAACGGTAAACTACACCAACATAAACTTTCATAGTGACTGTACAATCAGCAAGGATTAGAAAGAGCAAAAACAACAACAACAAAACAATTCAGCTGTAACTGTTTGCTTTATGTGGAATGCATCACGTAGGATGTGGCACACAGGCAAATGCATTGACAATTGAATAATCGTTACACAATGATTGGTGTTGTGCACCATAGAGCAGACATGGCGTTGATTCATTAATGTCAGATGTTATGAAAATGCTAAAAAAAATTATCTAAAACAAAAGAAATGAACAAATAAATACAACATTTAAATATATAAAACTAAAATTTAAAAAAATTTAAATTAAAAAAATTATAAATAAGTAACATTATCCTCAAGCCTATCATTCGTTTTTGTTTATTAAACTATCTCATTGCTCAACCATCCATGCAAGCAGATGGCAAAGGGCCACACTGGCTGGACACATAAAATGGCTGCCTGCCATTAGCACATGGTCATCAACAAGAATAACACTGAGCAAAAAGGCATTGGGAACAAAGAGAAGACATGCAGGTCTATGGCAAAAGAAAGCACACTGGCTACCTACACAAAATCTCCACCGACCAACCACATGGTGAACCAGCAAGCAAGGAGGCATGGCCGCAACATAACGATAGAAGAACAACACATGCAAACGCTATGACAAAAGCACACTGGATGCCTACGCAAAATGGCCATCAGCCACGTGGTCAGAACAACAACAACCAGCAAGGAGGCATGGCCACAAACAGAGAAGACATGCAGGCCTATGTCAAAAGCAGACTGGCTGGCTACACAAAATGACAACCAGCCACATTGGTCACAACAACAACAAGCAGGAGGCCTGAAAAACAAAGAACACATGCAGGCCTAGGGTGGACACTGACTATACAAAATGGCCCCTGGCCACATGGCATAATGATTCTTGAACAACAAAAGCAAATGGTGGCCTATGCCAAACACACACACACACACACACGCACACACACACACACACACACACACAGTGGCCAGACAAAAGAGTCATCATAACACAGAGAACACAGCATTAATTCAGCAATGCCAAAAACGTAAATTAACAGGGCTAAAAATGTTCACAGCAACACACATCCTCCAAAGGCATTACCCCACCTAAACACTGTTTGTAGGGGAAAAAACATGAAAAACCACAAAAAACCCACATTTTATATTTTAAGCCAATGCAATCCATGACCTAAATGATGTTTCAATTCTACAGACACCACAGAAACAGTTGTTTCATGCACCCATGAATAGTACAGGGCCTACTGGCTGGAAGGCCCATTGGCAAACTAGGCCACATAGTGAATTAAATCAATAAATATTGCTAACTTATTAAAAAACATAGAGAAGAAAATGTACTGAACTGTGCAACATTTTTCCTTTACAAAAGAAGATAAATTTAATGCACCAAAAACTAGGCCCCTACTAAAACTGCAGGCCACCCACCACAATACATTTAAAAAAATTGAATAAAAGTACAAATAAGTCCAGGTGCATGTCCCCAGTAAAACAAACAACAGCCTTATACACCCGTTTTTCAACTTACTTGTGATGTGTCAAAAACAAAGTCCTTAAATCCAATGGTATATATGCAGTAGACAAGGAGAGTGATCTTCCAGCTCCAAATTCCAATGAAAAGTGACCAGGAGAGGGATAAATGACTGGGAGGAGCCTGCTGGACAGGAACATGAAGTTCAAGTCTCTGGGGCATTTACTTCTGGTTTGAAAAAAAAGTTTTCGAAAAATGGCTTCTCGCACAAAAAGCCCAACTCCAACTACCAGTTTTGAGAAGAAAATCCAATCAAAATGCCTCTCAACTTTATTTTCAAGCAGAAAAGCTGCTCAACCGCTCCGGTTGCGATCACAATCAGCTCTAAGAATGCAAGATTGGTGCCATTGCCGCCGGAAGTTATGCGAGTGAGTGTAAAGTCTTGTGGGAGCTCTCTAGCGGTGTGAGAAGTCTTGTGCGCGATCGCAAGCGGCCTGAGAGTCTTGGCCCTCACGGTTGAGCACCAAAAAAAAACTCGAGCGCGCAAACAGAAAAAAAAAATCTGCTTCACGCCCGAATAGCAGAATTCACGAATTCCACGTTCCTCTGTGGTGCGAGGAGTACCCGAATTCAGCAAACTCCGCGAGCAGAGTGGAGTTTGCAGCCCAGGGTTAGTGGATACACACTTCTGGGATTCACTCTCAACTAAATTAATGTCGGGATTGGATGTTAGTCTTGTTATGGGGGTGATTGTGATCAACTGCTAGACCCCTTTCTAGATAGAAAATCTGCCTTCAAATACAATAGAAGATTCCGATAGACGATCAGTTGATGCATAGCGTCTTTATAACCCTGGTCTTTTAGAATATTCCTTTTTCCCCCTACCCACCGTTCCTCTGATAGAATTGACAACATTTTTCTAGATAAAAATCTCACACAACATTTGATTAATGGGCAACTAGGCCCCATCCTAGTCTATGATCATGCCCCAGTGATAAATAATATGGAGTCTACCCATTCCTCCACTCGCACTACTAGGTGGCGTTTGAACAATTATTTGCTACAGTTTCAGCAGTTTCTCTTGGGATTTGTGCAATTCATCACTGAATTCTTTGACAATAACATTAGTCCTGAAGTCAAGTTTGACCATGTTTGGGACTCTTTCAAAGCTACAGCACAAGGCTATATTAGAAAGCACCATTCTCTCAAAATCCAACAACATGGAGTAAGTCTCTCCAGAGGAGCTGGATCATGCTAACCCAACGTACTGGTGTGGCTAATTTTCCTAAACAATCCCCTTCCAACCCTCTCCCTAATCAAATTACTGTTTGGCTGGAGGTGGCAGGATATTAGGGTCAGCCTATGCTGTCCTAAAGTGTCATTCTCCCTTTAAAGACCAGTTTGGCTACCCCTCATCCCCTTCCTGCCATCTGCTCTGCAGGTTGAACTTCTCTGCCCACAGAAATCCCATTTTCTCTCTAGTAGGGATTTCCACACAGTATTAGAGCAGCCTGGCCAGCCTGGGCAGAGGCTGGCCAATCAGAAGAGAGCAGCTGAAAGGCTGTATTTTAGCTTGCAAAAAAGAAAGTTTAATAACTTATTTTCTGTCATGGTTATTATAAATCTAACTGTGGCAAGTTGTTGGATGTATCTTAACTTTTAATTTGATACCTTGAAGTATATTTTTCAGTGGCTCCTACCAATATTTATATTTAAATAAACTATTACCATGTTAGCCTAGAAGCTATTCTCTACAATAGGGAAAAACAAAATTGGCAGTTTTACCCTCACTGGGGCTTATAAAACATCTTTTATAATGTCCCTGCTTATAGTTATTAGGCACACTACCCCTGAAGCACTTAGTGGAAACCTTAGGGTGACATATGTAAAAATGAGGTAGAGTGATACTTTGGAAGTACTTTTAAATCCAAAGTTGAATTTTCATATAATTTCAATTTAAAAGCAGCCTTTCAGTTTTAAAAATGACAGCAGGCACCACAGTAGTGCACATTTCAATGCAGGAAATATACTGGGCCTCTAAAGCTCCCTGCCCCATTATATACTAAGAACGTATTGGTAGTTCGAATCCTCCTTGCCTTATTATCTACTAGGAACTTACAGGGGTCTGTCATTCCCAATTGCAATTATACCAAATTACCATGCTCTTTTAAGACAGAGAACAGGCCCTGGGCCTGGTTAGCAGAGTCCATGCACAGTCAGTGTCAGAAAACCAGCATCTAGTGGTCTGAATGGGTGCAAAAAGTGGGTGGATACTGCAATCAGATCCTGATTTCCCACGATTTTTAACTAAGAACTGCAATAAGTGCTGCATTTTCCTTTTAAAGGTAAGGAAATGATATGTTTATTTTACATTATTATCAGGCTGCAGTTGCAGAGCCTGATAATGAGCAGTGCTCCATTAAGATTTATGACCCATTTGGGCCACAGAGGTTCAGAACTGAAGCACTGAGGTATTACTCTCAACTCAATATTGGAGCATGAGACCAAAATTATATCTCTGAATGCTTTTAAATGAGAGTAAATTAAAATGAAGAGTTAACTTAATGATTAAGCTAACTCTTCATTTTAATTTTCTCATTGTCACATTTACAAACAGCAGGCATCTTACTCCCAGTGGGTGGTAGACACTGTGACATATTTATAACTGAACAATACAGTCATTTGCTTTTAAATTGGAGAAATTTTAAGTGAAGAAAAATGTTTCCAAGAAACATTGGGGCATATTAGCAAGAAGAGGCGATAATCATCGCTAACCCTGCTTAGCGTGATTTTTTTTATCGCCGGCTATCGCTGGAATATATCGCCACACTAACGCTGTATTAGCAACGATTAGCGCTATGGCGATGAATATTCCAGCGATAACGGGGGAAATGGGCCAACATCGCTGAAAAACCAGCGATGTTGCATGGAGAAGGGAGAACACCTTGCTGATACGACCCTGTGGTCGTATCAGCATAATCCACCCCCATGTTAGGTATGGCTAACACCTGCTAATTGCAGGTGTTAAATAAATGGCGATGACCCCGGTTAGCGCGACTTTTCACGTCGCTAACTGGGGCCATGGCCACCTTGCTAATAGGCGATAGGCCTGTTAGCGAGTGTTTCCCAGGTTTGTTCATCGGGAACGCCCACTTTGCATGTCATTAGCGATAAATATCGCTGACATGCAAAGCGGTAAAAAAACGGGCGCTAATGCCCGCAAACTGTCGCTAACTGCTGTTAGAGACAGTTTGCTGATAGGGCGATATAAATATCGCCGCTTTAGCGGCAAAAAGTGCCGCTAAAGCGGCGATAGTGCCCTTGCTAATATGCCCCCGTGTCTTAATGCATTTCTCTACTTTAAATAAAGCCAATTAAGTCCTAGTGTTTTATGAAGCATGTTTCTTCACTGTTAAATTCCTCATATTTAAACAAACAACTGTATTTTCCTGTTATTAATATGGCTCCATGTCTACAGGCCACTGGGAGTAATATGACTGCTGTTTGTAAAGACACTTTGACATGGGAGAAAACTAAAGCAAAGAGTTTTATCTAATGCTTATAAACCTAAAGTTAACTCCTCAGTTAGTTTTCCTCCCATTTCAAAGTGTTGCATTTGCTCACAGCAGGCATCTTGCTCCCAGTAGCTGATAGACACGCTGCCATATTTATAACTGAAAAATACTGACATTTTTTAAAATGGGAAAAATTTAAAGTGCCGAAAAATGCTCCATCAAATGCGGAAAAATGTTCCTTACTAAGAAAATTTTTGAAGAATATATTTCTGTATTAAAAATTTTTCCCATTTAAAAAAATGGTTGTACATATGACACAGGCTCTCAGTCACCCATACACATATACCCCATTCATTCACAGACATGTTCATACATCCCCACAGACCATGCACTCACTGATGCACATGGCAGCCCAATGATAGTACCCCTAGTCACAGTATTTTGTTCAAGCCATACTATCGGACTCCATGGAAAGTAGGTTTAAAGTCTATGAAACTGGGCGAGGGGGTATCTGGTAACAATGCGTGAGTTACTTGGCCTTCAGTACCTCACAACGATTTTCACTGATCAGAGGTAGTCCTCATTAGATAAAAGGTTGGCGATCCCTGTCCTAGCTGCACAAATTGTGTCCATCTTTTATGAGAGATATAACAGTAAGGTACCACATGCCACATTTGACTGTAATTCAAAGTCGGACAGACCTTCATCCTCGACTCATGTGAAAACCTTTGATGACCCCAAAATGTGGCTTATAAGAGGAAGAGGCAGATTAGAATCAACTTTGTGGAGTGTATCATTAAAGGCTTCTTGTTGACCCCCTTTTCACTCACTATATAAAAAAAGATGTTTAGTTGTGAAATTGTGAATAATTTCATGTCTGTATGTTTTTCTCCTCCTTCTTGTTCAATGTGGGTATCTCTTCATCATCACTAAATAATTTGCCTTGTCATAGACCAATTTGATCTAATGGCCAGAGATTATCCTGATCCACACACTTAAAGGTTGGTAAGCTCTTCAATAAAAAGTGCAGAAGTACTAAGTTCTCCTCTTTCTCTAGCTCGGTTCCCAGGGCACTGGGGGCATCACAGAAAAATGAATATAAGTCAGGGAGGATGCTGCATGTACCCCCATGGATACAGCTTGGGTCTTGACCTTCCCAGGGAGGTTAATAATTTTTAGAAGGGGAGTATAAAACTTGCCCCAGTTCCGGAGGGATATATATCTCAAGTCTCTCTGGGGGCTCCAGGAGACCTGGTTTCTCTCCTTCTCAGTCCAGTGGGCTCAGGCGACCCAGAGGAAAGGGCTCTAAGAGCCACAGAAACAGTGATATCTTCACTCCCCATGGGCCATTTAGCAAGAGTTTTTTGCTCTTTGTGACTCGCTCTAGCCACCAGAGATGTTTGTTTCAGATCCCTTGGCCTCTTAATTTTTGTGTGTCCCAGGAGCTTATTTTTTTTAACTGAGGCCTGCCTTTTAGGTTCTAACTTAGGACCTGTCCTCTCTCTGGCTCCTAGGTCTCTCTTCAGCCTGGAGTCTCTTTCAGTAGCACCCTGTAGCCCACAAACAAAATATCCTCCCTGTATGCACCCACTAGGCTCTATAGCTTCCCGTCTTCTTGCAGAGTGTCTGTGTATTATCAGGAATCAGTAGTCTCCTCCTTCAGATGGCTACCCCCCTGCAGGACCAGTTCACAGAAGTTCCACGGGAACACCTGTCCTCTAAATTATGCAGCAGGTCCAAAGCTCCGACTCCAGCTCTGGAGAGACAAGTCCACGGGTCCAAGTCAGTACAAGTCCATCCGCCTGAGATCATGCATGTGCAAAGGCAAAGGCTATGTGTGCTCAGATACTAGGCCGAGTTAGCTCAACAGCCAGCACACCTGTGTTCACATGTAACCAAACCAGAATCTCTCACCCCAGCTGCACAACCATGGATTTTATTTTAAAAGGTGGACACTGATGGCTAGCTCTCCTAATCTATTTTGGCAGACTGTTCAGTGAGAGGGACTCAGTCAGTGACTCACAGCAAAGATGTAAAAAAACTGATGGTAGTTGAAAAAGATAAAAAATAAGGGACTAAATGGTTCGGAACCCATCTTCTCACAATGGATATTCTCAATTTGTATGAATGTATGTATGTATACATGTATGTATGTGTGTGTATGTATATATATATATATATATATATATATATATATATATATATATATATATGTCCAACAAACGCTGTTCAGACTTCAAACTCACAGCATGTCACAGACTCCCAAGATTGCAAAGCGGTGATTTATTCATAGCATGGCAACAACTCTACGTGTATATATATATATATATATATATATATATATATATATATATATATATATATATATATATATATATATTCACTGAAAAAACCATAGGTTTCAGACACGTTATAATTAGAAATTAGCATTTAAAAAACCTTTGAAATTCACTGAAAAAACCATAGGTTTTAGGGACAGTTATAGTTAGTTGGACATTTCACTCGTACAAAACCATAGAAATTCCCCCGTTATAGTTAGTTCAGCTAACTATAACTCGCGCCCCGCAATGCACTGCTGATGACGTCACATATTACATCACTCATGACATGGTCAGTGACATCACTGATGACATCACTGATGACATCATGCTTACTGAAGGTACCTGGTGGGCTAGTTGGCCCCCAGTGTCCCTCAGGATTCAAAGGGAATTAATTCCCCAACTTAAAATGCACCACTGGTGCGTTTTAAGTTGGGGGATTAGGTCACCTTGAATCCTGAGGGTCCCTGGGGCCCAACTAGCCCACTAGGTACTTCCAGTAAGCACCACAGGCCTGCGTTGCAACGCCTGTAACAAATTGTGCAGTTGTGTTTAGGTAGTGAAGAGGGTCGTGCTGGGGGCAGTGCAGTGGTGTTCGGGCAGTGTAGGGGGTCGTGCTGGGGGTGGTGTTTCAGGGTTTAGGGCAGTGCAGTGGTGTTTGGGCAGTGTAGGGGGTCATGCTGGGGCTAGTGTTTCAGGATTTAGGGCAGAGCAATGGTGTTCAGGCAGTGTAGGGGGTTTTGCTGGAGGTGGTGTTTCAGGGTTTAGGGCAGTGCAGTGGTGTTCGTGCAGTGTAGGGGGTGTTGTTTCAGGGTTTAGGGCAGTGGTGTTCAGGCAGTGTAGGGGGTCTTGCTGGGGTTGATGTTTCAGGGTTTAGGGTAGTGCAGTGGTATTTGTGTAGTGTAGGGGGTCATGCTGGGGGTAGATTTAGGGTTTAGGGTAGTGCAGTGGTGTTTGGGTAGTGTAGGGAGTCGTGCTGGGGGAGTGTTTTAGGGTTTAGGGTAGTGCAGTGGTGTTTGGGTCGTGTAGGGGGTCGTGCTGGGGGCAGTGTTTTAGGGTTTAGGGTAGTGCAGTGGTGTTTGGGTAGTGTAGGGGTACTGCTGGGGGTAGTGTTTTAGGGTTTAGGTTAGTGCAGTGGTGTTTGGGTAGTGTAGGGGTACTGCTGGGGGTAGTGTTTTAGGGTTTAGGGTAGTGCAGTGGTGTTTGTGTAGTGTAGGGGGTAGTGTTTTAGGGTTTAGGGTAGTGCAGTGGTGTTTGTGTAGTGTAGGAGGTCGTGTTTTAGGGTTTAGGGTAGTGCAGTGGTCTTTGGGTAGTGTAGGGAGTCGTGCGGGGGTAGTGTTTTAGGGTTTAGGGTAGTGTAGGGGGTCATGCGGGGGTAGTGTTTTAGGGATTAGGGTAGTGCATTGGTGTTTGGGTAGTGTAGGGGGTCATGCGGGGGTAGTGTTTTAGGGTTTAGGGCAGTGCAGTGGTGTTTGGGTAGTGTAGGGGGTCGTGCTGGGGGGAGTGTTTTAGGGTTTAGGGCAGTGCAGTGGTGTTCGGGTAGTGTAGGGGGTCGTGCTGGGGGGAGTGTTTTAGGGTTTAGGGCAGTGCAGTGGTGTTCGGGTAGTGTAGGGGGTCGTGCTGGGGGAGTGTTTGAGGGTTTAGGGCAGTGCAGTCGTGTTCAGGTAGTGTAGGGGGTTGTGCTGGGGGTAGTATTTTAGGGTTTAGGGTAGTGCAGTGGTGTTCGGGTAGTGTAGGGGGTCGTGCTGGGGGTAGTGTTCTAGGGTTTAGGGCAGTGCAGTGGTGTTTGGGCAGTTTAGGGGGTAATGTTGGGGGTGGTGTTTTAGGGTTTAGGGCAGTGCAGTGGTGTTCGGGCAGTGTAGGGGGTCGTGCTGGGGTGGTGTTTCAGGGTTTAGGGCAGTGCAGTGGTGTTCGGGCAGTGTAGGGGGTGGTGTTTCAGGGTTTAGGGCAGTGCAGTGGTGTTCGGGCAGTGTAGGGGGTCGTGCAGGGGGTGGTGTTTCAGGGTTTAGGGCAGTGGTGTTCGGGCAGTGTAGGGGGTCGTGCTGGGGGTGGTGTTTCAGGGTTTGGGGCAGTGCAGTGGTGTTCGAGCAGTAAAGGGGGTCGTGCTGGGGGTGGTGTTTCAGGGTTTAGGGCAGTGCAGTGGTGTTCGGGCAGTGTAGGGGGCGGTGCAGGGGGTGGTGTTTCAGGGTTTAGGGCAGTGCAGTGGTGTTCGGGCAGTGTAGGGGGTGCTGCAGGGGGTGGTGTTTCAGGGTTTAGGGCAGTGCAGTGGTGTTCGGGCAATGTAGGGGGTCATGCAGGGGGGTGTTTCAGGGTTAAGGGCAGTGCAGTGGTGTTCGGGCAGTGTAGGGGGTCGTGCTGGGGCTGGTGTTTCAGGGTTTAGGGCAGTACAGTGGTGTTCGGGCAGTGTAGGGGGTCGTGCTGGGGCTGGTGTTTCAGGGTTTAGGGCAGTACAGTGGTGTTCGGGCAGTGTAGGGGGTCGTGCTGGGGCTGGTGTTTCAGGGTTTAGGGCAGTGCAGTGGTGTTCGGGCAGTGTAGGGGGTCGTGCTGGGGCTGGTGTTTCAGGGTTTAGGGCAGTGCAGTGGTGTTCGGGCAGTGTAGGTGGTCGTGCTGGGGCTGGTGTTTCAGGGTTTAGGGCAGTGCAGTGGTGTTCGGGCAGTGTAGGGGGTCTTGCTGGGGCTGGTGTTTCAGAGTCTAGGGCAGTGCAGTGGTGTTCGGGCAGTGTAGGGGGTCTTGCTGGGGCTGGTGTTTCAGGGTTTAGGGCAGTGCAGTGGTGTTCGGGCAGTGTAGGGGGTCGTGCTGGGGGTGGTGTTTCAGGGTTTAGGGCAGTGCAGTGGTGTTTGGGCAGTGTAGGGGGTCATGCTGGGGCTAGTGTTTCAGGATTTAGGGCAGAGCAATGGTGTTCAGGCAGTGTAGGGGGTTTTGCTGGAGGTGGTGTTTCAGGGTTTAGGGCAGTGCAGTGGTGTTCGTGCAGTGTAGGGGGTGTTGTTTCAGGGTTTAGGGCAGTGGTGTTCAGGCAGTGTAGGGGGTCTTGCTGGGGTTGATGTTTCAGGGTTTAGGGCAGTGCAGTGGTGTACGGGCAGTGTAGGGGGTCGTGCTGGGGGTGGTGTTTCAGGGTTTAGGGCAGTGCAGTGGTGTTCCGGCAGTGTAGGAGGTCGTGCAGGGGGTGGTGTTTCAGGGTTTAGGGCAGTGCAGTGGTGTTCGGGCAGTGTAGGGGGTCATGCTGGGGGTGGTGTTTCAGGGTTTATGGCAGTGCACTGGTGTTCGGGCAGTGTAGGGTGTTGTGCTGAGGGGTGGTGTTTCAGGGTTTAGGGCAGTGCAGTGGTGTTCGGGCAGTGTAGGGGGTCGTGCAGGGGGTGGTGTTTCAGGGTTTATGGCAGTGCAGTGGTGTTTGGGCAGTGTAGGGGGTCGTACAGGGGGTGGTGTTTCAGGGTTTAGGGCAGTGCAGTGGTGTTCGGCCAGTGTAGGTGGCCTTGCTTGGGGTGGTGTTTCAGGCTTTAGTGCAGTGGTGTTCGGGCAGTGTAGGGGATCTTGCTGGGGGTGGTGTTTCAGGGTTTAGGGCAGTGCAGTGGTGTTCGGGCAGTGTAGGGGGTCTTGCTGGGGCTGGTGTTTCAGGGTTTAGGGCAGTGCAGTGGTGTTCGGGCAGTGTAGGGGGTCGTGCTGGGGCTGGTGTTTGAGGGTTTAGGGTAGTGCAGTGGTGTTCGGGCAGTGTAGGGGGTCGTGCTGGGGCTGGTGTTTCAGGGTTTAGGGCAGTGCAGTGGTTTTCGGGCAGTGTAGGCGGTCGTGCTGGGTCTGGTGTTTCAGGGTTTAGGGCAGTGCAGTGGTGTTCGGGCAGTGTACGGGGTCGTGCTGGGGTTGGTGTTTCAGGGTTTAGGGCAGTGCAGTGGTGTTCGGGCAGTGTAGGGGGTCATGCTGGGGCTGGTGTTTCATGGTTTAGGGCAGTGCAGTGGTGTTCGGGCAGTGTAGGGGGTCTTGCTGGGGGTGGTGTTTCAGGGTTTAGGGCAGTGCAGTGGTGTACGGGCAGTGTAGGGGGTCTTGCTGGGGGTGGTGTTTCAGGGTTTAGGGCAGTGGTTTTTCGGGCAGTGTAGGGGGTCTTGCTGGGGGATAGTGTTTCGGGGTTTAGGGCAGTGCAGTGGTGTTCGTGCAGTGTAGGGGGTCGTGCTGGGGCTGGTGTTTCAGGGTTTAGGGCAGTACAGTGGTGTTCGGGCAGTGTAGGGGGTCGTGCTGGGGCTGGTGTTTCAGGGTTTAGGGCAGTGCAGTGGTGTTCGGGCAGTGTAGGGGGTCGTGCTGGGGCTGGTGTTTCAGGGTTTAGGGCAGTGCAGTGGTGTTCGGGCAGTGTAGGTGGTCGTGCTGGGGCTGGTGTTTCAGGGTTTAGGGCAGTGCAGTGGTGTTCGGGCAGTGTAGGGGGTCTTGCTGGGGCTGGTGTTTCAGAGTCTAGGGCAGTGCAGTGGTGTTCGGGCAGTGTAGGGGTCTTGCTGGGGCTGGTGTTTCAGGGTTTAGGGCAGTGCAGTGGTGTTCGGGCAGTGTAGGGGGTCGTGCTGGGGGTGGTGTTTCAGGGTTTAGGGCAGTGCAGTGGTGTTTGGGCAGTGTAGGGGGTCATGCTGGGGCTAGTGTTTCAGGATTTAGGGCAGAGCAATGGTGTTCAGGCAGTGTAGGGGGTTTTGCTGGAGGTGGTGTTTCAGGGTTTAGGGCAGTGCAGTGGTGTTCGTGCAGTGTAGGGGGTGTTGTTTCAGGGTTTAGGGCAGTGGTGTTCAGGCAGTGTAGGGGGTCTTGCTGGGGTTGATGTTTCAGGGTTTAGGGCAGTGCAGTGGTGTACGGGCAGTGTAGGGGGTCGTGCTGGGGGTGGTGTTTCAGGGTTTAGGGCAGTGCAGTGGTGTTCCGGCAGTGTAGGAGGTCGTGCAGGGGGTGGTGTTTCAGGGTTTAGGGCAGTGCAGTGGTGTTCGGGCAGTGTAGGGGGTCATGCTGGGGGTGGTGTTTCAGGGTTTATGGCAGTGCAGTGGTGTTCGGGCAGTGTAGGGTGTTGTGCTGAGGGGTGGTGTTTCAGGGTTTAGGGCAGTGCAGTGGTGTTCGGGCAGTGTAGGGGGTCGTGCAGGGGGTGGTGTTTCAGGGTTTAGGGCAGTGCAGTGGTGTTTGGGCAGTGTAGGGGGTCGTGCAGGGGGTGGTGTTTCAGGGTTTAGGGCAGTGCAGTGGTGTTCGGCCAGTGTAGGTGGTCTTGCTTGGGGTGGTGTTTCAGGCTTTAGTGCAGTGGTGTTCGGGCAGTGTAGGGGGTCTTGCTGGGGGTGGTGTTTCAGGGTTTAGGGCAGTGCAGTGGTGTTCGGGCAGTATAGGGGGTCTTGCTGGGGCTGGTGTTTCAGGGTTTAGGGCAGTGCAGTGGTGTTCGGGCAGTGTAGGGGGTCGTGCTGGGGCTGGTGTTTGAGGGTTTAGGGTAGAGCAGTGGTGTTCGGGCAGTGTAGGGGGTCGTGCTGGGGCTGGTGTTTCAGGGTTTAGGGCAGTGCAGTGGTTTTCGGGCAGTGTAGGCGGTCGTGCTGGGTCTGGTGTTTCAGGGTTTAGGGCAGTGCAGTGGTGTTCGGGCAGTGTACGGGGTTGTGCTGGGGCTGGTGTTTCAGGGTTTAGGGCAGTGCAGTGGTGTTCGGGCAGTGTAGGGGGTCGTGCTGGGGTTGGTGTTTCAGGGTTTAGGGCAGTGCAGTGGTGTTCGGGCAGTGTAGGGGGTCGTGCTGGGGCTGGTGTTTCATGGTTTAGGGCAGTGCAGTGGTGTTCGGGCAGTGTAGGGGGTCGTGCTGGGGGTGGTGTTTCAGGGTTTAGGGCAGTGCAGTGGTGTACGGGCAGTGTAGGGGGTCTTGCTGGGGGTGGTGTTTCAGGGTTTAGGGCAGTGGTTTTTCGGGCAGTGTAGGAGGTCTTGCTGGGGGATAGTGTTTCGGGGTTTAGGGCAGTGCAGTGGTGTTCGTGCAGTGTAGGGGGTCGTGCTGGGGGTGGTGTTTCAGGGTTTAGGGCAGTGCAGTAGTGATCGGGCAGTGTAGGGGATCGTGCAGGGGGTGGTGTTTCAGGGTTTAGGGCAGTGCAGTGGTGTTTGGGCAGTGTAGGGGGTCGTGCTGGGGGTGGTGTTTCAGGGTTTAGGGCAGTGCAGTGGTGTTCGGGCAGTGTAGGGGTCGTGCAGGGGGTGGTGTTTCAGGGTTTAGGGCAGTGCAGTGGTGTTCGGGCAGTGTATGGGTCGTGCTGGGGCTGGTGTTTCAGGGTTTATGGCAGTGCAGTGGTGTTCGGGCAGTATAGGGGGTCTTGCTGGGGGTGGTGTTTCAGGGTTTAGGGCAGTGGTGTTCGGGCAGTGTAGGGGGTCTTGCTGGGGCTAGTGTTTCAGGGTTTAGGGCAGTGCAGTGGTGTTCGTGCAGTGTAGGGGGTCGTGCTGGGGATGGTGTTTCAGGGTTTAGGGCAGTGCAGTAGTGTTCGGGCAGTGTAGGGGGTCGTGCAGGGGGTGGTGTTTCAGGGTTTAGGGCAGTGCAGTGGTGTTCGTCCAGTGTAGGTGGTCTTGCTGGGGGTGGTGTTTCAGGCTTTAGTGCAGTGGTGTTCGGGCAGTGTAGGGGGTCTTGCTGGGGGTGGTGTTTCAGGGTTTAGGGCAGTGCAGTGGTGTTCGGGCAGTGTAGGGGGTCTTGCTGGGGCTGGTGTTTCAGGGTTAGGGCAGTGCAGTGGTGTTCGGGCAGTGTAGGGGGTCGTGCTGGGGCTGGTGTTTGAGGGTTTAGGGTAGTGCAGTGGTGTTCGGGCAGTGTAGGGGGTCGTGCTGGGGCTGGTGTTTCAGGGTTTAGGGCAGTGCAGTGGTTTTCGGGCAGTGTAGGCGGTCGTGCTGGGTCTGGTGTTTCAGGGTTTAGGGCAGTGCAGTGGTGTTCGGGCAGTGTACGGGGTTGTGCTGGGGCTGGTGTTTCAGGGTTTAGGGCAGTGCAGTGGTGTTCGGGCAGTGTAGGGGATCGTGCTGTGGGTGGTGTTTCAGGGTTTAGGGCAGTGCAGTGGTGTTCGGGCAGTGTAGGGGGTCGTGCTGGGGCTGGTGTTTCATGGTTTAGGGCAGTGCAGTGGTGTTCGGGCAGTGTAGGGGGTCGTGCTGGGGGTGCTGTTTCAGGGTTTAGGGCAGTGCAGTGGTGTTCGGGCAGTGTAGGGGGTCCTGCTGGGGGTGATGTTTCAGGGTTTAGGGCAGTGCAGTGGTGTACGGGCAGTGTAGGGGGTCTTGCTGGGGGTGGTGTTTCAGGGTTTAGGGCAGTGGTGTTCAGGCAGTGTAGGGGGTCTTGCTGGGGGTAGTGTTTCGGGGTTTAGGGCAGTGCAGTGGTGTTCGTGCAGTGTAGGGGGTCGTGCTGGGGGTGGTGTTTCAGGGTTTAGGGCAGTGCAGTAGTGTTCGGGCAGTGTAGGGGATCGTGCAGGGGGTGGTGTTTCAGGGTTTAGGGCAGTGCAGTGGTGTTCGGGCAGTGTAGGGGGTCGTGCTGGGGGTGGTGTTTCAGGGTTTAGGGCAGTGCAGTGGTGTTCGGGCAGTGTATGGGTCGTGCTGGGGCTGGTGTTTCAGGGTTTAGGGCAGTGCAGTGGTGTTCGGGCAGTGTAGGGGGTCTTGCTGGGGGTGGTGTTTCAGGGTTTAGGGCAGTGGTGTTCGGGCAGTGTAGGGGGTCTTGCTGGGGGTGGTGTTTCAGGGTTTAGGGCAGTGCAGTAGTGTTCGGGCAGTGTAGGGGGTCGTGCAGGGGGTGGTGTTTCAGGGTTTAGGGCAGTGCAGTGGTGTTCGGGCAGTGTAGGGGGTCGTGCTGGGGGTGGTGTTTCAGGGTTTAGGGCAGTGCAGTGGTGTTCGGGCAGTGTAGGGGTCGTGCTGGGGTGGTGTTTCAGGGTTTAGGGCAGTGGTGTTTGGGCAGTGTAGGGGGTCTTGCTGGGGGTGATGTTTCAGGGTTTAGGGCAGTGCAGTGGTGTTCGGGCAGTGTAGGAGGTCTTGCTGGGGGTAGTGTTTCAGGGTTTAGGGCAGTGCAGTGGTGTTCGGGCAGTGTAGGGGTCATGCTGGGGGTGGTGTTTCAGGGTTTAGGGCAGTGCAGTGGTGTTCGGGCAGTGTAGGGGGTCGTGAAGGGGGTGGTGTTTCAGGGTTTAGGGCAGTGCAGTGGTGTTCTGGCAGTGTAGGGGGTCGTGCTGGGGGTAGTGTTTTAGGGTTTAGGGTAGTGCAGTGGTGCTTGTGTAGTGTAGGGGGTCATGCTGGGGGTAGTGTTTTAGGGTTTAGGGTAGTGCAGTGGTGTTTGTGTAGTGTAGGGGGTCATGTTTTAGGGTAGTGCAGTGGTGTTTGGGTAGTGTAGGGGGTCGTGCTGGGGGTAGTGTTTTAGGGTTTAAGGTAGTGCAGTGGTGTTTGTGTAGTGTAGGGGGTCATGCTGGGGGTAGTGTTTTAGGTTTTAGGGTAGTGCAGTGGTGCTTGTGTAGTGTAGGGGGTCGTGCTGGGGGTAGTGTTTTAGGGTTTAAGGTAGTGCAGTGGTGTTTGTGTAGTGTAGGGGGTCGTGCTGGGGGTAGTGTTTTAGGTTTTAGGGTAGTGCAGTGGTGCTAGTGTAGGGGGTCGTGCTGGGGGTAGTGTTTTAGGGTTTAGGGTAGTGCAGTGGTGTTTGTGTAGTGCAGGGGGTCATGTTTTAGGGTAGTGCAGTGGTGTTTGGGTAGTGTAGGGGGTCGTGCTGGGGGTAGTGTTTTAGGATTTAGGTTAGTGCAGTGGTGTTGGGGTAGTGTTTTAGGGTTTAGGGTAGTGTAGTGGTGTTTGTGTAGTGTAGGGGGTCATGCTGGGGGTAGTGTTTTAGGGTTTAGGATAGTGCAGTGGTGCTTGTGTAGTGTAGGGGGTCGTGCTGGGGTAGTGTTTTAGGGTTTAGGGTAGTGCAGTGGTGTTTTTGTAGTGTAGGGGGGTCATGTTTTAAGATGCAACGCTCCAATACCTGACCAGTCTGCACTACATAAAACTGCAAAAAAACTAAAAATAAAAAGTGTTTTGCACACTTTTGTCATTGGGCTATATGTGGGCTACATCTGGGTAATATTTGTGCTACATTTGGGCTCTTTTTCACTGGTGGCCATCTTGGAAGACTTCTTTGTTATGAAGTTTCCTAATTTCCTCATTTACTGCAGTCTCCTCAGTAGGAAATGCTTTCAGTTTTTTACTTTGATTCCATCAAGAAGGCATTCAGATGTGTCACACATTTGCCATAAATTCAGAATGTTATTACTCTAGTTGTTCATTAGATCACTGTAGTAAAGCTACTGCTCACCAAGGAGTTAACTGGAAGTCTACTGCTGGTATTGAAAGTGATTGTTTCAGTCTGCATGTCAGAATTTTCTAATGAAATAGAAGAGTATTTGAGATCTCACTTAAAACATGCACTACATTTTCTTTTTGCAGCACTAACCATAATTTCTATGGCAAAATGAACCCCTCATTTTGTTCCTTTTTAAATTAAATGTTTTAAGTGTTACCAGTTTATTCCAATCAAGATGGCTTCAGGTGTGCCATACTTTTGTCATAAGTAAGACTGTTAGCGCTCTAGTTGTTCTTTAGAACACTCTGGGAAGCTGCAGTAGAACACAAAGGCATCAACTGACAGGCTGCTCTTGTTGAAATATAACAGGAAGATATTTGAGATCACACTTGAAACATGTCCTAATTTTTCTTTCTACAGCACTAACCATAATTTCTATGACAAAATGAACCCCATCATTTTGTTCCTTTTTAAATTAAATGTTTTAAGTGTTACCAGTTTATTCCAATCAAGATGGCTTCAGGTGTGCCATACTTTTGTCATAAGTAAGGCTATTAGCACTCTAGTTGTTCTTTAGAACACTCTGGGAAGCTGCAGTAGAACACAAAGGAATCAACTGACAGTCTCTGCCCTTGTTGGATGTACATGTTTTACTGAGAATGTCAGACTTCATTCTCACATGACTGAGAAAGATAATGTGAATTTACAGAAAATATGCTCTCATTTTAGCTTCTGGGCACCTTCCAAAACTGTATGGGACAAGCATGTGAAAATAGTTTTCTCTCAAACATGATTCATGATATCCCAGCAGAAGGTTTTTCACAGGGTAAAATCACCTTAGAACACACCACAATTCCTGAAATTAGTATGGTACCATCAACAAATGAATTCTAATGTAACTAAAGTCTGTTATCACCCTTTATAGTTCTCCTTTTGGTAACCCTCAAAATCTTCGATTCACTACAATGCATTTCAATGGTACTATCATTTATATTGGTCCCAAGATGGCTGCCAGCAATTCCAGGATGAAGTGCTGACAGCCAATCAGATCTCACGATGACATGTGTGGTTAGGCTCCGCCCAGATATATATGTGTTTTTACTTTTGATTTTCTCAGCAACTACTGAACGGATTTACACAATTTAACAAAAGGGTTCTTTTTGAACCAAGAACTACCTCTTTGCCAAATTTGGTGTAATTCCGTTCAGCAGTTCGGGCTGTAGCCTTGCATAAAGTTTCCTATGGGAAATTGATTTTTTGACTCTTATTTTTTTAATTTCTCCGCAACTACTGAACGGATTCACACCATTTAACAAAAGGGTTCTTTCTGAACCAAGAACTACCTCTTTGCCAAATTTGGTGTAATTCCGTTCAGCAGTTCGGGCTGTAGCCGTGTCTAAAGTTTCCTATGGGGAAATGAATGGGGAAAACACGTTTTGGGACCCCCTTTTTCTCGGCCCCCGCTTGACGAATCACCCTGAGACTTTCAGGGTAGGAGCGGACCGGAGCGGGCCATAAAGTTTGAAAATTTCACGAAGATTCGTCAACCGACGCAAGAGTTATTTCAAATAGAATGTCGCGGATTTCCTATGGAAAATAGGTCCTAACTATAACTATCTACTGGCGACCGCCAGTAGATAATATATATATATATATATATATCAACCAATCTCCTGAAACCGCCCCGCTTATGCAAAACACTGTAATCCAGGGCGAAACAGGAATCCTTGGAGAAGCAATTTATTTCAGACTTCAACTGCATCGATTGTTTTTTTCTGCAGTCAAACGCAAAGTGCAAGGTGCATGTAAACCGCAAAGCAGACCTACTCGTTTCGGCCGTAGCCTTCTACTGGGTCATCGAGTTTAGTGCATAGAGTGTCATTTTTAAAGGGACGTTATGTGCATCTTAAAGGGGAAAACACATATACAATTCTTTCGGATTGAAGTATATCCTCACTACAAAACTTGGTAAATTAGGTCACTGTAAAGTACACAAATAAATAGACCTCGTAATTTGAATTATTTTGGTCACCAAATGCAAAAGCATCGAAACCCTTTCATGAAGCTTTTGCATTTGACTCGTGAGGGACATCTAGTAACGACTAGTGGAACTGCAGCTTGATGTAATAATAATTTCAATGCTTTTGCATTTGACTCGTGAGGGACATCTAGTAACGACTAGTTGAACTGCAGCTCTTTGTAGAATTATTTTGATATTGGATACTATAATATTCACTTCCCACTGCTAATCTCGTCCCATAATGCTTTGCAGGGCCTTTGGTTGGGATTGTATTTTTGCCAATAACTGTGCTTGGGGTGGTCCTAAGAGGATGGGACCACCACCGAATCGTTCAACAAGATGTGCTTTTTGTTTTCAAGGCATCTGCTTGGTTCTCTCCCTAGGTTAGGGAGGATCCCAAAATCATCACCTCTCTCACTGCTTGTTAATTTATCGTTTTCACTTTTGTGAAATGACTATATGCATTTTAGCATATAAAGACAGAGATACTTATTTTATCATAACTTGCACTGTGCAAGATGCCGTTTTCAATTATTGCACAGTGCAGACAAGCACACAGCTACGCACTACGCAATTTGCGTAATTTGCGTAGTTCAAAGTCTACTTCGCGTAGCCACGCGTAGTGCTACTACGCAAACTACGCCCAGGGTTATTGAAGATACCAGTACAAATCAGCCAATTGCTTTTTTGTGGATGTTTGTTTGTAAAATAACTTTGGGTAAGCAGATTTCCCTGGGGCGGCACCTTTTTGTAAGTGATGTTCACATGATCCATTATTAGATGTTTATGCTCCTGGTCCTTTTGTAGTACATTCCAATGATTGCCAATAGCTTCTTTCACGATTTTATTGGATCTGTTGAAGTCTGTGATGAACCTGATGACTTCTTGGTTAGGTTCAATCGGTGTTTGCATTTTCTTGGGCATCAATAGATTGTCTCTCTTCTGTTTCTTAGCTCTCATTCGTGCATCCTCCAGGACAGTTGTTGGGTATCCTTGTTTCTTAAATCTGTTGTACATCCCAATAATCTGTTTCTCATATTCCTCGTCCTCAGAGCAATTTCTATGGGCTCTTAGAAATTCTCCATAGGGGATGCTCCATTTGAGAGCTTTAGGGTGTGAACTGTTGGCCTACAGAATGCTATTACATGCAGTGATTTTTCAGTGGAAGGTGGTGCATATTCTTTCATTTCCAATTTAGATCCGGATATCCAAGTAGTCAATTGATCTATTACTATATGTATGGGTGAATCGTAAGTTCAAAGAGTTGTTATTTAGTGATAATAGAAAATCTTTCAAGTCACTTTCCTCTCCTTCCCATATAAGGAAGAGGTCATCGATATACCGGACCCATAAAATCACCTTTTCCAAATTTGCTCTGTTGTTCTCTGACCATAGACATTCCGCCTCCCAAAAGCCCATTGTTAGATTTGCGTATGTTGGAGCGAAAGACGTGCCCATGGCAGTTCCTTGTCTTTGTTTGTAAAATCTTCTATCAAAAATACAAAAATTGTTGTTCAGACAAAAGGACATCAACTCTAAAAGCATTTGTGTGTGGCCGAGTAATTCAATGAACGAGATCTCATAAAGTGCTCACATGCCCTTAGTCCATCATCATGGACGATCGAGGTATAAAGTGAGACCACATCAACTATGGCCATGATGTATCCTGATTTCCAAGAGATGCCATTGATGCGATTGAGGAAATCCATGGAGTCTCGTATGTAAGATGGTAACTGAGCTACATACAGGAGCAGGAAGATGTCGAGAAACCTTGAAGTATTCTCCAAAAGGGAGCCACAGGAGCTAACAATGGGACGGCCTGGAGGATTTTCCAGACTCTTGTGCACCTTCGGTAATACATATAGCATTTTTGGATGCATGACCTTAAGATATTGCATTTCATCTTCATCTAGCAAACCATGGTCATGCCATTGTTGTAATTTTGTATGAAAGGTTAACATAGTTTGGTTGGTAGGATTGCTTTTTAACCTTTCATAATTGGTGGAATCCCCCAATTGTCTCCTGATCTCTTGATGGTACTTTGTCCGATCCATCACGACAGTATTTACACCTTTGTCCGATGGCTTAATAATAATACTGTCATCCCTGCTCAAATCTGTGAGTGCCCACCAGTCCTCCGTTTTCATATTGGAGTATGTGTAATTCAGATGTTTCTTTTCTTTAATATAGATGTCCCTCAGGTCTTCTGCCACAAGTTCCTGGAAGATATCCACTCTATTGCCAGGTGGTAATTGCGGGCAAAATTTTGATTTTCCTTTACATTTACTACTCACAGATTTGTCAGTCTCTACCTATTTCCGCAAAGTAATCAAGATTAGATGCACCATCCTGCTCAATATTATATTGGTCTCCTTCATTAGTGAGATTATGTAGGACTCTTAATGGTTCAATATCTTCCATGGTTAGGTTGGATAATGGTTGTGGAGGTACAGATTTTAATTTAAGAGATGACCTTGTAGCAAAAAACTTCTTTAATTTTAGTTTCCTGCAGAATTTGTAGAGGTTAACTCTAGCTGCAGCTAGATCCATCCCTGCGTCAGGGCATATATATATATATATATGTATATATATATTATATATATATATTATCTACTGGCGGTCGCCAGTAGATAGTTATAGTTACAACCTATTATCCATAGGAAATCCGCGACATTCTATTTGAAATAACTCTCTTGCCGGTTGACGTATCTTCGCAAAATTTTCAAACTTTGTGGCCCGCTCCGGTCCGCTCCTACCCTGAAAGTCTCGGGGGATTCGTCAAGCGGGGGCCGAGAAAAAAGGGGGTCCCAAAACGCATTTTCCCCATGCAATTTTCCATAGGAAACTTTAGACACGGCTACAGCCCGAACTGCTGAACGGAATTACACCAAATTTGGCAAAGAGGTAGTTCTTGGTTCAGAAAGAACCCTTTTGTTAAATGGTGTAAATCCGTTCAGTAGTTGCTGAGAAAAATCAAAAGTAAAAAGATAGTGATATCTATGGCCGAGTAGGGTCCGCGTACCCTCCCGATCACGAGCTGCATGTTAATTGGCTGTCAGCTGGCTGTCAACATTCCGATTCAGGAAATGTTGGCAGCCATTTTGTCCCTCGGTAGAACCGAGGGACAGAAACAAGTGCGCAAAGCGCACAAAGGGGGCAGGGTAGAAACACCCTGACCCCCTAGGTTTGCTCAGGGGGTCCCACAAGGACCCTCAGGATTCAAGGGGATTTAATCCCCCAACTTAAAACGCGCCACGGGGCGCGTTTGCACAGTGGTGAAGGGAGGGGCGGGGCTTCAGGTGACATGTGTGCAAACAGGCCCCGTGGCGCGTTTTAAGATGGGGAATTAAATCCCCTTCAATCCTGAGGGTCCCTGGGGCCAACTAGCCCAACAGGTACATCCAGAAAGCGCCACAGAGCTGCGTTGCAGAGAGGTGTAAAGGGGTGTGGCCTCTCTACACGTCTCTGCAACGCAGCCCCTGGCGCATATTGGAGGTTCCTGGTGGGCTAGTTGGCCCCTAGGGACCCTCAGGATTCAAGGGGACTTAATCCCCCAACTTAAAACGCGCCACGGGGCGCGTTTGCACAGATGTCACCTCAGGCCCCGCCCCTCCCTTCACCATTGTGCAAATATTCTTCTAAAATCATCCGAAATACGAATTCCGATTTACTCACCTGTTATAAGGAGAGACCTCAGTGCTGCATCTTTCAGCCCAGTACTGGTCCTGAAAAGTAATCTTAACCGTACTTACCAGTAACTTGAATTTCCTTCCATAGGATATCATTGCCTGCTTTTTGCTGAAAAAGTTTCTAAGTGTTGATTTTTGAAACATACAAATATTCCTCTAAAATCAGCCGAAATACGAATTCCGATTTACTCACCTGTTATAAGGAGAGACCTCAGTGCTGTATCTTTCAGCCCAGTACTGGTCCTGAAAAGTAATTTTAACCGTACTTACCAGTAACTTGAATTTCCTTCCATAGGCTAACATTGACTGGTTTCACTTGGAAATTCTTCTAAGTGTGGAGTTTTGGAACTTTAAAATATTCCTCTAAAATCAGCCGAAATACGAATTCCGATTTACTCACCTGTTATCAGGAGAGACCTCAGTGCTGCATCTTTCAGCCCAGTACTGATCCTCAAAAGTAATTTTAACCGTACTTACCAGTAACTTGAATTTCCTTCCATAGGATATCATTGCCTGCTTTTTGCTGAAAAAGTTTCTAAGTGTTGATTTTTGAAACATACAAATATTCCTCTAAAATCAGCTGAAATCCGAATTCTGATTTACTCACCTGTTATCAGGAGAGACCTCAGTGCTGCATCTTTCAGCCCAGTACTGGTCCTGAAAAGTAATTTTAACCGTACTTACCGGTAACTTGAATTTCCTTCATAGGCTAACATTGACTGGTTTCACTTGGAAATTCTTCTAAGTGTGGAGTTTTGGAACTTTATAATATTCCTCTAAAATCAACCAAAGTACGAATTCCAATTTACTCACCTGTTATCAGGAGAGAACCCAGTGCTGCATCTTTTAGCCCAGCACTGACCCTGAAAAGTAATTTTAACCGTACTTACCAGTAACTTGAATTTCCTTCCATAGGCTAACATTGACTGGTTTCACTTGGAAATTCTTCTAAGTGTGGAGTTTTGGAACTTTAAAATATTCCTCTAAAATCAGCCGAAATACGAATTCCGATTTACTCACCTGTTATCAGGAGAGACCTCAGTGCTGCATCTTTCTGCCCAGTACTGGTCCTGAAAAGTAATTTTAACCGTACTTACCGGTAACTTGAATTTCCTTCATAGGCTAACATTGACTGGTTTCACTTGGAAATTCTTCTAAGTGTGGAGTTTTGGAACTTTATAATATTCCTCTAAAATCAACCAAAGTACGAATTCCAATTTACTCACCTGTTATCAGGAGAGAACCCAGTGCTGCATCTTTTAGCCCAGCACTGACCCTGAAAAGTAATTTTAACCGTACTTACCAGTAACTTGAATTTCCTTCCATAGGCTAACATTGACTGGTTTCACTTGGAAATTCTTCTAAGTGTGGAGTTTTGGAACTTTAAAATATTCCTCTAAAATCAGCCGAAATACGAATTCCGATTTACTCACCTGTTATCAGGAGAGACCTCAGTGCTGCATCTTTCTGCCCAGTACTGGTCCTGAAAAGTAATTTTAACCGTACTTACCGGTAACTTGAATTTCCTTCATAGGCTAACATTGACTGGTTTCACTTGGAAATTCTTCTAAGTGTGGAGTTTTGGAACTTTATAATATTCCTCTAAAATCAACCAAAGTACGAATTCCAATTTACTCACCTGTTATCAGGAGAGAACCCAGTGCTGCATCTTTTAGCCCAGCACTGACCCTGAAAAGTAATTTTAACCGTACTTACCAGTAACTTATATTTTCTTCCATAGGAATCCATTGTCTGCTTTTCAGCAGAAAAGTTTCAAAGTGTCGATTTTCACAAACTACAAATATTCCTAAAAAAATCGCCTGTATGACTTAAACGCATTCTTTCAACTGTTTACAGGAGATGCACCAGTGCTGGATCCAGGATCCAACACTGAGTAAGAAAAAGTAACGATAACAGTTTTTACCTTCTAAGTGAATTTCCTTCCTTAGGATAACATTGGTGATTCTATGAGAAAAAGTTTCTAAGTGTCAACTTTTAAAGTACAATAATATTCCTTAAAAATCACGACTGTAACCAAAACGCTTTTACTCAACTGTTTACAGGAGATGTGCCAGGACTGAATCTAGGATCCAGTCCTGTGGTTAGAAAAGTAATCCATAAAGTAACTAATTGCATTTAACTAGAAATTCACATTGAGCTGAATGTTGCATTGTGTTTGAAAATGTGTTGCCCATTGCAACAACTGTAACTACTGTACTTAAAAGTCTATTGCCTATGTGCAAAGTATTTAAACTAAAGTAATTCATTCTGAGAAAGTATTTTTTGTAATGTAATGTATAATGTAATTACAATGTAATTTAAAAATAAAATATGTAAAAAAATTGTTTCTAAAAATGTAGTAAATTAGTATTAAAAAAATTTATAGAACAATTAATACATTTAAAAATTGTCATTTACAAAACCTTTGAAATTCACTGAAAAAACCGTAGGTTTCAGACATGTTATACTTACAAATTAGCATTTAAAAAACCTTTGAAATTCACTGAAAAAACCATAGGTTTCAGGGACGTTATAGTTACAAATTAGCATTTAAAAAACCTTTGAAATTCACTGAAAAAACCATAGGTTTTAGGGACAGTTATAGTTAGTTGGACATTGCACTCGTACAAAACCCGTGAAATTCCCCCGTTATAGTTAGTCCAGCTAACTATAACTCGCGCCCCCGCAATGCACTGCTGATGACGTCACATATTACATCACTCATGACATGGTCAGTGACATCACTGATGACATCACTGATGACATCTCAAATGACATCACTGATGACATCACTGGTGACATCATCCATGTGATAATTTCATGCATCTTCTCACACCCTAATATAACCTTTGATACACCCACTCTAAATTACAGACTGCCATTCGCAAAACCATAGACACTCCAACACCAATAACTACATACCCACTCACTGATTCTTAGGTCTACGCACACATCAACTCACTCACCCGTACAGTCACTCATACTTACGGTCACTCAGTACAGGACTATCATATGTACTCATACTCCTATATAGACACTCAAACACCGCCACTCATCCATAGAGGTACTCACACACCTAGTCAGTCATGCAAATAATTAAACACACTACCATTTACTCACCTATACAGTTATACACATACCAGCTCACTTACTCATACAAATACTAGCACATTCTTACGCTCTTATACAATCACTGATACAAGCACACACTCATCCATACAGCCACTATCACAATCACTCACTCTCGCTTATAGCTATTTATATACTCCAACACACATATATACTGCCTTTCACATATGTAGTTACTCACACATGTACCACTGGGACATACATTCACTCACTAACACACTCTTACACACACTTACCCACCCATACAGTCTATCACAGATGCACTCTTGAAACCATCCACCCAGTGAATCACCCACTCACACATTTATGCACAGAGTCGCACACACCCCTCCCACACAAACACTCAGGCACCCATACAGATACTCACACAAGCATTCATTAACTCATATAGACACTCATGTAGCTATTCACAAACACATGCAGCCACTTACACAGCAACAGACAGACGGATACAGACATTCACCCAGTTTAGTCACTAACCCATGCATTCAGTAAGATACGTTAAATCACTCACTTATACAGTCAGTCACGCACCTACTAAATCATCCATACAGACACTTACACACCCACTCATTCTTCAATACGTCTTTTCCTATATATATTAAAAATATTTTAACTTTACAGAAACACACAGTCACTGGATGATGTCAACAGTGATGTCATTTGAGATGTCATCAGTGATGTCATCAGTGATGTCACTGACCATGTCATGAGTGATGTAATATGTGACGTCATCAGCAGTGCATTGCGGGGCGCGAGTTATAGTTAGCTGGACTAACTATAACGGGGGAATTTCACGGGTTTTGTACGAGTGCAATGTCCAACTAACTATAACTGTCCCTAAAACCTATGGTTTTTTCAGTGAATTTCAAAGGTTTTTTAAATGCTAATTTGTAACTATAACGTCCCTGAAACCTATGGTTTTTTCAGTGAATATATATATATACATATATATATATATATATATATATATACATAAATCATCTAATAGGTTCTCCTGGTATCTTGATCTTAATGTGGTGGTCCGGCATCAGTGGGTCATGTGAACAAGATCGCGGAGGCGATCGAAACGCGTCTGAGGCGGACACTTGTCTGAACCATTATGGGTGAATAAATCTAAAATATGGAACAGTGAACCCGGTTTCTTGAATTCTTTGTGGAACTACCTGCTGTGGTCTGTACCTGCTTTGTACTCCCTTTTGGAAACTGAAGGGTCAGGACTTTGTTCATATATATATATATATATATATATATATATATATGTATGTATGTATGGATGTAGTTATCTGTAGTTATCTGATATTGCTATAGTGTTAACCTCTCCGAAAGGCAGCAGATCTCTGAGGGGATCCAAGTCGTGTGGTTAGTGGTGTAATTGTTTTCAAAGAGCAATTACAAATTTTAGTGCATAATGATGAAGGGTTCTTCAAAGCGGTGTGTCTTTTTTGCATTTCCTAAATGGGAGCAGAGTTGAAGCACTCCTGATTGGCTAGGGTTAGTTGTTCCTGATTCTAGGTGCATAGATTGAGAAGAGCGATTGCATTGGTGTTTTTTGTATTCCTTCATCTCCAGTCCGACGGTACTGTAGTTGTGGGTATGCCAAGAGCCACCGAGATGGTACTTTTCTCAGCCAGAAAGATAGAAAGACCAATTGTGATGGATTTGTAGATGATTCAGATGGTTTTAAAAAAAGCGCAGGTGGCACAGAGGAAAAGTAGAGTTCAACCCATGTGGGGGGTTATAGTCTTTTGCTAATAATCTCCAAGATTGATCAGTACCAGCTACGACTCCAGAAAAGCCTAACTAATTGCTGTGAATGAATCCATGCCTACTGCAGTTGGAGTATGTAAATTCATAGAAAACTAAAATGATAGAACCCCATTGCTAAGAACCCAAAAATTAATAAAACGTGTTTAGCGGGAAAGAAAATTAACAGAAACATTGTTTAGTACAAAAAATAAAGAACAGTTTCAAAAGGCAAAGCTAATTTACCAAAATATTTGAAAGAGACAGCCCTCTTTTTAAATGAACAAAATAGTGAAATCCATAGCGAAGAAATCTATAGCAAATCCTTTTAGGGAACATAGGCTTAGAGTTTGGTGGGTGGGATTCTTCGCTACAAACATGCTGGGTGTCCCATCCTCTGTACGATAGTGCATTACGGACTATGACACAATATAAATATCAGCAATATGGCAGACAAGCTATCCAACACATTTTGACGAAATACCACATCTATAAAAGCCTATATAAGGTACATAATTTTAGTAATAAACCAAAAAAGGCATGTAGCTAAGCAGGTAGAAGCAGGGTAAGAAAAGTGTTAAGAAAAAAAGGGTTTTGCAAGGGGGTCCCTGAAAAAGTGTATGAAAGGACTAGCATGACCCAAAAGTGAGACGAATGAATAATGGGGTAAACAGTAGAAATTGGTATACAAAAATGATAAGCTTCACCCATGTTGAAGGAAGGGGGTTTGAGTGGATAAGAATCTTTGCTACTCTTGTAGAAATCCCATTTTCAAGATTAATGCCATGCACACCTTTGCAAAAAGCATACAAAAGGCAAATAAAAAACATTCTAATAACTAGTTTTCTACATAATTGTAAATGCCATTCCTCTTGAAGACTTTTATTAAACATTTTAGATGAAATGATTTCGCTGAAATGCTGTTTTCTATGAAACAGTGTATAGTCCCTAAATCTGACATGTCTAGATTGTGGTATTGTGCTCATCACAGGCCTACCTTGGATTTTATTTAACCCTTCTCACGAAGGTTCTCCATTTAATAGGCAAATTGGTCAAATGCACCTCTGCATTTGATCACACTCCCCACTTTTCTCACACCAATTACTTCCCAAAGACGTCATGTAATTTATCAATCAGCAGATATGATTCCTGAAACGTACAATCTCTGGAAAGTAATGCATCCTTCCAACTCTGTAACTCCCAACCTTGAAAACCCACACACTCAGAATCAATCATTCTCAGGCTCATCCCCTAGAATCTGGAACTCTCTCTCCCTAAGTATAACCTTATATCTTTACACCATTTTTTCAAATGGAGCCTCAGAATTTGTATGAAGAACAACTGATATTAGACTGCTTAACTCATGATATTGTTCCCCGTAGCCACTAAGTACTAGGGGCTTAAAATGTACAAAGCATTGCAGTCACAAAATCACAGGGTTTGGACCATAAAGGTGCTTTTTTCAATGTACAAAATCCCTTTCAGAAAAGTTGTTCTATCTCATAAAAGGAAAGCGAAGCTCTCTCTTCACGGCCGCAACCGCAACCGGGGTATAGCCAGGACCAGGGACTCTATCTCCCAGGCTCCCCCGCACCACTGACGCTGCCCCAAGCGCCCGGAGGCGCATAAATTAACTTGAGAGCTCCCACTGCATGCTCTCTTCATGGCCGCAACCGGGGTAGAGCCAGGACCAGGGACTCTATCTCCCAGGCTCCCCCGCACCACTGACGATGCCCCAAGCGCCCGGAGGTGCATAAATTAACTTGCAAGCTCCCGCTGCGCGCGAAGCTCTCTCTTCATGGCCGCAACCGGGGTAGAACCAGGACCAGGGACTCTATCGCCCAGGCTCCCCCGCACCACTGACGCTGCCCCAAGCACCCGGAGGCGCATAAATTAACTTGTGAGCTCCCACTGTGCGGGACGCGCCCGGGCCAAGGGTGGGCCCATCCTTGCCCGTCATTGTCAGGAAGAGGCAGGGCAGGGCCACCCCCTTGTATCTAATTCCTGGACCGTGCTGTTGGTTGACATCTGTCCTCTGAGGTACTGTGCTCGTTCCCCTGTTATTTTTACATAACGCCCCCGCAGATTAATTGGGACCTCACTGTCTGTAGCCCATTGGGGACTGTCTGCCGGCGCTGCCCGACTGCTGTTAAGACATTTCTAGTGACTTCTGCATGTGATTTGAGCGCGCACTATTTGTATTTGTTAGCTTATTTCTGCTGATCTTTGTCATCCTTTACCTCATCGGGGGCTCTGGGAGATGGGGAAGAGGAAAACAATGAAGGATATTGGTGGTGGTGGCCAAGTAGGGAAAGGGAAAAAGGTCAGGAAGACGCTAAAACACCCAGGCAGCAACTGTGTCCTCGACCGCATTGACACCCTCATTAGTGAGTGCGAAGGTATTCTAGTGGAGGAACCAGCTGCGCGCACTACTCCTGGCCAACTCCCTCCCCGAATCCCTAGCCCAAGCCGCTCACTCACCATCCCAGCAATGTTCCAAAAAACATCCCTCAAGGGGACCCTCTTACCCAACCAGGAGACATTACCAGATACTGCGGGGGCTTACCAACCCCCAATTAACCCTCATAACTCTCGTGGTATCAACACCCAGCAGCCTGGACCCACTATCCCTTGCGCAAACAGGTTCTTGCCCCTGCTGGACCTGCCTGATGATCACAAGGAAGAAACACCCCAGCCTTCTCTTGTATCCACTGCTGCGACCAGCCCAATACTTAATCCAGAACCCCAGGATACGCATCAACTTATAAACATGCTTAGAGCAGAAATAGGTACCATGCGATTTATGATTGAAGGCCTTACTACCCTAGTTAAATCAATACTGCAGAATGACTCATCCGGTCCACAACATGGCATCCTTGCGTCAAGATCCCACTCGCAGCCCCATCACAACCACTGCGCGACACACAAGGCAGTCACCTATGAAAGGGGTACCATCTCCCATGGTTCCACCCGCACCCCCTTGCTATCCCTGTTCACGACCAAGCTTCACTTGATTCTACAGCAAAGCGAATTAACAATCCCAGTAATATTCCTCATAATAACCCCCACAACATAGTGGCCACGCAGGATCTTTTAAACAGCATTAGACCTACCTCCTTACCCCAGGCCCAGCATCCTTCTCGCAGTGGCCAATACCAGCAGACCCATTTAGCCACCACACACTCGTCACACGCCCCAAAATCTATACGGTCAATGTTCCCAAACTTGATATAAAGAATGGCTACGAGGGTGAAGATTCTTTGACCAATAAAGTGATCCACTGGATCAGTCACGTCAGGGGTTGTCACTCAGTAATTCGAGACAACATTACTAGGGCTTGGAGGTGCACTTCTCCCGATGAACCACTCGATTGCATTGAGCTTACCTTTCAAGGGGCTGATCTGGCAGAAAACCTCCTTGCCCTGGAATTTCGAACTTGCCCCCTTGAAGCCTCCTCTATCCAGTTTAGGCACTTTACAATCCGTGACCAGAGTAGGCAACCTGCCCCCCAACCACTCACTCACCTAGCTGGTGGCTCCTTACTGGAGGCCAACGACTGACTACAGAGTGTAGCTCTGCGGCATCTTGGATCACACGCTACTCCCCCTAACTGCACGGCTAGCCTTCCCAGCACCTCTGCTTTTCAGACTGCGCCTCTTTTAAAGGTAGATAGTCCCCGGGGGGAAGTAGGACTCAGTAGCTCCTCTATCTACACCTGGGAGGTGGTGGGTGAAGATCTCTTTATATGCTTAAACCCACAAGTACCAGCCCAACTTCCAACCAGCAACTCCACCTCTATACGAAGTGCCGCACTTGGCCTGGCACCCCACCAACAGCTGAGGATAATATCAGGGAATGTGGCCGGGCTAAGCAGCAAAATGTCAATCCCCCACTGGAACGACCTAATTGAAGGTTTCAATATCTGTATTTTCCAAGAGACCTGGAGCCTGGTTCCCTTATACAAAACAGGCTTTGTTTGTTTCCATTCACCGGCAACAACTGTAGGCAGAGGGCGTCCATCAGGGGGACTGATTATCTGGGTGAACATTGCCCTGGGCTGTCGAATTACCTGTCAAACAAGTACCAGCACAGACATTCTGGGGCTTAGCATTAGGGGGCCCAGGAGGGGAGTCACAATTGATTTGTTCAATGTTTATGCGAGGGGGACCAAAGGGGGCAGACCCTCACTTACCATCTCAGCACTGGAAGAGAGTTTAGCTAACTATTCACCTCATGCCAGAGTAGTGGTTGCAGGAGATTTTAACTGCACCTTTGAGCCCCTGGACAAAGACGATCTAGTGGGAATTGAGGATGGACGCAGTCGGCGCTCCAAATTAATGCCCTTATCATAGAGTATGGCTTGTGGGCAGCTAACGGTAGAACACCCTCGGATAGACAGGGTGCAAATACATATAATAGAGCTAGCTGCCCGTCCCGCATCGACTACATCCTTCTTGACGTGAAGCTCTGGGGGGACCTGATTGACATGAGCATGGGCACCACTACAGAGAGCGACCACAATCCCCTTTGCTTAACTTCGAACCCCCTGTGGGAAGCCCCCTACTATCCGGTGATCATCCCACCCTCGACCATCACTAGAGAGAATGTCCCTTCCAACTGCAATAGATTTTTAAAATGGCGGAAGGTAGTCCTGCATGATTCTAAGATTGTTGGTATCTGACACGACCTGGCTGTAGGCACATTCGAGCTCCAGGCCGCAGCCTCTAGCGCAAGTGGGTTGGCGGATGTGCCTATGGTTCATTCGCGTACCGTCGACCGACTCAGTGTACACTTTCTAGCTCCCAGCTGGGGCAACAAGCCCAGCATGCCAACTAAAGGGCCCCACTCGTGGTATACAAAAGATTGCAGGCACAAACGATTACTCTTAGCTGTAGCAATTAAAGACAAGAACTGCCCCCTGATTAAAGCTTCCAGGAAGTGTTACAGAGCTGCTCTGCACCAGGCCAAGATAGCATGGGATGAATCCCGCTGGCAGCAACTCAAGGAAGCAAGCTCAGCTAAGGACGCCAACTTATTTTAGACCCTAGTCACCTGGGGTAGCAAGACAGGTGCACGCTCGCCTCCTAATTACATCACAGGCCAGGAATGGCATGATCATTTCCGGAAGCTTTATTCAACATCAGAGGACACGCCATCTGCGGAGCTAGATGATCGCTATGGGCACCATAAGGATGATGAACTTTTTGATCTGGCCGAGATAGAGGCTGCAATAAGTAAAATAGTGCCCTCCAAAGCAGCAGGACCAGACGGCCTGCCAGGCGATCTTTTTCTTGCAGACACCTCGAATTCGGCACGTTACATCCTCCTCCTGGCAAATGCTATAGCCAGTGGTGCGCCAGTCCCTGGGTCTTGGAAGGGCGCTGAGGTGGTCCTGATTTATAAAAAGGGAGCAAGAGACGACCCCTCAAACTACAGGCCCATTAGTCTGATCGACGCTTTGCAGAAGGTCTTTGGTAGAGTTCTTCTGCAGAGGATACAGCTGTGGACAGAGGATGAAGCCATCCTTTCTCAGTACCAGGCCGGCTTTAGGCCGAGGACCAGAACAATCGACCAGGTGTTTAGGTTGTTACTCATCTACTGGAAAGTGGTGGTGATCGGCAATTTATCGATTTAAAGACTGCCTTTGACCTGGTCCCTAGGAGCAAGTTGTGGCTGATGCTTAAAGATATGGGCATTCCCCCTTTTATTCTTAAACTGCTGGTCCGGCAACACGAAGGTAATTATGCCCAGGTTAGATGGGGGGGGGGCACAAGGCCAACTAACAGAGCGTATCCCTGTCAACAGAGTAGTCCGACAGGGTTGTGTCTTGGCTCCCACCCTATTCTCTCTTTACATGAATGGGGTGGTCAGCTTTCTGTAAAAAGACCCAGCAGACGCACCAACCTTGTCGGGCGATAAGGTACTGACCATCTTGTTTGCTGACGACACCCTGCTGGTGTCTAAGACCACATATGGGTTGCAGTGTCTACTCAATAGGTTCCAACTTTTTTGTGATAACCGGGGGTTGGTCATCAACACTCTAAAAACTAAATTCATGGCCTTTAACTCCCACAAGTCCTATAAAAGCAACCCTTTGCTGGGTGGGACACCGTTGGAAAGAGTCGGCACCTTTGACTATCTTGGTGTCCGACTCTCTGACAGAATGTCATGGAAGCCCCACCTAGCAAAGATGCTGATGGGGCACAAATGAGTGGCTGGAGCATTCGGGAAGGAACACCGCTCCTCACATAGCAGGCTGGTAGCCCCAGCCCTCCAAGTTTACGACGCCGAAGCAGTCAGCACAGCTCTCTATGGAGCAGAGCTATAGGGATTTGACAAGGTTGACAATCTCTGCAGATCTGAGTATAAGTTCCTTAGGGACCTGGTGATGCTGCCCCAAAACATTCCCCTTACTCCTTTAATGCTCGACATGGGCAGGCGGTCAATTGGTGACACAGCTAGTTTGCGTCCACTGCTTTTTTGGGCTCGCATTAGGCGGACCCCAGAACTCCTCCCCTATGCTGATGCCCTCACTGACGTCACACAGATGGATACTGGCTGCAAAATAGTTTGGATTTCAAGCGTCAGGAAAATGATGTTAGCCATGGGGCTCCAAGCGCATTGGGATAGGCAGGAACCCCCAAGGAAAGACAAGCTTAAACGTTTGTATTGGGAATGGGTGGATCGACAGGAAGCCTGCAAACCCAATGTGGGTAGATTAACAGCAGAATTATATTTACATAAACAGACAAGACATCTAGAGCCCTTCTTAGATATAATTCAGGTTCCAAGGGAAAGGATGTTGTACATCCACTTTAGGTTTGGTACACTTCCTGTCTGTGAGACAACTGCGAAATGGCACCCATGCAACCTGACACCAAAGGATTGCCCATGTTGCAGGGACCCGTTAGAAAGCGTTGCCCATGTTATGTTCGCTTGCTCGGCATATAACATCCCGAGGGCCAAGTGGCTAAAACCGATCTGCCGGCAACTGGGCACACGGGACTATTGGGTAGCCCAGCGCATCCTTAGGTCCGATTCCAGACCTTTCTTTGCGTGCTGCGTGGCAAAGTTCCTTAGTCATGCATGGCTTATTAGACGGAAAGTCCTGACAAGAGCGGCACAGCATCATGCCTTATGAAGCTGAGATGAAATTACCCCAGGGCTCTAAGGCTGTTCACTTAAGCTTCAAAATTACATCCCATGCACGTACACTTTATGCTTTAACCCTCCGCGCTGTTATTTTAATGAAGGCTAGAGCCTTTTCAGCAGATATTGTGGGGGTTGCTACCTGAGCCCATTACAAGGACCTTATCAAGATGAATTGTCATGCTTTTTCTTCTTTTTATTTTTATTCTATTTAATGCATGTTTTTACCGATGTGATGTGTATTAACTTTTTAATTAACTGATCTTGGCAATTGCGCCCCACACTGAGGGTGCAATAGTGTATTTGGAGGGATTGCTTGTGCATATAATTTTTACTATGTTGCTGTATTATACGCTTATTTTGTATTTCATTTATAAAATGTTTTTATAGCTTTTATGACACCAGCTGTCGAAATAAAGCTTATACAACAACATAAAAGGGACCTTTTAAAATTACAAAGAGGAAAGACCATGAAAGGGGCACCCCCTCCTGTTCTTGAATTGTGTGTCCACTGTCCACAGTATCCTGGGAAATAATCTGCCTGTAACACTGGGGATGGAGTCACCTATTCACATCACCCGTGGCACAGCTGTGGTTGGAAAACTGTGTTAGAAAAGTAAAAAGATTCCACCACAGAACAACGAGTCCTGGACCTCAGATGCCGCAATAACTGCTGCCTTGCATCACCTAATTTCACTGCAGGACCATTCACCTGCCACTGCTGTCTCTTTACCTGTAACTCGGGACCTCCCTCGATCACAGCAACCCAAGCCACTCCCACTCCACCGACCCGGAATCACTCAGATGCCTCCTGCTCAATGCCCAATCTCTCTGCAAACACACTACAGAAGTCTGAAACACCACCGACACCCCGCCCCCAACGTGATCTTCATCACAGAGATCTGTATCAACCAATCAATCAGGAATTTTGAAGCACGCTACTCACCCGTGAGGGTCTCAAGGATCTGGGGGAAGGTTTCAAGCAGCTTTGTGGTCATCCGAAGAGCCAGGTCTTGAGATCCTTTCTGAATAGGTGCAGTGTTCGGGCTTCATCTGATGTGGAGGAGGAGCTCGTTCTAGGTCTTGGCCGCGATGTAGGAGAAGGATATGCCACCCACTCTGGCCCTGTGGATGCGGGGGACCGTGGCAAGGGCTTGGTCGGCAGATCGGAGGTTTCTCTTGGGGGCGTGGAAGGAGATTCTTTCGTTGATCTATTGGGGTGCGGTGTTATGGAGGGCTTTGTAGGCGTGTGTGAGCAGTTTAAAGGCTATTCTTTTTCGACAGCGAGCCAGTGGAGGTTGCGGAGGTGTTGGGTGATGTGGTCATGTTGTGGGATGTTGAGGATGAGTCTGGCTGCGGTGTTCTGGAAGGTCTGGAGTTTGAGAAGGAGTGTTTTGTTGATTCCGGCGTAGAGCGCATTTCCATAGTCCAGTCTGCTGGTGATGAGTGCGTGGGTGTCTTCCTGGAGTCGGGGGGATCTATTTGAAGGTCTTGTGTAGTATGCTGAGGGTTTTGAAGCATGTGGAAGACACATCATTGATCTGGCGGTTCATGGTGAGTGAAGAGTTGCATATGATGCCAAGGTTGCGACCGTGGTCCGTAGTGGTTGGTGGGTTTCTGAAGGCGGGGGGCCACCATGTGTTGTCCCATGAGGAGGGGGTGGAGAGGATGAGGACTTTTGTTTTCTCTGAGTTGAGCTTCAGGCAGCTGCTGCTCATCCAGGTTGCAACGTACTTCATCCCTTCTTGGAAACTGTCCCTGGTGATATCGGGTTCCTTGATGAGGGAGAGGATGAGTTGGGTCTCATCGGCATCTGAGCCTATGTTAAGTCCGTGTTTTCTGATGATGGTTGCAAGGGGGGCCATGTAGACGTTGAAGAGCGTGGGGCTGAGGGAGAATCCTTGGGGTACTCCGCATCTGATCTCTGTCGGTTCGGAGAGGAAGGACAGGAGTCTTATTCTTTGTGTTCTGCCAGAGAGGAATGATTGAATCCAGTCTAAGGCAGTTCTCTGGATGCCGGCGTCGTGGAGTCTGGAGGCTAGTGTGTGGTGGGAGACAGTGTCAAAGGCTGCTGAGAGGTCTAGGAGGATGAGGGCTGCTGTGTGGCCTTGGTCGAGGAGGGTGCGGATGTCGTCAGTGGCGGCTATGAGGGCGGTCTCCCCTCCCCTCCTCTGCCCCAGACCTTGCCACTGCTACACCCAACAGCTACAAGATGACACACCGGGACTGCACCAACAAACACAGAGGAAGCATCGTAATCATCCACAAAGAAACAATCTGCTACACAACCACAAAATACGACATCACATCAATCATGTAAAATCTCGACTTCCAACTTCACACTGACGACAGACGACAACAATGGCACCCTAGACTACTGATGCCCAGGACCATGCCCCCACCTCTGCGATGCCATCACAGACCTTATAGCCTCACTTGCCATTGAGCCAAACTACATCTTCCTTGGAGACCTCACTTCCACCTGGATGACCTCACAGACACAAACTCCGCCAACCTCCTGGAATGCATGGGCAACATTGGCCTCACCCAGCTGGTCACTGACCACCCCTACAGAGCAGGACACACTCTTGACCCAATTTTCATGTCCAGCGAAAGTCAAATAAAGCTATGCAGCAAAAAATCACCTGGACCGATCGCTCCATCATTCACTTTATCATCGCAAGATCACCACAGCCCCTCCAACGCCTTCTTCCACAGTTGTAACAAAGTGACACGGACCCAATGGATGTATGCCCTCAACACCACTTAGCCCAACCCTGCAACCAACTTGGAACAAGTAATCCAGAACTTCACCATCTGGATCGCCGAAACCACCGACCTAGTCTTCCCCATCAAACCAGCCAAAACCCACAGATCCACCGAACATATCAGCTGGTACTCCCCAGAACTCAGGTCAATTAAGCGCAGATGCAAACAACTGAAGAGAAGATTGTGCACCAGCAGAGACACAACAGACCGAGCCACCTTCAAATCAGCTCTCAACAAATAGCGCCAAAGACTCAAAGATGCAAAAAAAGACACCCTTGCAGACTGCATCAAAGCAAGCGCCAACCACACCAAGGAACTCTTCAGCATCGTGAGAGAGTTCTCCTGCCCAATGACCACCGAGAACATGATCCCTCCCTCGCAGGAACTTTACGACGCCCTGGCAAACCACTTCCACAACAAGATATCCACAATCTACATGAACTTCGAACCCCAACCATCCGATCTCCACAGCCTCCTCACTCCTACGGATGCCTCCCCTGATCACCCACTCACTGCATGTGAACAGACCACCACGCAGAACACCACAGCCATCATGAACTCCATCCATTCAGGAGCACCCACGGACCCCTGCCCCCACCGCCTCTTCAACCTAGGGAGTAAAGACATCAGCTGCCAACACACCACCATCTTTAACACATCCATCACCACAGCCACCTTCCCCAATGCATGAACACATGCAGAAGTCAGACCCCTACTCAAGAAACCCTGTGATGACCTGAATGAGCTCCAGAACTACCACACCATCTTGCTGCTCCAATTCTCCACCCAAGTCCTCTAGAAGATGATCAACCAACAGCTCAACAAAACACCTGGAGAGAAACAACAACTGGACACCTCCCAATCTAGTTTCCGCACCAACCACAGCACCGAGACTGCCCTGCTTGCCACCACAGACAACATCCATACCCTAATCGACAGGGAAGAATCAGCAGCCCTGATCCTTCTCAACCTCTCCACAGCATTCAACACTGTATCCGATCACACACTCATCAAGAGACTGCATCACATCAGGATCCAGGGAGATGCACTCAGATGGATTGCATTTTCCCTCATGGGACAAACTCAGGGAATCCGCCTACATCCTTTCACCTCGGAACATAAGAGCACTATCTGCTGCATCCCTCAAGGTTCATCCCTCAGCCCCACCCTCTTCAACACCTACAGGACTTCTCACCAGAACCCATGATCTCAATATCATATTCTACTCCAACAATACCCAGCTCATCCTGTCGCTCTCAGCAGACCCTACCACCATGAAGACAAATTTCCACAACTGCATAAATAGAGTGTCGCAGACTGGATGAAGGCCAACTGTCTGAAGCTCAACACTGACAAGACAGAAGTGCTGATCTTTGGCAACAGCACTTCCTCTTGGAACGAACACCTGGTGGCCAACCGAAATCAGACTCACTCCCACATCGACAGACCCATAGGCCTGGGTGTGAAATTCCACTCCGCTCGCAGAGTTCCACTCCATGCTCTGCATAGAACATGGAGTTCCTAAAAACTCCATGTAGTGGCACGTAGCAGAGTTTTTTCTCTCCTGCGGCTCTCCAATGTTAAGTTGGCGATCAAGGAAAATCTTACTCCAGACCACCTCCCGGCAATATTTCCCAACGTGGACGGTCGCTGCTTGTCGCTGCCACTCGCTTTGAGAAACCTTCTGCTCTAGTTGAGGGAGCTAACGCTCGAGCAGAACAACTACTCGAGTGGCAGAAAGAAGCAGGGCCCTCTTGAGCTGCCTGTGATGCCATTAACATTGATTTTACAGCAAGGGACAAACACCAGGTGCTAACAATCAGCACAAGCAGCGCAACCTATTACACTCTGCCGCTTGAGGAATTCTGCATATTGCAGTGGAGTTTTTTGGTCACTCTGTGGAGTTCCGCTACTCCACCCAGGCAACAGACCACACCCGCAACCTCAGCATCATCCTGAACAGCAAACTCACCATGAAACGACAGATCAACATAGTATCCTCCGCCTGCTCCACTCTCCACTCTCAGCATGCTCCAAAGAATCTTCAAATGGCTCCCCATCGGCACGAGAAAAAACATTACCAAGCCCTAATCATCAGCCAGCTGGACTGCAGCAACGCACTCTACTTAGTTTCCAACATCAAACTCATGATAAGACTGCAACAATATAAAACTCAGAGACCAGACTCATCCTCAACCTTCCCAAATGGGCCTACACCACCCCACACCTTAGGAACCTGCACTGGCTCCCCGTCCAGAAAAGATGCCCATTTAAGATATTGACGCGCTCCTACAAAGTCCTCCACGAGCAAGGACCAGCATACATGAACCACTGCCTAAACTTCTACCAACCATCCACAGACCTTCGCTCCGCCTTCCTCACCCCACAGACACCGTGCATCCGACAAAGCCTCAGCGGGGACCTTTTCTTCTCCTACCTCACTGCTATATCCTGGAACAGTCTTCCCCTCCAACTCTGGACATTGCCTTGGCTGGCGGACTTCAGGAAGAGACTCAAGACCTGGCTTATCAACTGAGCCGAACAGCCTGGCACCTGGATACCCTCATGGGTGATAAGCAGTGCTCTTCAAATACTTACTGATTGATTGATTGCTTGAAAAGACTTTGAAATAGTAATTAATGATCTGTAAATGGTAATGGCATCATCTTTACCCAGCATATCAGCTGTTATACTAATTGCCTAAAACCCACCATTGTAAAAATTGTACTGAAACATCCAAACTTCTATGTTTCTAAACCCATAAACATACATCCAATGTGAACCTTTCTTTACTGGTAAGCACTTATGCAACAAGTGCCTCTGTAGATAACTTACACATTTTAATTAAATGCTGAATAGTCACAGAGACATTTATTAGAGACAACAGGGTGAGACTATTAAATCTAAGAGAAAGAGCTGCACTGCTTATTGTACTTGTCATTGCCAGTCCATATTGGGGAGACCATGCTGTTACCAAATGTTGGAGCAGGTACATGTGAAAGTAAAGATATGGGGGCATATTCTCAAGGAGCTATCGCCGAGTTAAGGGCACTTTATCGCAGCCAAAGTCAAGATAAATGTATCGCAACATTCACAAGCTGGTGCTGACAGCCTATAACACCAGTCTACCTGCAAAAGCATCCGCAAAAAACATCGCCACAGATGACCCCTGCAACTATCGCTAATGAGATGCAGAATAGGCGTTCCTGAGCAAAAACCCGGGGACAACACCACACCTCAACATTCTCAACAACCAGCCTGATCAGCGATAAAACCACAAAACAGGTGATAAGGCGCGTTAGCAGCAGGAAACTAACACCTGCCCTGACCTGATCCAAAGTCGGACCGCAGCCTGCACCACAAAATGGATCCCAGACCAGAGCCACACCTGAAGGGCAACCAATGCCATGGAGCTACTCACCATGCATCCTGGAGCCCCGAGAGGGCAACAACACCCACTTCCACCACCCCCCCACCCCTCCCGGACACCCACCGCCCTCCCCCCCCGGACCAACACTGAGGCAGCGCAGACAAAGACAGCGACCCTCCTAAAATGGACCAACCCCACAGACCCAACACCAGAGAATGTCATTGCCCACTATATGCCCAAAGGGACAACCCTCCTCCACATCCTGACCACCATAGCCCACAGGCTGACGGTACCAACACAGCGGACAACCAACATCCCACTGCAGACAAAGCTGCTGGCCGTGCTGCACGTGTTGGCCTCAGGTACCCTCCAACCAACCTCCGCCTGAGACGGAGGAGTCACACAGCCTGGCCAATCCAAGTCCCCCACAATGGTCATGGATGACACCATCAGCTTGGTACCGCAACATCCATACCTCACATACACTGCGCAGGAACAGCTGGAGACCAAGCAAGGCGTGTACGCCACAGCTGGCTTTCCGCACGTGTCAGGGGGCAAGTGACTGCACACATGTCCTACTAGTGGCCCCTTGCGACACTGCACACAATAAGCACAACAGAAAGTGCACGGATCCCACCAATGTGCAGGCAATAGTGGACCACCGTGGAATCCCCGCCAGCGACGTCGCCAAGCACCCAGGCAGTGTGCATGATACCTGCACCTCCCGACAGTCCATCATCCACCTGCGCCACCAGGATGGCACCCACAGAAATGCACTGCTCATTGGCCAATACCAAATGCACACACCACACACCTCAACTCCACAATCATGCAACACACAACACAGGAAATGCACACGTCACAAGCTCACATACAACTTGCATACCCACCAGACACGACAGCACAACTCACTGTGGGAACCTGGCCCAGCCATGTACATGAGCCATCTACGGCATGGCACCTCGGACACACAATAGCAGAATGTCGGAAGAGGTGGGGACCAGGCATGTGCGAAGGAGGCAAGGGACCGATGAATGAGAATGTACACAATGCCAAGTGTGAAGTGGATGTGCTGGCCAGACTGCAGTATGCAGACCACACACATATCCATATCGACACACACCGCTGGTGTTTGGAGTGTAGTGGACAGTGGACGCAACCATGTCACCCCAGCCAGTGGGGAAGTCACGGAAATGTAGCTTGTGACGTCCCCCCCATAAGCATAAGCGGAGTGGGCTGGCCCGGCGTACGCCAGGCCAGCGTAGGCGTGTGATTAAAAGGCACGTAACCCTGGGCGTGGTCCTTCTCCGGAATGCCCAACGTCTCTGCCAGGGCGGCGCACCCCGCCACGAGGCCGACGCCGTGAGTGGTGTTGCCAGCGATCCTGGGTGCCTGCTGCACCCCTGGACGCTGGTCCCCGAATCAGTCCTGCCCGCCCCTGCGCACACAGGCCTCAATGCCCACCTTCCGACACCGGCGTGTGTCGATGAGGGCGCACCACGTACCGGTGCAATCCCCAAGCCTGAGGCCTGCGACCTTGGCAGCCTCCTCAGACCATCACGGCCTCTGCAACACAGGCCTGCAGTACTCCATTCATGTTGACGTACTCCACCGGCATGCACAGGGGACAAGTAGGTCACACATTTGGAACTGAGTCTTGATTACACCATGGCAGAGCACATAAATCATGGCTGAGTGTATGTCACTATACACCCTTCGATGTGGTGCCAACAGGTCTTAGTGTTACATCACAGCCGCAAGATTCTGTGGGCCCACGCGGACTACTGCTCTCGGCCTACGCTGCGCTCGAGTACGTCACAGTATTGGAACTGAACATCGATTATTCAAAGGCAGAGTACGAATCATTGCACGCAAGGAGAGGAATAAGAGGATGACGCGTTGCATTTGGGAGGAAAAAAGGATCATCGTTACAGAGTTGATCGAACACTACCGACAACTGCCCTGATGTAACTAACTCTGTGCATCGCGAGCCTACGACATGTGGCTGTGGCCCACTGCTGACCGCTGCCTCCGGCCTACACTGCGGTCCAGTAGGTCACAGAGTCTTGATTTGGCAATGCCAGAGTACATATCAGTGTACCGGCATCATCGCAGACTGCATCCCCTCCCAGCCCCGGTGCCACTAAGTCTGTTCCCCAACATTCATGGACACTCTCTGGTCGTACATTTGTGGCGTTTGAGCCTATGGACTAGGGGGTGGTTTTCATCCTCATGCAGTTGATACCGAATTGGTGGTGGCAAGGAGGCATTCGCCTTCCACTCCTCCATTTGCTGCTTCCGGATAGCTTCTGCCCCCTGCATCATGCCCTGGAAGAACACCTTCCACTGTCCCCCGAAACACTCCGCGACATCCACCTCCAACATCGACGAGGACCCGCTCAGTCTGCGTGGCCCTACCTCATTGGACCGCAAGTCACCGTCCCGTGGCAGTGTGCCTGTGCCTGCCGCTGTGCACCCGGGGCCACTAACTCTGTGCAGCTCAAGTCCGGGACCCTGTCTGAGTGAATATTGGATGACCTCTGTGACGGTGGTCTTGGGGTCATCAATGCCATGTGCATGTGGCCCTGCGCTGTCCGCTGCCTCCAGCCTCAACTGCGGACCACCGGGGCTCACACATCAAATCGAGTCCTGACCGGCCCGGACGTCGCATCACCGCAGGAGGCACACGCCACCAGGGCCAACTCCAAGCATCATCTGCCAGAGTCGAGACAGTGGTACTGGCAGACTGACAGAGTTGCTCAGACATGTCGTGGATGCCATCATCTGCCTGATCCCCTGCTCAGCACTCCAGATGCCACTGACTCACTGCACTGCAACCAATGGACCGTTACTGATTGAGTTTTGTGATGTGGAGATGTTGCGCAGCAATGTCACCTCAGGCAGTGTGGGAGACCTGGGACATTGATGAGGAAGTTGCTGCAGGTCTCACACACCCCACTGCATCTGCATCAGGAATATCCCGAATGGACACTATCCAAGTTATTTTCATCACATGGGCGCGCACAGCTCTAGTGCCCCAACCTCAGTGCACTGCAACTCACGGACACTTCTGTTTGTATGTTGGGTGCCTCTGTACTTGCTCCGGCTCCCTCCATCTTGCTCAGCAGTTGACTCTGTTATGCATGTGTTTTCTGTTTCCATTGCACTGGTGTCCACTGTTCAAGTTGTTGCCAGCACCGAGCCCCCCGTGCGGGCTGGCTGATGCTCACCCCACACACATCCAGCACAGGCATCACTGTACATGTGGCCCTGCCAATAAAGGGGCCGGGCGCACGTGCCTGTAGCCAGTTCAACATGATATCTGCGTGTATCTCTATGGCAGTGTGGGTCTCCTTTGTGGGGTGTAGGTGGTCCCTGAAGGGTGATTGACACCCATGTATGTGATCTAGTTCACCTTCAATGGGTTCGGGCCACACCCGCACCTGTTCGGCCACCTCCTTTTAGCGTTCTGACACCTGGCATTGGGGTGCCATGTGTGGGTCGGTGAGGTGTTGTGGGCCAGCCTTGCTTGCGTGTGCTTTATGCTGTGTGGTCTGTTGCAGGGGCTGGGTTCTCCTCAAAGTAGCTTGTCTGCCCTGGTCCTGGTGGTGGGTTGCGTGGGATGTCCATGGGCTTTTGTAGGGCGTAGGTGTTGAAGGTGTGTTGGTCGTGTCCTGCATCACTGATGGGTTGTCTGTTCTGACCTGCTGGAGGTGTTGTTTGTCCCTCTGCAATGTGAAGGTGAGATGCATGTTGACATTGTGTTGGCATTTATGTTGGCGCATTGTTCTTGTACACATGCAGACTGTGTGACAATGTACATTGTGGCTGTTTGGGCGGCGCTGGCTATTTGAGGGGGGACAGTGGACATTTGGATTGCATGACTGTTGTGAGGGTGTACCCGTACATATGCATCTCACAGTTCCCTGCTCTGTCAAATGTGATTGGCCTGTTTCTGCGCATGGGTGGACCCAGTTGTGTCCCCTGTTCTGCAGTGTCGGTATTGCACTTTGTGCCACATTGTCATGGGATGTGCTGTGATTGCCATGTGTGTGTGCTGCAGTGTGCCACGGGGATGGGGGACATGACCCTGGGTTATTGTGGGTGTGCAGTGTGCTACACATCGTTGTGCATGTGTGCCATTGTGCCCATCTCCCCCCGTCCCCCCAGGACCTGTTGGTTACTCACCCTGTTGTTGTTGTGTCAGGTCCTCTCGAGCTGTGTCCGTACTCCCACCTCCTTGCACACTGATGGCTGGCCTCCATTTCCTCCAGCTCCTCCTGTGGCGCAGGGCTCCCAACTCCTGTCGCCGTAGCTGCCTTCCTGTTGGCAGCGGCTTTGGGCCTGGTTTAGGTTTTCACATCATGCCAGCGCCTCTTGGCCTCCTCCATTGGCCTCCTCGGCACTCCGGCTGCATTCAAGGTGGTCTGAATGTGGGTCAGTTGCTGGTGGTGTTCTGTCACATCCGTGACGCTGGTCTTGTTTTCCTACGGACTGCACCCCGTCTTCCTCTCCCTCTTCTCCGTGGCCTTCCCCGACCCAGTTGGTCCTTGTTGGTGGTCTGTGGGGCTTGTGGGGTTCGCGTTGGCCTCTGCACTGGGTCAGGGTGCATCCATGTTGCTAAGCACTTTGGAGTGTTTCTGGTGTGTTGTTTTTGTTGCTTCTATGGTGCATTTTCCCGCCAGACGCGTGGGATTTACAGGCCTGCCGCTGGTTTTCGCGGCTTTTTGTATCGCGTTCGGCCTCATCGCAGCTTTTTTGGCGTTTCGCATTTTTGCGGCGTGGCGTTGATTTTAACGCAGACAGTTAACCCGTTATCTGGAGACTATCGCATGGTACCACCGTGTTGTGAATACTTGGTTAACAGGGCGTAAATGTCCCGCGATGGACTGCGATGTTGAGGGTTGCGTTAAGTCACTTTTGCGATGGTTATCACACGTTCTTGAGAATATGCCCCATATTTTTTTAGATCTTTCTTCAAGGGTAGTAGATTGGTATAAAGTCTAATGTTTTCACGTAAGTGATTCTATAGTCTTAGATTTAACAAGAGCTGCCATGTTTAAGCGTTTTGGCTTTTCTATTTTTTTGTGCTTTGTTGGAGTAGGCCTGACCTGCTTCTTGTACTTATTTCACTTCCGGTATTTTGGAGCTTCAGGCAGATAGGTGAGCAGATCTGCACCTACAATTAATACCATATTACATTTTTTAACCATACCTCTTCTTTTTTTAAATCTTTTTTATTGCTTTTTGCTATAAACCACTCACAATATGACATATGACATATATTATATATGACCACATGCAGCGGCATATCCATTGCAGCTCGGCTGCTGGGTAGTAATGCTCGAAGTTTGGAGGTCCCAGGCTTATCCATTGCAGCTCGGCTGCTGGGTAGATATGCTCGAAGTTTGGAGGTCCCAGGCTTCGTTTGGCTGTCGGGAGTCTCAATTTTGCTAATGCCATCCTGCAACGGATATCCATTGCAGCTCGGCTGCTGGGTAGTAATGCTCGAAGTTTGGAGGTCCCAGGCTTCGTTTGGCTGTCGGTAGTCTCAATTTTGCTAATGCTAATACCATCCTGCAACGCTTATTGCACCAGATAAGTTGTACCAATAAGGTGTCTATTATCTAAAAGAACTTCTACAGTAGGTTTAATGGGAGGTGTGTAGAATAATATTATAACCAGGGGAGCATAACCATTTTATTAAGGGCAATACAGGCCATAGCAGAGAGTGGCAGTGTCCCCCAAAAGACCACCTGGCTGCAAATTGCTGTTACTCCTTTATTGGTGTTACCACCTAGCAAATCTTGGTCACTGCTGTAAGTTTTTATCCCTAAATGTTTAGGGGCATATTATCAAGGACGGCGATAAAATTATCTCCGCTTTAGCGGCAGAAAACTGCCGCTAAAGCGGCGATAATGGGCTTGATAATATGCCCTGGAGAATTCCAATAGAAGCCCATGTTGACACCAGAACATGGACTTCTATTGGAATTCTCCAGGGCATATTATCAAGCCCATTATCGCCGCTTTAGCGGCAGTTTTCTGCCGCTAAAGCAGCGATAATTTTTAACGCCGTGCTTGATAATATGCCCCTTAATGTTCTGTTTTGCCATTTCAATGCCCCTCTGCTGATATCCAGGCTAACTTCAGGGGCATTTGGGAGAAGAGGAAATAGGCATCATTTGTGCCATTGACCTTTAGGCCTGACACCAAAGCAAAGGTGTTAAGTGTTGACACAACATTGTTAGGTGCAGTATCTTTATGGCACAGAGCATATCATCAGTGTAAAAGCATACCAAGTGTACCCTTTCTCCCAAAAGGGATGCCTTAGCCCCCTTCATCTCCCTACAGCCTTGTCGCTAAGGGCTCCACTGCAAGGGCAAAAAGGAGAGGGGCGAGTGTACAGCCCTGTCTGGTGCCCCTCAGAATAACTATTGGTCTGAGAAGAGTTTCCCTCTCCTGAGCCATGTTTTTGGTGTCATATAGAGTAATTGTATCATACGCAACAAATGTCCTCCCAAGCCATATCATTCCAACACCATGAAAAGGTATTCCTACTCCAAGGAGTAAAAGGCCTTTTAAAGATCTAATACCATGCAGGCCACTCATGGCCAGGGTCAAGGGATAAATTCTTTATCCCTGAAGAACCCCCTAAATTTAAGTGAAGTACTGCTTCCTTGCACAAAGCTGTTCTGATTGAAGTGGATGCTAGAGGGTAGGATTGCTGCCAAAATGTTGCTAAAGATCTTGTAAACCAAATAGTGATTGCTAACGGCCTGTAAGAAGCCAAATCACATGCAATTTTTCTGGATTTAGGGATTGAGATAAGGAGAGAGACCCTGAAGGAGGAAGGGAACCCCTGCTCAGCTCTCCCTGCCCTGTAAAGAGTTGACTCGAGGAACCAGTAAGTCAGGGTATGTTTTCTAAAACTCCATTTGTAGCCCATCTAGGCCAGGGGTTTTACCATAAACAAGAGACAATACTGCTTCTACTATGTCAGTAATATTTATGGAATCTGTCAAGTTTTTGGTGTTGTTTATATGTAACCTGAAGTATATGGATGCCTTCTCAAAATTCTGTTTTATCAGCATATGGTCATTAGTATATAATGCAGTGTAGTATTGGACGAAAGCGTTGAGTATCTCAGATTGTGTATATAATACATCATCTGGGGAAAGCTGAATGTATGCGATTAGGGGATGCATGTGTTCTTGTCATTGTCATAAATTAACTTTATTTCGGATCATTTGAGCCATAAGAGTGCACCAAGCAGAACAGTATATATAATTAAAAAACATTATAAAAATCAACCAATTCATAGCAATAGATTAAATATTCGTACAACATCATCAAATAGAATGCCACAAAGCTCAGATAAAACCAATGGAACAAAAACCTCTCTTGTGTAGTTCCTACAAATCTATGTAGGATCTGCGGGTTTAGACAACATAAAGTAAGGGATTGGTGTCCAGACTGATTCCAGACACCCTAAAGGATATGTTAGTCTCTAGACCAGCTAGCTCACAGTGCCACCATAAGCCCCACAACCTTACCAAGGAGCAAATAGTTTCTGGCAACTATCGAACATGACAAACCCGACCCCTTCAAGGATCAAGTAAACAGTAGAGTACTTTTCGCTCAGTCACTCCTGCTTACTTTGTCTCAGAGAGATACACAGAATAAACGGAGGGGACGTTTTCCATAAGCATGTATTGAACTAGCGTCATTCTAGTATAAAATATGTGTGCTGCAACAACCATTACACAGAAACAGATATATACGATTACAACCACCAACAGAGTAAATAAAAGGTAGAATTCTTCCATGGTGCTAAAACAGTGGATATATGCAGGCATATAGATACATGGCCGTAATAATGTGTACTCCTACGATGCAAACCCTAACTAGATGTACCTAAGTATACCTATAATGGATGAAGGTGTATTGCCAATAATCCCCCTAGGGAAGAGTCAACCCCATTACCTAATGTGAAAGAGCGAAGGACCCCATCTTGGTCTCAAGTTGGACACACCGTAAGGGATGTCAGACCACTGCGTGCTGGAGTGTCTGCTTGCAGAACCTTCAGCGTCTCATGTCAGCATGGAAGTTTTTCTCCTCTGGTTTGCCCTGCAAACATTTGGTACTTAGATACCTGAAAGGTACACTCAGGGGTTCTACCTAGATGTGTCATTGTACTGTGAGCATGTCGGCCAAGGATGACGATAGTGGTGACCCTAGTACAGAGTTATTATGCAGAAGATGATAATCCTGCTGTGGTACTAAGAATCCTCATGCATAATAAATTAGGCTAGTTTTTAGAGAAAACAAATTGACATTTATCCGGCACCTAACTAGGTAAAAGGTCCGCGCCAAAACTGTTATGTAGAGCAAGGTAGGACAAATGTAGGTAAAAGGTTGTGCAACTACCTAGGCCTTTATTGAGGTACATTGGGGTTCATCACACCCACTCCTCATGGGACTGGATGACAAACTATCAAACTAACAAATGCTAAAATATGCCTGTTTTAAAAAAGCATAAAAACATTGCTAAAATATGAATATAAAACATCAAAAAACATAGTATGCGTTAAAAACGATGCAAAACGAAAAAAACCTCTTAAGTCCTCTAAATAGTAAATACACAGTTAGATCAACTGAGCGTGCCGAAAGTGAGATCAAAAAGAGAAAAATAAAACAAAAATGATGTTTTTGAATTCCAATTTGGGTTGTTTTTTGGAAAATGGCTGAATTGTTCCCATCACACACAGAGCCAAATGTTTATGTGTCCTGTGTGGGAGACAGAACATCACTGCTGCTTGTAGATGAGGGTCCCTGTAACACCTCTTGGATCAGGTCAATGGAGCAAAGGTGATCTTCTCCGGTTCCCACAGCCGCTGCTGAGGAAGCACTCAATGCCTGTGAGCCTGTTGCAGAGACAGTGTCTCTTCCGACAGGAGCTGAAGCATCCCGTGGTGGCTCTAGGAATGCCAATATCAACATTGGAATACAATGAGGACACTGCACTCACGTGGGACTTTAATGGGTCCAGCAGTACATCCACGTCCGGAGGCGCAACCGATGGAAGTGTTAGACAGGTGTCCAACACGCATACCTATCCACAGAATAGGCAGCGGAGTACAGGCAAGACGCAGTCAACGCAGACTGGTCTGAATGAAAGGAACCAATGCTCACTTATCTCCCGAAGCTGAGGTGCTCCCAGATGGAGTACCATACGTTCACGGCAACATAGCACAAGGAGTGTTTTTTCCATTTCTTTGGAATCTGGGACGTCCATTGGGTATCCTGGTTAAAACCAGGAAACCCACTACAAGTAGTAGGACCAGCGGAAGCTGTCCAAAAATGCTTCCCAATACGGAGTGTACAAATGATGGAAGAACTCCAAAGATCATCTGAAAGGTGCTTAATAGCCCTGAACGTATGTTCTTAAATAGGTGCACTATCCCACTAATATCAGACATGTTAAAGATACAATGTACCATTTCCCCAAAATAGAGTGGGAAGTTAGTTCAGACTAGTGCCTGTATCTCAGCTGAAGACCTTGCAACCTGAAGATCAAAAGTCTCTCGGGCTGAAGTTAAGGCCACATCCTTCTGTAAAAGCATGGCTTTCAGTCTGCTCAGAGAATCAAACCGTATAAAGGAAACATTCAACCAAGGCCATAGCAGCGCCTCCCTGACTGTGTGGGTCAGTGGAAAAAAAACTTGCATACAACAATTAACCCTGGAACTTACTGTGACCAGATAGGCCATGCCTAACAGCATCCTACAACAACCTTGATCATTCAACATCAAATAACTCCTATTTCCAGGGCAGTTTGAACACCGTATGAATCACGGCAGCTGAGGATCCTTTTGAGAGACATGATAGGTTTGCGACTGAAGCATTACAAGCTCCATGAAGCATAATATCCTGACAAATTAGAGTCCCACTTAACGAATTCTCGCAGACTGAACCTTTGAGAAAGACTTCAGTGTCCCCATTCCTGCATCTAAATCTGTATGGTAATTCCCAATATTCATGTATGTATTCTTTACCCAACGCTTCATACCTGCCTACTTGGTGATACTGTAGACAGTATTGGAATTGGAATGGCGTGATAGGCAGTGTAATGTGGCCATGGATTAACCATTCTGTGGAGGGTGACTCAGCCACGGTGAAAGGTAATTGGTCCAATTTTTCAATGTGCAGCATTGTATATTTTGCATCCCTTCATGCCATTGTCATTTGTCTTTCGGTAAGATTGTATGCTGAAAACAGAGACGTACTGTTGATATATCGCCACGGCATGTGACCAGAGCACAATGATTGCAGTGTCCAGCTCTATAATAGAATGGATTAAGTGTATCCCAACTATGTTGTGTGGAATTATGCCAGCCCTCAAAGTGTGTAGGTGAGGGAATTCGAGGTATGTTCAAATCCTTGATCTTGGCTAACCGAAGATAGGAAGTCTGTTGCACTGAGTTGTTCAGGAAAATTATTTGCTGTGGTATGAGGCATGCTCTAAATAAAGCCTCAGTTCCCTGAACTTGCCATTCTTCAGTTCCCCAGACTTATTTTGTGTCTACAGTGTCTTTCCATAAGTTGAAACACTGTTCAGACAGTTGGGAAATAAAGGATGCAGAGTATATCTGTTTCATGTTAGTAAACAAATTTTGCTTCGCAGATGTATGTGCAAGCTTATAATAATATGAGCGCAGGTCTGATGTGTTAAAACCAGAAAAATAAGCAAACTTTTGTGCAAACGTTTGTAAACTGCTTTTTGGCGCTGTTGGGCAGTGTTCCCATTGGCGGTAAGCGAAAACATCACGTGGGATACTTGTTTTATGCAAGAATTTATGACCATAATGTTGGTAACAATACATCGTGTCAAAATCAAATGTATCATCATACAATTCATTATTAGAGAATGCAGCAGAGTGTTTTAAATCAGACAGCATGCTATTTACCGTCTCAAAGTCCCAATCATCAGAGAAAGTACTAGAGGTGATGATATCATTCATGGAAATTTTAAATAAATGTGGAATTTTTGAAAGTTCAGTGGGACCAAATACACCATATGAAACCCTATCCCAAACTATTCTTTCAGGAACGGGAACTGCTATAATGTTCACAAAGGACAGGTCTCTTTGTTCACGATAAGATGATGCATGTGGTTTCGGGACCAAATTCACATGTTGTACTGCGGAGTGTTCTGGGAGATAATGTCCATTCAGGAGCAGGAAAAAGACAGTCACCACACCTATCCAGAGGACGAGGCATAGTAGACCAATTGAAATACAGAGCTGTAGCCAGTGAGAAACAAAGTAAGTCTTTTTTAACCAAAGGTAGATTTGATATATTTTTACTTTGTGGGATATAGAAGCTGGCTGTGACTCAGTTTAACTAGGATTCAGAGCAAAGGTGTCAAAATCGATGAAGTAGCTAGACGCTGTTCGATCTATCTTTGGTAGCTCAGCAGGTTTTGTAGAACTGGTAGGTGACTCGTTATGAGACATATTCACGTAGATGTCGGTATTAGGCCGAACTGAGATCTGCGTTCCATTTGTGTTTTGTAGCTGTTCAATTTCAACAGGTATGAGCTCCATTCCATTGTTGGTAACTCCGTTACCTCATAGAGTAGAATCTTCAAACCTTATCAGTCTTTCTGTCGGAACTTCCTGTATGGTAGCAAGAGGAGATCGGCAACTACCCAGGAGCCCACGTGGCCTGCTATTCAGTATCAGCCACATAGTATGGTTTGATCAGAACAATGGAGACAAATCTTTTTTCTTTTTTACCGGCAAGAGGCGGAAGAAGTACCGTTCTGGCCCCTTCGACAGCCAGGACAGGTACAGGCGCTCTGTAAGATGGCCCAAATAATTTTTTGTCCACAATATTTTCCCTGACCAGGTCCCCAATCTTTGGGAACCAGGAAGTTCTTGCCGAAACAGCTTTCACTTCCCCAGTGGGGGCGCATTTCACTTTGAAGTTGCTTTGTAGTGCCCGGAATCCCGCCACTGTGCTGCCACAATCGAGGTCGGGTAACCACATTTTTGTCCCAAACAGGACCTCATATGAAGTACGGCCTCCCAAGGAACAACTTGGCATGTTACTAAGTGCCCTCTGGACCCCATATAGGTGATTGACCCAACTGCCACTCAAACCTAAGACCTCACTGTTAAGGATTGCTTTAAGAACTGGTTTTTCCTCTTCACAATTGAATTTCCCTTGGGACGATGCGGAGAGGAGTACCGTAAGACCACACCCAAACTTCCCATAGATTATTTGTAAGCCCAAGAGCTAAACGCATGGCCACGGTCAGAATGTAATGTGCCAATTGCGTATGTCCCTATGAAGACTCGCAAATCCTTCATAACAGTTCGGGCATCAGCTGAGCACTGAGGCCAAACCCACAAGAATCTAGGAGCATGAATCCACTGCCACCAAGATGTACTTGTAAGCCCCATCAGATTGTAAGGGGCCGCAGTGGAACAAATAGGCACATGCAAGAGATCTGTCTGATATCAGTAGTGGTGTTTGTGGTGGACGTGCTACGGTGGAACCCTTCATCTGCTGACAGATGTCGCAATCAAGGACATAGCCCTTGATCTGCTTGGTAAGACCTGGTTACCAATAATGTTGTTTCAGTAGTGAAACTGTCACAGTAATAACCTGAATGTGCTGTACCCAGACCCTCGTGTGCAGCTAGTATTAAACCTAATCTGCAATCCATGTTTGGTATTACTCTATCCCCCAATCCTGGAATTTGAGCGTACAGAATGTTTTGTGCATCTAACTTGTAGGAATACTGAGTGGAAAACCTTTCGCCAAGGCTGAGCTGTTATTACGCATAGCGTTGACAGCTACCATTATTTGTCCGTCTATTCTCGTGCTAGAATGAGTGATTGCAGCAACAGCAGCAGTTCTCACTGTTGCCTTGGCGGCTTCATCAGGCAATTAATTTCCTTCAACGTGTACGCCAACATGCTGATGACTCAGCGAATGAATCACGTGAGCCCGTGGCAAGACTTTTTTTGGCTCTGCCGCTTGTTCCTGAATTAACTCGTGCTTTATTGTGCAACCTCTGGAATGTCTAATGCCATTCTGTCCACAATATTGAAGATATTCATTGTATGACTGGACACAGTAAAACAAATCACACACAATGAGTGTGGGGAATTCCTGATCCGTATTTTTTAGTGCCAGTATTAGGGCTTTTAGTTCTGCAAGCTGTGCTGTGCAATCTCCTAGAGACTGCATCTGCGTATTGCTAGGATGGAACTTGCTGTCCCGCATACGTCGCTTTACAATCGCACATGCAGCAATGTATGGCTGTTTACTTCCTACGCAGGCTGAGCAGATCTGTCAGTGTAAATTATGTATTCATAATGATCTAGAGGCATTATTTCATTCGGGAGAGGATATTCTTGTTCGTACTGTAAGAATGCTTGTGTTTTTAATGTAGAATCAAATTTGTAGTCTACATCTGTTGCAGTGAGAGAATTAGCCCATTGTATCCATCGTGGATGTAATGCTTTTGCATTTGGAATGCTTGCTTTTGTAATGGCCTCTAAGGTCGGTACTGGAGTCAAGACAATTATATACTTCCACTGAGCTAGTGCTCTTTCCTCACTACAGCAGTCTGTACTGCTGTCAGTATCTTTTCTGTGGATGCGAAACGCATCTCTGCGTTTGTGCACAAATGAGATTTGTATGCAAAGGGTACCGTTTCGCCTTTATTGAAGGTGAGGTACGTGTACCCAGATTGACCCGTAATCACACGGATCACCACATTTGTAGTATTTACACGTGTATGTATTTATTTGGAAACTATCATGTCAGCTTATAAGGAACTGAGAATTTCTGTGTGTTCCTGTGTCCAATGTCAAACTGAAAAGTCAGGTCTTATTAAGTTGTAGAAAGGTTTTACTTTTTCTGCGTAATCCAAAATGTATGTTCTGCAAGAATTTAGGAATCCTAAAATGGACTGTAGATTTTTCAGAGTTTTTGAGGTTGTAGCAGCACACAGTTTTCTAAAACATTAGCTGCTAGGCTTTTCCCTTCACTTGAGAGCTCATATCCTAAAAATAGGACATTGAGGTGGGCAATTTTTGATTTTTAAAGTTGAATTTGTAGCCCTCAGAGGCGAACCCCAGAATTATATTGTTCACCCTGATCAAATGATCCAATAGTTCGTCATCCATCAGATAAATATCTACATAAGACAATGCCTCCTCATCAAAATTTTGAATTAACTCTGATACTCTTGCTGAAAACAACCCGGGGCTATTCTAATAGCCTTGGGGCAGTCTACAGAAGTGACGCTGAGAGCCTAGGGCCGAAAATGCTGTCAAATATCTGCTTTCAGGTGATATATTTTGGCAGAAGAATCCATTTGAATTATTTAATGTTGTTTTGTATTTCTTCAGCACAATGCTATTCATTAATGTGGCACTGTGTGCATTTTGTACTGCAAATGTTTTCGTGCATGTGTTCAAATGCCTGCAGTCTAAAACTATACATACGAATTGTCGGGTTTCATGATGGGAAACAAAGGATTATTCATGGAAGAGGTGCAATTCTTGATTACACCTTCGTATTCCCTGACCTGTTTTTTGCGACATGTTTTATAGAGCCTCTGTGAAGCTGGAGTCGTTTTTACTGGGATTTCATGGTGAGGTGACTCAGCATCCCACCCTCCATGATTGCGGTATAATAAGGGAGCTAGTGCTACTGCCCACTCTTGCGCGTATTAATGTTTTATTGATTCTGGAACGAGGTCAGAGAAGGCTGGTAATATTAATGTTCCTCCTTTTGGGCAGTCCATAACGAACTCAGGTGGCCAATTTGTTTCAGCCAAAAGGATGTCATATCCATAGGGCAGGTTCTCCCAAAAGAGACCTTTCACTCTCCTTGGTTTGTCCCCCTCCATCTGGAGTGTTATTTCATGTAACTAATGTGGGACGCTTAACCTTGTATCAGGTGTTTCCCCGTGATATGTTCATTCAACGCTGCTGTCACCAGAAATTCCATCAGGTTCTGGCGAGCTATTGTTACTTCTGCTGCGCTGTCTAGCATCGTCAGAGCCCATTCCCCATTCAGAAGTAGAGACATCAGTAGCCTGGGCATTTCTTATTTTAAGGCCAGCTACCTTCTTCTTTTTAAATTGAGGTTTTGATTTTGGTTTATCTTCTTGTTTGATAATATAGTCTGAAGTGCGATATGTGTCTCTTGGCTTGGCTCACTCTTCTGATCTGCGTTATAACCGCCCTTCCCTCTCTGAGTTTTTGGATGAACCCTGAAAGGAACGAGACAAACGTGTATCAGTGTCTTGATACCTGTCAGGATTCTTAATATTGTCATGGTTTCTAAGGTTATATTTCCTGTCAGAGGGCTCCTACTGAGGAGACCCACCCTGTGTTTTTTATGCATTCTGCTTGTTTTTTGATTGTTTATTATCCCATATCTTTTTAGAAGAATCTGGTGCTTGCTTCAAGTTGTCTTTTTCAGGATTACCCATTAATTGTGGTTTCACAGGTTTAGCTCCTAAATTATCTCTACGCAGCGAAGCATAGGTCTCTTCAATAATTGTAGGTAATTACCGCTACTGTTGCATAGGAGTGCATTCCCTCAGGTGTTAGCGTATAGCCACCGCTACTGCCTCCCCTTTTATGTTTGCTAATATAATTGTGGATATCTGGGAAGAATTGCCTATCAATTTCATCTCTAAGTCCAGGGCAGGTTCTGCCCCATACTCGTTCTGTATTTGTTTCAGTACTTCTGGTATCAATCAATCAATCAGGGAATTGTAAGCGCGCTACTCACCCGTGAGGGTCTCAAGGCGCTGGGGGGCGAGGATCCGCTGGTCTGTTTAGCCGAAGAGCCAGGTCTTGAGAGTTTTTCTGAAGGTGTTCAGGGAGGGTGCGCTTCTGATGTCTGCTGGTATCTCGTTCCATGTCTTGGCTGCAATGTGAGAGAAGGATCTTCCGCCTGCTCTGGCTCTGTGGATGTGCGTGGTTTCGGCCAGTGCGAGGTTGGAGGATCGGAGGTTTCTTTTGGGTACGTGAAAGTTGATTCTGTCTTTGAGGTATTCGGGTCCATTGTTGTGTAGGCATTTGTAGGCGTGGGTGAGGATTTTGAAAGTGACTCTTTTCTCCACAGGGAGCCAGTGGAGTCTTCGGAGGTGTTGGCTGATGTGTTCTTGCCAAGGGATGCCGAGGACGAGTCTGGCTGCGGTGTTTTGGATGGTCTGGAGTTTGCGGAGTAGGGACTTGTTGATGCCGGCGTAGTGTGCGTTTCCATAGTCCAGTCTGCTGGTGATGAGTGCGCGGGTGACCTTCTTCCTTGACTTGGGGGATCCATTTGAAGGTTTTACGGAGTATGCGGAGGGTGTTGAAGCAGCTGGATGTGACGGTGTTGACCTGTCGGGTCATGGTGAGTGAGGAGTCGAGGATCATACCCAGGTTCTTGGCGTGGTCTGAGGGGGTGGGTGGGCTCCCGAGGGCTGTCGGCCACCAGGTGTTGTCCCATGCTCAAGGGGTGGTTCCGAGGATGAGGACTTCTGTTTTCTCTGCGTTGAGTTTCAGACAGCTGTTGGTCATCCAGTCTGGGACGTCTTGCATTCCTTTCTGGAAGTTGAGTTTGGCGGTGGTGGGGTCTCGGGTGAGGGAGAGGATGAGCTGGGTGTCGTCGGCGTAGGATACAATGCTGAGGCCATATTTTTGGACGATTGCTGCGAGGGGGGCATGTAGATATTGAAGGCTCAGTGATGATCCCTGTGGAACTCCGCAGGTGATTTTCGTAGGATCGGAGAGGAAGGGTGGTAGCCTGATTCTCTGGCTTCTTCCGGTGAGGAACGATCGGATCCAGTCCAGGGCTGTTCCTTGTATGCCGGAGTCGTTCAGTCTGGCGACTAGTGTGCGGTGAGAGATGGTGTCGAAGGCCGCCGATAGGTCAAGTAGGATGAGGGCTGCTGAGTGTCCTTGGTCCAGGAGGGTGCGGATGTCGTCTGTGGCGGCGAGTAGGGCGGTCTCCGTGCTGTGGTTGCTTCGGAATCCGGATTGGGACGGGGCGAGGATGGAGTTCTCTTCGATGAACCGTGTCAGTTCTCTGTTGACCATTTTCTCTGCGACTTTGGCTGCGAAGGGGAGGAGCGAGATGGGCCGGTAGTTTTTGAGGTTGGTGGGGTCGGCTGGTATGACTGCTTTGAGGGTGTACCATGAGTTCTGGTATAAACGGCAGTAAAATCTGTACCCCAAGTGGAACAATCCTCTATCGGTGGAGCCATCCCCTTTGGCAAGCAGATTGTCAGTATTCTGTGGTTTTTTTGCGGGCCTGTGTGTGGAAACACAGCCTCAAGCGACGCTATTTTCTTTGCTATTCAGAATGGCATTTGCTAACGTTTAGTTGGCATTCTTCCCATAATCGTGTTCAGCATTTGTGGGGTGATTTTCGTTTCGGTTCCTTGTAGTTGACCTGTTTGAGTGACCCTTGCAGGTTGAAGTCTGAGTGTTCGCATAACGAACTGTGTAAGATTTCTGTAAAGCTTTATTATGTGTTTGTGGAGTGGAAGTAAGTCTGCTGCTGGTAATGTGTCAATTTCTGGGTGCAGTGTGTAAGCAGCTGGAACCGGCCAAGTCACTCCGTCTCTGCTGAGCAGACTGAGTCTCACTTTTTCTTTGGTATGTGGGAGGGCGCCTTTAAACCAGTTTATATGTTCATGGTATGTTAACCCCTTGACCGCGATCGGAATTCCGCTTGTGTGCTGGACATTCCGATCGCGGGTGCGGTCGTGACGAGCTGAGCTCGTCATGTGCACAGCGCTACCGCGCAGCATGACGAGCTGAGCTCGTCACGCGCATCGAAGGGGTTAACAGGACTTCTATGTCCTCGTATGGATTGTATTCATCTGGTATTTCATCTTGAATACATGAATGAAATGTATTTGTGCATGCATCTGCAGGTGGGAATTTGACCCACGAATAGAACACCTCTGTTCTGTATGCCTCGTGTGCCTCAATCATGAAGATAACAGTCCCGCCTAATGCTGGGAGACCAAAGTTTTCTAATTTTACAGCAAGTGCATTTCTGCAATTTTCTGAAATGTTTATAGCACCTTCTTGATCAGCTTCCTCCCTACTAGTGCCACTAGTACCACTCGTACCGCTATCACCTGAGTCTGGCCTTTGAGACGTTATGGATGGAAGCTCTATGGTAAAAGAGATAAGGTTTTGCAGAATGTAGGGAACCATGTCGTGTAGTTCCTAAAAATCTATATAGGATCTGCGCATTTAAACAACATAAACTAAAGGATTGGTGTCCAGACTGATTCCAGACACCCCCAAAGGATATGTTATTCTGTAGACCAGCTAGCTCACAGTGCCACCATAAGCCCCACAACCTTACCAAGGAGCGAATAGTTTCTGGCAACTATTGAACATGACAACCCTGACCCCTCAGGGATCGTGTAAACAGTACAGTAATTTTCGCTCAGTCATTCGTGCTTACTTTGTCTCAGAGAGATACACAGAATAAACAGAGGGATCATTTTGAATAAGCATTTATTGAACCAGCGTCATTCTAGTATAAAAAGATGTGTGCTGCAACAACCATTAGACAGAAACAGATATGTGCAATTACAAGCACCAACAGAGTAAATAAAATGTTGAATTCTACCATGGTGCTAAACAGTGAATATATGATGGCATATAGATACATGGGTGTAATAATGCATACTCCTACGATGCAAACCCTAACTAGATGTCCTTAAGTGTACCTAACATTTATGTAGGTGAATACCAACCCCATTACCTGATGTAGGAGGACGAAGGACCCCATCTTGGTCTCGAGTTGGACACCCCGCAAGGGATGTCAGACCACTGTGTGCAGTAGTGTCTGCTTGCAAGGACTTCAGCATCTTGTGTCAGCGTGTAAGCATGGACATTTTTCTCCTCTGGTTTGCCCAGCGAAGATGTGGTACTTAGATACCTCAAAGGTACACTCAGGGTTCTACCTAGATGGGTCATTGTACTGTGGCATGTCGGCCAAGGATGACAATAGTGGTGACCCTTGTACAGAGTTATTATGCAGAAGATCGTAATCCTGCTGTGATACTAAGAATCCTCATGCATAATAAATTAGGCTAGTTTTTGGAGAAAACAAATTGACATGTATTCGACACCTAACTAGGTAAAAGGTCAGCGCCAGAACTGTTAAGTAGAGCAAGGTAGGACAAATGTAGGTGAAAGGTCGTGCAACTACCTAGGCCTATATTGGGGTACATTGGGGTTCATAACACCTCAAAAGAAGTCCTAAAAGGAAACTCATTAGGGGTCTGCTATGTCCCCCTGGGTTATCTAAGCAGAAAATCAAACATATTGAGGAGAGTCAGTTCTACGATGAAAGGAATGACGATCTATCATAAAGGTCAAGATAAAATTCATAATAAGCACATAAAATTCCTAAAACAACATATAAGAAATGTAGCCCTTTGCTTAATAGCGCATTCAATATATGTAGCAGCACAAAAGCAAATCTTGATTGCGGGTAAGGTTTGCAGGTATATAAAGGCAGCTCTGCAGTAGCGAATGTTGTCCGCCCTGAAAATGGCCAGCGAATAGCGTTTCCCCAGCAACAAGTAAAATTTACAAAATAAGATAAAATGTAAGGTAGTCTGTGAAGAAAGGTCGTCACATGGGCATAATGGGAGTTGTGAAAAATAAGTGCCTTTTGATGGAAAAGCAGCGAGAAAGTGCACCGTTCAAAGCTTGAGTCTCATCAATAAAAATGTATGGTGTAAATTTCCCACCCATACTAAGTATGGCTCAGGACTTTCAACCGGACAAATCCCCATATAGGACTGGACCGGCGATTTGTCCATGGCACTCCACATTCTGTTCTCTCTAGACATTCCTCTAAAAATGCATACTTCAAAAATCCTATTAGAGCTGGCTAAAGCAGTGCTAGGAGAGGTAAACAAGTCCTCCCATCCCATACTGCAACATAGATTCTGAATGTACTTCAGCCAAGGAATACTCAGGCAGTGGTCAAGTGATAAACAGTCTGTAAGCACAGCCCTATTTGAAGATGTATGGCTTTTGGTCCAGATTCTAAGCCACAAAAGGAGGGGTTGAACTTTAATAAGGTTGCTAACATAGCCAATCCCGACCTCAGTGTGGCAAATAAAGGAACTTGTGCTTTGGGGGACAGCTAACAATCTCTTGATGAAACTATTTTCGATTTTTTTCAAGGGCCCCCCGATCTTCAATGCCCTACACTCCTGCCCAGTATGAAGCAATAGCATAGCATTTGGCTTTTTAGGCTTTTGAGAGTCCCTTTATTGGTTTCTGACCAAGTTTATGGGCAAAATTAAGGACACACTCCACTAATTCGAAGAAGACAGCAGCTCTACTGATCTTCAGCGGTCCCTATGAGAGTTGAGTATCAAAGGGGATGCTGAGGTAGGTGAAAGTGGAAACGGAACCAACCTTCTTGTTGTTCACTTCAAAGGAAATGTTATCCTTCTTCCTTCCCCAAAAAACATTATGTGGGTCTAGTTTTGGTTGACCTTAAGATCTAAACTGGCCATAAACTCACAAACACCATTAAGCAGATGCTGCAAGCCAATAGCAGTCCTAGCAATTAGGACTGTATCGTCCGCATAAATTAATGTGGTGATACTCTGAACACCTACACGAGGGCAATCAACCCTGAGATTAACCATTTATCCTCCAGGCTGTTGATATAAATGGAAAAAAGAAAAGGAGCCATGACGTAGCCCTGGCGTACACCCCTTGCCAATCTGAAAGATGGTGTCATTTCTCCGCCTGGGCCGTACCTTACACTAGCAGTGACATCATTGTGCAGATCTCTGAGAAAGTTAACAATATAGAGATCTATCCCCATATCAATCATGATGTTCCACAGTTTGGACCTGTTTACTGAGTCGAAAGCAGAACTCAAATCCATAAAAGTTAAATACAACTTGCCACACTTCACCACAATGTATTTGGCAATTAACAGATACACATTTAAGGACTGCTTGACTGTACCAAGGCCGGATTGGAAGCCGAATTGAATATCCAAGAGTATGTTACGTTCATCAGCCCACAGCTGTAAACGGTCGTACATAATTTGACCCATAATCTTTGCGGTGGAATAAATCAGTGAAAAAGGCGATAGCAGTGGGAGTCACTTTTCGAGCCCTTTTTAAAAATAGGAACAATGGTTGCATCATACCAGTTCTTAGGAGGGCCAGTGACTAGGGCGGCATTGAGGACGTTTGCCAGTAAAGGGACCCACAGTTGAGTGTTTGCTTTTAACATGTCTGAGGGAAGCCCATCTGGACCAGGGGCATGCCCAACTGGACAGCATGCCACAGCCTTCATGACCTCTTCCAGTTCAATGACTGGACCCGCAGAATACACTGGTGCGCATTTGAGCTGGTGGTCAGAGGCTGAGGAGGGACTAAAAGATTGTAATCAGGTATCTCTTGATTTCCTGAATAAGGGTCAGCATAAAGCTCAGTGAAATGGGCAACCCAAGATTCAGATGGAATAACAGTGTCAATGCCTGAATCTCTTTTTGCCTCAAAGAAACTGCAATTAACTGTTTCCCAAAAGGTCATACAGTCCCTGAGTTTATTTACCTACACCAGTGATGAAAATGCTGCCTCTCTAATAGTGTTCTTTCTGACTTTGAGGGCATCTCCATACAGAGATCGACTTCTCTGCACCGCACCCTGATCTCTGGGGGATTGTCTTAGAGCAGCGAGTAACTAGTTGTGCCCCAGGGTACAATTGGCATCAAACCATTTTATACGTGGCTTGTGTCCTCTATTGTCTGGGACTAAAAGAAGATCGAATGCTGCTCCACAGATCCGATTAAAGCCGTTGAGGAGCGCAGGACCCCACCACTGTGGCTAATCAGCTGATAAACAAGCCAAGACTCAGGGTAAATGGGGACCACTGGCTGGCCTAAAAAGAAAGGTTTGTCAACCTTAGGCCATGTTTTAGTTACCCCGTGATTCTTAGAAGATGACAAATGGGTATTGTGAGCCGCTACAGGGATCCTAGTGATCAATGAACCATGAATAGAAATAGACAAACGTCTGTGGTGACTAAGGGGAGAATCAGTCAAACTATAGTCCAAGACCCAATCTCCTAATGATTTAGAGAAGAGAATAAAATCGATTTGGCTAGGTGTACCTCACCCCACAAATGTCGGTGTAGTGTTAGCTGTTGAGCTTAATGTGTCAAAAGAAAAATCAAGATTAAGTTTAGCTGACAGCACATTTAGCTCATCACCAAGAGGACAATGCGCAAAATGGGTGATAAAACCCGCTTCTTCATTCTCCAACCCGCAAATATTTTCATGGGAATATTGACACATTTTTACGTTAAAATCCCCCAGTAGAACCAGAGCACAGCCACCATGTTTGTTGCTCAAACAATTCTCAATGTCTTTGGGTAAAGAATATGCTAAATCAACCTTAGAATGATCAAAAACATTGTTGTGTAGATTTATCAGCAGCAATCTAGAGGCAGAATAATGAAACAGAATCAACTGTTTACATACTGAGTCACACTTTGTCCATAGGACCTTTGAGGAGAAAGAAAGGGAAACAAACGTGATCAAATCACCCTTGGCCCTGCCCATATTCCAAGCCACTGCTGGTGTGTGATATGTAGCAAACCCATCCACATATATAGGCTCAATAAGACACGTCTCTTGTAGGCAAATAATACCATGGCATTCAATGAACTTAAGTCAATCTGGCCTGTCCCATTTACTGGCTAATCCAGCAGTAATCCAGGAGGCTATTAACAATGATTGCAAGGGATGACTTGCAATGGCCCTAGAAGGAACGGGATTACACCCAGTGGGCACATAAAGCCTGGATTCAATATGAGTCCCAGATAACACAGGATCAGCTGGTCGATCACTTATAACAAAGGGAGTGACTGCAGCAGGAAGTCAGTCCTGTAGGTCCAGTTGGGAAAGAGGGGTAAACCTGTTAGATGTCGCCAGATTTGGCTCTGATAGTAAGAAGGTAAGCAAACACCCCTGAGGTCTGTAAAAATAACCCAGCGGAAGAGTCTCAATAGCAGTTGACACTGGACAGGTAAAATTTAGCTGAGACAGGATGTCGTTGGCCACTCTTCGATCTTTAAAATTAATGACAATACAATCATTTCTATCTGGTTTTGGAGTATTGCCCACCCAGGAAACTCTGCTCACAAGGTTTATCTGGTTATGACATAACAAGGAAGCACCCACTAAAGTAGTGACCCAATGTACACCTTTGTTAACCAATTACTCATGATCTTCATATGAGCTCTTACTTAGTGGAGGAACATTCCATAGGATCACAACAAAGGGGGTAGCCTGAGGGGGCAATTGCAACATGTGGCTCTTAGGAGGACCAAACCACTGAGTAAATACTGCAGACATATTTCCAGGACCACCTGAACTAACTAGCTGAGCCCAATCCCCTTAGCGCCTTCAGGAATGTCCTGTAAACATGTCCCTCCAACTTGGATAGGCCAGGCCGGGCTAGAGCTATAACCAGTGCCCCTCATAGCCTGAGAGGAGGTAGTCACTCCACCAGAAACTAGGGGATGTAATGGGCGATGTATTGGGTGGGCCTTGTGAGTGGTGTAGCCTGAGGGAATGGGCAAAGGAGGACTTACAGAGTGTTGCACCAACAAAATGTCGCTCAGTTTGGCCAAGGCTTTCTCAACCTTGCCTAATCTATCAATGATGGGAACCAAAGATGCAGTAAGTGTAGATATGACTTTTGGGATATTTCAGCAGCCAGAGTCCTGCGTGCAGTTCGTAAGTCGGGGCCGGTTTCCCAGTTTAGACCTACAGCTGGAGTAGATGGAACAATAGATGGTTCTGGAAGCAGTTTTTTCTGATTTGACTTTTCGGTCCAGTCTCTTTCTCTTGCCCCCACTGCTGTTCGGTGAACTCTGGGTCAGTCGAATTAATTGGGCAAACAGGTGGTTGATTATGCGTGGCATCATGTCCCTCATTGGTATCAAAAGCCGGATTGATAGTACCAGTGGAAGAATCTGGCCGAGCGGGGCCCAAGACAGGTGGAGGAAAAGCAGTACTGGGGGAGGAGAACCTAACAGACACCTGCGAATCAGGGGGATCTTGTGCAGTCTCCAAAAGTGGCTCTGGCAAGGAGGTCAGGGACAAACACCGTTCTGCCAAATCGATTTCCCTGCTAATAACCCCCACAGCTCTTTGCAAATAGCCATCTAATGTAGAACCAGGAGTAGACTCCCCAAGGGCAGGTGCGGCCTTCTGTTTCCCCATAGACACTCAGTGGGGAGCTCAAGGTGTAAAGAAGAGGCACAGATGCCGCGTCCACACCACAGCAAACAACCCGTTCTGAGCCGCAGGATCCTCTTGGGCACAGATAGCTCCCTCCGAACTCAGGGGCAGATTTACAAGCCCCCTGCACCACCAGTACGTCACTTTTTGTGACGTACTGGAGGCGCATTCCACTTCTCCATATTTACAAGGAGAGGAAAAGTCACCCTGCGTGACTTTTCCTCTCCTTGTAAATATGGCCCCTTCACACGCAGCACTTTGCGTGGAAGGGGCGTTCTATGGGTATTGCTGTGGGTGTTCCCACACAACACCCATGGAACGAGATACATTTCCAGATTTACGAGGAATCGTAAATCTGGAAATGCGTGTCAATGCTACGCCTCCCCTGGGGAGGCGTAGCGAGGCGCAACGAGGAGAAATATTTTCATTTCTCCTCGTTTTTTCTCTTTCAAAGCGTGCTGCGCATTGAAAGAGGAAAATGCCTGTAGTGATTGCTTTTGTGCAGGAAGGTGCCCCTTCCTGCACAACAACAATCTCCCCATGACGCAGGCATCCTTGCAGTTTGTGCGCCAGCGCAGGGGAGAGCACAGGAATGCTACATATTATTGTAAATATGTCGCATTCCTGTGCTTCGGAAGTGCCGCAGCGTGGCGCAGCCAAAGGGCTTGCATTGCGCGCTGCGGCACTTCCTTGTAGATCTGCCCCTCAGTCTTCTGTCCGTTTTGGTCAGTAAGGAGCCCCTTTTACTCTGGCATGAAAACGAGACCATGGTTTAAAGACTTCCGCCAACGAATGCCACCCGGTCTTAATCTTGCAACTTCCAGTATCTCCCACCAGCACTTCAACGCAACTCTGGTGAGCCTGTCTATTCAAGGGGCCAATACATTTGCTGCTGCATATTCAGCAAAGTGGACCCATCACAGCTGCTCTAGGGGCTAAGGAAATTATTTACAAGCCCCTTGCGCCAACGGTGCGTCACTTTTTCCCATATAAAAGTGGCGCACCTGCGGCGCAAGGGGCTTGTAAATAAGCCCTTTATTATGTTTGATGCGCGCTTCAGCAAGGACTTTGACACATGGAGTATCGATCCAAGCCTCGCTCTCCAAGTGATCAAGGAGTCTTCTATAGGTTTTTTTTTTTTTTTTTGCATATCCCACTTTATCCTCTTCCAGGAGATTTTTGATGTACATACAATTTCATACTTTTTGTCAAGTAGAGCCAGGGGATCATTTTTTGTGTTTATTTTATCGAGGGACCCAACTAAAATAAATACGTTTAATCTGTTTATATTGATGAATACAATTTATAATATCGTAGAGGGAAAAAAAGCGACATGCTCAGTTTACCTTGAGAAATCCTGTAATTTCATTACTCGGAGACAAATAAATATGCTAGGCCAGATTTACAAGCCCCTTGCGCCACTCGTACGTCATTTTTCCCATGTTAAAAATGACGCAAAAGTGGCGCACGAGGCTTGTAAATAAGCTCCGATATTCATAAGCAATGGCTAATGCTAAAAGAGAATTGCGTAGATGTTTTTTCCCCCAAATCTTTCAATCACTCATGCCGCTAATTGAAAACTCAGATAAGGAAAAAAATGAATCAGTAAAAATACCAAACATTCTCCGTATATTCATGGTGGGATTAAGCATCTTGGCAGCACAAGTGAAGGACAGCTTGCACTGATGTTCCCACTCCTTGCATAAATGGAGATTTGCCAAATACGACCGTGAATGGCAGTTCAATGCCCGCACTAGATGTATTGTATCAGCATATTTTTCCGTTTTTGATGTCTCAATTCAGCAATAGAAGCCAGTGGAAATAACTTAGCACGTTGCAGTTAGCTGAATCATTGGGATATCATCAGGGTGCAAAAGTATTCACAATAACTTGGCCAACGGTGCCAAGGGTGGGAGTCACTGGTGACTGGCATGTTTGAATCGCAGTGTCTTACAGCAGTACACTCCTGACTTGCTCCGAGACTGTATGCCTCGACATCAATGGGGTAAGCGGGAAGAGCGAATGACTCGGAATACCAACCTTTTCAGATGGTCTGAGATAAACTGAGTAGTTAATGGGCGTATTATACTTGTAAATCTCCTTATGCAGTGCTTACTTGTGCTGGAAGTTGCAGGTGGTGGGTGTTCTGCATCAGTACTGATGTTGGTGACAGCGATTTAGTTTTCATCATCAGACTGAACAGAGCAAGCAGAAAGAGGAGAAAGAAGGAGAAAGAGAAAGACAGGAAAAAAGTGAAAAAGGGAGAAGGCAGGGGGAAAACGAATTTTCCGGAGTGAAACATAGAAATAGGAAGTGCCTGGTGGAACAAGAAAGACGTATGAGGTGAAATAAAGAGTAGGCATCCTAGATGTTTGGAAAACATGGATTTCGGCACTGCCAGAAATGGGTTCCTAAGAAAACTTTGAGACCCAGCAATTATTTTATTCTTTTATTCTTTTTTTCACAAATAAAGCACAGTCTTTTTAAACATTTGGATTGCAACTGTTTATGAAAGCAAATCATAAAAAGAAATCAACAACACCCGCTGTATCTTTCTCAGGAAAGATAATAGGACACTACATTGGTTTATATGTTTTGGTATCATTAAATAATCGTTATCTTATAATGCGAATCGGAAAAAATTCATGACTTTCCTTTCCCTTATCAAATATAGATGACACAAAGTATGGCTTAACTATTTATCGTACTTCCCATACACAACCAGCAACCTATATGAAGATTCAGACCATTTTCTTTTTGTCTAATCCAGGGACAGCTCTTCTGTCGCACAAGGCCTATGTAATCATAACTAAAATACCTGCATATATGCATACATCGGGGGGCTTTTGATTAGCCCTCTCTTTCATTGGTCTTTTCAACTTTCGTTCACATTTGTTTCCACCCACCACTTCATTCAAGTTAAGGCAATTGGTCAGTCCTCTTCCACCACTGGTAATCTAGCACTGTGAGCAATGACATTTTGACTGGGTCCATGTGTACACCTACCTATGAAAAAGAGTAGTTCAGTGGCAGGGCCATTACTTTCTTTGCCAATATTTTTTTCTTTTCATTTTTTTCTCATATAATGTTTTAGTGAATGAGAGATATTGGGTTACTGGTTGACTGGGGTATGAGCCCTGGTCAAGCAGCAACCACAATCCTTGTCAGGGTAAGGCACACGCAAACCCCAAATTAACATGTGCTCAACCCCTTTTAGCTTGGCACAGAGCAGCTAAGCTTAACTTAGAGGCAATGTGTAAAGTATTTGTGCAACACTTTAAACAGTAAAACAGTGAAAACACCATACAAAAATTATCCCACACCAAATTAGAAAAATAGAGTAACGTTTAATAAATAAAATAAGACCAAAATGACAAAAATGCAGTCAGGAGAATCAGACATATGAATTTTTAAAGAATAAAGTGACTATACCGTCAAAACGTAAAACACACCAATTCAAGATATCTGGTCGTGCTGGACCGGGTCAAATCCAAAAGTTCAGGTCGATCGCAATCACGATGGAGCGCAGGAGTGCAAGTCGGATACAGTCCGAGATTAGTCCAGCTGAAGGTTTACCTTCTCAACTTCATGCTAAGTGACCCATTTGCATTGCAGAGGGCCATGAGGAGCTGGGAGAGCATTTCTAGATGCTGTCGGCGAAAAGCGAGGAACCAGCTGACATCATGGGTGGGTGTTGCTGAAGCTTAGCAGGACGATTGGTCAATGCTGCAATGTGGAGAGTCGGGCTGACGGAACTTTGCGCTGATTTGCATTGGAAGCGACAATGTCTTGGTGCAAACGGGCCCATTTGTGGTTACGGATAGCTCAAAAGCTTGATTTCAATACCCATGAGCCACACCAAGGGTCCAGGACTTGAGAAGCACCACTTGAGGGTCAGGAACTTTCTGCAGCTGGGTACATGGGGCTGGTTCAGTATGTTGGGAAGCCTTTTTATGTACCTGAGGCTCACATCAGGAGGCCAGCAGACTAGCCCTTGGAGTCACTCTGGTCAATATGAAGTAGCACGTCTTGTTCTTCTTCCCCAGGCAAGAGGGCAGCATGCAGCACCAGCAGTTCCTTTAGAGCCGTAGTCCAGCAGAGTGGCAGTCCTTGTATAGGAACAGCAGTCCTTCTTCCTGGCCGAGAGTCCATACTTCCAGAAGTGTAATGCAGAGTTGGTGACTGAGGTCCTTTTTTCATACACAGTTGTGCCTTTGAAGTGCGGAGAAGATTCTAGAGGTATACTTTTAAAGTGCACAGATACCCTGCCTTCCTGGCTCCAGACTAACTACAGAGGGTATGCAGCACTTTGTATGGTTACATGACACAGCCTATACAAGTTTAAGTGAGGCTGGACCCAGCTCGTCATGCCCATCCTGAGAGTGATGGCCAATCCAGTCACACCTAGTCTCCCTCTTGTGTGAAGTTGTCTAGGAGGAATACACAAAAACCCAACTGTCAGCTACACCCAGTTATGTGACCAGAGAGAGGTTACAGGCACTAAGGACAGAATACACCTTCCACCGGGAACCTCTGAACAGGATTTGCAGTCAGGCCAATCGGCTTGGGCAGATAGACAAGCAGGTTGGTTCTGGTCTTACCCCAGTACTCAGAGCAGTATTTAGCCAACAATTTGGTGAGTCCTAAGTTTTGGTTCTGGTCACCTTTAACACCACAAGCAAGGGTCCAGAACTTGAGGGGCACGACTTGGGGGTTCAAGACTCAGTCATGCTAGTACAGGTGCAGGTTCACGATTTTGGGAGCCTTTTATATCCCTGTAGCTCTGAGAAGGAGGTCTAAAAACTAAGTCCAATCCTTTTTAATTTTTATTTGCGCCCACTTATCTCCCTCATAAAATCTTTCGGCATTGAAGTTATAAATTATGCAGACGATACCCAACTTGTCTTTTCATTTGAGGGCAACAATGCAGTCCCCCTGGAAAAAGTTCATAGCTGTATGCGGGAGACAGCAGGTTGGCTCAGAAATAACTCTCTGCAATTCAATGGCGATAAGACGGAAATACTATACTGTGCTGCAAGTAAAACCCCCGTCCTCTACCAGCGGATTTTTGGCCAGCCTCTACAAATAATCCCCCGCTGCCTGTTAAGACAGCTCGTAATTTGGGAGTACTACTAGATAGTAACCTACAATTAGACTCCCAAGTGAACAAAACAGTGAGCACCTGTCTATCTCTGCTCCGAGCTCTTCGAAAATACTCCCTTCTTACCAGCTTCAGCTAGACCCCAAGTGGTAAGGAGTATTATCATGAGCAGACTAGACTATTGCAATGCCCTACTCCTGGGAGCCCCAGTCTCCTTGCTAAAAAAGCTGCAAAGGATACAAGTAATCGCAGCTAAGCTTGCATTAAACAGACAACGCAGAGCGTCTGCCTCACTTGCCTTAAAAGATCTTCATTGGTTACCCATCGCGCAGGAAGTTCAGTTCAAGGCACTCTGTATTGTTTATAGGGCAGCTCATAAAATGGGGCCTAAGCCCTTACAGAGGAAATTCCTCTGGTACTCTCCAGCTGGAAGCCTCTGTTCTTCTTCAGCTAATTTGATATGTACGCCACATTTTAACAAAGCTCAACTGGGAGGCAGATTGTTTAGTCTTGTAGCGTCCAGACTCTGGAATACATTGCCTATTGAGATCAGACAAATTAATACTCTGCTGCGGTTTAGGAAGGAACTGGAAACCAGACTTTTCCGAGTAATTAACTCTTCAGTCCCTTCGACCCGACCTTTTCAGTTACGCACAGTGTTCCTTTAGTGGTAATCCCAGCGCCAGGATACCCGTTGGGTGGCAGCCGCGCTATAGAAATTTTACTTACAATTACAATTACAAAAACATTTGATACTTTAAAAAACAACAACAAGAATCTCAATGGATATATGTCTACAGTCTTTTAAAACAAAGCAAACAGGCAAAATTCTGGCAATTCGTCAAAACACTCTACTGGCACGGACACGTCAAGCGAAATGGAGTCTCAAGTCTCACATGGATTAAGCATGTGAATTCACTTTATAGCAAATCGAGCAGTAGAAGCTCGGGAATAACTGCCCAGCATAGCACCTCGGGTCCACAAGCTGGAACAAGGGGAACAGAAAGTGATGACGTATATAAAGTCTCAGACGCACGTAAGCGCGTGATCACAATACTAAAAAACATCAGGGGCAACAGAGCCTCCGGTCCGAACGGGCTACCTGGCCAGTTATTTAAAGAGGCCTACGACTTCTGGGCATCCCTATTTACCCCATTATTCCATTATTGTGTGCCTAATGCCACAATCCCAGAAGGCTGGAGAGGATCCCTATTACAACCAATCCATAAAAAGGCGACACATCAGACCCTACTAATTACAAGATGATAGCGCTTCTGGATATTGAGGCAAAGGCATATGCAAGCCTTCTTTTACAGGAACTACAAAACTGGATCAGGCGCCTCAACACTGGATAACGTGACAGCCCTGGCCTATTCAATTGATCAAGCTACATGTGAAAGACAACACTCTCTTTTGTCTGTTTCGTGGATTACACTGCAGAATTTGACTGTGTTAATAGAAATCTACTATGGGCAAATTTACAAAACTGAGGGATCCCGAGTATGTTGTTGAATGCCATCGTTGCCCTTTATACAAAAACTTGGGTACGGGTTAAACTCACGTCAAGCACCACAACAAAAAAGGTGTTTACGGATCAAGGGCTCAAGCAAGGTTGTGTGCTGGCACCTCTACTTTTTAATCTGTACACAGCGGATCTAGGCAATTTTTTAACAGCTGTCAACTTGTTTATTCCAAAAATCAGGCTGTCCCGACTGTTCTTAATGCAGTATGCAGACGAAATAGTCCTTATGGACCACACACGTATGGGACTGCAGAAAGCACTAGATTCGCTAAGCAAGTACAACACCGCTAACAAACTAAGCAAGTACAACACCGCTAACAAACTAGTGGTTAACGCCAATAAAATAGTGTCCAGAGGTTTCATGTAGATCATGCATGTCTGAGAAGAATAGTGCTAGAATAACACACGCTATCACTTACACATATGCCCTTGATGGCATAATTATACATAGACCCCCTAACGGTATTTACTTACCACATAAATGTACCCCTATGAGGCAGTCGGGTTTGTTATTCTGCCAGCTCACCATCTCTGTACATTAAGTATTGGTTGGCACCTTAAGTGGTTCTAACACACTATCACGACTATTAAGTGAAACTTCCCTAGCATCATCTTAACACTAGTCACCTGTTAGGTATATATATACATTTTATAATGTTTTTTCATTTATAAATTCCTTACAAACAGATTATATTGAACAAACAGCATATCTTCCCAGCTTGTATGGGGACTTTGATATGACAGTAACACACTACCAAGATGGCCACTATAGTTACCCAATAAACAATGAGAACGATAAGGAGCATTGTGATAGCAGAGTTCTTAACACTAGCCACTTGCGAGGTAGATAGATACATTCCATAATGTTCTTCCCCATAGAATTACATCAGGTTTGGCATGGGAAATTTTAAATAAAACGGCTCCCGCTCCACTCAGCGTACCACCTTTTCATCTATGAAAAGAATTCACGCAGGCGCAGTGAGACGCATAGACGACCACCGGGCAGACGGCCTCGGATGTCTGGCAGGCGGGCGTCTGAAGATTTTAGACCTTGAAGTCGGGGATTTTTTTGGACAAAGAATATGCGACCCGTCCCATTAATATAACTACATTTATGGGTAAGAGCAACAAAATATGACCGTGGGCGGGCATAAGGCTGCTGTAAGCTTTTTAAATAACCAAACATGAGCCATGCTATAGACTAAGTAAAACCAATAGTCAGATATCGCTTTAAAGCACAAGGTGGTTAATATAACCCTACAGGGCGTGTCATATCACTAAGTTACATTACACCGCTATGTACGGAGATTTCATGTACACCCACGGCGGCTATTCATTACTTAAAATCTAAAAGATAACAAATAAAATAAACCATCTTTTAAAGGAAAGAAATCAGACTCAATATGACAACATTACGGTGATATTTTTTGATAAAATAAAAAATATATTTTTACAGGGAATCTGCATGAGGTCCCGAATAAGCTGCACATGTCTGTTTGCCTCTAACACTGGGTAAGTCCTTTAACCTTGGCCTTCTCAGCCCAGCACTTTCACTACAAATGCGACATTGAATCCTAAAATCAAAATATCTCCTTTTTATCATAAGGGAGCAAAACCTAATGACATCAATCCCTGAGCTCCAACTCCAACACTACGAGCTCTAGTTTCTCTCGACCAACAAACTTATTGATCCATCGATACCGATAAGGTAATTACAAGATAAGAGCCCAATAGAGCACGTTCCAATTAGGTTACTAACATGGTATAGCCAAGTAGGAACCTCATAAACTGGTAGTTTTGCCAGCACAGCGCAGCCTCTATGTTAAGTTTCTTTGCATGCAATTGATGCACCTGAATTTTATAATTAGTTTTATTTTATTTTATTAAATTTCTTTTGAACTATCTTTAGTCACACTTAGGGGTTTGCTAAGATGGTAGTCACATCTGTGGGTGAGCATAACCTTTAAACAATTTTTCTTAATTATAATCTCTTCTTTAATCTGTATTTCAAACTACATAGGATCTTTATACATCATTTTCCTGATCCTAAGCCTTTTTTCCTTCCTGTGACATTGGAAACATTATTATTATAATTTTCTTATTATTAAGATGTACGATTCTAAGTAGGACTGTTAATATGTAACCCCGATATTTTTAATCACTCTTTCAGGTTTCATATCGTATATGGCTACCTGATGAAGGCGTAAAGCCGAAACGCGCATAGGACACAATCTGGTTTCTAGCCATGGCATATATGAATGCCCTCTCTTATTTCATGTATACTCAGACGTTAACATCTGTCACAATGTTTTGAATAATTTGCATTGCCTATATCTAGAAAAGTGCTTAACGAATCTTTATTCAATCCGTATAAAAATTGAACATTAGATAATTAATGGACAAACCATGTTCTATTCCCAACATTGCAGATAATTGAGATTTACTATCTCCCCTTCATCAAAACAATCTGTGAGAATAGAAAGACAAGTATGTATGTGATGGTATGTCTGAAATACATAGATTAGAAATCTACCGAATGATCATGTGATGGATACATATGAAATTGTATTTAATTTTGTTTTTTATTGAAAAGAATATAAAATATAAATTAAAATATATCAAATAATAATTGAATGAATATATTTAAAAAAAATAATAAATATATATTTTTGATATAGAACAGTCTTTGGGTGTTTACATATTTCTAATGCAAGATCGTTAGTCCACTATGTATTGTGTTTCCTAAATATTTTTTCACATATGTTATTGTAGCATATCCTCCCTTTTCTTCTTGCCTTGGGCATGGGACTTGCTGGGACGGGCGTGTGCATGGGCGCTCTTGGGCCCTCCCCCAGCTAGGGACACAGTGATAGAAAAGCAGGGGGCGACAGCAGACAATGGCAGAGCCAGCATAATCTCTTGCTCTCCCCTAACCGGTGATGCTTCCTGCCAGCCATAGGCCCCGTGGGACCTGTGACTTGGACGATGGAGCACTGAGAAAGTGGTTGACCTACCCCCATAGTTTAATTTCATCAAAGTCTGGCACATCTGATGATCAGCTCCAGGGGTCCCAGCATTGAGTTGTCATGTCCCCAACCAACAGCCCCTGACAACAGCAGTAGACTTACAGCCTGCATTGCTAGGACATTCACCCACTTGCACACTGATAACAATGACTACTGCAGCGGATCTCCTCCTCTCCTGAAACATCAGACTGCTTGTGCGGCGGGGCGGGTCCATCATACTGAGCCCCTATAAGCGGGTCTGCCACCTAGCCTCAGGTGAGGTTCCCCCTTCTGTTTCCCCACCCCATCACCCCCTTCATTGCACTCCATCACCCATCTCCAGCAATAGCTACAGCCAACAGTTGCGATGGGGCACCTACACAGTGGCTCTCAATCATCAACGTCACGTCCCCTGGGGCAGCTTGCACCAACCTCCGTGTCTGGAGACCCCATGCTGCCCCTCTACCAAGGACACAGTGGAAAGAAAGTTGGACATGGTCCTGTGTACCCCTCAAGGGCAAGATTGACAGAGACTATAGACCTCATCCTCTTAAGTGATGACCATCGCAAACTTACAGACATAGTCAGAGTCATGGAACAGATGAATTCTGAACTACAACCCCAGATGCAGGAGGCGCAAACACAGATAAAAGCCTTGCAGAACTATTTCTGTGCTCTAGCAGACAGGGCAGAAGATGCTGAAGGACACTACAGCAGAAACAACATCAGAATAGTGGGGTCCTGGAGAGCTCAGAAGGTCAAGACGCTGTATCATACCTGGAGACATGGCTCTATTGCTTCATACCGGTGTTGGCACTCACAGATTTCTTCCCGCTGGAGAGGGCTCACCATGTGCCGGCGTCCAGGCCTCTGCCCGGCACCCCAAAGTCCTGTGGTCCTGACTACTGCTCTAAAGAGACCATGATCAAATCCTACAAGAAGCTCGGAAATGCGAGACCCTGGTTATAAAAAATGCCACTATCATGATTTTCCCGGACTATACTCTCAACATTCAACAACAGCGGCACGTGTTTCTGGCTGTCAAGCGGAGACTACGAGAACTAGACCTCAAATATTCACTGTTCCCAGCTCGCCACCGGATCCAAGCAGACAAACAAACTAACTTACAACAAGACCGCAAGGACCTTTGGGACTGGGTGGAATGCCAGCAGGGAATCGTCAATCCTGCCATGCAGAATATATCCTCCCACACACCAACTCCAAGCATTGGCAGTAGGAGATGCGGGGTGGTACTGGGAGCAGGGCTCCCCAACAGTTGAAACAGGAGCACTCTGCAGACCCTGTACCATCCTCCGACACTGAAGAGGGTGATGCCAGATCCACCAGCAAGGAAGGCTTAGCATCCTCCATGCTCCTTCTGCAAGACTCCGGCACACCGCCAAATTTCATCCCACAAACTGCTGATGAAGTTATCTGAATGATGTGCTGTTCCAAGCCCACACACCCACCCTACAAGATGTGCGCTTCAATCACACTTAGACACCCACCAACTATGGAGTGTATAACCTTCTGTCTGCACTCACACCCTGACCCATCTTCCTTCTTTCTCCTTTATCCAGTGCAGGAGCAGCTTGCCCACTTCCAACTAAGCCAACAACTGCTTCTAGTAATAGCCCTTCTCCCTACCTGCTGGGCTAACTCGTCCACACCCAGTAGTCTATTCTTACCCCTCTCTCCCTTCTTTCCTCCTAACCTTTTTCTCCCCTCACCCCTCACCCCACTTCCCCCCTCCAGGTTCATGAAGCACTCAATTACAAATGGGCACACCAGCGAACCCCGTCTCCTCCCTCTCTACCCCTACCACCAACTCCCCAACCCCTGCTGGGGAGCCAGCATAGCCTCTGACACCACCGGGCATGCCCCACACGGCAGCCATCCCCAAAACAGGTGGGAGGTATCAGGGTTAACCCAACTACTGTAAACAATAGGGTCACCGCACATAGATTGAATGTTTGGACACAGCACAGTTGCGCCACTACTCTTTTTATTATTGTGGTTTCCTTTTCATTATGCTATGTTTACAGTTATTTGACTAATGCACCTGTCGCACATATTCCACCACACAGAACCTTATTTGCACTCTCCTGATACAAGCAAGAGCAGTAGGCCATCTCTCTCCTTGCTTCCACTTGCCCCGTTGCCCCAGGCAACTGACATGTCAACTGTCACATACGTAATGACATGGAATATCCGTGAAATACATACCCTGGCTCGCAGATACGTGGTCTACTCATACCTGTGCCACAGGAAAACACAGAGAGCCTTCCTTCGAGAGTCTCACCTTACCCAGACTGAAGCATTACACCTCCAGAAAAGGTGGAGAGGCCAAGTCTACTCCATCAATTACTCAACATACACTTGCAGGGCACTGGTGTGGATACATTCCAGGGGGCCATTTGAGTCGGTCAATGTGGTGTTGGACCCAGGGGGAAGGTATGTCTTTGTGGAGGGCCACCTGGAAGGTAGGCAACTGTTGTTGGTCTCAATATATGTACCCATCAGCAACCAGACATGCTTCTTACATGGCTTATTGGGAGTTCTACCCCACTGGAGTGGGCTGCTATGGATGATATGAGGTGACTTTAACATTGTTTTAGACCTACACCTGGACAGGTTGTTCCCTCCCCTCAACCACACTACTGCCACCTACAATGCCAAATCTTTGATCGGGTGGCTACAGCATTGGCATCTTAAAGACATTTGGTGACTCCTCAACAGGCACACTAGGTAATACTCATTTTAAGGGGTTTGCCTGAGGAACACCATAAATATGAGCCACAGCCATGATAGAGACCTCACATATATAGAACAGGGACTACTGCAATTGGAGGGGCAGGCCCATGATACTCCACTCCATAGGGATCAGCTAAGTCCAGCGAGCGAGGAACATGCAAAGTTGCTAGGACGGCTGTGCTGCCTCAGCTATGTGACCCACACTGCTAGTATGCACAAAGACTCGGAGTAGGCAGGGAAACTGCTGACGTGGATGATTCGGCAGGACCAGCCCACTGCTTTATGCTATCTATACACCAGCCATCGGGTGACCAAGCATGAATGCAATGGGCCATTCACGAAACATTTACACAGTGCCACATGTCACAATACTAATCCACAGGAGCAGTCACAGCAACCAAAATCCAGGCATTCCTGGAGCCTGCAACGCTTTCCTGCATTCCACCCGGGCAACGGGAAGAAGTAAATGGAAAGATCACCTTGCATGGAGTCCAGGAAGCCGATAGGGCACTAGCCATCGGGAAAACACCAGGCCCAGATGGACTTCCCCTCGAATTTTAGAAAACATATGCCCCGTTACTAGCCCCCAAATTAAAATCACTATTTGAAGAGTCCCTAGCAGCCTCGTCGTTTTTACCCTCCTTGCGTGAAATTCTCTGCACATGGCTGCCAAAACTGGGTAGGGATGCAAAGGAATTATCCTTTTATAGGCACATGCACTCCTCAACCCAGACTACAAGGTGGTGGCCCAACTCCTGCACAACAGACTGGCCCCTCTGGTCCCACAGCTGGTGTACCGGGACCAAAATGTGTTTGTACCAGCCAGAAACACATCCCTAAACCTTTGACATTTTTTCCAGCTCTTTGAGTTCGCTTCTACTGACTGACTGAATTCTGGATGCCTGGTTCTAGATATGGATAAAGACTTTGATTTCATTGAGTAGGATCCATACGCACCCACACTACCACCTCCCTGATGCCGCTGTGGCAGTACTGGGATGCCGATCTAGGCAGACCACATACCGATCATGAATGGCAAAGAATTATGGAATACCCTACTCTGATACCACACAATGCCGCTTATACTGTGCACAGGACATACCTCATGCCTCAAAAAATTAACAAATACTTTCACCACACAAACGGAGACTGTCCACACTGCCAGACAATAGATGCAGACTTATTTCATATGGTTTAGGAATGCCTGTCCCTTACCCACTACTGGAAAGTGATCACTATGCACCTAACTAGTTACACAGGGCACACAACACTACACAACTAGCAAACATGCCTGCTAGGTCAACTGCATCACATCCAAAGAAAAACAGGACCTCAGCTTTGTCTATCGATCTGGTCACGTTACTTGTGAAGCACCTGATTACATGAAAATGGAAATTGCCTGACCCCCCACCCAGAGAAGCTGAACACAATCTGTGACCGCCTGGGCACAAGCTGAAAGCCAAGTATTGGCTCCGAAAATATGGTAGCCACATGGGACACTATATTGGCAGTGTTTAGATATGCTGCCCGAGAGGGGAACCCCTCCTCACACCAGAGAGCAAAACAGTGGCCAACCACACCACATAACTACCTGCGGTGCAAGTCACGTATGACTTCACAAGTCCACAGATCCATACAACACTTCCATTGTAAAACTACTGTGGAACTTCCCCTGATTCTCAAAAACAGGTGCAGACATGTTTCCTTTTTGCACATAGTAAACAATGTAAAAGAAAAAAAGAAAATAAAGCTCTTAATCATTACCCAGTGTACAAGAACCCTCAAAACCTGAGTTTCTAAGAGACACCCACTCTTGCCAAAATGATAAGCCATGGCCCCCGGGCCTGACACAGAGTAACTCTCCACTTTTCTTGCCTTTGTTAACTTATGATTATTATCATAAATGTATCTATCATTGAAAAATGTGACATGATGTAATGTAAACCCAAAAGCCTAAAAAAAAAGAGTTAAAAAATACAAAAAATTCACAAAAAGCAATATCTAAAATACAAAAATATCATAAACATAACTAAATAATAAATATTGCAACCACATTAAAACTAAGGAAACATAACAAATACGAGAAACAAAATATTGAACAACAGAAAATTGACGTAATTCTAAATCAAAACGCACACACTATTACATTAAATGCATTAAAACATATAAACAAACGTCAAAATAAAATGTACATGCATTAAATAGTAAAGAAAAAAACCGCTAATTACCATTTACCATAAATGGTGCAACCAAATAGAAATGCTTTTCCAATTAACAAATAGTATATAAAGGCCACAAAAATCGACCAAAAATACTTCCTAGAAAAGAATTACGTCCAGACAGTGTCACTCTGCCGGCTTGAACACCTAAAATAGAAAACTGCAACACCACCGCAAGCCACTAACTACTAACAACAAAGTATATTTGACAATAGTTAAAAACCTAATACACTTAATAAATAACTAAATATTAGTTAAGCTAAGAAATAATTAATAATTTATTTCTTCAAAATGCATTGTGCTCCTCCTTAAGAAGGAAAAAAGGCTAAAAGGAAAAGAAAATAAAGTCACAGAATTACTTGCAATTAAAAAGGCCACCTCAAAAGTAAGTATAATAACAAAAGCACAAAATTAAAATGAATAAAAAACAAAATACTGTAACATGTTTTAAAAAGAGAATAAAACAAAAAAATACCAACTAAATTTCAGATTAAAAAATAAACCAAGAGAACTAAAAAGGTTTCTTCTCAATAGACTGCAACAAAAGAAAGCATTGACATATGCAACACCAAATAAACATGCAGAATAATAATTACACAACTAAAAAGAAGTAAAGACAACATTAAGAACATAAGTTAAAATGACCATCAGCAATGCAAAAATGTTAAAAGTAATTTAACACAAGAAAAACATTAAATCCCAAAAGGGAAAATATTATTAAATTATTCAATGATACTTATAGAAAGGAGGGTACTGCCAGTGACCCAACACACTGGAAATGCACCAAACATTATACAAATGCATGCAATTACATGTCTACTGCTAAAAATGGAATAGTTGAAAGCATTAGGAAAAATTATCATCTCCAAATATTACTGCAATAGACATCAGAAATATTTTACAGGTCCTAATATTATACCAAACGTTCCTGAATAAGAAACTGGAGAACTCTGTGGTATAACTACCCCGAAAAAGATTAGTTGCCGTAACACTTAGAAGAGCCAGTAGCATCTAGCAGAAGCTTTAGACAAGCACTTACTTGATAATCACATATAAAAAACACTGATTTAGTATATGACAATCACAATAATGATAAAAAAATAATACTTTATACGAGCAATATTAATTTACTAAACTTAAGTCAATGTAACTAATGGCTGATGGATGACACTTTTGATGTGTGCCCTTCATCATTCAGTTAAATACACACAGTACATGGTCAATATTAAAATACAAACATCCAATTAGTGTATGCACTGCTAATACATACAAAACAGCAAACTAACATCTATAACCCACAAAAAATGATCATATACGTTAAACAGGCCATGCTTTGTATAATACTTCAAATCTTTTCAGACCCTGTAATTCAGGGGTACTTACAAAAATTGAATAGAATATGAAAGTAACATAAACTTTTCATCAGAATTATAAAAGCTAATAGCTTTTACATATGCCCCGTAACAAAAGTCACTAATCAATATGATACGCTAATTGTACCCCCATTACCAACAACATGAAGAAAACTAGCTTCACTAATGGATTACTTTGACTATAATTGGGTTGGTCTTATGCACCGATCATGCCAGTGAGGCCAACCTAAGCATTATATTCCATGCTGGAATGTCTATGGCAGCATCATATCCCAAGAAGCAAAGACAACACAGTGAAAGGGTCTGCGGAACACATGCAAAAAGCAACCCTACACTCTTCCAATACCTAGAAATACTTTAAAAGAACAAAGCTACATGTAAATAGGAGTGGAACAACCCCTAACTCAACTCAAGCCAAAACTCTTCAAAGAAACTGAACAAATGCATGAACACCTAACATTCAAAGTAAGACTATTTATTAACAACCCAGTCCGAAACTCAACATTAGCAAAAACTGTACTTCGAAAACTTACTAAATATTAATGAAATAAAATACATGTGTAACAATATATACATTTCCAATACAAAATACCAACATTATTTTAAATACACAAATATTTTTCTACCACCTCTATAAATATGTTAACACCATGAAAATCATTTGCATGCTCAATAAAAAAACATACAATTAAAAACATAATATTACTCACCCAATAACATAAATAAATACAATAAGATAACAGTTACAGTTTCATAGCTGAATTCAGCAAAATGTCAATTCAAAGTATACAATCTCAAAAAAATATCGATAAAATGAACCTCACATAATGCAAAATTAAACAAGAGAAAAACAACAAATCAAGGAAAAAGTAAAAATGTATTTTGGTTCAAAATCGGCCAACTCTTCATCTCAAAAAAATTAAAGTGCATTTCAGGTTCAAAATAAAATTAAACATCCCCAAAAAATATATAAACAAACCCAACAACTTTTTTAACCTTAAAGAAAACCATAACAGTGAAAATGGTTTAAAATCAATGTTAACCACGTAGGGCCTGATTCACAAAGATAAACTTACACTTCAGTAAAAGTTAATGATTTTTTGTTATTCACAAAACCTTTTCATAGTAATATATTTTAGACAGCGAAATCTCCGCTCTCGTGGTGGAGACACCACACATAAGAACAAAGTCATGGCATATCTTTATGAGCAGAGTTTCCTCCAAAGGTCGGGAGACTCTGCAGTTGTAAAGATATTTGTTTATGAATACCCAAAAATCATAAACTTATACTAAAGTGTAAGGTTACCTTTGTGAATCAGGCCCAATGAACACAGACATGAAATATAATTTCATAATAAAGCTTACTGCAACACTCTAAACTAACTAGCACATCCTGCACTAAAAGTCACTAGCACAACATCCAATTAAAAAGAACAGCCTAGCTAAACTAAACATGCTCCCGACCACTAAACCCTTAGTTTAAAATGTTTTTACCGGAACCGGAGACCAGCAATAGGGAAATCACGACCTCAAACTCAAAGAACAAACCAAAATGATGAAGAACAACAAAATAATTAAAGAAACGGGAAATACATTTCCATAAAATGAAAAGAAAAACAGACTTCCATACCTTAGAAATCAATGTTAAAAAGGTAAAAAAGTATTTAAGTTATTAAACTTTATGAAATAATGAACAATCCCAGCCTCATTTGGATGTCAGTCAGAAATCCTCCGACCTGCTGTGGGAGGCTTTCCGACCATCATCCATGGCTTAAACATCCATGGTTTAAACTCCAACCGCCTTATTACAAAGAAGGCGGTCAGAGTTTAAACAGGCTGGTCAAACCGACTGGCTTCCAACGGCTCAAGGAGCCCGTTGGCTAGTCGGAAACCACACATAATCCCGAATGGACGGCATTTCCGCCGTCGGGATTAAAATGTCAGTTTCAGACAGGCTTTCCAGTTGGTCTTTCCAATTATCATATCGATATCAAGCAAAAATCATGATACAGCTCTGAATTTTAAGGAGTGCATGAGAGGTGTCAGCGAATGGATGGCTGAAAACTGCCTTAAGTTGAACTCAAATAAAACAGAGGTTCTACTTTTTGGCAAGGATACAACATTCTGGTCCTCAGACTGGTGGCCATCTGATTTGGGGACTGTTCCCGTCCCAGTCACCAAGGCCAAAAACCTTGGAGTCACTATGGATTCCACTCTATCTTTTTCCCAGCATGTAAAAATGCTTACTGCATCCATTTATTACACTATGAAAATTCTAAGGAAAGTGCTCCCATTTATACCGACAAATTTGCAGAAAACTGTGGTGTCAGCCTTAGTGTTATCAAAACTCGACTACTGCAATGGGCTACTGGTCGGAGTAAACATGGTAGTGGCAAAGCTACAGGTACTCCAGAACTCCGCTGCGAGATTGCTCTTTGGATTAGACAAATACTCGTCAGCTAAACATGCTCTCAACTCTCTGCACTGGTTACCAATGGAGAAGTGCATCAGGTTTAAAGCCTTTTGTATTGCCTTTAAGGCATTACAAAATTCAGGCCCTAGTTACCTGATAAAGCGCTTCAAATGGCATACCCCTGCACGCACAGTTTGATCGACCTCATTGAAGCTGGTGACAGAGCCTACCTTCTGTCTCCAGAGATGGGATGGCAAAAATTTCTTTAGCATCACCACAAGATGGTGGAATAAGCTACCATTCTATTTAAAGAATGCTTCTGACATATTGTTCTTTAGGAAGGGACTCAAGACTTGGCTCTTTACTCTGTAAATCTGCCCAAGGACTGGAAATCTAACATCTCAGTGTGTTCTGCGTGCCTATTCTGCAAGCGCCTAGACGCCCTTGAGTAGTAGTGCGCTATATAAATATTTACATAAATAAATAAATAAATGGAAAGCCTGTCAGAAAGCGACTTTGGGGGTCCCTAGAAGGGCCCCCTTTGCTCTGCGGTCTCCGGCTGATTGACTGGGGGCACCTATGGTGCCCCCTGAAAATTGCTGCACTGTGTGGCAAGCACCATTAGATGCCTGCCACATAGTGCAGGGATTTACACAAACTCCCATTTCTCTATGGGAGTTTGTGCTGCGGGCAGTTTCCTCCCTCACCACAAGCTCCCATAGGGAAATGGGAGTTTGCGACTTCTTAATTGCGGTTTCAGACCGCAGACCCCAGGTCGGTCAGTTCAGAAACCTCAGAGATGTCGGTCACAGGCAACTCTGACCAACATCATAATCAGCCCCTCTGTGTGTAAAAATGTAAAAAAATGTTTTATGTAAAGATATATTTAAAATATAGATAAATTATATATTCCTTTTCGTATTGTATTAAATGTTTAAAAGATGGTAGCATTCTAAAGAATTATGTGTGTTAAAAAAATTATAAAACATGTTTAAATGAAGTGTATATCTATGAGTAAAATGTGACTGTATTAAATATGTAATTACAAATATTCTGAAGTAAAAACATTTTTTGCTTGGAAATAAAAGTGAAGCAATAAACTTGTTGCAATTATTACTGAACAATAATTAACAGTAAAGATGCACCGTAAAATGATATATATTAAAAGAGATGTTTAGAAAATGTACATAACAATAAAACGTAATTCATTTATACAAATTGAATTAAAAAACAATCAATTTATATAATAAATGAGTATAACCTCTTAATATACAAAGTGAAAAAATACAAAGAAATGCTAACACTTTATTGATATCACATGTACTATTCACAATAAAACATTAGCAACATTTAAGAAAGTGTTATACTTTGGGGAAAGTTTAATTTACTACTGCCAGTTCAAAGTTAATCACATTTGCGAAACTGTTGGACTATGGGTGGGTCAGATTTTCTGTTCCAACTTCAGAGCTACCTACATTAGGGAAAGTGCTGGACTTTGGCTGTTCAAATGTAATATTTTCCCTTCAAACATAACCACTTTGTGGAAAGGTTTGAAATTTGGCTTTAAAATTCCCACTCCAAACTTAACCATATTGGGCAAAGTGCTGGACTTTGTGGGCCTGAAGGGTCAAATTCACTACTCCCCCACTACTTTGGGCGTTCAGATTTACTATACCTACTTCAACTTAACCACATTGGAAAAATAATTGGACTTTGGTTTGGGGGTCAAGTTTTCTATTCCAACTCCAAACCGAACCACATTGGGGAAAGATTTTGAATTCAAGGGGTTCAGATTTATTCGTCCCACCCCCAAACCTAACCACAATTGAGAAAGTGTTGGACTTTTGGGGTTCATATTTAGTATTCCAACTCTATATTGAGGAAAGTATTGGACAGGGGTGTCAAACCTAATATTCTCACTCCAAACTGAATGTTGGACTTGGTGGGGTAGTTAAGTTTACTATTCCCTTTTTACACTTAAACACATTAGTGGAAGTTTTGCACTTTGGAGGGATGAGATTTACTATACCAACGCCATACTTTACCACATTTGGAAAAGTGTTGCACACACATTTATTATTCTCACTCTAAACGTAAATACATTAGTGAAAATATTGTACTTTCAGATTTCAAAATTAAGTACTACCACAGATTTATAATGCACGTTATACTAACAAGAATACATTGCATAAATCCATGTCAATTATCCCCAAAACTAAACTAAACAACATAAAAAAGTATATTGAGAGTACTACTAAAAACATTTAAAAAAAGTTGATCTACCTGCAATATTCTGACCTGTGATGTTTTTGACATTGAAATGTGTAAGATACAATGTTTGTGTCTCACAATATTATTTTATCAATATTTTGTTAGAAAACTTCCTAGCCACATTTTCAGCACCGCAGCATCACACAAGAGTCATGAGAGCAGCATGGCCAACCTCTATGCTCAGCTGCAAAATATTGAGCAGCAGGCAGATGGTAAGAGTATTTCTTTAAAAACTCACTAAATTGCACATGCATTTGAATAACGGTGTCCTGTTATGTCTCGGACGACTGGCTTCAGCTCCTGAGCACTGTTTTTGAAGCTGGCTTGGGATATTACTTAGTATCCCTAGCGCCACCACTTTCCTTTTATGCACTCTGATGTTCCACCATGCTGCAGTGGGATGGTTTGGCATCAGTGATGCCTGACTGCATACCCAGAGTGCTTGCTGAGGAGATTCCGTTCATCGATTTGTGGCCCTGAGCCCAGAGACCTCCTATTGGACTGGTGGAGACTGGCATGGAGATGAGGTGCTAGAACCAGACCTATTCACTGATTCGGCACTTGTTGCACCCCTTTTTTCCATCTTGAAGCATATGGATGGCAAAGCCCTTCTTTCCTTACTGATTATTGTTTTATCCTTCGAGGCAAAGGGCCACATAGTAAAAAGATCCAGCAAATTTCTGGCTTCTTCTGATAAAAATGATATGCATTTAAGTCAATGACTGTAAGCAATGGGAACAGATTTGAAAATGTCTGGTTTCACTGTTATGGAATATATATAAAATCCAACACAAGTCTGGAGCACATCATACAGCAAGTAACATTGCCGCATTCTATAGTCAGAAATTGTATTAGAAACACTGATCATTTTGACACAAAAAAATGTTTGGTTCTTGTAGCTCAAACAGATGTTCAGAATATGTTTCTTCTATGTAAAGTGCTTTGGACATATTATGATTTTATTTGTATTTTCAAACTTGACTCTTTTTCTCTATTTATATACTCGCGCAACACTTCTTTGTGCAAGTTGAGTAACAAGAAAAAACTTTTTTATGTCAAATAAATCAGTATTTCTAATACAATGTCTGACTATATAATGCAATCATTTTAATGTAACTTGCTGTATGCTGTGCTCCAGACTTGGGTTGGATGCTATGTATGGTGTTGTCCTTGGACAACATCCATGATTGCATTTCTTTGCAGCAAAAGTGTTGTCTGTTGTAGCACATGATAAGTTCATTTACTGACCACATTCCATGGGGGTTTCAGTGCTGGTTGTATTGTTCCGCTGCTGCCATTTGTGATAGTTAATAAATATAAAAGGGGTATTTTGTGAATGAGAATTATCTGAATGAAATTGCTGGCACCCTACTCATGAAGCATGCGGAAGGACGACCAGTCACAAGCAGAGTCAGCAAAATCAGTCAGAAACCAAGGATCTAAATCAACTGGGGTTAACTCTTAAAATATAAGGTAATTAGCTCATAACTGAACCCAGTGTTGACACAGTCTGTAAAAATTGCAATAGTTTATTCTTTCCTTTGTGAAGTACATGAACAAAGGAACTTAGAAACTGTACAAAGGGGAAATGGTGCAATGTGTTTTGAACTGGAAAATATATCAGACGTTGCTGATCTGCTAGAGGTATCAGAACTACAAAGTCACTGGTGAAAATAAGTTCCCCAGCTACATGATGGCTTCACTGAAAAGAGGGATGTTTGGTATCAAACATCTCATATTAATAAATGCACACTGATGCCAATGGCGGATGTAGTAATGCATGCACACAGTGGGCACATTAGAGGTGCCCCCTGAAAACCTACCAGTCCCTGGTGCTGTGTACCCCTGCCCACAGGATGACCTGCGGATTAGCATTCCAAGGCTGGAGAGCTTCAAAGAGGTTTACTCCTTTGGAATGCAAATCTGGTTTCTGCCACAGAAGAGAAAACCAACCCCCTTGTCCAGAGCCCTTAGCACTCGGACAGGTGGGAAAATTAGTGAGGCAAGATAGGTGTGTCCACCCTTAGGCGAGCACAACCCCTAAACTGGGCTATCTGAAGTGGATGCAATGTTTCAGAAGTTGCTATCTTTGTGATGGCAAATTTAGGACCTCTGGGTTAGGGTTATGCCCACTTCCCCCAGGAAGTGATCATATAGGGGGCATAGTGATGCCAGGGGTAAGTAGCCCATTGGCTACTACTCTATACTCCCCTAATGTTCCTAAATTTAGTATTTTAGGAATGCTCTGGCACCAGGAAATCAGATCCTGCCAATCAAAATAAGAAGAAGGACTGAAGAGCCACAAAAAGCAAGAACTGTGGAAGAAGCAACTGACTTGGTGCCAACCCTGCCGGCCTCTCTGCTGTTCCTGACAATTGATCCAAAGTCAACTCATCCTGCAAGCTGCAGTGCCTCCAACAGTTTGGGGGAACTGTCAGCACTTCCGCCAGGACTCAGGAACTCCTGTGGAGCAGTGGAGCTGCTTCACTACATCCTCCAGGCTTCTAAAGAAACCTGAGGGGACTCTGGACCACCACAGCCTGACACCAGAAAGCATCACTGCACACGTGCCACCTAGCCAGAGCTGAAGTAGGCCAACAGTGCCAGCATGTTCCCCTGCCCCTCCAGAGACAAACCCCACCCTGGACTGGCCCACTATGGACTTCCCAACGCTGTCTGCAGCCTCTGTTTGCAGGTCCCTTCTACCACGAATGCTCCCGCTGACAATAATCAGATGCCTGAAGACACCTCTGCAACTGATGCCCCTGGCCAGTGGAGAAGAGGACCAAAGGTGTCCCCAAGCATCGTGAGACCTGCATGTCCCTTGTGGTTCAGACTGACTGGCTACCCAGTCCAAGCCTGCAGTCTGTTTTCGACCGGACCGATCCCCATAGGATAACATTGGGTCCACGACGCTGAAAAGCACCTCTGCACCCGGCCACCCCAGTGCCACCTGAGGTGACCTGTTGGTGATGCCTTCGACCTTGCCACATACTTAGCTTAAGCTCAGGAGATTGGTCCTGTAAGACGCTGCGAAGTGCCCCAATGCAGTACATGTTTACCCCCATAGGACAACATTGGGAACTCAATACTGAAAAGCACCTCTGCACCCGGCCACCCCAGTGCTTTCCGAGGTGACCTGTGGGTGCTGTATTGGACCTTGTCCCATACTCATCTCAAGTCGCGAAGGGTAGTTTTGTAAGTCGCTGTACTGTACCAGAATGCCATATTTGTTTTTCCTCCCATAGGATATCATTGCAGCGTCTCAAAGTGTTGACTTTTTAAATGCAAAAGTATTCCTCTTGAAAAATGCACTTACCTGATTGTATTGATTATGGTGCCTAAATATGTATAAAGATATGTGTTATTTTTTTAAATTAGTGTGGATCTCATTATTGAGTCGTGTGCTTCGCTTATTGACTATTGTACTCTACTGTATCAGTATTGTTATATCAATTGATCCCGCCCATATTAGTCGGAGAATACTCATATCTAGGGAGAATCAGTAACCTACAGCATAGATTTATTCTGCTGAGGTTTCGTCTGAACCTAATCCCGCTGATGTTGGGATTTCCCACAAGGAGATTTAGGTTTACTGAACTGACAACCTGCCCATGTGACAACAGATCAGAGCAGCCAGATCTTCTTCTATTTTTATTCTGTGGCCTTTATAAGGAAGAAAGAGCAAGATTTATTTGACGAATTTTAAGACATCATAATTTTAGACAATGTCAACCTGCACTGTATTTTCTTAACCCCTTCGATGCTCATGACGGAGCGGTTCCGTCATGAGCATCGGTTGGGCTGTGCTCATGACGGAACCGCTCCGTCATGGCACCCACCCATGGGGGAAGCGCTGGCGCTACCCCCATGGGCAGCCCAACATGTTGGCACAAAGGGGGATGGCAGTGGAAGAGCTTCTGCTGCCACCCCCGACCCCCCCTCAGCGATCCTGTGATGTCAGCGCGCGCCGACGTCATCAGGAAGCGCTGGGACGCCTGGAAGCCATTTGCTTCCAGGTATCCCAAGGAGGAGGGTAAGTGTTGTGTGCTCCGGTGGGCAGGGGGGCCAGATGCACACGCATTGAGGCATCGGGGGAGAGGAAAGAGTATTTCCTCTCCCCTGATGTCTCAATGCAGGGCATTCTTGCTGCACGATCGCGCACAGCGTCGCGATCGTGCAGCAGGAATGCCCCACTAGACACCAGGGATGTCTTTTTTGGGAAAAAGGAAGCGACCCCTTGGGCAAGGGTCGCTTCCTATGGGGGCCAAATAAATTTAAGACTTTTCTGCCCCCCCTGGGGACAGATCGGCCGTTTTTTTGGCCGTTTAAGCCCACTAGAGCCAGGGATCATTATAACATTTAAATAGAAGCGACCCCTTGGGCAAGGGTCGCTTCCAGGGGGCCAATTGTTTTAGTATGGGAATTCTGCCTCCCCTGGGGGCAGATCGCCCTGTTTTTTTGGCCTAACCCCCACTAGACACCAGGGAATTATTTTAAATTGAAATGGAAGTGACCCCTTGGGCAAGGGTCACTTCCAGGGGGCCAATTTTTTTGTAATGGGAATTCTGCCCCCCCTGGGGGCAGATCGGCCCGTTTTTTGGCCTAACCCCCACTAGACGCCAGGGTGTTATGTAAAATTTAAATGGAAGCGACCCCTTGGGCAAGGGTCGCTTCCAGGGGGCAATTTTTTTTTAAATGTGTATTCTGCCCCCCCTGGGGGCTGATCGGCATTTTTATTGGGGGCAGAAAACCCCACTAGACACCAGGGACTAAGTTTGAAATTAAAATGGAAGTGACCCCTTGGGCAAGGGTCGCTTCCAGGGGGCATATTGTTTTTGTATGCGTATTCTGCCCTGGGGGCAGATTGGCCTGTTTTTTTTGCCTTTCTGCCCCAGAAAACCCCACTAGTCACCAGGGACTTCTTTTAAATTAAAATGGAAGCGACCCCTTGGCCAAGGGTCTCTTCCAGGGGGCAGATTTTTTTTATATGTGTATTCTGCCGACCCCCTCCTCCCCCCCGGGGGCAGATCGGCCCATTTTTTTGCCCTTTCTGCCTCCGGGGGGGAGGGGGCAGAAAACCCCACTAGGCACCAGGGATTTTGTTTTGTGTGTAATGGAAGCGACATGGTTGCTTCCAAGGGGGTAACATTTGGTTAATGTTTTTTCTGTCCCTCCTGGGGACAGATCTGCCCCTTTTTTTGGCCTTTCTGCCCTATGCGGTAGGGGGGAGGCAGAAAACCCTACTAGGCACCAGGGATTTATTACTTTTGCAAGGGGGGCACATTTCTGTCTGCTGTTTTCTGCCCCACCTGGGGGACAGATTGGCCTGGTAGACAACCTCACCCGATCCTTTGGGCAAGATCCCCCCCATTTTTCTCAGCCCTATTTAAAGGCCCATCTGGCCGATTGACCATTTGGGTAGTGACATAGCATGTTATAATGTTAATTGTTTTATTTCTTGTGAATTGCAATTGTAATGCTTTATTTCTCCCTTTTTGTTCTAGTTCAAGGCTTTTGCTCTTTAGACTGTTCCAGGTTGCGGTTTCGTTACTGGTGGTTCTGCTGTTTGTGTAGTTGCATGTGTTTGGTAAGAGACTTTTTTTTGTACAATGTAAATGAGTTTAATTTCTCTGCATGAATGTGTTTTTTGCAAATGGTGTAATAATAGCAGTATGTTTGGCTTCTGTTTTTTGAGTGTCAAAAACTTTTTGCATTTGTGCTCGCTGTGTATTTTGTTGTCTTGTGAGTAATTGGTTTTGTTTTTTTCTTTCTAGTGGGATATCGTTGGTTTTTGCTGTGTCTCTGCAGAGTAAGTGCTGGTGAGTGTTGCTGTCTCTTGCAAGTGAATCGTATAGTTTTTGAGTATATAGATCTTTGTGATAAAGGCACACATTTGTTTACTTACTTATTTTGCACAGTGTTGGTTGTTGTTGACTTGTTTGTGCAGTCTCCTTTCTTAGTAAGGATAATGGCTTGCCGCAGGTTTCCTGCTCAGCAGGTTGTTGGTATGCTTTTTGAGTCTTCCTCTGACCATGGTTCAGAGACTGACTCTGGATCTGAGGCAGAGGAGGGAGGGGAAGATTCAGGCAGTGAGTTTTCTCACTACATGGAATCATCGGATGATGAAGCTACTCTCAGTGCGGATGAAGCTACTCTTAGTGCGGATGAAGTGCCTGTGTTAGAGGAGGACATTGATGTGCCGATAGTGCGGCAAGAGGCATCTGGGCTGCAGTCTGGGGCTGCAAGGCTTCCCATTGGTATAGTGCGGCAAGAGGCATCTGGGCTGCAGCCTGGGGCTGCAAGGCTTCCCGGTGAAAGTGCTGACCTCTGGGTTGCCCCAGGCATGGTGCAGCCGGCATTGCCAGACTTTACTGGTGTTCCAGGGTGTAGAGTGAATACTGAAAACCTTTTGCCGATACATTTTTTTCAGTTGTTTATGGACGATGTATTTTTGGCAGAGATTGTTGAGCAGACTAATTTGTATGCTGAACAGTTTTTGAGGGACAACAGTGCCAGCCTTAAGCCCCACTCTAGAGCTACCCAGTGGACTCCCACAAATCTGGAAGAGATGAAGAAGTTCTTGGGTTTAACTTTTTTGATGGGTTTGCTAAGGAAACCATCAATGTCTTCATATTGGGCTACTAGTCCCTTGATGGCAACAGCTATATTTCCGGCAGTTATGAGTCGTGATAGGTATTTGCTTCTGCTTCGGATGCTGCATTTTGTCGACAATGGTTTAGCGTTGGCACGAGATCACCCTGATTGTGACCGTCTTTTTAAGATTCGGCCTGTCATTGATCACTTTGTTGATCGATTTTCTGAGATCTATGCTCCAGGGAAAGAAATAGCAGTGAATGAGTCTTTGGTGTTGTTCAAGGGCCGCTTGGTTTTTAGGCAATACATTCCTAGTAAGAGGGCACGCTATGGAATTAAGCTGTATATGGTGTGTGACAGTAGGACTGAATATGTCTCTAATTTCAGGGTGTACACCGGTAAGGAATCCAGGATTGACCCCCCTGGTTGTCCGTCCACTTTTGCAGTGACTGAGAAAATTGTGTGGGAACTTGGTAGAGGACTTTTTAACAAAGGCCACCATTTATATGTAGATAACTTCTACACTGGTGTGTGGTTGTTCAGGGAATTGGCCAAAGTGGACACTGTTGCTTGTGGCACAATCCGGTCTAACCGTAAAGGTTTACCAAAAGAACTTGTTTGTCAAAAGCTTGTGCGGGGACAGTGCAGTGCATTGCGTTGCGAGGAGCTTCTAGCTGTGAAGTTTTCAGACAGGAGAGATGTCTACATGCTGACTACCATCCATGATGAAAGCACTTCACCTGTGACTGTTTGGGGTCAGGTTGCTGAAGTGCGCAAACCTGTGTGCATTTTAGACTATAATAGGCACATGGGTGGAGTTGATAGAGTAGATCGGAGGTTGGAACCTTATGCTGCTCTTCGTAAGGCTTACATTTGGTTTAAGAAGTTGGCTATCCATCTTTTCCACTTGGCAACCTTTAATGCTTTTGTTGTATTCAAGGATTCTTGTCCTGAGTCAAAGATGACTTTTGCTAAGTTTCAGGAGTCTGTAATAGGCAGCCTTGTTCTAGTGGAACAGGCAAGTGTTCCTAGAGTTGGAGTGGTGGAGGATGTGGCTAGATTGAAAGATCGCCACTTTCCTGACCACATTCCTCCCACACCCTCAAAAGACTTTCCCAGTAGGAGATGTAGAGTCTGTTGGCGAAGAGGTACGCAGAAGGAGACTTGTATGTACTGCCCCGAGTGTCCTTCTAACCCTGGGCTGTGTGTGCCTGCTTGTTTTAGAATGTACCACACGCAAAATAATTTTTGGGAGCATCCATGAGTGGTAAAGTGAACTGCCTGGCCTCTATTGTTTAATATTTTTTGTTCAGTTTCAAGGTTGGCATTTGTGTAGTGTATTTAGTTTCAGATTTTGTGTTAGTAGATTTGTATCTATTTGCAATTTGTTTGTGTTTTCTTATTTGTATAAAAAAATCCTAAATGTGATGGCGGTGTGCGTGGAGTGGCGCTTGTCTGGCGGTGTGCGTGGACTGGCGCTTGGCTGGTGGTGTGCGTGGACTGGCGCTTGGCTGGCGGTGTGTTTGGATTGGCGCTTGGCTGGCGGTGTGCGTGGACTGGCGCTTGGCTGGCGGTGTGTTTGGACTGGCGCTTGGCTGGCGGTGTGTTTGGACTGGCGCTTGGCTGGTGGTGTGCGTGGACTGGCGCTTGGCTGGCGGTGTGCATGGTCTGGCACTTGGCTGGCGGTGTGCGTGGACTGGCGCTTGACTGGCTGTGTGCATGGACTGGCGCTTGGCTGTCGGTGTGCATGGACTGGTGCTTGGCTGGCGTTGTGTGTGGACTGGCGCTTGGCTGGCGGTGTGTGTGGACTGTCGCTTGGCTGGCGGTGTGCATGGACTGGCGCTCGGCTGGTGGTGTACGTGGACTGGCGCTTGGCTGGCGGTGTGTGAGTAGTGACTAGCTGCTTGTCAGTACACACACTGCTAGCCAAACGCCACTCCACGCAATCCATGAGCTGGTGTGGTTGCTGTGTCAGGAATGTGGGCGTATGAAAGTGATGGGCCCTTGAATGGCGCTGTCTGCTGGTGTGAGTGTTGTAATGTGCTGGGCCCGAGGCTGGCGGTGTGAATGGTTTTGTATGTGTCACACGTATGAAAGGTATATGAATGGCCTGTAAAGAGGTTGGTGCCTTGTCTTGGCTTTACAGCTCACGAGCTGTGAGTCAATGGTTCAGTTTCTCGTCCTTTCAATTATTAACAGTGCATTTCATTTTTGTGAAATCTCTGGTTAATACAACTGTATATACTGAACCATCACTCACCCTCGTGCCAAATCCAACCAGTATGTATGTGTGTTTGAGGAATAGGTGGTTGTGTAGAAAAATGTGTCTTTTCTGTTTTTGTCAAGCAGGGTATACCTTGTCCCTTTTGTGAATGTTGTAATGTGTTGGTTTTGTGCCTGGTGGTGTGAATGGTCTTGTGTGTATCATGTATGAAAGGTGTGTGAATGGCCTGTAAAGCGGTTGGTGCCTTGACGTGACTTTACAGCTCACAAGCTGCGAGTCACTGGTTCAGTTTTTTGTCCTTTCAATTATTGATAGTGCATTTCATTTTAGTGAAATCTCTTGTTAATAAAATTTTATATACTGAACCATCACTCGCCCTCGTGCCAAATCCAACCAGTATGTGTGTGTGCTTAAGGAATAGATGGCTGTGCAGTAATCTTTGTCTTTTTTGTCTCTCTGCCAAGGTGTACATTTCATCTAAGAATAACCTACCAACTGTAGATTTTGTCGTAAACTAAACACCCATGGGAGTACATGGTGATGTCTCTCTTGTGGATCCCAACAAGTTATCTTACCCACAATGTCCTGCAAACCTCAAAATGTCTGTCACATTTTCCTTGCAATTTTGTGCCAAAATGTTCACGCTGCAGAAAGAAACAACAAAATTCATACCCCTTCGCCTTTCTCCAAGTATCCCAATAGAAATGGTACCTCACTCGCGTGGGTGGGTCAAGGACCCGTGACAGGCAAGGGCCCAAAACTAAGCCTGGGCGTAGTTCGCGAAGTAGCGGTACGCGAAGCTACGCAAAGTGCAGTTCGCTCTACGCGAGCTACGCGTAGCACTACGCGAACTGCGTAGTGCACTGTTCGCAATGATTGCACAGTGCCGGATGCTTGTCCGCACTGTGCAATCATTGAAAACGGCATCTTGCACAGTGCGAGCTGTCTTTTACTGACGCTTGAGTAGATTTTTACTCGAGCGGCAGCTTTCTCAACGCGGACTGGTAGTTTCTCATCGCGAGCGGTCGCGAGCATACGCGACCACTCGCAATGAGAAACCTGACCTCCCCGCGTTGAGAATCTCGCCGGGAGGTTTATTTTCCACGTTCGCGATCGGCAACTTGATGTTGCTGATCGCGAACGAGGAAAAGTCTCGCCGGGATGTCATTTTGCTTGCTCGCGGTCGCCAACTTGACGTTGAGGACCGCGAGCAAGCAAAATGACCGCTGCACTACGCTACGCTACGCGTGTTTGCACTGTGCTACGTGCAATTCGCGTTGTGCGAAGTAGCGCAAACTTCGCAAACTACGCGAGCGTAGCGTAGTGCTTTGCCCAGGGTTACCGAAAACCTTCTGAGGCGACATCAAAATTGCCTATCACAAAACAACCTGGTTTTGCAAGGGGGGTCACCTGGGTTTTTGGCCCTGTGCTCGGCGGCCATCTAGGGAAACCTACCAAACCCACACATTTCTGAAAACTAGATACCCGGGGGATTCCAGGGAGGTATGGCTTGCGTGGATCCCCCAACGTTTTCTTACCCAGAATCCCCTGCAAACCTCAAATTTAGCTGAAAAAAAATCACTTTTTTCACACATTTTTGTGTGGGAAAGTAGTGGCATCACCGGGCTGAAACAAATTTCCTACCACCTGGCATTCCCCAGGGTCTCCCGATAAAAATGGTGCCTCACTCGTGTGGGAGGCCCAAGTACCCGCGACAGGCAGGGGCCCAAAACGTAATGAGGTGACATCAAAATTGCCTATCACCAAACAACCTGGTTTTGCAAGGGGGTCAGCTGGGTTTTTGGCCCTGTGCTCGCCGGCCATCCAGGTAAACATACCAAACCCACACATTTCTGAAAAATAGACACCCGGGGAATTCTAGGGAGGTATGGCTTGCGTGGATCCCCCAACGTTTCGTTACCCAGAATCCCCTCCAAACCTCAATTTTAGCTGAAAAAATCACTTTTTTCACACATTTTTGTATGGAAAAGTTGTGGCATCACTGGGCTGACACAAATTTCCTACCACCCAGCGTTCCCCCAGGTCTCCCGATAAAAATGGTGCCTCACTCGTGTGGGAGGCCCAAGTACCCGCGACAGGCAGGGGCCCAAAACGTATTGAGGCGACATCAAAATTGCCTATCACAAAACAACCTGGTTTTGCAAGGGGATTCACCTGGATTTTTGGCCCTGTGCTCGGCGGCCATCTAGGGAAACCTACCAAACCTACACATTTCTACACATTTCTGAATACTAGACACCCGGGGGATTCCATGGAGGTATGGCTTGCATGGATTCCCCAACGTTTCCTTACCCAGAATCCCCTGAAATGTGAGGAAAATGTGGGTTTTTTGAATTTTTTTTAGGTTTGCAAGGGATTCTGGGTAACAGAACATGGTGGGAGCCAGTCAAGTCACCCCATCATGGATTCCCCTGGGTGTCTAGTTTTCAAAAATGTATAGGTTTGCTAGGTTTCCCTAGGTGCCAGCAGAGCTAGGGTTCAAAAACTACAGCTAGGCACTTTGCCAAAAAAGGGTCATTTTTCACTGTGAAATTGTGGTGTGTCCACGTTGCGTTTCGCACCATTTCCTGTTGCGGGCACTAGGCCTACCCATGCAAGTGAGGTACCATTTTTCTTGGAAGACTTTGGGGAACGCGGGGTGGGTGGAAATTTGTGGATCCACGCAGATTCCAGAACTTTCCACCACAGAAATGTGAGGAAAATGTGTTTTTTTAAACATTTTTTTAGGTTTGCAAGGGATTCTGGGTAACAGAACCTGGTGAGAGGCAGTCAAGTCACCCCATCCTGGATTCCCCTGGGTGTCTAGTTTTCAAAAATGTATAGGTTTGCTAGGTTTCCCTAGGTGCCGGCAGAGCTAGGGTTAAATAACTACTGCTAGGCACTTTGCCAAAAAAGGGTCATTTTTCACTGTGAAATTGTGGTGTGTCCACGTTGCGTTTTGCGCCGTTTCCTGTCGCGGGCACTAGGCCTTCCCATGGAAGTGAGGCATAATTTTTCTCGGAAGAATTTGGGGAACGCGGGGTAGTTGGAAATCTGTGGATCCACGCAGATTCCAGGACTTTCCACCACAGAAATGTGAGGAAAATGTGTTTGTTTTGAGAATTGTTTAGGTTTGCAAGGGATTCTGGGTAACAGAACCTGGTGAGAGGCAGTCAAGTCACCCCATCCTGGATTTGCCTGGGTGTCTAGTTTTCAAAAATGTATAGGTTTGCTAGGTTTCCCTAGGTGCCGGCAGAGCTAGGGTTCAAAAACTACAGCTAGGCACTTTGCCAAAAAAGGGTCATTTTTCACTGTGAAATTGTGGTGTGTCCATGTTGCGTTTTGCGCCGTTTCCTGTCACGGGCACTAGGCCTACCCACACAAGTGAGGTACCATTTTTCTTGGAAGCCTTTGGGGAACACGGGGTGGATGGAAATTTGTGGATCCACGCAGATTCCAGAACTTTCCACCACAGAAATGTGAGGAAAATGTGGGTTTTTTGACAATTTTTTAGGCTTGCAAGGGATTCTGGGTAACAGAACCTCGTGAGAGGATTTCAAGTCATGCCATCCTGGCTTCCCCTGGGTGTCTAGTTTTCAAAAATGTATAGGTTTGCTAGGTTTCCCTAGGTGCCGGCAGAGCTAGGGTTCAAAAACTACAGCTGGGCACTTTGCCAAAAAAGGGTCATTTTTCACTGTGAAATTGAGGTGTGTCCACGTTGCGTTTTGCGCCGTTTCCTGTTGCGGGCACTAGGCCTACTCACACAAGTGAGGTACCATTTTTCTCGGAAGACTTTGGGGAACGTGGGGTGGGAGTAAATTTGTGGAGCCATACAGATTCCAGAACTTTCCACCACAGAAATGTGAGGAAAATGTGTTTTTATTGACAATTGTTTAGGTTTACGAGGGATTCTGGGTAACAGAACCTGGTGGGAGCCAGTCAAGTCACCTTATCCTGAATTCCCCTGGGTGTCTATTTTTCAAAAATGTATAGGTTTGCTAGGTTTCCCTAGGTGCCGGCAGAGCTAGCGTTCAAAAACTACAGCTAGGCACTTTGCCAAAAAAGGGTCATTTTTCACTGTGAAATTGTGGTGTGTCCACGTTGCGTTTTGCGCCGTTTCCTGTCGCGGACAATAGGCCTACCCACCCAAGTGAGGTACCATTTTTCTCGGAAGACTTTGGGGAATGCGGGGTGGGTGGAAATTTGTGGATCCACGCAGATTCCAGAACTTTCCACCACAGAAATGTGAGGAAAATGTGGTTTTTTTGACATTTCTTTAGGTTTGCGAGATATTCGGGGTAACAGAACCTGGTGAGAGCCAGTCAACTCACCCCATCCTGGATTCCCCTGGGTGTCTAGTTTTCAAAAATGTATAGGTTTTCTAGGTTTCCCTAGGTGCCGGCAGAGCTAGGGTTCAAAAACTACAGCTAGGCACTTTTCAAAAAAAGGATAATTTTTCATTGTGAAAATGTGTTGTGTTCACGTTGCGTTTTGAGCCGTTTCCTGTCGTGGGCACTATGCCTACCCACACAAGTGAGGTAACATTTTTATCGGGAGACTTAGGGTAATTCAGATTTGTAAAGCAACTGTTATTACCTATTGACTTTCAATGCATTTCTGCCTTCCAAATGAAAGACAATGTGTAAAAAAGAAGTCATTTTGAAAAATGACCAATAATTCTCATGCTAGTATGAGTATTCCCAATTTCGGAAATGTGCAAATATCTACTGTTTCTAAACTCTATATTTTGTTCCCATTTCAGAAATACATAGGTGTCTTTCATTCCGATTTTTCCATGTATACATTTTACCAGAATAATTGCTATATACCTGGTACATAATAAAAAAACCATTGCAAGTCACTGCTCAATTTTTGGCTCTGGGTTCGTCGGGTTCTTGGTGAACCTACAATTCCTATATATCCCCACAACCAGTAAGGTTCCGCGGATGTAACGGTATATTGCTTTCAAAGAGCTGTCATAATTAGAAGAAGTTACAGGTGAAAACGTTGACACAAAAGGCTGTTTTTTTCAACTAATTTTCAATTTTTCCTATATTTAAGTGTTAGTTTCTATGAAGAAACCTTGAAGAATCTACACAAATGACCCCTTGCTGAATTCAGAATTTTGTCTACTTTACTAAAATGTATAGCTTTTCAGGATCCATTATTGCTTTCATACCCATTTCTACCATTGACTGGAAGGAGGTCTAAAGCACAAAAAATAGCAAAAATAGGCTATGTCCCAGAAAAAATGCTAAAACTGTGTAAAAAATGTTGGTTTTCTGACAGTAGTCTATCATTCCCTAAAATATGGGAAAATGTTGATTTCAGCCCCACAAACCCTTTTTTGATACCATTTGCAGGGAAAAACCCAGACGCTTTCATTTGCAGCAATTTTTCCCATTTTTCCCCAAAAAAACAAAATTTCGCCGTATTTTGGCTAATTTCTGGGTTCCCTCCAGGGGAATCCACAAACCCTGGGTACCTTTAGAATCCCCAGGATGTTGGAAGAAAAGGACACAAATTTGGCGTGGATACCTTATGTGGTCAAAAAGTTACAGGGGCCTACGCGCGAACTACGCCAAATAGCCAAAAAAAGGCTTAGCACAGGGGGGGGGGAAAGGCCTAGCAGCGAAGGGTTTAAAAAGCTCAATGATCCATTTATATGTTTTTCAATAGCTACTTTGCGGTGGGCATGTGTAAGAAGCAGGAAACTGTTCACTTAAGGATTTATTAGATGGCGTAAGAATTAATTGTGTTGTATATCATGGATTATCTGGAAGGAATCTTGCGGGGATATGTCTTTTAACTAATCAAATGTTCAAAGGAGACTGTCAGCATTTGCTCATATGGATTCTAAATATGATCGCCATACTGATTATATCCCATTTTTAAGATATCCTGGCTGCAAATTTCTCCATAATTGATGTATTTATCCTTGCTTATTGCGAGGCATATTTGTGCGGGTCTGTATGGGACAGATTCGTTTGTGGTAGTAGAGATCCTTATATGTTTTAAGAGGCTAACTAATTTGATATTTTATATTTAATATTTTTATACTTGTTAATGTTATATTTTTGTATTTCTATTTTTAACTTGTTTTGAACTTTTATGATCTATGTTTTAATTGATCGAATAAAGTAAATTGAATTGAATTGACTATTGTGTGTGAATTCGCATGTGTCTAACACTCCTCTCTGATAGGCTTAAGGCTGCACAACCACACTACCATCTAAAAGAGCACCTTGGGATTGCTAGAGCATGCCCCTGTCTGATAGTAAGGGAATACCTGGACTCTTTGCACATTATACCTCTTTTTGGTATACCGTTTAAAGAGCTGGCTTCCTGCACATAGGAAAGTACATAAAAGAGTACTCCTTTAATACTACTTCCCATACTCACAAATGCTTTTGTGAAACAACCCCAAGGTTTTTCCATTTGTAATCACAAATTTACTCCTGAAAATACTTTCATTTACCCCTGCCAGGAATTCATAAAAGCATTCCTGCAATGCATAAATGAATTTTTAACTGCATATTTTTCTGCAATGAGTGCAGAGAAAGTTACAGGAGTAAATCTGTGTGTGGTTAGTCTTTCAAGTTGTCATATTTGTTTTTGAGCATTAACAAACAGAAGCGTAACTTTTCCTAATTTGTGAATGGTCATAAGTTACTCTCCATCCAGGGTAGGAAGTGGATCAGATCACCCTTAAATTCACTGTGGGGGGTAATGGAAGGGCTTCCCTGCTAGTAAAGATGTTTTCCCACATTGAGAAAATAAAAAACAACATTTGCTTCCACACAATGGGTTTCATTCATCAGTGCTTAAATCGGCTCTGTGTAGATATTTTTACACAAGGGGGATTAGGAGCCTCTGGGAGATGTCACATGACATTCTGAAAAAGTATGACTAGTAACGTACTTGGTGTAACTTTCTAGTTGAAAGGTAGTAAAGCTGCACTCATACCTAGGTATGCTCGTTCAGGTGCAGATGTACTACCACCCCCACCCAACCACCTCTACAGCCTCACAATGAACCCAATCAGTACACAACTCACCAGCATTCTTAACACCTCCATCTCCACAGCTTTCCGTACAGATGGAAACATGCAGACGTCAGACCCCTCCTAAAGAAAGCCTCAGCTGACCCCAGTGATCTCAACTTTTATTGTGCGATCTCCCTGCTCCAAAACCCGGCCAAAGTACTTGAGAAAGCCATCAACCAGCAGCTCACCGATTTCCTGATACAAAACGACCTACTGAATGCCTCACAATAAGGATTCTATGCAAACCCCAGCACTGAGACCGCTGCTGATTGCCACCACTAACAACATCAGAACACTCCTCGACTGTGGAGAAACTTCGGCCCTGATCCTCCTCAACCTCTTTACAGCAATTTTCACCATCTCCCACAACACCCTCAACAGGCTCTACAACAAAGGCATACAGCAAGACTCCCTCAAGTGGATCACCTCCTTCCTTACAGGACATACACAGAGCATCAGATTGCATACCACAAGGATCATCCCTCAGCCCCAACCTGTTCAACGTCTACATGACCCCCCATAATCAACATAATCTCCAACCCAGAAGACACTGAACTGGTCTTCTCACTCCCTGACAACCCCTCCAATGCCTAATCCAACTTCTGCAAAGCCATGACCAATGTAGCCAAATGGATGAGAGATAACTGCTTCCAAGTCAATTCCGACAAAACCAAACTACTGTTCTTCGGAAGAACATCTCTACATGGGACCACAGCTGGTGGCCTGCAAAACTCAGACCTACACCCACGCCGACCGACCATGCACCTCAGCATCATCCTTGCCATCAACTAACCATGCAGTCACCTCCTCCTTTGCATGCTCTGTAGAATTCTCAGATGGATCCCAATCAACATCAGATAGACCGTCGCTCAGGCCCTCATCACCAGCCTCATCGAATACGACAAAGCCCTATATGCCAGCATCTCCACCTAGCACTTCAGAAGACTCCAGACCATACATATAGCTGAAGGCAGACTCATGCTGGGCCTCCCCAAATGAATCTTTGTCTAAACTTGCTAACAGTGATTTTATTTTTAAAGGAATTGGTGATGCCATATGTGTTAACATGAGTTATGTCTTATATTGATGTGATAGTTTATGTCACTTGTACTCTTGTCAATAATGTCATAAATACTTTCATCTGTGATAACATCAGTGGTGTATTTGATGTTGCCAGATATGTGTATAGTGATCTAACATGTTGTAAAAAAATTGGGTTATTGTCAGGGTGAACCTCAAAAGATCCAAAATAAACCTGTGCTTAACCCTCTGGTGGTTTGGAAAAAAAGCATTCAGGCTTAACTTAGAGGCAATGTGCAAAGAATTTATGTAGTACTCAAACAGTAACAAAGTGAAAACACAACACAAGAAAAATCCGAAACCAATTTAGTAAAATAGAGTTCATTTTAGTAACTAAAATGACACCAAAATGACAAAATAGTGATAAAAAGCACAAAGTCCCAAATATCATTATCTGGTCGCACTATACCGGGACAAAGTCACAAGTTCAGACAAACCACGATGGAGCATAAGTTGGGCACAGGAACCTGGTCTGTCCTGTTGAGTCTAAATACATGCAGGAACTGCACCAGAGCTTCGCATATGCAGTCGACATGAGGAGACCATTATCAGTGTGAGGATCAGGTTGGCGTCGTGGACGGTAACTGTTTGCTGCGAATAGTCAGTCTTCACTGGCGCTTACCATTGTGGTCGAAGTGGGCTCTTGCCATTGGCACTGGATCTATGAGCTGGCATGAAGATCAGGTCATCTTTGGAGATTCACATCAGCATCCATGGTGGATGGTTGTCGGTCGACACCAGGAGTCCGCTTGTAGTCACGAAGAGCACAAACACCTGTGGATCTTCATCTGGAACTCAAGTTTTGTGATTTTCAGGCAGAAGGAGCACTCTCTGATGCCAGCTAAGGATCCAGAGCCTGTGGGCAGCTTTTGGGGATCAAGGCTCACCGCAGAAGAGGCCAACAGTATGGCTCAGGTAGGTCTATATGGTGCTTGACGGCAGGGCAGTTGTAGGGAAGCCTTTGGAAGTTTGTTTTGACATAATACCTCAAACAGGAGGTCAGCCAACTGATCCTTGGAGTCACTTCTGGGGAGCCTGGCTTTAAGGCAAGCAGGTCCAATCTTACTTCTTCAGGCAGCAAGGCAGTCCTTCTTTGGAATCATCCACAGGTCCAGGAGTGTTCTGATGAAAGGGTCTGAAGGTGTCACTTTTATCTCCAGTGCCGACCTGTAGGTAGGGGATGCTCCATTTGTCTAACCTTCTCCCTTTCCTTGTTTTAGTTCCAAACTGTCTAGGGTAACAAAGGGTAAACAGGCCTTGTGTGAGCTGCATTAATCAGTGGCAGGGCAGGCAGTGCTTAGAAGTCAGGAAGGGATGCTCAAACCCTGAGGCAACTCATTGAAGCTTGGGAATGGCTGAATAGAGCCTCCCAGGACATCCTGCGCAGGAGAGCATCACTCTGCTCCACATCCAAGGTCCTTTTGTCCCCATTACTGGAAGGAATACATACCACACCACAGGAGAGCCATTCACATTGATGTGACCCTGGACACTTTCAGAAAGGCACATTTGGTTTAGGCACAAAAATGCCGACTTTCGAAGAGTAGCATTTTCAGTATAGTAACCTAAAATCCAACTTTGCCAATAAAGAGGATTTTAAATTAGGACTCATTGTTTGAAAGAAGAATTTCTCTATCTGTTCCCAAACAGAGGTTAACACTATTAAGTGCAATAAGGTAACCCAGTGTCAGTCTCTGGGTGAGATAGCCTTACAACAGCATAAAACAACTTTAGGAGTTTTTCACTGTCAGGACATGTAAAACTTAAATAAGCATGTGCTGCTTTTTAAAAGCCATGCACCATGCCCTATGAGCTGTTAGGGCCTAACTGAGGGGCAACTTTTCAGTATTAAAAAAAAGGTTTAGGCCTGGCAAGAGATTTATTTTGCCAGGTTGAAATGGCAGTTTAAAACTGTGTTACAGGTTTCAGTGGCAGGTCTAATGCATGTTTTATGGTGCTACTTAAGTGAGTGGCACAATGAGTGCAGCAGCCCACTATTAACATCTAATTTACAAGTAAATTAAATGTACTGACCAGGTGTAGGACACTTTTGCCATGTTTTGAAGGGAGAGCACCACCGTTTTACCACCGATTAGCAGGGAAAAAATGCACAAAGCTCAAAAAGCCTACAAAACTAGTTCAGCACAGGAAGGCAAAAATCTGAGATGACCCTGCAGAAGTTCAGTCCAGCAGTGTCAAATTTTCAAATTTTCAAATTCAGCTGAATTAGCAAATTTCAAAATAGTGAAATAATATAAATCAAACCCTGCATCATCCAATCAACCTTAAAAATGATAAACATAATTAGCAGAGTTTGTAATTTTAGACACATTTGCAATTTTAGCCAATACTATATGTTTGCAAAGGTGGTGACCCTATCAAGCCCACCCAGTACTTTTTTGCTCCACTAACTTCTCAAAAACTAATGGGCTAATGAAGTGCATGCTTTCAGTGAAAAGCTCTACATTCACAACAAGTCAGTCTAATTCTTTTCTGTGTTTTTTTGCTGTAACAGTCAGCAAAATGTCCTACGGAGGATAAAATGGAAAACACATATTTTTTAACCTGACTTAACTTTATTCCCCATGTGTGGAACTGCATGAACATTGGTATGCCAGACCTGAACTGCACATGGTAAGAGGGTGGCAAATGTTATACACATCCTTCCAGGGTAACTAGAATAATGGATATATGAATTAATGCCAGCAATAGTGACTCTGTAATTATGGTTAGTGTTATACCTGACACCTATAGGTGGAAGTCCCCCAACTTTTCTGCCTTCACTCTTCCTGTTTTGCCTAATTTGTTTTCGTTGGCTATAGGCTCTGTGCACTTTACAACTGCTATCCTGTGCTAAAGTGCTCTCTCCTAAAAACATGGTACAATTGACTTTCACCTCATTGGCAAATTTAATTTACTTGCAAGTCCCTAGTAAAGTGGTACCGTGTGTACTCAGGGCCTATACATTAAATTCTACTAGTGGGCTTAAGCACTTGTTATGCCAACCACTAAAGTAGCCTTTTAGAACCCTTCTAAAGCATGCCACTGCAATGAGTAGTGCAGTTTAAAGCTGCCATTTCGACTTGTCAAATTGAACCTTTTGCCAGGCCTAAACCTTCTTTTTTAATACATATAAGCTACCCCTAGAGCACACGCTAAAGGTTCCTAAGACAGGGTGCGTTATATTTAAAAAGTAGGACATGTGGATTTAAATTGTACATGTCCTGGTAGTGAAATACTGCTAAAGTTGTTTTTCCCTAGTGCAAGGCATATCTTTACTATAGAATAACATTTGGTAACCTTATTACATTTAATAAGTGATACCTTTAGATTTTAAGTCACAATTCTAAACATGCCACTTTTAGAAAGTTGGAATTTTTTTGACCTAACCATTTGGTGCTTGCTCCCTGGGTCACATGACTAGATGTAGTTAAAAGTTGACCTTTGTGTATTCCTTCCAGACAGTGACACAAATGGGGGGGGGTTAATGTTGGCAAGATGAGCCATCCTGCCAAGATGGTTGTTCCCTGCCTCTATTACATTTCAAAAGGCTGCCCCAGTACACACACGAAGGGACTTGACACTGGCCTCTTGTAACCCTAGACATCTTGGAGCCTGGAATGGACTGCTGCCTTGCTGCTTGAGGAAGGAAGACTGGACCTACTCCTTGACCCAAGAAATGCCAGAGTGATGCCAAATGCTAGATGACTGGCCTCCACTTCTGAACTACAGGGACATAACAAGCCCCAGAGACCTGTCCTGCATCTGCCCAGCTTCCCAGACTCAAATGGACATGCCTGTAACCTGCTGCCAGCCTCTTCTGGAGTATGTCCTACTTCCCAAGAGGTGCCCCTCAGGTCCTGGACCATTTGCTGGCATGAGAGTGTGCTCCTCCTGGCCCAACTGTGGGTTCCTTCAGAACCACACATCGCATCACAGCACCTCATAGCTCCTGATCGGTAGCCTCATCGGAACTGCTGCAGCAAGATGCATCTCAAAGCAGGACCTCGCATTGCAGCACCTCTCAGCTTCTGATCGGTGGCCTCACTGTAACTAACACAGCATGATGAAGCTTGATGGAGTACTTTGTATAACAGCACCTCATAGCTCCTGATCAGCGGCCTCATTAAAACCGACACATCATGAAGCATCTTGACGCAGGACCTCTCATCAGAGCACCTTGCAGCTCCTAATTTATGGCCTCATCGGAACTGATGCATCTCAACGCAACCAAACTCAATGCTACACAAGCTCTCACATCTCAGTCCAAGTACAACTTGATACACTGTCCAATGGACCGAACTTGATCCTGTATCCGGTCCGCGCTCCATCTCCATCAACTTGAGCTTGTGATTTTTTCTCAGTCCGACGCGACCAGATAACTCCAATTGGAGCTTTTTCTTTTTGGTGCTATTTTCTCTTAAGACTTTTACATTGCATATCTCCAGTACTTCTAATTAGATTTTTGTTGTTCTGATAACATTTTATTTAGTAAATGTATTCTTTTCTCTAGATATGGGATTTTTCTTCTGTTGCGTTTTCACTTTATTACTAGATGTGTGCTGCATAAATACTTTACACATTGCCTCTAATTTAAGCATGACTGCTTTATAGCCAGGCTATCAGAGGGTGAGGCACAGGTTAATTTAGTAAGTTTTGTGGTTCACCCTGACGATGATTGTGGTTGTTGCTCAAAAAGGTTTCGCCCCCCCCCTCAACCAATAGCCCAAAATTCTCACAGCTAGGTTTGAGATTTCACCAAAAGGTCACATTTTGTTGTGCTTATAACTACTGGGGCTTTGAGGAATCTGCACAAAACTCTTCAAAAATTGTAAATATGGCATTTATCTACAGGGCAAAAATTAAGGGAATGTGGTCAGCAAATTAGAATTTTCCATATTAGCTTCCACAGAAAATGTTGCTTTCTGACACTTTTGCCAAACGTGTCATGAAAGTAGACCTTTACCCAGAGGAGTGCATTTGCTGATTTACCACAAATCCATTCTGTACAGATTTTGATATTATTAGCTTTTAAAAAAGGTGTGAGGTGGGTTTCAAAAAGTTGAAAAGGCATTTTTTGATTTGCCTATAACTTTAGTGCCATATAATTCATTTGCATGATATATTGGCAAACACAGTGGGCCCCATTCACAAAGGTAAAGTGAGATGAAAGTCTAACTTTTAGACTTTCGGTATTCACAAACCGCATTTACTACTCGTAAATGCCCTTTGTGAATACTGAAAGTCGTAAAGTTCGACTTTCGGTATTCAAAAAGGGCATTTACGACTCGTAAATGCCCTTTGTTGAAAGTCGCAAAGTTAGACTTTCGTCTCACTTTACCTTTGTGAATCGGGCCCAATATGTTTAGCTTACTTCTGATACTTTCATATGATATATCAAGGGGAGTAAAGCTAAAAAGAAGGTAAAAATTGTTCATTTTGTGGCTATGGCAAGTTTTGCACACATCCATTAAGGGGCCAAAGTTAAATGGGATCAAAAATATTTTTATGTGATAATATCCATGGTACTTGTTACTGAATCTACATGACATTTGGCAGACTTTTAACCAGTTTAAGCCAGTGCAGAAATGTCAGGTTTCAATCAGATCCAAAGGGAGAGGGGTGTCAAAATAAAAGACGGGGTCAAAAATATAATTTGCTTGGCAATACATTTGGTGCAAAAAAAAAAGAAAAAGAAAAAAAAACAATTGATGGACAGAATGCAGAACAATGTCATACATTCACCCCAGTACAGAGATCTGGGCCTAAATCCATCGTTTTTGTGCTCACCATGCCATTCCAGTTTGAACCCAGCCATATGCAAATCAGTCTTGACCCTGTGCCCAATGGGAACAGTCCAGCCCGAACTGCCAGGCCAGGTCCTCCCTGGACTGGAAATAAGCATCCTAGGACCGGTTTCGGGGTTTCACCCCTCATCAGCCAGTATAGCTTGACTCCAGTGGCATGGAGAGCACGGGACCCACGTCTGGGCATACCCGTCCCACTCGGGTGACAAATGCAAAAACAACAATTGATGGACAGAATGCAGAACAATGTCATGCATTCACCCCAGTACAGAGATCTGGGGCACTTTCATGGACATGAACAGCAATTTCAATATTTAACATGTTTCTGATATGTTGAGGTTCATGCAGATCTTTCAAGGGGGTCATGGTTAAGGTGGGGATGGCAAAGTGTGTTCATTTATTAATAGCCTTGGCACTCTTTGACATCTCTGCACAAACTTAATCAGGAATCTACATGTTTGTTATTGGTATGTCTAGTTAATCATAGTACAGGCATCCCAGGTTTCAAGTAAACCTGCCATGCAAACGACCAATCACATACCAGATACAATGCTTATGCAATACACTATAGAATATTTACAACAATAGCACTTCAACCTACTTCTTTAAACTTCAATACATGCACAAAGAGACTGTACTATATCCATAGTCTATGTCATTCAAACTGATAATAGTAAGATATTGTGTCATGTCACTAGTACGGCTATTTATGTACTTTGTGTAGTCATCTTTTGCATCATGGGTGGGATAATGAGCATTCCCTTTAGTGGGTGAGTTTTGGTTAGCATAGTGGTATGACAAGACAGTGAGCCATGGTCTGCAGAGCTCATCATAACTGGTGGATTTTAGGGTTTTTCGGTATAAGAATAACTGAGCTTTCACTTAATGCCAGAGGTTTTTAAACATACAATAATGTGTTATGATCAAAGCTAACCATAATGGCAGATGAATTGTGTTATTAAAAGGAAAGGTGAAAGGGGCATATTCACAAGGACTTATCGCCGAATTATCGCCACCTTAATGCATCAAAAGTGGAGATAGATTTAACGCCCCATTTACAAGCGGGTGCAAACTGCAGACAACGCAAGTATTCCCGTGATAACTGCCGCAAAATTTACCTCCACGGTGACACCACCAACTAACCCTAATGAGATGCAGAGTAGGCATTCCCGTGCAAAAACACACGAAAACACCACTACACCACATTCACAACGAACTGCCAGATCTGTGATGCGAACCAAAAACAGGCGATAAGCCGCGGTAGCAGCAGGGATTTAACACCTGCCTTCTGCTGGTGTTAAGCAGGACGACAACCTGCAGCATGAAAGGGAGCCCAGCCCAGAGCCACATCTGAAGACCCACAGATGCCACGGAGACAATGATCATGCAGCTCGGAGACCCATGAGGGCCACAACACCCACCGCCACCACTCCCAGGCCCCCCCCGGACCCCCTCTCCGGGACAAACACATACCGTGCACGACACAAGAGCCACAAAAAGCGCATGATGTCGCACAATGACAACAAGAAACACATGTGTGGTCAGAAGAACGAGAAACAGTCACTCATCATTGAAGTAACAACCAAAAACTTTATTGAATACAACACAAAACACCAATGCGGAAGACTCCTGTCGGGTCCGTCCGGGACAATCTTGATGTCACAGCCTGGAAAATAAAGCACAAAATCAGAACGTGTGTCATGTGCACATCAAAGGAGCGAGACACAGAGAAACAGAGAAGGAAAGAAAGGCAGAGAGAGAATGAGAGAGAAGGAAAGGAAGGAGAGAGAGAGAGAGAGAGAGAGAAGGAAAGGAAGGGAGAGAGAGAGAGAGAGAGAAGGAAAGGAAGGGAGAGAGAGAGAGAGAGAAAGAAGGAAAGGAAGGGAGAGAGAGAGAGAGAGAGAGAGAAGGAAAGGAAGGGAGAGAGAGAGAGAAGGAAAGGAAAGGAAGGTAGAGAGAGAGGGAGAAGGAGGGACACTGCCGCCCCGCGCACCCAGGCACCACTGCTCACCTGCTGCCACTGGTGTGTCTCCAAACACGTGCCGGTATACACTGCAAGCCACCAGGTCTGCAATCTGTAATCGAGGCCAGAGTCAATCATGGCAGAGTCCATCTCACTGCACACGGCAACAACGCCTGTCCGTCCCTGCGCACACATGCAGCCGCACCCTACCCCCTCCCGCCGGCCAGCGCTGGCTATCCACACTTGCGCACCCAGGCCCCACTGCTCACCTACCGCCAATGGTGTGTCCACCAGTGGGCACACCACGTGCCCGTGCAAGCTCCAGGCCCAGGTCCCGCCACCATTGCATGCTCCACATCATGCGGACCCGCACCGCCGCCCAGCAGGTCCCACACATGACGCTAAGTCCTGAGGCATCAAAGGCAGAGACCACATCAGTGCACACGTCATCATCACAGGCCGCACACCCGCTCAGCAATTTCGGTGCCACTAACCCTGTGCAACCCCAGTCAGTGCCACGTGGTGGTAGGCCTGTGACGGCCGCAAGGGTCCGGGTGTCACTAACCCTGTGCAACCCCAGTCAGTGCCACGTGGTGGTAGGCCTGTGACGGCCGCATGGCTCCGGGTGCCACTAACCCTGTGCGCAACAACTCATGGGCCCTTTATGATTGAGAATCGTGGAGCGTCCGTCATCCAGTCACCACCGGCAGTGGGGAATGTGACGTTGTCGGCCCCTTATATTGGCGGGGTCACATGGCCTGTGACGCCTGTGCCGGATGGGAGTGGTGTGTGTGCAAACCTGCCCTCAGGGAGTGGCCGTGACATGCTGACAACTAGACCAGCAACCTGCAGACCACTAGCGTGTAAACCTGCGACTTGTAGCTATGTGGCCGCCCCCTCGGAGCGTAAGCGGAGTAGTCTGGCCTGGGGTACGCCGGACCAGCGCAGGGCTTGAAACAATGACTCGGGGGCTCTGGGCGTGTTTCAGTCCATGTCCGGACAAGGAAGTGACTAATGCGTGTGTCCCTGTTGTAGTGTCTACGGCACCCGGAACACAATCGGCAATGTAGCACACTGTGACTGGAATCCCACTAGATGAGCATCATTGACGTTAGGGGGAATCACTGACCCTACATTCATCCACACATTCATACATGAATGATGAAAGACATGACACAGCAGTGCGTTTCTGAATGTTTAATGCACATCCAGTGGAGTTTAGCAGCTGGAGCAGTACAGGGCCATGCCAACCCCACTTCACAATACGGGCCCGTGGAGGGCCAGCCAGACTCCATTGGGGAATGACAAGTACAGCGGGAGAGGAAGGGTACAGTCCGCAGTCTGGTCGCCGTGTCATTGGTCACCAAACAGGATCTTGGCAGTCCATGTCGTGGTCTAAGGTGAGTGCAGCAGAGTGTATCGGGGGTCGGTGGAAGGTCATGGGGCCATGTGCGGCACCAAGCAGCAACAGGCCAGGTGGCGGACATGAATGCTAGTGCCTCCTTCTGATATCAAGCCCATCCACGTCCTTGTCCTCGGATGTGTGCTCTGCCCCACCTGTGGGTGGTGCAGTTCCGGCTGCGGCACTGTGTGCCACTGACATATCAGGGGCCGGAGGTGGATTGTTGGCCACACTGTAAGGCAGTGACACATCAGGTGCTGGAGTGGAAATGCCTGCCGCACTGTGAGGCACTGACACACCAGGGGACGGAGATGTGGATGGTGTAGGGGCAGCAGCATTCATCTGCGCCACGCCTTGTGGCAGCAATGCCATGATGAGGACATGCAGGGCATGGTAGATCCCAGCTACATTTTGCTGATGTGCAGCGGTGGCTGACATCCTCTCCACCTCCATCCGCATCATGTCCTCCATGAGCCTCCGCATGTGTGCCAGCTCACGGCTGAGATCGCTGGAGCCACTCTGAGCAGACAGGTGTTCTTGTCTCCGAGTCATGACTCCAGAGATGTCAGCCAGGGCTCGTTGGAGACCATGGAGCGGCATGTGGGTGTCCGTTAGGGACTGGAGGTGGTCCCTGATGGGACTCAGACACCCATGGATGGTGTCAAGTTTGGTAGCCATGAGGTCGAACCCCACCCGCACCTGCTCAGCCATCTCCCTCTGGCCCTCCAACACACGGCGTTGGAAGGCCATGTGTTGTTCGGGGGGGTCTTGGGAGACAGCTGGGGTTGTGGGTGCCTCCTGCTGGGTGGTTTGTGGAGTGGGTGGGGTCTCCTCGATGCAGCTGGGCTGCCCTGGTCCTGGAGGTGATTGGTGGATGAGTTCAATGATGTCTTGGAGGGCTTGGGTGTCGATGCTGGTGGTGTCCTCCTCGTCATAAGTGAAGAGTGGCTGGGACTGCTCTGCAGGAGGTGTTGACAGTGCCCCTGCAATGTGAAGGGGAGATGCTGTGTTACAATGTGTCCACATGTATGTAGCCGCATGGTACATGTTCACATTCAGACAGCCTGGCAATGTACATTGTAACAGTCTGTAGATCAGGGCCATGATACAGAGTCATTGTGGGTGTGCACTGTGCTCTGCTTGATTGTGCATGTGTGCCATTGTGGCCATCTCCCCCGTCCCCCCAGTACCTGGTGGTTACTCACCCTGTTGCTGTTGTGTTGTGTCATGTCGAGCAGTGTCCGGTGCCCCGACTCCTGCCACGGTCTCCACACTGATGACTGTCGACACCAGCTCCTCCATGTTATCCAGCTCCAGCTGTGGCGCTGGGCTCCCACCTCCAGTCTGCATTGCTGCCTTCTGGTTGCCTGCGAGTTTCTCCTTGGTTTTGCGCTTGATGTCAATCCATCGCCTCTTGACCTCGTCCTTTGACCTCTTGTGCTCTCCGACGGCATTCACCTTGTCCACGATGGACAGCCATAATCCATTTTTAGTGCCCAATGACACATTGGAGGCGACGAACAGTTGTTGATGGTGTTCTATCACCTCCGTGACCAGGATCCTATTCTCCTGCGGACTGAACTTCGTCTTCCTCTTCTTCTTGTCCTTGCCCTTCCCTGTCACCGAGGTCCCAGGCTGGTCGTCCGGGGTGCTTGTGGGGTTGCGCTCGTCCTCTGAGCCTGCTCTGGCTGCCTCCATGGTGCTTCGGTGTTGGTCATTTTGTGTTTGTGTGTTTTTTCTACTTTTGTAATGATTTTCCCACCTGCCGTGTGTGTATGGCAGGCCTGGCGCTGCTTATCGCTGATTTCCTCATCGCGGTTTGGCCCATCGCATGTTTTTTTGCGTTGGGGTTTGGGTTTTCATCACGGTCGCGGTTGTTTTTTCGCGGACATTGTCCGCGTTTTCGGGAGACTATCGCGTGGTACCGACGTGTTGTGAATTCCACGTTAACACGGGGTTATTTTCCCGCGATAGACTGCGATGTGTAAAGTTGCGTTAACATTTTTTGGAGGTGTTTAGCGTACGTTCTTGTGAATATCCCCCGAAAGTGTTTTACTGGTGGTTGTGTGGATATCGGCGGTGCTTGTGTGGTGGTCACTAAAGAGGCCTCTGTATCACTCTGCAGCCTACATCCTTTTCTGTAAGACCTTCAGCTGTTTACAGGAGGGGCTGACTGCACAGGCTTGGCCCCAGACCAGGACCTGTTGAAATCCACCTTATTCTAACCACTGTTGCAAATAGATTTTAATTGAGTGTCACAGTTGTTTGTGGCAGGCAACTAACCTCAATTCAGCCAACCGCCAGCATCACATGCGTTTAGCAAGTGAAGATCCATTCTGTTATTTTGAAATTTTGTTTGCTTTATCTTAAAATGTGTCTATTCAAATTAGCTGTTTTGTTTGATTTCTCTATTTTTCTAAGGAGCTGTAGAGCAAATGTTTAGAAACATTGACTTTTTGTATGGTTTCAGTGTAAATTAAAATTAAAATTCCCATGGCAAATTTGAAGACCAATGTGAACATTACTGCATTTACAGCAAAGATTTTTTTCTTTGTCTTTTTGTCGTTTTCATATCTCGATTCGATACGAGTATATTCTTAAATCATGTTAAATAATTTAGCATATTAATGGATTGGCGAAATACAAAAACAGACAGCCTTTTCATGTGAAAGCATCAAAAGATGCAAAATAAAAAAAGACGAGGCAGTAACATCTTTCTAATCTCTATCTTGTTCGTACGCTTTTCTCACAACAGGAAAAGCTTCAGTTATTGATGGGTTTTCTTTAAATTAATTTGCAAATGTATATCTGAAAATAATGTGCCGCAATTTAAATGACTCTCCTTCATGTAAATTTACGCAGAACATACATTGGATTATTCTACATTATTCATTGCGGAAAGCATCCGAATAAAGGTTTTCACTACAAGAAAGACATTTTGTGTTGTGCTCGATCACGCAGTCTAGCACATTCATTGTGTCTCTGAGGTAAATGTATAATCGCTGTGTTGTAGAGTGGCACATATTATTTCTTTCAGCTATTGTAACACTTCAGTGCTTCTTTTGTTGCCTTTGAAATGCCGCAAAACTTTATTCCAGTTGTCATAATTAAAGTTGGCTGTTCATTCTGTAAAATACGTTTGCCAATGCTGTTTGGATTCCGCTTCTGCCTTTGTCTTTCTTCCAACTGTAGTGAACAATGTGAATACTGACAGCACAGCAAGGTTGAAACACAAATACCTATTTAGTGGCATTATTTGCTATGATAAAATGTACACGCAGTGTAGTATGCACCTGAGGCAAAACATTTCCGCCCTGAACCAAAGAATTGGTGTTCCTTCATCGGACAGTACAGGCTCTACACTTCCTGATCAACGCTGTCTGTCCCTTTGGGCCGGTGTCTGTCAGTTAGCCTGTACTCAGAAGATTTCTTTCACACTATGTCCAGGCCTGGGTGTATAACTTTTCTGTTCTGAAGGAGGCGCAGCCTTTGGGAACCACCACCGGCAGCATTTGTCAGCATCTAAGGAGGTGCAGGAAGACGCCAGCTCGTACTGTATTTCTGGAAGAGTGTCACAGCATAAGCATAAGAGCTGGTACAAACGTGTTCTGTACAGCTCAGTGTAACTTGATAGCCCAAACTATAGGTTCAATAGAAAAGTTCAGTGAATGAAAATAGGTTGCCTAGATATGTGCATAGCATAAACCTGTTCTACTACAACACCATCTGCATAGGGACTTCCATTCAGGAGGGGCTCTTGACAGACCATATACGCCTAGACTCTCCCACAGAGCTGGCCAGGTGTGCTTTATTGGAAGAGCTAGGGAGGACAGTAAGGCCTTGCCCAAGTAGCATAAACTAGAACTTACACATTTAAGCGACCATGTGTCCACTCTTCAAGACAGGTGTGGCCTAGTTATTTTGAAACATTTAAAAAGCAGGAAAGGGAATATTGAGGGTATAATAAAGACACATTGAGAAGTGTTTAGATAATCCGGAAAATCAGAGACAAACCCCAAAGGCTTCAGGAGAGGCCTGGCTGGGTGGAAAAGTGCTACATACACTTGACTCTTACCCAGTTGTAAATATCTTTCAAGGTTCACTTGTCAGGAGCTGAACTTTTAAGAACGCAAACAGGGCAGTCTAAAATTCACCATATTTGTGATAGCATACTCCAGAAAAAGTAGTATGTTATGTAACTCAGATCACAGATGTCAAGCTAGCAGCACGTATTACAAAAGAACAAGAGCAATTGGCAGGACATACCGCATTTGTACCACTATAGAAGCTATTTTCTCTATTTAAATAATTCCTCTAAAATAATCTTCTGTTCTGTTGTATTAATTAAGGAAATGACATTCAAATGTAAAAAATATGGGAGGTAAGGCTTGTTTTAAATGAAACAGCACATGATTGTTTTTATGGATGGACACATTCCTATTGCACCATAGCATGCCCTCTCCATCCTTACTTAAATCTTGAAACAAAAAATAGTATGGTATCATGTGGTACATGTAAGTATGTATGTATGTCTGTAGTATTTCTCTGACGCAAGCTTAGCCAAAATTGCGTGAAGTATTGCACAGTGTCAAAAACAAACATAAAGTCAATGGGTTATAGGAGAAGAAGCTCGTTTGTGGTTAATGCATTGTAGTGAAGTGTTTGTTAAAGAGGTCTGCAAGAGATAGTACTTTAAAAGATGACAATTGTGAGTTTCTACGGGAAGTAGTGGGGATAAGAGTTGAAGCAGTCGTAATGTTGTCAATGAGCTATCAGATATATATTTTAGAGTTTGAAAGCATTGCACTTTTCTGTAAAGTGAGGAAAGGGAGGATGAGGCAGGGGTTAATGAGGAGCTTAATTGTCTTGAATATCATTCTACTTCTGTTGTTGGCTTCATTGATGGTGTTGGTATAGTACTTTGCTTTTACTAATGTGATGACTTTTCTGCAATTTGCAAAGAGGGGCTCCATTATCATGAGACTATCAGAAGTTCTTTTTTTCCACTTTCTTAACTCGCTGTGCATGGAACGTTTATTTTAACCTACGTCTCTGGAGTACAAGGGTACTGAGGGTTTGACTTACACCTGTGTGTTTTAATTGAGGCATGGATGCTCATGTAGTTTTCCAAAAAGTGTTGAGGTTGTTTGCAAGGGTGTTGGTATTGGACATACCACTGGGCATGGAATTGATAGGGTCAGAGATAAGTACAAGAATTAGTTTGTCTATGGAGAAGCCTTAGAAGGATCTGAAGGTTTTTTCTTCACTTTTGGTTTGACCTTGGGTTGTTGGTAGGAAGCCAAGCAGTGAGATAGGAATGGGGAACTGGTCAGTCCAGTCCAGGAGTATGGGTGGTTTGCAATGAAGTGTTGGTGATGTTGAGAAGACAAGGTTGAGGATGTGGCATTTGGAGTGTTTAAGTTGTGACATACTTTACCATGTTGGGTGTGTTGATGAGGTTGAGGAGGGTATTTCTTGTTTTTTGAGCTTGTGTTACTTAGGAGATTGAAGTCATCCAAGTGTGGTGTGTGCATATCAGACAGACAAGGTAGCAAGGAGATCTGAGAATTCATCAATAAAGTTCTTGTTAGTCTGGGAGGCCTGTAGATGAGATGGAAATGGGCCACTGTCATTTGCAAAGAGTGGGAAATGGCATGTCAGCAGCTCCATAGAAATGAGTGTTGCTTAATAGCTTAGGGTGCAAGACCAGGATGACTTTTGGATTATAGCAAGGCCTCGTTCCTTCTTATGTATGCACTCCACATGATAGATACTGTAGCCTCTAGAAAGAAGGATGTCTAGGATGTGCGATGATGTGGAGGCAAACTCTGTTTTCTGAAGAAGAGGGCATCAAGCTTCTGATAGGTTATAAGGTCTGCAATGTCTGGTGTGTAAAGTACTACAGAGTGACTGTGCATGAGCTGGGATGTGTATTGTGTAGTTTAATGGTGTGTGGTAGGTAATGGGATGTGTACAAGGCTGGGTCTATATGTTGTGAAAATGCTATTTGAGTGTTTGGGCCGTCTAGGTCTAGGTGTGATTGTGAGGACTAGTAGTATGGGGCATTGGGTAGGCACATGACTAAACCTTACCTTGTATGTTTCAGTGGAATAGGGGTTCTGGCTCCAGGCTCTTTTTGACCCTAACAGGCCAAAACAGGTGATACACTTCTCTGTGTCTAATCTTTGCTGGTGACTCTCAGTCAATGTGACACCCTGAAGAACTGCTTGAAGGAGGGATAAGCCAGAAAATTATGTCACTTGATGATGGGAAATTATGTCCTCTTGCCTTGCTTCTTGTTTTCAAGATGGTTTTGGCAAGAAATCAGAGATGTCCCTTCCTGTGCAGATGGATGATGGGAATGAAATGATGTAACTTCCTGTGCATATGGATGTTATGTTATGTTATGTTACTGAGTATTTTTAGAGCACACGTTCACCCAAGGGTCTCTTGGCGCTAGGTAACTGAGCCGTCCTTTGATGATGAGAATTGTAGTGTTTTGTCTAGCTGCTTCTTTTAGATATGGTGTCAGCAGGAAACCAGTGGTGTCACTTGTATGGTGTCATGATGTATGGGATAGCAAAGTGATGTAGCAAGGGTGCCTAATGTTTCCATATATAGCAAAAGACAGACATAATTGGGCTGCATTGAGTCATCATGTGCATGAGTGTCAGTGCCACTCCAACTGCTGAACTTATGATATTTATGCCCCTGGTATGGTATGGTCCACAGGAATTGTGAGTCTATGCGCGCATTGTAGATTTTCTGCATTTGTGTGTATATATATGTATATATATATATATATATATATATATATTCACTGAAAAAACCATAGGTTTTAGGGACAGTTATAGTTAGTTGGACATTGCACTCGTACAAAACCCGTGAAATTCCCCCGTTATAGTTAGTTCAGCTAACTATAACTCGCGCCCCGCAATGCAATGCTGATGACGTCACATATTACATCACTCATGTCATGGTCAGTGACATCACTGATGACATCACTGATGACATCTCAAATGACATCATGCAGTGACTGTGTGTTTCTGTAAAGTTTAAATATGTTTAATATATATAGGCAAAGGCGTAGTGAAGAATGACTGGGTGTATAAGTGTGTCAATGGATGATTGAGTAGGTGCGTGACTGACTCTACAAGTGAGTGATTAAACGTATCTTACTGAATGCATGGGTTACTGACTAAACTGTGTGAATGTCTGTATCCGTTTGTCTGTTGGTATGTAAGTGGATGCATGGATTTGCGAATAGCTACATGAGTGTCTATAAGGGTTATTGATTGGTTGTCTGAGTATCTGTATGGGTGCCTGAGTGTTTGTGTGGGTGAGGGGTGTGTGACTCTGTACATAGATGTGTGAGTGGGTGATTCACTGGGTGCATGATTTGAAGAGTGCATCTGTGATGGACTGCTTGGGTGGGTGGGTGTGTGTATGGGTGTGTTAGTGAGTGAATGTATATCTCAGTGGTACATGTGTGAGTAACTACATATGTAAAAGGCAGTATATATGTGTGTTAGAGTTTTTAAAAGGCTATAAGTGAGAGTGTGTGATTGTGAGAGTGGCTGTATGGATGTGTGTGTGCTTGTATCAGTTATTGTATAAGAGCGTAAGAATGTGCTAGTATTTGTATGAGTAAGTGAGCTGGTGTGTGTATAACTGTATGGATAAGTGGCGGTGTGTGAGTGTTTATATAGGTGTATGAGTGCATATGTTAGTCCTGTACTGAGTGACCATAAGTATGAGTGACTGTACGGGTGAGTGAGTAGATGTGTGTGTGTAGACCTAAGAATCAGTGAGTGTGTATGTAGTTATTGGTGTTGGAGTGTCTATGGTTTTGACAATGGCAGTCTGTAATTTACAGTGGGTGTATCAAAAGTTATATTAGGGTGTGAGAAGATGCATGAAATTATCACATGGATGATGTCATCAGTGATGTCATTTGAGATGTCATCAGTGATGTCATGAGTGATGTCACTGACCATGTCATGAGTGATGTAATATGTGACGTCATCAGCAGTGCATTGCGAGGGCGCGAGTTATAGTTAGCTGAACTAACTATAACGGGGGAATTTCACGGGTTTTGTACGAGTGCAATGTCCAACTAACTATAACTGTCCCTAAAACCTATGGTTTTTTCAGTGAATTTGTAAGGTTTTTTAAATGCTAATTTCTAACTATAACGTGCCTGAAACCTATGGTTTTTTCAGTGAATTTCAAAGGTTTTTTAAATGCTAATTCCTAACTATAACATGTCTGAAACCTATGGTTTTTTTCAGTGAATTTCAAAGGTTTTGTAAATGACAATTTTTAAATGTATTAATTGTTATATTTATTTTTTTGATACTGATTTACTACATTTTTTTAAACTATTTATTTTTAGATATTTTGGGGCATATTATCAAGCGGCAGCGATAATTATCGCTGACCGCTCTTAGCGTGGGGAATAGAATCGCCGGCTAACGCTGAAAATTATCGCCATGCTAGCGCTGTATTAACAACGCTTAGCGCAAAGGCGATAATTTTCCAGTGATAGCGGTGTTTTCCATGGAACATCGCTGGTTTTTCATGGAAAAACGGCGATAATCTTGTGAATAGGGCCTGTGGTCTTAGCCACACAATCCACCCCCCATGTTAGGTATGCCTTAGTCAGGAATTTAGCAGACGTTAAATTCCTGCGTTAAGGCATACTTAACGCGATTTAAAATATCGCTAACCCACGTTGTTAATATGGCGATACCTGGGTTAGCGATATTTCCCCATGTTGTTTTCACTGGCACGCCTCCTTTGCATCTCATTAGCGATGTGATGGGAGGCGTGCAGAAAACGGACGCTAATTCAAGGAATCACGCGCTAGCGTGTCCTTGTTAATTAGGCGATAAAATTATCGCCGCTTTTCGTCCGAAAACGGACGCTAAAGCGGCAATAATTCTTTAACGCCGCCTTGATAATATGCCCCTTTATATTTTTAAATTACATTGTAATTACATTATACATTACATTACAAAATATACTTTCTCAGAATGAATTACTTTAGTTTAAATACTTTGCAAATAGGCAATAGACTTTTAAGTAAAGTAGTTACAGTTGTTGCAATGGGCAACACAATTTCAAACACAATGCAACATTGAGCTCAATGTGAATTTCTAGTTAAATGCAATTAGTTACTTTATGGATTACTTTTCTAACCACAGGACTGGATCCTAGATTCAGTCCTGGGACATCTCCTGTAAACAGTTGAGTAAAAGCGTTTTGGTTACAGTAGTGATTTTTAAGGAATATTATTGTATTTTTAAGTTGACACTGAAACTTTTTCACATAGAATCACCAATGTTATTCTATGGGAGGAAATTCACTTAGCAGGTAAGTAGTGTTATCGTTACTTTTTCTTACTCAGTGGTGGATCCTGGATCCAGCACTGGTGCATCTCCTGTAAACAGTTGAAAGAATGCGTTTAAGTCATACAGGCGATTTTTAAGGAATATTTGTAGTTTGTGAAAATCGACACTTTGAAACTTTTCTGCTGAAAACCAGACAATGGATTCCTATGGAAGGAAATACAAGTTACTGGTAAGTACGGTTAGAATTACTTTTCAGGGTCAGTGCTGGGCTAAAAGATGCAGCACTGAGGTCTCTCCTGATAACAGGTGAGTAAATCGGAATTCGTAGTTCTGCTGATTTTAGAGGAATATTTGTATGTTTCAAAAATCGACACTTAGAAACTATTTCAGCAAAAAGCAGGCAATGATATCCTATGGAAGGAAATTAAAGTTACTGGTAAGTACGGTTAAAATTACTTTTCAGGATGAGTACTGGGCTCAAAGATGCAGCACTGAGGTCTCTCCTGATAACAGGTGAGTAAATCGGAATTCGTAGTTCGGCTGATTTTAGAGGAATATTTGCACAATGGTGAAGGAAGGGGGTGGGGCCTGAGGTGACATGTCTGCAAACACGCCCTGTGGCGCGTTTTAAGTTGGAGAATTAATTCCTCCTCAATACCGAGGGTCCCTAGGGGCCAACTAGCCCACCAGGTACCTCCAGTATGCGCCAGAGAGCTGTGTTGCAGAGAGGTGTTCAGAGGCCACGCCCCTTTTTACAACACTCTGCAACGCAGCACCGTGGCGCTTACTGGAGGTACCTGGTGAACTAGTTGGCCCCCAGGGACCCTCAGGATTGAAGGGGATTTAAATCCCCATCTTAAAACGCACCACGGGGCCTGTTTGCACACATGTCACATGAAGCCCCGCCCCCTCCCTTCACCACTGTGCAAACACACCCCGTGGCGCGTTTTAAGTTGGGGGATTAAGTCCCCTTGAATCCTGAGGGTCCCTGGAGTCCAACTAGCCCACCATGTACCTCCAAAAAGCGCCACAGAGCTGCGTTGCAGAGAGGTGTAAAAAGGGGCATGGCCTCTGTACACCTCTCTGCAACGCAGCCCCCTGGCGCATACTAGAGGTCCCTGGTGGGCTAGTTGGCCCCCAGGGACCCCCAGTATTCAAGGGGAATTCGTTCCCCCTCTGTAAACACGCCAGGGGGCGTGTTTGCAGAGTGCTGACAAGGAGGGGGCGTGGCCTCCAGCGCGATGACGGATTTTTTTTTTTAAAGGGGGCTGTGTGGCTCCCCTTCATTTTAATTATTTTGGGCCCTGGGGACCCCATCCCCCAGGTCCTGACCCCCTTTTATTTATTTTTTTAAAAAATGGAACGGGAAGGGGACCGCGAGGGCCCCCCTCCCGTGGCCAATTTCAACCCGGGGACCCCATCCCCCGGGTCATTGCCACATTTTTCTTTTTTGATGGAGGGGGGCTGCGTTGCCCCCCTCCTCAGGCCTCCTTAGGCCTCGGGGACCCCATCCCGCGGGCCGGCCTTTTGTTAATTTTTCTTTTTAATCATGGGGGAGGGGGGCTGCGTGGCCCCCCTCCTGGGCCACTTGTAGCCCTGGGGACCCCATCCCCCGGGGCTGGCCCTCTCCATTGGGGACCGTGGGGTGTCCCCAATCCCCCCACGGTCCCGCCGGCTCCCCGCGTCCTGCGGGAGCCGGCGTTGCTTTTCCACATGGGGAGCTGCTAAGATGCAGCTCCCCGTGTGGAAAAGCATTTGTCTTTGGTTTTTGGAAGAGAGCTCTCTTCCAAAGACCAAAGCAGTTTGCTATGGCAGGGCGGGAGCCGCGAGGCTTCCGCCCTGCCATAGCAAACTACAGTGTCCCGGGGGTAGGCACCCCGGGACACTGCAGGAGCCGGCCCTGGGGTGTGGCGGTCCCCAGGGCCATCAAGGGCTCCAGGAGGGGGGCCGCGCGGCCCCCCTCCCACCATCTTGAAAGCCCGGGGGAGGTGGTGGTCCCCGGGGCTCTGGGGGTCCGTAACGGACCCCCATATTTAAATCTTTAGTGCCCCGGGGAGGTGGCGGTCCCCGGGGCATGTGGGGGGCTGGAGCCCCCCACACAGGTACTTTGAATTAAAAAAAAAAGAAGCCCTCGGGGGTGGCGGACCCAGGGCTGCGGGAGGGCCGAGAGCCCTCCCGCACCATTTGTTTTTAAATCCCCGGGGGGTGGCGGTCCTTAGATGCCCCCCATTCATTAATTTCATAACCCCCGCATGCCCCCGGGACTTGGCCCACCCGGGGGCCAATTAACAAGGAAGCGCGGGAGACCGCGCTTCATTTTTTTTTCTTCGGCTGGATCCGCGCACCCTAAGCGCATCCCGCCGATTTTTAAACAAAAAAAATGCTTTTTTCTGCCCAGGGGGTCCTTGTGGGACCCCCTGAGCAGACCTAGGGGGTCAGGGTGTTTCTACCCTGCCCCCTTTGTGCTTTTTGCGCAGCTGTTTCTTCTGCCTTGGTTCTACCGAGGGACAAAATGGCTGCCAACACTTCCTGATTTGGAGTGTTGACAGCCAATCAGCATGCAGATCGTGATCGGGACGGTGCGCTCAGGGTGCGCGGATCCGACGCGGCCATAGATATATATGTGATTTTACTTGTGATTTTCTCAGAAACTACTGAACGGAATTACACCATTTAAGCAAAAGGCACGACCCTGAACTAAGGGCTACCTCTTGCCAAATTTGGTGTAATTCCGTTCAGCAGTTCGGGCTGTAGCTGCGACTAAAGGTTCCTATGGAAAAATGAATGGGGAAAACATGTTTTGGGACCCCCCTTTTTTCTCGGCCCCCGCTTGACGAATCACCCCAAGACTTTCAGGATAGGAGCGCACCGGAGCGCCCCAACAAGTTGGAAGCTTTCGCGAATATTCGTCAACCGGCGCCAACGTTATTGCAAATAGAATGTTGCGGATTTCCTATGGAAAATAGGTCCTAACTATAACTATCTACTGGCGACCGCCAGTAGATAATATATATATATATATACACACAAATGCAGAAAATCTACAATGCGCCCATAGACTCACAATTCCTGTGGACCATACCATACCATATATATATATATATATATATATATATATATATATATATATATATATATATATATATATATATATATATATATATTCACTGAAATAACCATAGGTTTCAGGCACGTTATAGTTAGAAATTAGCATTTCAAAAACCTTAGAAATTCACTGAAAAAACCATAGGTTTCAGGGACGTTATAGTTAGTTGGACATTTCACTCATACAAAACCATAGAAATTCCACCGTTATAGTTAGTTCAGCTAACTATAACTCGCGCCCCAGCAATGCATTGCTGATGACGTCACATATTACATCATTCATGACATGGTCAGTGACATCACTGATGACATCACTGATGACATCTCAAATGACATCACTGATGACATCATCCAGTGAATGTAGCTTTTTTTTCAATTTAAATATGTATTATATATATACCAAGCTGTATTGAAGAATGAATGGATGTATAAGTGTCTGGATGGAGGATTTAGTAGGTGTGTGACTGACTGTTTAAGTGAATCATTAAATGTATCTTACTGAATACATGGGTTAGTGTCTAAAGTGTGTGAATGTCTGTATCACTCTGTCTGTTGTTGTGTAAGCTGCTGCATCGGTTGGTCAGTAGCTGCATCAATGTCTATATGGATTATTGATTAGTTGCCTGCGTATTTGTATAAGAAACTGAGTGTGTGTGTGGTTGGGATGGGGGTGTGTGACTCTGTGCATAGATGTGTGAGTGGTTGATTGACAGGGTGTATGAGTTTAAGAGTGCATGTGGAAACAGTTGTTTGGGTGGGTAAGTGTGTGTATGGGCGTCTTGGTGAGTGAATCGATGTCTCAGTGCACATTTCCAGCTAAGTACATATATAAAAGGCAGTGTATGTGAGAGTTGGTGTATAGAAATGACTATACGTGAGAGTCAGTGATTGTGAGAGTGGCTGTATGTATGAGTGTATACTTGTATTAGTGATTATATAAGAGACTAAGTATGCGTTACTATCTGTATGAATAAATGAGGTGGTGTGTGTATAACTGTGTAGGTGAGTAAATGGAACTGTGATTGACTCTTTGCATGAGTGACTAGGATGAGTACATAACTGACTAGGATGAGTGCTGGTGTGTCAATGTCTATATAGGTGTATGAGTGCATTTGATAGTGTTCTATTGATCAGTGACTGCCTGTATGACTGATTGTATGGGTGAATGGGTAGATGTGTGTCTAGACCTAGGAATCACTGAGTGGGTATGTAGTAACTGGTATTAGTGTGTCAATGGTATCGAAAATGGTAGTCTGTATTTTACAGTGAGTGTATCAAAGGTTATATTAGTGTGTGACGAGGTACATCAGATTGTCACATGGATGATGTCATCAGTGATGTCATTTGAGATGTCATCAGTGATGTCACTGACCATGTCATGAATGATGTAATATGTGACGTCATCAGCAGTGCATTGCGGGGCGCGAGTTATAGTTAGCTGAACTAACTATAACGCCGGAATTTCTATGGTTTTGTACGAGTGAAATGTCCAACTAACTATAACGTTCCTGAAACCTATGGTTTTTTCAGTTAATTTCTATGGTTTTTTAAATGCTGATTTCTAACTATAACGTGCCTGAAACCTATGGCTTTTTCAGTGAATTTCAAAGGTTTTTTTAAATGCCAATTTCTAACTATAACGTGCCTGAAACCTATGGTTTTTTCAGTGAATTTCAAAGGTTTTTTAAATACTAATTTCTATCTATAACGTCCCTGAAACGTATGGTTTTTTCAGTGAATTTCAATGTTTTTTTTAATGCTAACTTCTAATTATAATGTTTATTTAACCTATAGTTTTTTCCGACACCCAAGAAGGACACAACACCCACTGCCACAACCCTCAGGACCTCCCCCCGTACCACGCCTCTCCCTACTGTAATTTTTTTAAATTTGTTATTTAAACTATATAATGTCTTCTTGTTTTTTAAATATTAAACAACTACATACAGTATGAAAGGGAGCCCAGCCCAGAGCCACATCTGAAGACCAACACATGTCATAGACCTACTGATCAAGCAGCTCTGACACCCAAGAACGCCACAACACCCACCACCACCCCCAGACCCCCCCCCCTACCACCGAGGCAGCACAGAACAAGACAGCGAACTTTCCGAAAATGGCATGGCCCCTCAGCCACACAATAGCTGAATATTGGGACAGGTGTGAACAAACTATATGTGAAGGAAGCAATTCACCCATGTTTAACAATGCACACAATGCAAAGTGTAGCGGTGATGTGCTGGACACATCTCAGTATGCAGAACACACACCTCTCCATGTGCACAAATACTACTGGTGCTTGTAGTGTTGTAGACAGTGGACCTAACCATGTTACGTCAAACACTAGGGAAGATCTCAGTCATGTAGCTGTGTCGTCCCCCCCTGTAAGCGTAAGCGTAACCGGAGTGGGCTGGTCCGACGTACGCCACTTCAGCATAGGAGTGTGAATAAATAGGCCGGAGCTCTGGGCGTGGTTCACTTGTGGGAAGGCCAAAGCGTCTGCCAGGGTGGCACCCCTCACCCTGCCACGAGGCCGCCAACATGACCGCCAGCCTCCTCAGCCGATCGCTGGCTTCCGCCACACAGGCCCCCAGCGGCACAGCACCGCAGACTTATGTCTGTACAAACTACTGCCTTCGATATACACTGCGGACAGCAAGGCCCACAATTCAGATCGAGTCGCGATTGCAGATGACGCAGTCCCGTAGGCAAGAGACATTGCTGAAGTCAACAACACATGGCTGTGGGCCCTTCCTGACCGCTGCCTCCGGCCTACACTGTGGTCAGTAGGGCTCACAATTCAGATGGAGTCGAGATTGCAGATGACGCAGTCCGGTAGGCAAGAGACATTGCTCAAGTCAACAACACGTGCCTGTGGGCCCTTCCTCACCGCTGCCTCCTGCCTCCACTGCGGTGAGTAGGGCTCACAATTCAGAGCGACTCGCAATTGCAGATGACGCAGTCCAGTAGGCAACAGACATTGGTTCCAGTGCGGCTAGCCCGGACCACGCATCATCGCTGACTGCGCACACGCTAAGTGCTTCAAGTACTACTAACTCTGTGCAGCTCAAGTCAACGCCACGTGGCTGTGGGCCCTTGATGACCGCTGCCTCCGGCCTACAATGCGATTAACAGGGCTAACAATTCAAGATTAGTGCCGATGCTAATTGTGTAAGAGAGTATAATCGGTTAAGAAGCCTGTATGCTCCTAATCTGTGCAGCTCAAGTCAACGTCACGTGGCTGTGGGCCCTTGCTGACCGCTACCTCTGGCCTACACTGCGGTCATCAGGGCTCACAATTAAAATTAGTCTTGATTCATTAATTACAGAGTCCAGTAGGCAAGTAACTATCACAGGCCTAAAATCTACATAATATCCTTTTAGTATCCTTGCTTCAAGAACTTTTTTTATATCAGTTATAGCTTTAGTACAATCACCAAATTCATCTTCAAGTGCAAACGAACACTCATTAGCAGTCTACACTGCGGGCAGCAGAGCTCGCAATTCGAATTTTGGACACGTGGTGCCACTAACCCTGTTCAAGACAAGCCGCGACACGTGGTGCCACTAACCCTGTTCAACCCAAGCCGGCGACACGTGGTGCCACTAACCCTGTTCAACACAAGCCGATCCCACATGTGGAACTGTGTCCTGAGTCCTGAATGGCAGTGACCCCAAGTCCGTGGCAGCGACCACAGCACCAGACTCCCTTCGATCAGTGAGGCATATTTCCATATGCAAGGCCGGCTACAGGTGGTGGCACTAACCCTGTACAACACAAGGCGCGACACGTGGTGCCACTAACCCTGTTCAACACAAGCCGATCCCACATGTGGAACTGTGTCCTGACTCCTGAATGGCAGTGACCCCAACTTCGTGGCAGCGACCTCAGCACCATACTCCCTTCGATTAGTGAGGAGTATTTGAATATGGAAGGCCGGCGACACGTGGTGCCACTGAACCTGAACTACGCAGGCCGGTGGGGCCACCAACCTATGCATGTGGCTGTGGGCCCTTGCTCTGTCCTACCCTGCGGTCAGCAGGGCTCACAATTCAGATACAGTCGCGATTGCAGATGACGCAGTCCAGCAGGCAAGAGACGTTGCTCCCAGCGCGGCCCGTCCGCACCAAAGCAGCATTACAGGCTCATACATTCTCAATGCTTCTGGTGCCAGTAACTGTGCACCTCAACTCAACGCCACATGGCTATGGGCCCTTGCTGACCGCTACCTCTGGCCTACACTGTGCTCATCAGGGCTCACAATTAAAATTAAGTCTTGATTCATTAATTACAGAGTCCAGTAGGCAACTAACTATCACAGGCCTAAAACCTACATAATATCCTTTTAGTATCCTTGCTTCAAGAACTATTTTTATATCAGTTATAGCTTTAGTACAATCACCAAATTCATCTTCAAGTGCAAACGAACACTCATTAGCAGTGTACACTGCGGGCAGCAGAGCTCGCAATTCGAATTTTGGACACGTGGTGCCACTAACCCTGTTCAACACAAGCCGCGACACGTGGTGCCACTAACCCTGTTCAACACAAGCCGGTGACACGTTGTGCCACTAACCCTGTTCAACACAAGCTGATCCCACATGTGGAACTGTGTCCTGAGTCCTGAATGGAAGTGACCCCAACTCCGTGAGAGAACCACAGCAGCAGACTCCCTTCGATTAGTGAGGCGTATTTGCATATGGAAGGCCGTCGACACATGGTGCCACTAACCCTGTTCAACACAAGCCGATCCCACATGTGTAACTGTATCCTGATTCCTGAATGGCAGTGACCACAAGTCAGTGGCAGCGACCACAGCACCAGACTCCCTTCGTAGTGAGGCATATTTCCATATGGAAGGCCGGCAACACGTGGTGCCACTAACCCTGTTCAACACAAGCCGATCCCACATGTGTAACTGTGTCCTGAGTCCTGAATGGCAGTGACCCCAAGTCCGTGGCAGCAACCACAGCACCAGACTCCCTTCGATGAGTGAGGCATATTTCCATATGGAAGGCCGGCAACACGTGGTGCCACTAACCCTGTTCAACACAAGCCGATCCCACATGTGTAACTGTGTCCTGAGTCCTGAATTGCAGTGACCCCAAGTCCGTGGCAGCAACCACAGCACCAGACTCCCTTCGATCAGTGAGGCATATTTCCATATGAAAGGCCGGCGGCACGTGGTGCCACTAACCCTGTTCAACACAAGCCGATCCCACATGTGTAACTGTGTCCTGAGTCCTGAATGGCAGTGACCCCAACTCTGTGAGAGAACCACAGCAGCAGACTCCCTTCGATTAGTGAGGCATATTTGCATATGGAAGGCCGGCGACACATGGTGCCACTAACCCTGTTCAACACAAGCCGATCCCACATGTGTAACTGTGTCCTGAGTCCTGAATGGCAGTGACCCCAAGTCCGTGGCAGCGACCACAGCACCACACTCCCTTCGATCAGTGAGGCGTATTTCCATATGGAAGGCCGGCAACACGTGGTGCCACTAACCCTGTTCAACACAAGCCGATCCCACATGTGTAACTGTGTCCTGAGTCCTAAATGGCAGTGACCCCAAGTCCATGGCATCAACCACACCACCAGACTCCCTTCGATCAGTGAGGCATATTTCCATATGGAAGGCCGGCAACACGTGGTGCCACTAACCCTGTTCAACACAAGCCGATCCCACATGTGTAACTGTGTCCTGAGTCCTGAATGGCAGTGACCCCAAGTCCGTGGCAGCGACCACAGCACCAGACTCCCTTCGATTAGTGATGGGTATTTGCATATGGAAGGCCGGCGACACGTGTTGCCACTGAACCTGAACTACGCAGGCCGGTGGGGCCACCAAACTATGCACGTGGCTGTGGGCCCTTGGTCACCGCTACGTCTGGCCTACACTACGGTCAGCAGGCCTCACAATTCACATAGAGTCCCGATTGCACATGACGCAGACCAGTAGGCAAGACACATTGCTCCCAGTGCGGCCCGTCCGCACCAAGCATCATCACAGACTCATACACTCTCAATGCTTCTGGTGCCACTAACTGTGCACCTCAACTCAACGCCACGTGGCTATGGGCCCTTGCTGACCGCTACCTCTGGCCTACACTGCGGTCATCAGGGCTCACAATTAAAATTATTTCTTGATTCATTAACTACAGAGTCCAGTAGGCAAGTAACTATCACAGTCCTAAACCCTACATAATATCCTTTTAGTATCCTTGCTTCAAGAACTTTTTTTATATCAGTTATAGTTTAGTACAATGACCAAATTCATCTTCAAGTGCAAACGAACACTCAATAGCAGTCTACACTGCGGGCAGCAGAGCTCGCAATTCGATTTTTAAATGCTAATTTCTAACAAGAAGATTGTACTCAGAAAATACAACACTTCGTCAGTGTATTCTATACTTATTTCATCTTTTCATGATACACCTACACTGCGGTCAGTAGGGCTCACAATTAAAATTAAGTATTGATTCATTAATTACAGAGTCCACTAGGCAAGTAACTATCACAGGCCTAAAATCTACATAATATCCTTTCAGTATCCTTTCTTCAAGAACATTTTTTATATCAGTTATAGCTTTAGTACAATCACCAAATTCATTTTCAAGTGCAAACGAACACTCATTAGCAGTCTACACTGCGGGCAGCAGAGCTCGCAATTCCAACTTTGGACATGTGGTGCCACTAACCCTGTTCAACACAAGCCGCGACACGTGGTGCCACTAACACTGTTCAACACAAGCCTGCGACATATGGTACCACTAACCCTGTTCATCGCAAGCCGCGACACGTGGTGCCACTAACCCTGTTCAACACAAGCCGGCGACACGTGGTGCCACTAACCCTGTTCAACACAAGCCAATCCCACATGTGGAACTGTGTCCTGAGTCCTGAATGGCTGTGACCCCAAGTCCGTGGCAGCGACCACAGCACCAGACTCCCTTCAGTTTTATTTGTTGTTGTTTTCTTTAAATAAAATGTTTTATATGTAAACCTATACATGACTAAGATTCTTGTTTGTCCAACCGCACAGGGCCACATCCGGGCCCAAGAAGGTTGTTGGGAGTATGTTGGTAATGTGGGAACAGGGTGCGTTACCTGCTGATGTGGGGAGGGGCAGCGTGAAAGGGGTATCTCACACAGAAAGAACTCCAATATGTTTTCAGAAATGCCTCGGACAGATGCCAGCTGACGGACTGAATCGCAAAATGGTTTTTCAATGCTTATGTAGTGTGAGTTATGAACAGTTCGCACCCAGGCTCGCAGAGGGACAACTGCGGCCCGTCCGCTCGACTCACACATGCAGTACTACGACCCGTCCGCTCCCAAAGGAATAGCAGCGTAGTACCTCGCAGAGGTACAGGCACAGTAGCGTACTAGCTCGCAAACGTAGAGAGCTGCGAGCTGACGGACTGGCTTCTAACGGCACAGCTGTGAAGTGGTGATGTTGGGCAGACGGAGCGTGAAAGAGTTATCTCGCAGAAACAGAGCTCCGGTATATTAAATTGCCCCCGAGACCTTTCTTTTATATTTTCACTCGATGCGAGAAAGCGCGCTTTCTGGACCAAGACCTTTCTCCCTGCCAAATTTGGCGGAATTCCGTTCAGCAGTTTGACCTGTAGCCTTGTCTATGGAGAATTCATTGAGAAAACACGTTTTCACACCCCCCACATAGCTACCAGTCGCAGGCGTACTCGCTGTTGGTGTGCAGGTCAGTGGTCTAGTTGTCAACATGTCACGGCCACTCCCTGAGGGCAGGTTTGCACACACACCACACCCATCCGGCACATGCGTCACAGGCCATGTGACCACGCAAATATAATGGATCCACAACGTCTCATCCTTTATTGCCGGTGGTGACTGGATGGTGGACGCTCCACGGGTCGCAATCATAAAGACTCATGAAAAGTTGTGCAGAGGGTTAGTCGCACCCTGAGCTCTATGGCCGTCAGGGGCCTAGTACCATGTGGCGCGGACTTGAGTTCCACAGGGTTATTGCCACCCGAAGCTGATGTGGCCATCACGGGCCTACCACCATGTGGCGCGGACTTGAGTTGCACAGGGTTACTGCCACCCAAAGCTAATGTGGCCGTCAGGGGCCTACCATCACGTGGTGCGAACTTGAGTTGCACAGGGTTAGTGCCACCCAAAGCTGATGTGGCCGTCAGGGGCCTTCGACCACGTGGCGCGGACTTGAGTTGCACAGGGTTAGTCGCACCCTAAATTGTATGGCCGTCAGTGGCCTACCACCACATGGTGCTGACTTGCGTTGCACAGGGTTAGCGGCACCAAAAGCTGCTGAGGTCTCCGCCATTGATGACTCAGGACTCAGCAACATATGTGAGATCTGCCGGGCCACGGAGAAGCTGATGTGGTCTCTGCCATTCATGACTCAGAACTCAGCGACATCTGTGAGATCTGCCGGGCCGCGGAGCTTTGACGGGCACGTGGAGTGCCCACTGGTAGACACTTCGGTGGCAGCAGGTAATTATTTGGTCATGGATGCGCAGGGGCAGCAGTATCTCTCTCTCTCTCTCTCTCTCTCTCTCTCACTTCCCTCTCTTCACTCTCTCTCTCTCACTCTCTTCCTTCCTTTTCTTCTCTTTCTCTATCTCCCTTTCTCACTCCCTTTCTTTCCTTCCCTCTCTTTTTCTCTATGGCTTTTTTTTCCTTCTCTGTGTCTCACTCCTTTGATATGCGCATTACACACGTCCTTATTTTGTGCTTTATTTTCCAGGCTGTGTCGTCGACATTAATGGACCCGACAGGAGTCTTCCGCCTTGTTGTTTTGTGTTCAGTTTGTTAAATTTAGTTTATCCTTTATATATACGTTTACGAAAAAATAAAGTTGGATTAAAAAAAAAAAAATCAATAAAGTTTTTGGTTGTTACTTAAGTGCTATGTGACTCTTTCTCTTTCCTATTACTGTTATTTCGTGGTGTCCACCATGGTGTTAAATTTTGGGGTAGTTATCACGGGAATACTGGTGATGTCTGCAGTTTGCACCAGCTTCTGAATAGTGTGTTATATTTATCTCCACTTTAGTTGCATTAAAGTGCTGATAATGAAATGCAGAGTAGGTGTTCCCGTGCAAAAAGACACGAGGTGCACCTTTGCGATTTATTCTAAATACTAAAATCCTGTATTGAATTGCACTGTGGTAGTGGGTGCACTTACAGTGTACACACAAAATCAATGAAGAAATGTCATTGTATTTATATTGATTGGGAATAGTGGGTCAGGTGCTGGATCTTGACGGGATACACTGCCCAGTTCGTTTATTTTTCTGTACACGAAAAACCACATCACAACTTTGACAACAACTGCGATGCAAAACAAATTCCGGCGATAAGCCGCGTTAGCACCAGGGATTTTACACCTGCTTTCTGCTGGTGTTAAGCAGGACGACTACCTGCAGCATGAAAGGGAACACAGCCAAGAGCCACACCGAAACACCCACAGGTGCCATACAGTCAATGAGCATGATACACGGATACCTATGAGGTCCACAACACTCATCGCAACAACCCCAGGACCGCCAACGCCCCCGAACCCGCATCTGAGCAAGTGTGTCCGTGTGGTCATTGTGTTAGCATGATAGGCACCGGCCCTGCAACAACATCACAGTGTCAGCGGACGTTACCATGTCACCTCAGCATTGGCTGTGAGCCTGGACATGTAGCTACGCACGCATCCTCCTGCATGCACAACCGGCGTGTGCTGGTCCGGCGTACACAGGTCAGTGCAGGGGTCTGCCTATCTGGCAAGGGGAACGGAGTGTCTCGGACATGTCCGTGTTCAGGAAGTGCGGTAAGTGTGTCTCTGTGTTCTGGTGTGGCCGCCACAAGGGCCGCAGCAGTCGATGTTGTACAGTGGCATGCACCACCTCCAAACTGCAGTCTCACGGTGTGGTTGGAATGCCGCAGGACATGCGCGAATAGGCATTACAATGGTGTGCCGTAGGAGTGCACGGGATACAACAGTGCACCGTACAAAAGTGTGGGGGCTCATGGGAGGGAGGAGCAGCTGTTTGGCAACGTAACACACAGTGAACCCGCCCATGTGCCACATGCTGGGCATCTCATCCATGATGACCAGGGTCGCAGACATCCCACAACACCCACGACCGGCCTTTCTACACATCCTGTATGAATGCAGCTGGAGAAGTTACTGTAGGTATGAAAGGTTCTTTGTCTGAGCTATCTTGCAGGAGCACATCTGCTGCTCCGAGAAGGAACTTGCAAGTGGCCAGCCCCCCCCTGACAGATACGATAATATTTGCATCCGTCTCCCACACTACGCACTGCTCGATTAGAGAACAACGAGTACACATCCCACACTCAAAAGTCCTTCGTCGTAGTTAGCGTGCATGAAATGGCCTTCACACGTACTCCCACCACACCCCTGCCCTGCACCCATTGCACAGAGACCCGGCTCATTGCACCAAGCTGTGCCATTTCATCCACAAGACTGGCACACGGCAAGCCAGTGCAGCTACAAGCAGAGCCACTGACTCAATGGCAGAGCATCCCAAACACATGGTCGCCTCCATGCACGTCCACCTATACCTTGCACGTCTGCTGCATGTCCTGGGTGCACTGCCTTTGGCAGTACTGCGGATCACTTACCGGCTGTGCTTCCGCATTGCGGACGTCACCTGCGTTCAACCTGTATTGCAATATTGCACGTGCCTATCCGAGTGGTGCATGGACGTGTGCCTCTCCAACGAGTGGGTAGCTGACATGGATTATGACAGGTGTGTGCGCCCCCTGTTGGCCCACGACCAGGACTGTCATGGTGATGCCCGTTTATGGCATGCATGGATGTTTGGCATGCATGTTGGGAAGTGGGCCTGGGAGATTGCACGTGTCGTAGTATGCAGTGAGCAAATTGACCCACTTCCCGATTCTGCTTTGGTGCACATTGGGTACAGTGGTTGGAGTCAGCACATCTGTCCTGGTCAGCTGATGGATTACGTCAACGACATGTCAAATATTGTGGCCAACCATCACTCATTAGATTTAGTGGCTTACGCAGCTGCACTCGCGTTCATGGACGAGTGACAAGGTACCTCCAACCACGACTCGATGTGCCACATTGCACGTGTCCCTCCGCATCATTGCACGTTGTACATCTGGTCACATGTCCCAAAACAACAGTGGACATGGCTGCATTGGCGTCGAATCATGTCCGAAGCGCGGACAACCAACGCTGCTTGACACTGATGTGTGTTGGTGATGGACTTCCCCGAGGTGAACATGGACGTTTTCCTACGTTCCTTATTCAGCCATGCTGCTGCATTTCTCTGCATATCATGGCACTACTCTTGGCCGTACTGACACGCACTTTTTTTAATAAAGTTTCCACATTTTCACTTGTCTCCAAATGTGTAGTGTCTTCATTTGTATGCCAATGTGTGTGTCACGGACTCTCTGGCTGCCTGCCATACGTGAATTGCTACCCCATCCGGACTGTGGGTTTGTACTTATGCGTTCTCATGTGCCTGTTTCGTACTGACGCTTTTGGACGCTTATCCGCCTAAGGCGAGTGCATTTGTGTCCTGTGTTCGATTGTGTGAATCTTTGTGTTTGGACAACATTGTGTTGGATGTTGGTGTACTCTGCTTCCTATGTGTGTGTGCTGCATTGTGTGTGAGTTGTCCCTTCATATGAGCTTTTGTTCACCCTTCTCCCTTTCCGGCAGTGTGGTTTTCACTTCTATGCTTGTTCAGTGGTGTGATGTTGGCGGGTTGTGTGACTTGTGCTCCTTGTTGGTGTGTTTCGTTTTGGCCATGGTTTGTCTATAGTTGTGCTGTACTTAATTGTGCATGTGTACCATTGTGGCCATCTTCCCCCGTCCCCCCACTCCCTGCTTCTTCGTCTTCCTGGTGCTGTTGTGTCTGTAATTTTGTTGCTCCTCACATAAATACATGTAATGAACAAATTAGAATAGTTCCTTGATTCTTTTAGGTTTCAAAACTTCTCTCTATTGGTTTATTTTACATTTTCCATATAAACAGTTTTTTTAATATTCAAGGACACATAGAAGTCAGAAGTGCATTGTATTCTATCAACACACTTTCTAGAACATTCTACAACACGTGCAGGTTAAAAGTTCATCAATTTTTTTAAACCTAACGATATTTCTTTGCAACATTTTCTCGAACATTTAACGGCACGTGCAGGTTAAAAGTTCACGATTGTTTTAAGTTCGAACAGTGCCTACCAAATGCAAGTAGCAGGTGTGGTTGAGTTGAGCACATTTTATCCTATGATATGTACTCCACGTTTAAACTGCTTTTTCTTAACCAATCACAAAGATGCTTTTCCACCAAACAAATGTGCACCCTACTTTTAAAAAACAATACTTTTCATCTCCCAATCAGGTATCGTTTTGTATGGCAAAAAAAGTAGTTCCCCATCTTTAAACATATCTCTTATTCTACGAACGGACTGCATGAGCTACAGACATCTATCCATTCCTCCCAGCCATACCTTCAAAATGCTAGTGTGGATCGTAGGACATAGCTATTTTTCTGGTGCAAGAGGTATGCAGAACAGAGACGTATTGACTTAGACCTAGGTTTACAAAATGTGGACATTAAATGGTTTGGACAAAGAGGATTGAAGTGGCACCAATTGTTGCCTTTGGTTAAAACCTGTTTGCATCTCCAACACCCTGACCTCATGATTGTGCACTGTGGTGGAAACGACCTAGGCACATTGACTGGGGTAGGTTTGGAAATGCTAATGAAGGACACCTTTCGACAATTGATATTGCTTTTGCCTCAAACTGTCTTTGTATATTCCAATATATGCCAAAGACAGAAGTGGAAATGGTCAAACCAATTTTGTCCTCAGATTGAAAAATCTAGGAAGAATATCAACAAAGCTGTGTCTGCATACCTCAGAGACCATAGAATGGGGTCGATCTACAACAATAACATACGTTTTCATATGGCTGATATCTACAGAAGTGATGGAGTACACTTCACAGATCAGGGAAATCGAGTTTTTCTGAATAACCTGAAGCTGTGCATCCGCACTTATATGTAGCTCCAACTAATAAACACAAGGGCTCTTTTTAGAGCCGCCTTATATTCCCAATATCGGTTCGCAGAGTGACAGCTGCAATCCGGCTAGCACAGGGAGACCTGCGGGCCGTCGAGCAGCCTCGCAGAGGGACACCTGCGGCCCGTGGGCTCAGCTCACACAGGGAGAGCTACGGGCCGTCGGCTCAGCTCACACAGTGTGAGCTACGGGCCGTCGGCTCGCAAACACACTCGCAGAGGGAGAGCTCCGGTCTAACTCGCAAAGGGACACCAACGGGCCAACCCTGCTAGCAGACACACAGCTATCACCTAACGGACTCACTCGGACATGTACAGCTAGGGACACGACGGCTCGCAGACGCACAGCTGCAAGCCGACGGACTGCTACTGTTTTATGCTTTAGGGTAGTACAGTGGTGTTTGGGTAGCGTAGGGGGTTGTGCTGGGGGTAGTATTTTAGGGTTTAGGGTAGTGCAGTGGTGTTTGGGTAGGGGGTCGTGCTGGGGGTAGATTTAGGGTTTAGGGTAGTGCACTGGTGTTTGGGTAGTGTAGGGGATCGTGCTGGGTTGTGTTTTCGAGTTTACGACAGTGCAGTGGTGTTTGGGTAGTCTTTGGGTAGTGTAGGAGGTCGTGCCGATAGACTGACTTACAGAGCTCCGAGCCTACGGACAGGCTTCTAAAGACATAGCCGCGACCTGGTGATATGAGGAGAGGCAGCCTGAAAGGCATATCTCACACAGACACAGATGCCAGTGTTGCCTCGCAGAGGTAAAACTACGAGCCCGATGGCTTCTACATGGAGAGATGCGAGCTGACGGAGTAAATCACAAAATGGCTGCCAACACTTCCTGGTTTCAACTATTCACAGCCAATAAGCCGCAAGCTGCTGCTTGTAACCCCTCAGCCAATCACATGTCAGAATTCTCAAATATCGATATCTGTAACATTTGATATTTCTCAATAACTACTCAACTGATTTACACCATTTAAACAAAAGCGTGCTTTCTGGACCATCACCTTTCTCCCTGCCAAATTTGGCGTAATTCCGTTCAGCAGTTTCACCTGTAGTCTTCTGTAAAGTTTCGTATGGAAATTGCATGGAGAAAACACATTTTAGGACCCTCTTTTTCTCAGCCCCTCCTACACCATTCACCCCCAAACTTTCAATATAAGAGCTAATCCAAAAAGAGAAACTTTTGGATAATTTCATAAAGATTCGTCAAACGACGCCAAAGTTACAAGCACATACAAGGCTCCAGAAGGGGGGCCGCGCAACACCCTCCCAACATAAGTGAAGCCCCGGGGCTGCGCGGACCCCACCGGCCCCCTGCTACCCCTGCGAGCCACTGCTATTATTTTTTAAGAAATACCCCCGCAACCTAGCTTACCCAAGGGCCTCATTAAAATAAAACGCGAGACCCGCGACCCCAGCGTGAATTTTTGCCGATTTTTTTTTTAATGATTTTTTGGGCCCTGAGCAGACCTAGTGGGTCAGGGTTTTTCTACCCTGCCCCCTTCTCTTGTTTTATACCTTTGTTTCTCCATTTTCAGGTGACTCGCTTCTACCGAGCCACAAGATGGCTGCCAACACTTCCTGGTTTGGAGTGCTAGCAGCCAATCACAGTGAAGTTTGCGCAAGCGACTTAAGCTCCGCCCAGGTATCGAAACTTTAATTTTTCTAATTTCTCAGCAACTACTGAACGGATTTACACCATTTTTAAAAAGCTCGCTTTATGACCCAAGCACTACCTTTCTACCAAATTTGGAGTAATTCCGTTCAGTAGTTTCGGCTGTAGCCCTGCACAAAGTTTCCTATGGGAAATTGATTTTTTGACTCTTATTTTTTAAATTTCTCAAAAACTACTGAACGGATTTACACCATTTAAAAAAAGGTCACTTTCTGAACCAAGCTCTACCGTTCTGCCAAATTTGGGGTAATTCCGTTCAGCAGTTCGAGCTGTAGCTCGTCGTAAAATTTCCTATGGAAATTAAAATGGAGAAAACGAGTTTTGGGACCCCCCTTTTTTCTCAGGCCCCGCTTGACGAATCACCCCCAAACTTGCAGAATAGGAGCTGCCCTGGATAGACTTTTTTTTTAGAGAATTTCAGGAAGATTCATCAAACGACGCCAAAGTTATTAGCAAATCAAAAAATGCTTTTCCTATGGAAACTAGGTTCTAACTATAACTACCTACTGGCGACCGCCAGTAGGTAATATATATATATAGATATATGTATATATCTATATATATATATATCTATATATATATATATGTATATATATATGGAGAATTCCTCAGGTTAAAACGTAATTGTTCAAGAAAGTGTGATTTTGATATAGCAATCAAGGAGAGTTTCAGCAGATTTCTAGCAAGAGGATACAGTATAGATCTTTTAGAGAATACCATTAAGAAAGTTGAGAATCTATCAAGGGATGGATTAATCAAAAAGACAGCCCTAGAGAAGACCAGAAATCAGGATGAGGGAAAGTTCCGCATGGTCACAACTTATTCAGACGATGCGGAAACTCTCAAAAAAATCATGAGAAGAAACTGGCACGTGCTAAAGACTGATATAATCATTGGGGCAGATATTCCACCAGCTCCATTGATTACTTTTAGAAAGGCACGCTCACTGAAGGATAGTCTGGTTCACAGTCATTTGGATGTAATTCCATCAAGAAAGGGAACATTGAATGAGATGCGAGGTTTTTACCCGTGTGGCAAGTGTAAGGCCTGTGCTTTTAGCAAAAGGGTACTTACTTACGAAGTGAAGGGAATCAAGTCCGGCAAGAGAATAAACAAATTTATGACCTGCCAGACCACACATGCGGTCTATTGCCTGATGTGCCCATGTGGCCTCAGATATATAGGCAGCACGATTCATAGTGTAAAAATAAGGATACTTGAACACATGCGTGCCATAGCGAAGAAGGATTTGAGCTATCCAGTCGCTAGACACTTTGCTATCAAGCACAAAAGTAACAGGGATCTACTACAGTTTTTTAGTATTGATTGTGTCCCAGCAAACATCAGAGGGGGATACAGAGTGTTGAAATTAAGGAGATTGGAGTCGCGATACATAATTGATCTCCAAACCAAGACCCCGAATGGGTTAAATAGTGGGGAGGAGTTGATAGTACATCTGGGAACTTAGAGTGTGTACGCTGTGCCTTTCAGGAGAAAGTAAAAATGATAAGTAATTGCATGTCAGTGGTGAATGTGGTGACCTCTTCTTATCTGATTCATATTTTATAGGTGGGTGCCGATACACGGCGGTATGCAGTGAGCATTGAGGGATTATTGGCAATCCTCGAAAAAAAGGGGGTTGCCCAATGCCGATCCACGGCGAGATTAGTTTTACGTAGTGGCAAATGATATTGTTGTACATAGAGAGAGTACAATTGGAAGTTTTATTCACACAATATTACAATGTGAGACTATTTGAATATCAAATTGTAATTGGGTATGTTTTTGGATTTCAGTAAATGCTTATATAAGTATGTGAATGGGCTTCTTTAGAAATAATGTATACCACTGCAATATGGCGCCTATAGAATGGCGACCGTAATCCCTCTTCTGTTTCAATGACCCACCTTTTGATGTTTAAAAATGGCGCCTCTCAGTGTGAAATGTAAACACTGACGAAGGAACCTTTCCAAAACGCGTTTGTTTGCTGCGCTAAGAAAAATAAATTAAGATTGCGGAAACCTGACCCCATGAGTGCTGGTATCCTTTCTGAAAAGAGGAGGAACCTTGGAGCTGCAATTTTATCACGGAGCACCGCCGTGTTAGAGCACCCGCCTTAAGAGTGACACGCTAGAACGGTGTACTGGAGCAGGATATATATATATCACTGCACCTCGTGAAATCGCTTCCTGAACAAAGACGAGTGCAGACCTCCAATCGTGCATAAATTATTTATTGCTTAGACTTCTGCCATTACGCGTTTCGGCCGTACAAGCGGCCTTGATCACATGACATCTCTCACAAAAGTGTACCGCTATTTAAAGTGCTAGTGCCACATAAATTCATGGACATAAACAAAATACTTATGACTGCTCAATAATATTCGCATAAATGCTAGTAATATTATTTGGTTGGTCGAAAATCATCCTATTTCATTAAAACCTGCAATATGACCACAAATTTAACCATATAAATATTTTCATAAATAATCCCCTGCCTTCATACATATATACACGCTTAAATGCCATGTTTGAGCAGTAGTGTAAAGTTCATGAATTATATTGTCTTTAAAAAATTACATAAAAAAAAGTTTTGGTGCTCCCCTGGCGTGGAAATGAAAATAAATCAACAAATATTCTAAAAAACAAGTGCATAACAATTTATATAAAAAATCCATATAAAAAGATTTTCAAAATCCGAGATACCGGTCTCACTGTGACATAAATTGCTCATATATTTGTTTATCCGATAAGCTCATATATTGCTCTTTCATAGTCAAAATTATCCACTGCCTTGCGTTTTCACTCATTGCTTAATGCTTATTATGCACTGCAGTGGACCCCTGCTTAGTCTATAATAACCGGATAGAGCAAAAGTGACAATGTGCTACAGTACCTCTGATTAAAGTGCCTAATGCCATTAAAGTACAAATATAGAAAGGAATACAATTCAAGTTATTCAGGTGTGCAAAATTAGCTATACAGTAATAAATTCATATATGCTTAGTTAAAACTCCAGTTTAGACAGATTGCATGAGCAGCAAGGTAGTGCCGAGAAAACAGTTATATGTATCATTAAAATAATGATAATGGTAAAAATAGATACTGTAAAAACCTTGTTAAAAGATGACCGGAAATAAGACAAAATGATAAAACTACCCTATGTAAAATATCCAATCATTAAAAACAAGGCTGACTCAGATCTTGAAATTACATAAGAATTGCACAAAAACGATCTCATACCATTAGATACCTAATATTGTGGTTTGGCAATTATACTGCTAATGCTCAAAAAAGACTGTAATGGTTATAGGAAAGTATGAAGATCTTCCGTAGCGTTGAGTCCGCCCGGATGTTTAGAATCGAACTCTAATATGTAACTGGTCTCCAGGCGTCTCAGTTTGGCTTCCCTATCACCCCCTCTTTTTGTAATGGGGATAGCTTCGATGGCAAAATACTTAAGATGCTGTGGGTTGCTGTCATGTACTGACTGAAAATGCCTAGCAACTGGGTAATTTTGATCTTTATTAATTATCGCCCTGATATGTTGCAAGATACGTTTGTGGACCGCCAGTTTGGTACTTCCTATGTATTTCAGATGACAGTCACATTCCAAGACATAAACAGAATATTCAGTCTTGCATGTTAAATGTTGCTTAATTTCCCTAACCGTGTTGGAAAAAGCAGTTGTAAAAGTTTTCACATTGGTTCCAAACTGGCAAGCCTTACATGATGAACATTTAAAGAAACCCTTTCTTATTGTCAACCACATATCTTTGCGGCAACTCTCCTGACTATTTTTGACCAACATATTGCCCATATTCATCGATCTTCTGAAAGTAATAGAGGGATTGGAGGGCATCTGGTCACCTATCACTGGGTCATCTTGGATAAAGTGCAAATTACGTCTTATAATACTCCTCAGTTGTTTCTCCTGTTTTGAGTATGTTAAAATCAATCTTACCGGTTGAGTAATTTGTCCAACCACTCCCTGGGATGATTTTGAGTTATAGGCAAGGAGATCCCCCCGAGCCCTCGATTGAGATTTTAACATAGCAGCATCCACTATTGATGTGCTGTAACCCCTGGCTAAAAATCTATTGCGACTTTCAATTTGCCTCATCCTCGCATCCTCTGGATCACTACAAATGCGTCGGATGCGGAGCATCTCCCCATAGGGAATGCTCCTAATTAAATGTGAAGGATGGGCACTTGATGCGTGTAAAAGGGTATTACCTGCCGTGGGCTTTCTAAAAAGGGTAGTGGTTAAAACGTTGTTTTCTACTAAAATTTGAACATCTAAGAAGGTCACTGAGTGCCTGCTAATGGTAAAAGTGAATTTGAGGTTAAAATCATTCTGATTAATTTCATCTATAAATTTTTTGGCACTTTCCTCACTTCCTCGCCACACAATAAAAAGATCGGCGATATAACGTAACCAGGAGACAATGTTAGTGGTATATATTTGTTCATACTTGCGCATAAGGACCAGTTCCACCCACCAGCCCATCAATAAACAGGCATAACTGGGGGAGAAACTGGCCCCCATTGCGACTCCCTGAATCTGTTGGTAAAACTGGCCATTAAAAAGGAATAGATTGTTTTCTAGGCTAAAAAGCAACATATCTAACAACATTTGTGTGTGCTGTGCATACATCATAGGTCTTGTATTAAGAAAGTACTCCACTGCTCTCAGTCCATCACGGTTTCTTATACAGGTGTATAATGAGCATACATCCAGTGTTACAAGTAGTATATATATATATACACACAAATGCAGAAAATCTACAATGCACCCATAGACTCACAATTCCTGTGGACCATCCCATCCCATACCATCCCATACCATACCATACCATGCCATACCATAACTAGCTAACTATAACTCGCGCCCCCGCAATGCACTGCTGATGACGTCACATATTACATCATTCATGACATGGTCAGTGACATCACTGATGACATCACTGATGACATCTCAAATGACATCACTGATGACATCACTGATGACATCATCCAGTGACTGTGTGTTTCTGTAAAGTTTAAATATGTTTAATATATTTAGGGAAAGGCGTATTGAAGAATGAGTGGGTGTAGAAGCGCCTGAATGGATGATTTAGTAGGTGCGTGACTGAGTCTATAAGTGAGTGATTAAACGTATCTTACTGGATGCATGGGTGAGTGACTAAACTGTGTGAATGTCTGTATCCGTCTGTCTGTTGTTGTGTAAGCAACTGCATGGGTTTCTGACTAGCTAAATGAGTGTCTATATGGGTTATGGATTGGTTCTCTGAGTATCTGTATGGGTGCCTCAGTGTTTGTGTGGAGTGGGGTGTGTGTGACTCTGTGCATAGATTGGTGAGTGGGTGATTCACTGGGTGCATGGTTTCAAGAGTGCGTCTGTGATGGACTGTATGGGTGGGTGAGTGTGTGTATGGGTGTGTTAGTGATTGAATGTATATCTCAGTGGTACATGTGTGAGTAACTACATATGTGAAAGGCAGTATATATGTGTGTTGGAGTATATAAATGGCTATAAGTGAGAGTGTGTGATTGTGAGAGTGGCTATATGGATGAGTGTGTGCTTGCATCAGTGATTGCATAGGAGCGTAAGAATGTGCTAGTATTTTTATGAGTAAGTGAGCTGGTGTGTATAACTGTATAGGTGAGTAAATTGGAGTGTGATTAATTATTTGCATGACTGACTAGGTGTGTGAATACCTCTATGGATGAGTTGCGTTGTGTGAGTGTTTATAAAGGTGTATGAGTGCATATGATAGTCCTGTACTGAGTGACTGTAAGTATGAGTGACTGTACGGGTGAGTGAGTAGATGTGTGTGTGTAGACCTAAGAATCAGTGAGTGGGTATGTACTTATTGGTATTGGAGTGTGTATGGTTTTGAGAATGGCAGTCTGTAATTTAGAGTGGGTGTTTCAAAACTTATATTAGGAGTGTGAGAAGATGCATTAAATTCTCACATGGATGATGTCATCAGTGATGTCATCAGTGATGTCATTTGAGATGTCATCAGTGATGTCATCAGTGATGTCACTGACCATGTCATGAGTGATGTAATATGTGACGTCATCAGCAGTGCATTGCGGGGCGCGAGTTATAGTTACCTGAACTAACTATAACGGGGGAATTTCACGGGTTTTGTACGAGTGCAATGTCCAACTAACTATAACTGTCCCTAAAACCTTATGGTTTTTTCAGTGAATTTCTAAGGTTTTTTAAATGCAAATTTCTAACTATAACGTGCCTGAAACCTATGGTTTTTTCAGTGAATTTCAAAGGTTTTTTAAATGCTAATTTCTAACTATAACGTGTCTGAAACCTATGGTTTTTTCAGTGAATTTCAAAGGTTTTTTAAATGCTAATTCCTAACTATAACATGTCTGAAACCAACGGTTTTTTCAGTGAATTTCAAAGGTTTTGTAAATGACAATTTTTAAATGTATTAATTGTTATATTTATTTTTTTCATACTGATTTACTACATTTTTAGAAACATTTTTTTTTACATATTTTATTTTTTAAATTACATTGTAATTACATTATACATTACAAAAAATACTTTCTCAGAATGAATTACTTTAGTTTAAATACTTTGCACATAGGCAATAGACTTTTAAGTACAGTAGTTACAGTTGTTGCAATGGGCAACACATTTTCAAACACAATGCAACATTCAGCTCAATGTGAATTTCTAGTTAAATGCAATTAGTTACTTTATGGATTACTTTTCTAACCACAGGACTGGATCCTAGATTCAGTCCTGGGACATCTCCTGTAAACAGTTGAGTAAAAGCGTTTTGGTTACAGTAGTGATTTTTAAGGAATATTATTGTATTTTAAAAGTTGACACTTAGAAACTTTTTCTCATAGAATCACCAATGTTATCCTATGGAAGGAAATTCACTTAGCAGGTAAAAACTGTTATCGTTACTTTTTCTTACTCAGTGTTGGATCCTGGATCCAGCACTGGTGCATCTCCTGTAAACAGTTGAAAGAATGCGTTTAAGTCATACAGGCGATTTTAAGGAATATTTGTAGTTTGTGAAAATCGACACTTTGAAACTTTTCAGCTGAAAACCAGACAATGGATTCCTATGGAAGAAAATATAAGTTACTGGTAAGTACGGTTAAAATTACTTTTCAGGGTCAGTGCTCGGCTAAAAGATGCAGCACTGAGGTCTCTCCTGATAACAGGTGAGTAAATCGGAATTCGTATTTCGGCTGATTTTAGAGGAATATTTTAAAGTTCCAAAACTCCACACTTAGAAGAATTTCCAAGTGAAACCAGTCAATGTTAGCCTATGGAAGGAAATTCAAGTTACTGGTAAGTACGGTTAAAATTACTTTTCAGGACCAGTACTGGGCTGAAAGATACAGCACTGAGGTCACTCCGGATAACAGGTGAGTAAATCGTAATTTGTATTTCGGCTGATTTTAGAGGAATATTTATATGTTTCAAAAATCAACACTTAGAAACTTTTTCAGCAAAAGCAGACAATGATATCCTATGGAAGGAAATTCAAGTTACTGGTAAGTACGGTTAAAATTACTTTTGAGGATCAGTACTGGGCTGAAAGATGCAGCACTGAGGTCTCTCCTGATAACAGGTGAGTAAATCGGAATTCGTATTTCGGCTGATTTTAGAGGAATATTTGTATGTTTCAAAAATCAACACTTAGAAACTTTTTCAGCAAAAGCAGGCAATGATATCCTATGGAAGGAAATTCAAGTTACTGGTAAGTACGGTTAAAATTACTTTTCAGGATTAGTACTGGGCTGAAAGATGCAGCACTGAGGTCTCTCCTGATAACAGGTGAGTAAATCCGAATTCGTAGTTCGGCAGATTTTAGAGGAATATTTGCACAATGGTGAAGGTAGGGGGCGGGGCCTGAGGTGACATCTGTGCAAACGCGCCCCGTGGTGCGTTTTAAGTTGGGGGATTAAGTCCCCTTGAATCATGAGGGTCCCTAGGGGCCAACTAGCCCACCAGGAACCTCCAGTATGCGCCAGGGGCTGCGTTGCAGAGACGTGTAGAGAGGCCACACCCCTTTTTACACCTCTCTGCAACGCAGCTCTGTGGCGCTTTCTGGATGTACCTGTTGGGCTAGTTGGCCCCCAGGGACCCTCAGGATTGAAGGGGATTTAATTCCCCATCTTAAAACTCGCCATAAAGTTATTTCAAATAGAATGTCGCGGATTTCCTATGGAAAATAGGTCCTAACTATAACTATCTACTGGCGACCGCCAGTAGATAATATATATTTAGTATACTATGTATACATGTGAAAATGTGTCGGTCCACCTGTTTACCTCAGTGGCACGGAAAAAATGGGCGGAACTGACGTCAGCACGCCGACGAGGTCCTCTTATGGCTCCTATGACGTCATACGGTGTCGCGAGCGGAGCTGTGCTATTATGACATCGTCGTCGACGTGGGAGAGCTAGGAAAGAATTTCCGCGGAATGCTGGCGCAGGGGATATTCACCTAAGTGTTCAGGCTAGTCCTTTGGGAGCAACTGTTTATGTTGCCACTCCAGAAACCGAAACCAGTGATCCGAGGGCAGAGGCCCTGCAGATGGCACACGAGGTGGGGAGCCCAGTCGTGTGCACCGGCGGGGCAGCGAAGTGACAAGCACCACTACCCACAGAAAAGGTAACGAGGGCACTCAATAACACAGGATCTTCTCTGTATCTGGCAGGAACAACAAGGTTAAAATGCCCTAGTTCCAAAATGTAGAATTAGTGCTACAACGGTCTTCAAGAGGACCTGCGATGGATGCCGCTTCTGCCTTCCGCACACTGGAGGCGGCACATGGGTCACGCGGTACGGTCATACTGCAGTGGGACGCACACTCGTTGACCTCTCATGGCACTGCTCCCCACTTCGGGGACAACGCTTTCCATTAGCTGTGTTTTCTGATGACGTGTCGCGCCGGCCCCGTCCAACAGCAGAACCCCTTTAGATCCAAACAGACTCTTCCACTCTCTCACCGGAAGTGAAACCAGGCCATGCGGACACTTTCACAATACAACAGCTGGGAATGCACTTTTCGGTAAAAAAAACACATTCCTTCCTCCTAATTTATCAAATAAACGACTCACTGAAGAACAGGGGCCAGCTTCGATCGCTAAACAGCCGTTACAACGACTTTTTTACTTTGCGATACCATTAAAATGCATGCATTACCACGCATGCGTTGTACATTGCAAAGTCATTACTACGCATTTTTTTAGAACGCATGGTCATTTACCACGCATGCCTTTACAACAAATTTTGTTGTAAAGGTATGTATGGTAAATGACCATGAGTTCTAAAAAAATGTAGACGATCCACGTCGTTGTAAGGAAACAGATGCTGTTCCGTTTCCTCACAACGACGTGCACCGCCCCTCAGAGACGACATGAAGCAGGAACCACGAGGAGAGAGGAACCACGAGGAGTGAGAGGTAAGGGGGATTGGGCATGGGGTGGTGGTTACTTTTCTAGGGTTTAGGGTAGTGCAGTGGGGTTTGGGTAGTGGAGGGGGTCGTGCTGAGGGTAGTGTTTTAGGGTTTAGGGTAGTGCAGTGGTGTTTGTGTAGTGTAGGGGTCGTGCTGGGGGTAGTGTTTTAGGGTTTAGGGTAGTGCAGTGGTGTTTGTGTAGTGTAGGGGGTCGTGCTGGTGGTAGTGTTTTAGGGTTTAGGGTAGTGCAGTGATGTTTGTGTAGTGTAGGGGGTCATGCTTGGGGTAGATTTAGGGTTTAGGGTAGTGCAGTGGTGTTTGTGTAGTGTAGGGGGTTGTGCTGGGGGTAGTGTTTTAGGGTTTAGGGCAGTGCAGTGGTGTTTGTGTAGTGTAGGGGGTCATGCTGGGGGTAGTGTTTTAGGGTTTAGGGTAGTGCAGTGGTGTTTGGGTAGTATAGGGGGTCATGCTGGGGGTAGTGTTTTAGGGTTTAGTGTAGTGCAGTGGTGTTTGGGTAGTGTAGGGGGTTGTGCTGGGGTAGTGTTTTAGGGTTTAGGGTAGTGCAGTGGTAATTGGGTAGAGTAGGGGGTCGTGCTTAGGGTAGATTTAGGGTTTAGGGTAGTGCAGTGGTGTTTGGGTAGTGTAGGGGGTCATGCTGGGGGTAGATTTAGGGTTTAGGGTAGTGCAGTGGTGTTTGGGTAGTGTAGGGGGTCGTGCTGGGGGTATATTTAGGGTTTAGGGTAGTGCAGTGGTGTTTGGGTAGTGTAGGGAGTCGTGCTGTGGGGAGTGTTTTAGCGTTTAGGGTTGTGCAGTGGTGTTTGGGTAGTGTAGGGGGTCGTGCTGGGGGTAGTGTTTTAGGGTTTAGGGTAGTGCAGTGGTGTTTGGGTAGTGTAGGGGGTCATGCTGGGGGTAGTGGTTTAGGGTTTAGGGTAGTGCAGTGTTGTTTGGGTAGAGTAGGGGGTACTGCTGGGGGTAGTGTTTTAGGGTAGTGCAATGGTGTTTGGGTAGTGTAGGGGTACTGCTGGGGGTAGTGTTTTAGGGTTTAGGGTAGTGGAGTGGTGTTTGGGTAGTGTAGGGGGTACTGCTGGGGGTAGTGTTTTAGAGTTTAGGGTAGTGCAGTGGTGTTTGGGTAGTGTAGGGGGTCGTGCTGGGGGTAGTGTTTTAGGGTTTAGGGTAGTGCAGCCGTGTTTGTGTAGTGTAGGGGGTCGTGTTTTAGGGTTTAGGGTAGTGCAGTGGTGTTTGTGTAGTGTAGGGGGTCGTGCTGGGGGTAGTGTTTTAGGGTTTAGGGAAGTGCAGTGGTGTTCGGGCAGTGTAGGGGGTCATGCGGGGGTGGTGTTTTAGGGTTTAGGGAAGTGCAGTGGTGTTCGGGCAGTGTAGGGGGTCGTGCTGGGGCTGGTGTTTAAGGGTTTAGGGCAGTGCAGTGGTGCTCCGGCAGTGTAGGGGGTCGTGCTGGGGCTGGTGTTTCAGGGTTTAGGGCAGTGCAGTGGTGTTCGGGCAGTGTAGGGGGTCGTGCTGGGGCTGGTGTTTCAGGGTTTAGTGCAGTGGTGTTCGGGCAGTGTAGGGGGTCGTGCAGGGGGTGGTGTTTCAGGGTTTAGGGCAGTGCAGTGGTGTTCAGGCAGTGTAGGGGGTTGTGCTGGGGCTGGTGTTTCAGGGTTTAGAGCAGTGCAGTGGTGTTCGGGCAGTGTAGGGGTTCGTGCTGGGGCTGGTGTTTCAGGGTTTAGGGCAGTGCAGTGGTGTTCGGGCAGTGTAGGGGGTCTTGCTGGGGGTGGTGTTTCAGGGTTTAGGGCAGTGGTGTTTGGGCAGTGTAGGGGGTCTTGCTGGGGGTGGTGTTTCAGGGTTTAGGGCAGTGCAGTGGTGTTCAGGCAGTGTAGGGGGTCGTGCTGGGGGTGGTGTTTCAAGGTTTAGGGCAGTGCAGTGGTGTTTGGGCAGTGTAGGGGGTCGTGCAGCGGAGGTGTTTCAGGGTTTAGGGCAGTGCAGTGGTGTTCGGGCAGTGTAGGGGGTCATGCGGGGGGGGTGTTTCAGGGTTTAGGGCAGTGCAGTGGTGTTCGGGCAGTGTAGGGGGTCGTGCGGAAGGTGGTGTTTCAGGGTTTAGGGCAGTGCAGTGGTGTTCGGGCAGTGTAGGGGGTCGTGCTGGGGCTGGTGTTTCAGGGTTTAGGGCAGTGCAGTGGTGTTCGGGCAGTGTAGGGGGTCGTGCTGGGGCTGGTGTTTCAGGGTTTAGGGCAGTGCAGTGGTTTTCGGGCAGTGTAGGGCGTCGTGCTGGGGCTGGTGTTTCAGGGTTTAGGGCAGTGCAGTGGTGTTTGGGCAGTGTAGGGGGTCGTGCGGGGGTGGTGTTTCAGGGTTTAGGGCAGTGCAGTGGTGTTCGGGCAGTGTAGGGGGTCATGCTGGGGCTGGTGTTTCAGGGTTTAGGGCAGTGCAGTGGTGTTCGGGCAGTGTAGGGGGTCGTGCTGGGGCTGGTGTTTCAGGGTTTTGGGCAGTGCAGTGGTGTTCGGGCAGTGTAGGGGGTCGGGCTGGAGCTGGTGTTTCAGGGTCTAGGGCAGTGCAGTGGTGTTGGGGCAGTGTAGGGGGTCGTGCTTGGGGTGGTGTTTCAGGGTTTAGGGCAGTGCAGTGGTGTTCGGGCAGTGTAGGGGGTCGTGCTGGGGGTGGTGTTTCAGGGTTTTGGGCAGTGCAGTGGTGTTCGTGCAGCGTAGGGGGGACGTGCTGGGGTGGTGTTTCAGGGTTTTGGGCAGTGCAGTGGTGTTCGGGCAGTGTAGGGGGACGTGCTGGGGGTGGTGTTTCAGGGTTTAGGGCAGAGCAGTGGTGTTCGGGCAGTGTAGGGGGTCGTGCTGGGGGTGGTGTTTCAGGGTTTAGGGCAGAGCAGTGTTGTTCGGGCAGAGTAGGGGGTCGTGCTGGGGGTGGTGTTTAGGGTTTAGGGCAGTGCAGTGGTGTTCGGGCAGTGTAGGGGGTCGTGCAGGGGTGGTGTTTCAGGGTTTAGGGCAGTGCAGTGGTGTTCGGGCAGTGTAGGGGGTCGTGCGGGGGTGGTGTTTCAGGGTTTAGGGCAGTGCAGTGGTCTTCGGGCAGTGTAGGGGGTCGTGCGGGGGGTGGTGTTTCAGGGTTTAGGGCAGTGCAGTTGTGTTCATGCAGTGTAGGGGTCGTGCGGGGGGTGGTGTTTCACGGTTTAGGGCAGTGCAGTGGTGTTCCGGCAGTGTAGGGGGTCGTGCGGGGGGTGGTGTTTCAGTGTTTAGGGCAGTGCAGTGGTGTTCGGGCAGTGTAGGGGGTCTGGCTGGGGCTGGTGTTTCAGGGTTTAGGGCAGTGCAGTGGTGTTCGGGCAGTGTAGGGGGTCGTGCTGGGGCTGGTGTTTCAGGGTTTAGGGCAGTGCAGTGGTGTTCGGGCAGTGTAGGGGGTCGTGCTGGGTGTGGTGTTTTAGGGTTTAGGTCAGTGAAGTGGTGTTCGGGCAGTATAGGGGGTCATGCTGGGGTAGTGTTTTAGGGTTTAGGGCAGTGCAGTGGTGTTCGTGCAGTGTAGGGGGTCGTGCAGGGGTAGTGTTTTAGGGTTTAGGGCAGTGCAGTTGTGTTTGTGTGGTGAGCAGCGCATGCACTGCATCGCTAGGCGAGACCTAAAAAGCATTGCACCAAGATGGCTGCCAACACTTCCTGGATTGAAGTGTTGGCAGCCAATCAGAGCCAAGCTCGTGCTTGTGTAGTTAGGTCCCGCCCAGATATCTAAAGATTTTTTTCCTTTAATATCTCGAAAACTACTGAACGGATTTACACCATTTAAAAAAAAGGGCGCTTTCTGAACCAAGCACTACCTTTTTCCCAAATTTGGTGTAATTCCTTTCAGCAGTTTTGGCTGTAACCGTGTCTAAAGTTTCCTATGGGAAATTGATTTTTTGACCTCTAGTTTTTTAATTTCTCAGGAACTACTAAACGGATTTACACCATTTTAAAAAAAGGGCGCTTTCTGAACCAAGGGCTACCTTTTTGCCAAATTTGGTGTAATTCCGTTCAGCAGTTCGGGCTGTAGCCGTGTCTAAAGTTTCCTATGGGAAATAACATGGGCAAAACGCATTTTGGGACCCCCCTTTTTTCTCAGCCCCCACTTGACAAATCATCCCAAAACTTTCAGGATAGGAGCTGACCGGAGCGCTCCACTAGTTTTGAAAATTTCGCGAAGATTCGTCATCCGGCGCCAAGGTTATTGGGAAAAGAAAAAACTCTTTTCCTATGGAAACTAGGTCCTAACTATAACTATCTACTGGCGACCGCCAGTAGATAATATATATATATATATATATACATATATATATATATATATATATATATATATATATCCAACAACAACTCTCCAAATGACGGGAGCCCCCGTCCCTGCAGGGCGGCTTCAAAACGGGAATGGAGAATCCCGTGAATGGCTTCGCGCCAACAAACATCAGAAAATAAAGAAGCCACAACTCAATGACTTACTGGCATTTATTTCAAATGGATTGGCAGCATGTCAGTCCTTACGCGTTTCAGCTTGAAATAGCCTTGTTCACAGGTGAGCAATGTTATAGTGCTAATTGCTCTGTGCATATCACCCAGTGGTCATGTGACTCGGGCAGAAAACTACTATACCCAGCATGCATCAGGATTATTCAGGTAAAAACCGAACTGTGTAAATGTTCCTTCTGCTTAATAGCGTTTTTCCACAGACAGTCTCAATGTCTTTCAAATAAAGTGCATGTTGCAAAAATAAAAGTCACATCTTCTTTGCATTGTTGCCAGCTTTGCTCATTCCATGCTGCCTTACTGCAGATCTTTGCTCTCTCCAAAATACCAAGTTCAGTCAGAGTCGGCAGGAAGAGTAAATACCCCTCCTCTCCCTTTCTCCTCCTCGTGGACAAATACCTTGGAAATCCATTCAGGGTCACACGGGGCGAGCGGGACATGCTCCCCAATTTAAATCCAACAACAACTCTCCAAATGACGGGAGCCCCGCCCTGCAGGGCGGCTTCAAAACGGGAATGGAGAATCCCGTGAATGGCTTCGCGCCAACAAACATCAGAAAATAAAGAAGCCACAACTCAATGACTTACTGGCATTTATTTCAAATGGATTGGCAGCATGTCAGTCCTTACGCGTTTCAGCTTGAAATAGCCTTGTTCACAGGTGAGCAATGTTATAGTGCTAATTGCTCTGTGCATATCACCCAGTGGTCATGTGACTCGGGCAGAAAACTACTATACCCAGCATGCATCAGGATTATTCAGGTAAAAACCGAACTGTGTAAAATGTTCCTTCTGCTTAATAGCGTTTTTTCCACAGACAGTCTCAATGTCTTTCAAATAAAGTGCATGTTGCAAAAATAAAAGTCACATCTTCTTTGCATTGTTGCCAGCTTTGCTCATTCCATGCTGCCTTACTGCAGATCTTTGCTCTCTCCAAAATGCCAAGTTCAGTCAGAGTCGGCAGGAAGAGTAAATACCCCTCCTCTCCCTTTCTCCTCCTCGTGGACAAATACCTTGGAAATCCATTCAGGGTCACACGGGGCGAGCGGGACATGCTCCCCAATTTAAATCCAACAACAACTCTCCAAATGACGGGAGCCCCCGTCCCTGCAGAGGCGGCTTCAAAACGGGAATGGAGAATCCCGTGAATGGCTTCGCGCCAACAAACATCAGAAAATAAAGAAGCCACAACTCAATGACTTACTGGCATTTATTTCAAATGGATTGGCAGCATGTCAGTCCTTACGCGTTTCAGCTTGAAATAGCCTTGTTCACAGGTGAGCAATGTTATAGTGCTAATTGCTCTGTGCATATCACCCAGTGGTCATGTGACTCGGGCAGAAAACTACTATACCCAGCATGCATCAGGATTATTCAGGTAAAAACCGAACTGTGTAAAATGTTCCTTCTGCTTAATAGCGTTTTTCCACAGACAGTCTCAATGTCTTTCAAATAAAGTGCATGTTGCAAAAATAAAAGTCACATCTTCTTTGCATTGTTGCCAGCTTTGCTCATTCCATGCTGCCTTACTGCAGATCTTTGCTCTCTCCAAAATGCCAAGTTCAGTCAGAGTCGGCAGGAAGAGTAAATACCCCTCCTCTCCCTTTCTCCTCCTCGTGGACAAATACCTTGGAAATCCATTCAGGGTCACACGGGGCGAGCGGGACATGCTCCCCAATTTAAACACATATATACATACATATATAAACATATATATACCTAGATATATATATTCCAAGAAAATATGGAGCACTCAAGGGGTGTCTTCAAAATAATTAAAAGTTCCTCATATCACACCCATAGGTCAGACGGCTTTGGCCCCCACTCATTGACTGCCCGCTCCACCTATGGGAGTGTGATATGAGGAACTTCAAATTATGGTACATAGCTGTCGGCTTCATTGTAATAAAGCACTGACGAAGGCACCACGCCAAAACTTGTTTGCTGAGATTAAAAACATTTTGAAGACACCCCGTGAGTGCTTCATGTTTTCTTGGAATAAGTGTGAAGTGAGTCCACCCTCACTCAAAGTTGGAAGCAGCCGTCCTTTGTTCAGCAGTGGCTGGTGGAAACCAAAAATGAATCTATGCAAGCTGCCAGAAACACTGTTGCTGGGTATTTTGCGTCGACAAAAGAGTCATGTTCATTGTTGTTGGATTATTTAACTGACGCCAGCGGAAGCCTCCCTATTGCAGCGGGTGTGATGAGGGGTAACAGAAATGAAGCAACGCTATGTGGCAGCTGTAATTCAGCTAAATCATGTGGTAGGATAAAATTATCAAGAACATGTGTGTGACAAAAGAGACTGTGTGCCTTATTGTTGTATACTCTTTTGGAGGATTAATGGGAGATCGTGCATTTGGCTGGACAGAAACATCATTAGCACTACATGAGAGATCTGTCACGCTAATGTGGCCACCGAGAAAATCTGACCTCAAGTTAGACAGCTTTGGCCCTATCTCATCGGCTGTCCATAGGTGGAGCGGGCAGCCAATGGATTAGCACATTGCCATCCACGCCAAGATAGAAAGGGACAAAGGGGCATATTATCTAAAAAGTGCGCTAAACATCGCAAAGCGTGTTTAGCGAGCACTTTTTTATCGCCGGCTATCGTCGGAATAATTTGCCATGCTAACGCTGTATTAGCGACATTTAGCGCTATGGCGATAATTATTCCAGCCATAGCGGTGTTTTCCATGAAACATCGCTGGTTTTCCAGCGATGTTTCATGGAAAACGGCGATAACCTTGCTGATACGACCCTGTGGTCGTATCAGCATAATCCACTCCCCATGTTAGATATGGCTAACACCTGCTAATTGCAGGTGTTAAATAAATGGCGATGACCCCGGTTAGCGCGACTTTTCACGTCGCTAACTGGGGCCATGGCCACCTTGCTAATAGGCGATAGGCCTGTTAGCGGGTCTTTCCCAGGTTTGTTCATCGGGAACGCCCACTTTGCATGCCATTAGCGATAAATATCGCTGACATGCAAAGCGGTAAAAACACGGGCGCTAATGCCCGAAAACTGTCTCTAACTGCTGTTAGAGACAGTTTGCTGATAGGGCGATAAGAATATCGCCGCTTTAGCGGCAAAAAGTGCCGCTAAAGCAGCGATAGTGCCCTTGCTAATATGCCCCAAAGTCTTTTGCCATTTCTACAGCAAAGTCTTTAAGCATAGGACTAGCACAGTGCTATCCATGACAAGCTGTAAAATGACAAAAGTGACGAAGTAATTATGCAAAAACTCTAGGTAGTTCTCAAGTTTAGGTGGAAAGCAGCTACTGTGTAGAGCACCCTCAACACCAGCAACACTCTAGATCTGCTCACCTCAAATGTCTGCTTTTTTATCAAAGTTTTTAAGCATATGATTAGCACATTGCCATCCACGTCGAGATAGAAAGTGACAAAGTCTTTTGCCATCTCTACAGCAAAGTCTTTAAGCATAGGACTAGCACAGTGCTATCCATGCCGAGCTGTAAAATGACAAAAGCCTTTTACCACTCCAGGCACAGTATTACAGCTTTGAATTGGTAAAATACCAACCAAGCCAACCTGAAATGAATAAAAGCAACCCCTGACAAGTGTTTTGCTCTCATTAGAGCTCTTCAGAGAGGTATAGCTTTGTCCAGACACAAGGGAGCACTCAGTATTAGTCAAAACAATACCCTTTCAGGCATAGAGTGACGAATAAATTATGAAAAAAAGAAGCAGACAATTCTGTGTAGTTCCCAAGTTTAGGTGGAGAGCAGCTCCTATATAAAGCACCCTCAACACCAGCGACAATCTAAATTTGCTCACCCCAAATGTCTGCTTTTCTATCAATGTTTTTGAGCATAGCATTAGAGCAGTGCCTTCCACGTCAAGATAGAAAGGGTCAAAGTGACTGACTACCCCTACTGCTACCTCCAGTAAGTTACACACTGGTGGATTGCTGAGAGGTCATCGGACGCTGCGCCTCCTTTATCCATAGCTCTGCAAACGCACCTCCTGGTGCACTACTGGCTGAGGGATGAAGTCCCCTTGACTCCTGAGGGTCCTTGGGGGAAAACAACCCCTCCTGTTACCTCTAGTAAGTCCCACAGAGCGGAATAGCTGAGAGGTCTTCAGAAGCCTCGCCCCCTTTCTCCACTACTCTGCAAACATGCCTCCTGGCACGCTACTGGTTGGAAGATGAAGTCCCCTTGAATGCTGAGAGTCTTTGGGCTCCAAGAGCCCCTCCTGTTACCTCCACTGTGTCCCACAAAGCACGATGGCTGAGAGCTGGTCAGTGGTTCTGCCCCCTTTCTCCACCACTGTGCAAAATGCTGTTCGCACTGATTGCACAGTGCCGGATGCTTGTCCGCACTGTGCAATCAGTGCAAACCGCATCTTGCACAGTGCAAGCGGTCGTTTTCTGCCGCTCGAGTAGATTTCTACTCGAGCAGCAGCTTTCTCAACGCGGACTGGTAGTTTCTCATTGCGAGCGGTCGCGAGCATACGCGACTACTCGCAATGAGAAACCCGACCTCCCCGCGTTGAGAATCTCGCGAACGAGGAAAAAGTCTCAACGGGATGTCATTTTGCTTGCTCGCGGTCGCCAACTTGACGTTGAGGACTGCGAGCAAGCAAAAAATGACCGCTACGCTATGCTACGCTACGCGTGTTTGCACTGTGCTACGTGCGATTCACGTAGTGCGAAGTAGCGCAAACTTCGCAAACTACGCGAGCGTAGCGTAGTACTTCGCCCAGGGTTACTCCTGATTCCGCTACGAATTTTGCAGACACGTTAAATTGCAATGATTTAAATCTCTCGTTCACTAGCAATATCAGCCAGAGTGAAGTCGATTTTGTGGACATGAAGGTTTACATTAAGGACCACAAAATACACACAAAAACATTCAGGAAACCAACAGCAGGGGACTCTATTCTGCATGCAAGCAGTTTCCATCCTCCCAGACTCAAAGACAGTATCCCATACGCAGAAAATCTACGCATGAAAAGCAATTGTAGCGATGAAGTATCATTGAGGGAAGTATAGTCAGAATTGAATGAAAGATTTATTGCAAGGGGCTACAGACATGAAACATTAGAGTCAGCCAGAGAAAAAACAGATTTGACAATAAGGGACATGCTGTTATTTAAGAAGCAGGGTGCGCAACGAAGAGATAAAGATCAAGTGAGATTAATTACTGGGTACAGTGCCCATCAACATAAGGTGAGGAATATTATTTCCACACATTGGAAGCTAATTAAAAGCTATCCTATTGGGAAAATGGTGACGAAAAATCCACTACTCACGTTTAGAAAGGCCAAATCGATGCATTGTGAACTCTGCATCAGTAGCCCGGAAATAATAAGAAAAGAGACGTGTCTGACATCAGAGTTGGGTTTTCAGAAGTGCCATTGATGCAAGGCATGCAAAATCAGCCAAAATATGAGAGAATTCATCTCACCTCTGTATAAGACCCCGCTAAACATACGCAATCTGTACAACTGCAGAAGAGACTTTGTTGAATACATTCTACAGTGCACGTGCCCGAAGGTTTATATAGGCAGCACCATTCATATGGTGCATGTTAGAATCTTATAGCACCTAAGGGCCTTAGCAAAGGATGATAAAAGCTATCCTGTTGCTCAACATATACGTGAGAAACATGATGGGAGGGTGGCAGACCTTGTTTATTAAGTAATAGACTCGTTCCCCAAGAATCTAAGAGGTGGCAACAGAGAACAAAGATTGAGGAGACTGGAGTCCCGTTATATAATTATGTTAAACAGCAGGGCTCCAAATGTTCTAAACTCAGATGAGGAGATATATGTGCACTTGTAACAATTGTTCAGTTCAACTTCCTCCTGTTCCAGACCAGCCATATCAGATTGTCAAGGGTTTTTAATTGTAAAAGAAAAGTTTGTTTATTTTATTTAATCACCAGGAACGCGTTTTGAGAATTATGCAGTCGCAGTAACTGGGGAAGAGGGAAAGCCGTAGAGATTATTAATTGGACATCATGGGATACATAAAGACCAATATATTAATGAAAATTCTGATGTGGCTAAGATATTATGAAAATTCTGATGTGGCTAAGATATTCAGTATAGCATTTGACTGTTAGAATAGATCTCCTGGAATTATATAAGGACACTGGTCTGGGGATTGAACTGAAGGAATGCGGATATGAGTGTAAAACCCCACTGGGGAGGCAGAATGGAATGATAACCCATGGTGAATATAACCCATTAGGGTGGAATCAATAGCCTTCAGCATACTAAACCTTATGCAAGGGGAAGTACAAGTCTGTTTAAGAATTACAGAGTAGTAACAAGAAATTGTAAAATTTATAATTTAAAATTAGAAATTCTGAACGAATTAAGGTCGAAGTTTTAATTTTTCAAAATTGAATTTAAAATTAAGAGGCAAAAGCTAAGTGTATCCAATTTTGCCATGATTAATTGCTCAGTACAGAGACGATTACACTAGGAGTAACGTGATAATGGAATGCATTATTATCAATTTCAGAAGGTTTACAATTTCATTTGTGAATTTTATTTTATTATTTAGCACTGAGCACTGTTTGTTATGAATATGGGGTGAATGAGGATAATTCAAATGTTGAGTGTTTCTTTAGTCCCTATGTCGAATGACGTAGGACAATGGCACGATATAAAGTCTAACCAAAATGGCGGTGACATCAAAGTGAGCAGGGTGGCAGTGACCACCGAAGCGCGTCTTTTGCTATTTTGCCTAATGTAATAAAAGGGTATTAAAGACAGCCCCAGCGGTGTCGGTGCCTGTTTTCCGTGGACTTTTGGAAAAAGGAGCAGGAGTGGTCATTATATATATATATATATATATATATATATATATATATATATATATATATGACCAAGAGCTGGATAGCTCGAAACGCGTCTTTTTGCCTCGAATCAATAAATATTATTTTGCAAAACTTGGATCGGTGTGGCTCGTGCTTACACGAATCAGTAAGCTATTTGGTGGATATATATATATATATATATTCACTGAAAAAACCATAGGTTTTAGGGACAGTTATAGTTACTTGGACATTGCACTCGTAAAAAACCCGTGAAATTCCCCCGTTATAGTTAGTTCAGCTAACTATAACTCGCGCCCCCGCAATGCACTGCTGATGACGTCACATATTACATCACTCATGACATGGTCAGTGACATCACTGATGACATCACTGATGACATCTCAAATGACATCACTGATGACATCATCCAGTGACTGTGTGTTTCTGTAAAGTTTAAATATTTTTAATATATATAGGAAAAGACGTATTGAAGAATGAGTGGGTGTGTAAGTGTCTGTATGGATGATTTAGTAGGTGCGTGACTGACTCTATAAGTGAGTGATTTAACGTATCTTACCGAATGCATGGGTTAGTGACTAAACTGGGTGAATGTCTGTATCCGTCTGTCTGTTGCTGTGTAAGTGGCTGCATGGGTATGTGAATAGCTACATGAGTGTCTATATGAGTTATTGATTGGTTGTCTGAGTATCTGTATGGGTGCCTGAGTGTTTGTGTGGGTGGGGTGTGTGCGACTCTGTGCATAGATGTGTGAGTGGGTGATTCACTGGGTGGATGGTTTCAAGAGTGCATCTGTGATAGACTGTATGGGTGGGTAAGTGTGTTTAAGAGTGTGTTAGTGAGTGAATGTATGTCCCAGTGGTACATGTGTGAGTAACTACATATGTGAAAGGCAGTATATATGTGTGTTGGAGTATATAAATAGCTATAAGCAGAGTGAGTGATTGTGATAGTGGCTGTATGGATGAGTGTGTGCTTGTATCAGTGATTGTATAAGAGCGTAACAATGTGCTAGTATTTGTATGATTAAGTGAGCTGGTGTGTGTATAACTGTATAGGTGAGTAAATGGCAGTGTGTTTAATTATTTGCATGACTGACTAGGTGTGTGAGTACCTCTATGGATGAGTGGCGGTGTTTGAGTGTCTATATAGGAGTAAGAGTGCATATGATAGTCCTGTACTGAGTGACTAAGTATGAGTGACTGTACGGGTGAGTGAGTGGATATGTGTGTGTAGACCTAAGAATCAGTGAGTGGGTATGTAGTTATTGGTGTTGGAGTGTCTATGGTTTTGCGAATGGCAGTCTGTAATTTAGAGTGGGTGTATCAAAGGTTATATTAGGGTGTGAGGAGGTGCATCAGATTATCACGTGGATGATGTCATCAGTGATGTCATTTGAGATGTCATCAGTGATGTCATCAGTGATGTCACTGACCATGTCATGAGTGATGTAATATGTGACGTCATCAGCAGTGCATTGCGGGGGCGCGAGTTATAGTTAGCTGAACTAACTATAACGGGGGAATTTCACGGGTTTTTACGAGTGCAATGTCCAAGTAACTATAACTGTCCCTAAAACCTATGGTTTTTTCAGTGAATTTCAAAGGTTTTTTAAATGCTAATTTGTAACTATAACGTGTCTGAAACCTATGGTTTTTTCAGTGAATTTCAAAGGTTTTTAAAATGCTAATTTCTAACTATAACGTGCCTGAAACCTACGGTTTTTTCAGTGAATTCCAAAGGTTTTGTAAATGACAATTTTTAAAAGTATTAATTGTTATATTAATTTTTTTCATACTGATTTACTACATATTTAGAAACAATTTTTTTTACATATTTAATTTTTAAATTACATTGTAATTACATTATACATCACATTACAAAAAATACTTTCTCAGAATGAATTACTTTAGTTTAAATACTTTGCACATAGGCAATAGACTTTTAAGTACAATAGTTACAGTTGTTGCAATGGGCAACACATTTTCAAACACAATGCAACATTCAGCTCAATGTGAATTTCTAGTTAAATGCAATTAGTTACTTTATGGATTACTTTTCTAACCACAGGACTGGATCCTAGATTCAGTCCTGGGACATCTCCTGTAAACAGTTGAGTAAAAGCGTTTTGGTTACAGTACTGATTTTTAAGGAATATTATTGTATTTTAAAAGTTGACACTTAGAAACTTTTTCTCATATAGTCACCAATGTTATCCTATGGAAGGAAATTCACTTAGCAGGTAAAAACTGTTATCGTTACTTTTTCTTACTCAGTGTTGGATCCTGGATCCAGCACTGGTGCATCTCCTGTAAACAGTTGAAAGAATGCGTTTAAGTCATACAGGCGATTTTTAAGGAATATTTGTAGTTTGTAAAAATCAACACTTTGAAACTTTTTGCTGAAAACCAGACAATGGATTCCTATGGAAGAAAATATAAGTTACTGGTAAGTACGGTTAAAATTACTTTTCAGGGTCAGTGCTGGGCTAAAAGATGCAGCACTGGGTTCTCTCCTGATAACAGGTGAGTAAATCGGAATTAGTATTTTGGCTGATTTTAGAGGAATATTTTAAAGTTCCAAAACTCCACACTTAGAAGAATTTCCAAGTGAAACCAGTCAATGTTAGCCTATGGAAGGAAATTCAAGTTACTGGTAAGTACGGTTAGAATTACTTTTCAGGGTCAGTGCTGGGCTAAAAGGTGCAGCACTGGGTTTTCTCCTGATAACAGGTGAGTAAGTCGGAATTCGGATTTCGGCTGATTTTAGAGGAATATTTGTATGTTTCAAAAATCAACACTTAGAAACTTTTTCAGCAAAAAGCAGGCAATGATATCCTATGGAAGGAAATTCAAGTTACTGGTAAGTACGGTTAAAATTACTTTTCAGGATTAGTACTGGGCTGAAAGATGCAGCACTGAGGTCTCTCCTGATAACAGGTGAGTAAATCGGAATTCGTATTTCGGCTGATTTTAGATGAATATTTTAAAGTTCCAAAACTCCACACTTAGAAGAATTTCCAAGTGAAACCAGTCAATGTTAGCCTATGGAAGGAAATTCAAGTTACTGGTAAGTACGGTTAAAATTACTTTTCAGGACCAGTACTGGGCTGAAAGATACAGCACTGAGGTCTCTCCTTATAACAGGTGAGTAAATCAGAATTCGTATTTCGGCTGATTTTAGAGGAATATTTGTATGTTTCAAAAATCAACACTTAGAAACTTTTTCAGCAAAAAGCAGGCAATGATATCCTATGCAAGGAAATTCAAGTTACTAGTAAGTACGGTTAAAATTACTTTTCAGGACCAGTACTGGGCTGAAAGATACAGCACTGAGGTCTCTCCTTATAACAGGTGAGTAAATCGGAATTCGTATTTCGGCTGATTTTAGAGGAATATTTGTATGTTTCAAAAATCAACACTTAGAAACTTTTTCAGCAAAAAGCAGGCAATGATATCCTATGGAAGGAAATTCAAGTTACTGGTAAGTACGGTTAAAATTACTTTTCAGGACCAGTACTGGGCTGAAAGATGCAGCACTGAGGTCTCTCCTTATAACAGGTGAGTAAATCGGAATTCGTATTTCGGATGGTTTTAGAAGAATATTTGCACAATGGTGAAGGAAGGGGCGGGGCCTGAGGTGACATCTGTGCAAACGCGCCCGTGGCGCGTTTAAGTTGGGGGATTAAGTCCCCTTGAATCCTGAGGGTCCCTAGGGGCCAACTAGCCCACCAGGAACCTCCAATATGCGCCAGGGGCTGCGTTGCAGAGACGTGTAGAGAGGCCACACCCCTTTTACACCTCTCTGCAACGCAGCTCTGTGGCGCTTTCTGGATGTACCTGTTGGGCTAGTTGGCCCCCAGGGACCCTCAGGATTGAAGGGATTTAATTCCCCATCTTAAAACGCGCCACGGGGCCTGTTTGCACACATGTCACCTGAAGCCCCGCCCCCTCCCTTCACCACTGTGCAAACACGCCCGTGGCGCGTTTTAAGTTGGGGGATTAAGTCCCCTTGAAGCCTGAGGGTCCCCGGAGTCCAACTAGCCCACCATATACCTCAAAAGCGCCACAGAGCTGCGTTGCAGAGAGGTGTAAAAGGGGCGTGGCCTCTGTACACCTCTCTGCAAGGCAGCCCCTGGCGCATACTGGAGGTTCCTGGTGGGCTAGTTGGCCCCCAGGGACCCCCAGTATTCAAGGGGAATCGTTCCCCCTCTGCAAACGCGCCAGGGGCGCGTTTGCAGAGTGGTGAAAGAAGGGGCGGGGCCTGCGGGCCCGATCGTTTTTTTTTTTTGTCGCCTGAAGGGGGCTGTGTGGCCCCCTTCCTTTTTCCTGTTTTTGGGCCCTGGGGACCCCATCCCCCAGGGCCTTACCCCTTTTTTGTAATTAAAATTAAAAAAAAAACGGGAAGGGGGCCGCGTGGCCCCCTTCCCTGGGCCTGTATTGGCCCCGGGGACCCCATCCCCCGGGGCATGGCCTCTATTTTTAATTTTATTCTTTGGAGGGGGGCTGTGGCCCCCCTCCTCTGGCCATTTAAGGCCCCGGGGACCCCATCCCCGGGGCCGGCCATACTCCTTTTTTTATTTTTATTAAACTTTGGGGAGGGGGCTGCGTGGCCCCCTCCCGGGCCACTACTTGCCCCGGGGACCCCATCCCCCGGGGCCTGGCCTCCGTTGGGGACTGTGGGGGTCCCCAAACCCCCCACAGTCCCGCCGGCTCCCCGTGTCCTACGGGAGCCGGCATTGCTTTTACACATGGGGAGCAGCTAACATGCTGCTCCCCATGTGGAAAAGCAATCGGCTTTGGATATTGGAAGAGAGAGCAGGTTTCCTTAGGAAAAGCGTTTTTTCTTTTCCCAATAACTTTGGCGCCGGTTGACGAATCTTCGCGAAATTTTCAAAACTTGTGGCCCGCTCCGGTCAGCTCCTATCCTGAAAGTTTCGAGGTGATTCCCCAAGCGGGGGCCGAGAAAAAAGGGGGGTCTCAAAACGTGTTTTCTGCATGTTATTTTCCGTAGGAAACTTTAGACACGGCTACAGCCCGAACTGCTGAACGGAATTACACCAAATTTGGCAAAAAGGTAGCCCTGGGGTCAGAAAGAGCCCTTTTTGTTAAATGGTGTAAATCCGTTCAGTAGTTCCTGAGAAATTTAAAAAAAGAGGTCGGAAAATCAATTTCCCATAGGAAACTTTAGACACGGCTACAGCTCGAACTGCTATACGGAATTACACCAAATTTGGCAAAAAGGTAGCCCTTGGTTCAGAAAGAGCCTTTTATTTTAAATGGTGTAAATCCGTTCAGTAGTTTTCTGAGAAAATCAAAAAATTAAAGTTTCGATATCTAGAGGCGCGGTGGATCCGCGGACCCTCCCGACCACGAGCTTTCTTCTAATTGGCTGTCAACACTCCAAACCAGGAAGTGTTGGCAGCCATCTTGTGACTCGGTAGAACCGAGTCACAAGAAAAGATAAAAACAAACGCAAAAAACAAGAAAAGGGGGCAGGGTAGAAACACCCTGACCCCCTAGGCCTGCTCAGGGCCCAAAAAAGCATTTTTTTTAAATCAGCCAAATACGCGCTGGGTGCGCAAATCCGGCCGAGAGAATAAAAAAAAAACGAAGCGTGGGCTCCCGCGCTTCGTTGTATTGAAGCCCCCGGGGACACTGAAAAAATGTGTGGGGGGGCCCCAATCCCCCCCACACTGCCCCAGGGACTGCCACCTCCACGGGGCTTGATTTATGAGTTGCAGGGAGGCACGCAGCCCCGGGGACCGCCACCTCCCTGGGGCACTAAAATACAAATTTGGGGGTCCGTTACGGACCCCCGAGCCCCGGGGACCACCACCTCCCCGGGGCTTTGTAATTGAAGGGAGGGGGGCCGCGCGGCCCCCCTCCTGGAGCCCGTGATGGCCCTGGGGACCACCACCCCCAGGGCCGGCTCCTGCAGTGTCCCGGGGTGCCCACCCCGGGACACTGCTGTCTGCTATGGCAGGGCGGGAGCCTCGCGGCTCCCGCCCTGTCATAGCAAACTGTGGTTTGGGTTTTGGAAGAGAGAGCAGAAACCTGCTCTCTCTTCCAAAATCAAACCACATTGCTTTTCCACACGGGGAGCTGCATGTCAGCAGCTCTCCATGTGGAAAAGCAATGCCAGCTCCTGCAGGACGCGAGGAGCCGAGCGGGACCATGGGGGCATTGGGGCTCCCCCCACGGTCCCCAACGAAGAGGCCAGGCCCCAGGGGATGGGGTCCCCGGGGCCAGGAGTGGCCTGGGAAGGGGGCCACGTGGCTCCCCTCCTCCATAATAATGAAATTAAATTAAAAGAAAAACACACAAAGGCCGGCCCCGGGGGATGGGGTCCTGGGGGCCATAAATGGCCTGAGGAGGGGGCCACGCAGCCCCCTCCAAATATATATATTTTAAAATAAACACTGTCCATGCCCCGGGGGATGGGGTCCCCGGGGCCGAATATGGCCTCGGGAGGGGCCACAGAGTTGCGTTGCAGAGAGGTGTAAAAAGGGGAGTGGCCTTGGACCACCTCTCTGCAACGCAGCTCTGTGGCGCTTACTGGAGGTACCTGGCGGGCTAGTTGGCCCCCAGGGACCCTCAGGATTCAAGGGGAATTAATCCCCCAACTTAAAACCCGCCAGGGGGCACGTTTGCACAGTGGTGAAGGGAGGGGGCGGGCCTGATGTGACATGTGTGTACTTATCCAATCACTCCGCCAAAACCCAAGCACTTATAAATTCACCATGCACTCTCCTTGCAGTATTTTAATCATCCAGTCAGTACCCATGCACTCATGCAATGACCCATGCACTAACTCATGCACTGCTACAATACTCTGAGCACTACTGATGCAGTCCAGCCATCACCCTGTCACTACCCATGCACTCCTCCTATCACCCAGCGAGCACCATGTATTTATCCAATCACTCCACCAAAACACAAGCACTTATAAATTCACCATGCACTCTCCTTGCAGTACTCTAGTCTTCCAGTCAGTACCCATGTACTCATGGAATGGCCCAGGCACTAACACATGCACTGCTACAATCCCTTTAGCACTTCCCATGCAGACCTCTAACCACCTACACACTACTGATTCACTCCTCCAGTTACCCAGGTAGTACCCATGCACTCCAGAAATCCCTCTGTCACTACCCATGCACTCCTCCAATCACCCAGCTAGCACTATGTACTTATCCAATCACTCTGCCAAAACCCAAGCAGTTATAAAATCACCATGCACTGTCCTTGCAGCACTCTAAACATCCAGTCACTACCCATGTACTTATGCAATGATCCAGTCACTAACACATGCACTGCTGCAATCCATTGAGGACTACCTATGCAGTCCAGTAATCTCCCTGGTACTACCTATGCAGTCCTCCAATCACCCAGCCAGTCCTATGTCCTTATCCAATCACTATGCCAAAACCCAAGCACTTATAAATTTACCATGCACTCTCCTCGCAGTACTCTAATCATCCAGTCACTACCCAATAAGTCATGCAAGGATCCAGGCACTAACACATTGACTGCTACAATCCCTGTGTACTACCCATGCAGTCCTCTAACCACCTACACACTTCTCTTTCGCTCCTTCAATTCCCCTGGTAGTACCCATGCAGTCCAGCAATTACCCAGTCACTCCCTGTGCAGTCCTCCAGTCACCCAGCCACTACCATGTACTAATCGAAACACTCCGCCAATACCCAAGCACTTATAAATTCACACAGGCACTCTCCTAGCAGTATTCTAATCTTTCAGTTAGTAGCTATGTACTCATGCAATGCTCCAGGCACTACCTGATCACTGTTACAATCCCATATGCCCTACCCATACAGTCCTGTACCCAGTTACACACTTCTCATTTGCTCCTTCAATTCCCCAGGTAATACACATGCAGTCCCGCAATCACACTGTCACTCCCTGTGCACTCCTCCAGTCACCCAGCCACTACCATGTACTAATCCATAGACTCCTCCAATAGCCAAGCACTTTTAAGTTCACCACGCACACTCCTTGCAGTACTCTAATTATCCAGTCAGTACCCATGTACTCATGGAATGACCCAGTCACTAACACATGCACTGCTGCAATACCTTGCAGACTACCTACGCAGTCCAGTAATCTCCCTGGTACTATCTATGCAGTCCTCCAATCACCCAGCCAATCCTATGTGCTTATCCAATCACTGCACCAAAACCCAAGCACTTATAAAATCACCATGCACTGTCCTTGCAGCACTCTAATCATCCAGTCACTACCCATGTACTCATGCAATGACCCAGGCACTAATTCATGGCAAATACAGAGGAGGTCATGCTAATCACAGGGGTACCCCAACGCATAGTGTTCCCTAGTGTATGTAGGTGTTTTCACTGTATTCTAAGTGTCTTTTAGCATAGCACTGGCTCTGGTCCTGGTTAGTCAGAGTCAGTTACCACCAGTACCCGTCAGTAAAACGTTGGGGGCATAGGAGGACTTTCTGCTCCTCTGTTGGTTCCTTCTGCACATCTCTTGCTTCTTCCTGCACTTTTCTTTGTCTTTCTGGACTTCTGTTGCCTCTTTCTGCATTTGTCTTGCTTCTTTCTGCACTTTTCTTCTTCTTTCTTCACATGTCCTACCTTTGTAGGCATAGTTAGAAATTAGCATTTAAAAAACCTTTAAAATTCACTGAAAAAACCATAGGTTTCAGGCACGTTATAGTTACAAATTAGCATTTAAAAAACCTTAGAAATTTACTGAAAAAACCATAGGTTTCAGGGACGTTATAGTTAGTTGGACATTTCACTCGCACAAAACCATAGAAATTCCCCCGTTATAGTTAGTTCAGCTAACTATAACTCGCGCCCCCTCAATGCACTGCTGATGACGTCACATATTACATCATTCATGACATGGTCAGTGACATCACTGATGACATCACTGATGACATCATCCACGTCAAAATCTGATGCACCTCCTCACACTCTAATATAATCTTTGATACACCCACTGTAAAATACAGACTACCATTTTCGAAACCATCGACACACCAATACCAGTTACTACATACGCACTCACTGATTCCTAGGTCTACACACACATCCACTCATTCACCCGTACAATCACTCATACATACAGTCACTCATCAATACAACACTATCATATGCACTCATACACCTATACAGACACTCACACACCGCCACTCATCCATGGAGTTACTGATGCACCTAGTCAGTCATGCAAAGTATTAATCACACTCCCATTTCCTCACCTATACAGTTATTCACACACCACCTCACTTATTCAAACATATACTAACACATACTTACTCTCTCATACAATCACTGATACAAGTACACACTGATCCATACAGCCACTCTCACAATCACTCACTCTCATGTATAGTCATTTATATACTCCAACTCTCACAAACACTACCTTTTACATATGTAGTTACTTGGACATGTACCACTGAGACATCCAATCTCTCACCAACACACCCATACACACACTCACCCGCCCATACAGCTGTTTCCACATGCACTCTTGAACCCATACACCCAGTGAATCAACCACTCACACATCTATGCACAGAGTCACACACCTCCTACCCACCCACACACACTCAGTCTCCCATACAAATACTCTGGCAACCAATCAATAACCCATATACACACTCATGTAGCTACTCACCAACCCATGCAGCAGCTTACACAACAACAGACATACTGATACACACATTCAGACAGTTTAGTCACTAAACCATGCATTCAGTAAGACACATTTAATCACTCACTTATACAGTCAGTCACGCACCTACTAAATCCTTCATCCAGACACTGCTACACCCTCTCATTCTTCAATACAGCTTGGCATATATATATAAAACATATTTAAACTTTACAGAAACACACAGTGACTGGATGATGTCATCAGTGATGTCATCAGTGATGTCATTTGAGATGTCATCAGTGATGTCACTGACCATGTCATGAATGATGTAATATGTGACGTCATCAGCAGTGCATTGCGGGGGCGCGACTTATAGTTAGCTGAACTAACTATAACGGGGGAATTTCTATGGTTTTGTGCAAGTGAAATGTCCAACTAACTATAACGCACCTGAAACCTATGGTTTTTTCAGTGAATATATATATATATTTCTAGTAGAAGCACAAATGCCGGAATGCTTTAAACAGGGGGGATACTCGGAAACTATACTGAGAATAGCATCACAAAGAGCACGTACACATAAGAGAGTAATATCCCTCTTTAATCCATCTAAGTTGACTAACAACTCACAGCCTCACAGATCGATTAAAACATATAATCCTGAGCATCCGAGGGTTCGACAAGCTTTACAAAAGCACTGCACCTTATATGAGAAGATCCTGTTATAGGCTCCCTAGTAACAAGCCGTCACCAAATCATATATAGAAAAGCAAAGTCTTTGAGGGATTACTTAGTTAGGAGAATTGGTTATAGATCAATACAGGCCTTTATGCCTCACCCCCAGAGAACGTTTTTGCAGATATAAAAAGTGTAAAGCATGTAAAAATGGTGAAGTCCTGACCGAACTTAGGACTCCCGTTAAAAAGACCATTAGGATGAGAGGCAACCTAACTTGCAAATCCAGTTTTGCGGTCTACATTCTCAAGTGTCCATGTGAAAACCTTTATGTGGGCAGCACAACGTTACCAGTGCACAAGCGTATCTTGCAACATATCAGGGCTATAAACAATAATGATCACAACTATCCTGTTGCACATCATTTTGAGAAAGTAGATTAGAACAATCCCACCTACATAAAATATAGCTGCATAGCCCAAATCCCCAAGAGAAGGAGAGGGTGAGATAGGAAAAAAGAACTTAGAAAGCTAGAACTATATCTCATCCTCACATTAGACAGCAAAGAGCCACACAGTTTTAATGTGGAAGAAGAGCTACACACTAGTCTATCTAAAGGCCTTTCCTCTATACGCTCACCCTCATGATGCTGTTGTACATATGATACATTGATTTTAATCTATTTAGGGACATGTTATTTTCTCTTTTTTCTCTTCATTCATTTTTGTTGTCACATTAGGTATTTAGTTTTCTACAATTAGCACTTAAGCAGAGAGAGTTTAATGTTTAGCAACTTTTCTGGATATTTAAATAGGATTATATACACATATTAGAATAATGCAGTACTTACCCATAGGAGACAGCATGGCGTGTATGTCAAAGGTGATGTTACGGTATGATCTCCCCACTTGGAGATTGAAATCCTTTATTATGAATGAAAAATGAGTGTTTTATATCCAATATGAGACCCAGAGTACAGTATAATAACATTCTTCGTACCTAAAAACGCTGTAGCAAGCTACTATAGAATTTGGATTAGTATACTTGAAATGTGGAATCCTTGCAATATAGCGCAATTATCGATTACATTTCCAGTGACACAGAAAACTACTCTGTAATTTTGAATGCACTTTATGATGGAGAATTTACTAAAATTAAATGATAGTATGACATCTTAATAATGAATTTACCTTTTTAAACATGTTTAAAGATGGCATCGATAATCAATTTAGCCAGTTTCCTATGTTCCTTTCTGTATGTTGAGTGCACATATCACATGACAGTATATATGTAAGTTAAAAAATAGCATTCACTGTCGTGAACAAGGTTGCAAGTAGGCAACCGAAACGCGTTGATGTTTCCTTGTTTTTTTTAATAAACCACTGAATAGATCCTTGATTTTGGAGTGCTGCTCTTTTCTTTACAAGAAATATGAGACATATTGGATATATGAGGCTGGGCGGACGCCTCGATTCAGCAGCACCACCGGTGTTTTGGTGGCACGCCAGCATCCGCGTTGTGGAGTCTGAATATATATATGTATATATATATATATATATATATATATATATATATATATATATATATATATATATATATATTCAGTAGTTATAGTTAGCTGAGCAAACTATAAATTACCCACCAGTAATGCACTGCTTCTGACCTCACATGTTACATCACTCATGACATGGTCATTGACATCACTGATGACATCACAGATGGCATCTTACATGACATCACTGATGATGTCATTCACAGAAGCACTAACACACCCACTCACACCCACAACCTCTCATACACCCACTCAAAATGCCCACACAGCCACTGACGTACCCATTCACAGACCCATACAAGTGCTCACACAACCACTCACTCATCCATAAAGCTACTCATATACCAACTCACTCACTCAACCACGCACTCACTCAGCTACTCATCTAACCAGTCACTTACCCATACAGCCACACACTCACCCATACAGCTGCTCACACACCCACTTAATCATCCATACAGCCAATCACTCACACAACCACTCAATCAGCCAGACAGTCTCTCAACACAGCCACTCACTCACCCATACAAGCACTCACACACTCTCTCATGCACCCACACAACCACTTCCTTACCCATTCACATATCCATACAAACACTCTCACATACGCTCACTCTCCCATACAGCCATTCACACAGACATGTACTCTCCAATACAGCCACTCACAGATCAACTCACTTAAAAATACACCTACTCAGCAACTCACTCACCCATATAGCCACTTACATACGGAGTCACTTACTCATAAAGCCATTCAAACAATCACTCACTCACCCATACAGTCACTTATTACACACTTGCCCACCCACAGAACCACTAACACTGCCACTCATTCACACATACAGCCACTGACACACCCACTCACTCACCAATATTGCCACTTACACACCATCTCACTTTCCCGCACAGCTACTCATGCACCCACTTAGAGATATAGTTATAGCTCAGTTAAATATAACTGCTGAATTTCACTGTTTTTTTATGAGTGAAATCTGAGCCTAACTATAACGTCCCTGTAACCTTGTTTTTTTCAGTGAATATATATATATATCTTTATAGGTGCGGAAAGTGCAATACGTGCAGTCATAGTGATGATGTTAAAGAGGTCAAACTGGAAAAAACAGTTAAACTCTGGAAAATTCCAAGAAACATCAATTGCAACACAGATTGTGTGGTGTATGCGATCACCTGCCCATGCAACAAATGGTACATTGGGTCTACCACGTTCCCAGTAAAAAAGCGCATTCTGGAGCATTGGAGCATTGGAGCATTGGAGGGCGATAACTAATCAGGACCTTAGTTACAGTACAGCCAAACATTTTCGGGATGTCCATAACAGTGACTGGACACTCGGAAAATTCTTCGGCCTAGACACAGTACCGAAACACCCGAGGGTTGGAAATCGAGTACAAGCATTGCGTAGACTAGAATCACGCTTCATCCTACAAGCAGGTAGCATGTTTCCAATAGGGATGAACAACGATGAGGAGTTGCACTCACACTTATAAACACTTGCCAAATTATAGCCGGAGCGGATTGAACATGAATTCAGGAGTTGTCTGAATAAACCTTGTATTTTAACAGTTTCTTTCCCATTGTTCAAAATAGACTGTGTAAATTACTCTAATTTTCAGGACATACCTTATCCCCTTTTGATGCAATTTCTGTATGTGATAATTGATATGCAATTAAATATAACATAATGGGTCGTGGCAACTGGATGTATTGTGTATGAGAAGTTAATCAACTTACTCCAATTATTGCTGCAAAACACGTATGTGACTTAGTGTGTGTATGTAAATTGTAGATGTATGAACTATAATGTATTGTCTTGTTTTTATGTTTCCATACAATTTCACAGATTGCCGGGAACACAACTGGAGTGAAGAATAGCCACCAATACAATTAAGAGCACAAGAGGCAGAAATCCGTTTTCTTAGCCGAGCCACCGCACTTTTGTTGACCACAAGAAACATAGTTCACTGATAATGGGTACTATACCTACATTCTTAGTTACTTAAGATACCACTGAAATAGGAATGTCACCATAACACACTGAGCACAGCATACACTAATGAAAACTCTGAGAAAACTATCATTCCATAACTACTATACCTTAACACGTAGTTTGTCACAGAAATAGTCACCGCGTTATTTACACTGTATCACATACAGATAAACACTACTGGAGCCATGTAACCATTATTGACACAATTCACCACATCGGAAACATACTAGAAACCGTTTGATTTATTTTACTGCATTAATTTTATAATATGTGATAATCACATTTAATCATGTCGCAATGAATTAATTGTGCATCATTGTTGTGTTTACATGTAACATTTAATGAATTTTGTAAACCATTTAAAACACAGTCTTTTACTCTGTTAACTGTGCACGCTGTGCTGTGCAGATTCTGACCTCTATATCACTTCCTGGATCCAGGAACTGGTCATGTGACCAAGACCCTGAGAGAGGTCGAAGCGCGTCTTTTTTGCCATCTAAACGATTAAAAATCACTCATTACAGCAATTGGAGTGGCTCGTCTTTTCCCAGCCAAAGCGTTGTTGTGGAAATTCTCAGTGCAATGTATATATATATATTGTGTCCAAACACAAAGTGGCCAAAAGTGACGCACTCTAGCTGCTGGTGCGAGCGTTAGGATATAACCAGTATCCTCAAGATATTTCAGGCAACAGATGAATGACACTGCACTCTCAGAGGATCTGATTACCAAATTACAGCATCTAGAGTGCTCTGCCTCATGGAGATGGTGTCATTTGGTTACCGGTGGACTCGTCCGACTTGACGCTCCACCCCTCATGGGCCCAAGGACTTTGTTAAGCTGATGGTATTATATATACATACATATATATATATGAGGAAATTTGAACAGTTTTATACATCAAAGGTCATTTCCTGGCTTAGATTCATAGATGTCCTGACACCACGCTGATATTGCCCAACACTGCAGGAGCGAAGATATTCCCAATCCGCTACCCATGCCCTGGCAGCCACCACCTATTCATATACAAGAAGATGGCTGCCACAGACACCTGGAAAAGGTGGGGGGAAACAAGGATAACACAAGGGGACGTCACTCTAGCACAATACTTCCCTCCGGCTGTGGCTGGCGAGGAGAAGGCCCATCTACCCTATAGTGAAACAAAAGGCAGAAATACAGATTAGCCTCAAATGCTACTTACTCACTCACACACATGATCAGGCACAACTTAGCGCAGGCATAAACTGGCTCTTACCCATATTGAGAGAAAAAGGATGTTGTCTCATTAGTAGGACTTGATGTTCACGAAGCTTGAATAACACAGGAGTAGCGAAGTCCTGAATTCCTAACTCTAACGTGTTATCCTTATTTTCTTATATGAACAACACCTTCATAAATCAATGGTTTAATATCCATAGGGGGAAAAAGGTCGGGCACCGACATAAAAAAAAACCCGTACCACACAAAAAAGGATACCCATTAAAGAAAAAAGGATCTGTATCCGTAATCAGACCTTGAAAAGAAATCAGCCCAAAGAGTTCCACAATGACCTCGATAGGTCGCAAAAAGTCCAGGAAATGAAGCGGGAAAGAACAGGCGCACGGCCGCGCACCCGCTCCTGCAATCCCAAACACCGGCAGACACACAACAATCCCAAGAAGCTGGAAGGCCACAATACCGGGGCTAAGCAGGAGAGGGAGGAAAATGAACGAAACCGGAATCCCAGGACAGCACCTCCCGTAATCCGGGGGCAAAAATCCCACGCAGAGGAGCAGAAGAGAAACGGCTTCACTGAGCAGAAGATCGTCGGCAAAGTCCTTCTGGGTAGTCAGGACCGGAAGCGAAACCAAGCGATGACTCCCTGCAGGCGGCCACATTTTATGCATCAGCCAAAGCGCCAAAACCACGCACGCCAGTCGTCTGGATCATGCATGCAGAGAGAGAAAAAAGGTGGGAAAGAGAGAAACCCTCCTTATTTCCTAACAGTAGATGATCTGTTTATAATATGGTGTGGTAATGAACAAAGTGCTTTTGATTTTATACAACAAATCAACATTAATGATGTTAATCTTAAATTCACCTCAACAATAAGTAAAGAGGAAGTGACATTTTTAGACGTGCAGGTCAAAGTTGTAAATAACCGCTTGTCCACATCCCTGTTTAGAAAGCCTACAGCAGGTAACACGGTGCTGCATGCGTCAAGCGCACACCCTCCCCATTTTATTAATAGCATCCCTTATGGGGAAATGTTGCGCATCAGACGTATTTGCAGTGATAAGGAAGACGCAAATACCAAACAAGCTGAATGCCGTGCTCGCTTCTTTACTAGGGGGTATAAAACAGAGATAGTTGATGCAGCAATAGCCAAATCCAAGGAAAGAGCGAGAGTTGACCTTCTGCAATATAACACCAAAACTAAAGATATGACAAGTGGGAAAGATGAGGCTCTTGAACCCACTAGGCTCATCCTTACATTCTCTAAACAGGAAAAGCAATTGATGGCAATAGTCAGACGTAATTGCCCATTGTTCGGGATGACCCTGTAATTGGCAAGCTTTTACCCCCCAATCCAGCTATTACTTTCGGAAAACTGCCAGTATGGGCAATGCACTGGTTAAAAGCAGAACGTAAAATCTAGGTAAGGGGATGTGGCTGACTGCTAGAAAAGGATTTTTCAAGTGCTCGACTTGTAAAGCTTGCCAGTAAGGTATCAACACAGCTTCGTTTCAAACTGCATTCAGTAACAGAACGCAAACCTTTAAACAGCATCTAACTTGTAAATCAGAATATGTTGTTTATATTTTGGAATGCAGTTGCAAACTAAAATATATCGGTAGTACGAAGCTGGCTGTACACAAGAGAATATTACAGCACATGAGGGCCATCACTAATAACGATCCAAGCTATCCGGTGGCAAGGCACTTCAAGGAACATCACAATAGTGACCTTAGACACCTCAAGTATTATGCTATCGAGTCAATACCGCAACAAAAGAGAGGTGGGGATCGGGAGGCCAAATTAAGATGCCTGGACACAAGATACATTTTAGAATTTGATTCCAAACAACCAGGAGGTCTTAATACCACTGAAGACCTGCACACCTTTCTATAATGTAGCAACATCTATCACACTAGATCTAACATATTACTCATTTAATAGAAAGAGATGAAACAGGTTTTTAGTATCTTATGAATTTTAAAGCATCAATATCAGAATTTTATGCACGTCACCACATCAAAACTTTCAGTATACCTACCTTAGCGCAATTCGAAATGTTTATTATTATACTCATTTTTTGCATTGTACATGTATTTTTATCCAAGGATTTTAATCATATATGTATTTATTCATTTTAGTTAGTTGTTTTTATATACCATATTAATATGTACGTATATTTATTTACGACATGTATTTATGTATATGGTTGGGATTCAACTACTAATTGTAAGGATACATGTAAGGATTGATCCTTTGTATTGCTTGTCCAACCCTCAGATTGCACTTTTGGTATATTCAATACAGGACTTCATGTATAGTTTACATGAATTCTTGCTTATGAGTATGATTATGATGAAATCTATTTTTGCGTATTTTGCACATAACACTATAGCATTCTTTTTAACGGTCAATATTTAGGTCCTTTGACATATTGTGGCCTTTGACCGGTAATATGCAGCTACATAGCACTTTTTTCTAACTTCTCAAAATTTTTGCACCTTATCTTAATTTAAAATATTTGTAGGCACATCGTCACTTTATTAGCGCTGAGCAACAGGATTGCGGCTCCTTGTGATGATATACACTTTTTTATGGGGATATGCACTATTACAAGCAATCAACCCAATTTCCAACTTTGCACAAGGGCTGTGTAGACATATTAGGCATTTATGCAGGTATTATATATTTCCCACATCTTATCGTGACAACATGCTACAATATAGTAAGAGGTATTTTAATTTATATTATGCTATTATTAGCAATTGGCATAAGGATGTGGAAATATCATTCTTTATATCACATTTATGCACAAAAGTTCAATTCATGTCATAGTATGTTGTCTATGTTGTTTAATTGAGTTGTATGCACTGGCACTTTAAGTACTGGTTACACTGTCTTAGCTTTGTCATGTGATCAAGGTCGTGAATCAGCCAAAACGCGTCATGGCGGACTGAATTGGTGGCAATAAAATTTATTTTCACAGATGCTGGGTCCACGCTCGGTCTTCTTGGAATGAAGTAACCGACGAGGGTTTTGGATATATATATATATATATTATCTACTGGCGGTCGCCAGTAGATAGTTATAGTTACAACCTATTATCCATAGGAAATCCGCGACATTCTATTTGCAATAACGTTGGCGTCGGTTGACGAATCTTCGCGAAAGCTTCCAACTTGTTGGGGCGCTCCGGTCCGCTCCTACCCTGAAAGTCTCGGGGTGATACGTCAAGCGGGGGCCGAGAAAAAGGGGGTCCCAAAACGCGTTTTCCCCATTCATTTTTCCATAGGAACCTTTAGTCGCAGCTACAGCCCGAACTGCTGAACGGAATTACCCCAAATTTGGCAAAGAGGTAGCCCTTGGTTCAGACTGGTGCCTTTTGCTAAAATGGTGTAAATCCGTTCAGTAGTTCCTGAGAAATTCACAATTAAAATCACATATATATCTATGGGCGCGTCGGATCCGCGTACCCTCCCGATCACGAGCTGCATGCTAATTGGCTGTCAACACTCCAAATCAAGAAGTGTTGGCAGCCATTTTGTCCCTCGGTAGAACCGAGGGACAGAAACAAGTGCGCAAAGCGCAAAAGGGGGCAGGGTAGAAACACCCTGACCCCTAGGTCTGCTCAGGGGTCCCACAAGGACCCCTGGGCAGAAAAAGATATTTTTTTGTAAAAATCGGCGGGATGCGCTTAGGTGCGCGTATCCCGCCAAGAAAAAAAGAAACAAGTGCGCAAAACGCACAAAGGGGGCAGGGTAGAAACACCCTAACCCCTAGGCCTGCTCAGGGGGTCCCACAAGGACCCCCTGGGCAAAGCATTTTTTTTTTTTAAATCGGCAGGATGCGCTCAGGGTGCGCGAATCCTGCCGAAGAAAAATCGAGCGCGGTCTCCCGCGCTCGATAGTTGGCCCGGGTGGCCCAAGTCCCGGGGGCATGGTGGGGGATAATTTAATGTGTGGGGGCCTCAAAGGGCCCCCAAGCCTGGGGACCGCCACCCCGAGGCTTTTTTAAAAATGGTGCGGGAGGGCTCGGAGCCCTCCCGCAGCCCCGAGGACCACTACCTCCCGGGGCTTTTTTAAATTAAAAATTAAACCAGTGTGGGGGGCTCCAGCCCCCACATGCCCGGGGACCGCCACCTCCCCGGGGCACTAAACATTTTAATATGGGGGTCCGTTACGGACCCCATCCTGGAAACCCTTGATGGCCCTGGGGACCACCACCCCCAGGGCCGGCTCCTGCAGTGTCCCGGGGTGCCTACCCCGGGACACTGTAGCTTGCTATGGCAGGACGGGAGCCTCGCGGCTCCCGTCCTGCCTTAGCAGCTGCTTTGGATATTGGAAGAGAGAGCAGGAAACCTGCCTCTCTTCCAATATCCAAAGCGATTGCTTTCCACATGGGGAGCAGCATGTCAGCTGCTCCCCATGTGAAACATCAATGCCGGCTCCCAAGGGACGTGGTGAGCCGGCGGGACTGTGGGGGATTGGGGACCCCCACAGTCCCCAACGGAGAGAGCCAGCCCGGGGGATGGGGTCCCGGGGCAAGTAGTGGCTCGGGAGGGGGCCACGCGGCCCCCTACCCAAAAAAGAAAAAAAAAATGGAAAGGCCGGCCCGGGGGATGGGGTCCCCGGGGCCTTAAAATGGCCAGAGGAGGGGGCCACGCTGCCCCCTCAAAATAATAAATATAGAGGCCATGCCCGGGGGATGGGGTCCCCGGGGCCAATACAGGCCCAGGGAAGGGGGCCACGCGGCCCCCTTCCCGTTTTTTTTGTTGTTGTAATTTTAAAAAGGGGTAAGGCCCTGGGGGATGGGGTCCCCAGGGCCCAAAAAAGAAAAAAGGAAGGGGGCCACACAGCCCCCCTTCAGGGGACAAAAAAAAAAAAAAAAAAACAATCGGGCCCGCAGGCCCCGCCCCTTCCTTCACCACTCTGCAAACGCGCCCCTGGCGCGTTTGCAGAGGGAACGAATTCCCCTTGAATACTGGGGTCCCTGGGGGCCAACTAGCCCACCAGGAACCTCCAATATGCGCCAGGGGCTGCGTTGCAGAGACGTGTAGAGAGGCCACACCCCTTTACACCTCTCTGCAACGCAGCTCTGTGGCGCTTTTGGAGGTATATGGTGGGCTAGTTGGACTCCGAGGACCCTCAGGATTCAAGGGGACTTAATCCCCAACTTAAAACGTGCCACGGGGCGCGTTTGCACAGTGGTGAAGAGAGGGGCGGGGCTTCAGGTGACATGTGTGCAAACAGGCCCCGTGGCGCGTTTTAAGATGGGGAATTAAATCCTCTTCAATCCTGAGGGTCCCTGGGGGCCAACTAGCCAAACAGGTACGTCCAGAAAGCGCCACAGAGCTGCGTTGCAGAGAGGTGTAAAAAGGGGTGTGGCCTCTCTGACACGTCTCTGCAACGCAGCCCCCTGGCGCATATTGGAGGTTCCTGGTGGGCTAGTTGGCCCCTAGGGACCCTCAGGATTCAAGGGGACTTAATCCCCCAACTTAAAACGCGCAACGGGGTGCGTTTGCACAGATGTCACCTCAGGCCCCGCCCCCTCCCTTCACCATTGTGCAAATATTCCTCTAAAATCAGCCGAAATACGAATTCCGATTTACTCACCTGTTATCAGGAGAGACCTCAGTGCTGTATCTTTCAGCCCAGTACTGGTCCTGAAAAGTAATTCTAACCATACTTACCAGTAACTTGAATTTCCTTCCATAGGCTAACATTGACTGGTTTCACTTGGAAATTCTTCTAAGTGTGGAGTTTTGGAACTTTAAAATATTCCTCTAAAATCAGCCGAAATACGAATTCCGATTTACTCACCTGTTATCAGGAGAGACCTCAGTGCTGCATCTTTCAGCCCAGTACTGGTCCTGAAAAGTAATTTTAACCGTACTTACCGGTAACTTGAATTTCCTTCATAGGCTAACATTGACTGGTTTCACTTGGAAATTCTTCTAAGTGTGGAGTTTTGTAACTTTAAAATATTCCTCTAAAATCAGCCGAAATACGAATTCCGATTTACTCACCTGTTATCAGGAGAGACCTCAGTGCTGCATCTTTCAGCCCAGTACTGATCCTGAAAAGTAATTTTAACCGTACTTACCGGTAACTTGAATTTCCTTCATAGGCTAACATTGACTGGTTTCACTTGGAAATTCTTCTAAGTGTGGAGTTTTGGAACTTTAAAATATTCCTCTAAAATTAGCCGAAATACGAATTCCGATTTACTCACCTGTTATCAGGAGAGACCTCAGTGCTGCATCTTTCAGCCCAGTACTGATCCTCAAAAGTAATTTTAACCGTACTTACCAGTAACTTGAATTTCCTTCCATAGGATATCATTGCCTGCTTTTGCTGAAAAAGTTTCTAAGTGTTGATTTTTGAAACATACAAATATTCCTCTAAAATCAGCCGAAATCCGAATTCTGATTTACTCACCTGTTATCAGGAGAGACCTCAGTGCTGCATCTTTCAGCCCAGTACTGCTCCTGAAAAGTAATTTTAACCGTACTTACCAGTAACTTGAATTTCCTTCCATAGGCTAACATTGACTGGTTTCACTTGGAAATTCAGTTTCAAAGTGTTGATTTTCACAAACTACAAATATTCCTTAAAAATCGCCTGTATGACTTAAACGCATTTTTTCAACTGTTTACAGGAGATGCACCAGTGCTGGATCCAGGATCCAACACTGAGTAAGAAAAAGTAACGATAACAGTTTTTACCTGCTAAGTGAATTTCCTTCCATAGGATAACATTGGTGATTCTATGAGAAAAGTTTCTAAGTGTCAACTTTTAAAATACAATAATATTCCTTAAAAATCACGACTGTAACCAAAACGCTTTTACTCAACTGTTTACAGGAGATGTACCAGGACTGAATCTAGGATCCAGTCCTGTGGTTACAAAAGTAATCCATAAAGTAACTAATTGCATTTAACTAGAAATTCACATTGAGCTGAATGTTGCATTGTGTTTGAAAATGTGTTGCCCATTGCAACAACTGTAACTACTGTACTTAAAAGTCTATTGCCTATGTGCTAAGTATTTAAACTAAAGTAATTCATTCTGAGAAAGTATTTTTTGTAATGTATAATGTAATTACAATGTAATTTAAAAAATAAAATATGTAAAAAAAAATTGTTTCTAAAAATGTAGTAAATCAGTATGAAAAAAATTAATATAACAATTAATACATTTAAAAATTGTCATTTACAAAACCTTTGAAATTCACTGAAAAAACCGTAGGTTTCAGGCACGTTATAGTTAGAAATTAGCATTTAAAAAAACTTTGAAATTCACTGAAAAAACCATAGGTTTCAGACACGTTATAGTTACAAATTAGCATTTAAAAAACCTTTGAAATTCACTGAAAAAACCATAGGTTTCAGACACGTTATAGTTAGAAATTAGCATTTAAAAAACCTTTGAAATTCACTGAAAAAACCATAGGTTTTAGGGACAGTTATAGTTACTTGGACATTGCACTCGTACAAAACCCGTGAAATTCCCCCGTTATAGTTAGTTCAGCTAACTATAACTCGCGCCCCGCAATGCACTGCTGATGACGTCACATATTACATCACTCATGACATGGTCAGTGACATCACTGATGACATCACTGATGACATCTCAAATGACATCACTGATGACATCATCCACGTGATAATCTGATGCACCTCCTCACACCCTAATATAACCTTTGATACACCCACTCTAAATTACAGACTGCCATTCGCAAAACCATAGACACTCCAACACCAATAACTACATACCCACTCACTGATTCTTAGGTCTACACACACACATCCACTCACTCACCCGTACAGTCACTCATACTTACGGTCACTCAGTACAGGACTATCATATGCACTCTTACTCCTATATAGACACTCAAACAACGCCACTCATCCATAGAGATACTCACACACCTAGTCAGTCATGCAAATAATTAAACACACTGCCATTTACTCACCTATACAGTTATACACACACCAGCTCACTTACTCATACAAATAGTAGCACATTGTTACGCTCTTATACAATCACTGATACAAGCACACACTCATCCATACAGCCACTATCACAATCACTCACTCTTGCTTATAGCTATTTATATACTCCAACACACATATATACTGCCTTTCACATATGTAGTTACTCACACATGTACCACTGGGACATACATTCACTCACTAACACACTCTTACACACACTTACCCACCCATACAGTCTATCACAGATGCACTCTTGAAACCATCCACCCAGTGAATCACCCACTCACACATCTATGCACAGAGTTGCACACACCCCTCCCACACAAACACTCAGGCACCCATACAGATACTCAGACAAGCATTCAATAACTCATATAGACACTCATGTAGCTATTCACAAACACATGCAGCCACTTACACAGCAACAGACAGACGGATACAGACATTCACCCAGTTTAGTCACTAACCCATGCATTCAGTAAGATACGTTAAATCTCTCACTTATACAGTCAGTCACGCACCTACTAAATCATCCATACAGACACTTACACACCCACTCATTCTTCAATACGTCTTTTCCTATATATATTAAAAATATTTAAACTTTAGAGAAACACACAGTCACTGGATGATGTCATCAGTGATGTCATTTGAGATGTCATCAGTGATGTCATCAGTGATGTCACTGACCATGTCATGAGTGATGTAATATGTGACGTCATCAGCAGTGCATTGCGGGCGCGAGTTATAGTTAGCTGAACTAACTATAACGGGGAATTTCACGGGTTTTGTACGAGTGCAATGTCCAAGTAACTATAACTGTCCCTAAAACCTATGGTTTTTTCAGTGAATATATATATATATATACACACTGAAAAAACCAAATGGGTACAGAGACGTTATAGTGAGGCTCAAGTTTTACTCATACAAACCCAGAGAAATTCAGCAGTTATAGTTAGCTGAGCTAACTATATCTTGCCCCCCGCAATGCACTGCTTATGACCTCACATATTACATCACTCATGACATGGTCAGTGACATCACTGATGACGCTCAAATTACTTCACTGATGACTTCACTGATGACATCATCCAGTGACTGTGAGTGTTTCTAAAAGTTTTATGAGTGTTAAATATATATACCAAGGTGTATTTATGAATCAGTGGGTATATGAGTTCCTGTATGGATGATTCAGTGGGTGCGTGACTGACTGTATAATTGAGTGATTAGGTGTCTCAGTGAATGAATGGGTGAGTGACTAGGTTGTGTGAATTTCTGTATCAGTCTGTCAGTTGGTGTCTAAGTGGCTGTATTTGTGATTGATTGGTTGTCTGAGTGCCTGTATGGATGTATGTGTCTGTGTGAGTGGGTGTGTGACTGCCTGCATGGATGGCTTAGTGAGTGCATCTGTGAGGGGCTGTATGGGTGACTGAGTGTGTGTATGGCTGTGTCAGTGAGTGAATGGTTGTGTTAGTGGTATATGTGTGAGTAACAGTCCATGTGAAAGGCAGTATAGGTGAGTGTTGAAGTATATGAGTGACTGTATGTGTGAGTGAGTGACTGTGAGAGTGTCTGTATGGGTGAGTGTGGGCTTGTGTCAGTGACTGTATAGGTGAGTGAGGATGTATTTGTATCTGTCTGAATAAGTGAGTGGGCGTGTGTATAACTGTATAGGTGAATAAGTAGCTGTGTGATTGACTCTATGGGTGAGTGGGTAGGTGTGTGAGTAGCTCTATGGGTGACTGACAGTGTGTGAGTGGCTGTATGGGTGTATGAGTGGATATATCAGTGGCTGTATTAGTAAGTGAGTTGGTTTATGAGTGGCTGTATGGGTGACTGAGTTGATATGTGTGTAGACCTATGAATCAGTGAGTGGGTGTGTAAGTACTGGTATGGGTGTGTCTATGGTTTTGAGAATGGTAGTATGGAAGTTGGAGTGAGTGTATGAAAGGTTATTTTGGGGTGTGAGTGGGTACATCTGAGATTTGGTGGATGATGCTGTTTCTTCTTTCCCGGTCAAGTGTTACGGAGGCACCATTCAGGAAATCTCTTGTGCGTACTGTGATTTTCAAAAAAATCTATTTTATTATTCTACAGCAGAATGGGAACACTTAAGCAACGCTGGCTGAAGCGTTTCGACATGAGCCATTCCACTTGGTACAAATCTCCACACACTGATTTAGCCTATACATATATATTCCTTCTACATTATCAATGACCAAATAACAACTACTTCTTGTAGTATATGAACCTCAATTTTCTCATTATCATTCAGAATACAATACATTCTACACAATTCATCATGTAATGAAATTAGCCCACTTATTCCATTTATGAGAACATTTCACAAAATATTTTGAGCCATCACCAATCAAAAATCATTTCGTTTAACTATTCTAAAGTGCTATCATGTTTTTTTCATGCAACTCATTTCCAGAAATTTAAAGCGCTCCATGCATTCATTTTACGTCCAAAGGTGCTGAAGAATATAAATAACAAACTGCATCCAGCAAATGTCCAATATGCATTTGATAAAGTGCAATTTGATAAAGCGCTTTAGTCAGATAGTCAAACAAATATCAATCATGACACATTTACATGATACTCATTGTTACTCATCAATCAATACCAATTCATTAATCAAGTAACTCCTAATATTAATTTTATGAATCAATTTTATAAAAGTCTAAAACATTTTTTACCACTTAATCAATCAACCTGTCAGGAGAAAGTGCTAATTTTCTTTTGACAATATATGTTTTGAGTCATTAGATATATATGTGCATAATTCTTGCCAATATCATTGCACAAGATATTGAATGCACTTCACAAATGGATATGTAGTTCTGAATCATTATTGAGGTCCCAGGGAGCTTCTATTCCCATCATCAAAATTAGTTTGGACTCCTTTCCCCTCACTTCTAACTCTCTATCCCCTTCTCAGGAATGCATTCTTATGTATTTAATGCCATACTATTTAAGCCCCTCAAGTGAGCTTTGATGAGTCTCCATTTAATGATTGACTATTGGGTAGCTTCTATCACAATCCTTTATCGCTCCTATTTGTTATAAAATCCTTACTTTCAATTTCTTGAAAGTGCTACCATTATATTGTTTGCCACAATCACATTCCAAAACATTACCTACAAACTCAGCATTGCATGATATTCTTTCTTTTATCTTGATTTTCCGTCCTTCCTAAGCTTTATTTTCTTTAGTGTTCTGGCCATATCGACATGCTTTGCAAGCATCAAATTTCATGAATCTATTTCCCAACTCCTCAACCATTCAGTGGAGTTTCTCACAGAGTTATAGAAACTATGTTTTAAAATTTTCCCCCAGGGTAGCAGGTCTCTAATGGGTGATGTTGGGATGTAGGCCCACAAGTTCTTCAGATCTTCATCAAGTGACAAGATGTGCCAATTCCTCCTTAGGATGTTTATTATATCAGAATTTGTCAAATTATATTTATTGAATTGTCTGCATACATTAAATTCCCTGCCATCAATGGCACCTGTTACTAACATGTCCTTATTAAACTGGAATAGAAGGGATTCCCTATTCTTTTATTCTCACCCCTCTTAATGCATCATCTAAGACCCTCTGCAGGTAACCATGAGCAGTAATTTTCTGATCAGAGTGGCAGCTTCCTTATCAAATTCCTCCTCCATTGAGCATATTCTTCGGGCTCTTAACTTCTGGCTATATGGAATACTCCACTTTAATGTTTTTGGATACCCACTATTTTCATGAAGCACAGAATGTGCTGCTGTTACTCTCCTATAAAATCTTGTATATAGGGAATTTTCCTTTACATTTAGAGCAACATCCAGAAATTCTAAGTGGTCAGCACTCTATGTTTAGTAAATCTGACATTCAATTCATTTTGATTCAGAACCCTTAAAAACTCTTTCAACAAATGGTCATCTCCATCCTAGACGATAAATAGATCATCAATAAAGCGGATCCAGATAACCACATGCACCATAAATGTATTATTCTCCTCAGCCAGGCTATCTCCTTATCCCACCACCCCATGAATATGTTTGTGTAGGTGCGCAAAGGAGGTCCCCGTGGCTATTCCCTTTTGCTGCACATACAATTTGTCATTAAAAAGGAATACATTATGTTTTTAACAATAGTCCAGCATCCAAATTATCATTTGAGCATGCTTAAAATATTCCAATAGTCTGTCTCTCAGAAACTACTCAAATACTGAGATACCATGTTCATTATTAATTGAAGTATATAACGATACCTATTAAATAACAATATATACTTCTGTTCTCAATACTTAGGTCTTCAATATTTTTGTCATTCAGTATTTTTGTATAACACCTCTGCTGCACAATGAGTTCTGGCCTTTTAGTACTCCTGAACTTTTTTTGCTTTTTTGATCACCTGGTTTTGGACTTTTTACTCTGGGTGAGTCTCACTAATTGTGTCTCACCTATGGCTATCACATGTGTTTTCTGCCAGTGTCTACCTTTTAAGATAAGGCCACTGCGATGCAGCTAGGGGTAGGGGCACTTAGCTGGTTACACGTGAACACAAGCCCTCATGTGTGTGCACACATGTGCATGTAGTGCGTTTGAGAGTACTGTTGTGCATAACCCGGTAACTGTGCATAGGTAGCCTGGTGCAGAGATGATACTGCAGGGTTAGATATTGGCCTGGGGTAGACCTTATAATATTAGTAGCCACTCATGGATTAAGTCAGTATGATTTACTGCTTTGTCTGCAGTGACACAGTATTATACATATAGAGTAAAATCTGCCTTAGAGTGCAGTTTTGCTTCACCTAGGCCTACAGATTCCCATGTCAGCTGAACTAGACTCAAAAGTCCCAAGATCATAGATGTACATCTTATGGGTCAAGTCCCAACATCATATATGTATATCTTATGGCTCATCTAGAATTTTAATATTTCTCTGGTTCAGCTCGGGATCAAAGCCCAGGCTTTTTGCCACCTGGCTGGTCTAAGGTAAAATCTCTGCTCCCGGCAAAGGGAACAAAGTTCTACCCACACAGAAGGAGTAAATAATAGTGCTTCCCTCAGCTGTTTAGAAGGATGGGGTGGGGAAGAAAATCAGCATCTGTTAATTACCTTTACACCGAACCAGGGGTGGGCACAGACGAGGCCCACTGAACCTAGGAGAATACCCATGACAACTGGAGTCAACACAGGATGGGACTCTTCTTCGAAATTTTAGTGAAAAAGGCCCTGGCAGTGAGATGTGACCAGTCACTTCTGGACACTGTCATCTTGGACTTTTACTCGCATGCTGTGCAGGAGGATTGGGACCGGGGTAGAGAGGTGATGAGCCACACTTAGATGGCCGGGGGGGGGCTGGCTTCTAGAACCTTCCACATATTTTAAAAAACTATTCCTAAAGGGAAAGAGCGCTTTTTGCTGTGTATTTTACAGGGCCAACAACCATGTACAACTAGAAGTACAAATCCCCTGATGCCCTACAGGACTAAGCACAACAGTTGACTCCAGGACCTCTAGGTCTCTCCAAGGAGCAGTGAGGCTGGCCCCTTTACAGCTCCTGAGGACCAGTTGGGGAAGGATTTGGACTTCTGCACCCAAGTGGAGGAGAGAAGCACCAGTGAACAAAGACCAGGAGAAGAGCTGGAACTGGGAGCCAGTAGAACTGGGACTGGTCCTAGTGACTAGAGCCCGCTACCAGGAGTATAATGATTCCAAGATGGTCCAAATTGGACCAAAGTCAGTGACCTTTGACCCCCAGTGAGGATCGAACCACATGGGGCTCCTCTGCACCAGCACGAGGAGTATTTTCTATTTCTACATAGAGAGTGGGCATGTATGGGCCCCCGTCCCAAGGCTAATTCCTGAGCCCAGAGGCCCCTATCTCCCCAGGGGCTGATGCATGCTGGAGGGAAGCACCATTGTGTCCCCCCCAAGAAAGAAACAGGGTGCCCTGGACCCCATTTCCGGGCCCCCGACCAACACAGGAGGAGGGGGCAGTCTTGTGCCCCCCAATAGTGGTGGCCTCACCACCGCATGTCTGGGGTAGTGGGTTGGCAAGTGCATACCTAACTCACTGCCTACATGGAGTGGGCAGGGGAGAAACATGCTTTTGGCTCCTGCACCTGCAACAAGGAGTGCTGGTTGGTGGGGAGCTGGCTGGGGAAGCCTGGCATTGACTCCCTGAGCTGCCCCCAATGAGAAACCAAGGTGGGGTGCCCAGACGGGTTAGGGAACTCCAGGCAAAAAAACAAACCAAAAGAAGCCACATGATGCAGCACAGCAACACAGGAATGCGGCCAGAACTGCTCATCAATTATTCACGCTCCTGGGAGAGAGTGCCCCATGATGCCCTGTGGGGCATTCTGATTTCCATATTTTTCTGGCACCAAAATGGGCAGAGACACCACTAACATTAAAAAAATAAGTTGTGGGGGGCTGCTGTGACAAGCCTCCACTCACCTGAAGCGCATGGATCTGCAGAAGCGACGATGGTACGCCCAAGCCCTCATAGAACAACCCTAAACACGGGTAATCCACGACTGTTGGTGACTGTCCCATGGGGGGAAAGGGGAAGGGAAAGTCGGAAGGATAGGGTAGCAGACAAGACCTTCTGGTTCTTTTCACAGCTAGAGGTTGGATTGCGCCGGGTTTTCTGTTTGCCACCATTGTGTTTCTAGAGGAGCATAGACACACATTCTTAGTAACAGTTATACAAAGACATTAATATCATGGAGTCTTTCAATGAGCTCACTCACCATGATCCCTCTTTCAGGTGGCCACACTCGCATTCAATGTCCATTGAGAACTGGTGCATAGGATGACTTAAATGATGCAGAATAATAACTCTTATTCTGAGGAGATATAACCAATTCCCTTGCTTAATTGAGTTTTATAAATCCAAAGTATTTTCTTGAGAAGAGTATCTTGAACCGCTGACACTACCTAAAAAAGCGTTTGGGTGTTTAAAAGACTTCACACAAACAGTCTGGTGTATTTGAGGAAATCCTATTGCAAACCAAGCTCTATTTCTAGCTGTTGTGAACTTTGTAGGTTCAGTGCACTGACCTGTTTTGCCTTGTGTTCACTCTTTCTTTGTTTCTTTTCTTTCAGGGAGATGCCTGCAGCCACGGAAGATGGAAGCCAGGAAGGTGAGTGACCAGCAAGTTGCCTCGATGGAACGCTGGACTTCACACAGGTAAGCAAGAATCAGGGAAACTGGAACCAGGGCCTTCCAGATTGAGATTCTTGAAGCCAAGCAAGGTTTCAGGCATGAGCGCGAGATATTGGCAGTTACCAGTAAAGTAGGCAGAAATTAGTCGTGGGAGTTGGGGGCTCTAAGAAAGGGCCATGGTTGAGGTTTTTGGAGGAGTTCAATTAACACTGGGATGGACAATAAGCACCAATGGAACATTGGGAAGAAGTAAGGACTATGCATGAGAGATGAGGGAAAGACCTAGGGTGGGTGGGTGCACTAGCTGTAAGTGCTGAGTGTAAGAACAATATATAATACAATGGGGAGTGGCAAGTAAGGCCTAAAAGGTCACTTAGTACATCTGACTATGAAGGGGTACCCAAAAACACCAGCTGCCCATGAGTGGGGCATTACATGCAAGAGTGCAGCAGTTACTCTCCCCAAGAAGTTTAAAACCAGCAATTTATGACACCAGAAATTATGACACCCCCTAGGATTTTCATCCGTTTTTAAGCAATCCCAAATCTGAAGATTTTTCTCTCCAGCTGGAACTAAGGTGCTCCCTAGGAGCTGGTGTTATGGCTACATTTCATGTAGTCTGAAGGTGTATAAAAATGTCATGGACACATGAGATGCTTATTTTCAAAGCTTTATTAATCAATCATGTTCTCAATAAATTTTAATCAATGATAAAATACTATAATATCATTATGAATTGCATTTACACACTGTTAATGAATAGACTAAAATGTTGATGATTTTTAACATGTGGTTTGTTTACCTTTTAATGTGGTGCACCTTTGGTAAAGAGAACAGGCTTACCTTAAATGTTGTGATGACCCTTAATAAAGCCAATAGTCTTATTTTATTTAAAGCAATACCTCTTTAGATTGTGATGTCTATCTGGCATTGGGGGTCTGTCCTTTCAGGGGTCACGTGTGATTGCAGGTATTTGCTATCTGCCTTTTGTATATATTTGCAAATTAATGTGTAGTATTTAGTAGTGTGTGTAATGAATGCGCTTTTCATTTTCCCCCCAAAAAAATCACTGACTGGACAATCATTTATTAAGTGTTATTATTGTGTGCCAGTGAATGGTGATCACTTACAATGAGTAGTCCTTGGACTATTCTGCTTTGCTACCATGAGAAAGTCAAGCGCTACAATTGAGTGTTTGGTTCCCAGTAAGGGGTAATTGTGGACATATTACTTGTGCAGGCCCCTCATCCTGCACAACTTATAACTCAATTTCCCTTAAACACACATTCCAAACGGTGTAACATCCTCCCTCCACATGGGAGATGAGGATGTTGCACAAATGTGCAAGTTGGTCCTGTGCATGGATGACATGTTGACCCTGCTCCTGGAATCCTGTTAAAACTATTCCTGTTCTGTCATTACGAGCGTGTAATGTTTTGTCATGGACATCTCTAGATACACTATGACTGGAGGAATTGATGCAAACTTTCCAATGATTTCATCTTTACTGACAGGATAATGGACAAACATGACAACCTGTATAATGTGGAATGAAAAAGGGAATTTTCCCTTTCTTTCCTGTGTTTTGCCACCACTGTAGGAATTGGAGGAATAACATATAACAGTACTGTGTTCACTGCAACAGTAATATATTCAGTCACACTGACAAGCCAAGAAATCTGCACTTGAATACTAGATTCAGTGTGCTCCCTTTATTGGTGATCAGTTCTGCCACTGACTGACCCTATCTGTCAGACTCAGTCTGATGTCTGGGGAAGTTGAAGAGATTTAGTGTAGTATCCTGCATATGTAGTGTAATGTATTTTCCACCCACCTGCTTAGCCAGTGCCTGTGATCTGATCACAATAGAATGTTGGAGTCTGATGAGCCTTGGAATGTTGGGACACAGGGAGGTGAAGCGACAGTTATGCATGGGCTGAGCAGCACACAGGCTGCTACTGGTGGGGCTCTCCTTCTGAACTTAACTACTTGTGTTACTACTTGTTACCTGCTTGAATAAATCACCTTTAAGTTAACCTACCTGCGTGGACCTTCGTTACTACATTTAGCTTAACAGTCAGTCTTCCTACTGACTGTACACTCCTGTCTGCTGGGCTACTGACAATGTATTGGTCTCCGCCCAGTGGAAGATTTCTGTTTTCACCTCAGCCAATGACCTAGTCTGTCGTTGGATTCCTCTGTGTCCAGTAGGTTATCGAGGGTTGACTATCGTGCCGTCGCTTTGTTTATCAGTCCAATGTCTGCTGCTTATCCAGCCTGAGGGACAACCGGGGCTCTCTCTTTCTTTTTTTATTCTATCCCGATGTTGACGGATACTTGGATCATTAGCACACGCCTGGTGCCCTTGGTCTTTGTGCAAGATAAGCACTTTCTATTTCTAGCGCTCTGCTGCTGTCTACAAATAATCGGCATGCAGCATTAATCCTGTACCTTGAGTTCTGCCGCTATTCCAGTCCAGGATTTACTTCACTGCAGCTCTTCCAGTGAACCAGGTTGAGCTTTGCTGCACGGCATTTTGGCCTGTTTAACCAGAAGTCCTTCTGACTCTGAGAATCTTCCCACCACCTTTCTGCTCTGTTATCCACGCCCTGAGGAAGGTGTTTGGCCATATCCGGTCTTCACACCGAAACGTGCGTCGGCTTTTGCGACACTCTAACCTTTGTTAGAGATTTGCTTTACCCCCTTTTTCCTCTCTTTGAAACTATAATTGCATTTGCCAATATATTTTTTCTATCATTGTTTTAATGTATATACTTATGACTTATATTGAGCATATTGGTGTCTCCTGATATCCTGTTCTACATCCCTGAGGAATTTGTGGGGTTTATTACATTGTTCATATTGTGTTGCTTGAATTGCTTGAGATATTGTATGAGTGTGTTGAGTCTGAATGTAAGAGGTATGATAGCATGTCTGTTGGTGCAAATGTCATTGTTTGAGTGGTGGGATTTCTATTTTTGTATTAAATTTGTATATTTTTCTATTTTTATTGTAATAATAAATCTATTTTGTGACAATTCTGTTTTTTTATTCTTTAGCACTGTTTAGCTTATGAATATTTTTGACATGATGCACATTGTAAAATAAATAGGTAGGGACTTGCCCTTGTTTTATTGGCTAGTCTGTCGTTAGCCCTGCTGAATGAGAACAAATCTGATGACTGTAAATCTGTTCGTAATAATGCCGAGACTCCTGTAAGCCATCTTCATATTTCACTAATTGTATCTGCTCTGAATCCAATTACGTTTATTTAAAATTGATTTTATTTGTGAGCAAACCAGAGCAGTTCTGGGGGCATATTACGGATATAGCACACTTTCCTTGTTTGCGCCAGGGCACACCTTTTAAAAGGTGCGCCCTGCAGAAACAAGGGAAGTGCATCATATGTGAGTCGCAAACTCGCGCTGCCCTGGGGGCAGCGCATTCAAGTGAAATACAGAGCAGCTGTTGAAAAGCAGCCCTGGGTTTCATTGTGCAGGCGGGAACGTGCCTGCACTTTTAAGGGGGTTTAGAGATTCCCCTTGCAGGCAGGTGCAGTGAGTGACTGCACCCACCTGCAGAAGGATGTCTGAGGCATCAGTGGGTCCCTGTTTCTCCCCCCCCCCCCAGGGCTGCTTTTATGTGCCACAATGAAAGTGCGCCACTTTCTTGTGGCACACTTTCAGTGCGCCTCTTAAAGGCATGTTCACCTCTGCGCCCACGTTGGTAACCCGGCGCAGGCACAGAGACAAAGTGGTTCCCTCATTTGCATGGAGTCACGCTCCCATGCACATGAGGGAACGTCCTCTTATGATAGATCAAGAGCAACATGTGCGCCAGCACTATCTGTATTACAGAAGGGGACTACCCCTTCTCTAATACCATTGTGCCCCGGGGTCGCTCAAAGCCGGCACACACTCCCATTGAGCCCGCAGTGCACAATATATAATATGGACCCAGGTGTCTGGACTTTCCTCAAATGAAGGTGGTATGCGTCCACCCGATGCCTGAGTACAATAAAATCCAAAACTGGATTATGGAAGCCTAAACATCTCTCTCCTTTTTTGTTCAATGTCTGCTTATTTTGTAATTGTTGATAGTTTATTCTTCTCCATCTCTCATTCGAAAGCTAATCACTGAAATTCAGATTAATGGTGTATTGCATTTTCATTTTTAATTCTTTCAAACTGTGAAATCAATAAACAATAGCAGAATAGGATGAGATGCGAATATTATGAAGTACTGATATCTACGTCTAGTACACTCTACAAATTCACTAAAAGAAAAATGTGTACAGCTCTGAAATAGGGTCGCTAGTGTTATTTCACTCTCCCTATTCTTGCATATATCATTATTGATCAATTTTCCCACAGCTGTCCCTAAATTAAAGTTAGAGAGAAATATAAATAACTAAGCATAGTGTCTTGGATCTCAATACTTTTCGTAATGGCATTGACATCTGTGACAAAAGAGAATGTTGCAAAGGCTCAAATAAAACATTCATACGTCTTTTCAATGGAACATCAAAGGTTTCAAGTGATAGTGTGTGTCCTGCATTTCAAAATGGACTTCAAGCTGGAGATCAATCCTTTTCTTTGTCAACAATTCAGCTGAGTACCTCCAAAAAGAAAGTAATAGCAGCCATTTGTTTTTGCTTTCTTGTACTTGTTTCTTGTGCATGTTTTTCGTAAGATTTATGTACGGTCCACCCCTTATATAACACCATTGAGATGGTTTTAATAAAGCAAAAATGTTATTGCACAATTTCATAATAAAACTGCAATTCATGCATGGTGTTATCTTAAAAAGACTAAGCACTTGATTTAGCGTTTTTCGAGCAGGTACTCCATCACAATCTGACAGATATCTGTCCGCCCAGTACAAGTGCGCCAGGATGTAATGCTGCTCTTGTAATAAGATGGGCGAAAGGACCTGAACGCCAAACTATAAATTAACCCCAGGTAAAATGATCTACATTTTGTCATGGTATTTAACTTGTATTTCACTTTCATTTACTCAAGCATGCATGATGCACAGCACACAATGTTGGTATACTTAAATGTTGTGAAGACCTGAATCCCACAAACTATATAGTACTAATGTCATCAATATTAGCTTCAACTACTGCATTATTTATTTTTTAAGACTGTAGAATAGTGTTTTCAGACCAGCTAATTATTTTTCATTTGAACTCCTTTGAATTGCGATATTCCGTGCCCTGCATAAACCATCGCCTCCAGCAGGCTTCAAGTCTAGAGCTTGGGCAGACTAGTAACATATTCCTTTGTTCTTTTAGTTTATCACTGTGCTATGTTCATTTATGATGACCGCTTGCCAAAAGCATGACATGTATGCCCCTAATCATGATAGTGGGTTCCTCAGATACAAATTTCATCTATTCAAGAATCGTACCCTGACATAGCCCAGGTATACTAGTAAGTACGGCAAGCAAATGAATTAAATAAACCTCCTTTTTTTTAAAACATGTACCATCATATACACTAGGGGGAGGCTTACAAACACTTTGGGCCTCATTTGCAATATTTTGACACACAGCAGCGCAGCAAACCTTCCTGCTGCACTGCTGTGTGTCAAAAGAAAAGGGCAGAAATGCGCCGTATCTACAAGATACGGTGCATTCCTCTCCATTTTCCCCGCGTTGGCGCACAATGGTCTGCCAAGCGCCAACGCATGCACCCTTGCGCCATGGTGCAAGGGATTCTGTGTTGTAGAGGGGACTGTTTTTGTGCAGAAATGGACATCTTCCTGCACAAAAACAATCACAAGAGGTGTTTTCCTCTTTCTATGTGTGCTGCAGAATAGAAAAAAGAAACAAAACTAAATTGTATCTCTTAAGAAAAAAAACATTTCAGCACCTTCTGGTCCCTCCCTAGACCATGGCTAGGGACCAAAATGTGGGGCAGCAAACCCTCAGATTCCTCTAGGTTTCACATTAATTGTAAAAGGAGACCATGGGAGACCTTGGGAAGAGAAGCTATTTGTTTCCTAGGCCGTCTGGAGCAAGACTGGCTCAAGCACAGTGGGAGAGGGAAATGTCCCCAGAGCAGTTCAGTCTTGCGTAAATTGGAGACCTATTGCATTGCAAATGCTTGTTTACTGCGGCAGAACTCTTGATGGATTAAATTGCGCTTACAGTTGTGATGAAAATCATAGGGGGCATCTCAGGAGCATCATACTAAACTGGTCGGGACTCGGTGATATCGTAGTTAATCTTGTAAATTGTGGTAACATTTTTGAATGCCGCGAGTGCGGTCATCGTTGGGGATATAAACACTTAAAAAGAATGACAGAGGCACAGAAAAGTGATGCTACTCTGGGCGCAAAGTGTCAGTTGCAGACTAGGAAGGGTGCGTAGTGGTGATCAGAGATATACGTAAACACGAGATGCCTGGTAGTCCTGTGCAGGGCTATGCAAATTAATATGATCAAGTTGGAGGAGTCGGACCCTTATTCTGTGGGAAATGCACAGATCGCACGTTTGCATGACATCGACAGACTGGATTAAATTGGCTGACTGGATAGGCCTTTCGGTCAGTCCGACTCGACTCCCCATTTGTGAGGAGTGTGTTCTTTTGTACAAGAAATGCCCAGGCGCATGTCTGTAGAGAGTGGCAAGCATAGTGGTGTTGTCACTAAAGATGTGAAGGAGCAAAAGGACAGGCAGGAGGGACTGAGTTTTCAGTGAATTATCAGGCTGGATACAACTGTGTTTTCTGCACTTCTGTCTATGAATTTGACTGCAGCATAGCATTGAAGATGTTTTCCCGTTCACTTTTGCCATTTTAGTTTGCTTAAAACGCCCTCTTTGCGTTTTTTTTATATAGCTCAAGAAGGCTGTGTATGCGGATTAAGGATCTGGCAGATACTCTTGCACTGGGTGGTTGTCAGAGCTTGGCACCCAGACGGCCTCCTGTGAACTGGCATGACCCTGCCTTTGGGTGGGGACGGGCAGGACCAAGATCTGACAAGGCACCTTGCACACTGAGTTGGTGTAATGTGGGCCAAGTCCAGCCGGATTTCTATCCTATACTTCTTGTAGGACACCAGAGGTAAACTTGCAGGAAGTGCAGATGGTGATGTGTAGTCGAGGATGGGAACTGTGCAGTGCTTAAGAAGGAACACATTTCTTGGGTGCCGAGTGAGCTGGCTCACGGAGACAGTCCGAAGCGCCGGTAAGGTGTTGGAGGAGCATCCTATAACATGGCATAGCACAAAATGACACCCCCATTTGTAAACTATGGGGAGGAGCTACCACAAACAGTCATATTATACCCCATAGACATACAGACATGGGGACCTGGCCTACAATGCTCCCTTGATTCCAGAGAGTAGAGTAAAGTGGCCGAGAGCCGTGTTCTGATGTGCTATAAGATGTCGCAAAGAGATGTCAAAGAGTGGAGTGAGGGTGGGGAGTTGAAGAGCCAGAGGTTGTTCACTCTGTCACGGGAAGTGGCGAAAGGCCATCCCAACACCAATCGCTGCTACAGAGAGGGCTGGGACTTTGGAAAATGTTATTGTTGGGTAAATACGTCTATATTGAATGATGCACCTTGACAGTGATCCAGCGCGGCTAATATAAATTTCTCCTTAGGGCACGAATCCAGGTAAAACATTCACGTCTATTAAACCATATGACGGTGGGGCCCATGACACCGCATATCATACATCCATTCGTTCACTGGATTACACACCAAGGAGAAATGTGTTGCTGGAGGAACGGGATACCTTGTTAAATTTGACAGAATAATACCTCAGACATCATATACATCAACTTTTGATCCTGTCAGTTCTAAACATCAAGGTATTCCGCTCTTTGGTCGATGGACCAACTAGTAGAATATGTTGATGGTGATTAAGACCAGCTCAATCACTCTTAAAACCTGTTGACCTTTAAACTTATTAATGAACCAAAGAACCACAGACTCATTTTAAGTTTAGAATAAAATGTTATCTAAATTCTCAATTGCACGGGTGAGATTCTTTGTTTATTAATCACTTTTAATACATTAATAAAAGTTATATGAAAAGTCTAATAAAGAATAGAAAATTATGCATTTACCCTTTTGGATGCGGATAGGAATGGTTCACGAAAAAGAAGATAAACCGTAGATCACAGAATAGAACTCCCAAACTGACTGACTGTCCCGCTAAAATGCCTCCTCGATCGGACCTCCCATGCAGATTTCCCGCAACGATCTCGGTCCTTCCCCAGTCAAGTTCGAAGTCCAAAAATGACAGAGTCCTTTCGCAATATTGAGGTGGAAAAAATGGAAAATGGAAAAATGGTATGGCAAAGAAAACACCAACGGCAGCAGTAGCATCAATAGCAGCGGCCACAGCAGCAGCAAAGGAGCAACCCCCCCACATAAGAGTAGACCCTCTTATACCCTACTTTCTAGCTTACTACTCAAAAAGTTGCAATCCTTAGGGGCAAGAATCACGCTAATTGGTCCATTTGAAGGGTGGTGATGGTCACCTCATCGCCCTCCTTGTTCAAACTGGTTTTGGGGACAGTTAAACATACAATGAGTCTCATGACTTCTGGGTTAAAAGCAGTCCAATTTGTCCATTCATTTTGTTGCAATCTCGATGGTCACATTTTAGTTAGTCCATTGTTGCTCAGTACTTTTCTCTTCCATTCCCATGAATAGGTGCTGAGTCTTTCTTGGCACTCTCCTTATGGTAGGTCAGTACGACCTTGACATCTCTCACTTCGTGCACAGGCCGCACCTCACGTGACTTAGTTTCTCTATTTCTTCTGCCCAGAGGCCAGCTTTGGCTTCTCATGTGACCTCATCTGCCTCGGCAGCCATTTTCGCAGCATGGCCTAACAGGCCCGAACGGACTATCATAGGAACAAACACAACCAAAATTAAAAACAAAGAAAATAAGCCTTTCTGTTTACCACCCGCGATTCTAAAGACCCGTGTTAAGTGTTACCTAGCAAAAGCGACATTTAAAGCCATTTTACTTACCATCTGCATTCTTTGCCACAATACAAATCTACATAAATCATGCGATTTTACTCTAATTAGTACGCAAATCACAATATTAGGGTTAATCAACTTCACAATTGTAAATAAATTACATTTTGCACAAATTTGCAGGTTACCCTTTATATAGTGTTTACTAAAAATGCATTTGTTGATTATTTCATGCTCCTTCAAAAAATTAGTATTGTTAATTTATTAAAGTTCATTAATTTTCCAAGGGGGTACAAATTATTTTATTTACCCTGCTCCATCAATTCCCCCCTTTGGTGATTTTTAATATCACCACAAAAACCTACCCTACAATTTATCAGATAAATGTTTCTTGTCCACTTGCTTTCTTGTTAGTTCATACAACTGTGTTTTTCTCATCTTGTCTTTTAGACCTTTTGTACATGTTCTCTTTTAACTCCTCTTATTCTATCTCTCCCATCTCCCGTTCTCTTTCTCTATTTTTCTCATTTTCTCTTTTTACTCTATTTTGTCTTTTTCTTCTTTTAATACACACATATGCTAATCTCACTAATAATATTACCAATATTATCACTGTTACTGGTATTAGTATCTTCCCAATAAGAGAGCTACCTATTTCTGTGAACCATCTTTTCATTGAGGAAAAACTCTTACCAAGTTTCTCCCAAACACCTTCAACCTCCAGTGGGACAATTTCTTTGTGCAAATCAGTAATATTCTTTATATACTTCTGTATATTCTCACTTTTGTCTGGAATGTTAGTGCAACAATGTTGGACTTTCAGCATTCCACAGTCTCCACCCTCTTTTGCCAAAAGAATGCCAAGGGCAAGTCGATTTTGCATTACCATAGCTCTCATGGCAACCATTTCGGTGTTTACCATCAAGAACCCTCCAGCAGTATTCATTGATAAACGATCTACTACTGTGGACAATTTCCGAATCATGTATGCATTCAAAGATATGCCCACTGCTGGTATCAATGCTCCAAATATGTCACCTACTATTTCTGAGAAGCTTTCCCTTCTCCTACGTGTTAATGTTTTACCTATCTTGTGCATTCCTTTCGTTCCTCTTTCCACGTGAAAAATCTTTGGCAAGACCAGGCCTAAATAGCATGTTCCATACCAATGGTCCGGCAACCTATAATAAGCTCTATTTCCGCAAATATAATAGATCCCTGGAAATACTGGATCTTTTCCTCCTTTAAATCCCCATCCCCCTAGAATTTTATATGTATCTCGGCACTCACTGGAACCCACGAAATAGTTATCATACATAGTGTTACTTCTACTAATGCACAATTTTCCCTGTTGGGGCCAATCCAGAACCATAGCTGCATTTGTTTCTCCTTTGTCATCATTTTTCTCTTCAAACGCCCAAAGTGGTGTTTTCATCTTTTCTTCTGCTACCTTTCTTTGAAACTTAACTCTTCTGTTTTCTACCATGTCCAAGAAAATCTTTTCTTCTTTCTTTAGTTCACAGGTAAGATTGTGTCTAACTATATACTCTAACGTTAAATCTTTATTTTCTAAGAAAAATTCTCCAAACATTTTTGCGACTTTCACCTTATTTAATTCAGGAATTACGGGAACTTTAGCAAAAACAGTGTCTATATCAGTGTAATAATATTCTAATCTACCTGTTTTATCAAATAAACTAGCTAGAATGCTACAAGTTATCCCATACGTCAAAGGAAGGTGATGATAGGTCACACCTTCTGTTACAGACGCAGGTAACTGCATACAGACGTAACAATCTCTCACATCCACTGACTGTCTCTACATATTCATATAATAGTTTAGTGAAGGCATTTTTGGAGAAATCAGTTATGGACTTATCCCTATGTAAATCAGTACTATCTACTAATGCTGCAGTGTTCTTTATGATAGCTTCTTTGTCATTATTCGTGTCATTCACTATTTCGGATGTATTTTCTACAACTAACCTAAGTGGTATTATTATTGCTAAAATAAACCAGATAAGCATTAGCAAACCTGTACAATAAAAACACATTCTACACCACCTATGTAAAAACTCACATCTAGATCTTCTATTCTCAGTGTCTACCATATTGTACTATTCTCTAGCTATATATGTATATATATATGTACAGAAAATGTGTCACCACACCTCAGAATGACCTTTCAGCCACTCTACCCTTTATTTTGTCTCTTTTTGGTGCTTTCTTCAGCTCTTTTCAGAACTCTTTCTTGTCTTATTCGGTTTTGGTGTCCAGTCCGGGTTTCTTTCTTTGTCTTTTCAGATTTGGTGCAATTCACTTTCACCCATTTGTTTACAGCTTTCGTCTGGGCTTTCGTGACTGTTATCCTCTTCTTTAATGTCGGTCAATGCGATGTATAGCCACTCAGGTGACTTATATTTCAAGTTAGGTCTCCTTACTCTTTTTGATTTCAGTAATTGTCTTTCACTTTGTTTTCCTTGTCCTTTTTGACTGGTTATTTCATTTACTTGTTCTGCATTATCTTTGTTCAAATTTATTATCTTATATCTCAGTCTTTTAACTTCGTGGGGCCAATTGTCTCCTTTTCTTGGCCTTTTTAGTTCGTTTTCCTTTTCCTCTCGTTCGGCTCTCCAAGTTCTCTTTCTTGGTCCTATTCTTTGCTTTCTTTCTTCTTCACTTTCTTCTGATTCTGTCTCAGACCTTACTTCACTTCCTCTAACCTTGAACCTTATGATCTCAGTTTCTTTGTCTGAATCTGAACCTTCTTGTGACTCTTCTGTTGGGACATTTGATTCTATCCCTCCTCGTTTGTCTTCCGCATTTATTTTAATCTTTCTGTTTGAATCTAAATTTCCCTGTGTTTCTTCTATTTGTTGTTCTGACCCTACTACTCCTCGGGTTTCTTCCGCTTTTTCCCCTATCTCTCTGTCTGAATCTAAGTCTCCTTCAGTTAACTCAACTATCTCTGGAGGAATTTTTCCATAACTTGTACTTGGCTGTTCGTTGTCACTGTCTCTTTGTTCAGTTTCTTCGTTTATAATATCAATTCTTTTGTTTCCTGTTTTTCTCTTTTGTCTTTCATCAGATTCAGGTTGGTCTGTTTCAGATGCCGAACTGGTGTCTGATATTTGCAGATGTCGACTTACAGGTCGAGCTTCAAGATCTGGAACTCTGAGCGTTTCAGTTTCTTCTTCAGTTGTCAAACTGGTACCTGATTCTTCCAGATGTCGACTTACAGGTCGAGCTTCAAGATCTGGAACTCTGTGTGTTTCAGCTTCTCCTTCGGATGCTGAGCTGGTATCCGATATTTCCAGATGTCGACTTACAGGTCGAGCTTCAGGATCTGGAACTCTGATGGTATGACTGGCATGAACCCAATTTTTCACACCTGCACATTTTACAGCAGTCGTTGTCACCAGGATCACTTGACGTGGCTTATCCCAGCGAGGAACCAAACAGTTTCTTCTTCTGTGGACTTTGATGCGGACCCAGTCTCCTGGACTCAAATCATGAGCTGGTTTTCTTTCAAGAGTGGTCGCATCCGGTCCAACCTGATGAAACACAGAATGTACCACATCAGCCAATCCTTTGCAATAGTCCAATACGAGATCATCAGTTATAGTCAGCAGTTTGTTGACAGGTACATGTGCTTGTCTCATTGCTCGTCCCATGATTATTTCATGAGGACTCAGACCTGTTTTTCTGTCAGGTATGCTTCTGATGGTCATCAGCACCAATGGCAGGGCATCGGGCCATTTGAGTCCTGTGGCTTGACACATTTTCCCTAACCTATTCTTTATTGTTCCATTTACTTGCTCTACCACTCCAGAAGCCTCTGGTCTGTAGGCACAGTGCAATTTCTGTTGAATGTCAAGTGCTTCACATATCAATTGGATTAGTTCATTTTGGAAATGTGTTCCTCTATCTGTTTCGATCGTTACTGGAAAACCATATCTCGGAATGAATTCTCTCAGTAGGAGCTTAGCCACAGTAACTCCATCATTCCTTCTTGTCGGATAGGCTTCCACCCAACGAGAAAACAAACAAACGACCACAAGGACATATTTCAATCTATTGCTCAGGGGCATTTCAATAAAATCTAGTTGCATTCTGGTAAAAGGACCTCCTTCACGTCCTATTGTTCCCAAACTCACTACTGTTTTCCTTCCAGGATTTATCTGTTGGCATGTAAGACATCTTTGACAGAGACTTTCAGCTATAGCCCTAAATTTCGGGTTGTACCAAGTTTGTTTGAAAAGTCTGATCATGGCATCCCTACCAATGTGTGCTTGTCCATGGTACATCCGTGCCATATTAGAGATCATGCTATCAGGCATAACTGGTCTTTCGTCTCTATAAACCCAAACTTCATCTTCCTCTCTTTGTCTGCAGCCTGCTTTTATCCAACCATCTTTCTCCTCTTCATCTGCTTCTTCCTGCAATTGCCTTACCTCATCCCAGGTTTCAACCGTGTTAGTAAACAGCAAGGGACATGAAACATTCTCTCTTTCTCTTCTCCTATTCAGTGAGACCATATTTCTGGCACAGTATTGAGCTATTTCATCTGCGAATTGGTTTCCCACTATAATATAATCAGTCCCATTTTTGTGTGCAGCGCATTTCACCACTGCAATCTGTTTAGGCAGCTGTATCGCCTCAAGCAATTTCTTCACAAACTCACCGTTCCTAATAGGAGTTCCTGCAGAAGTCAGAAAACCCCTCTAGGACCAGATCTGTCCAAAGTCGTGGACCACTCCGAAGCCATACTGGCTATCTGTGATCACCGTAATTCGGACGTTCTTTCCCAGTTTGCACGCTTGAATCAGAGCAATCAGCTCAGCCACTTGGGCTGAACGTATCCCTCTCAAACAGGATGCTTCCATTATGGCTGCTACTGTACACACAGCATACGCAGCACTTAAAACTCCTTCACTTGTTCTCAGGCATGACCCGTCCACAAACATCACATAATCTGATTCTTTTAAGGGCTCATCTTTAATATCTGGGCGAGGCTTTGTGCAAAATTCAAGCACATCCAGACACTTATGATCAACATCATCTTTGACTCCTACATTTTCTTCATCTGGCAGTGAAGTTGAAGGATTCACACTTGTGCATCTATCAATGGTTACATTGTCTGCACTCAAAATCACTTTTTCGTACCTAGTCAGCCGACTATGTGTCATGAATTGGGTTTTGGTTCTAGTCAGAAGGATTTCAACAGAGTGTGGAACATATACTCTCAATGGATACCCCATCACAATGCCTTCACTCTGTTCCAGACTCACACAAGTAGCAGCTACTGCTTTCAGACATCCAGGCAATGCCTTTGCTACTGGGTCTAAGACAGCTGAAAAATAAGCAATTGGTCTTTTCATTTTTTCATGCCTTTGCACTAACACTGAAAGTGCACATCCATCTCTCTCACTACAATAAAGCTCAAATTCTTTTTCATAATCAGGCATTCCCAATGCTGGTGCCTCACACAACTTTGTTTTCAGTTCCTTGAAAGCCTTCATTTCCTCCTCATTCAACTCAATCGGATCTCTGACATCCCTTTTTGTCAATCGCTGTAAAGGTTTTGCAATTAATGAGAATCCACTTATCCACTGTCGACAATAACCAACCATTCCAAGAAACATTCTCACTTCTCTCTGTGTCATCGGGGCTCTCATTCCTTGGATAATCCTTATTCTTTCTGTCGTCACCTTTCGCATCCCTTTCTCAATCTTATGACCTAGATACTGTACCTCCTGTTGACAAAATTGCAGTTTTGACAGGGACACTTTGTGCCCTCCTTCTGCCAAATGATTCAGTAAAGCAATTGTGTCGGTAACACATGCTTCTTTGGTCTTTGATGCCACTAATAGGTCATCAATATATTGGACCATCACAGATTTTTCAGGCATTTTTAAATCTTCTAATGATTTCTTTAGGATCTGATTAAAGATTGAGGGACTTTCTGTATACCCTTGAGGAATTCGGCACCATGCCAAAATACGCTCTCCGAACCGGAACGCAAATAATGGCTGGCTGTCTGGATGCAATGGAATAGAAAAGAATGCATGGCACAAATCAATAACTGTATACCATTCTGCATCATGTGGAATCTGATATAGTATTACAGCGGGGTTTGGCACAATTGGACAACAGGGGATAACGATTTTATTTACCTTTCTCAAGTCCTGTACTATACTATATGTCCCATTTGGCTTTTTCAATCCCATTATAGGTGAATTACATGGGCTACTCATTAATTCTCTCAAAATCCCTTTTTCAATCATCTTATTGACTACAGGTGTTATTCCTTCAATAATTTCTGGCGTTAATTTGTGCTGTGGAGTATTTGGGTAATTTGTTCCTTCCCTTACAGTAATTTTTACAGGGTCTACTCCTCTCATTAGCCCAATGTCTTCGCCTGTGAAATCCCATACATCAGATCTGACTATTCCTTTCAATTCAATTGGGATTTTCTCTGCATCAAACACAGGAAACATGTCATTCACTCCTGGTTCTAGTTCTGCCATTGTCATTTTATACAGGACATCCTCATCTGGTGTCTGGAAAGGCAATACCATCTGGGGTACAATAGATGGTGCAATTCATTTTACAAAGCAGATCGCGTCCTAACAAATTTACAGGACTGCAATCACATACCACAAACCGATGCATCTCTTTGAATGGTCCAACTTTCACCTCTACTGGTTTGGTAAGAGGCGCTTTAATCTGTCTGTTTGAAACACCTACAACTTGGATATATTCTCCTGAGAGAGGAAGGTTTGGAATTTCCACTGATCTAACAGTAGAACGGGTAGCTCCAGTGTCCACAAGGAATGTAACATTTACACCATTCACTTCTCCATCCACAAATGGACCTGACTGATCTACCTCTAGAGTTGCGCCAAGCACGCACTCTTCTTCCTCTCCTAGGCACCGTCATAAACTTTCATCCGATTCATTTCCATCCTGCCGTAACCAATACTGCGACACTGCAGCTGCGCGCAGCAATTTTGTTACCTGCTCTCCTCCGTAGAATCCTGCCTCTGCACTGTATCTCTGGGGGTTTACACTCTTTGGAAGAGGTGGTTGTGGCACCTGACTCTGTTGAGTAACTACCTGCGGTTGTTGCAGCTGTTGGTAACTCACCTCATTCTGCACCTGTGGATTTAATGGTTGATTTTCCGTATTAGCTTTTGGAGGAAATTTACACTCGTCTCTCCAATGCCCTAATTTCCCGCAATTATGGCATGGCCATTTCTTTTTAGCCTCTTCTATACTCATTTGACCTTTTCCCTTACCTATATTTGGTTTGGATTTAGTTTGTCCTGCATCACTAGACTGATTATTAATTTGAGCTTCTTGTTTTTCTGCAACCTTTACTTGTGCCCACATCGCCTTTTCTTTTAGTTTGCGCTGTCTACACTCGATGTCATCACTACAATATTTTGCATACCTTAATACCTCATCTACAGTGCTATTCTGCCAACACAACATATGCTGCTTAATCATTTCACTTATTTCAGGTTTCAATCCATATACAAATCTATATACGAAATGACTCATGTCCTTTTCACTCAAAGTCTCATAACCACTATACTGTTTGAAAACCAAAAGCAACCTCTCGTAGTAGGCATGTACAGATTCCTTACTTTCCTGAGTTGTTCTATCAATCTTTACCCAATCTGTTTCTTTCGGTGGAATCTTATTTTTCAAAAACGTGATGGCTTGTTCATACTTTCTCATTACTTCTGGACCTGGGGCTCCAGTTTTTGCATCTCTAGGATATTCTTCCTTCGGCCAATCAATTGTAATCTTACATTCTGTCCATAAATCTGCTGGTACTACAATGTCAAACAATCCATCCAGATCTACCCACAACACCTTCGAAACCTTTACAAATCTTTCTACCTGTCTATACCATTCTACGGGTTTCTCTCTCAATCTTGGGAAGTCATTTGTGAATGACAATATATCTTGTCTGGACCATGGAACATGTACATAGCTTCCTCCTGGAGTTTCCCTCATTGGATATTCCAGTGCTATTGGTTCCTTTTCCTTCACCGGAAAAGCCAGTGATGCTTTATCGGTCGTTCCCTCCTTTCTTCTTATCCACCTGCTCTCCATCTGTCCACATCTCCCCATTTTCTCAATAACACAATCAGTTCCTTTATCTGTGTTAATCGTCCTGAAGTGTTCAGATTTTCTATATCCTTTTCACTAAAGTCTACCCTGTACGGTTTCTGCAATCCTCTGATTTTTCCAAATTCTACTCCTAGTTCATTCGCTGTTTCTTCCAATTTTTCATGCAAATTCCTAGCTCTCCAAGTAACACTCTTACACATGAACATGAGTTCATCATCTTGGTAGGATTTCAATCTATCTGTACCAATAGTCCCTAAAATTAACTCTTCCATATCTATTTTTAGTCTGATTACATCCAATGGTTGCGGTTCAGCATCTTTCTTCTGTAAATTCCTCATCCACTCATTTAATTCTTCTGGAGTCGGACCCACAGGGTTATTATTTATCTCTATCCAATTTGTACTTCTTTCTGGGGTCTCAGTTGCTGACTCGGTTCCCATAGGAATCCTATTTATCTGATTCTCATTCATCGTCAAATTTGTTGGTGGACTCGATCTATATGAGCCAACTAAGTCTCTTGTCTCACTAGTTTGCTGATAATTATCGCTGGCTCGTCACTACTATTGACATATTCGAGTTCATTGGATTGTCAAGGAATCAGGGCTCGAGTCGTGGTACCACTGTGGGTGGACGGCATCGCCGACTTATTTTGCGATGGTATTTCATCGAGTGGGCGCTGTCCTCACTGCCCGAACGATCGAGCTGGTTTCCAGCGATGTCTCCACTTGCGCGCGAATGATAGCCTTTCAAATGCGACCCTGAGGTCGTATCAGACATAATCTCCCCTTCCACCTCAGCGTCCTGCCCTTAGCCAGCAATTTCTCAGACGCTACAGTCCTGAGGCGCTAAGGCTTCAAGGTAGCTGCGCTTGTCAACACTGCACGAGCATGTCACTATCCAGGGACTGCCGACACGATACCAACATGTAGTTGCCTCACGGCCCGAGTCTGTACATAACTCGTGTAACGTCCGAGGCAATGGGTCCTGTGTATAGTGTGTTCTTGTGTTATTGAGTGACTGCGCTAGCGTGTCATTGCAGTATTATACCTCTACTTGTATCTTGCTATGTATGCACGCATTTCAGACGGAGACCGGCGATAATTATCATGACATCACTTCCTAGTCGTGCCGTCACTTCTCGGTGACACCACCTAACTTGGAATCGTCCCTTCTCTCACCTTTTGTATACTGGACTTCGTGCCACTGTCAAGGAATGCTCATCTATTCTTTGGTTTTCAAATACCGGTATTACTGGCCCTATTGTCACTGGCACAGTCACAGCTTCCATGTTCATGGTTAATTCTCTTATTTTCTCAGTCAATTCTCTTGTGGTTCTGGCTAACTCTGCTGTATTACCACTATCAGGCTTCGTATTCTGTGGAGTTTCTAATTTTTCATAAGAACTATTTATTTCATAATTTCGTTCAGGGCTTTGACTTTTTACAGTTTCCATTGGTGGTGCATTTGGAGTCACCACCGCAGAATTCTGTTGATATGGAGGTGGTTTTCTATTTTAAAATGTCTTCCAGCAACTCATCCTCTGTGTCGCTACCTCCATACCCGTATCTCTCTGTTACTGCATGTTTCTTTTTCTCCGTACACTTTCTCCCTGTAACTTCTTCAACTGTTCTGACAGGAAACAAACCATCAGTCATATTAGCGTACCTCCATCGTCTCATCCTGTCTTCATGATTCACTCCCCATACTCTTCCATGGACTAAACTATAGTTCTTTGCACCTCTGTGTCTTTCTCTTTCATACATCTCATCTTCCCATTCACCTAACGCTTCGAACTGTGTTGGTCTAGGTCTCGGTTCAAGTTTCATCATTTTCTCTCTCAAATTTCGAAGTACAGCTGTGCTAAACGAACCATTTTCTGGAAACGCCAACACTCCATCGTTTTGGGTATATTTTGCCCAATTTTCCAACCAAATGCAAGTATGATAGCCATATTTCAACATCATGTGAGATGCTGGCGTTTTCGGCGGAGGAAGTACTTCTCCTTCCCTAGTCACTACCTTTTTGTCTTTCTTGAAAAAGTTTTTAATCTTCGCAAACCATGACGGTTTCTCTCTACCATACTCATAATAAGCCATATTGTACTGTCCTTTCTCTTCAAACAAGCACACGAACAATTCTTCCCTACTCTGTCTCTTCTACTGCTTGGCTATTCGGACCTATCCCAGCGCATCTCACACCAGCGCACCAATCCAAAAGCTCTACGTCACTCTCAACTGGCCAATACCAGCGCGTCTTCACACTAATGCACCAATCAAGAAGCTCTTCGCTCTCCCACAACTGGCCAATACCAGCGCGGTCTTTGTTGACGTCAGTTCTACCCCTGTCTTTTCTGACCCCTCCTTTACAATAATTATCGGCAATTTTCTTACCTTCTCTTCTCGACAAAATTTTATTAGTTACAACGTAAAACACATTACCATTGTCTGTTTTCGCTAAACAAAAGAAATAGTTTGTTCTAACTTACAAGAATACTATTTCGTTCGATAAGTGTAGCACTTCTCTCTACCTTACCCTTCTCTCAAGCAAGGGGTAAACCCGTTTCTCTGGGGATAAAACACATGTGGAGACTACACTGCTCCTGATAATTAAGGCCAGAGTTTCGCAAGAAAACCTGTTGCTATTTCACTCATGCATTTTTCATACAAGAAATGTCCCTATCATAACACAATCCTGTGTTATCACCAATTTTGAAAATCAGACAATGCACACTTCCGTGTGACTTCTCTTGCCACACGTGTCCACTTCCTACTTCCCGGAAGCTTCAAAATTCTGACTTACACATAACATAATACAATTCAACACAAAGTGTTAGACATGAAAAATCAATAAATCAATAATCAATAATCACCAAACTAATCTATAGTAACCATAACTCTGCTACCAAGAAATCTGATCCAGCGCAGCTAATATAAATTTCTCCTTAGGGCACGAATCCAGGTAAAACATTCACGTCAATTAAACCATATGACGGTGGGGCCCATGACACCGCATATCATACATCCACTCGTTCACTGGATTACACACCAAGGAGAAATGTGTTGCTGGAGGAACGGGATACCTTGTTAAATTTGACAGAATAATACCTCAGACATCATATACATCAACTTTTGATCCTGTAAGTTCTAAACATCAAGGTATTCCGCTCTTTGGTTGATGGACCAACTAGTAGAATATGTTGATGGTGATTAAGACCAGCTCAATCACTCTTAAAACCTGTTGACCTTTAAACTTATTAATGAACTAAAGAACCACAGACTCATTTTAAGTTTAGAATAAAATGTTATCTAAATTCTCAATTGCACGGGTGAGATTCTTTGTTTATTAATCACTTTTAATACATTAATAAACGTTATATGAAAAGTCTAATAAAGAATAGAAAATTATGCATTTACCCATTTGGATGTGGATAGGAATGGTTCACCAAAAAGAAGATAAACCGTAGATCACAGAATAGAACTCCCAAACTGACTGACTGTCCCGCTAAAATGCCTCTTCGATCGGACCTCCCATGCAGATTTCCCGCAACGATCTCGTTCCTTCCCCAGTCAAGTTCGAAGTCCAAAAATGACAGAGTCCTTTCGCAATATTGAGGTGGAAAAAATGGAAAATGGAAAAATGGTATGGCAAGAAAACACCAACGGCAGCAGTAGCATCAATAGCAGCGGCCACAGCAGCAGCAAAAGGAGCAACCCCTCCCCCCACATAAGAGTAGACCCTCTTATACCCTACTTTCTAGCTTACTACTCAAAAAGTTGCAATCCTTAGGGGCAAGAATCACGCTAATTGGTCCATTTGAGGGGTGGTGATGGTCACCTCATCGCCCTCCTTGTTCAAACTGGTTTTGGGGACAGTTAAACATACAATGAGTCTCATGACTTCTGGGTTAAAAGCAGTCCAATTTGTCCATTCATTTTGTTGCAATCTCGATGGTCACACTTTAGTTAGTCCATTGTTGCTCAGTACTTTTCTCTTCCATTCCCACGAATAAGTGCTGAGTCTTTCTTGGCACTCTCCTTATGGTAGGTCAGTACGACCTTGACATCTCTCACTCCGTGCACAGGCCGCACCTCACGTGACTTAGTTTCTCTATTTTTTCTGCCCAGAGGCCATCTTTGGTTTCTCACGTGACCTCATCTGCCTCGGCAGCCATTTTCGCAGCATGGCCTAACAGGCCCGAACGGACTATCATAGGAACAAACACAACCAAAATTAAAAACAAAGAAAATAAGCCTTTCTGTTTACCACCCGCCATTCTAAAGATCTGTGTTAAGTGTTACCTAGCAAAAGCGACATTTAAAGCTATTTTACTTACCATCTGCATTCTTTGCCACAATACAAATCTACATAAATCATGCGATTTTACTCTAATTAGTACGCAAATCACAATATTAGGGTTAATCAACTTCACAATTGTAAATAAATTAGATTTTGCACAAATTTGCAGGTTACCCTTTATATAGTGTTTACTAAAAAGGCATTTGTTGATTATTTCATGCTCCTTCAAACAATTAGTATTGTTAATTTATTAAAGTTCATTAATTTTCCAAGGGGTACAAATTATTTTATTTACCCTGCTCCATCAACAGTTTAAGAATGTTCTCTGAGGGAACGCCATTATAATAGGAATTGCCTCCGTATGTAAGGATGAACTGGATATTGTAAGGGTTTTCTAGTTTTAGCCTGACTTGGTACCTATTATACTCCTGGCTTGTCTTTTGGAGATTAAATAATTAGGTGCTGCTGTACTTCATGGGATTGTAGGCTCTGTGACTGGAGCGGCAGTATGCATACTTCATGCATGCAATGTGGAGTGGAGCTGTTGCATTATACCAGTATGGAATATGCTCATTTGATACAGGATTTTGTTTTTTGTTTGGAAAAAATATCCCCTGTGCTCGCAAAAACCGTTTTGAGGCTGTGCATCTTTGTAACATTTTGTGCACTGTTCTTCAGTGCTTTTGACTGTGTGTCATTTCTGTCCTTCACAGGGTACTTTCAGAGTTGTTTGGTCAACTGTGATCCCCGACACCGTGATTCGACTTCCAGGGTGGTAGCTGTCGTGTCCCTACAGGTGATGTGCGCCACACCCATGGACTTCCTTCCTTCTACACTTGTTGACTGTGTGCCCGCTGCCAGGTGGGATTACCTTGCATCTGTAGTGGTTACAACATGTTGCAAATGTGTAATAAACCTGTGCTTCACTTTGTGATGTGCGTTGTCTGTGGTCACACATTTGACTGACATTTGCTTACTGCACCAGTGGGCTAGTTGACAAAGACTGTGAATAGGTTTTGTGTCTGTGCATTGCACCATATTTCCTGGCAACATCAGTGTAGGCAATGAGTCAGATGGCCTAGGTGTGTATTTGTTGTGTAGCCCTGGTGGTGTGTCTCCCTCATATGTGTCACGTTGCCATGACTCACATGCATAAGTTGAACTTGCTGTAGCAGTTAGCATGCACAGTGTAATTTCGCTGGTCATCATCTCCATGACAGAAACCACGTTGGAATCACGACAGAGGCAGGTATGGTGTATTAGTGTGTTTATTGTCATACATGTGTGTGAATAGTGCACAGGATGGTGAGTGCTGTACATTTTGATTGCAATCCAAAGTTCCTAGATGAATTGGAAGTCCTGGTAGCAGAAATGTCCTGTATCAAGTCCACAGTCATCTGAGACATTGGTCCAACTTGTACTCCCCATGTCATGTGGGGGAGTTGTGTTGCAGTCAACAGGGTGAACAGTTTGCGCACAAAGGTGATCATCCAGAACAGGTTTTGGCTTCCTGGGGGTTGCACGTGGCCATCGGCCTCTCAGTTGCCCCTCCTCGGACGACCCCTCTTCTTTGGGGGGGGAATCTCAAGTGCAGGCTGCTGCGGTGCAGGGGACTCTCCGCCAGAGTCATCCTCCCTCCCTGTGGCAGTTGTAGTTGTTTCAGCACCAGATGTTGTGGGCACACAGGGAGGTGTTGACTGGTTGCTGCTCATCTGGCGGAGGCATTGTAATATGTCCCTATGCACCGCCGTCATCTCTTGCAGTGTGTCCCACTTGGACTCCACGCGGGACATGTGTGAGTCCAAGCGGGCATGATGGGCAGCCTGCTGCTGTTTAATGTCCCTGAGGAGCCCTACTACCTGGCTGAGCTCTCCGGTGCTGGACTGGTACGCATCGGCTATGCGTGCCAGTTGTGGGTCATCATGCAGTCCAGACCCCTCTGCGATCAGCGACCTATGTCTCCCACCCCTCTCACCACCCCTGGCGACACGTGCAGTACCTGAGGTGGCCCTGGGCCCCCTTGGGGGTTGTTGGTGGTGTTGGTGTCCATGGCCCCACGTTGGTCCAGGGTCCCTGTGCTGGTGGTGGTGGTGCTCCTTGGTCTGTCCATGTCGGCAGGGGTGGTATGTGTGTTGACAGTCGTTGGAGGGGTGGGTGCAGGGGGTGCAGCTGGTGGTCCTGCTGGTGCTGCATGATGACTTGCTCCGGAGGTGCCAGGTAGGTCTTCTTCATCCGAGGAGGGCAGAGGCTGTTCCACACCAGTGAGCTCCGTATCCTCTTGAGCCTGGGATGGGGACTCCTCAGCGTCTGCTGCTGTGTCCCCATCATCACCTGTTTTTGGGAGACACACACAATGTATGTTATGTTTCTGCAGGCATCAATGTTTGACAGTTGTGACTGTACCTCTGGATGCGGGCCTGTACATTGCATTGTCCTAAGTTGTCACAGTCAGAGGTTGATATTGGTGTAGCACATTGCCCTGCATTATTTGGGCATTTCTATGTGAATGTTGGGGTGTGTACATGGTCTGCATTGGTTGTATTTGGTTGACATCCGGCCCTCCTTCCCACCCAGCCAGATATCCCACCATGGAACTTGCTTCCATTGCAGGGAGTGCAAGTTGTCTTTCAGGATGTCAGTCAGTGGTGTCCTGCTGTTGGTTGGTGCACAGTTGCCAGCAGGGCTTGTGCTCCCCACAGCAGTAGCCAGTGTCAGCCATCTTGTCAGTTGTTTTCCACTCCCTGTGATGTGCACATGGTTCAGGGTGGTGTTGATGGGACAGTTGTGGGGGTGACCAATATCTGTGACTACCACTCCCATCATGCTATTGCCTCCACCCCACTTCCCAGCATGTCCATACTTACTTGCTTTTGGGTGGACTTCACTGTGTGTGAGTGTGAGAGCAATGGCAAGATGGCTGACAGTGGTGTCCTGCTGTTGCTTGGTGCCCAGTTCCCAGCAGGGCCATGTGCTCCCCACAACTGAGCACCAGTGTCAGCCATCTTTGAAGTGGCTTTTGACTCCCTGTGAGGTGTGCATGCTTGGGTGTGAGCTTGCTGGGCCATGTGGGTGGGGGATGTTGGTCTGTGACTGCCACTCCCATCATGCTATTGCCTCCACCCCACTTCCCAGCATGCCCATACTTACTTGCTTTTGGGTGGACTTCACTGTGTGTGAGTGTGAGAGCAATGGCAAGATGGCTGACAGTGGTGTCCTGCTGTTGCTTGGTGCCCAGTTCCCAGCAGGGCCATGTGCTCCCCACAACTGAGCACCAGTGTCAGCTATCTTTGAAGTGGCTTTTGACTCCCTGTGAGGTGTGCATGCTTGGGTGTGAGCTTGCTGGGCCATGTGGGTGGGGGATGTTGGTCTGTGACTGCCACTCCCATCATGCTATTGCCTCCACCCCACTTCCCAGCATGCCTATACTTACTTGCTTTTGGGTGGACTTCACTGTGTGTGAGTGTGAGAGCAATGGCAAGATGGCTGACAGTGGTGTCCTGCTGTTGCTTGGTGCCCAGTTCCCAGCAGGGCCATGTGCTCCCCACAACTGAGCACCAGTGTCAGCCATCTTTGAAGTGGCTTTTGACTCCCTGTGAGGTGTGCATGCTTGGGTGTGAGCTTGCTGGGCCATGTGGGTGGGGGATGTTGGGCTGTGACTGCCACTCCCATCATGCTATTGCCTCCACCCCACTTCCCAGCATGCCCATACTTACTTGCTTTTGGGTGGACTTCACTGTGTGTGAGTGTGAGAGCAATGGCAAGATGGCTGACAGTGGTGTCCTGCTGTTGCTTGGTGCCCAGTTCCCAGCAGGGCCATGTGCTCCCCACAACTGAGCACCACTGTCAGCCATCTTTGAAGTGGCTTTTGACTCCCTGTGAGGTGTGCATGCTTGGGTGTGAGCTTGCTGGGCCATGTGGGTGGGGGATGTTGGGCTGTGACTGCCACTCCCATCATGCTATTGCCTCCACCCCACTTCCCAGCATGCCCATACTTACTTGCTTTTGGGTGGACTTCACTGTGTGTGAGTGTGAGAGCAATGGCAAGATGGCTGACAGTGGTGTCCTGCTGTTGGTTGGGGCCCAGTTCCCAGCAGGGCCATGTGCTCCCCACAACTGAGCACCAGTGTCAGCCATCTTTGAAGTGGCTTTTGACTCCCTGTGAGGTGTGCATGCTTGGGTGTGAGCTTGCTGGGCCATGTGGGTGGGGGATGTTGGGCTGTGACTACCACTCCCATCATGCTATTGCCTCCACCCCACTTCCCAGCATGCCCATGCTTCCTTCCTTTTGATTCTGCTTCCCTGTGGGGTTGTGTGCCTGTGCTGACAAGATGGCTGACAGTGTTATCCTGGGGTTAGTTTTGCTGCAAGTCACATGTGTGTCCCTGTGCTTCACACTGCATGACACAGGGTTGTGGTTCTTTGTGGGATATTTGATTAGAGTGTGAGGCAATGCATTCTCCCAGGTGATTTGTGTGGAGTTTGTGTTAGGGGTGTGTGTGAGTGGAGCTGCTGGTAACTATGGTTCGTGCTGTGAGTCCTCCTTCCCACCCAGCCAGATTTTCCACCATGGAACGTGCTTCCGTTGCAGGGAGTGCAAGTTGTCTTTCAGGATGTCAGTCAGTGGTGTCCTGCTGTTGGTTGGTGCACAGTTGCCAGCAGGACCTTGTGCTCCCCACAGCAGTAGCCAGTGTCAGCCATCTTGTCAGTTGTTTTCCACTCCCTGTGATGTGAGCATGGTTCATGGTGGTGTTGATGTGCGCATTGTGAGGGTGGGCAATATCTGTGACTACGACTAAGCCTGGGCGTAGTTCGCGAAGTAGCGCTACGCGAAGCTACGCAAAGTGCAGTTCGCACTACGCGAGCTACGCGTAGCACTACGCGAACTGCGTAGTGCACTGTTCGCAATGATTGCACAGTGCCGGATGCTTGTCCGCACTGTGCAATCATTGAAAACGGCATCTTGCACAGTGCGAGCTGTCCTTTACTGCCGCTCGAGTAGATTTTTACTCGAGCGGCAGCTTTCTCAACGCAGACTGGTAGTTTCTCATCGCGAGCGGTCGCGAGCATACGCGACCACTCGCAATGAGAAACCTGACCTCCCCGCGTTGAGAATCTCGCCGGGAGGTTTATTTTCCACGCTCGCGATTGGCAACTTGATGTTGCTGATCGCGAACGAGAAAAAGTCTCGCCGGGATGTCATTTTGCTTGCTCGCGGTCGCCAACTTGACGTTGAGGACCGCGAGCAAGCAAAAATGACCGCTGCACTACGCTACGCGTGTTTGCACTGTGCTACGTGCAATTCGCGTTGTGCGAAGTAGCGCAAACTTCGCAAACTACGCGAGCGTAGCGTAGTGCTTTGCCCAGGGTTAACTACGACTCCCATGATGCTATTGGCTACACTGACTTGCCCAGCATACACAGAATTCCTTCCTTTCAGTGGGCTTCACTGTGAGGTGGTGTTGTAGTGGTGGCTACATGTCTGGATGTGTTTGTTAGTTATATTTGTGCCACTGCCTAGCTGTAGTTGTAGTTGTGTTTGTACATGTGATGACACAGTTATTTATCACTATGAGATGGCATGTGTTGTGTTTATCTGACTGACATACACATTTTGGGATGATTCTGTTCTGGTTGCTGTGTATTTGCTAAGGGTGCATGGTTTGACTCTCCCCTTGACAGTGATGTGTGTGTATTGTCGCACAATATTGTGTACATTTGTTGTGTACTCACCAGGCTCTGGGATGTTTTCTAGTCCATATACGCTCACTGGTGGTAGGATGGCCCGCACCTTCTCCTCCCACGGCCTGAGGTATACTGGTTTGGCAGGAGGGCCACTGCCGGTGTGTTGGCTCAAGAGGTAGTCCTTCTTCAACAGCTCCGTGACCCTCCTGCGCACGTCATACCACCTGTTCTGAATGTCTACCTTTGTGCGCAAACATGGTGATTGTGCGTTCACCCTGTCGACAATCCTCTCCCACATCTTGGTTTTCTGCGACATGGGTGTCTGTTGGACCAGTGTACCAAACAGCTGTAGCTCTACCCTGAGGATCTCATCTACCAGGACTTCCAATTCACTATCTAGGAACTTATGATTCTTCTTTGGGGGCATGGTGATGGGTGGTGATGGTGAGTGATGTGTGTGTTGGTGTGCAGGTGAGGGTGTGTGAGTGTGTGTTTTGCTGGGTGTATGTGAGGGTGCTATTTGTTGAGGTGCTGATGGTGTGTGGCTTGTGTGATGGATGAGCTGTGGGTGTGTGGTTGCTGTCTGTTGAGTGCTGGCAGGTAATTTGAATTTGCAAAGGATCATGGTAGGGATTTGTGTCCTTTATATGGGTGGAGTTGTGGGTGTGTCTTTGTTCCCTGCCCCCCCAGTATTTATTGGCTTTGTAATTGCTTGTTTGGCCTTTTTTGTGTATTTTCCCTTTGTACTTTTTGTGCATGTAGGAGACGTTCTTGTGACCGAGTCGGACCCTGCAGTTGTCTCGCACGAGCTTCTCCGAGTCGTTCACGCTGTGTTTGTGCTGTTTTCTATGCTGCGTACGCGTCGGTCGCGGTGTTTTGGGTTGCTTCGGCTCGCAGTTTTGTATGCGTGTCGGTCGTACGGCTTATCCTCCGTGCAACTCGGTCGTGTTTTCCACGCGTTGCATTGTACTTGGCGGGTAGGAGTTCGCGGGTACGTTTCGTTCGGTATTGTTCCGGGTGCGTGTCGGTCGGTTCGATTCGCGTGTTTTTCCGGCCGGATTGCTGTTTTCCGCGCGGCTCGGTCGTTCGGCTTGTGTTCCGTACGAGTCGGTCGGGTTTTGCACGCTTCTCATCGTACTTTGCGGGTCGGGCTGCACCGGTACGTGTCGGTCGGAATGAATTCCGGCTCCGAGTCGGTCGGTACGTTTTCCGGCCCGAATCGGAATCGGCCCCAAAGTTGTGGTTACTCACAATATCATGTGCTTCAGAGTGTGGTTTGCAAAATGTGTTCTTGTCAGATTTATGAAATCAGTGGGGACTGACAAAAGTCTTACTTCCTCGCATTTCCACAATACTCCTGATAAAAATGAAACTGTGTGTGCATGAGTCTATCACCTTTGACAGTCAAGGCAACATGTAGACTCAAGATTTGTTTTGGGATTTTCAGTATTTCTTCGAATGGTAGTAGTTGCTGTATTTTTGCTTATGGTTTGCTGGCAACCGGGAAAACATATCAATCCCGGACATTTCTAAACCGCTCAACCCACGGAAGTCCATGGTGGTGTGATTCCAATGGATCACACCACTTCTTTTATTTGAAAGTGCCTTGCAAATTTCAAACTTTGGCTAAAATAACAGATTTGTCTGAGAGGAAAAGTCCTAGATCTGCAAAAGCTCTACATTTTTCCCAATAAAAATGTTACCCTACTTGTGTGGGTGGGATTATCACCCACAAAAGGAAATGACCCAAAATGTAATGTGAAAACATGAAGATTTGTTCATTAAATTTCAATCATTCTGGTGATGCGGGTAGCTCTGGAATTTTTGCCTGGGGGTTGGCTGGCACCCAATGAAACCTACCAAACCCAGACACATCTGAAATCTAGGAAAACGTGGGAGTCCAGGGTGTTGTGGGTTATGTGGATTCAACTGTTTCTTTTCATACCCAGAATACCTTGAAACTACACAATTGGATTTGCAGAGAATGTTTCTCACATTTCTGAAAGGGAAAGTTCCAGAATCTGTGGTGATCAACAAAATTCCTAGCACACAGCATTTTCACACCCCTGCCAAACAAAACAGTACCCCACTTGTGTGGGTGGGAAAATCTCCTGTGATAGGAAAGCCCTGAAAAGGCATCACCGAGACTTACATTTTTTCCCTTGGAATTTCAATTTCTCTTGGGTTGTTAATAGTTGCTTTTTAGGCCCACGGTTTTCTAAAAACCTGAACCATATGAAGTCATGGTAGTATTAAGGTGGTCTTCACATAGCTAAAATATTGGTACGTTCCTATTATGTATTTTCGGTTCCCCCACACATAGTGGGTAGTGTTTCTCTAAGGAGAAGTGTGGGACTGCAGGGCAGTAAGATTTTTCCATTGGCTGGAGTGCTTCAGATTTCTGTCACATGAATATGGAAAAATAATTATTTGTAACCCATAGTGGACTTTTTCAGGACATAGTGGGTAAAAAAGAAGCTGGAATACATGCAGGTCACACTACCATTGATTCCACTGGGTTCCTAGTTTTCTTAAGTGTCTAGTGCTGGTGGGGTTCACTTTGTGCTAGCTGACATGAGGCCAAACTGTTGCAGCCATTTGCAGTGGAAAGACAGGAGAAATGGATTGTTTTAGGAATCTCTTGACATTTGCAGGGCATTCTGAAGAAGAAAGCATGCAGGGGTCCCATGCAACCAACATCACCCTGGATTTTCTTGTGTCTCTAGGTTTCAGAAATGCTCAGTGTTGGTAGCATTATCTGGGTGCCAGCTGACCTGAGCTAAAATGTTGTAGTCACCCTCCATGAAAAAAATTATGAAATTGGGTATTTAGGCATAATTATGACATTTGAGGGTATTCTGGATAAAAAATAAGCATGATGGCGTCCACATAAGCCACATCACTTTTTTCCCTGGTTGACATGTGGGTTCTCACAATCCCTGAGTGGGCAGACTTGGGCCTTTACACCCATCTTCCCATCCCAGAAGGGGTCAATAAGGCCATCAGGAAAAAAGTGAGAATGAGATTGGGGTGCTGGAATTGCACATCCAGACAGAGGAGTGAAGCACACTCCCTGGGGTCATCAGACAGTGTTTCTGTGTAGTACCATTTACCAGGACTTAAAAGTAGGGAACTACAGCTGACACTCTGCAACCGCACAGGACTGCCGAGCCCACACCAGCCTCCCGTGACACGAGAACTTCAGCTGATGCTCTGCAACCGAACAGGATCGCCATGTCCATACTGCCCATACCGCTGCAGCTTAGGAGGGCGGGGTTGGAAGCCATAAAGCTGAGCCACACCTCCCATGATGCAGGGCGTAGTGGCCCAGCTGGACGAGGCATGGCCCCATCTCATGACTCTATTGCTGGATCCTAATCAAGCCGAAGTTAGTAGAATAGTCGCCCTTGACACGAGACAGACAAGATGAGCGTCTTTCTGGTATAGTATGGCTCTAGCATTGAGGCAGGGAGTGAACGGAGATGTAACATAGCACATCCTGCTCTGAGCAACCTAGTAAGTGTATAGATGAGGACTTGGGCTTTACAAGAACCACGAGTGTGGTTTTGCACACTTTTGATGGGATAATGATTGTTTAATTGAAGATCATATAGATCGAAGATGCCCGGGCAGGTTCCCTGGACTGATGGGTGTAGGTAATGTACTCACAGCCTGGGGTTAAGAAGTTATTGCATGCAGAACACAGTAACATACCACCTTATCGATTAAGGATTTACCTACATTTTTGTGGTTGCATGCATCGCAACCATCTCCTGATAATGCATGGTTTCCAACGGACGCCGCATGTACTTTAGCATTGGACGTTCAGGCACGTAACATGATGGGTTGCCCATGAGGGGCGTCAACACTTATTTTTTTTAAGCAAATAGATGAAGGTTCTCTTGGGACATGAGCATGTTATTTGTGGCACTATTGGACACACGTCATTGCCGTCCGCTTTTACCAGTCGGACTGAGGAGCATTCTCAGTGTCTTCGGCGCTACATAGATGGTTCAAGATGGTACACACCATTTTGGTGATTGGTGCATGATGGAGACAGCCAATTGTCCTAGGAATTGTGACGCCTCCATAGACCCTAATTGTTTGCTGATCACATATGGTACCCCTAGCATGACTCTAGCAGGGAGGTTAATGCATGGTCGTTTAATGAGGTATATGCACCCCTTGCGCATGGAGTGTAGATCACAGATGTATGCACTTTTTAGAAGTGGATTTTTTAGATTTATGACTGATGGGACATACACCCGACAGCACATGTATTTGATGCATACATCATTATATTTTTTCAGTCCACACGCTGGCAGATTAACACAGGCCCTGTGGTTTTGGAATAACAAATGCTATTGATTACTACCAGTGGCATTGTACCACAAGGCAAGTAACCCAGTGAGCCATCTCATTCCAAGACTGGACACAGACTAGGCAATGGACAGCATTACCTGGTATGGTAAGTTATGTCAGCCTATCGCCATTACTGTAGCATACAAATAATACACATTGAGTAAGTATAGACTGACATTTACCCTTGGTTTCTGTCTTCCTTTAACTTGCAGGTAATAAGTTGGGCGACTTCTGGTCTGAGGGGACCCCTGAAAATTGTAGTGGTCGAAACATCGACATAGTTTCACTTGGTTGTTGATCATTAACAGTTCCACATGTTGCAATGCCATATGCACATGTCACTTTCTTTGTAAATACTGACAACCAGTGAACGTTGCTTAGCATTCTTGTACCTTTTTGTAGAATTTGTAGTTGTTGCTACACTGGAGCACTGCACCGTCTGCACTTTATATTAAGAATTGTATTTATGGTTAAGAGTGTGGATAAATCTGAAAGCCCATTTCACCAGAGCTGTAATTCAGATTGTTTTGCCATGGATAGTGATTCAAACATCCTCTGTCTGACATATGTTAAGAAAATATTTCACAACTTGGGGGACCCTGGGTTGTACCTAAATCTTGAGAATTCTTTGCATTTTGCACTTGATTTGGTCAAAGGCCACAATGCACGCATGGCAGAATTATACCTTTAGAATGCAATAGTAAGTTCTGCTCCAAAGGTTTACCTACTACTTATTTCAAATGAATGGGAAATATTCCTCCTAGCGAGGCTGTGCTTCAATCTTATTCACTTTTTGCTGGCCTTTCCCTTACAAGAGTTGTGGTTTACAGTCCTTCCCACATGCCCCTGTGATAACAGGTCTAGACAAAGCACAAAGCACTTTATTTTATTCTGCAAAGCCTAAACTACCCATCGTAAACGTTTCCTGATCCCTATTTTGCTCAGAACCATCATCAGATTTTATGAGGAAGCTTTCCTTTTTTTACAGCAGTTTGAGAGTCCTGAGGTGTGCTATGCTGTGATCAATTTCATCACTGTTCACCAATAATTAGAAAGAGATATTGATAGGGGATAATGCACTTTTGATGCATTCATAATTATTTTAATTGTCTATTTTATTCAAGACAAAGTAGCTTTTGTATATGTAATTCTATTGCAATTTTAATCTCAGCCAAATAAAGTTTGAATGATTGACGGCTTGCCCAGAAATGAAATCTGCCAGTTCGTTGGAGTTCACTTTTACCAAGTTTTATGGAGAGAGCACAAATACTTTAACACTGATCAGCAGTGGTAAAGTGCACATTCCTGAAGCCAACAGAAACAAATTCAGAAAACAGGCCAGATGAAGGCAAAAGGTTTGGAGCAATACCACGCCAACGATGTCAGATCTAACAACCATCAATAAATACTACAACAAAATACACTCACATTTTCCTCACATCTGCTGCTTGTTTATAGGCATGTTGTATTACATTTAGATGAGAGTTCCCTTCGGAAAGATTTCACATGTCTTTGTTGCAGGTGATTCCAAATATGCTCTCCCCATCTCCTCACACCCTACAGATGTCCAACCAACCTACCTCAACAGAGTAACAATAGCGCACACATATGTACACGGGTCATTATTGAACATACTTTTCAGATTTTCAAGTCACGATTTGGATATTTTGACCATACAAGAGAAGTGATGGTGTACTCACCAGTAGCTGTGTAAAAGATTGGTGTTTCCATAATTGGCTGATTTGTTTAACTAGTCAGTCCCTAGTACAGTGCACTGTGTGTGCCCAGGGCCTGTAAATCAAATGCTGCTAGTGGGCCTGCAGCACTGATTGTGCCACCCACATAAGCAGCCTGTAAATGTAACTCAGGCCTGCCATTGCAGAGCATGTGTGCAGTCTAGTACTGCTATGTCGACTTGGCAAGTGCACCCACTTGCCAGGCCTTAACCTTCCCTTTTCTTACATGTTAGTCACCCCTAAGGTAGGCCCATGGTACCCCTGTGGGCAGGGTGCAGTATATGTGAAAGGTAGTACATGCCCTGATATGTTTGGCATGTCCTGATAGTGAAATACTGCCAATTTCGTTTTTCACTATTGTAAGGCTATCTGTTCCCATAGGATAGAATAGGGAGTTTGCTTATAACATCTTATAAGCATAACTGCCCCTGGGAACCAGATTGGAAAATAAAGTTTAGTATGCCTGAACTCAGAATGTTAAAATGCATCTTTTAGTGAGGGTGATTTTTACATTCTGTGTTTGAAAATACCACTTTTAGAAAGTAGGTATTTTCTTGCTTAGCCATCCAGTGTGCCTCTGCTAGGATGTGTATTGACTGTCTGGCTTTGTAGTGACAGGGGCTGCGGATGTGCAGTGGCTCCAGAGAGTCTGGATGAGTCAGCGCTAGGCTGAATAGGCCTGGTCTGCATTTGGAATAGTGGGAGTAGCGCCTGCACCTGAATAGGCCTGTGCCTGCCTTCCACAATGATGGCTCCACCCCCCTGTGGTGTGTCCAGAGCTAGGGCTCACAGTGACAATGTAGGTTGTTGTGTGCACTTGCAAAGTGCCCCTCAGAACTGGTTTAGACTGGGCTCAGAGCCCTGGGCCAGGAGAGAACAAAGAGATTTACTGTATAAAAAGAGGGGCCCAGACCCCAGATTTTTAGATCACTTCTGGGAATCAGGAACCTTTGCCAAGGAGAAGAGCTGGAGAAACTGAGGAGGAATACTGCCCCTGTGCTGTTTGCTGCCTGGGGTTGGCCTGCAGTATCTTCTTTTTTCCAGGAAAAGGGAAAAGGAGTTTGCTGTTTGTTGTGTCCCCTGCTTGAGGAGAAGAGCTTGCCTCCTATCCTGAAGTCTCAGAGACAAAAATACTTCACCCCCAGCTCTCCTGAACGTCCTTGCTGGGAGTTCTGACCTGCCAAGAGGTACCTGTAGCTGTTCTGGGCCTCTGGAGGTTGTTCTGGCTGTTGGGAGCTGGAAAGCAACGCAACAACAAGAAGCGTGATGCATCCGCACCTGTTTCCAACGCATCACTGAAGAAACCGTCGCAACGCCTGCCCGCGGCTCGAGAAATCGCCGCACACCGCATCGAGTGCACCGGTCCGAGATCATCGCACAGATTCCAACGCAAGTCCTGCTGTGCGACTGCAAGAACACACGCATTGTTCCGGATTGTCGCATCGAGGCGCCAGGTCTGATGCATCATTAGGGGACGCAATAAAAAAACGACGCATCACCTCCTCTCTGGTAAGGAACCGACGCATCACCTCCCCTGCGCAGCAGTAAGGAACCAACGCATCACCTCCCCCAAGCAAGGAACCAACGCATCACCTTCCCTGAGTGTAAGGAACCAACCCATCACCTTCCCTGCGACCCTTTTTGTTTATGTGTGTGATGTAGCCAAGGTACTTTGTGTGGAAAGTTTTGCATCTGCAATTTGCTTTGAACTGAACTATTTCTACCATTTGAGAGTCATATTTTTATTAATATATTGTAAAGTTTGTCGTTTTGGTCTTGTTTGGCTTAGATAAAGACTACTTATTTTTCTAAACTGGTGTGGTGTTCATTTGTAGTGTTTTCACTGTATTACTGTATGTGTTCACAAATGCTTTACACACTGCCTCTGCGATAAGCCTGTCTGCTCGTGCCAAGCTACCAAGAGGGTGAGCAGGGGTTATTTTAGAAGTGTATCCCCCTTAACCTGACTAGGAAGAAGGGTCCATACTTGGACAAAGTTACCTACCTCTGCCAACTAGAGACCCCCATTTTTAACAATTAGCAAATATCCTTTCTAACTATTTGGACGGGCACAAAAATTAGCGGTTCACCGATAGAATATCGATGCTGAAAACATCAATGTAAAAAATATCAACAAAAAAAATATAGAATGCAAAAATATTGACTCCCTATACTTAAACAGGTAAGTACAAAAATATTGAATCAAAAATATCGGTCAAAAATATAGATGTAAAAAATATCGATTTAAAAATATAAATAAAATTAATATATATAAAATATTAATATTATCTTTAACAAAATACATTAAATTTAATATACATTTTAACTAAATATAAAAAATAAACTTAATTTAAAAAAATATAAACACACAAACATAATAATTTATACATATATTTACTTCTAATTAATTTATTAACTATTATCTTTATTTAATTTTAAACTTTTAAATTATTTAAAAATAAAATATATACATATATCAATAATTTAAAATTAAAAAAACATTCTATAATTAATTAAAACATTAAACTATTAAAAAATATTAAAACGTACATTTCACAATACAATAAATACAACAGTAGGGAAAATGTTGGATAGCGGAATAATTAAATGTATTATTCCAACTCCAGTGACTGCAACAGTAGGGAAAGTGTTGGATAGCGGAGGGGTAAAATTACTATTCCCACTCCAGTGAGTGCAACAGTAGGGAAAGTATTGGATAGCGGAGGGGTAAAAATTACTATTCCCTCTCCAGTGTGTGCAACAGTAGGAAAAGTGCTGGATAGCGGCGTGGTAAAAATTACTATTACCACTCCAGTGAGTGCAACAGTAGGGAAAGTGTTGGATAGCGGAGGGGTAAAAATGACTATTCCCACTCCAGTGAGTGCAAAAGTAGGGTAAATGTTGGACAGCTGAAGAATTACATTTACTATTCCAACTCCAGTAAGTGCAACAGTAGGGACAATGTTGGATAGCGGAGGGGTAAAAATTACTATTCCCACTCCAGTGAGTGCAACAGTAGGGAAAGTGTTAGATAGCGGAGGGGTAAAATTTACTATTCCCACTCCAGTGAGTGCAAAAGTAGGGTAAATGTTGGATAGCTGAAGAATTACATTTACTATTCCAACTCCAGTAAGTGCAACATTAGGGAAAATGTTGGATAGCGGAGGGGTAAAAATTACTATTCCCACTCCAGTGAGTGCAACAGTAGGGAAAGCGTTGGATAGCGGAGGGGTAAAAATTACTATTCCCACTCCAGTGAGTGCAAAAGTAGGGTAAATGTTGGATAGCTGAAGAATTACATTTACTATTCCAACTCCAGTAAGTGCAACAGTAGGGAAAATGTTGGATAGCGGAGGGGTAAAAATTACTATTCCCACTCCAGTGAGTGCAACAGTAGGGAAAGTGTTAGATAGCGGAGGGGTAAAATTTACTATTCCCACTCCAGTGAGTGCAAAAGTAGGATAAATGTTGGATAGCTGAAGAATTACATTTACTATTCCAACTCCAGTAAGTGCAACAGTAGGGAAAATGTTGGATAGCGGAGGGGTAAAAATTACTATTCCCACTCCAGTGAGTGCAACAGTAGGGAAAGTGTTGGATAGCGGAGGGGTAAAAATTACTATTCCCACTCCAGTGAGTGCAACAGTAGGGAAAGTGTTGGATAGCGGAGGGGCAAAATATAGTATTCCCACTCCAATGAGTGCAACAGTAGGTAAAATGCTGGATAGCGGAGGGGTAAAAATTACTATTCCCACTCCAGTGAGTGTAACAGTAGGGAAAGTGCTGGATAGCGGAGAGGTAAAAAATATTATTCCCACCCCAATGAGTGTAACAGTAGGGAAAATGCTGGATAGCGGAGTGGTAAAAATGACTATTCTCACTCCAATGAGCGCAACAGTAGGGAACGTGCTGGATAGCTGACGGGTAAAAATGACTATTCACACTACAGTGAGTGCAACAGTAGGGAAAATGTTGGATAGCAGAGAAACAAAAATTACTAATAGCATTTAAACAATTGAAAAAATTAAATAATCTTAAAAATAAATTAACAATATTTTAAAAATATATCATTAAATATATTAAACATATAAAAAGAACACATATTATAATATTAATTACATATAACAAAAATGTACACATATTATATGGAAAAAAAAAATTATAAACAATATTTATTTAAAAGGAGCAAATATTAACAAACACATTATTTAAAACATAAATGTATTTATTTTATTTCCTACCCTATAACACCACACCAATTAAAAAGACCACCATTTTTATTTAAATTTATTTCCATAATTAACATAATAATGAATTTTAAAAATATTATTATTAAAAAATAAACATTCATAGAGTACACATTCTTTAACACTATAAGATCCACAACACACACCTGAAATTAATTACACAAGTACCATAATTAATTACTAATTAATTAATTTAAATTAACAACTAATTAATAATTCATCAATAAAAATAAATTACTTCCCACCCTTCCCACTATTTACACCTATAAACACCACAACACACACCTAAAATTAATTACACAATTACCATCATTAATTACTAATTAATTAATTAAAATTAATTAACAACTAATTATTAAATAGTTAATATTAAATTAATTTACACATTTAACACTAGAACATCTCAATTAAACAAATATTAATAAATAAAAATAATTCATTAAATATAATATAATTAAATGACTTCCCACCCTATTCCCCTATAAATTCACAACCCGCCACGGAATCAAAAACGCAAATTTAAAAAAATAAAAAATAATAACTACTAAAAATAATCATTACATTTTATATAATGAATTACTTCCCACCATATTCCCCTATAAACCCACAACCCGCTACGGAACTAAAAACGCAAATTTCAAATAAAAAAAAATAATAACTACTAAAAATAATCAATACATTTTATATAATTAAATTACTTCCCACCCTATTCCCCTATAAACCCACAGCCCGCTACGGAACTAAAAACACAAAATTCAAATTAAAAAAATTAATAACTACTAAAATTTTAACACATATAATAAAAATACAAACAATTCTTATACAAAAAAACATACATCACACACATATAAAAAATATACTAAAATACATAACATTAATAAAAAATCGATATTTTTAACAACTATGGGGTCGATTACGATGGTGGGCAGACAAAGTCCGCCCGCCATCGCAGTGTCAAAAGGGACCGCCCGCCATAGGTGCGGCGGTCCCGCAATACACATTAGGATGCGCCCGCCACACTGATGGGCGCATCCCGTATTTTTACATTGCGGCGGGCGGTGCTGCAAGCAGCACCCGCCACAATGTAAAACTACATGTTGTGCATCTGCATGTACAACGTGGCAGGCACCGTGCGGTGCCTGCCACCTTGCACATGCAGATGCAGGGGGGTACCATAGGTACCCCCCATGTGCACCCCCTACCCCCCCATCACTCTAGGGGCCCGCAACGGGCCCCCGAAGGCATTCTCCGCCTGTCATTTTGTGGCGGGATCACCGCCACAAAAGACAGGCATCGTAATGCCCATGGCGGTGCCTGCACGGCACCGCCCACAATGCCCCATTGTACCATGTCCCGCAAGGCGGTCGGAAAAGGACCGCCTTGCGGGACCACGGCGGACGATCTTTCCGTCCGCCGCGGTACCATTCCCACCGCCATCCTAATTTGGCGGTGGGAATATTCAGGTAGATGGCGGGCGGATCACCACCGCCGGCCCGGCGTTGGCGATCCGCCCGCCATCGTAATGACCCCCTATATTTTTGCAAACGATATTAAACACTTCAATAATTTTTACATCGATATTACTTACCTAAAATCGATATTCTTGACCACGAGAATTTGTCTGTCGATATTCCTGACCCACAATATATTTGACACGATATTTGTGTAATTTTATATTTTTTACTCGATATTCTGTCCCTGCACCAAAATTAGCATCAAATGATATGATAGTGACAAATTTGTTACAGACTCCACAATGTTGGATCTTGTAATTCTGGATTAATTATCCCTTTTATCTAAAGAATTCAAAATGTCTTTCTCTTTTCACATTCCTTTTCGGTGGATCTGGCTGGCCAAGGTTCATCCCCTCAAGACCTGGGGCAAGAAAGAAGATGCTTCATTGGGAAGGAGGCACAAAGACTTTCCACACCTAGAGAGAAGGATGAAGTCACCACCAGTACAGAGAGTGCACGCACCCGGAGTCAAGCACGATCTCTCACAGAAGGCAGAGGCTAAAGAGGCATATGGGATTTTAACACCACCAGCTAGTAGGAGATAGATCTTGGGGCTCCCTCTAACCTCTAGAAAATCACCAACATGTGGTGTCCAAAGAACAGACCTCACCACCATCAGGGCCAGCACCTAGCCCCTCATTAACTCCACCCCCATTCCACAGGACCCCCCTGGTATACCCCCTGCACTGGTATGATCTGTTTTTCCCTGTGCCCACTCAAAAGAACATCAACAGTTGAGAGACACTTCAGACCCCAACTACACAGAACCCTCTTGTACAGTCTACTCCCTTCCCCCAGAATATATGTCCTTGGTTGCTTGCAAGGTATTCCTGAGTATAATTGAAGCGGTCTCCCAGGATATCTGGAACTTACTTGAAGAAGTCCTGATACTCTGACAGAAGGTCACTGAACATCTCCAAACTTTATCTGGCTTTATTACCTCTTTGACAGCAGGTCTTATGTCACGCCAGCCTCCCCATCCCGCTTCACTCCATGTTGTCCAGTCTCCAATTTTGTCAGTGATACTGGTTGCTCTTACTACTCCTGTGTTTCCTTTTTCCTGTAGAGTGTCTGGTCTTGGCACGGCCAAACATTTAACAATCACGCTTGAGAACTTTACTATTATTGTGGTGAAGACAGAGAGTGAAGATTGCCAGGGAATTTGTCCTCAAGACAGGAGCCTGATTTGGACCCCCCTCCTTTTCCTTGGGGTATGACTTTATATATTTTGTTGTCCATCAACTGTGTGTCTTTTGCTTTATATATTTTTTGGCAGTTAACTCATTTTATATACAATTTGTGGACTATTGACTCTTCCCCTCTGTATGTATACTTCTTCCGCTGTTGTTTGTTGGGGTGCTTTGAATATTTGCCCACCCCACTCCAATCTAGCATATCCCCTCTGCTTTAATTTTTTTTAATGTGACCCTTCCCAAGGACAGGTTTTAGATTTCCCTAAATTAATATATTTTTCTAAATCATTTACATGTCATTACCAATATACAATTAGTTATATCTCAATCATTAAAGTCTTTCATGATAGTTTCAAATTAATTGTATGTCAAACATAATGCATTACACTTTGGAGGTAAATTAAGAACAGAATAAATAAAACAATTTCCTATGTTGTAAATCTAACATCAAACATTCAACCCAGATGAAAGCTAGGCATGTTTGCTATCTAAAAAATGGTACAGATTTTTTTTATCAAAAACGATTTCAGTGATTGGTACAGGTGTTTATGGAAGAGGTGTGAGGTTAGCAGCTGGTGTGTCCCTCCTACATTGAGGTCCTTCTGTAGCATCTTCTGCATGAATTGGCTTTGAAGATTGACAGTGGCATTTTTGAAAATATCAGTATAATTTTTATGGCCAGACATGTGGCATGCTGCCTTGAACTCTCCTCCCTAAAAGATAGAACATGTGTTGTTAAAATCTTTGCAATGTTATCCAAGGCACAGGTGTGCCTGTCAATCATCTGAGAAAGTCCTTTAAGTGAGACAACCATCTCATTGAGTGTTATCCCCATTTCCCGAATATTCTTGCGTAAATTAGATTGCTGTTGGTAAATGTGATCCTCCCAATGAGTTGCATTAAACCATGCTAACCCCCTCCCCCACATGTATGATAATCTGGCATGGCCAGCATGTGTCTAGCATGGAAGGGGTGCCAACTGGGAGGGTGGCTGTGGGGGGGGGAGGCAGGAGAATGATAAATGAGTGATACCTGCTCATCATCAGGAGTATTTTCTCCCTCAGATGATGGAGAGTAGATCAGAGATACATCTTCATGGGAGGAGTGTGTAGGAGATTGTATAAAGGTACCTGTTAGTTATGGATGTGCTGAGGTGAGTGTTGCATAGGTGGAACAAGCATCCATGACTGCTTAGCTAATGGTTGGGACTGTCAATCCTCTGACGTGACTTAAGAGGAATATTGCTGCCAGGCCTTGAAGTAGCCATCTTAAAGGCATTCTGTGTGAGTGCAACAATATACTCCTCCTCATCCAAATCGACATCAACTAGCTCCTGCTCTTCTGCCACCTCTTCTTGTGAAATAGTGATGGCTTCTAACAATGTTGCTTGGAGGGCAATTGTATTCTCTACTCGAATTGCTGCCGTCTCCCACTTGTCATATATAAAAGAACAATGATACGGAGGAATAAATATATAATTTTTTATTAAAGAGTAGGGCACAGTCAATTACCCTCACTAATAGTTCAACAGTCCTATAGACATGAATTACCTAAATTGATTTGGGGCACACAAACATAATGAAACCGATCTTCAACTGAAGATAATAGACAATTATACATAAATGAAAAAGGAAGAAATACATACATCAAAAAAACATTGAAAAACAACGTAATGTTACCAATACCCTAAAGTCTATTTTGTGTCTGCCCTTATATTTAAGGCAGTCCACTGAAGGTAGTCTAAAGGTATGTGTACAGAGGCAACACAACCCTTCTTGCCGTGGCTCTCTAGTATCACACAATGTGCTTAGTACAAAACTCTTTTTAAATTGTAAAAAAGACTCCTCCATAGAAGTATCGTCGACGCGGACGCGTTTCAGCCTCTGAAAAACTTATTGGCCTCCTCAGGACGAGGGCAAAGGAACAATACTAAAACAAACCATACAAATAAATAAACATTAATATTATCATTCAAAAAACATATCTCGTCTCTTTTTGTATAACGCATGCCATAGAGACACCCAATATCCATGCACCCTAGTGCAAACAACTGGAAAAGAAAGGGAGGGCGTGACAAAGTGTACAGAGCAAGTCCTCTGCGTGCTTTCCTCACATAAGTGGAACTTCCATATAGTGGCACAACAAGACCAACCACCAGCTGCATATTATTAATCAAACAAGTGCAGTATTAAAAAAGTGTGGTGCACTGAACGACTACTCCAAAACAATCATAGGAAGAAACCACAGGAAAAAACCTTTTCCACTCACATCATCTGGGTATCTCCCGGTCTTGTAACTTAAAGACCTCAAACTGCGCCTCGATGGCGCCTGGTGGGCGCTAAAGCTCAAACTGAACTCCCCTACAAAAAGATGATGCACCAATTTAATCCAAAATTCTTCAAAGTGTTCTCTCCATTTAAAAGGGGCCCATCTACCCTACACGTGAGGTTCATATAATACTCACTTCACTTCTCTTGATGGTTAGTCTTTTCCAGTTGAATGAATCTTCAAAAATAGCAACCGCCTACCTGTCGAAAAAAACGACACTTGCTAAACCCTCTGAACCAAGCTCAAATCACAACCCACACGCAAAACGTCCCTCGTGAGTACTATATTTCGAGAAGATATGCTTACCGGTCAGTTGTAAAATATGAGTCAATCGAATATAACTATCCCTTACTCCACTACTCCGCGTGTGCAAGCCGTGTCTCCTCTCGTCTTCACATTAAAATAGTCAGAACGCCTCATCGCGTAAGCCTGCACGTCGCGTTCCAGGCACAGACACAAAAGACGGACTCTAACATGCGCGAGTTACAAGAGATCAGGGAAGGACTCTGTGTAGTTTATCTACCGTTGTCTATGTTCAGATGGCTCCCAATATAGTAACACTGAACACGAGTACCGAAATGCATCAAAATAAAATCAAGTACTTCGGTTCAACTGTCCATAATTTATGGCTCTGGACTCTATCATGCGCGAGTAAAAAACGTTTTTTTGTGATATATCTAACATTATCTGTGTTCAGATGACTCCCAATATAGTTACATAGAACACGGGTACCACAATGAATCAAAAAATAAAATAAAATCAAGTACCTCGGTTCAACTGTCCATCATTCATGGCTCTGTGCTAGCACTGCATATAAAAGAAATGCAAATCCCCTTGAATACCATACAAGGAATGCACGAAGCCACTCGATGTCTCTTCTATACTTAAACAAAATGCAAATCCTCGCTAATCCATAGGAATAATCTAGTGTGTGTGGGAATCAAAGTGGATCTATAAGGATATGGGACGTTCGTAAGGGGTTCAGGGGGGGGAAATTCTTTTTGGGTGTATCGCATGCTATTACACAAAAAGAGTCTTACATTCTAAAAAGAAAACAATCAATATATACAAATATACATAATACTACAATACATCGTGATTTGTTCTCAAGAGATAGTTAAACACAGAGTCACAAAATGCAAAAGTATGTACAGAGTTCCACAAAAATTGCACAAATATATACATACATAGTTTTGTTCAGAGGAAGACCGTATTCGTGCAGAACATTTGAAAAAGGGGAAACGTCAAGGAATACATGAATATATACATAATTCAACTCAATAATGTCAAATGAGGATCTACATAATTCTGCTCATACAAAAGCTCCCAAATATTACAAAATGCTCATACTATCTGTGTCTGGAGTCAAATTAATGCCCAAATTTCATCCCGGTCATTAAGACCTACTGTCGCTGTATGGTACCTTTCTATCATCCGTGCTTCGAGGCGATTTAAGCTCATTTGAAGCATCGTTTTGTTTACAGCCTTCACAACCAAAAGCACTGACCAGCAAAAATCATTTTCACTGTGTCCATATTCCTCGTAATGCTCAACTAATGGGGCTCCCTGTGTTTTACACCTTAGCCACGATTTGTGTTGCAATATTCTCATTTTGATAGCTTGGGTAGTCTGACCAATATATGCTTTTCCACAGGGGCATATTAACGCATATACCACATTTTTGGTATTACAATTGGAGAAACCCAATTGAGTATGTTTTCTGTTGTTAATCATCACTGATTTTGAGTCGCAAGTTTGTGGGCATACAGAGCAGTTGTTACATCTGTAATGTACTGTAAGTGCTGGAAGGCCTAATAAGCTTCTCAAATCTTTTGTAGCTGGTGGACAACGCGCGGCTCTCACAAGATGTTTGTCTCCCACTTGGACATGCTTCAGCATCATCAGTTGCAATGTCACAAGTACCTGGAAGAACAAGAAGAACAGTTAAAGTAAATTAAATACCTTTTTTTGTGTACATTTCAACACAATACTTTAAAGAACATTGTTCTGCAAATAAATGATAATGTTGGTAACATGTGAGCATAAAGAAACATATTAAACTAAGGGTTGATCAATTGATGGTATTAGTATGTCTCAATAATGTGCAGTTGCCAGCAGCAGCTGCAAAGATTTGATTTTGGGAGATTCCCCATCAGGTCAGATGCTACAACTGTGCCCTTGTACTTTGTATCTGCAAAGTATTTACAGATCCACAGATATATAGGTATGGCTATGTGTAACCAGTGAAATGCTTGGAGGACTGGTTTGATTTGTTGACTTACGCAAAGGTGAAGAAATTGCCTTGCTGCTTCAATTTGAATTATGACAACTCTTCATATTAATTAGAGGGAGACCCAAAGATTGAAGTTCTGTTTTGCAGTTAGCCTCAAGAAGATTTAAATGAGATATTCATTATCACCTGATTTAGGGGCTCATTACGATGATGGACGGAAGCCCATCCGTGCTGGTAGCTGTGGCGTAAAACGTCAATTTACCCTCTCCAGGTGCGGTCATTGCGACCACCAAATTACAATGGTCCAACAGAGGCCATTAACTGTCCGCCGTGGTCTGTCAGGCTCTGCACGTTTTTTGCGCAAGGGTGGCGGACAGAGCCAATAGAGCAGGACCGGCGTGTGGAAACAGGTTCCGTCCGCCAACACGATTACGATGTTGCAAACATCCATTCCCATCGCGGAGTAAAAACCACCATGTTGCGGATGGCGGAAACACAACAACGGAGAGGAAGAGCCGATACAGAACCCATCTAAACCACCTGAGCCGCCATGGATCCTGCGCCACAGGCCTTCCCGCTGCACTACCTGCTGCACCTCCGGCAGACAAGACGCCACCGTGATCAACAGCAGAGGTACGTACCAAACATCTCCACGCATGCAACCCCTGAACAACTACAACTCCCAGCAAGCATGGCAGCACCACGATGAATGTGGCAACCTGCCAAATGCAAAGTGCGAGGCCCACCCAATCCCCATGAGTGACCCTCGGTGCCCCAGAAGGCAATTGGGGCCATTGCTGAGCCCCACAGTTGCAGAGCGCGCACACCGCAATATCAAAACATGTACGCCGCCGAAGGCTCCCATTGGATGATGGCTCATTCTCATAGTGGTAGTCACACCGCGGCGGCACGGAAGCTACGACCGCAATCCTGTGTCATTCAATTGGGGCCAATGCCTGTCAGCGCTGCGGATGCCAGCTAACGTGCATGCGAACACATATTGCATTTGCATTGGCGACCTGCGAATTACATCACAACTCATTTGCCTAAAGTGATTGGTGCACCCCATGTGTAATGTTGTGGGGCACGAAGCCCCCCATGCATATAAAGTAACTACACAGACACCGTACATGTATAGGAGAACTGGCCCATGGCACGTGTGTCCGGACCCGTTTGTTGGCAGGGTCACATGTCCAGTGACGCCTGTGCTGGGTGGCTGTGGGGTGGGGGGTAAGCCAGCCCTCTGGGAGTGGCTGGTACATCAGAACAACTAGAACAGGGACCAGCTGGTCACTACACTGTGAAGGGATGAGAGAGTGTGACCCGTGAGCCAGGTCTTCACACACATGGAATGTCCAAGGAAAGGAGAGTGAAATTACATTCATAGTCATGCCTCGTGGCCAGATGGACTTAATTGAGGGAAGGAGTCAAAACGGACAAAGGTCTCTCACACTGTACCAATGTTGTGTAATGAAACATCCAAACTGTGAACCCCGCTTGAATATCCTTTGACATCTGACTGGCGTCTCTTGGCCAGGGGTCGTCTTGTGAAGGGTCAGTGACGTAGGCAGACAATCGGAGGTGTCCATTGTATGCAAATCAGACATACGTGTAATCCCTAGCACTCCCAACACACGTACTGGTGTGGCGTGCAGTGTGCCTAGCTGCCATTGACTGTAAATGTTCCCATACACATCCTGAGTCAGTGCTTCTCCAGACCAAACGCCCTCAAAAATCCTGCCCACCAGCATGGATGACATGTGATTACCACACTTTGTAATCCTCATTGGCTTTCATGACATTCCCTGTAGACTGATACACTTACATACTTGCATGATTGATTGTCTCTGTACAATGTGTGCGTGATGTAAAGTACTGTCACACCCTACACTGATATCAGTAGCGCCATACAACAAATGAAATGCACATGAGCGAGTGGCTATGGAGAGATGAGGGGAGCTGGACAAGGGTGGCAGAGAGGGAATCCGAGGAGGAGGGCATGAGTGAGAGCATGAGAAGTGTCACTTGCCTGATACTCCCACCTCAGGAAACCTCCTCCACCCATCAGTAGGACCTTTTATGGAAAAAACACACCTCTTGAGAGTGATAACATCTAGAAAGAGAATTTTGAAGGATGGAATGCGTCCCCTGGCCCTTGTAAAACTGAGGAGAGATAAAGGAGAGGGCCCTGAAGCAGGCCTGGCGAGAGACATAAGTGACAAATCGGACACGCAGTGGCCCACCCGAATGCCTCGTTGGACCACTCAAATAAAGATTCCTGGAGCCGGCCCTGCCTGGGAGGCATCCCAAATGTTGATGGGAGCCATTGATGGTGCACTCATTGGCCTCGTACCACCACAGGCAAGTGAACCCATCTATAGGAACCGCAAACACTACCACTCCATCAACATGCAAGTGGTATGACAGGCGGAGCAGATCATCTCACACATGTGTGCAGAATATCCGGGGTCAGCACATGACTGCTATATCTGGCGGGTCAGCAACATCACCCCCGTTCACAACCCACACATGCCCAGTGACGATGACAGTGGTGAGGAAGCGACAAGCGTCAACAGCCCATCGTCGACTACTTCCATTGAGTGTGATCCAACAATGAGCGACTATGACTTTGTCTGTGTGCCTTGCTGTTGTCTCACAGACTTTGACAAATGTTCCTGAGATTTCGTACACATACTGGACTATGCGCAGGATTTGAGAATTTGTGCATGCAGGGACTGAGCACCCTGAAGCACCCCTACGCACAGGACACCATTGCCATACTGCCTCACTTGCTCTCCTACTCACTCTGAGGCATTCAAGCGCCTGTACACAAGCAGACAAGTTGAAGACAAGAAACGTTTCCAAATATGAAGTTTTTACTACAGTGTCAAAGCATGCAACATACGTGCCACAACAGGTTGAAAATGCATGAGTACCTAACCAGTAACCACAGTGACATATCCATTTGATACGCCGTGGTCCCCCGCACCAGAAAGACCAGATCGGGAGGCCGCTCCTTCTCCTTCCTCGCGGCCAAAGCATGGAACGCCCTTCCGCTCCACCTCAGACAGACAACATCGCTCCCCATCTTTGCAAGAAACCTCAAAACCTGGCTCTTCGACAGACCCTCTCCTTGATGGATGGAACCTGCACCCCCCCCCCCCTAGCGCCTTGAGACCCTTACGGGTGAGTAGTCGCGCTTTAACAAACCCCTGATTGATTGATTTGACATGAAGCAAGATGTCGCATCAATAATACCTTTGGACGTAGAAACACGAGCATATCCCCCCACCCCTTGCAGGAGGGAGTCGTATGGGAGGTCCCTGGTCTATGGGCTTTGTCAGCAGAACCCATTACTCAGCCTATATATGGTGAAATTTACACCACATTTGCTGTGTCGATCACATCACTGGATGGATCACCCTCCAAGTGTGGGGCATCTAGCCCGCATTTCCATGTTATCCAAAGGGGATCCGTGTCCTCTTGCAGCTGTGAGACTTTGTTGAGTCGGGGTGCTATGGCCTGAACAGAACAGAATGGCAAGGGACAATGTTCTCCGACCACGGACAGAATGTTCAGACAGTACTCCAGAGCCGCGCAGAGAACAAGCTCTGCGGACACCTCTCATGTGACAGACATGTACTAAGGTACTTGCAGGGCACAAGTCCTAAAAAAAGAAGTGGGGGGACTGACCAAGTAAGACAAAATGCAAATGATCTCACAATGCCACGACGTAGCGCTATGAAAGAATGAAAATAGTGCGACTAACATGATTTGTGCAAATACTGGGACAGACTAACCCATCTGACAGTCTTACAGTGTCTGCATTGATATACAGGGACAGAACAAAGGCAAAAGCATACCTCCCTTAAGTACCTGTGAAGAGAAGGCAAGCTGTGTGCCTATGTTTCCCTCTGTGGCATCTACATTCACATGTAAGGTTCAAGGCGGCCCCCAGTCAGCATGTACAAACAAAAGGAGGCCGGATGGTCCCTTTGCTTCGGCCCGGCCGGAGGTGAAAAAAGGCTCACTCGCTGCCTGCACGTTGCTGCTGGGAGTGGAAAGCAGTCAACGTGCAGGTGCTGCTGAACGTTTCCCAGGATCTGGAAAGTACACCGGGACAAGTTAAGCATATTCCTGTGGGGACCAACGTCCTGGCAGGGGGGACGGTGTCCACCCTGTGCAAAGAGGGGGGGGACGCCGTGTACCTGCGTGTACCCCAGACTCAAGCCCTGGGTACTTGCAAAACAACAACGCCATGTAATCTTTGTGCGCTACAGCTGCATAATGGAAGCCGGGTTCATGCCAGACGACAATGTCCACGACGGTCAGATGACAGCCTCCACTTGCTCAGTTCTGTGGTACCAAGCGAAACAGACCGCAGAGCTCAGCATAGGCAAGCCAATGCAGACAGGGCCAAAGTCAGAGAGCTGGATGACAATTCTTGTCAGGAGGCGTGAAGAAAGGGAAACGAAAATTGAATTAGTCACCAACAGTTCCTGTTGCTGTAAAGTAGTTATGAATCCAGGAAGGCACAGGCAGCTTCGAAGGCAATCAGTTCCAAAAGACGATCCAATTCATCTTCAGCGAAAAGGACCACCATCCAATCCAGGAGTATGAAGGAACAGATGTGCTCCTCGCACCATGAGGTTGAAAGGAGCATCCCATCGCAACCTGGGAGAGGTTTGATGTAGGCATTGCACAGGAGCCATTGCGCAAACGCACAGGCGCAGCTGTCTGACACATAGAAAGGCATCCCATAAACGTGTCTCACCGAAGCAGTCTTGCATGTGGACCAACAAAGGAGTCACCCACAGCTCATGAACAGATGTGCTCCTCGCACCACGAGGTTGAAAGGAGCATCCCATCGCAACCTGGGAGAGGTTCGATGTAGGCATTGCACAGGAGCCATTGCGCAAACGCACAGGCACAGCTGTCTGACACATAGAAAGGCATCCCATAAACGTGTCTCACCGAAGCAGTCTTGCATGTGGACCAACAAAGGAGTCACCCACAGCTCATGATCCAGGTCAGCAAGGTATGTGTTTGAAAGGCAGACATCCATGGCCCACTCAAACAGACATCTTCTGCAGGAAAAGAGAGGTTGCACACAGGTGAAATGGGCATAGCGGAACGTTAGCCTATAACTGATGCCCAGCACAGCCAATGGGACACATCCAAAGAGAAGCTGCATGCGGTCACGGTACAGTTGCAACTGACCGGGCTCGGCCTGGACCACAGGACGGTCAGACATGGCGTGAGAGCAATCTCAGAACCAGCGCTCAGCTGTACAGCCAAAGTAATGATCTGAAACCGCCAAATGCAGTGTGCAAATTGGAGGAATGACACCCGGTGGTACTCCCGGAAAAGCATGGAAAGAAGGGACTAGGCCAGAGCCCACAAGTCTGATAAAAAGTGTGCAACGGCCTTCAGTATCAGACGCTATCAATAATTTGTGTGTCAGTTCACCGCGAAAATAGTGGGGGGAGCCGTGTTCCACAGTGACTGAATCGCGAGGGACGGTCAAGACACCTGGAATTCGAAGGTCTCCGGGCTGGTGTGGGAGCGACTACTTGTCTAAACAGAGGCCCATTGTGCCTGCACACTCATTGAAGTATGCTTTCGCTGTGGGAATGTGAGGCCACAAATGATTATCCACAATCACTTATGGGGGAGTTAGCAGAACATTGCCACAAAAAGGACACGTTGTGCAACTGTTCCCATATACGTGATGCCTGGCCTGTGCACGCAGCTGTTGTGCTCATGCAGGAACAGCTAAGTACGTTTGGAAAATAGATTTGGCGTGGGTATGTTGTCAGGGACTGGTATACATGTGGTGAAACATGCATAAATCGCACATGTCTTATGAAAATCCCTGTACAACAGTACTTGAGTGTGTGAATGTGACAATGTCACCATCGTCCACATGACAGGATGTGGTGTGACGCTGGCTCCTGTGGGCACACTGCTAAGGATTTCATTGGTCTGCGCTATGTGATCTGTGACAACTTCCGTCATGTCCATGTTGATGTTATTACGGGGGATGGGAGCACACTGCTTCACCTCCCAGCACAGTACATCCCTTAGCATTCTGGTAGATGCAGTTCAGTCATGATGCTTACTTGTCATGGGACTGAGGTGTTTCACCTGAGTTGGGCAGGGAGAGGAACAGAGACCCGAGTAGATTGTGGCAGCTTCCTCAGCAGACACCGATCACAATGTATCTTACCCCTACTGATGTAGGATGATAACGCGACACACATGTGTCTAGGGAATCACAGCACTGATCTGCACCAACCTTGGTGACACACGACAATGTTGACTTGAGTAAGCATTTCAGCTGAACTGCATTGATCAGGGTGCTAAGGGGTGAACTGTGTTGAGAGGTGTAGTCGTGTGCTCCAGTCCCCCTACTGTCCATGTTGATGGTGTTGGCCAGTGTTCTCTGGAAGGCATATTGTACAGTGTTGCCTAGTGGTGTGCTTTTGCGGTTATTCCGTATTATGTCAACGCACTGTTATTTCCTTGTGTCTTTCAAGATTCATCCACTCTCTCATTGTATTTTCACTTTTACATATTCGGATAGATTGCAATGTGAGTTAACATGATACTTACTGTAATGAAAATGCTCCTGACAGCAAGGCATACTGTTGTGAGTTGTGTTCCTTGGCCAATGTGTGACAGGTGAGAGGTGAATTTGAAACTGATGGTACACAGATCATTAGTGTAGGACACACAATGGTAGAGTCCAAAAGTAAAACAGAACACTCCCATCCTTGTGGCAATGTGGGTTCTGATTTACGACAAAGTCAATGTTTGGTGTTAGTGGTGACATCAGCGGTTGCTCCGAAAACTGGTACGGCACGGTGCCGTGCCACGTGATCGTCCCGGGGTCTTTTTGGGATGCACCCTCAGCCGTTTGCCAGGGGGAGAACCTGCTGCATGCTCAGAGGTGTCTGAGGATTTGCTGTGGTGTGACTCACCCCTCCCTGTGGCCGCTGCTGCGGTGGTGTGACTAACATCCGGCTGGCAAGGGAGGGTGGACAGCTATTTGTGCTGCATGCATGTCCCTCAGGACACCCACAAGCTGGCCCATGTACTCGGCAATTTGACCCAAGCGAGTGTCCATGGACCTCTGCAGCAGGTGCTGTTCCCGCAGTACTTCAAGGCCCTGGCCCATCTGTCCCTGGTTCTGCTGGTATGCACCGAGAACAGTTAGCACGGTGTCCAGGGCCTCTGTCTCATTGTCCTCCTGTTACTGTCTCCCAAATGTCCTCCCACCTGCCTTGAAACCACGGACATGTGACGTTGCCTGGCGCAGCCACCGCACACCGTCCCCAGCATCCCCGGTGTGCCTGGTGTTATTTGCAACTACTGGCAAAGGGACAGTGTTGGAGGCAGCGGTGGTGATGGTGGAGGTGGCTGACACCCATGTGGTTGCTGCAAGGGTCTGCATTGGCGGTGCAGCTGTTGTGGTAGTCGTGGTGGTGGTGGGGGTGTCAGTGAGGGCCAGAGCATGGCATGCCCTGGGCACACCGGAGGGGCCATGTAGGTCCTCCTCACCTCAACAGACCAGGGACTCTGCATCCGAGGGTTCACATTCTGAGGGGGGGGCTGGCTGGGCTCGTCCATGGCACAGTCACCCGCTGTTGCTAGCGAGTCACCTGTTGGAGTGAGGTTATATTGTCAGCATGTTCAGCACACAGCACAACTTTGATGTTCATGTTTGGCACATTTAATTTGAGATGACATGACTTTTACCTTGGCATTACTAGGCATTCATGTCAGTATGTCATCAGTCGCACATGATGTTGAGGTACATACAGGGCTTTAAGTGGGCCGGGTCTCACCAGTGCAGGGCACCGTCCTTTATTTAAGGGGGCCTCGGTACGGGTCTCTTTCGTGCTCTGTTTTGTGCCCTGCCACAGGCGGTCCTTTCTTTTAGCTGGAATGCATTGGCAGCAGGCACATTGATGTGCGCATCGTCACACTCCTCGCTTCTCACTGGTGGAGTAGTTACGGCATGACGTCATGCCAGGTGAGCGTTGTGGAGAAGTGAAATCCTTTAAGGATTCATTTTGTCTCTGGAATTCACTCCTTTGGAGACTCATGTGCAGCAACGTCGTTGTGGTGTCATCAGGGCTTTGAGTGTAAGATTTTCCAATGTTGGATGCAAGCCATACTTGCTGCTTCTTTATCTTATGCAACTGACAAACATTGACAAGGCCAGTAGTCCGGAGTTGTAGTAGGTATCATGTTACTTGTTGTATCATATATCTGGGTGCAATGGCAGTGACAGAAAAATGCTAGTGGGGTAGTCCAATATGCTAAGCCCAGATTTATGTCAGAGGTTTTTAGGCTACGCCCTTAGTTGCATTGGCCAGGCCCCTTTGAGAGACCCCCCAGTTTTTTAATCCCACTTAAAGCCCTGGGTACCTACATTGCTCGTTAGCGATGTGACATGGCTAAAGGGCCAATTTCATTTGTACTGATGTTGTATTTCCGAGGACATGTCCTCTGGTACTAACTTGTTGCTCATCCAATTCAGTTAATGCTTGGACATTTGTGTCTCTTCTATGTGTATCTGACTACTATGCCGCTACTTCATGCTTTGTGTTGTGCTTTTTGTGCTTACCTCCTGAGGTTTGTGAGGTTTGACAGAGTTTCCATGCATGTGTTGTGTTGACCAGAGTCTTTCTGCTTTGAGGCAATGGGACTTGCACATTGGCTTTTTGTGGTCGCGTTCTTGTATTCTGCTTTGCAGTTGCATGTGACTTCATCAGTGACACTGTGAATCATGTGGCCTCTCGATGGTATTAACTGTATGTGCACGGCCTAAAAAGTTTTGGGGATTTCCAGACTCCTAACTTTACTACTCCTAAACTGAGAAAAATCCTAACTTTAAGACTTTCGGTATTCACAAAAGGCATCTAGGAGTCCTAAAGTTAGGAGTCCTAACTTTACTACTCCTAAACTGAAAAAAATCCTAACTTTAAGACTTTCGGTATTCACAGAAGGCATTTAGGAGTCCTAAAGTTAGGACTACTAACTTCTGTGAATACCGAAATGAGTAAGTTCATTCTGTGAATACCAAAAAGTACTAACTTTACGTTTTTGACGTAAGTTAGTTCTGTGAATCAGGCCCTGTGGACGTATAAGTAAGTCAGTACTTGCCAATTGGGGATAGACACTTCGACATACACTTTGTGAGTGGTTAGAACACTGGCAATGAGATCTAATGCACTCCCAGAGTTGAAAAAATCGCATCAGTCCAACAATGTGAGAGTGAACATGCAAAAAGAGGCTGAGATCTGTTAAAGTACAATTTGTTACACTAGACAGTGCCCCCGTAGCCAAAAGGCGTTTTAAAAAACAATTCCTTACAATGTGGGAAAGGAGAAGAGAATCTCAAGAGCTCAATAAGAGAGTGGCTGCCTATGATATGCTAGCCACTACAGACCATATGGAGTCTTACCTCTATTATTTATCTAATCACCAACAGAGTTTCTGCCTGCTTAGGCTTAGATTCAATAAAGCTCATTTTCTGGTGTCTTAAGAGATGCCTACAGTGAATCATGTCTTGAGCTATGTGTCTGTGATTCCCAGTCAGACCAATCCATGTGACAATTTGTTTTCTTTTGTAAACTGCATGTCATGCCAAGGAAACAGTTTTCGATTCCATTGCTCAGATTGTTAAACATTAGAAAGTGCACACCACCTTTACTTTAGTTACAATTGATGCAAAAGGAATATGTTTGAACAATGGTATATACATTTATATCAGTTGGAGTAAGACTGAGGAAGATGATGGGGAAGTATGTTTTAATGGTGATCTAGTATTGGTTCTGCTTTTAGTCTTTTTTACATGTTATTGAACATGGAATATACGTCTGGTCCATTTTCTTTCAATTACTTAGGCCCTGATTTCGATATCAGTCGGTCGGACCGCCAACTGCTTATGTGGTGGTCAGAAGGCCACCCGACAAGCAGTTTGCGGTCCCACCAGCGCATTACGATGCAACTGCTTGGCTGCCGTCGAAAAGTGCTCCTTTACACAGCGGCATGTGCTGTGGCCCAGGAACAGGGCGACAGCACAAGCCGCCGAGTAAAGGAGCACTTCCTGCACTGCCATGCACCGTGTGTCATGCACCATGGAGGCGCATGGGGGTGCTACATGTGCGCCCTGGGGCACTTCACAGTGGCCCACGAAGGAAGAGGGCCCTGTTTGGGGACCCCAAAATCTATTTCTGACAGCCTTTTCATGGTGGTCTTTCCAACATGAAAAGTCTGTCGGAAAGGGATATCATAATCCCGATGGCAGTGCCTGCCTCGGCTCCATTCGGTATTGCTATTCTGAACGCCATCCCGACGGGATCACTGATCCTGTCGGAGACAGGGGTCTTCCCCCCGACAATTTAGGGTCTGAGCGCCTGGATTGTAAACCGGCAGTCGGCCCGAAGGGCTGTTGGCGGTCAGACCGCCCCTGATGGCCTGTTGCTTTGGGGTCCCTCCACCATGATAATCAGATCCCTGGTTTTATAGTGGAAATAAATTTGTATCTGGTAAAAAACGTATTTATTGTATATGCCATTATATGTATTTGATTTAACTTGATCTGCTGTGATACAATGGCTGTATACTGATGGTCATTATGCTGTGCACTCTTTCATGGTTTTATATAAGCCAAAGAATTGAAATTGAATTGACAGAAGTCTAATTTTTATTGCATAGAATGGTAAAATCTAACACGTTGTTCGCATATTTCCCAAAACGAATTTGAAGTATACAAAATATTAGACACTACTAAAAAAAAAAAAAATTTAAAAAACAGGAACAACCAAAGAACTACTTGCTTGCAAAGATGGATACTGTGGAAAAACCCCACAGATAACCCACATAGACATCACTATGAAAGAACCTAGGCATGCCCTCTTACCAGTTCCTCAAGGTTTGGGAACTTTTCTCTCTGAGAATATCTGATTACACACATGCAGTTTGCAGAAACAGTGTACATTCCATATTACAGGTTATAGAGTTCCTTCGCTCCAGACCCTGGACTGCTTCAAACCACAATCTGTAATTCTAAAGTTTTACATAACTCTAAAACAACTTACAGACTTCCAAATGTTTTAAAGTTGTTATATATTTATCATGCAGTAAATATGGCCATGAATATTGGCAGATACGGAAATCCAAAGAAAATAGACAAAATGACAGGTTACAAATAAAGGGACAGATTTATTAAATTCTTGCATTGTTGTGTGTCACTCAAATCAACGCACAACAATGCAAGGGTTTGAGAAATGCATACAAAGTAACGCATTGGTCAAATTGCGTCGTTTTTGTCTACTTGCGTAGTGCAAGTCCTGCGTTACGTCTGTTTGTATCACACAGCTGTTCATGTACACAAGAGGGGTGTTCCCAATCAAATTCTAATGTAAGGCTAACCGTGGTAATTACCATATAGATAATGCATCATGCAGCCTCATGCAGTGTATCGTAATGCTCAAAATACGCAACAATGCTACACATGATCCTCGCAGGCACAAGAAGTCATGCAATGACAAACTTATATAGGAAGGTTACACCTGTCAATCATTTCCTAACAATTGGCAACCATGAGGGTTGCTTTTCTTTGAGAGAGCCATCTCCTGCATCAACTCCAGCTACAGAAAACGAGGAAGGAGAGGATCTTTTGAGAGAGGATCAGCCTTATTGATCTCAGGGAGAAAGAGGTGATTCAGTTCTACATATTGACGAAGGAGAACATCTTGAAGTTATTGCAGAAAGTGTCTACAATAGTACAATCAGAAACAGCTCATTCCTATGCCATCTTACTACATGTTAAATTGCTGGCAGTTGTTCATATGTTGGGATGTGGATTCTTTCAGAGCCCTTACGCTAGGTTGGCAGGTATTTCCCAGTGAGCGTTTTCATCTTTTTTGCCAACTGTCCTTGATGCCATCATGAGAGTAACTTCTCAATATCTTCACTTTCTTGAATCAAGGCATGAGCAAATGAGCTAGTCAGCTTTCCTCATGTTTTGGGAGCAGCTGACTGCATGCATATTCAATTGGTGTCACCTACAGGAATAGCAAACATCTACTGTGATCGCAAGCACACATTTTCCATTAATGTGTCGGATTATGTGGACTGCAAAGTTCAATGTCACAATATTGTGTCAAAAATATCATTTACCTTTACTTATAATGGAAATAACAAAAATCAGAAAAAATATTGTCCAAAAGAATAAAACATATAGGGCCTTGTTACGATGCCAGTCGGACCAGCTTCTGTGTTACTGTCGGAGGCGAACAGACCACCGTGCACATGTCGAAAGCGGTCACTCTGACTGCCAGATTACAATGCATACAAATGCACCAAAATCCATCCGCTGTGGCCCGTCCGAATCTGACAGAGTATTCCGACTGCAATGGTCTGAGAACGGACAAATGGAGGCAGTCGGAGAGCGTAGCTGCTTGCGGACCGCCCGCCTAATTCCTATACGTCATTTAAAGGAGACAAGATTAGCGGTCCAACCACCTCATGAAAGCAGGCAGAAATTGAGGGATAAAAACACAACCAGTACCTCAATGCAGCTGTCAACTTCCTGTGCTGAGATGGAGCCCATGTTACATGTCATGCCTATACCCTACCTGTTTGCAGACGGATCAAATCCGATTCATTGTGGACAACACCGCGGGTAAGTGACACATCACCCTCACATATACAGGACACAAGTCGGGTGTATACTGTGTCCACCCACCATTATTACAGGGTGGAGGCCATCCACCTGAAGGAAGTGGCCCTTAGGGGCCACCAGGGTTACTTACAACCTCCTGCTATGCCTTTCCAAGTAATGAAGAGTCGGTCAGACAGTAGAGAATACAAACACACCTTTATTAGCAAATACTCTGCAGAGGAGTCCAATCTGACCTGCACCCTAAGATGTCTGCCGAGGGACTGACCCCCCAACAGTCTGCAGTGAGTAATCATTCTTCCCAAGGAGCCTCCAACCACACCCACAGTGGAAAGTTACCGGCCTGGGCTGAACATGAACAAAGGAGGCACAGGAGGATGGGCTACCACCTGCCAGATGGGTACATGCTATCTGTACTTCGAGGTCACCGCGTATCCCAACGTGGGAGCAGAACTACACATTCAGTTAGGTATGCGAGGGCAGAATGGCCTATTCATTAGTAAGTCAGAAAACAGCCTTGAACAGAGAAAAAATATTAATGAAATACAGTGTTCTGCTGAGGCAAGCAATATGAATTTGAGGCCTAGTTCAAACATGGCCTAAGCGGCCCAATAGGTATTACGAAATACAAATTGGAGTCACACAGGCTAACTACAGGAAAGCTTGCACGTCACAGGAATAACTCAGTGGGTTGCATAACGTGTATACAAATGGGGTATATTTAGCCACACACTGCTAACCTAATATAGCATGATACGAGTGCATAGCAGGAATGGGATGTTCAAACCTAACAGACCCTCCTTTTAGCGTGAGTGGCTAAATGCTTTATTGATGCTATCCAGTAGGGTATTTACAATTCTAAGTGGGAAGGAGGAAAATGCATAGTCACTCAAGCTATCAGGGAGGATAAAACAGCACATGAGGATCAAAATCCATTTAGTATTCAAAAATGCCCTCGTCGATGAGCATGATGCCCTGGATATCCTGCATCATCATAGTATAGACCTTAGTATCATGCCCTGGCAATTTAGGGGTAGGGGTGAGCTTGCTCACACAATAGGTGCAACATGCTGGAAGGCAATTAATACATAGGCAACATGTGAAGATGACACCTGCAACAACTATGAGGGCGAGTAGTATCTTCCAACCCCATGATGTCAGCAGACCTCAGAACCACCCTGTGAGGGACCATGATCCATTATCCTGATGGATATCTGAAGCAAGCCTGTGTAATTTCTGTATGGCGGAGTACACAGTAGGGGCGTGATCAGGAATGTAAACACAACAACTGCTGCCGATGACGCGGCAGGCTCCACCCCTATCAGCAAGGATGATGTCTAAAACCATCCGGTTTTGAAGAGCAACGAGTCTCATAGCCTGAAGCTCAAGTGTAATATTAGTCAGTATACCTGCAGTAGTGTTAATAACTCCCTCAACTACTCTGGCAAGGCAACGAATATTACGACTATTGAACATGGGACCCCAGAATGGCAGAATGCCCTTCATGATGGCAGTAAACTGCTGTAGGGAAGTATCTGTTTGATCTATATCTTCTGGATTGACAACCCTCTTGGCCCAATGCAAATGTAGATCCCTACGTTGTAGCTTATGATCCTTGTGATAATTAGATGGTGCAATGTAAACGGGAGGTAAAAGAAAACAGACATAACACCGGCCAGACCATCCCCTGGGAAGCAATGTATAAGCCTGCTCCCCACAAACGAAGTATACATTTGGAGGTGTGAGCAACGGTGGGCTACTAGTAGTGTTCAATCTGTATGTGTAGTTGCAACTGCTTTGTCCTACTGGAACAGTCCCTGAACCTTTAACACAAAAACTAGCTGCTGTATTGATCACAGGGACGGGCATGGCTTTGTCTTCAGTTATATTTTGTTCCTGGAAACATTTAAAATATTCGGTAACATTAAATCCTTGAAAATCCAACATTTCATTTTGTAACCAAGTGACATTCTTAGTATTTTCGAAAACGTTCATACAAGCTTCTGGATGTAGCGTACCCTCCTTTCCATCTGCCCAGGTGTTATATCCTTGGTGTACCACTATATACTCCAAAATTGCTTCGTAATCATACTGTACCATATTCATCGCATCAGCATGATAGTGCATGTACACCATAGAAAGCAATTGGAACCAGGCCTCACAACTACCCAAGTATGACAGAGGCAATGACACCAGCAGATCATTTTTGTGCATGACTGAGGGAAGTAGCTCACACACCCAGCAATTCGTGGCATTATTGGTACTGTGTACCTGATGAAGCATCTGCAAAAACGTGTTCTCGATATAGGTCTGTCTATGTCTCCCTTTGTGCGGGGCCAGTGTAACAAATGAATGCTCAGATGGAGCTGGTGTAGTCCCAATCAATGTGTGCACAGGATGCTGCTCCTCTAAATACCACACCACCCCGAATAGTGTTATCATTACTATGAGAAGGAACACTACCACCACTACCCTACTCTCAGTGGACCAACTAGACCACCCTGGACCATTCTGCTGTAATGATGGGGCCACCAGAGGCTGTTCCTCCTTCATGGCTGCATGGCCAAATGGGTTCATGGAAAGAAACCTTAAGAATTGGAGCAACAAAAATACAACCAACCAGAGGGGTACAATTCACCCAGTGTCCTTCAGAGCCTCACTGGTAGGCTCCTATTCATCAACGACGGTGCTATGAAGCACTCCCACGGCGGAGCTGCGCGATCGCAGCCCTTGCTGGAAAACAAATCCTCTTCTTTCAGGATAGGTTACCCTCCCTCCTGGGCAAATACCCTCAACGATCCTGTCCAGTGTCTAGGGCAGTGCACCAGTGTAGTTCACTCTAATCTAAAGGAGGCACCATAGTCATAGCACCTCCGCCCTAAGCTCAAGTCCTTCCCTAACTCCTGGACTGTCCTACTGGCGCACTGTCCTTCCGTCGGGGCCGCAAGTTGTACCTGAAGACCCCAGGCACTTCTTCATCAGCAAAAAGGGGAAGAAATTCAGGCTCAGCCGGGCATTGAGACTCAGGTGTCTGTGCACTAGAAGGGGGAGCATCTGGGGCGGCTCTTATCTCTGGGGGGACCGCCTCAAGTAAGGCCGTGTAGCTCCTCTTCTTCTGTGTGCGCCCACCTCAATCGGGCGTCAGAGAAAGGAACGAAACTGGGCATGCGCTTCCCTTCCTGGTCAGCAACTCCTTCGAGAGCCCACTGATCATACAGAAGTGGTAGAGGTACCCTTTTGACATGGGATGCATGCACCCAGTGCTTCCGGCCTTCCAGCTTCACTGCAGTACGGGTGGCGAGCAGAACAAGCAGGGACCCTTTCCACCTCGGCTCCAGGCAGTTCTTCCGTTTAAAATTCTTAACCATAACAAAATTCCCAGGTTGTAACTGTTGCCCGGGCCTCTCTGGTACTGGTTGCAGCATGGCGTGAATCTGTTGGTGGACAGAACGGGGATCTTTAGACAATTCATACAGATAATCTATCAACAAGGGGTACTCTATCTCGGAGAAACGCTTGGGTCTTGGGACGCACCAGACGTTGGCGGGGCGTCCAAAGACCACCTCATACAGGGACAACCCTGTTCTAGAATGCGCTGTCGCTCTGGTAGATAACAAAGCCAAAGGTAGAGCATCGGGCCATCGCAAACCTGTGCTTTCTTGGATCTTTGCTAACTTCAATTTGAGAGTGCCATTGTACTTCTCAACCAAGCCTGCTGACTGGGGGTGGTTTGCTGCATGAAACTTCTGTTTAATATGCAAGCCCTTGCACACAAATTCAATAACTTTTGAGTTGAAGTGACTTCCGTTATCACTCCAGATCACACTTGGCAATCCATAGCGCAGGAAGAACTCTTTTAAGAGCGCCTTCGCCGTCGCCATGGCCGTATTCTCCTTAGTGGGGTAAGCCTCAATCCCTTTACTGAATGCACAAATTACTACTAGCACATACTTCAAGTTGTTAACTCATTCCATTTTGATGAAATCCACCTGGAGAACCTTGAAAGGGAAGGAAGGCGGTGCAAAATTACCTGCGGGTGTAGGAGTACCTTTCCCAGGATTATGTTTCAGACAAATGATGCAGTGTTTCACTAGGTGTGTGGCTACCTTAGGGATATTATTGTTTTGCCATACTGGGTCTAGTAGCTTACATATTCCTTTGGTACTAATGTATGCTGGGCCGTGGGCCATAGTGACACCAGGGAGCACATATGCATTCGGCAGCAACCATCTCTGTTTCCCAGACAAGTCAGTCCAACACCCATCCTTGTCCAAATGCCCTGTCCTCTCTTCCCATACTGCCAATTCATCTACTGTCGCCTCGCTCTGTATTTCCCTGACATTTTCAAATGTGTCCTCGAACATTCCATTGTCTGGAACCCACCTAGCAGGATCTGCCACAAACATCTTTTTCATCTTCGATCTAGCTGTCTCCTTAGCTGTCTGATCCGCAAACGCATTGCCCCTTCCAACATCGTCTGTTACTGCTTTGTGAGCGCTACATTTTATTATTGCCAGTTTATCAGGAAGTGTCAATGCTGACAGCAGTCTATGTATCAACGGACCATGCTGTATTCGCAGCCCGTGCGAAGTCAAGAACCCTCTCTCCGCCCAGAGGCGCCCGAAATTATGGGCCACCCCAAAAGCGTACTGGCTGTCGATGTAGACATTGACAGTCAGTCCCTGACTTAACTCGCAAGCCCTAAGGAGAGCAACTAACTCTGCAGCCTGGGCCGATTGGTATGGGATACGGGATGTCTCAACTACTGTGTGTAATGTGATTGCATAAGCTGCAGTGGTAGTGCCATCTGGTAGTTTGAAACAAGAGCCACCGACATATAGTTCCCCTTGGGGTTCAGATAAGGGAACATCAGTCAGGTCTACCCATCCCTTCGTTTCTTCCTCAGTCCGAAATAAACAATCATGGACATCATTGTCCTTTTCTGCCGAAGGGAGGGGTAGTAACGTGGCTGGGTTCAGAGTAGCACATCGTTTGATGGTAATGTGCGGAGCAAACAAAGTTAACTCATATCCAGTGAGACGCGCACTAGTAAGGTGCTGTGTCTTTGTATTATTCAACAGTGTGTCCACAGCATGAGGTACCATGACTATGAGATCCATATCAAGGATGAGCCCTGCCGATTGTCTGATAGAAACTGCCACTGCCGCGACAGCCCTCAGGCAGCTCGGGAGAGCTCTGGCGACGTTATCAAGAATAGCAGAGAAATACGCTCAGGGTCTCTGCTTACCACCGAAACCCTGTGTTAGAACAGAAAGCGTGCAACCGTCCGCCTCATGTACATAAAGCACAAAAGGCTTCTGGTAATCAGGAGTACCAAGCACAGGAGCAGAGCAAAGTGCAACTTTTAATTGCTCAAAAGCTTGCTGGCATGCAGATGTCCAAGGCAAGGGTTTATGCACGTCTCTAGTGGTCAGGTAAAGGAGGGGTTTTGTTAGTAGGGAGTAGTTAGGGATCCAATGACGACAATACGAAGTTATCCCAATAAACGCGCGTACCTCATGTTGGGTCTTAGGAACAGGCATATTAGTAATAGCAGCTATGCGTTCAGGTGTTAGTCTGCGACCCTCCTTCGACAATAGGTGATCTAAATAGGTGACCTCCTGTCGACAATATTGAAATTTTGAGAGTGACACCTTGTGTCCATGGTGTGCCAAATGGAATAGTAATTTAACCGTGGCTTCTTTACAACCATCCTCAGTGTCCAAAGCCACAAGGAGGTCGTCCACGTACTGCAACAGCACATTACCAAGGGGAAGCTCCAAGGAATCCAATTGAGCTTTTAAAGCTTGGCTATAGATACTCGGACTTTCTGTATAGCCTTGTGGAGCATGGCAGAATCTAAAGCTCCTTCCGGCTATCGCAAATCCAAACAGATATCTGCTATCTGTATGGATTGGAATGCTGAAGAAAGCATTCTTCAGGTCTATCACTGAAAAGAATTTTGCTGACAGAGGAATCATTGTCAAGATCGTGGTAATGTCTGGAACCACAGGATACTGGGGGACCACTATTTTATTAACCTCTCTAAGGTCAATGACAAAACGGTAAACATCAGGGTGGGCATCAGAAGAATCCAAAGGTATCTTTATAAGTATAGGAAGGATAGGGCTATTACACACATTCGCTACTGTCTCTTCAACCACACCAGACTTAATCAAATCCTGTATTATTTGCAACAAGGCCTTTTCTCCTGCCTGGGATATCTTGTTTTGGGGAATATGCGGCAATTTAGCATTGTCTTTGATCTGTATCGAGACTGGTGGGATCTGGAGCAACCCCACATCTGTGTCTCCTGTATCCCATAATGAGTGTGGCACATCTTTAAACTTGGTGGGAAGGGGGGCATCCTTTGCGAGGCATTGCTTGGCACGGGCCACTCATGGTCCAATAGTCATGTAAACACCGTCTGGAGAACAAAAACTTGTCGCATGCAATCTTTTTAACAAATCCAATCCTAACAAATTCTCCCCACAATTGGACGTTAATAGAAATGGTGAGTCAACGGTAAAGGGGCCAATAGTCAAAGCAAGAGGTTTGGAAATGGGGCTAATGACCGGCACGCCTGAGAAACCCACCGAAACATTGTTTTGGCCAGACAGAGCTGCCCCCGGGACCAGTGAACGGGAAACAGAGCTATTCATAGCCCCTGTATCAACTAAGAATTTCCTGGTCGTACCATGTAAATCTGCAGTGACATAGGGTCCACACTGATCTACAGGCACCGGAACTGATCCCTTACCCTGTCCCTGGCTGTCCTAGCTGTGAGACATCCCTGTTACTTCGTCCATGTCATAGTCGTCATGATAGTACTGTCTCCCTTGGGGGTCGTCGAAGTAGTTCCCGCTCTGTCTATTAGATGATGTGTTCTCTGATCGCATGTCCCCACGGCCTCCTCCTCCCCTTCCACGTCCTCCAAACCCCCCACCTCTCGGGGTCTCGCCTCTCTGCGACAACTCTGGGCACTCATTCCGCCAATGTCCCTCCTGCTTGCAATATGCATATTGATTGAGCCCAAGGGGTGCATTCGAAGTACCACCCCTGTTATTCCGGGGCAGCCACTGGGCCGAACCTCTTCCTCTCCCTCTTCCCCTCGCAACCTGCTGCATCAACACCCTCGTCTTTAAATCCTTTGACTTTTTCTCCACCTTCTCTTTGTCCTCATTCTCTCTATGCTCGTAGTACTGTGCCATACTCAAAATTACTGATGGGGAAGAGGTGCTCCAAGTGCTTTCTGAAGCCTGCAACCTAGTCGCAATCTCAGGAAGCAAGCTGTTAACAAACCTGCTGACAAACAATCAGACACCACCTTACAATGACAGGTCCTGGCCACTAAAGTCGAGAAACACCCCTTCAAACCTAGTAAAGAAATCAGAAACACTCTTGTCCTTCTTCTGACGACATGCAGTCAACTTGTCCCAATCCACCCGTCTCAGCGGGATAAGGGAATGCATATAGGTGATAATGCGACCCGGTAAAGCCAATATCTCCGCCCTCGGCTTTTCACCGGGCTTGCGGTCCTTATCCCACGCCCTGATCTGATCCCATGTTCCTCCCAGTTCCACCACATGATCCTGTGTATGCACTTGCCTCCATATATCCACCGGTACCAAGAAGCCAAAGAACAACTCAATATCTGCTAACGTCATCACCGTGGAGGAGGCCGCCTCTGTCAACTCTTTGTAGTACGCAGTTGGGTTTTTCCGAGGGTCCGGCAACTGACTTTTAAGGGATATTACCTCACTCCTCTTCCAAGGAGTATAGATCCACTGTTCCTGAAACCGAGCATCAACTCGTGGCCTAATTACAGTATTCGTGGAGTAGCGCAGTTCTGCTATCTCAGGATGATAAATGGGATGGACCTCCCTCATGGGGCACTGAGTCACCATCGTCGGAACCTTTTGGAGCAATCTTCCCTGATAACCCACCAATGTCAATACATTGCTAAAAACTTCATTAGGAGCCATACCTGCAGCGTATACCCTGTCTCGTATGTCATAGATGATCTGCGGTGCAACACCCTGGAAACACTGCTCCCACAGTCCTATTAGCATGGCCGACATGTGCTTAAGGGCATGTTGCTGTATGAAGGGCTCATAATCTTTCATCACACTCCACACATCCTCCACACTATAGATTGGGCTCCGAGCCCACTGAGCCGCCTGATTCGCCACCATTTGCTTCTCTTCATCACCCACAGCAGAACCCGTCAACACTTTGTCCACACGGTCTCGTGCTGCCGCCCAATTCCCTTCATGTATCCTTCGTACAGGGGTCTCGCCATACTGCAGTGCTTGGGGTGTCGTACTTAAGGGAGAAAGGGCAGATGAAGAGACAGGTATCATCATGTAAGGAGACAGTGTTGTAGAGGTGAAAGGGGGGGTAGCAGTAGATACAGAGTCAATAGACGGAACAGGAGAGCTAACGGCTCCTGCCCCTGTTACTGGCTTGAGCAGTGAGGAACCAGGCGGGGCTGGGGCCGAAGCAGTTGGACTAGAGGCAGAAATACTAGAAAGAGCGGCACCAGAGGCAGGGGACTGAGATGCTGGAACCCTTGGGTATATCCGCTCAGGAGCGTAAGGTGGAGGAGGGCAGAATCCCATAGCTCTTCAACGAAAACATCACCTTCCTCCCTAGTAACATAGCATTTATCTGTCTGCAATCGAAATTTTCTATCTGCACATTCTATGCCTTTCTCTATCTTTTCCCTTTCATAGGCCACTGCTTTCTGCGTTATAGTCTGCGTCTGTCTCTTCCGGGCCTCTTTCTCTGCTCTCATACGCCGCTGCTTTGCTTCCTTCTGCCATACTCTTAGGGAATCAAACATCGACTGTCTGCTCTTTTTAGCGAACAACTTGTCCTGCAAGAAATTCAATTTCTGCTCATCAAATGAGCCAGTAAGTGGCCATTGTAACTCAACATTGTCCCTCGTATATTTATTCCACAATGTGCTAAACATAATAGGGCCAATACCGTGCTTGACGTATACATCAAAATTTGGGGTACCCTCTGGAGGCGCAGGCTGACTCTCTTCCAATCGAGCCTCAGTAGAACAACACCGACATCCAAAACACCCCAATTTGCTTAAACAAGGCATCTTAATATAAGACACATGCACTGTCCCTAACGGACAAGTATAACACTAACAACGGTAGTATAAAGGAAAGAGAAATGATAAAAAAATAAAAAGATTATTCAAGAACGAAACCAAATGGTCCAGAGACCACTCCCTACAGTCCGGAGACTGTACCAAGTTCAAGAAGACAGGCTCTAGCCCCAGACCTTTTCAAGCATTGACCAAATTACCAGTTGGCCTGGCAGATTGTTCGCGAACAGTCCCAGACCTTTTCAAGCGCGGGCCAAATTTCCAGTTGGTCTGGTAAACTGCTCACAAACACTCTGTGCCTTTTCAAGGGTCCGCAAACCCACCAAGTTCAAGACAAGACAGCCCGAAGACTGCACCAAGACACAGCCCGTCGACTCGTGCCATTCAAGCAAGGCAGTCTGAAAACTGCACCAAGAGAGTCCGGAGACTGCACCAAGACACAGCCCGTGGGCTCGTGCCATTCAAGAATGGCGCCATTTTTCCAAGAATCAGATCACTCACCTGGTGCACACAGGTCGAGTCAAATTGTTGTCCACTGCCGACTCTTCAGACCAAACGGTCAACTCCAAGGTTTTGCCTTCTCAGGACCCCAGCCGGTGACCACTAGACCAGGAGTCGCCCGATCAGACGGGCGGGGCAGTTGCGAGAACCAAGCTCAATCGTGTGGGGTACCTCGATCCGCCCGACGGACCGGACGCAACCCCGACCCTGCAACCCGATTACGGGCGAGCTGGATCACCTTGCTGGGTCCCTGTTCGGGCACCAACTGAAGGAAGTGGCCACCCTGGTTACTTACAACCTCCTGCTATTCTTTTCCAAGTAATGAGGAGTCGGTCAGACAGTAGAGAATACAAACACACCTTTATTAGCAAATACTCTGCAGAGGAGTCCAATCTGACCTGCACCCTAAGATGTCTGCCGAGGGACTGACCCCCCAAACAGTCTGCAGTGAGTAATCATTCTTCCCAAGGAGCCTCCAACCACACCCACAGTGGAAAGTTACCGGCCTGGGCCGAACATGAACAAAGGAGGCACAGGAGGATGGGCTACCACCTGCCAGATGGGTACATGCTATCTGTACTTCGAGGTCACCGCGCTGAGTCTCAGCATCTCCCAACGTGGGAGCAGAACTACACATTCAGATAGGTATGCGAGGGCAGAATGGCCTATTCGTTAGTAAGTCAGAAAACAGCCTTGAATAGAGAAAAAATAATAACAAAATACAGTGTTCTGCTGAGGCAAGCAATACAAATGTTGAGGCCTAGTTCAAACATGGCCTAAGTGGCCCAATTGGGATTACGAAATACAAAATGTAGTCACAAGGGCTAACTACAGGAAAGCTTGCATGTTACAGGAATAACTCAGTGGGTTGCATAACGTGTATACAAATGGCGTATATTTAGCCACACACTGCTAACCTAATATAGCATGATACGAGTGCATAGCAGGGATGGGATGTTCAAACCTAACACACCATACCAAGATTTTGTGCCCCACAGAAATATTATCAACTTGTCCCTGTGTAATTTTCAGACATCGGACAAGTTCAGCTGCGCCTGCACGATGTCTGCTTTTCATTCCCAGCAGCAACGTGCACGCAGCGAGGGGGGATTTTTAACTTTCAACTACACCTGAGCCAAACATAAAGGCCAAATTTAATGGGCCATCAGGCCTCCTTTTGATTGAGTATCCTGACTTAATGTGGCCTGGAACCTCACACTTAAATGCAAATGCAACAGAGGGGAAACAAAATCATACAACTTGTCAACTCTTGACAGGTACTTAAGAGAAGCATGCTTTTGACTTTGTTCAGTCCCTGTATATAAGTGCATGCACTGTAAGAATGTCAGGTGTTTTGGTCTGTCCCAGTTTTCACAGAAATAAAAATTTAAATAGCACTATATTAATTGCTTCATAGTGCTACTCATCCCACTGCAGGGTATCACAGCACTTCATGTATGTCGCGATCCCACTCACCTGAACAGCAGGAACCGCGGAAACGAAGAGAGTCCCCCCTCTCCTCTTCAGACCAATCCTCCACACAGCATAGTACAGTATGGGCGATTGATCCCAAGGGGAAAGGGACGTGAGGTACTACCCACAAGCTTCTCTGGGTCGTGGAAGACAGATAATAGAAGGGTTTTGTTCTAAAGGTGGCAGGGTCGGGAAGAACGGGAATCGGATTCACATCGGAGGAGGAGGAGGAACAGCCCAAATCTGGAATACAGGAAGTGAAAGGAAAACGTAAAAAGGGTGCAGAGCAGAGGGGCACAAGCAGTCCAATGAACAACGTCAACTATCTTCTCCCACTAGGAGGACAGCCACTCACCCTTGAGAAAAGGAGAAGTCGCGAGTTCCACTACTTAGTGCTTTCCCTTGACTGCAAGCGGATCGGAATAAACCAGATGAAAGTCTCGTGGCTGCAGTCCCTCCCTGCTAGCCGGAACACTTGACCAAGGCGATGCTGCCGGCTCCTGCCGTGCGCCTGTGGGGGAACCAAGAAGAATGACCGCCACCTCGGTAGGAGAAATTAGTGGAAGCGCAGTCAGCTCCTGCTGCACTTTGAATCAAAGGAACCATAAGAGATACTCTGTAGCGCTATCCGTGGCAACGGTGTGACAAACAGAATTGAAATATCCAGAAGAGTATCGCGGGCGGCTTCCGCCCCGTACTGGAGGAAAGTGTAAAAAAACTCCACCGCGCTCAACTGATCAGTGCGTGCGTCCTCGAGCCTTGCACACTAAGTTAAACATTCAAAGGCTGAGTGCTCGACTCCTGCCGTGCGCACCAACCTTGAAGAGAAAGAAAAAATGTCTTCGCGGTAAATACCACTTTAATGGAAACGGCTCCTGCCTTGCTGCAACCCCGTGAGGAGTTAGGTCAGCCAAACGCCAAGGAAAAGCCCAGCTCCGCCTACGAGCTGCAACCACGTGGATAAAGTTATTTTGAACAAAGGTCAAAGGAGGCAGTACTGTTTCCCAGTTGAGTCACTGAGAACACTGCTAAATCGGAAGGAAATAGAGACGCGCTCCTGTGCGCTCTCTGGCCTGGGACACTGGAATCCACGAACTAAATAAGCCAAGCACCGGAGTCCAGGTGAGGGGGCTGTATATACTGGTCACCAGGGTCACCTGCTACTTGGTAGCCAATGGGGTAAGGGGGTGGAACCCAGAAGAGAAAAGGGGTGGAAAACTCAGAGAGAGAGAGCACAGGTAGATATGAAAACCTGGAAAAGGAACGGAAACCTAAGAAAGGGGTAACATCACCTCCCTCTCAAGGGCCTCCTGACAGGGCGAGGCTTGGAAGGGTAGCGAGCATGGAATTTCCGGACCAATAGGGGGGCATGGACAAAAGAGGCAGGTTCCCAAGTTCTCTCCTCAGGTGGGTACCCCTTCCAGTCAATAAGGTAATAAAGCTCTCCGTTTCGTCTCCGCGAATCCATCACACGATTTACTTCGTATTCTTCATGTTCCTGGACTAGTATGGGGGGGGTGGTATTCTGGGCAGAGAAGAAAGAAGGAAGGGTTTCAGAAGGGAGGTGTGAAACACGGGATGGATGGGATATTCATCAGGTAGCTCCAATTTCATAGCCACTGGATTAATAATCTGTACGATGGAAAACGGTCCTATAAAGCAGGGCTGAAGCTTCTTAGGCCCTGCCAACCGCAGGTTTTTTGTTGCCAACCATACCTGATCGCCTAATGCATAACAAGGGGCCGGGCGTCTATGTTTGTCTGCTTTTTTCTTCATGGTTTCTTTGGCAGCAACTAGCTGGTTTTGTGCACTTTTCCAGATCTCTTTGAAGTTGTTGCACAGGGTATCTACTGCGGGTACTCTGTATGTGGGCTGTACAGGCACCGTTCTAGGATGATAACCCATGGCGCAATAGAAAGGAGACATGCCTAATGCGGAGTGTATGCTATTGTTGTATGCAAATTCGGCCATTGGTAATGCCTTCACCCAACTGCTGGTTAGGGTTGCTAGAAGACAACGGAGATACTGTTCCATAGTCTGATTAACATGCTCTGTCTGTCCATCTGTCTGTGGGTGGTAGGCGGATGAAAGCCGCAGGTCCATTTGTAACACAGCCCCTATCTCCTGCCAGAAGCGTGAAACAAACTGGGGACCCCGGTCGGAAATGACAATGGAGGGAATCCCGTGTAGACGAATAACGTTGTGTATGAAAACCTGTACTAATTCACTAGCTGAAGGGATCTTGGGAAGGGGTATGAAATGAGCAGTTTTAGTAAAGGAGTCTACCACCACTAGTATGGCGGTAAATCCCTCTTCCTTAGGGAGGTCTGTGATGAAATCTATGCTTATTGTGTGCCAGGGATATGGAGGAACAGGAAGGGGGAGCAGTAACCCATCAGGCGGGGTATGTGGCACCTTTTGGGTGGCGCAAATCGGACAAGAAGACACAAACCCTTGTATATCTCTAGCCATGCTTTCCCACCAAAACCATCTACCACAGAGTTCTTGAGTTTTGTGAATGCCTGGGTGACTCACTAAGGCGGAAGAGTGAACCCATTGTAGTACCTGGTCCCGGTGTTTGTCAGGGATGTACATCTGTTCCCCATGATATAGCAAACCCCCTTCTAGATGATATAGGGGTTGAGTCACCAGTGAAGTGATATCTAGTGTTCGGAACGTTTCTTCCAAGTCATCACGGAATTGGTCAAAAGATGTGCACCCAATCACTTTGCTCAGGGGGATGAGAGATTCAAGATCTGTGTCGGTTCTTCGATGGGGTAGCGACACACATAAACGAGACAGGGTGTCTGCTTTGACTTGTTGGGAGGCTGGTCTATATGTAATCACGAAATCAAATTCGTTAAAAAACGACACCCATCGCATCTGTCTTGGGGTCAAGGCTCTTGCCGTCCGAAAGTACTCCAAATTTTTGTGATCTGTATATATCGTGATGGGGTGTCTAGCTCCCCAGAGGTACTGCCTCCACTCCTGAAAAGCTTTTCTAATGGCCAATAATTCCCTCTCGGCTATGGTGTAGTTCTGCTCAGCCGGCAATAATTTATTCGAAAAAAAGGCTATGGGATGCATTTGACCATTAGTGTCTCTCTGCGATAATACCCCTCCTACGGCGTATTGTGAGGCATCCGCCTCCACAAAGAAAGGATTAGTCGGATCGGGGTGTATTAAACAGGAGCGGAGGTGAACTTAGCCTTTAACGTTTCGAAAGCAGTCTGGGATTCCGCTGACCATATAAAGGGCACCCCCTTTTTGTTCAGTCTAGTTATGGGCGTTACCACCTCTGAGAAATGAGGGATAAAACGCCGATAAAAGTTAGCGAAACCTAGCAGTGACTGTATCTCCTTGACGCAGGTAGGTGTAGGCCAGGACACGATAGCTGCTACTTTCTTTTGATCCATCTGTATTCCTGTCTTGGATATCACGAACCCCAAAAAGTCTACCTGAGCGGCATGAAATGTACATTTCTCTACTTTGGAAAAAAGTCGGTGTGCTCTCAGTCTTTGTAGCACCAATCTTACGTGTTCTTCATGTTCGATGTGGTTTTTTGAGAAGATCAAAATGTTGTCAATATAGACGACGAGAAACCGGTCCAGAAAGTCCTGAAAGATTTCATTAATAAAAAACTGGAAAGCCGCAGGGGCATTGCATAGCCCAAACGGCATAACACAGTATTCAAACAATCCGAACTTAGTCCGAAAAGCCGTTTTCCACTCATCCCCCTCACGTACTCTAATAAGATGGTACGTGCCACGTAGGTCTAACTTCGTGAATACCGTGGCGTCTTTTACTTGGTCTAGAAGTACGGGGATGAGTGGTAACGGATATTTGTTCTTTACTGTAACCTTGTTGAGGGATCTATAGTCGATGCACGCGCGAAGGCCCCCCTCCTTCTTAGATATGAAAAAAAGAGGGGATGAGACTGGTGAAGAGGAATGTCGGATAAATCCGCACGCCAACATGTCATCAATATACTCCTTCAGATGTGCATTTTCAGGTTCCGACAAGGCATAGATCCGACTACAGGGCAACACTGCTCCCGGCTCTAGGTCTATTCGGCAATCGAAACTACGATGAGGGGGTAATGCGGATGCTTTTATTTTGTCGAAGACATCGACGTATTCTTGATAAACCCGAGGGATGGTGTTATGTTCAGGAACTACGCTAGATGCACACACCAATGGAGATGCCCACTCTATCGCTTCTTGGTTACAGTGTTGTATGCAGTAGCAGGAGTCCAAGGTCACCGTTCTCCGTATCCAGTCTATCTTTGGGTTATGATGCTGTAACCAGGGGACCCCTAGGATCATACCAAATGCCGGGGTATCAATTAAATCAAAGGAGATATCCTCTGAATGGCCGTTATCACAAACCAGTACTATCGGAGCGGTGTGCTTTGTGATGAGCCCGGACATTAGTTCGGTTCCGTCCACTGCTAGTACGGGTTCTGGTTCCTTCTTCTGGACACACACAACCCCCAGGGACGAAGCCAATTTTTTATCTAAAAAATTACCCGTAGCCCCAGAATCTAGCAGCACAGACAACGCGACCCGCTTGCTAGTGCTAAGTATCAATGTTACTCTTATTGTGAAGTGTCTAGGCACCCTTGATACAGAGGTGCTCTGGGTTACCGCCACAAACTTCTTTGGCCCTGGAATCTTTGGTCGGGCAGGACATTCCCGAGCGTAATGCCCCCCTTTTCCGCAATACAGACATAGGTTGAGAAGCCGTCTTTTCTCTCTCTCTTCTCGGGTTAATGGACCTCGAACCCCTCCTATTTGCATAGGTTCTGAAGTTTGTAAGCGAGATTCATCTTTCTCTTTCCTGTCCTGTTTATACACCAAAACCCGGAGGTTTGGCTTTCTCGCCGTGTCTTTCACGAAGGCGATGGTCCAGTTTTACGACGAGATCTACGAAGTCAGCACAATCCTCCGGTGGATCGACTACCTGAGAAAGAATGTCCTTAAGATCTTCATTTAGACCTCGATAGAACAGGGACGTCCTCTTATCAGGAGGCCAACGAGTTTCCGCCATTAACCGATTAAATTCAGTTATATATGTGAGCAAGGTATTTTTTCCCTGTCTAAGGTTTAATAGTTCGGTGTCGCTAGCTTGCATGAAAGTATGCTTATCAAATAACTTTCTCATCTGTTCCTTAAAGGCGGGAAAATCATGCAACAGCGGGTCATTAGTCTCTGCTAAAGGTATCGACCAGTTAGCAGCGACACCCACCATATAAGAAATGACAAAAGCCACTTTGGCCGAATCGTCGGGAAAGGCCGTAGGACGACACATGAACTGTAAATGGCACTGATTCATAAAGCTTCTGTATTTACCACTTTCCCCGTTAAACCTTTCAGGGGCGGCTAACGGAACCGGAACAGGCGTAACAATGGTGACTGTGGCGGGAGACTGCTCCCCAATGGGTTGGCTTTTCTCAAAATGAAAAGTGGCTGGGTGCAACACCGGTCGGGACGTTTTAGGAATAGCGCTAGCCTGAGGACCCCATGCAGTGTTTATGGGCCTATTGAGAATCTCGTTCCTCAGGGAATAGTTTTCTTGTCTTAGTGCTTGTATTTCTGTCTGCATAACCATTAATGCAGCTGCTAGGTCCTGAACCGTGGTAATGGGAGTGGCCTCAGCGGGGTACCGCTCCTCACCATTCTCCCCCACGTCCATCTTCGCTTGGGCGGTACAAGATTTTTGTGGGCTTGGCTTATTTTGTCGCGATCCCACTCACCTGAACAGCAGGAACCGTGGAAATGAAGAGAGTCCCCCCTCTCCTCTTCAGACCAATCCTCCACACAGCATAGTACAGTATGGGCGATTGATCCCAAGGGGAAAGGGACGTGAGGTACTACCCACAAGCTTCTCTGGGTCGTGGAAGACAGATAATAGAAGGGTTTTGTTCTAAAGGTGGCAGGGTCGGGAAGAACGGGAATCGGATTCACATCGGAGGAGGAGGAGGAACAGCCCAAATCTGGAATACAGGAAGTGAAAGGAAAACGTAAAAAGGGTGCAGAGCAGAGGGGCACAAGCAGTCCAATGAACAACGTCAACTATCTTCTCCCACTAGGAGGACAGCCACTCACCCTTGAGAAAAGGAGAAGTCGCGAGTTCCACTACTTAGTGCTTTCCCTTGACTGCAAGCGGATCGGAATAAACCAGATGAAAGTCTCGTGGCTGCAGTCCCTCCCTGCTAGCCGGAACACTTGACCAAGGCGATGCTGCCGGCTCCTGCCGTGCGCCTGTGGGGGAACCAAGAAGAATGACTGCCACCTCGGTAGGAGAAATTAGTGGAAGCGCAGTCAGCTCCTGCTGCACTTTGAATCAAAGGAACCATAAGAGATACTCTGTAGCGCTATCCGTGGCAACGGTGTGACAAACAGAATTGAAATATCCAGAAGAGTATCGCGGGCGGCTTCCGCCCCGTACTGGAGGAAAGTGTAAAAAAACTCCACAGCGCTCAACTGATCAGTGCGTGCGTCCTCGAGCCTTGCACACTAAGTTAAACATTCAAAGGCTGAGTGCTCGACTCCTGCCGTGCGCACCAACCTTGAAGAGAAAGAAAAAATGTCTTCACGGTAAATACCGCTTTAATGGAAACGGCTCCTGCCTTGCTGCAACCCCGTGAGGAGTTAGGTCAGCCAAACGCCAAGGAAAAGCCCAGCTCCACCTACGAGCTGCAACCACGTGGATAAAGTTATTTTGAACAAAGGTCAAAGGAGGCAGTACTGTTTCCCAGTTGAGTCACTGAGAACACTGATAAATCGGAAGGAAATAGAGACGCGCTCCTGTGCGCTCTCTGGCCTGGGACACTGGAATCCACGAACGAAATAAGCCAAGCACCGGAGTCCAGGTGAGGGGGCTGTATATACTGGTCACCAGGGTCACCTGCTACTTGGTTGCCAATGGGGTAAGGAGGTGGAACCCAGAAGAGAAAAGGGGTGGAAAACTCAGAGAGAGAGAGCACAGGTAGATATGAAAACCTGGAAAAGGAACGGAAACCTAAGAAAGTGTTAACAATGTACATACATGTAACATATACATTATACATTGATAATAAATCATGTAACTGTCTGAATCATTGAACACGATATGTTACATGTGACACTGATGGTAACAAGGTGTAGGAGTCACATGTCCTTCATAGCTCACTGTGCTGTACTAGAAGGATTATAACTTATGAACTGGTAGCAACAAAAGGATCTCTGTGTACAAAGCAGTAACCCACTCACCTCAGATCTGGTACTAGACCAAACCCAAATCTCTCCAACAAATGAGTTGACATCTAGATTTATCTCACCATTATTATTATTATTCCCTGAGATTAACTGGACACCTCTGCAGCTGATGCCTTAACCCCAGAAAATATTTTAAAATGCTGACTTTGCAAACAGTTAAGTAGAACAGATCTACTACCATGGTTTTCCATGTTGGCAAATTCTTTGTAGCAGGAGTTAAAAAAAGAAGAAATGTATCAGTTGCGACCTAGATTTTGCATCAGGATTGTACCATTTTTGTGGCACAACCCCAGTTAAAATCTCATTGGTCAAATCTCATTATGCACTTAAATGTCCTCATGATATACCTGATAAACATATGTGTGAGGTCATAAGATCTGATGGTACTTCTTGTAATGTCCCTTCCAGTGAGGTCACTTCCTGTGATGGCATGTGCGATATCACGCATTGTGACGTCATGCGCTGTGATTGCACGTGCCATGATGTCACTTGCATACTGCCTAACATGTTTAGTCCCCCCACTTCTTTTCTTTACGACTTGTGCCCTGCACATATATTCTCCAAACCAATGATAGTGGCTGCCATTTCACTGCAGCCCCGTAGTGTCGCTAATTGGAGAGGTGGTTGGGGAGGGGGGACTCTAGCAACCTGCCCTGAAATAAACATGTGCTGATGTTACATCCATGAAATATACAAATAGGACCATTCAGACATGACGGGCCAGAAGGGAGATTTCAAAAAACGACTATTGACATACACATGGCTTTAAGTGCTCAGGATCCTACCACAGCTGTTATCAAATATCAGGTGCAGAGATGGGCTCCAGTCTGCCACTCCATTTCTACCCACACCCTCAGGGTGAAAAATAAACATTAACCCTGCACGTGTACCACCCTTCTCTGCCTCTGATGTTACGTCAAATACTCTTACTAGTTATTTACTACTTTCTTAATTTCTGTAATGAATCTTTTACAATATCATCTACAACAAATCCATAGTTGTTGTCAATTTATCTCATGCAACTAACAATTATCTACCAAGCCAATAGTCTTAGCTAGTTGTAGGGCCTGATTTGATTGTCACATATTTGTGATGATTGGGGTAACTCTGAAAGGTAGAGTGCTTAACTCACACTACTCAGGTACAATAGCTATTGAGTATCTAGCAGGTGTGGATTTGGCATGCCCTTATATTTTAAATCTGGTAAAATACACAGCCACACTTTTCATATTTACGGTACAATAGGGTAACAAACATGGTCATTCTAGATTCTGGGCAAGACAAAAAGGTTAAGGGGCACAGAGATGAAAGATGAGTGATTACAGGCGAGAGTGAGGATAGAAAAGACAAGGGTACTGAAATATAAAATGAAGACTAACACAAAAGAATGGCAAGGAAACAAGTGGATGCTATAAGAGTAAAGGAGTGAGTATGTGTGCACATATTAAAATCATGACAGAGGTAGTTGGTAAGAGGGAAATAGGATGCTAACAAATTCCACTGAATGGATAAGGCAATAGAGCTGCTGTGAGAGGTGGGTGAAGGAGGATAAGAGACATCTGAGGAAGTAGGATGATGGAGCAGGAGGTAGTAGGAGAAGGATGAGTAAAGTGATTGGGAGTATGGTAAAGGATAGCTAAGCACTGATGGGTGTGATGATAGGTGAGTAGAGGGAGAGGATTATGGAAGGTTGAATGCAAAGGATAACTTTATCACTGTTTCCATGAGTGAGGGTACAGCATATGTCTTAATGTATAATTTAGTACGTTTTTACAGATCCTTACTCTGTTACAAATACATATAACCACAAGGTCGTTGGAGGTGCTGTGCATGAGAATGCTCTCAAAAATCATGGCTTTGGTGCTTCCACTGTTCAGTGAAGAACGTGTCTAGGGCAGTTGTAGTGCAATGTTCGATGATGTACACCTGCCCACCCACACAAGTATGCTCATACACGCTTGTACATTAGGAGATTACACTTCATTTACATACACACAATCCATATGCCATATGCAGCAGCACTGAAGGGAATACTGACAGAAGACAAGGTGCAGAGAGGAGAAGGAGAAGCAGAGAAAGGTGAAGTTGTTGTATATTACAGTTGGGATAGAAGAAGGAGGGTGAGGCAGAGAGAGAGAGAAGGCAGTGAAGAGAATGGAAGAAGGGTGGGTTGGAAGTTCAGAGGAGGATGGGGCAGAGTGAGAGGAATGGGAAGACAAACAAGAATGGTGATGTGGAAAGAGAACAGTGAGATGGAGAGAGAGGAGTCTGATGCACAGTGAGAGGATGGCAAGGTGTAGTTAGAGAAGGAGGTGATGGGGAAAGAGAAGGGTAAGGAGGAAAGAGAGGGTGAGGCAAAGAGTGAGTGTAGGCCATGGCAAGCATTAATATGGATACGGTGGAGAGCAAGAAGGTGAAGCAGATAAAGAGGAGGGTGAGGTTGAGAGAGAAGAGGAGAGAATTAGTCTGGTGATTGGTTCAGCCAATTAGTAACAACACAGATATGATAGGGCAACATTCGAAAGACATCAGAAAGATGTGACTATCAAAGTCACTTGTACTCCTGGAAGGTACCAAGTCAAAGATACAGTGCAGGTAGCACCTGCAACTCTGTTAACATGTACATAGGATAATTGCCATAACCTAGAAAGGGCCAAATAAATGTACACATGCTTCATACATAGCCATGTGGTAAATATGTACGTGGAAGACAATAACAACAACAACAACACTGGTCAAACAACCATTGAGATTACAATCGTAAAATCACATATGAAAAATATCACATGTGCAGCAAAAGTAACAGGCATACAAGAGTTTGATTGACTATCCAGACATATTTAATGTCACAGCTACTCATCACAGATCTGACACAGTTCAAACACACAGCTCTAATAATACACAAAGCATTAACATATGGACATTGCTCAATGTAATTTGACCTGATGACCATGCCAGATGGTACATAAAAAAGTATGCCACAATTTGAATATTCAATACATGGTCACCCATGATACATCGACCCATGTCATTGGCCACTTCAGAATGTATATCAAGGTACAACTACAGTCAACAATGCTAATGCATCGGCTTCCGCCATAAACTTGAAAAGCATTTTACTACCATCTGCTTAAATGTGGATATCTACTAATATGTTTGGAAAAAGTAGGAGGACAGATTTGAACCATTGTTCTTTTTTTTATTAAACAACATTTCAAATAGGTCAAACAGACAAAGGCCAATGGGCAGTCCAATTCCGTACTTGTGCATTAGCACACAGCTATGCCACACAATTTGCCATTTACAACACTGCTAGGGAACCATCAACAGGAAAGGGTCATCCAATTGGCATTCCAGGCACCTTGGAGTCATTAGGGTGCGGTGTCCTTTGGTTGGGGGGCTGGGATTGGCCGGGGGAGGATAATTTTTTGTTGAGGCTGGGTGTGGAATGTGGGTGGGAGTGACAGTCTCGGTATTGGGTGGTGTGGTTACTGACTTGGGAGAGGGCACATCAGGATTGGGAGGACTGGGTGGATCATTTTTGGAATCTGGTATCCCTTCAGGGAAGGGTGGGTGCTTTCTCAATTTTTTTGTGGGCCAAAGAACTGGGGTATGTAGAAGAGGATCTTTTGGGGGGAGGGGTTGGTGGGCCAAATTCCGGTTGTTTACCTTTCCTCTTCATGTGTTTTGAAGGAGGTGGTTTTGCGCTACCAGAGGGGCCCGGTTTGGTGGTTGTTGATATTGAAGGCTACGGTAGGGGAGGTAATACAGAATTTTTGGATATGGGTGGGGGTGCATGAGTAGGAAAATAGTCAAGGGCACACAGGCTAAGAGTCTTCTGACTCTTGGGAGGAGGGTGGCAGGCTCTTTGGTGAAGAGGGAAGTGAGGTACGAGATGTGGATGCATGTGCAGAGTGTCTTTTTCTGGGTGTGTGATGTATGCTTTATGGTGTGATGTGGCTTTTGTTTGAAAGTGTATGAAGTGTGAGTGTCTGGTAGTGTGGATGTGGCCTCTGTGTGGGTTGATACAGAGTATGTGGCCATTGTAGTATGTGTGGTGTCTGGCTGGCTGATGGGGTTGTGCTTGCGGCTGGTAATGTGGATGTGTCCTGTGCATGTGTTGAGATAAAGTCTGTGGCTGTTGCAGTAGGTGTGGGGTCTGTCTGGCGGATGGGGGTTGTGCCTGTAGCTGATGTTGTGGATGTGCTCTGTGTGTGTGTAGTCGTGGAAGTGGTGGTGAGTGTGGTTACTGAATGATAAGTGGGTATGCTTGTTTTTGGCAACTTATGTTTGTTCTTGCGTGTGCTGTGTGTGACTTTTGATGTGCCTGCGTGAATCCATTGGTGCCACAACAACTTTCCTGCCTTTATCCCGGTTATGTTCACCTCACGGGGTTGGTGCCGGGCATGACGGGTGCAGGACCCATAATTATAAAACCGGTTTTGCTCGCACTGCCTCGCAAGCAAGAAAGCCCACACTTATCGATGTTCCTCCAAAGTATAATTTATTCTAGCTGAAGAATTTGACCTCCTGGGTCATTGTCAAAGCAATAACAAAGTGTTGAAAAGTGCCCTATTTACTATAGAAACCCACACATTGCTTTCAATAGACATGGTGAAAAGACTACTTCATGTGCTTCACTTTAGAAGACAGACACATATATATGTGTGAAACAAAGCTTTATATCTTGAACACAGGCGGTGTGTACTGTAGACGGTCATGTACATTGGTCCGTAGACGTTGCATTTTACAACTCAAACCAACGAATGTGACTGCATTTCAAATCAACTGGCAGAAAACGATTGGGCATATCTTTTACATTGCTCACCTCATGTGGTCCGCGATGTTGGTCAAGGCATAACATCTGAAAATGGCAGTCGCATTTTACAACTCAAACCAATTAATGTGACCGCATTGTTCAGACACTCCCACGCAGTTCAAATATGCAAAGTTTACATGTCCTGTAATGTTGACATTTCTTATCCATTGTCCTTGTTGACATGCTAAGACCTGTTTACTGCATTCTAAATTTTTAAATTTCTCTTTTATGTATGTAGTGAGTGGCACATGTGGAAAATGTTGAAGGTATCTTGGTGTGATGCATCACTTTTTCTAACATGTTGCTTGCAGCCTCCTTCAATGAAATTAGTCAGTATACGTGGAAACTTTTGACTCATTGTGATTTCACATTCTTTGAGTCACTATCTTTTTTTTATGTCGACATTGTAAGTTCCATCCATGTCTCTCCAATCCACATATAGGTACTGTGGCAGAGGTAGGAGAAGACATCCTCCAGTATCCCGCCCTTGCCAGACCTCCAGACTATGCAAGAAAGAGATGTTATCATAAAGTACCGTGTTGATACTCAGACAATAGAGCATCTATGTGCATGCACAGTTGGAACCAGATTTACATGCTAGTCAAATCTATCCCATGGCTCTGACACCAAAGGTAAAAGTAATGGAAGCACTGCACTTTTTTGCTACAGGTTCCTTTCAGTATACTGTGGCTACAGCAGGAGGTATATCACAACCTATATTTAGTCATATGCTACATAGTGTACTTGCAGCCAGGTTGAAACACATGGACAGCTATATCCATTTTCCAAGGTGTCGGGATGTGCCCAATGTGAAGGGAGACTTTTATGCATTGGCTCACATTCCACATGTCATTGGATCAATAGATGGCACACATGGTGGCTTGGTGGCACCACAAGGCAATGAACAGATGTATAGGAACTGGAGGCACACCCATTCTATCAACATGCAAGTGGTTTGTTTATATGATTTATACATATAACATCTGTGCCAGATTCCACGGTTCTCCACATGACTCCTTCATACTGCATAACAGCAATGTCCCACAACTTATGAACAACTACTACCGGAGAGGGCCTGGCTTATTGGTGAGTATGGCATGTGCAAGCATTTGAGTGTTTAGGTGATGCCATGTTGCATGATGAAGTTATGTGGTTTGAGATTGATGACAGTACTGTGTGTCTTCCATCTAGGATACTCAGCACATCCCAACCAGCCATGGTTATTGACACCACTGAGAAACTCAATAACACCACGGGAAGTCAGGTTCAATGATGCACATGGAAGAACTAGGCGGGTGGTGGAGCAGATTTTTGAGCTCCTGAAGGCCATGTTCTGATTTCCAGACCAGACTGGGGGGGCCTTCCTCTACACACCCAGGAAGGTCTGTTAGATCACTTTTGCTTGCTGTATGCTCCACAACCTTGCTCTAAAACACAAAATCCCTCTCATTGAAGAGGAAGGAGAGCATCAGGTGCTGCCAGTTGAGGATCCAGACATGCAAAATGAAGATGAAAATGGTGAAGAGGGAGGAGTTGACATACGTCTGTGGGTCATCACCAACTTCTTCTCATGAGTGTAAGTATGATGTGTCGTGTGATTACTTATCCTGTTACAGTGACAGCAGGTGAGGTGATGTGATGATGTTGGTGCTGTGTATGTGTCTGGTATGTACTGATATTGATCACTGTGTGCGCATGATGTTTATGGAGCTCGCTCATGACAACTCTTGGCTTGAAATATGTTATTGGGTGCATCTTAATTCTGATGAAATACTGTGTTCTAGACAAATAGACTGTTTGGTTGACAAGGTATGGATCAATCAGTTATCAACATGTATTTATCTGTCTTAGGTACCTTCAACATGTCATCCTATATTGGGCATGTCTGAGTTGTATCATCTGAAAGTATGGGAGGCTGTTACTAAGTAACAATTGAACAAGGAGTATTCCTGGATATGTTTGCCACTGACTGATGACATTTATACTTATAGTGATTCCTACTTGCATTGCGTTTGGATGGAAGTTCAATAAATCCATTGTGCCTGTTCAGACTTGTGTGTTACCCACATTGCCATCTGTGTGTCATCATGTGCTCCACAATATTGGGGTAGTATGACCCGGACATGGCTTTCTCACTTCACAATAGCCAAGTCATCTATGTGTATAGACTGGATGTAGCTTAAAAGGTCTGTGAAAATTGTAAGACACTGTTCATGTGGGACACCACTGATAAATTATGGTGAGATATATTTCCAGAGGATGCTAACCAGATAACGATGTGACCTTTGCTGATAGACATGCATTTGTGATGTTTCAACTTTGGTTAGTTCTCGCTGATGTTTCATTCCCAGTGTGAGTGATTCCCTATGTCCCTAGCTGTTGACATTACCTAACAGATATTTAGCTAAATGTGGAAGCATTGCGAGATGTGTCACCTCCTACCGGTTTGTCCATGTCTCAACATGAGCATTGTTCTGTATGACACTAGTCATTTCACAATTTACTGTTTATGGATCAGTGACAGACATGATGGATGTTAAAAATTTAGAAATCATAACAGAACTTTACAATGACCAAAAACACTTGTGTGTTTGTGTTTCTGTGTGATGCTAGTGTGACTCAAGTGGACAATATGGAAACTCCACATGTTATTAATAACAAAACTTGATGTTAGACAGATTTTGAAATACACATGTGGGCATTCAGTTCTTTGCTAGAATGTAAATAAAAGCAGAAGCAGGATATATTGTGAAGTGTGATTTTATTTCTGTGTTCAAAGTGATATATTAAGAGTAAGAGGACATGAATAAAACAGTGCAGGGAGCAGTCAGTGTTGGTTGATGAAATCAAATGTTTAGGAGCCATACAGTCTCTAGGCCTAAGTCCAAATAAACTCATCAAAACCGCAATTCCACTGTGGAATGGGAGAGTCAATAGTTTATTAAAGCTGTGGGACACCAAGTGGGACATCACGTGTGACGCCTCTACGGGACAGTGGTTGGTGCATTGCCATCTGATTCACCAGGAGCTCTAGATGAACAACCTTGAAACACGATGGGGGTGGGGGAATCCGCTGCTACAGGGTCAGGGCTGACTGGGTACTCCGCTTCAGCCTGGGACACAATTCATATGGCAGACGCAGATGTGGCCAGCACCTCGATCAGCTCAACCATGTGGTTCTTTTGTGCCTCAAGTCGCTGATCTATGGACCTATGTAGCTGCTTCATCTCCTGGATGTGCCCTCCTATCTGGCCCATCACTCCTTGGTTGCCTCATAGACACCAAGGAGTCTCTCAAGGTTGCCCTGGGCTTTACTGGCAAACATTAACTCACTTTTCTGGCCCCCTGCAACCCTCCCCCACCCCTGCCCTCATGTACCTGTGTTATCATGTCCTTTAGGCTAGTCCTGTTGTGTATGCCCCTTTTTACATACATTATCCCATCCACACGACAATAACGATTCGAAAGGGTGACCTTTTACCTAGTAGCTTGTTTCTGTCTCTTCGACACCAGGCTCTTGGTACTCTATCCTAATCCCAGTACCTGACGTACATAAACATGTCCTCAGGCACGGCATAATTATTCTGTACAAGGGTCACCACTTTTTTCATCCTTGGCCAACAGCCCGCTGTGCATGATCACATTTGTTTGGAAAAACACTTATGATTGCTTTCAAAACATTTATGATTGTTTTCAAAACATATCGATTCTAGAAGAAACCCTGGAGTGACCACTCTAGTATATAAGACCCTTATTTCCCCCTGAAAGTTAGAGGAGAATCCCTTCCAAGCTAACACGGGGTCCTGCATGCTGAATCTTTGACACGCAGCGGTCTGACATCCCTTGCGGGGTGGCATCCTCAAAGCAGAGACAGGGTCCTTCATTCTCTACCATCAGGTGAGGGGGATGGTTCTTCCCTAGGGGATTCTTGGCTACATAAACGCATATACATGCTACACATAAAGATCTAGGCTAGGTACACTTAGGCAAATTACTTAGGTCGCGCATTTTAGGAATATGCAAGTGCTACTGTTTTTATCTGAACTGCTTATGTTCATCTTATTAGCATTATGGTAGAAATGTATCTACTATTTACTATAGTGGAACTTGCAATCTCTTTCGTATGCTTCTGTCTCCTGATTGTCACAGCAAATATGTTTTACACAAGACTGACGCTAGACCAATAAATACTTATTGAAACGTCCTAATCGCCATCCGGTGTCTTTTCTTCGAATAAGTGAGCACGAGTCACTGAGCGAAAAGTACTGTACTGTTTTCCACGATCCCTGAGGAATCAGGGTTGCCATGTTCAGTGGTTGGTAGAAACTACCTACACCACTGTAAATTACAGGGGGGGTGCTAGTGCCACTATAGAGCTAGCTGGTCTAACGGCTGACATATCCTGTGGGGGTGTCTGGAAGTGGTTGGGACACCATGCCCTCAGTTTAGGTTATCCAAAATATGCAGGTCCTGGGGATTCCTAGGAACTACACGACAGTGTCCTTGAGACAGTTTGCACTCCCACACTGCCTCCTACACCCTCACCGGGAGGGTTGGTGATGCTCTCCTCCTGAGGCTGGGCTGGGAGGCAGGAGGTGTTTTCGGTTGTGCTAGGTGCACTGGTTGTTGGAGCAGAGGTCAGCATAGATGTAACAGCTGGGGTGGAAGATGTGGTTGTGGCCATGCTGAGAGTCACTGCTGCTGTCTGCCCAGGCCCACCAAATGGGTCAGCTAGGTCCTCCTCATCCATTCCTTCCAGAGAACCAGGATCACTGAAGGCTTGATCGTGGGATGCAGATGGGGTCTGTGCAGTTCCTTGACACTGGGAAGTCGAACCAGATCCACTGTAGAAATAAATATGTGAAATGTTAGACCGAAATTGTGATTTGGCTAGCTAAGATCTTCAAAGACACAAAGATTTTGAACTTGTAGTTTACATTGGGTGTGTGGGATTCCATTGCCCATCTACTCCTTGGCACAATACTCATACTTAGCTGACAAGTGGTTCAGGACAGACAGCAGTGTGTAATTGTGTTTGTTATTTTGGATAAGGGAGCACGCTGGGAGATGTAGTCAGTTGAGTTGCCCTGACCTACCCATCTCCCCCTTTGTGCACTGGCTACCTGCACATGAATTAGAGTTGAGCTACAAGATAGCTGAGAGATGGGTCTGGAGGAAGGCGACTGGCTCATTGGGCTAGTTGTTTTGGACAAGAGGGTCTGCTGGGAGATGTAGTGAGTTGAGTTGACCTGCCCCTCCCACCTGTGCACTGGCTACCTGCACGTGAATTAGAGTTGAGCTAAAAGATGGCTGAGAGTTGGGTCTGGAGGGAGGTGACTGGCTCCTTGGGTTTGTTGTTTTGGACAAGAGGGCCTGCTGGGAGATGTAGTGAGTTGAGTTGCCCTGACCCACCCACCTCCCTCTTTGTGCACTGGCTACCTGCATGCAAATTGGAGTTGAGCTACAAGTTGGCTCAGAGTTAGGTCTGGAGGGAGCTGACTGGCTCATTGGGTTTGTTGTTTTGGACAAGAGGGCCTGCTGGGAGATGTAGTAAGTTGAGTTAACTCGACCCACTCACCTCCCCCTTTGTGCACTGGCTACCTGCACATGAATTGGAGTTGAGCTACAAGATAGCTGAGAGTTGGGTCTGGTGTGAGGTGACTGGCTCATTGGGTTTGTTGTTTTGGACAAGGGGGCCTCCTAGGAGATGTAGTGAGTTGAGTTGACCTGACCCACCCACCTCCCCCTTTCCGCACCGGCTACCTGCACATAATTTGGAGTTGAGCTACAAGTCTCGACGGAGGTGAATGGCTCATTGGGTTTATTGGTTTTGACAAGGGGCCTGCTGGGAGATGTAGTGAGTTGAGTTGAGTTGCCCTTAACTACCCCACCATCCACCATGACCAGTTGTACATTACAATTAAAATGGCTGTGATGAGTGCATTTACGGGGTGAAAATTATGGTAAGTTGTTCTAATGTTACTTACCAGTCTCCAATCTGCCAGTTGTTCCAGTCAAGCCATCGGACTGAAAGATAGCATACACCTTTTCCTCCCAGGCAGCGAGTTGCAAAGGTGGCCCAGGAGGACCCCGCCATTCTTTCTTTTTTTTGTAATTATTTTTATTAAACATTAGTCAGTTGCAGTACAGTATATCACATAAACAAGTGCATATATCCTACTCCGTCATTTAGCGAAATTTGCCACCATATTTTCTTCTGATATCGTACTCTTTGTGCCCCTTATTCCAGGCCAGCCCCCCACCCTTTAAATTCCCCTATATTCCACCCATCGGCTCCATATTTTCTCCCATTTCCGGGGGCAGCCTCTACTCTCATAAACTACCTTTTCCGCTGCACTGCACCAGTCCAGATCGGACTTCCATTGCCCTATCTTTGGTGGGAGGTTTTCTCCCCAGGCCCTGGCAATATTCCTTTTGGCTACCATTGACACCATCATTAGCCAGATCTTTAGATATTTTTGCCATACACCTAAGATATGCCTTCTGGGCTCTAGCGGTATATCTTCCCTATTACTTCCAACATGGTTCGTGTCACCCCTGCCCAATATTTCTGTATGACCGAGCATCCCCTGTCATCGCACCCTCTTGTGCACTGTTTAGAGGGGCTACGTCCTATCTTGTGCAGCAGTGTTCTAGAATAACAGGATCTGTGCAAGATTCTAAGCTGGACCTGCTGAAATCTTGCTCTAATCACTACCTCTCTGGGGATTTGTAATGCTTCTGTCCAGTAATCATCCTCTAGCAACCCTATATCCCCTTCCCAAGCTTCCCTTAGGGCTCTCAACGGATCAGGCGAGTTATTGATTATTTTCCTGTATATCACGGAGGTAGCATTGTCATAGATCGGGTCCAGTAGAAGCCGATCCTCCTAGGGGGAATATTCTGGTATTTGGTCCCCTTCTTGAATATATCATGCCCTAGTTGCATACATCTATATCTTTCTGAATCTGCTAACTGGTATTCTCTCTGTAGGTCTTCAAATGGGATTATTGCCAGACCCCTCCATACATCCCCAAGGTGAGCTATGTCCAACAGTCTCCATTTACCAAAGCCCTGTAACTCGCCTACCTCTCGTAGCATATCACTGTCCCATAGGGGGGTATGTTCTGTTAACTTATTTTCCCATCCTAGGAATTTAGGGGCCTCTCGCCATGCTTGTATCACCACTTGTGTATGTGTGGGCATTTGTGGTTGGATGTTGTTCCGGTATAGTGCTCTCGGGTAACCCCTCTGTCCCATCACTAGGTGGTCTACTTTTTATGCTGGTTCATTTCTAACTGCATATACCCTGTCATTGATTGTTACCATCTGCAAGGCCCAATAATATTTTTTTATATCTGGAATTGCCAGGCCTCCTTCATACACACTTCTTTGGAGTTTTGCTAACTCTATCCTTGAGCACCCCCGTCCCAAAGGAGCTTCCGTAGTTTGCTATCCACTTCTTTAAAAAACCTATCTGGTATCTTATGTGGGGTATTTTGTAGGACATACAACATTCGTGGTAGTGTCATTCTTTTGAAGAGCACAGATCTTCCCATCAGGTAGATGAGTAGGCTCCTCCAGTGGGTCACATCTCTTTTCAGATGTTCTTGTTGTGTTGTCAAGTTGTCCTCAAGGAATTCGGTCTTGTCCACGTGATGGTTATGCCTAGGTATTTGAATTTATCTTTGGTTTAGAGCTTTTTCTCCCGGATCAACGGAGGTTGAACACCCTCCATCAGTCCAAAGAGGAGAGATTTGTCCCAGATTATTTGGTATCTGGAATAGCTGCCAAAGAGCTGGAATATCTGCAGCAGCCTGCTTATTGTGTAGCGGGGTCTTGTGGCATAAAGTAGGACGTCATCTCCATATAATGATTTGCGTTCTTCCCAATGACCATCGCCCTCTATCCTGGTCACCACAGGATCCCCTCGTACCCAGGACGCAAGGGGCTCCAATGCCAGAGCGAACAACAGAGGGGACAGTGGACATCCCTATCTTGTCCCTTTATGCAGGGCAAAGGGGTGAGAGATTCAGACATTCACTTGCACTGTAGCCAGTGGATTCGTATAGAGTAGCTTGACCCATTATTGGTATTGGGGACCGAATCCAAACCTCTCTAGATGATGTGTGGGGAATTGTTGGGGGAACGATTTTGAACTGCTTTTAATGTTTTAGATTGCACCCACAATTGCTGCTAAACCTGCACCTTTTTTAAAAATTCTATAAGACTACCTGCACTCAAAGCTGCTCGTTACTTTCCTTGTGTTCTGTGGCCACTTCCTGACTTCGGTAGTGCGCTCGCGCTGATTGGTCGGCTCTCAGCCAATCAGTGCTCAGCCCGGGTGGAGCCTGTTGAGCCCCCGTGGCATTTAATGAAAGGCGCGCCTAAGGCAAGCCCGTCTGCGCCCGTCCGCGCCTGGACGTCGCCAGGAGTTAGGGACGCTGCCTCTCCTAAGTCACAAAGATTAGCCTACTCCCGTGAAGCATTATCTGCCTTACATGGAGTGGGTGCCTGTGGGACTCATAGCTGGGCCCCAGATGACAGCCCGACCTCCTGTGGACATTGTACCTTTAGGCTGAACCCTCTTGGGCACCCCATACCCTCAGGTCCTAGGACCGTGATACACACTATCCTGAGTATCAACTGCCGATCCCTGTCTAAACACCACGCTGAGGTATTCGACCTCCTCCTGGATCGATCACCTGAGGTCCTCTTCCTAACGGAAACTTGGCTTTCCGAGGCCTCTGTGGCTATACCGGCACTCGCCCTCCCCACAGGATATGCCATATGCAGTCTAAATAGATCAGGGGGAAAGGGGTGGCATTGCGATCGTCTATAAATCAGTTCACTCTTGTAGCTTGATCCCCCAAGACCTACCGGACTGTGAAAGTGCGCTCTTCAAAATTGCACTGAGTGCAAACTTCACCTTCTCTGGCCTCCTCATCTATCGCCCACCTGGTCGATCTAAAATCTTCCGAGAAGCCCTGGTGAACACATTTACAGTACTAGCTCTCCAGACTGCCAACTTCAATATTATTGGTGACCTGAACCTTCACTTAGAGACGCTAGAATCACCGGACATTCTCAGTTTCTTAGGGGACGTGGCAGCCTGCCAACTGACTCAACTGGTCTCCGGCGCTACGCACAACGCCGGACATCTCCTTGACCCCATTTTTTCTAACCTTGAGTCACTGGAAGTCCTAGCACCTCTTCCCATGATCTGGATGGATAACTTCCTCATTTCAATGCTGCTTACGTTACCTGGCACAAAGTCCCAGCCGAACCAGCACCCGTCACCCGTCACTGAAACGGCCTTGGCATAAACTTGACCAGGAGTCTTTCCTTACAGCCTTGAGCACAAAGCCACTAGATAGAGCCATCAATATGGAAGAGGCTGATGTGCTCTTTCATAGGTGGGTAACTCAAGCACTGGACACCTGCATTCCTTTTAAACTCACTCACTCTAAAGGTGCTCGGGCTAATGCCTGGTTCAACGAGGACTTGACCCTAGCCAGGAAGAACTGCAAGGTCCTGGAAAGAATATGGAGGCGATCATATGCCCCTCAGACCTTCCAAGTGATAGCTCCACCTTTTGCTTCATGTGTCCACCCACTTCGCTGTGGGGTTCCCCAGGGCTCGGCATTGAGCCCCACGGTTTTTAATATATATATATGAGCCCATTGGCACGGTTGGCTAAAGCGTGAGGAATCTCCCTAGTGTCGTACGCAGATGACACCCAACTGGTGATCACCCTGTCTAACAATCCCAGCCAGGACAGAGCGAAATTTAAAGAAAATATAGTGGCCATCGCAGAGTGGATGACAGCTAACTTCCTGCAGCTGAACTCTGCTAAATCTGAGATTCTTCTGATTGGCAAAGACTCCCATCTCTGGAACAATGACTGGTGGCCTCCGGCCCTTGGAGCCCCTCCAGCCCCTAAACCTGCAGTGAAAAATCTGGGTTTTATGCTTGACAAGGATCTCAGCTTTGAGACGCATGCCAAATCAGTGGCCGGAAAATGTTTTGGGCTACTGCGTGGCCTTAAACCGATACTTGGTCTATTTGACGCCCAAACGCGTCAGCTGATCATCCAAGCCTCTATACTGGCCCGATTGGACTACTGCAACATGCTCCTCCTGGGCTCCAATAAGTCCGTGCTGAACCGACTACAGCGGGTCCAGAACGCTGCAGCACGTGCCATCTTCGCCCTCCCCAAGTACAGCCATGTTTCCAACCTCCTCCATCGCCTGCACTGGCTGCCCCTTGAACATCGAGTGCATTTTAAGGCGCTCTGTACCATGCACAAGATTCTGACAGGCATCGGCCCAGATATTCTGAGCGACTTGTGCGCCCTCTATTCTCCACCGCGAGCGCTGCGCTCGGCAAACCAGATCCTCGCACGAATTCCACGCATACGAAGGACCAGATCTGGCGGGCGCTCTTTCAGGCGACTGGCTCCCGCCTTATGGAATTCTCTCCCTCTACACATCCGCAGCAATTCTGATCACCAGGCCTTCAGACGGCTTGTGAAGACCTGGCTTTTCTCTCAACTTTAACTCCTCGTTTGCTCCCCACTCCGTCTTGCTTCAGCGCTGGGACGCCTCATTGCCGAGGCAGCCATGCGCTCTACAAGTATTTTAATCTAATCTAATCTAATCTAGGACCGCAAATAAGTATTGCCATTCAATACTGTTAATAGCCATACGTGCATCCAATGATAGCGGCATTGCCTCTTCTCCTGCATATGAGTTAGTCAAGTGCATCACCCCATATAGGCGCCTTGGATTCAGTCTGGTACTTCAGTGTGGCATGAATCCCATCTGGTCTGGATAAACCAGGTATGTAAGCACTCCCCCGAGATGGTTTGCCAGAAGCTTAACCAAGATTTTAGCCTCTAGGTTTAATAGAGAGATAGGCCTGTAGGAGCTACACTTTTCCTGGGGTTTACCCGCCTTGGGGATTACTACTATAGTGGCCGTTCGTTGGTCTTCTGGCAGATATCCCCTTTCCCTTGCTGCTACATACATGTTCAGCAGATGCAGGGCCGCCATACCGACTGTACCCTTGTAGATTTCTACCGGCTGACCATTCGGTCCCGAGGCCTTCCCCACATGTAGATCCCTTATGGCCCCCATAATTTCTTCAGCTGTAATGTTCTTCTCTAGTTCATTCCTATTCTTGTTTGTCAGTGTTGGGAGATGGACTTCCGATAGCAATTCTTGGCAATCCCCCTCTGTGCTAATGGGGTTGGAGATATATATTCTTTCATAATACTCTGCAAAGACCTTTGCTATCTCTTCCCCCGTTGCCTTCAACATCCCCTTGGAATCTCATATTTCCGCTACGCAATTCCTCTCTCTCTTTTTTCCTGCCATGCTTTCATTTTATTGGCCTTGTCGCCCATGTCGTATAAGTGCCTCTGTGGTGCAAGTGACAAGGACCTGGTGGTGTTTTCTGCTAGGTCCTTCATTTTCTGTTGCTTAAGGGTGATGCGATGCACAATCGGAGTGTTGGGCCCCTCTCCTGCCAGTGCCTGTGCTTCCAGTTGTATTATTTCCTTCTCTGAGGTATCCCACTCGATTTCCTTTTGTTTCCTTTGGCCCCCAATCAGGGCTTGTATATATCCGTGTATCACGGTTTTAAATGCTTCCCATAGGGTGCATAGTGAGTCCACCGTTCCCTCATTTTCTTGGAAATAGAGGTCTGTCCTTTCCCTGATCTGGTCTACTAGAGTCTTGTTTTTAAAACCCGATGGGCCTATTCTGGGAGGCAGCACAGTTGTTTTTGGTGGGCCCTGAAGTATCTCCTCCACTGGTGAGTGGTCTGATATGCCCCTTGCTTTTAGTGCTGTGCTTTGGAATAACCCAGCACTCTCCACAAGTGTCAGAATATGGTAGCGGGAGTAGCTGCCATGCACCTCTGAGTAGTAGGTGTATTGCCTTACCCCAGGGTTATGCAAGTGCCAAAGGTTGATCAGTCCCATGGCCTCCACAAATGCCAAGAGTCGTTCAGTTCCCCTGCCCCTATTGGTTTTGTTTCCCTTTCTATCTCTGGTTCCATAGTTGCATTCATGTCCCCCTCCAGCACTAGGATCCCCAACGGGAGGTCAAACAGTAGGGTCCCCAATGCTGGCAAAGTATCTTCATGTAGGTTTGGTGGTATGTAAATCGAACCTATGTTCAGGACTCTTCCCTCCCACAGCCCAGATATTGCAACATATCTCCCCAGTGGGTCCTGCCAAATTTTCTTCACTACAAGGGGGAGGGGGTTCCTAGCTAGTACCCCCACCCCTCTTGAGCCCGTCATATAACCTGCATGTGCTATAAGTTTGTAGCCATATCTATCTAGAGCTTTATATCTAATACCTTTCAGGTGTGTTTCTTGGAGTAACACAATGTCGGGGTGTGTCTCTGAAGGTACTGTAGAACTACTGTTCGCTTGATACGGTTACCCAATCCATTTACGTTCCAGGATAGGACTTTCAGACAATTACTTCCTTTCTGACCCCCTTGGCTCTGTATATTTAGATTGGTAACTTCTGGTTTAGGGACAGTCATGCTCTATTTAGCCTTTTATCTGCCTTGGCCATTAGCACCCGCCAGGTCATCGGAGAAATTGCCTCTCTAGCACTTCCCCCATCCTGTACTGGATATATTAATTGTTCTGCAACATGACTTTTCCCTAACAAACCATAAACATTTCCACTATATTGGGAATAATGTAGTAGTCCCCAACTTTGTACCATCCCCCTCCCTGCTACCCTGCTAAGCGGGTTGAAAACCATCCACCTCCCCAATTCGCAGAGTGCCTCTCGCCCCCGTAACTTTGCTAAATAACTTGGGATAGGAAAGTGCTGATTAGTGCTGTGTACCATCGTCGCTCACCTCTTCACCCAGAATGTTGATCATGGTAATATTCCTGCTGACCACAGGAAGATCCCTTAAATTCTTACGCCCCTCCCCCCCTGTTATTATCGAAGGATATAACCTGAGTTTCGACCCCTTTGTCCGTAAGGATCCAGCGATCTCACTGTTCACAAGCATTGGGCTCCATTATATACAGTTTCATAGTGTTCCAGTCTTCCCAATCGGCTGCTTCTCATTTGATGTTATGCACCCTCTCTTCCACCATTTCTTCCTGTTGATCCTTCGGTGTTCCCCTTCTTCTGTCTTTTGTTGTGTTGCAACCCACTGTACGCCAGCCTTCCAGCCACTCCCAGACCTCCTCCGGTGTAATGAAGTGCCAGGTTTTAGCTTCCACCAGGACTCTCAACTTTGCCGGATATAGCATCATGTATTTGATCTCCTTGTTACGCAGCTCTCTCTTGACCGCTTTAAAAGTTCGTCTCTGCCTGTGTACCTTCAGCATGAAGTCTGGAAAGAACCTGACGACTGTGTTTTCATACTGCAGGTCCCCATGGGATCATGCCGCTTGTAGTATCGCATCTCTATCTCAGTAGTTTAGGATCCGAGCTATGATCGTTCTTGGTGGAGCTCCCGGTTTTGGCCTGGGGAGCGGGGCTCTGTGTGCTCGTTCTATTGTGAAGTAGTTGGAGAGCCGCTTTGGTTTAAGATGTTAAAGTATTAAGTCCTCTAGGCATAAGTCCACACTCTGCCCTTATGCCTCCTCCGGGATCTCTACCACACTTATGTTATTTCTGCGTGCTCTTCCTTCTTGGTCCTCCAGCCTCGCCGCCATGGATTCTTGATGTTTTGTGAGAGTCTATACTTGCGCTTTTAGTTGTTGTGTGATTACTGCAATTGTGCCACCTCATTCTCTGTTGCTGCAACCTTGTACGATATTTTCTGAAAGTCTGCTTGCAACTGATTTACATCAACAGTCACTGCATCTATCTTAGGTCTGAGTGTTCCTTTTAGATCAGTAATTGCTGCCACTATGGCGCTTAGGGAAGGTTCTGCGGGTTCCTCCGTCTGTTGTCCCGGGGTCCCCACTGCCTGACTGGGGACCGCATACTTATCCATTTTGTTAGCCTGCGCCCCGTATTGCCCTTTAGGCCTCATCTGCAAGCTTTGGATCCCAGGGCTAGTAAGTGGCAGTTGTTGCTATTCAAGGTTCTCAGAGTCCCTGTTATGGGATCCTGAGGTATCCCCTCCACAGTGGTCTTTTACTATGTCCTCCTACCTGTGGGCTGATGTAACAGTGCGTAAATCAGACCACATCATTGTTAAGGTGTCACTTTGTCTTGATCCATGTCTATCTAGGGGACTAGTACACCAGTGTATTATTCCTGGGACCCCACCTGCCTCTCCAGCTTTGATTCGGATGGCCACTTAGATCCTCCACAAACACCCCCAGTGGCCCCCAGGACAACAGTGCGCTGAGTATTCTTATGTCTTCCACCTGCATCCATGTCTGTGCATATCCGGTCTCGCCTCTTGGGATGTGCCCTGTGTGAGATCCAGGTCCAGGTCTTTCCACCTAGCACTCCTCCTCTTCAGGGCTTTATTGTTTTCTGAGTAGGCCAAGGGGTTCCTACCAGTCAACCGGCTTGCGCTTCTCTTTCCGCCGGTCCTTCCTCTTCTTCAGACCGTATGTAGATTGTGGCCCGGTTTCCTGTTAGAGGCTGTTCTTCCCTCTTTGGCCCCCAAGGCACTTAATTACTTTCAGTGCTCTCTACAATGTCCAGGGCGTCGTGCCTCTTTATACAGCCTGAGCGCTTCTGCGTGCCACACCTCTCCACACTCTGGGGCCTTTTACCTTGTTCAGACAGGCATTCGGCCGCTTCTGGAGACTGCCTCGATCCTCGGCTGCGCTCCCGTCCCGGGCCAGTGTGTGCCAGCCTCTTACCGGAGCTTCTCCTTTCAGCTGATGTCCCGCAGGGAGTGCAGATGGGGCTGTGAAGTGGGAGGGGCAAACACTGTCTGTTCTGCACCCACAGCGTATTGCTTGCACCCAGGGGGTATGATTCTACTGTCCCAGTCTCATCTTGCTGGCTTCCTGCCGGCTTTGTAAGCGGCCCGAGTGCTTCTGCGTGCCACGCCTCTCCTCACACTGGGGCCTTCACCTGCTTCAGGCCGGCGTTCGGCTGCTTCCGGTGGCTGCCTCGATCCTCGAATGCGCTCCCGGTCAGCGCACGCTGCCCTCTTACCGGAGCTTCTCTGTCCGGCCGATGTCCTGTGGTACATTCGGATGGGGTGGGAGGTAGGGGGGCCAACACTGTCTGTTCTTCACCCACAGCATATTGCTTGCTACCAGGGGGTATGATTCTACCATCCTGGTCCCCGATTGCTGGCTCCCCCTCCAGTGTGAGTGCCGCTATTATGGCTTTGTCAGCGGCTTGAGCGCTTCTGTGCGCAAGGCCTCTCCTCGTGCTGGGGCCTTCACCTGCTTCAGGCCGGCGTTTGGCCGCTTCCGGTGACCCTCTCGTTCTTCAGCTGCATGTCCGTCTCGGCCAGCGTGGGCGTCCCCTTCCAGCCGACACCCCTCGATGAGTGCGGAAGGGGCAGGAAGGAGGGGTTAATGCTGCCCTTTCGGTACTCGCAGTGTATTGCTTACTACCGGGAGTACAGTTCTGCCATCCCAGTCTCCATTTGCTGGCTTTACCCTCTGGCGTGAAGGCCGCGACTGTGGCTGGTACGTCACAACCTCTTCCCTTGGATTCCAAATAGTTGCGTTTTCCCCCCGGCCGGTGTAGCTCATTCGATTGTCCCGCATTACTTCCTGTGCATCGCCGGTGGTTCCGTGTTGGCAAGGATGGAGCTCTGTACGGATGATGGTGAGTTTTAGGAGAACGAAGCGCAAGCTCCGCTAGTGAGCTGCCATCTTGTTCGGCTCTCAAGCCACGCCTGACCCCTGCCAGTCTTTAGGTTTGCAAGGTGGTGCCTGGAGGCCAGTTTCTTTACTTGCATCTTAAGGTCATGCCACATCTTGCTGATGTCCTCCTTAGTACATACAGTGCTCCCCACAGCATTAACCTTGTTGACAATCCTGTCCCACGTAGCATTTCGTCTAGTTTGGGAAGATTTTTGGACTTATTTTCCAAAGATTTGTGGCTCCTCTCTGATGATTTCATCAACCATCAATTCCAACTCAGTGTCAGAAAATCGAGGGTTTTTAACAGGTGACATATTGGAAGTAAACAAGAAAGGTGGGTGATTGGAAAAAAGAGTACTGTGAACAAGGATTTAATGGTGATTAAATTGTTAACAGTGTGTGGAGTGTATGTGGAAATAGTGTAGGAGCTTGAAAGGATCTCAAGGTTGTCTGGTAGTTGGTGTATGCAGCAGCAAAGGACCATGGTCTGGGATAAGGTGTGCTTATGAAAGTGATTTGTAGGTGTGTCCACTTAGGTAAGAGACATCAGCTGTGTTTCATTTTGAATCATCCAATGGGAAAGCTTTGCATGCACCGTGGTTTATAGGCAGTACTTTTGGACCACCTCGATCTATGCCAGGTATTCTTCGACCACTGTGCATCATCCCAGGACATTTTGGTGAACAAATTTCATTTATGTTTTGCAATGCCACACAATTTATGAAGGATAGCTTCCAACCGCCAGGTTTCGTACTGATGGCTTTATGACCACTGAAATTCAAGCAGAACATTGTCCTACCGCCGTGGTTGGAGAAGATACCTGCCTGCATCGTAATGCAGAGTCGTTTAGTTTGCTGCCTTGGCATTCGGATTTGATGCGCGGCCACTGCGGTCAGGCAGTCTGTCCATCCGGTATCGTAATGAGGATCTAAATATTTTTTAAAAACGAATAATAATAAATAATATACATTCTATTTCACCAATATTAGGAAACGTTTTAGACTCTAGAAAGATTATATATACTATTCTCACTCCAGTTAAAGCAAGAGTATGGAAAGTGTTTCGCATCGAAGGAGTTACGTTTATATTCCCCACTCCAATCTAAACAACAGTAGGGAAAGTGTTGGGCTTTAGAGGGGTTACATCTACTATTTCTCTTCTAGTGTGAGCAACAGTAGGGAAAGCGTTGGATTTCGTAAGGTTGAGATTTACTATTCCCACTCCTGCCTATGCAACAGTAGGGAATGCATTGGACTTCGGAGGAGTCCAATTTACTCTTCCCACTCCAGTCTAAACAACAGTAGGGAAAAAAAATTGGACTTTAGAGGTTAAAATTTACTATTCACACTCCAGTCTCAGAAACAGTTAGGAAAGTGTTGGACTTTGAGGGATTACTATTTTCACTTCAGGCTAAGCAACAGTAGGGAAAGTGTTGCACTTCAAAAGAATTACAAATATGAATACAAGTCCTATTAATTTACTAAAATATTTTGAACACTTAATTTAAATTTTATTGAATTATAGTTATAGAAATACAGGTATATATAATACCAAAAATAAAAAATAATAATATATAAATAAAAAAATAAAATAAAAAATAAAATAAAATTGCATATAATACGATTAACTTCCCTAACTACCATAAAAAACAAAATTGTGAAATCATTACTTATTTATTTAATTTCAATTTATACATAAAAAACATATAATTCAAGTAACAGCTATCATTGCACAAACAAAATTTCACAAAAGCTTACCATTTAGTAAATTAAAAATGTTTTAAAAGAATAAATTTAAAAAATAATACATAATTAAATAACAATTAACACATTACATATAATTATCTATTGATATAAAAATATTTTAGATTTATTTTCTTCATAACCTAGGGGCACATTACGATACCCGGCGTAAATAATTCCGCCAGGCATGGAAGCGGCAAAAATCCGCCCGCACACACCGCCTGAACACCGACCACGCCATTACGATTACACAAACCGAATACCGCCATCGGCGGAAAAGCACACAAAATACCGCCCGCCAACGTCCGAGTCGGAGACAAACCGCCCGCCACGGACGGAAACACGCACGACAACACAAAACCGCCCGCCCTCACGGCCGACACACCGCACGTGAAATTACGATCGCACCGACATGAGCGCGGAAAAACCACAAATATACCGCCCGCCAGCGCAAACAACGCCGATGAGAATCGACACGGCAGAAGCCATGGCGCCCACGTACCTGCACAGAAACCATCCGCACACAAAACCATAGCACACAACATGGCCAACAAGTCTACACATAGCAAGGCACGCACAAATACACAAGCACAGTACATATCCCGAAAACACCCCCCGGACAAACAAAAAATACAAAGGCCAGAACCCCAGACACAACACACCTGAAAACAACAGACCATGAGGACACACCCACATAGGTGAGTACAAAAGCAGCACTCCCACAGACCACAACCCCTTGCTACATTGCAAACCAGAGAGGAGAGGAGAGGACACAGTGACACAGCAAGGACAGCAGCACACCACAGAAACGCACACATCACTACCACCACCACCACCACCACCACCACCAAACACCACCACCACCACCACCACCACCACCACCAAACACCGGCACCACAAACCCCCTGCACATTACACAACACACACCGCACCAGCACCACAAACACCATGGCACCACAAAGGATGCCCAAGTTCACGCCCATGGAGCTGACGGTCATGGTCGACGAGATCATCAAGGTGTACCCACAAATCTATGGGAACATGGTCCAGCACACACCATTAGCCACCAGAAACAGAATGTGGAACCGGATCGTAGACCAGGTCAATGCAGTCGGGACCCTGCCCAGGAACAGAGTCGAGATTAACAAACGTTGGAATGACGTAAAGAGCCTGGTCAAGAAGAAGGAGGGCAAAAACAGAGAGCTGGCTGCCGTCACTGGCGGAGGGAATCCCGCGCTCTTTAAGACCTTCAAAGCGTGGGAGGAGAAGGTGCGAGTCGTAATACATCCGGAGATCCTCGCCGGATTAGCAGGGGAGTGGAGGCTGGTAAGTACAAACTAATGTATACCAGCACACCGCTATGTACTCACATGCACTACCACCATGCCACAGCTCCCAGGTACAAACACCCCCATGTCCAGCACACAATACACAACACATCACACACACATGCAACAGACACCACCACACACAGCCCAAACCGAACAACTGCAAGATGCGTGGGGACATGTGTACACTAAGCCAGCCACGTAACCACCAACAGGTCCCCAAATATGCCAGAAGCGCAACAACGAGCACCCACCACACCCATGTGTCCGCGACAGCTGCACCAACCGACAAGTAACAGGTAAGTGGCAGGAACACAAAGTGCAGTGGGTGGGACGGTGGACAGCCCAAGTACAACACACACCAGGCCCCAGTCCCACAGCACAGCAAGGAGGAGCATCCCCCACACCCCACACCCACGTGTCGGCCACCGCAGTGCACAACGACAGCCGAAAGGCAGACATCACGGTCCACAGCAATCGGTGTCAGTGGGTATCCAGCCACCCCCACGACCCACAACACCCTCCCACCCCCACAGACCTGCAACATGGAGCACCCCCGCTTAGAGCCATGTGGCATCCAGTACAGTGCACGCACGAACAACTTGCAGGTGGGAAACTGGACAGGGCCGGATTACTGGAGGCATGAGGACCGTAACACGACCAACACATGGGACATGTCACGTAGCAGACGAACACGCAGCACCGCCCACCGTCACGAACAAGTGAACAATGTGCACACGGACATGAACAACAGACTCACACCCCACATGACCCATCACAGACATAGCAACACCCAAGGAGCCACGTCTGCATGCACAAGCCACACTGAATATAGTACCACACGGCAGCCACTGTGCAACTCATCACACACAACCGAAACACCATTGGAGTCCTGTCCATGTAGCCCCAACTGCCTGTCAACCACACACCCCACAACTACGCCTATGTAAGACAAACAACACTAGACGCAACAGAGCGGAACAACATAAATGCACACGAACACCACTGAACCCATCAAACACACAGACACACCATGCACAAACAACATACCATCCATCCCATCCGCCAGCCCCAGTCTCATGAAAGGCATGTCATCCGCACAGCTGCCACACATACAGCAGTCACGCTAAGATACATGCCCATTACCAACCATGTGCCAGAAGTCAATGAAGTGCACGACACACTGTGAGCAACAACACACAACATGGGCCACACCACCCCCCCGAGCACTGCAGTGATGCACATGGCACAGGGCAGCACGCACACCAAGGAGATGGGACAACTACAATACGTCGGGTGGCACACAACCATCACACACTCATAACGATGCGTCAAATGCCATGTCCAGTAATCACAACAGACAGCAAATATGCAGGCCATGTCAAGCATGCACACACCTCAAACCATGCACTGTCATGCTGCCACAACACATGTCACGTTCGGCACCCATGGCTCACAGCATGTACCCCAAAAGCATATTCCCTCCCAAAAGCGAATCCGGGGCATGGCCCCCATGTTGCCATATGCGTTCCTAAGCGTTCCATTTGAACCCCAAAGCATATTCCCTCCCAAATGCGAATCTGGGGCATGGCCCCCATGTTGCCATATGCGTTCCTAAGCGTTCCATTTGAACCCCAAAAGCATATTCCCTCCCAAATGCGAATCCGGGGCATGGCCCCCATGTTGCCATATGCGTTCCTAAGCGTTCCATTTGAACCCCAAAAGCATATTCCCTCCCAAATGCGAATCTGGGGCATGGCCCCCATGTTGCCATATGCGTTCCTAAGCGTTCCATTTGAACCCCAAAAGCATATTCCCTCCCAAATGCGAATCCGGGGCATGGCCCCCATGTTGCCATATGCGTTCCTAAGCGTTCCATTTGAACCCCAAAAGCATATCCCCTCCCAAATGCGAATCTGGGGCATGGCCCCCATGTTGCCATATGCGTTCCTAAGCGTTCCATTTGAACCCCAAAAGCATATTCCCTCCCAAATGCGAATCCGGGGCATGGGCCCCATGTTGCCATATGCGTTCCTAAGCGTTCCATTTGAACCCCAAAAGCATATTCCCTCCCAAATGCGAATCTGGGGCATGGCCCCCATGTTGCCATATGCGTTCCTAAGCGTTCCATTTGAACCCCAAAAGCATATTCCCTCCCAAATGCGAATCTGGGGCATGGCCCCCATGTTGCCATATGCGTTCCTAAGCGTTCCATTTGAACCCCAAAAGCAAAGTACAAACCAGACCCAGGATGGGCCAGGAGCCCGCATACACCAGAGTCACAATAAGTAGGGGCACAGCAACACACCCATCGGCATGGCCAATCCGTCCCATGCCACATGTGCACAGCACACAGTCCCATTGCCAAGCACACACAACTACAGATGCTACAGCCACACACACGCCTCCGGGAAACCCATGTACGAGATTGCACGAACTGTCAATGTCAGACGACAAATACATACTTCGCCAGGTGCAACACAATAACTAATCTCATTCTCTCCACAGGTGACGAACTGCTGGATGCTGGGGATGGAGCCAGCAGCCAGCACAGCCAGCCTACAAGCCCCCAACCAGGACACACGGATCTGGAGGATCTGTCCTCCTCTTCGGACACGGACAACCAAGCAGGCCCATCTGGTGTGGCAGGGCCCAGCCGCTCCCCAGGACCCCTCCTACCCACCAACCCATCATCCAGGGCTGCTGAACATTCACAGCCCCCTGCTGCCACTGTCGTTGCGGCCACACCCACGGTCATTGTGGCCACTACCACTGCCGCAACCGCCACCATCGCCGCACCGACCACCACCGCCGCCACCACCGCCACGTCTCCGCTGGCACCAGCCCCAGCGCAGGTGGTGGCCCGGACGACTGGATCCACCCTGGGAGCCACAGCGAGGACCGTGGTGAGCAATGTGGCTAGTGGGCAGGCCGGTGGCAGCAGGACTGGTAGGAGGAGCAGGGTCAGGGAAACGCCAGCCTCCCCTGGGAGCCATGCCCTGCCTCACATGGCCAGAGTCCTTGGGGCCTATGAAGAGGCCCAAGGACAATGGGTCCGGTCTGCCTCAGACACGCGTGAGGTGCTGGGGGTGTTGAGGTCCATGGACGCCCGTATGGGCCAAATCGTGGACCTCATGGGACAGCTGGTGGTGGCGGTGAGGTCACAGCCAGGGACAGCAGCTCCCCCTCCGCCACCACCTGCCGGGGCGCAGGGTGGAGCAGCAGTGTCCAGTTCCCCTGCGTCCACAGCCAGTGATCACACCTCAACCACCAGCATGTCGCAAGCAGGCACCCCCCTCGCAAACGTGGAAGGGGCCGTCCGAAGAGGAAACAGATCTCCCGGGAGGACTTCGCACGCTCCAGTCGCAAGTGAGGCAGCCAGCCAGCCTTCCGCCAGCCTTCCTTGACCAGCCACTGCATTGACTTGGACTACGATCCCACTCCACACAGCCATCTGGATGGCATGTGTGTGTTGGACTATAGACATAGAACCAGTGGGTACACCCTGATCATCACGCAGCCATGACCGACAGCTCATTGTCACTGCACGCACCACTTTTGTCATCACCTTACACACAATCACATGTCACAGTTTGTAATAAATGCACCTTTTTCACTAACTGCTGTTTGTGCCCTGTGTCTTATTTGTACGGAATACAACGGCCACCTTGGGCGGAAAGGCACCTGATGCGTGGCATGGCATTTGAATCCGGAGGGCCTGTAGGGACCTACGGGTGGGAGACAGAACAGGAGCACATTCAATGAGTGTGTCACACACCCATCACACAGTACATGTCAACAACTACAAGCAATGTACACACATCGCACAGAGCAATAGGGCACAATGCCACAGCCACCAACAGTGGCATACTACCCTGGCCATGGAGCGTTGACACACAGCACGCAGTGAACAAACGGCCACCCTGACACAGCACACACACACCTGCACAGATACAGCCACATCAGCCGTCGTACATGGACACTCACCGTCAAGTGAAGTAGCGGGCGATGAGCTGCTGCCGCACATTACCAGCTTCCTCCTCTCCGCTGTCCTCCTCTCTCGAGCTGTCCTGGTCTGCGGGCTGGGGCCCTGGTTGATCTCCGTCATCCACGATGAGGGGGATCTGCTTCCGAATGGCCAGATTGTGCAGCATGCAGCACGCCACCACTATCCGGCACACCTTCTGTGGGGAGTACGCCAGCGCACCCCGGTGCGGTCCAGGCACCTGAACCTGGACTTGAGGAGGCCAAAGGTACGCTCGACCACACGTCTGGTCCTCCCATGTGCCTCATTGTAGCGATCGTCTGCTGGGGTGCGAGGATTCCTCAATGGACTGAGCAGCCATGCCCCATTCGGATACGCAGAGTCACCTGGGTGTGAGGGACACAGAGAACCGTTGCTAATCCAACTGGACAGGGGACAGTATCGCACAGCCAGCACGCTGCACCACTCCACATACTCACCGACAATACAGGCACGATCCTGTTGCATATTGGACATCAGTCGTGGCAAGATGCTGTTGCACATTATGTGTGCGTCATGGGCCGAGCCTGGGAACTTTGCACACACGTGGGTGATCACCATGTCCGCAAGGCACACCACTTGCACATTCAGGGAGTGCGTGTGCTTCCTGTTGCGGTACAGGTGCTCAGTGGCCTGTGGTGGAACAAGGCCGACATGTGTGCAGTCAATGGCTCCAACGACATGTGGGATTCTGCCAAGGGCATAGAATGCACCCTTCACTGCCGCCAATTCACGAGCCCTGGGGAAGCGGATGTACCTGTTCCGGTACAGCATCATGGCTGCCAGTACATCCCTCAGCACCTTGCTGAACATGGGCTGGGACATCCCTCCTCCACTGCCCACTGTGTGCTGGAATGACCCAGTGGCGAAGAAATGCATGGCGGCCATCACCTTAGCCGTGGGGGTGACAGCAGTCGGATACACCCTGCGGGGACGGAGATGGGGTTCTAACATGGCACACAGTCGATGCAGGGTTGGCCTGTCCAGCCGAAACTTCCTAATAACCTCCGTATCCTCCATGTCTGCCAGCAATTGGTATGGGCGGTCAATGTTCGGTCTCCGCCTAGGGACAATGGCAGAGGACACATGTCAAAGCAACACGACACATAGCAATTTCGCATACACATCACTGACATGACTGAGCAAGCACATGAGCCACAGCCCAGCTGTCAAGCTGGGACGGCACGGCCACAATACACTTACACAGGTCTCCCACCAATGGCAATGGCTAGTGATACAAACCACTGCCATGTGCATGCACATGGGGATCTAGGCCCCAATGACTTGCGGGGCGTGCTGATGGGGACTGACTGCATTTCCGTCAAGCGGCAACGCCACGGCAACATGAATGTCTGCTGAGCATGGAACTGCTTCCGCGGCTGGATGAGTATGGCACACGACGACGACGATGTGGGCACAGGCTGAGCGGCCAAAACAAGTGGGACCTGTGGCACGAGGGGATATGAGACAGTAGTAGGTGTCAGCACTGCACCCTATGTACAGCACTGTACGGATCACACCTCCCGAAACATTGACAGGTGTCCACATTGACAGCCCCATGCCAAGACGGCTGTGTGCTTGCAGTCACACGTCACAGGTGAGAGGTTACATTGCACGTGCCAGGTGGCAGACGTACACAGTGGGAGCTGGCATGTGTGTGCATGTGTCTCCTGTTCAGGATCCACCAGATGGGCGCTGACTCTGTACTGACCATTGGACACAGCATGTTCCGTGGAAGGCTTGTGTGTGTGGGATGGTGGCACTGGATGTGCCTCCGTTGGGTGGGGGGCCATGCACAGGGCGGGTACGTCGATGATTGCGCATTGTTGGTCACGGTGGGTGCACCCACTCAGATGTGTTGCCCTGTGTTCAATTCCTATGTCCGCATGATGATGGACTGTAGATGTGGGCAGACTACACATTGGTCGATGTGCTGTCTATATGCATGTGCCTTCACACCAGGCACAGCTGCCCCTGCACATGTGACCCCTGCTGGACTCGCTGCTGGGTCTGTGGAGCTGATGCACCTTCTGCGCGTGGGGCGGACAGCTCTCCTCACTTCCCTCATTGCGCATGTCATGACTTTGCCGCAGGTGACATGGATCATGGAGGGCCCACATGTACGCGTGGGTAGGCTACACATGATTGTACACTGGTCGCCACCCCCAGTCAGTGTTTCGATTGGGAAGGTTGTCGTGCTGGTGGTATGTTCGATGTGGCGGATGGGCGGGCCTAGGTGCGGGCTTACATTCCGGACATGGGGGGTAGTTGGATTGGCGACTAGTTGCAGTACACACGGGACACGTCTCTTCCTTTCCACATCTGGGTCATCCCTTGTACTGACTGACAGTGATACAGTCATCTTCGCCCCAGCCCTCATGTCCTCCCCTCGCTCCCCCAATATGCATGCTCACCTGCGAGGCTAGCGCTTGCACAGGCAGCCCCAAGCTCGCACCAGAGAGGGCAAGGAGTGTATGTGTGGGTCCAGTTGCACGAGTGGGCTGTCTCAGGGTATGATGTGTGGCGGGACGCCGTCCACCTGCGTGGTGCCCCAAATGGAGACCCGGCCTGCATGGACTATGCATCACAGTCTTCGCCTTCCGGATCCGCCACCTGCGACACCCAGTGGCTGTGGCTGCCCTTGCGGCCATGCCGCGTCCGTCTGTGGCTGATGGCCCACACATTCACTCTTTGGCCTCTCTGGGGAGGGCTCGGGGGTGGTGGCGCACGCGCTTGCACTTAGTCGCAATGGCATGTGGCGTGGTTGGTATGATGGGCAATGGATGGGATGGTGCGAGCCACCTCCCGTGACGTCAGTGCTGCTCGTGCTGTGGTGCGTCCCCTACACTTCCATCTGACTTGTGCCATGCTAGACGTTGAGGTTCTATTGCCTGCGTGATATGACCAGGAGGAGCGCGAGGAGACCTCTCACACACCATGCTCCACTGCCATCCCGTGCCCTGTATCGCCTGTGTGGATTGACTATGTTGGGGTTACACCTGGTCGACTGGGGCTGTGTGTGCCTTGTCAGGGGCATGGCGGGCGCACAACAGGATCCAGCTTGTCCACAGAGGGTGGGCTGAGGTGCGCCTGGTACCGCTTTGTACGTGTGCCCGGCTGCTATGCACACACGTGTTCACTCCCCCCGACAGGTGTCCTCTCACAATGCCCAGGGAAGCGGTGGTGTACTGTTCATGACCCCTCCCAACACGGCGTGCTCCAACTTGGCATGTGCGCATCTACCCGTCGCACCCACCCACCTGAGCACTGCGTCCATACGACTACACACGACACATGTGTGTCTTCCACAGTAGTGCTACTCATTTGCGTTGACATCCAATACCAGTGGACTACATGGTCATGTCACGACTGCCGTGTACTTCACATACTCTCATCCTCTCTCATTCGTACTTGTGAAATGAGTCAGCGGAGACAGTTTTGGTTTCAAACATTATATTGAGTCTTCTGTCCTCTGTGATGCAGTATAGTGGACACTACTGGCAGCGGAATACATGTTGAGGATATACTGAGCATGATTGCAAATGGGATAGGGTGTGGGGTTACATGTGATTGGCTGTTGCATGTGGGATGTGGGCTTCAGAGTGACATCTGCTTGGCCAAGGCTGTGCTAATGTACATTTACGTATAGCTGCGGAGCTGCGGACTTTGACACAGACGGTATACATGTAGCCTACCAGACCGCTTGGCATCATGGGCACAGTCCATCTCAGTTCCATGTGACAGGTTTGCTGCGGTTGTTCCTCATGCACGCGTGCATGTGAGATGACATCAGGGCATGTGCTTGCGTGCATGCAGCGGCGTGCCACTTGTTGTTGCACTGTGGTGGTTACTGGACATGTCACAGTCACTGGGGTCGTGTTGTTGTTGTATGCACTTGTCGTCCATGCAAAGGTCCTGGTATGGGATTCCTGGGGCGGGGGTGGGAGGGGTGCAGCACCCACAGACTCCAGGCGACCTATTCATGTCCACTGAGCGGTGTGTGTGTCCATGTGCGCTGGATCCATGTCGTGTCCTGGTTGTTCGTGCAGTTCCGTCCATGTGGGTGCGATACACAGAGCCCATGCCACTGCCTCCCACGATGCATGCGGTGTTCCTGGATGTGATGGGGAACAGTGTGCATGTCCCGGTCATATCCGATGTCATGGCGATGTCGTTGATGGTGTGGTTACAGTTGCCGGTCGTTTGGTATGGCTGTTGTGGTGGTGACTGGCCAGTCCGTGCGGAAGCTAAGCATGGGTGCGGGGTTGGACATCATAGGTCACTCGGGGAACCTGCGTTGTGGTCCGACGTATTTACAGGTTGTCAGGTATGCGATGCCGTCCAGCAGGGCTTCCATGTCATTGGTGGTGTACATGTTTGCCAGCCAATGAAGCGGATGGTGGCTGTCAAGGTGTTGTTCGTAGGTTGTCCCTTGGAGGACCATGATGGGGCATGCTGGGTGACATTCGATGTAGCTGTTATCGATGATCCGTCGTGTGGAGGCACAGTGGTCCCATTTCAGTGCGTGTGCGATGTTGGCCACATACGCCATGCCCCCATAGGCAGAGCAGGCCCTGTCGTGTGCGTCCAGAGGGAGGAGTAGTGGTAGCAGGTCCGCCTTCAGACATGCCGGGTTGGAGAGGCATATCTCGACGGGATGCTGGTAGGGACACCTCCGACAGTAGAAGACGGGCATGACGCAGCTGAACAATGTGATGCGGTAAGTCAGTCGGTAACTTACGTTCAGCAGGGACAGGAGAACGCATCCCAATGTATGGCACAGGTTGTTTTTGTACAGCTTGAGCTGTTCGGCGTAGTTGGGTAGGTGTGTTGCTGTTGCCATTTCGCAGCGGTGCGTTGTGGTGGCGTGCTCCGGCTGTGTGTGCAGTCTGCAATGTGCACGCTCCGAGGTTGCTGTGAGCTCTGTGTAGTCGTAGGGGGACAGGACTTGTGTTCTGTTGGCTTGTTTGGAGGACACGGGCCCTCATCCCACATGCTTCTCAGACAGTTCAAGGTCAGTGATGTGTGACTCCTTCCAATTAACTTGCATGTGGCCGACATGGGGGAGTGTTTTCTTCTTTCTTCCCCATCCGTTGTGTGCTTCTGTGATATGTGCTATCTGCCCTGTGGTCGGTCTCCTCGGCATGCCTGTGTTGGTCTATTCTTGGACAATGGCTGTATTCACCGGCTTCTGTCGTAGGGCTGTGGTTTTGGAGTTGGAATGGAAGGTCATTCAGTGCTGTCTGCTCTCCCTTGTGTGGGCGGCAGGCTGCCTTTCCGCTCTGCGTTGGGCCTTGTGTGTGAATGTTATTCTTGGGCCACCTGTTGTCGGTCCCCGGGCTCTTTGGTGTTCCGTTTTATATGTCTTGTTCATATGTGCAGGGTGGTATGGGTGTTTCTGTGTGGTACTGGCATTCCTCTTCCCGAAGGGGCCCTGCTTCTCCTAGTTGGTGTTGCCGCCGCTGTGTGCTACGCCATGTTTGTTACACTGGGGTGTGTCCTGCTGTTGCGTGTCTTCACTGACATGTGTGCGTCGGTTGTGTGGCGTTGGGTGTTGTCCGTGAATTGGGCGTTGGGGACATGTCTGTGGCCGGCCTGTCACGTGTCATGTGCATTCGGGGTGGGGCTGATATGTGTGCTGCTTGGTTGTGTCCCTGTGTCTGTGTGCGACGCATGCATGGCGCTGCGGTTGGCCTCTGCGTTGTGCGCATGTGTGGCGGCGTCATCGGCGCTTTGGGGCCGTGACGGGGTGGTTGGTTCCTAGTCCCAGGTGGTGTGTACACATGTGTTCTGCGATGTTACGATTTGGCCTGTGTGTCATATGTGGATGCGATGGTGGATGTGTTGTGTACACGCGCTGGTGGGGGTTGTCCGCTTTTCCGCCCTTGCACTGTGTGCGCTGTTTGCGTGCACTTGTTGTGTGTGTGCCTACCTGCGTCTCCGCGGTACGTTGCGTCCTTGGTGGTGCATCAGCAGGAGCATGGGGACGGCCTGCAGTGCTGGATTCATGCTCGGGGAGCCGCTTTTCGTTGTCCGTGCTCGGCGTCCGTGTTACCGCTTCGGTTTGTCGTACGGTATCTCTTGGCCGTGGGAGCCGTTTGTTTGCGGCATCGTAATTTATGCGCCGGGCGGGACGTGTTTCGTCGGACGGTGTGTGTCAGTTGGGCTGCGCCGCTACATGTACGGGCGCACTTTGATGGCGGACGGTGTTGCTGGCTTGCCGGCGGTGTTTGGCCTGCTTTTCGCATCGTAATTGGGCGGGCGTGTGGACTGCTGCGTGCCGGCGGTAACTGGTGCTTTTTGCATCCGCCAGCACGGCGGTTGTGCTTCCGCCCGCCATCGTAATGGGCCCCCTAGTCACCTAAAAAGAAATAACACAGCATTAAAAAATAAATGTGTGATAAACAAGTAAAAACTAATATACATATTAAAAGAAATAAAACAGTAAAAAGACCCAACAAATAATAAATTAAGTAATTCACATAATCTTGAACCCGCTGGAAAATATAGACTGACTGACCCCGGGGATTCTTGTCCACTCTAATTATAAGTCTAGCTTGTATGGAGGTCGGGACGACTATGCCCGCAAGCAGAATAGCAACTCCGGACCGGCCCACATAGTGAGAGATAACTACCTACCCTCGCCAGCTCTTAGGGAGCAGAGGGAAGAGGGTTTGGGCATAACCAACTCGATCTTGGATGCCCCATCCGAATCCCCTGAGCATCTAATTTTAGCCCAGGCACTTAAAAATAGTAATGGTGTATTAAATAGGAAAGTAGTAACTACTAATGTCGCAGTTAATAGCAACGCAGCCCTTTGTAACATCGTTTCGTGGAACATTTCTGGCTTACGTTCAAAGCTAAATAACCCTTTGTGGTGGGATTTCATAGTAAAATTTGAGATATTATGTTTCCAGGAAACATGGGCTAAGGAAGTTACTCATATGAATGGGTTTAGGACAAACCATACTCCAGCTATTGAGGGGACGAGTGGAAGGGCAAAGGGCAAAGGGCTATGTACGTATATATCAAGTAGTCTGAAAATAAAAAAGATAACGATGTTGGGAGAGGAAATGTATTATCAAGTGGTTGTAATCCATGTAGATACAAAACATTGTATTGCTCTGGCAAACTTTTATAACAACATCTCCCCGGATAAAGTTGGGGTTATCGTAAAAGAATTGGGCAGGGATTTGAAGTCTATCCCCAATAATAATGCTAAAGATACGATGTTAATCCTGGGGGGGGATTTTAACTGTGCTCTGTGTTCTAATGTTGATGATGATTCATGTGGTTTTTCAAATGAGGAAGGGATAAGTAATTCCCACTTTCGGCATTCTGTGTTGGGAGAGATGCTTAATGAAGTAATTTTTAGTCTCGATTTGGGTTTTGTAAACGAATTATGCCCAATACCTGCCCCTATGCCCTACACTTTTAATGGCAGGGGTTTATGTTCTACTATAGACTATATATTAACGTCAAATAGTCATGCGCATAGTCTCCACTCGTTTTCTATAGCTGACAATTGTTTGAGTGATCATTTTTCCCTGTGTCTTTCTGTCTCACTATCGATAAGTAAACCTGCTAGGCTTGATAAAGATGGTCAGATGCTAGAAAATATAGCAATTGGGAGAACAAATGGTTATACTTTGCGCTGGTCGATGGTAGATCCGACAGCAATACTTAAGACTGTGGTCGATAAATGTAAATCTGCTTTTAAGATATGTCTGAGTGAAACAGCTGTCCCAGATAGCATTTTATCTTCTTTTCATTTGATCTCAAATGCAATAAGGGAAGCATTGTGCATCCAGAAATGGAATAAGGGGCAATCGTGTGGATGGTTCGACTCTAGGTGTACCCGAGCATACTCCAGACACCTAGAAACCCAAATGGAGTGAGGCAGACCAGATGGGACTGTAGGCGAGCAATTAGAGGTAGGAAAATTGCTTTGAGAAATGAGGCTTGGGAGGCATTGCATAAGGCCTCGATAGTGAAAGATAGTTTTGGAAGGTGGTTAAAGCACCTTTTTTAACCACCGAAGTTGGTCCGTCTATTGAAATCGCCATAACTGAGGACCAATGGATTAATCATTTTTCAAAAGTATATAATGGCGAGGAAAATTTTGGTGTGATGGGTAATAACAGTCAAGGGGAACCCAATTGGATTCCTTGCCTCATTATCTAGACTTGCAGTTCACTCTGGATGAAGTGAATCGGGCACTTTCTGCAAGTCAGGATGGTAAGGCCCCTGGCCCAGACGGGGTACCCGTAGACTTATTTAAGTCAAATACTTCTTTGTGGGGGCCAATTATCACCCAGGTAATTACTGCTAATTGCAATACCCCTTTTTCATCGACCTGGGTAGAATCCATTATTGTCCCAATCTTTAAAAAGGGGGACCGACAGGATCCCGGATGCTACAGGCCCATCTCTTTACTGGATGCCTTGACAAAAATAGTAGGCCGAATAATATTAGAACGCCTTCAGGTCTGGGCAGAGGACAATGCGGTTTTATCTGACTTACAATATGGTTTTCATGAGGGTTTAGGGACGGTTGAACAGAGTTTAAATGTATCAATTTTCGTGGGGAAATATACACGGGCGAAGAAGGGGAAGTTGGTTTTAGCGTTTGTGGACCTCACAGCAGCTTTTGACTGTCTGAGGCATAGTAAACTCTGGGAAATACTAGAAGTTATGGGAGTTGACTTACAGATTATTTTTTTTCTTAAGCGTTTTTATAGTGACACCAAGGCACGTGTACGCTGTAGTTTGAATGGTAAGCTCTCGACCTCATTCCCAATAAGGAGGGGGGTCAGGCAAGGTTGTGTCCTGGCCCCCTTTCTTTTTAATCTTTATATTAATGGTTTGGGCGAGGCACTCTTGAAAGACAATCAAGATTTCCCTCAAGTAGCTGGACATCCAATACCAGCTCTCCTGTATGCGGATGACGCTGTATTGATGTCCCGAACTCAAATAGGTCTTCAGAGGGTCTTAGATAGTTTTTCTAATTTTATGAAAGACCTTGGCCTAAGAGTGAATACCTTGAAGACTTATATTATGCGGTGCGGCGATGGCAGTAAGAGGTCCAAGGATATGTTTGTGACAGGACAGAAGATTGGGGTTACTAAGAGATTTTCGTATCTCGGAATTCTCTTTGACCAAAATGATTCCTGGCTACAAGCAGTTTCAGCGAAAAAACTAGCTTTATTAAGAACAACAAACGCCCTTGCCAACTTTGCAAGAAAACTGGGTAGGAGACCACCAGTAGAGCTTATTAAAATCTACAAAGCAAAGTGTGTCTCCTCTGCGGTGTATGGGGCAGGGGTCTGGGGTTTCGCTGATTTGCTCCCGATACAACGGGTGGAAAACTCTTTTTTAAGATATATTTTGTCCGTGCCGAACAGTACCTCACCGTATATATGTCATGCTGAGTTGGGCCTCCCTGTCATTTCTGATTTAATAAAACTAGAGCCTATTCTTCTATGGCATAGGCTCTGGACTAGAGAAGAAACAAAGCTAAATAGAGATATTTTAACAGATAGTCTGAAATTGGAAGGGGCCCGTAAGATATGTTCGAGACTTCTTGCATGATCTAGGTCATATAGAATACTTTACCGAACCAAGAACTACTCAGATGACAACTAGAAAGGAGCTAAAAAGAGGGTCTTTTGTTATTAGACACTATCAGAATGTCGTCAGAGGCTATAAAACCAACTGTCCAGCATAATCATTTGATTTTAACTACTTTTAATATTCAACCCTATTTAACTTTTGCACCAGGTGTTTATGATAGGTTTTTATTGACTAGATTTAGGTTGGGGGTCTTTCATAGACTTGTTAGATTTCCGAAAATGAATGACTGGGCTCAAGACCTCCAAATGTGTCCTTGTGATAATTATTCAGCACAGTCTACTATACATGTTGTTCTTTTTTGTAGGTTTTATGCTGATTTGAGGAAAGTCTGTATTTTATCAGTTCTAAAATCGTTGGGGCTTTGACAATGCCGACCCGCTCTCATTATATTACAACTTTTGGATAATGAGCACAGGGTTTTTAGGATTGTAACTTTTTTAAAACGAGTACTGAGTCAAAGGAAATGTATGTTTACCTAATTCATTGTTTTTAGATACCGGTATTGGTATAATTTTATTATGTTCTAAATTTTTATAATGAATTGTGGATAATACTCTTTGTTGTTTGGTATCCCATCTTCTGTAATGATTTATGTGTTACTTTTTCTGTGCTTTTATGATTGTTTGATATAGCAATCGAATAAAGCTTTCTTTGACTTGACTTGACACATAATAATCATATAATTTTTAACAAAAAAATGGCATCACTTAAAATATTATTTAATTTAATTAACTTGTCACCCAATTCCCCTACAAACCCAGACACCAACAAATAAAATAGAACTTAAATAAATCAGTATTAAACTATTTACATATTTAACAATTAAGTGAATTAATGAATACTTAAAAACTAATTAATAATATTTTTTTATTATTTCTAACTTCCTCTCTAAACCCATCCAAACTCAACAGTGCACTACTGAAATATAACTTATTTATACTGATAATAAAACCAAAATGAAAATTAAGATTTCAGTTGAAAATTGAAAATATAACACTTTAAAAATTACATAATTAATAACAATTAAAAAATGAATCAACAATAAACAAACAAATAATTATTAAATTTAAAAAAATCTAAAATTCCACCCTATACAACAACAAATCCAATGACATGCTACAACACTATAAGCTACTAACAACTTTAAAAAAATACTAAATCAGTTAAAATTATAAAAAATATTTTATACAATTGATATCACTCATACCAACAACACCTAAAATTAATATATTAACTAAAACACAGTAGAATTATTAAAAACAATATTTTGCAACTATAATACTGAAAATGATATTAAAGACAACAATATACTTGATAATGAAATCATTTGCCAAAAAAACCCAGATACTTATGTTTTCAGATATTTCCAACTGAAAATGTTGTCCAAACACCCCAGCCCCTCAAATGGTCAAGCTCCATCAATGCATGTTGCTCTGTACCAGACCCTTTATGGAAAGTTGAAGTCTTGTATGTGGTTAAGCCCTTACTACTAGGGGCAGGCAGAACTCGCGGAGTCCTACTCCGCGGAATTTCAAAGAGTAATCTAAAAATTCTATGAAATTCGCAGAGATCTGCGTGCGGCGGAGTGCCACCCGGTCGTAGCTGAGACCCAGCCTGAACAGGCTGCTCCTTTGAAGAGAATGAAAGAATACATGGGCAATAAAGGGTACACATGGTAATTGAGAGAAATTGGAAAGTGGCAGAGCCCCAGGTCTGGCAGAGATTCCATAATGAGAACCGTATGTCTTCGTGCCCCAGCTGTAGTGCACGCAAACAGGTATGGGCTAAATAAATGACAAATGACAAGGCCAGCCTGCAGCACAAAGACGTTTCTATCAACATCAGGCTTGCGGTAGAGGGAAAGGTGCAGGTTGGCAGCAGAGGGAGGGGTGCTCCAGTGAGCACTGGCTCAGGGCCATACTAGTGCTTTATTCTGACCAACATCCAGGCGCTGGCCCTATGGTATCCCTGTTCTCGCTTGCACCCCCGATCCAGTGTGGCCAACCTCAGTAACCCCACAGACCACTGAGTTGAAGCACCAGCTCATTGCCACCAAACAGCTGCGCTGTAGCGCCTTATAAGATAAGATTATTAATAATTGCGCAAGCCTGCTCTCTCGCCGGGAATGCTGGGCCCAAGGCTGAATGGTGGCACAGGGTAGGAGGAGGAAAGTCACCACACTGGCCCATTGACCCCTTGTCGCAGAGTCTGCAGTAGGTAGGTATGATGAAGCAAGGTGAAAATAATATGGAAAACATGACAGACCTGAAGTGATGACAAGTTGCTATGGGGTCTGCCACATGCAGTCTTCTCGAGCGGTTTCCCTTTCCACGCAGTGCTGGCTGCGAGCGGGCCTCCTTCAGCAAGCTTTTTCCCTGTGACTCTTCAGACTGTCCTTCCATTGGTCCTAGCAAGTTGCGGGAGCCTCCTTACTGCGAGTCACTAGTACTGATTGGATGCACTGTACTGTGTCCTGCCTGCCATTTGTTGTCCATGGTGGATAGCCCAGACCTGACTGAGAGTCTGGTTGGTGCTATGGGCGATTTCTGTGTCCTGTACATGTGCCGAGTTGGTGAATCATCATGTGACCCGGTAGTGTTTCCTGGCTAGCAACCAGTGTGACTGCACGCTGAAGGTCACTCCTGCCTTTATCAAGATGGCAGCGGCCATGTGCCAGTGCTACTGGGTAAGAGATGAAGATTAGCTTTAGCTAGTGCACCAGTAGGTAGAGTTTTTTTGCCAAACTCTGCCATCCAAGTGGAGTACGGAGTGACAAAAACTCAATTAACTCCACCGTCGGAGTAGAGTTTACCGCCCACCCTTACTTACTACCTCAGCATTCAGTTTGCACAGAAGTCTTCATAGTGAGCCCCAACACTTTAGGGTCAATAGGTGGCCAAGCACCTTCTACGCACAAACTTCACCCTTTTCCAGATCCTTTGCGGTTAGGCAACCTACTGTGACTAATCTATGAGACATGGGGGGCCAAGCCCCTAAAACACACAGGCTTTCCTTTGTACAGAAATCTTCATGTAGATCCCATTTCATCCAGACACTAAAGCCCCATCAGGTGGCTAAACCCCTACTATGCACCCCTACTATGCACACTCTTTGTCCTACACAGACCTCTTGCTGGTAGCGGCCCTCTCATGTGCAATCAATGAAACGTAGGTAGCCATGCTCCTACAACACACAACCTTCACTTTGCACAGACGTCTTTACAGAAAGTCAACTCCTTCCAGATACCCAAGTCTCATTAGGTGACTAGGCCCTTGCTATGCACAGTCTTTGCCATGTACTCGAACATTTAAGGGTAGGTGAACTCTTATGTTTAATTAATGACACACAGATGGCCAAGCCCCTATAATGCACAGCTTTCACTTTGCAGAGAAGTCTTCATGGAGAGTCAACTTTCTCCAGAAAGGCAAGTCCCATTAGTTGGCAAAGCTCCTACTACGCACATCATTCATCCTGTTCTAGACCCTTTGCAGCTAGTGCATATTGTGTGCAATCAACCAGACACAAGTGGTCAAGCCAACTTCTTGTGCATGATACGTGAGATGCTGATGGTCAAGCCCCTATTTTCTCAGGTTTCACTTTGTACAGAAGTCTTCATGGAGAGCCCACTCCCTCTAGACACCCACTAGGTGGCCAAGCCCATACTACACACACCCTTAGGTCTTCAGAGAAGTCTTCACAGAGAGCCCACTCTCTGAAGGCATGCAAGCATCATTAGGTGGCCAAGCCCCTACTATACACAGCCTTCACAAGTATTCATGATGAGCCCTCTCCCTTCAGACATGCAGGTCCTGTTAGGTGGCCAAGTACCATACTACGCACAGCCTTCACCCTGTACACGACTATTCACGAAGACTCCACTGCATCCAGACAATGATGTCCTCTTAGGTGGTCCAGCCCCTACCATGCACAGCCTTTCTCCCCGAGTTGAGCCCTTTGCTGTTTTAGGAGACAGCACAAACATGAAAAGGATTCATTGCAGAACTCTGAAATAATGAGCATCATTTTACAGCTCCTACATCAGCCCTAGTGAATAAGAGAACAAAACGCAAAGATACGGGTTTCCAAGAAATTGAATACTCCGATATGTTCTGAATAATAAACTCTTACACATTATAAGGATATTGCAAGTCACCGAGCAGTTCCATTCCCACAAACCAGTTAAAACCTTGGTGCAAAGCTCCTTCATATGAAAGACAAGCATGTTTGCAAACATGAAGAATAAAAATAAAAACTCTAGTGTATAATGAAGCGCATCAAAAACCTGTTAGTTATTTGCTGCAAATAGATACATACAAGTCAGTTTGAAAAAAACAAAAAAAAAAGCTGCACTTGCTGAGAATGTATAGAAACATGTAGAAAGATTCCAGCTTTTCTCTAACTAAGGAATACAAACAATAAACATGTTCTCTGCTTGTTATTGTGAGCTAAAAATTACAGTAGAAGAAAGAAAAGCAAAACTTCTGTTATTGTTGCTTTAAACAGCTTCTTCAATTATGCTCCTTGACTTGACCTGTCTTTTACCTTGGCTGCTGGCTCTGGCAGCAGGCATTATAACATCAGAAGTCAAATGTAATAACTTATAATAATCGAGCTCTTAAGTCTTTTCTTTATAATCGGTGACTGGGTGCGTCACCAGTCACTGATTATAAAGAAATTAGAAACTGCCGTTTACAGAATCCCATGTATTATTATTTAAAACTATCTTTAAAATGATTCTGTTGTAGCAAAACAGAGTGATGCATGCACACTGTAAGCCCACATTATATCAGTACACAACCTCACCTAGATCATGGGCACAAATTTGAAACACCTCCAGACACGTACATTCAAGGGCAATAAACATAATGACATTGAGGGATGCAGAGCCAACAGCAATACATATATAACCATGGAGGGACGTGTCATGGGATGATATCTATTAGTGGAACACAGGATAATATACAGAAAAGGGCACAGGTTGAAGTTCAAAAGAGAGGCTCAATGTGATGTGCACCAAGGCACACAATAATGTGCCTCAAGAGAGTCCTAGGTACTGTGCATCATGGTGCAAAGGGTGAAGTGCTGCAGGGGCATAAGATGAGGAACATTTCAGATACTTTGGGATGTACAATGCAGGGAACACAATGATCTGCCTATCATAACTGTTACTGTAATATGTAAATTCACAAAAAAACTGATTAATTGAAACCCAAACGACTGAAACCCCAATTAGTGAGAAAATAAATTGATACAAATATAGTGCAATCGAAAATGAGAGAACAAATACCCATAACCAATCATAAAAAGAATATTTATTTACTAAAACCAAAGCTCCTGTTTTTAAAAGAAAGAAAAGTGTGCACCCCATACTGTTTCCTCTTTTGGGAGGAAATGAACAAAAGAAAGTGACGTTGCAAAATTAGAGAAAGGCAGATTAGGACAAGAATTCACAGTTGGAATGGGGGTGCGGATGGTGGCTCAACAGAAAAGTGGAAAAAGAGCAGGAGTTGGAAAATAAGCTAATTTTAAAGATTAGTAAAGTTGGGAACTGGAATGTATCTTTTCAAATAAAATAATATATATAGGACAGGTCTTGCTTTATGAACAAAAATTACTATTATGTAATAAATCATTGTATTAAAAAGTGCAAAAATACCTTTGTTGCTATCAAGCAATGCTCCATCTCCTTCAAAAGATTTCTTTGAAGATGGATTTCTCTTCCGCAGGTGCGAGACATATGAAAATAGCAAATTATTTTGAATAAATGTAGTGGACAAGTAAAACTCCATTCCTGAAGAATGACACAGGCACCTCATAAAACTGCAGAGGCAGCAATTCCACTTCTCACGTCTCATCCCATATTACCTCTTCATTTATGAAGCCAAGCCTTAAACGGACTGCAATGTCTATTTGGTATCAAGAACCATAGGACATCAGAAAATACAAAAGGGTAGGTGTTATATTTTTATAAAGTAAAAACCTTTATGATTTAAATTTGCAGAGTAAAGTTTGTCGAAATGTATGTGGTAACTAGGGTATTTTTAATAGGGCAAAACAAAATAACATTGCTATTTGGTAACTGGAAAAGGCAAATCTACCTTTTAGAGCAGTGGATGGTTGTACAAAAGGGACAGTGTAAAAAAAGCAAAGAGAAAAGAGCAGCGATTGAAAGATCATGAACTTCATCTTTAACTGTTGTTACCACGGTAACATTTACAATTTAGAACAATCTACTACTAACTTTAAGAAGTACGTTCCCAAACCTTGCAGCACCAAGCACATGAAACACAGGGAAATAAAACCACAAGCAGAGAACAACATGTTCATTAGAGTTCTCTGTGAAACCTACTTGCTCAGTCCAAACCAATTTATCACTTTCAGGCCCCATGTGTGAACGAACCGTGATAGCTACAATTTCTGAATCACAATTCTTAAGTAAAAGCACCTATTATTATCAATTTGCGATTTTGTGAAAAGTTGCAATTCAATTTACCGATTTTGAATTTAGGAATCAGTAAAGATCAGATATCTTAAATTGGTAATAGCGAAAGCCACAATGGCCTGAGATTGGTTATATCACAACCAGAAAATCCTGTGCAAGAGCTTATGTCTGGGTAGGTTAGCTCTGCAAAAAGGTGGGTGTAAGCTGTCTTACTGGAGTGAATCATTTGGACATCTTTCACACTCTGGAGTGATCCAACACTATATTGAAAGATCAGAAAGTGTTGGCATGATCTCAGGTCACTCATTAAGGAGAAACATACAACCAGGAGAAAAGAAGCTCCTGAAACAGGTGCAGGTCCATCAACCATGTAGGATTTGATGCAAAGCTTCTTCATGCCTTACTGGAGTCCCCTGCCCTCAGAAACTAACATGGGAAGTTTGTAAACCATGTTAAAAATAGCTACATGTGTGATGCATTGCTAAACGATCCACATACAGCACACATTCTACACTTGATTTAATTCAAGTCATGTGATACATGTAACAGGGATACTGCATTGCGGATTTTGCAGTTCAGTGGTTCACCTTTGTTAGTCCTGACAGCCTTCGAGGTGGTGTTCCCCCACACTTTATGCCGTCTTCCAAGCTGTTTGCTGAAATTAGTTTTTGTTGGCTTTATGGCTCTGTGCACTTTAACACTGCTCACCTGTGTTAAAGTTCTCGTGCTCACTCCTTTAAACATGGTAAAACTGGCTTACACCCAATTGTCACATTTACTTTGCCAATACGTCCCTAGTGAAGTGGTACTACATGTACCCAGGGTCTGTAAGTTAAATGCTAAAAGTGGGCCCACAGCACTTATTGTGACACCCACTTCCGTAGCATTGTTAAACATGTCTCAGGCCTACCATTGCAGCCCTTGTGCAGTTTCAAATTGCCAATTCAACCTGCAAAATAAGTCTTTTGCCATGCCTAAGCCTCCCTTTTTAATACGTATGTTACGCCTAAGGTAGGCGCTAAACATCCCATAGAGTAAGGTGCATTGTATTTAAAAGGTAGGACATGTGTGTTTTTTAAGATTTACGTGTCCTGGTAGTGAAAAACTACCAAATTCTTTTTCACTTCTGTGAGGCCCACCTCTCCAATAGGATAACATGGGTTACCTTATTACAGTTATTAAATGCTAACATTTGATTGGGAACAGTTAGAAATGTCATGTTTGGTCTCAAAAGAATTGTAATTCGAAATTCTCTTTAATGGTAAAGTCAGATTTTAAGTCAGAGTTCTGAAAATGTCACTTTTAGAAAGCTGGCATTTTCTTGTCCTGACAATTTGCTGCCTGTGTCCTGAGTCACATGACTGTGAATAGTTGGCAGTTGGTCTCTGAGTATTCCTCAAAGTCAGTGAGACAAAGGGGACTGGGTGAGAGGATGGGAGGAGCAAAGCTGTTCTCTGACACACTTACATTACATGACTTGGAGCCTGGGCAGGGGAAGGGAGGAACTTTCCAGAACTAGATGTGGGGGTCATCTAGATATTTCCCCCAATTCAAAGGCTAGCACTAGCTATAAATATTGAACCCTGAGACCAACTCTTAAGTACATTCTGTACCTGCGGAGAACCCCCAGAAGGACTGCCTTGTACTTCAGAAAAGTACCCTGCTTCTTGAGATCTGCTTTCTACTTCAGAGGACTGCCCTGATGCTACCATACTACTGCTCTGCTGCTTGAAGCTTGCCTTGTACCATCAGAGGAATGTCCTTCTGCTTGAGGAATGCCCTGCTGCTTCATCCAAGGACCACCTGAGAGATGCCAAAAGCAAGTTTGCTGGCCTCCTGTGTGAGCTACAAGGACATTACAAGCTCCAGAGTCCTTAAACCCTGCACCTGGCCTCTGCCTGGAGAAAGTCCTGACCCCACAAGTGGTGCCCACCAGTCCTACAACATTGAAAGTAGTGCTAAAAGTGCTTCTTTAGGAAAATCGGAAACTTAGGACTTGGAACAATTTTCACCAAAAAGTGGCCTGAGAATTGTGGTGCATCACCCGTCGGTCTGACTTCGCTGTAGCTCCCTCTACATTCTTCTCTGAAGCAGCAAATCCTGTTCAGTGTGAACTCTGAGCAACAGTATCCGGCCTCATGGAGCCCTCGTCGGCTACAGCCTGCAGCTTCATTCTGGTGAAGATTTTCAAATTCAAAAAAGTGATAAAGTCCAAACATAGAAATCTTCACCACAACTACATCCAGCAGTTCCCCATGATAACGCATTCTCCTTGAATAAGCAGTGTGTGGCGTCCAATTCACCTTGTGTATGCAAACTGCGCTCCAGCACAGTTGGCCTTTTGACTAAAAATTCATAATTCTGGTTCTACTGATTGGATTTAATTCATTTTGGTGTCATTTTATATATTACATTTTTGTTTTCACTACTTCTCTAAATTGGTGTGGGATTTGTCTTATGTTGTGTAGGTTTCATTTTTAATTAACCAATTGTATTTGGCAGGTCTGGCTGACCTCTTAGTTTTATCACACCCAACCCGTGAAAGAGAAAGATTTTGTTGTACATTAAAATTATGGTAATGTGAAATTGTAAGAAATTGGGTCACTGGTTGAGGGGGTGAAACCCTTCACAAGCAGCAACCACAATTCTTCTCAGGGTGAAGTCACAAGCAAACCCAAAATTATTCTGTGTTCTACTTGCGGGTAGCTTGGCACAGAGCAGTCAGGCTTAACTCAGAAGAAATGTCTAAAGTATTTTTGCAGCATTTCACACAGTAACTCAATGAAAACGCACCACAAAAGGATCCCACACCAGATTTAGAAAATTAGAGTAATTTTTAACAAATAAGACAAAACCAAAACAACAAGCATCCCATCAGTAGAACTGGAAATATGCAAGATTAAAGGCTTCAGTGAAAATAGCGCAATAAAGTGCAAAGTGTCAACTGTGGTTATCTGGTCACGCCATCTGGGACAAAGTCACAAATTCAGGCCAACCACAATGGGGTGCGAGCTGTCTGCAGGGACCCAGTTAGCCCCTGAACAGAGTACCTTAGATCCTCGTTGTGGAGCGTTGCGAGCTTCAACGCTGAGGACACATCGCACAGCAGAGACGATGCGTCGGTTCCGAGGTGATGCAATGAGAGGTCCTGAGTCATTGTGGAGGATCCCATCTATGAGGACTTGTGATGCAAAGTCAAGTGTTGGGAATGTGTCACACAGTCAAGGCAAGAGCCAGTTCCGAAGAGCTGTGAGGCTGCGATGCGAGAACCTGCATCGTTCCTGAGGCAGCCATCGATAAAAGATGTGAGGGCCTGTGTCGAGAAAGCTTTACACAGGTGGCAGTTCCGATGCGGCTCTGGGGTCAATGTGGAGTCCTTTGCATCAGGAGACCCCTTGCAGCAGCGGCGATGAGTTGGTTCTGCTCAGGTTTGTGCCATAGAGCAGGGAAGATGCGTTGGTTTTGCTGGATCCACAGATGGGCTGGCAGAGCACCTTCAGCCCACTTCCATGAGTTCAGGACTGTGGTGACACCACTTGGCAGGGTAGACTCACCGATGGCAGTCTCCAGATGCTGGGTTCAAGATTGTTGTAGCCTTCTGTCCCTGAGGGTCAAGTCAGTATGCCAGCCAACCAGCGCCTAGAGCCACTTTGGGGTCTGGGTACAACAGATGCAGGTCCAGTCCTTCTCACCCAGGCAAGATTTCAGCAAGCAGCAAGCCAACACAGCAGGGCAGCAGTCTTCCAGAGCAGCAGTACAGCACCAGTCCTTCACACCAGTCCTTTTGCCTGGCAGAGTATCCACAGGTCCAGTTGCACCTTTGAAGTGGGGGAGAAACTTCTAGAGGATTCACTTTGTAGACCCTGGGCATCCTGCCTTCCCTGTTCTAGCGCCAGACTAACTACAGGGGGTATGCAGCTCTTTCTGTGGACACAGCCTATTCATGTATGTAAGGCTGTGCTCAGCTCTGCCCTCCCATCCTGCCAGTGATGGCCCACCCAGGCACACCTAAGCTCTATATTGTGTGTGGCTGTCTTAGAGGAATACACAAAGTCCAACAGTGATCTACACACAATCATATCATCAAGAAACAGGGTACAGACAGTAAATGGCTAAGGCAGGAAAAAGCTCACTTTCTAAAAGTGACATTTTCAAAATTGTAATTTAAAATCAGACTTCATCATAAGTTAGGATTTTTCATTACAATTCCAAAGACATCAAACATGAGAATAGTTACCTGCTCCCTTTTGGAAATGACAACTTATTAAATGTAATAGTGTAACTCCAACTTATCCTATGGGTGAGGTAGGCCATGGAGTAGTGGAAAATGAGTTGAAGAATTTTTCACTTCCAGGACATGTAAAACTTATATAACATGCCCAATTTTTAAATACACTGCAGCCTGCCCTCAGGGCTATCCAAGGCCTACCCTAGGGGTGAATAATATGTATTAACCCATTCCATGCATCGAACAGCCGGGAGCCATCTGCGCACATGGCACTGGAAACTCCTCTGGTGCGGGCACCAGAGGGATTTCCTTTAAATAAAAACAGCCTCTGGAGCTGGGGAAGAGATCACCCAGCTCCCGAGGCTGTTCTGATTGACGATCAGCGCGCATGGCGCGCATACATAATTTCACTGAAACCATAACTGAAATGAGCCGATTGGCTCATTTAAGTTTCACTGCCTCCATCATTGTGGGGCTATTTCAACCCCCGGGCATGTAGACAGGTGGGAGATGTATCGTTGGAAAGGGGAGAATCTCCCTTTTCCAATGGAACCCTTCCCTAGTGGATGCCTGCTTGGGTATTGCCACAGGAGGGCGATCCCCAAGCAGGGATCCACCACTAGAGACCAGGGAGGGGGGAGCAGCCCCTTGGACAAGGGTTTTTGCTCCCCCCAATGTTTTTTAAAAAATTCAGTCTTTCTGCCTTCCCTGGGAGGCGGATGGGGGCAATAGCCCCAGATCTGCCCCCACAGGGGGGGGGGCAGAAAGCACACTAGGCATGAGGGATTTTTTAATGTAAATGTAGGGATGTGGGCTGCCCACAAAGAGCATGCCTATACCCCCTCCCTCCCCAAACAAAGTGGACAGTCTTTCTGCCCCCACAGGGGTGCATATGGGGGATATTATCCATCATATGTGCCTCAGGGCGGGCGGAAAGCCCACTAGACACCAGGTATTTATTTAAATATAAAATTTGGGCTGGGGGCTGCCTAAAATGGGCCTGCCTATGCCCCCACCCCCACAAAAAAATGCCACAGTCGTTCTGCCTCCCCCAGGAGGCAAATGGGGGTAATAGCCCCTGATCTACCCTTGGAGGGGCAGAAAGCCCACTAGGCAATAGCCCCTTATCTGCCTCCCCCGGGGGGACAGAAAATCCATTAGGCACCAGGGATTATGTTTTTTTACTATATGTAGGGGTGGGGGCTGCCCAGAATGGGCATGACAATGCCCCCACACCCCCCCAAAAAATGCCACAGTCTTTCTGCCTCCCCGAGGAGGCAGATGGGGTCAATAGCCCCTGGGGCAGAAAGCCCTCCAGGCACCATATTGTCGTTTTTTTATACACAGGGGTGGGGGCTGACCTAAGATTAAGGTGTCCCCCCTTGTTTTGTTTTAGATAGGGGCACCTGCATTTTTGGTCCTAGGCTCATCGGTCATCTAGGGAAACCAACCTAGCCCAGATATTTCTGAAATCTAGACACCAGGGGGTGTCCAGTGAGGTATTACTTACATGAATCCCCCAACATTTCCTACCCAGACCCCCTGCAAACCTCTAATTTAGCTGAAAACAAATTATACCTCACTTGTATGGGTGGGCCAAGTACCCGCAGCAGGAAAGATATCATTTTTATCGGGAGACCAAGGGGAACGCTGGGTGGTAGGACATTTGAGCAGGTGCGGTGATCCCACACAGAAATGTAAGGAAAATATGATTTGTTTAGTTAAATTTGAGGTTTGCAGGGGATTCTAGGTAGGAAAATGTTGCAGGATCCACGCAAGCCACACCTCCCTGGACTCCCCTGGGTGTCTAGTTTTCAGAAATGTGTGGGTTTGGTAAGTTTCCCTAGGTTTACCAATTGACTTTATATGTATTTCTGCCTTCCAAATGTAAGCCAATGTGTAAAAAAAAAAAATCATTTTGAAAAATGTCCTTTAATTCACATGCTAGTGTAGTTACCCACAATTTCTGAAATGTGCAAATAACTATTGTTCCCATTTGTTCCCATTTCGGAAATATATAGGTGTTCTTGATACCTAAATTTCACTCTTTATATTTTAACAAATGAATTGCTATATACCTGGTACACAATGAAAAACCATTGCAAGGCGCAGCTCAGTTATTGGCTCTGGGCACCTCGGGTTCTTGATGGGTCCAGCGGACGTAACAGTATATTGCTTTAAAAAATCTGGGAATGAAAAAAGTTGGCACAAATGGCTGTTTTTTTCAACTCAATTTGAATTTCTTTTTATTTCAACTGTTAGTTTGAATTCAGAATGTTGTCCCCTTTCTAGAAATGTATGGCTTTCCAGGATCCATTATTGGTTTCACACCCATTTCTATCAGTAACTGGAAGGAGGTTGAAAGCACAAAAAATAGGAAAAATAGGCTATGTCCCAGTAAAATGCCGCAACTGTGTAGAAAGTTTTGGTTTTCTGACAAAAGTCTGCCTGTTCCTGAAAGTTGGGAAGATGGTGATTTTAGCACCACAAACACTTTGTTTATACCAATTGCAGGGAAAAAAAACGCTTTCTTCTCTGTCCCCTCCAGGGGAATCCAAAAACCCTGGATACCTTTAGAATCATCAAGATGTTGGAAGAAAAGGCGCAAATTTGGTGGGGATACCTTATGTGGACAAATAGAAACAGAGGCCTAAGCGCGAACTACCCCAAAATGGCTTAGCACTGGGGGAAGGGGTGAGGCCTAGCGGTGAAGGGGTTAAAGAGGAAGTTTTGGGCCTGACAAAAAGCTTATTTTGCCAGGTTGAAATGGCAGGGTAAAAACTGCACACAAAGGCTGCAATGGCAGGCCTGAGACATGTTTAAAGGGCGGCTTAAGTGGGTGGTACAATAAGTGCTGCAGGCCCACATGTAGCATTCAACTACATGACCTCGGTGCATATAAAACCACTTTACTATGGGCAATTATAAGTAAATTACATATGCCAACTGGGAATAAGCCAATATTACCATGTTTTAAGCAGTGAGCACTTGTACTTTAGCACTGGTTAGCAGTGGTAAAGTGTGCAGAGTCCTAAGGTCAGCAAAATATGATATCAGCAAAAATGGAGAAGAAAGGTAGAACATTTTGGGTGAAGACCACCCTAAGGCTGACAGGTTTAACACATGAACTTCACTTTATTTACCCTAGAATTGGTTGTTGGTAATGTCTGTTCTGCTTGCCCTACTCTCTGCTGCTCTATTGTGACCCAGAGCCATGGGTGCTTAATAAGGGAAGAGGTCTTCATCCTTAGAGTCATCGTTGTCTGGATCTATGGTTAGTAATTGGCCTGTTATAAGGGATAGCACAATTAGCAACATGCAATTAGTTTGCAGCAGGGTTTGTGCATATTGCAAAGCTCCACCACTTTGTAAATACAATGGAATTATCTTTCCTTCATTAGTCCAAATGTACCTTGACCTACAGACCAGCTTTTTTGTTAACAATGTTATATCTCCTCTCCATTGGTGAATGGAAATACGCAGTTAAAAGACTGGGCCTAATGGCATATGCTATGCCTTCTAGAAGAAAAATCATCATATATCAGCTATCTATAGTATATTTGGTTCTTGAACATTTATAGTGTAAAGTTTAAAGACATCCACCTCCAAGCCTTCCACTTGCCAAGAGATCATACGAGGTACAATGTCAGAAGAGGAATAAATATATATATATTTTTTTACAGAGTGTTATATAGCACGAACTTGACCCGAATCGGGTATCAGAGTGCTTTACATAGCACCAGTTGCATTACATGAGGACACATTCATTTTTGTTAGACATGGGGAGATTAAGTGATTTGCCCAGAATCACAGGATGTTCAGCGTCATTGCCAAGACTCGAACCCAGTTCCCCAGATTCGAGGTCGACCGCCCTAGCCGTTAGGCCAACTCCTCTCCCCTCTACCTTAGTAATCATGTGTATTACTAAGGTATTGATCTACCATATCTGTGTTGAGGTACTCCAAGGGCCACAAGTACAACTGCTTGATTTTGCGAGTTCCTACTTGTGACTTTCTGCGATGCGCATTTAGGAAGTCGTAAAATGCGATGTACTAATATGTCAGACACATTTTGCGATTCCTAATGGGGTCACAATTTACCTACCACATCAATATTCATAAGGTAGGTTGTAATTTGTGACCCATTGGTAACTGCTAAAAATACAGGGATGGTGGCCTGCTGGGGACACCAAACCACCATGTCTGTGTTTGTTTTTAAATGAAGCGATGTCTTTTTTTTAAAATGCAGCCTGTTTTCCTTAAAAGAAAAAAGGGATACATTTCAAAATGAAAAATTAAACGTTTCAGTTTCATTTTTAAGAGTAGCCAGTGGTTTGTGGGACCACTACCTGCTTTTAAGAAACGTTTTCGCAACCCTTGACAAAGGAGAAGGGGTCCTCTGAGGACCCCTTACCGTTTGTAAAAGACTTACCACCCACTTGAAGTAGGTGGTAAACTGCAAATGTTTTGAGACCACATACCGGTCACAAAACATTCATACACCCCCCTGTGACTCGCTATTAGGACATGACGCCCTTTACACGCCCCTTCCTAATACCGACTCGCAAACCCTATTTAGCGAGTCAGTAATAGGTTCCAACTCGCAAAATAGGGTTAGTACATGGCAAAAAGCTATTTAGCAGCCGCAAACAGCCCGATTCTCTGTTTGCAACTGCTAAAACCTTTTGTACATGTGCCCCCAAATTACATATCACTAGTATCAGTGCATGCTGACTTTTTCAGCTTCTGCAAAGGTATTAACAGGTACATGCATCAATGTAGGCTTTTGCGATTCCTTAATTGCGATTATTAAGGAATCGCAATTAAGGAATTGCAAAAGCCTATGCATGTAGGAATCGCTATAAAATTAGCGATTCCCAAACATTCCTTAATTGTGACTCGCAAATTGCGAGTCGCAATTAAGGAATGCCTTCCCATTCATTCCTGTGGCCTACAGGCCCATAGGAATGAATGGGAGATTGCATGCGCAATTTGCGAGTACCAATAGGTACTCGCAAATTGCGCATGCAATTTCAAGGGTGCAAGGGTGTCAAAAGGACACCCTGTTGCACCCCTGTAATTGATCTGTGCACACATGTTGCGCACACACATGCCCCAAGGGCATGTGTGTGTGTAACCTACAACTTGCATTTTTCAGAGTTTTTGCAAATTACCATCAAGTACAAATTGATGGTAATTTGCGCCCCCTATTAGCAAAATCGCAATTTGCGATTCCATCATGCATTGCATTTAAGGAATCGCAATTTGCAATTCCTTAAATGGCATCGCAATTTAAGAAATCTCAATAATTTGCGATTTCTTAAATTGCGAGGGGATGACAGGTTGATGCATCGCAGAAGCCCTTTTTGCGGGCGCAAACGGACGATTTTTGCAAATCGCACCGTTTCCGCTCGCAAAAATGGTTGATGCATGTGCCTGTAAGTGCTTCGTTTTGCACATATTGACAAATGAGCTCCATCAACACAACCAATAACTTGTGGGAATTGTGATATGTGAAAACATTTCACCACGGTGTACTGCAAGTCCTGATGTGTATTTGGGAAGGCAACATGAACTTCTAATCTGGACAACATAGTCCTGTTTTTATGCAGGAATGTGCCCCTTTGTGCACAAAAACCGTCCTGCTTGCAAAGGAGGCACCCTTGCACCATCGTGCAAGGGTGCTTACATCGGGGCTAGGCTGCCAAAGTGGCTGAAAGGACAGGAATGCACTGTATTGCTTAAATACAGTGCATTCCTGCCCTTTCACTTTGGCGTAGGTCAGCACAGCAAGATGCCTCGCTGCGCTGCCCTATACCAAAATGCCATTAATGAGGCCCTTAGAGAAGGGCTGACCTTGGGAATATTTACCCTCTTGGTTAGCGAGTGAGCCAGAGTCACCGTCACCAACTAGTTAGTGCCAACCATAAATGGTGCACCCTTCTCAGAACATGGACATGCACAAGACAAAGACATAGACTTAAAGGGTCAATTGCCTGCCTTCCTGTGTGACTACAGGGACACAACAAGGTGCAAGATGGCTTTCTCCTAAAGCGTCCACCTGGCCAATAGCAACCCAGAACTGGTCTGTAACCTGCTGTTGGCCTCTGCCTGAGACCATAAGAATCACTAGCTGCCTCCCCTGAGATTCTGTGGTTCTTAAAAATTTACTAGTGTGGTTGTATTGCTACCAGAAGAAAGCTTGGAAAGGTTTGAAAACCTTTCTTCCAGAACTGAAAAAACTTCAGTGGGATCCACCGGCAGAAGTATCTGACTGGCAATTCCACAGTGAAGGATAAGATTTCAGCTTTGTCCCACTCAAAGGTCTCTGCAACCCCCCAAAAACTATTAAGCCCCATTCTCTGTTGGGACTTACACCATTTTCAGCAAGACATCTCCAAAGCTCTAGTGGGACCAACCTGCAACAGGTATCCGGCCATAAGTTCCACAGCAGCAGCTACAATTTTAGCCGAGGTGTATTTTACCTAGACTGCTTCGTCGTTGGCCTGAAATTGCACTTTGGTGCTGGTCGACCACTACCATTGACTTACTCTATATGCTTTATTTTCCTTTACTCTTTTTCCACTCAAATCTTTTAAAATTCATATCTCCAGTTCCCCGTATTGGATTTTGTCACTGTAATGTCCTTTTCCATTTAAATTTGTCTCCTTTTTAGTAAATTGGAGTTGAATTATTGTGTTGTGTCAGATTTATATTACTGAAACAGATGCCTGGAAATAACAGGACAGTGACTTCCATTCACCCCAACAAATAAATACGTTTCTTACAGGACATAGACGAATACTGTTTTTGGCACCTCAACAACTGTGTTCAGAAGTGTAGCAAACCTGCTTGGAAGACAATGGTGGAGGGAGGCTATACAATTGATGTGACTTTTGGCTAAACTTCCACACAGTAAAAATAAAAAAGCAGCTCTCCGTAAGGAATCATGAGTGCAGTCTTTGTAGATTGGCAGAAGCAGAAAGGGCATTCTCAAAGAAAAGTGCATGTGGCACATGAAAATCAAGAACATTACTACTGAATAAATAGGAGAACATTACCAAAGCATTTAAGATGCAATGACAAATTATTAAGATGAATGAATATTAAGCAAAGCTTTGGGTTGAGCTCAGGTGATATTTAGATATGAATTATGATGTTTCATATATTTTAAGTGGTCTACGGATTGAGAAAATGAAGCATATCATTCTTTGCTTGTCCTTTTCATACATGTCCACTGGTGTGTAACATGAAGCAAAAGACAAGGACAACGCTATATGCCCATGTGGACCAGAGTCAATACGCATTACACAACAATTGTCCCTTGGGACGCTTTCAAATCTTGGACACCTCTTAGATATTTCGAGGGATCCGCCATCTAATGCCCAATTTAATTACTCATCACTTGATGTATGTTAAAAACAAGAAACATTGGAAAGCTTGTAGTTTCTGTCAAATACATGTATTCAATCAATTGGAATGCAATGGTATGTGAAAAAGTTATTATAGTGCAGACGATGCAGCGCTCAAAGGTGAATATATATTTACAACATATATGACATAAGACATTGTACAGCTACTGCTGGTATTTTACATGACTTGCAAACATTTATTGTAAGGCAATGTAAAATAGTCCACAAAATTTCTAGAAATATCACTTTGTTTCATGAACTAAGAGGGAGCGGTTGTTGAAGTTTTGACCCTGCATAAAGGTTAGAGTCTCTTCAGGACAAAGTCATCTGAGTACTGCACCACCATTGTGAGTGCTGATGTAAGGCAAGTACTGTTGCAGGGATTCTGCGGAGTCACAGAACTATGCTTAGCACCATAGAACCTTTGTAGGCAGGGACTGAGTCATCCTACCATCTTAGTACCCATGAGCCCGGGACCGACTAGTTATAGTGTCCTCCTTGCCCTCATACTCACCCACAGAGGAACAAGTGATTAGACACCCCAGAAAACAACACTCCTGACCCTCTCAGGAATCGCGGTGACAGGACACATCATTTCACTCTCACACTCATACTTGTCCACAATAAGATCTGACAGAGATACTAGAAAAGTTTAAAATATTTATTTAAACTAATGTGCTCTAGTATGCAGTATACATGCCATAATAGGTAAGAAGATGCCTAACACAAATACGGTTAGCGTAGTAAGTAATCCATAAACCATAAAAGGAGCTGCCATGATATTTGACAGGGTAAACAAACCCCCCTCCCCTTATACAGAAGCAAAGTGATTATATACCGAAAGATCTTCTGGGTGTTTGCAGCAGACACCGTACCTTAGCATATACAGATGAAAGTTATACATCTCAGGGATAGTCATGATCTCCTCTCTAAAAGATCTCTCTACAAGTGTGTTTGAGCATGACTGTGTATACCTATATGACAAAGAGTACGTGTACCTAAACAACAGCTACATTTGTGTGTTTTGTCTAGGTGCTAGAGCCTGACCAAAACAGAATAACAAGGGGCATTGTTGTTTGACCTTGTTTATGGTGTTCAGACTAAATACCAGGAAAGACCAGAACCCAAAAACAACTGCAGGTTCTGTGCGAAAGTACAGTGTGGCACAAGCAAAATACGTTTGTATAGTAACGTGCGCAATGCAGAGTTCAGCCTGCAACGTGCTCAGGCTAACATAGGGAAAACGACAATGAGCCTGCACAGGACATATGACACCCTTCCCTTGGTCAGGATGGTAGCACCAGAGTGATGACAGAAATCAGGCAATAAGCATAACCAAAGCGTCTAAATAATAGTGAAGTCATTGTTTCATAGACAAAGGCCATATCAATAAAAAAATTTAAAATACAAACATTTCATCATTCTAATCAATTACAGCATGTCGCCAGGGCCCACAATGTGGGATGCCAAGTGAAAAGCCAATGATTCAAATAAGAATCTGAGGTATCCAATTGGGCAGGTCAAAGGAACAAACATGCTCTTCTGTGCCAGTTGTCAACAAAACCTACAAGGGACAACCTGTGTTGATTTTGATGAAAGTGAGATCCAGAAGACACTGTGCCATTGCACAGGGATCAGTTCCGGCCAATGGCCATAACGCTAGGTTATGAACGAGTCGCATGCCCAAGGAACAGTCCTGGTAATGGGCAACTAAGGGACTTATCAACAGTTCCAAATCCAGGGCAGCGTATGATGGAGTAGCCAGCCAGATGTCCAGGGTCCATTGGAAGGGGCACCGGATGCAGTGAAACACAGGTTGCACAAAGGTGAAGTAAGCATAGTGGAAGGTCAAACAAAACTCAGCATCCAGAGCGTCCAGTGGTGCCAATCCAAAGAGCTGCAGCATGCGCTCATAGAATAGCTGCAGCAATGCCTGCCCTGGGAGGACCAAGAATGAAGCATCCATTACGTAACAGCAGGAACAGCACTATTAGACTGCAAATTAAGCAGAGCAGCAGCTGGAACCCACGGAACACGCTGGAAAAAATAGAGTGTATAAAAGCGGGGAATACTCCAAAAATAGTCTGAAAAGAGGTCAAAAGGCCGGAGCCCACAAGTTTAAAAAAGTGTGCCAGGCCCCTGGTATCAGAAGCATTAAATATTTGATGTATAAGTCCACAGAAATGTAGGGGGAGATTTGTGTTTAACAATGACTGTATTTCACTGGACGTTCATGCCACCTGCAATTCGAAGGTCTCGTAAGCTGAAGTGAGAGCCACTTCTTGTTGAAATAACAACGCTTTCAGTCTACTTAGCTTATTGAAATCTGTTTTCAAAGTTGAAATGGAAGGCCAGAATGAGTTATCTTCACTCACGTGTGGAGGAGCAAACAGGACATTGTTGCAGCAAGTGACTAACTGGGAAATGGACACCACATACAGGATTCCTGCCCGCAAACCGCAACAGTCCTGATTATTAAGGACAAGATAGCTTCCATTCGAAAGCAATGAAGAGTGGGAATAATTGCAGGAACAGGAGTTCCTTTTAAATAACAAGCCAAATTTGGGACAGAGACATTACAGATACCATGAATCCTTACATGATGACATGCAAGGGAATGACTGGCAGTGGAGTCACATTCCTCTCCTGTAAGAAAACCTTCTCTCTCAGCCCGTTGACAACGATACGTAAATGGGAGGGACAACAGCTCATGTATGTAGCTGCTCCCACACGGTTCGTATCTACCTACTGGAAAGGGTTTCATGCAGGCAGTGAACTGAAACATTGAGATAGGCAACAAGATAACCCCATCTATTAACCAGACTGCTGAAGGTGTTTCCGCTGTAGTGAAGGAAAGTTGTTCAAGTTTCTCTATGTGTAAGGTGGTATAACTAGCGTCTTTCATAGTCATTAAGTGTTTGGAGAGTCCAACTAAATTGCATGATTGATCTAAGTTGATTTTGACCATGATACAATGCAAACATTTCACTTTGCACAATATCAATGACACAATATTATCCAAATTATAAATACGCAATGACAATGTATTAATGTTGTCTACTACAGCAAGCACCCTATCCAAATGATCTTGATCAATTTGATGTAAATGTACTGCAGCTTCCATTTGCAACAATTTCCAAATTTCATTATAAGCAGCATGAAAAAATTGTTTGCAACATTGGGATTTTGGACCCAAAAGGAAGTCGGACAGATTCATGTCTGCGGATAGCAGAGAAATATGTTGTTTCACTGCAGACAATGTGGAATGCTCTAACCATTGTTGGCATAATTTACCCACAGAATAAGTGGTAACAGTGTTAGGGTGCATGGATTGTGAATATCAGGGATCAGATCTATTTGATGTGAATCCAGATGTGGAATTTAAAAACAAGCATGACAAACATTTGTGTCTATCGGCCATACTAACCACTCCCCTGTAGCCATGATTGAAGAGTTCAATGTACCATTTTGTATCATGCTATTTAATTGATCTTCATCAAAAGTGGCAATGGATGAAATAGTTGGAGTATTCAATTGTTTAATTTTAGCCAAGCCCAGACAAGTAGTCTTTTGGATCGGATGGTTAAGGAAAATAGGAGTAGAGATTGTGTACCTCGGACTTGCCAGGACTTACGGCCCCAAATTGATTTCAAATCAATGTTGTCCTTCCGATATTTATAGCCTTTCAGGGCTAGGTTATCAATGAAGAAGGCTGTCTATATTAGCTTAGTTTCAGTAAGCATATATTTTTTGAGGTAATGGAAACCAATTTAAAATAGTATGATGTTGCTTCTGAAGCGTTATAAACCGTAATGTGTACTTTGTCTTTTGTGTTTTGCAGCTACCCTGAGGCGGGATTGGGTAATGCTCCCATTGAGTATGATTATAATGGGGACGCTGTCCATTTACTCTGTGCAGAAAATGATGTCCATAATGCTGATAACAGAACAATTCTGCAGTTAGTGGAATTTAAATATAAATCCTCAGACTCAAAGACAGTGTAATATTGTAGTTCAGAAAATATAGAATTCACAGTATCAACATCCCAATCATCCGATTGCAACCCAGGTACTATTACATCACCCATGGAAACTCTGAACACATATGGTATCTGCAGGGTCTCCGTAGGGCCGAATATATTGATTGGTATTTTATCCCATTCAATTCCATCAGTGACTGGGACTGCTGAAATGTTGACAAGGGACTGGTCTCTTTTCTTTTTGTGTGAGGAAGATTGCGGGGCCAACACTCCGTCGACTAGTTCTGCAGCAGAACATTCTGAGAGGTAAAGGCCATTGATTAAAAAGAAAAAACAGTCACAAATCCAATCCACATGAACAAAAATACCATGGAAAACATGATCCAGATGTATATCTAAGGTGGGACCAGAGAAGTGCGTTTTTACCAGGAAATGAAAACACAAACAATGGTGTTATCAAAACAGAAGACACCGAAGAACTGTCAGAAGAAAAGTTATCTTGATCGATATAGTAACCGAGAAGAACTCAGCTGAAATTGAGGAGGCTGTGAATCTGGATGGAGACTTGAGGCTTGCACTGCAGAAGGGGCCTCGACTGGAGGATCATAATAAACAGTTTCCATTGTGGAATGTGTAAAGGGTGTAACAGGTACCAGGTCAATTGAAGACTCGATATTCCCCTCTGGCAGCCGGGGAGAATCAGTAACGATGGTGCTCACTGGCTGCAAAGCAACATTCTGCACTGGAATACCTCTTGGCATACTATTTAGGATTGGCCATATGGTGTAACTTTACATGTTCAGTGGAAACATAGCAATTTTATTTGTATCCATGAAGTGGAGGTAAAATCACAGTTTGGGTAAATTGAAGACCAAGCACTGGAACAGGAGTACGGTAGGAGGGACCGAATTCATTCTTGATCGCCAGCTTTTCACAAACCAGATCACCAAATTTAGGAAGACAACCATAAACACGAATCTAAGCAGCTGCATCTGATGGGAGAGTAGAAGGCAAATGAGTGGTCGCCACAGCATCACAGCATTTTTGTAGATCCTGCAAGACAGCAAAGGTTGCGGCTGCTGCCACAACGTCTAGAGCATCAAGGTCTTGAACATACATCTTGATGCCAAAGAGTATTTCATATGGGTCCACCCACCAAGAGATCTTTTAGGGAGGTCATTAAGCGCTTATTGAACCCCATAAAGATGAGTAACCAGCCAGGTCCCATACCTAATACTCTCACTGTTAAAGACTGCTTTAAGTAACTGTTCATCCGCTCCACAACAGAACAGCCCTCGGGAATTTATGGAGATGAGAAATGCACCTGCACCCCCCTGGACGTCATTGGAACACGGTAGGCCTTAGAGGCGAAAGCCAGACCCTGGTCTGAATGGAAAGTGCCACAGGTATGAGTCCTGACAAAGACCTGCAATTCTTTAATAACAGTTCGAGCATCAGCCGAGGGTTGTGGCCAGACCCAGAGGATCCTAGAGCAAGAATCTACTGCAACCAAAATATATTTGAATGCATTATCTGAACCGAGGGGACAGCAAAGATCAAGATAAATGCACCCAAACCGCTGATTTGAAATATATATGTGTGTCTCAGGTGGACGGGACACAGTAGAATGCTTAGGGGCAGAGTCACAAAGGTAATCGGAGCCAAAAGTCTATCTTTACAACTTTTGATATTCACAGAAGTCATTTACGACTTTTGGTATTCACAGAAGCCATTTACAAGTCGTATCTTTACGTCCGCACTTGGGCCAGAATCTCTGCACCCAGGCCGGAATCTCTGCAGTCGAGGCGGAATCTCCGCACCCGGGCTGGAAACTCTGAGGTCGGGGCGAATGGTCATTGTCTTCAATGTTAAACACCTGTGTAAGTGCTTACCATCCCCCGTCTTGGGATGGATTAAATCTAATCACCTACACCTGCAGTCAATTGACCCCACCTGCAAGACCTGCACTATAAACCATATAAAAGCAGCATGCAAACATGGCCTGGTTTGGCCACATAGAATTCCTGCTTGCCTGCTCCGCGCCTCACTTCAAAAAATGCTACACCAGAGGAGGAAGAAAAATTATACTGAGGAGGAGACCACCATGATCCTGGAGTTTTTTGTGAGGCACCAGAAACGGCTCCATGTTTTTCCCCCTTATAGCACCAGTGGCACACAGAAGGCAGCCCTATGGCAGCATTTAGCCACTGCAGTCACAGCACTGGGAGAGGATGTCCGCTCGTCAATGACATAAAGAAGAAGTGGCAGGATGAGAAGAGGCGGGTGAAGGAGAAGTATGCCTGGATTGAGGTGACCAGAGTTCTCCCTGGTGTACAATCTGGACCCTGCCTCCATCTCACCCCACTAGAGGAGGATGTCCTCTAAACCATACAACCGCACATGCTCCATGGGCTGCCTGTCTGTAATGTCCGCAATGTGGTACCAGGTAAATGTGATGACAAGAACATGGATATGAAATGTCTGTCTACGTTGCAACACAATTGTGACTATGGAAGTTGGGGCAAGGATTTGTAAAAAGCATAGTGAGACAGAGCCTCCAGTGTCTCATTCTGTATGCTGCACTGCAAGCCCCAGAATCCTTTTGTGATGGAGATGGCAATTCCCATTCCCACTATCATAAACAGGAGCCCAGTACTGCTGGCATATATACCTAGCACTGGTAAATAGCAATAGACAAAGTGCCCCTTTCACTTAGCCAGCCACAGCCAGGGTAGGTAAGAGCGGGTGGGGGCCGGGGAGAGAAATTGACAGAAAACGGAATAGGGAAAATAAAATAAAAAAGAATCAAAACCACTTACCTTGTGCTTGCTGCATTGCCGAGTGACACATAAGTGGTTTCCTTTCATTTATAATATTACTTTCTATATGCCATCGTCTGTCGAATTCCCACCCCCGCCTCGCCATGCCACCCCACCGTCCCACCGCCCCACTGCTCCTACCTGCACTGGCCGCGGCTGCACTTAGCATGTAGTTGCAGTGAAGACATTTCTGACAAGTTGCACATGTACATTTTTGGTTTGCTGACTTTTCTCTGTTCTTCTCTATTGACACATTCAGTCATAGTATTCACTGTCGCAGAGGTCCCTGCATCTTCAGGGAGAAAATGAGATCATCCGCAGCAATCCATACCACCATCACAAACTAGTAAGTAAAAGTAGTCAGGAGAGGGTCCAAAAGCCTACGGGGCATATTATCAAGAAACGGCGTTAAAATTATCGCCGCTTTAGCGGCAGAAAACTGCCGCTAAAGCGGCGATAATGGGCTTGATAATATGCCCTTGAGAATTCCAATAGAAGCCCATGTTCTGGTGTCAACATGGGCTTCTATTGGAATTCTCAAGGGCATATTATCAAGCCCATTATCGCCGCTAAAGCGGCGATAATTTTAACGCCGTTCTTGATAATATGCCCCTAAATTGTTAGCAGACAACACATAGACATATTACATGTATTCCATCAACAGTGCCAGAACTGTGAAATGAACTCTGAAATCAACTGCATCACATGTAGCAACTGGAGTGTTAACTGGCAAACACACATATCTTTGTAGGCCCAATGATGTCGTCCAGGATTCCAGTCCCCACAGTGACATCTGCTACAAGGTTGGCTGTGACATCTGGTCAGGAACCACACACCGGGCAGATGTGGGATGCTGGTAAGAAAACCCAAGAATGATGTATCTGAATGCTCATGCTCATAAAATGTTGATTTAATGTCCGCAGTATTTTGTATGTGTTCAAAATCACTGTTGCCCTTTATCTCAATATGCCCACATATGGCATTTTACAGTATACCATATCACACCATGGTGACTAGTGAAAGGATGACACTAAATGTATGGGAAGTGAGTGCAGTATGTACATAATAGACTATGGGCCCGATTCCGATCTCGTTCGGAAAGCAAACCGAACGACTCGTGTCCGGAAAGCTTTCCATACGGCTGGTGTCAGGGTGTCTTGTGGATTGTTACCTGCCTTGTTATGTTGGCCTAGGCCTGGCTGCCATGCTGCTTTTCTTTGCGCACGTTACACTGAGCCGGGCCTTCCTCGCCCTTTGCTCGTGCCAAGTTCTTTTGCACTGTCTGCATCTTCTGTTGTTCACCTTTTTGGGCTCAGTCTGCACAAACATGTACAAGGTCGCATAACAATGTATTTTGGTTCTTCCTGATATGGCCAGTCTCGCGCACCCAGACATAACATTATGTGCAATTGCCATGAAGAATTTGATATGCTTTTAATGCTGTGGTTTACTAGCGCTTAACACACTTGGAGAAATCCCTTTCAGTGAGAAGAGCTATGATGTCCTGCTGATGTAATTCTGCATCTAGAGACTGAGGTATGGGGGTTCGCTAGTCAAAGCCCAGAGGTCTTCTATTACTATAATAAACTATCTTACTGCAAGGGGAGGGTGGTAATGTTATTTATACGTTTATCCACTGAGCTCTGAGATGCTTTCCCCGTTTGTATTCTATGGAATTGTAACCATGCTGCTTATATTAGTCATATGCATTATGCTATTAGTACTGACACGTGTACTGTACATTAGAGCACGTAAGTTGGAATAAACATTTTAACCTATCCAGTGTCTCTTCCTACGCACCTTGTGGACAAGTACGAGTGAGTGGCGAAAGAGTGTTCTTGCTTCAGTGAGTCCTGAGATAAAGATACCGTGTTCTGGGTTGTCCAAACATTAGTACTTGGGTGCTAATGGGATGCTAAGCTAGTTGGGTTGGGGTTTTTGGGTGCTACGGTATATGGTGGCAAACCACTGTATTCCGGGGTCCCATTTTCCTGTGCATAGCTCTGTGTATGTGCAGAAACCTTATGACATGGCGCGACCACCGTGGGGCTGCTTATCTGCGAGACGCTTGAGTAGTGCTTGTGCTTGTCCACAAACCCCTCGCGTACGCTTCCGGAGGCGTATGTGACGGTGATACCTCCTATATTGAATGTTTTATAGGTTCTTTCAAGCTTGATATTATTAAAAAAGGTTAGTTAACAGACCCATTTTTGTGCTCCCTGTTAGGTTGTCGAATATAATTGTTTAGTCATGGCTGGTGTGGCGATAGCTGCACATAGTCGTGGAGCACTCCGAGACCACTTAGCTGTGTATGGAGTGCCCGATACAGGGGTCGAGTTGGTCTTTGTGGTTCAAGCCGATGCGGCTTATCACTTTGAAGTGTTTTACACTTGGATCACTTTTGAGGCGGTGGATGCAGGTGATAAGCTGTTTCATGAATATAAACCCACCGTTATTCCTGCTGCATATCGACCCTATACCACTCTTGAAGTACCTCTCACGGCTTGGCAGCACCGTGTTTGGTTTAATGGCGCCCTACCACAACCAACTACCGCAGTTCGTTTAGGCCCCTTGTCAATTCAGGGGGCCACTTGGCCTGTATTGGCCGGGTATACCCCACATCCGAATTATCTGGCATTACCGCTTGCGGAACTGCGCACTATGCATACCGAGTTGGTACGAGTGCATCGAGCCCTAGTGACATACGTTACAGGTAGCCTCCATGGAGCTGCTCCTGTAGTCGCAGGCCAACCAGCTATTGCAGCTGGAGTGACTATAAGTCCTGTCATGGTAAATTCTGTGATGGGCAAACGTCCACAAAATAAGGACGACTATCCTTATTGGCTTGCCGAAAAGTTCGATCAGATAGAAGCGGTGTTTCCACATACGTCCCCAGTGGATAAACATCGCATCCTTACGATAAGTTTGCCAAAAGACATAATCCCCGATTTGACATCATGTGAAAACTGGGGTAAGGTATTCGCAGCAGTTTATTCAAAATGTTTTGGAACTCCTTCCATGACGGTTCTACCCTCTGTAATTAAAAAAGTACAGGATGAACATGGCCCTGAAGCGGCTGTGGAATTAGGGATGAGACTAGTGGGAGTGTTTGATGTAGTAGCTGAGCTGATCCTTGGAAATGTCAAGGGCGATGCTATGAACTTTCAAGTAGCGAATGCTTTGGCTTTGGTCCCAGAGTTGGACAGGCCTCGCGAATTACCGAAAATAATAGCCCGGGCTTATAAAACAATTGGAAGAAATAGCCTAGGCAACAAGCCTTTTGTAAAAATGCAAACTCAATCGCAATCACAAGTTATACAAACAAAAAGTGCATCTGAGAAAGATGATAAACCAGTCTTCACTAAAAAGAGTTGGAGACAGAAAAAACAGGGTAAGCAACAAAAGAAGCCGGGGTCGAGAGGCGCTTCCCCAGTTTCGGTTTCTTCTGAACGTACTTATGATTTACGTGATAGGTCAAGGATTAAATCACCAGAAAGGTTTCAGAGCTCTGATACGCGTTCTCCTCGTTCTTCACAGGCCCAGACGTCGTCACAGGCTGGTGGAGGAGGACGGCAAGATAGAGGAAGGGGCCGAGAGGCTCCCCAGGAGCGAGACCAACCTCGACAACAAGTCAGAGGTAAAGCAGAAGACTTTCATCTTCCTCGACCGCAATTTCAGAAGAAAAAGGTTGCCGCTGTTACAGCGAAATATGCCTCAGACCGTGAGAACGAGACTCCAGAATTGGACGTGGGCAGTGACCCTCCTAGACAGCGCCGCGGAAGTTACCATAGTGCGGGAGGCGCTACGTCCTCATATGGAGGCGACAGCAACTGAAACATTCGTTACTGTAGAGACAGCTGACACGAGAGTGGCACCCCCTGACAGACTATATAATATAGTTATACAAATTGAAGGTGACATACCGCGTGAAATAAAAGGGATTTTTGGGAAAATCTAACCTCTTCATATGACATTTTGTTAGCAGAGGTGGATTGGCCACCCCCATTCGTTTTAGCTGCACATAAAGGAGAGGAGGTAATCCTTCCAAGCTTTTCAAAGCATGTCCCAAAAGACAAAGCTGAAGCACTTGCAGCTGAGTGGGCTGTGTACCTGGCACCAGCGTTATACCGCAACCATGTGGGATGGGATGAAGAATCACCTCCTCATGCAATACCTTTGCGGTCACTACCGCAGCCACAACCCCAATATCCCATCAAACGGCAGGCAAAAGGCCCCGTCTCCGAAATTCTGACACAGTTGGAATATCAGGGAGTAATTGAACCATGCGTATCACCTATGAACAATCCCCTTTTCGTGGTTTCTAAACCCGATGGATCGTACCGCTTAGTTTTGGATTACCGGCATTTAAATACTCATTGTCGGAACTTTGCGGTGCAAAATACACACAGTTCTGCGCTTGTAGACAGTCTTGTTCGTAAAAAATACAAATCGACACTTGACCTTTCAAACGGTTTCTACACGCACAACCTAGCCCCGGAGAGTGGTCAATGGACCGCATTCACATCCGGTGGTAAATTATTCCAGTTCCGGCGATTACCCATGGGCTATAAAAATAGTCCGGGTATATTCGCCGCCCATGTTGTTTCTTTGTTAAATGACATTGATCAAGACGCATGTTCGTACGTTGATGACATCTATCTGACAGACGACGAGTTATATCAGCATCTGTCCCGTGTGGACCGCATTATTCTTGAATTTGCGGAGCAGGGTTACAAATTTAACTTTGCTAAGTCACACATTGCTGAATTTACCGTTCTGTTCTTGGGCTATGAGCTCAATAACGAAGGTAAGGGCTTAGCCCCCCATTTCTTGGAAAAATGTGCACATTTGTGCCCCCAAATACTCTGAAGAAGCTTCAGTCTTTGCTGGGTTTCCTGAACTTCGGGCGTACTTACATTCCCGAATATGCCCAGCGTATCAAGCCTTTGTATGCTTTGATACAACCTACTTATTCAAGGTCTTGCTGGCTGCCTGAGCATACCTCAATTCTGCAGTCTTTGCAGACAGACCTTTTGGAGTCTAAATATCTTTTGACTCGTGATAACCACACAAACCTGGTGATTAGAATAATTCCGGGGGCGGTGGGATTCACCTATTTAACCTTTAATGAAGGTGATACAGTACCTATCGCATACAAGTCACATCTGTACACTTCCGCTGAATTGCGCTTTACATCTGTTGAAAAAGTTCTGACTGCAGTGCAAATGGCGATTCTAAAAGAACGCGCACTGGCACAGGGTAAGCGGATTCTGGTGGTAACACCCTGTCCTGCCCTGGAGGCAGTAACAAAGGCAAGTGTACCGAACTCTAAAGCAATGCATCCCCGTTGGATACAATGGGCTACATCTTTGACGTCTTCGGACGTCACTTTTGTTTTTGATTCTTCTCTTCAGACTCAGGAGTTTTTGCAGTATGAATTCGTTCATCCTCCTCCTTTGTTTTTACTACCGCTTGAGGATTACAAATGTGTGATCTACACCGATGGTTCGGCGCAACCGGCCACTGGGTCCAAGCACGCTTATTCAGCTGCATGTGCTATTGTTGCGGGTTCCTTTGTGAATGGAACGTTCAAATCCTCTGTAGTGCACACTCGCACACTTGGAGATAGTACCGCACAATTGGCCGAGCTGCATGCATTGCTACTTGCACTTGAGTTCGCTTCACAGGATGAGACCACTCTTATTGTATGTGATTCTTTTTACTGTGTACAATCTTACAATGACAATCTGTTTTTCTGGTCGAAAAACGACTACAAGGACGCAAAAGGGAGCACAATTAAGCATAAAATGCTTTGGGTTCGAGTGGCAGAATTGCAACAACGTCTGCCCCTCACACAGGTGGTTCACACCTTAGGCCATCAGCGGGTGGGCGCACACGCTATTGGTAACGATCTGGCAGATGAAGCTGCCCGTTCAGCAGTAGTCACGTGTTCAGTAGCAGCGGTTACCAGGTCCATGTCTAAAATAGACCCTGTTATTCTAGCAGCTATTGCTGCAACCAAGGAAGGTGATAATTACCCTACAGGTTTCCCTTCCAAGTATTCTTACAAATTAAGTCCCGATCAGGTTCCTTATGTAACTATACCTGACGTTGGAGATCGGCTGATCCCCAACGCGGACCGCAGGAGTGCCTTGATATTAGCTGCACACGAAGGCATGGCTTCGGCACATGCAGGTGTGTCAGCTACGGTTTCCATCTTGCAGCAGCGTTATTGGTGGCGTGGGTTATATAAAGACACCCGTGCTTTTGTGCTTTCTTGCGACGTTTGTCAACAGATTAAGCCTTCCACGGTAACACGTCCACCACAAACACCGCTCTGCATTGCTAACAGACCCTTTGGGTGTGTTTACTTGGATCACTGCGGTCCATTCTCATCAGACACTGCTTATAAATACATCTTAGTGGCAGTGGACTCGTGCACACGGTTTCTCTGGGTCTGGCCACAACGGAGTGCTGACGCCCGAAATGTGATCAGGGATTTGCGTGTCTTTGTGGGAATTTTCGCATGCGGCACCTTCCATTCGGACCAAGGTCCAGCGTTTGCCTCTAGGGCTTACAAGGATGCAATGGCTTCGCTTGGGGTGCGGGTGAAATTTTCGTCTCCGTATAGGCCTGAGGGCAACTCTATCGTTGAACGAATGAACCGTGACTTAAAGCAATCCTTAACAGCTAGGGTTTTAGGTACTGGCAGGAACTGGCTGGCCCATTTGTATACCGTTCAGCGTGCACTTAATAATCTCCCTAGAAGACCTCTGGGTGGGCGGACCCCATACGAAATGCTCTTTGGCATAAGAATGTTTGTGCCTGACCTTGAGGGTCCAGACATCGCGGCGCAATCCGCCAAGTTTGATGTAGATAACCATTCTGCTATGTTACAGGACTTACAAGAAGCCCGAGACAAACTTGCAACTACACATTTGCCTTCAGCCACAGATCCTGCGTTGCAGATTCCGGTAGCCGGCTGGCTTCCGAAAGTTGGAGAACTGGTTCGAGAGAAGGTTGAAAACAAAAAAGAATTTGGCCCCTCTTTTCGTGCACCGGTTCCAGTTCTTGGCCTGAAGGGAACACGTACAGTCATTTTACCACCGCTTCCTGGTCGCAAAGAGAACAGATACATCTCAGTTGAAAATGTCAAGCTACAGCGCCTGGCCGATCCTGAATAGTGTCACACCAGCGGTCTCTTGTCCTGCCATTTATCGGACATATGTTCATAGTCCATCTGCACGAACGATCGCTGATGCTGTGATTGAGATGGTTGATTTGCCTGAAACTACGATTGATCCCCAACTCTCCACCAATATCGACGAGGACGAGTATACTTATCCTGCATCAGAATCGGTGGCACATCAACCAACAACGCCACTAAGCCCGACTCGTTATTCCTTTGATTCGGATTCCACATCTTCAAAAGTTCCATCCAAGTTCAGTATTTTTATATCCTGGTTTAGAGACAATTTTTTGATTCCCCCTGGACATACATCTGGTTGGTACTTTTCTTGATATTTTTGTTCATGTCCATTGGCTTTGTCACAGTGTTTTTTCTACTAATCAATGGTCACTATTTACCTGAACGCTCTGCTGTAGACTATGTTTCTGGAACTTTGGCTCCTCATTCCTCGTCTCACATCATGAAGCGTGACCACACATTTGTGAACATTTCAGCCTTCCCAGTTGCTGATGGCATCGTATGGGATGCAGTGAACTATCAAATCCATGGTCCGACGGAAATTATTAATGTACCTAATGTCCTTCGTGTTTCAATGGGTGATGTAGTACAAAATAATATTCATTCTGATGATTGGGATGTGCATGCCGTTGAAGCATTGTTTGCCGATTTAAAATATTATGCATCTTTTAATGCTGAAGATCTATATATGAATTCTGCTAATTATGCCGATTTGTATTGTTACCAACATTGGGGTAATCATTTTCTCCATAAGCCCAGTGCCCTGCGTAGTTCTGTTAACTATACCCAATGGGAACATTGTCCAAACCCCTTGCCAGGTAGCTCTCAAACTCTTCGAAATAAGTTTAATTATTTTACTGATTTTAATCGGTCGAACCCTGCATCCTATTATTTTAGACTTAATAACACATCAACTCAGAAAATTATGTTGACACACACCAAATTGCTTTATTCAGGTTCCTTTCTGAGTGCCCTAGCTGTGGGTGGTTATGAGTACTGGGATAATACAGTGGATTTAAAATCTATTTGGGGCTCCAAGCCATGGCAGGTACAGGGAACCGAGGCGTTGCATCGTGCTTGCCTCATCCCTACCCAAATTATGTTCCTAAATGCTTCTATCTATCAGACTACATGTTGGGGCTTAGCAACCACTAAACAATTGAATACGCCGTCAATACCATCCCTGTCGAGTTTTCCAAATGAAAGCTCACGATTCAATATGTCCCTCGTGTCCCTGCAGGCAATGTTACAAAATAATTCGTTTAATGTTTCTGGGCTGGTTCAGTCACCCTGGTTAATATGGCCTATATCATCTAATGCATGTCAAATGCGTTTTCATGATACTGGTGCTAGCTACACACAGAATAGGCCTGATCCGAGGTTTACTGATGCTCGTACTGTCACTACATACTCTGTTGGTAAATTATGCAAACAATGGCTGCAACATTCGTCCCTTGATTCTGTTAAACAACATTTGTCCCTCCTTACAGGCAATATTGATCTGTCCGACTTTGTTTTGGGACCTCGTGGTCCCCGACCTAAGAGATTCATTTATGAAACGTATAATGAACTCTGGAAGCTATCACAAATGGAAGCTGCTTCCCGTCTTCGGGAAATAGATCAAGCAAATATGGAAAAGGTGCTTGCTGTTGTTGACAATAGTATTAATACCCTGTCTTCTCGCATTTACACTTTAGAGAATATTGTGTCCTCTGTTGTTGATATTGTACAAGATGATGTTTCTGTGTTGTATCATGGTCAGAATCAATTGCGCTCAGTTATGCAGTTTGCATGGACTTTGCAAACACTTAAGTTAGGTAAAGTGCCTTGGCATTTCTTGAACACCTCTGCCTTATTTCTACCTTTTAACTTAACTGATAAACAGCAATTTATGTCCATGAAAGATGCAACGTACACTCTATTACATATCGAAAAGGTGGAACCTTTACCGTTCTCTGTTGCAGAACTCGATTCTGCTGTGTGGCTAGTTCATGGGGTTATCGTTTTACCTTTTTCCTTGTTTGAATTTGACTCGTGCATGAAACATTATCCTGTGGGCCGTTACCGGCCATTGGGCAGTGCTTTCCTGCATGAACTCTGGTCCTTGCCTTTCATGTATAAATGCCTTCGGGACGGCAAGGAAGTCTTTCTCACGGGGAGTACTGCGACTCGACTATAGGTCATTCACTTATTTGTAAACACATTAAATTGCATGGCTCATGTAGCGTTTCCTCTCCTAATCTTGCTTGTGTGCTGAAAGGTATTCCTGCTCCTGTTATTTCACCTACTTTCACTCTCCTTTCCAATGGTAGTTATTTACTTTTAAATAACGAAAACTGTTGTGGCCTGCAGGCTGGCATTCCTTACATTGTAACAGTTTCGCACAGGGTTGTCTGCTGCAAAAATGTGCTTTTTCCTCCCCCTCATGGCAAGGTTGATATCTCTATTTGGCCTTCCATCCCTACCATGGAAGCAGATTTCAATAGACTGAGCAGAATAAAGGCACTATTATTAAACGAGGAAGTTATGCTCACGTCCGCCCGGGAGACATTCATTCTCCAGGTGGCGAGTACCCACAGTGAAATACAGGCCCTTTTAAACACTAATCTCCCCCAACATTTTGGGGAGTTAATACATCGTATTTTTAACGCATCTAACACTGAAGGCCTAGTACACTTTTTTAAGGTCGTTGGGTCGGGCTTGGTGTCCTCCTTCCAAACTATTTTTGGTGTCATCCCGGCTTTCATACATTCTATATTTTCCAGTGTCTTTGGCGGTTTCCCATTGATCCTCGCTTTAGCGGCTGGTGTCTTGCTCTTAATTTGCTTTCTGCGCAATGGCTGCTCCCCGATGGGATCTGCTCGATCCAGAACGCCTCCAGCTGCTCCGTGAGCGCCTTTTGGCCGGTTTTGGTGTCTTGCCATTGGCGACACTGAGTGTGTCATATACTCTTTCATTTCGCTTTGCGTATTTCACTTGCGTGCAACCTGTGATGACTTGTGTCCGCTGTCCTTTCACCTGGACTCTGGATTATTGCCTCTCCAATTCGTCATTGTCTGTTCCGGATTTTGTTCAGTTGATGGGTCCCTTAGAGGCCCATGAGCAGGACTGTTCCGTCGCTGGCTGTATGGCGCGTGCGGCTGCACTGGGGATTTTGGCGCAATGGGATATCTGGGCGGCTGCCCAGGATCTCCTACAACGAAGCTGTTTCAATTATCACGCAAGCTGTCCCGCATTGCTTCTGGATGCTCCCTTTGCTGAGGAGCATTCCTGCTCTTTTGAACTCATGGATTGGATGGCATCTATGTTTTTTGACGATTCCAATGATGAACTCTTGGAGGGTATGGCTTTTTTCTGTACTTTCACTTTCATGGATTGACCTGCCCTTCGCCGTTTGGGCGCTCCCTGTGCTCCGACGGCTATTTCTCTCCTCTGATGGGCCTCTGTCCTGGCCGCCGGACTGTCCAGGGGAGGGTGTCTTGTGGATTGTTACCTGCCTTGTTATGTTGGCCTAGGCCTGGCTGCCATGCTGCTTTTCTTTGCGCACGTTACACTGAGCCGGGCCTTCCTCGCCCTTTGCTCGTGCCAAGTTCTTTTGCACTGTCTGCATCTTCTGTTGTTCACCTTTTTGGGCTCAGTCTGCACAAACATGTACAAGGTCGCATAACAATGTATTTTGGTTCTTCCTGATATGGCCAGTCTCGCGCACCCAGACATAACATTATGTGCAATTGCCATGAAGAATTTGATATGCTTTTAATGCTGTGGTTTACTAGCGCTTAACACACTTGGAGAAATCCCTTTCAGTGAGAAGAGCTATGATGTCCTGCTGATGTAATTCTGCATCTAGAGACTGAGGTATGGGGGTTCGCTAGTCAAAGCCCAGAGGTCTTCTATTACTATAATAAACTATCTTACTGCAAGGGGAGGGTGGTAATGTTATTTATACGTTTATCCACTGAGCTCTGAGATGCTTTCCCCGTTTGTATTCTATGGAATTGTAACCATGCTGCTTATATTAGTCATATGCATTATGCTATTAGTACTGACACGTGTACTGTACATTAGAGCACGTAAGTTGGAATAAACATTTTAACCTATCCAGTGTCTCTTCCTACGCACCTTGTGGACAAGTACGAGTGAGTGGCGAAAGAGTGTTCTTGCTTCAGTGAGTCCTGAGATAAAGATACCGTGTTCTGGGTTGTCCAAACATTAGTACTTGGGTGCTAATGGGATGCTAAGCTAGTTGGGTTGGGGTTTTTGGGTGCTACGGTATATGGTGGCAAACCACTGTATTCCGGGGTCCCATTTTCCTGTGCATAGCTCTGTGTATGTGCAGAAACCTTATGACAAGGGGAGTCCGACCAAACAATTACGATGCATTTGAATGCATCCAGATACGATTCGGTCGGACTCCCATTGACTTCAGTGGGAGCCTGTGTACCGAACACGTACACAGGCTCCTATTGACAAAAGGGGTGGTTGGGGATCATCGCACACATTGTAGCGGGCACCCCTTGGTGCCTGCCACACTGTGCATGGTCTGAAAGGGGGGACCCATGGGTACCCCCACAGGCACGATTCGGTGGTCCCCGGGTGAAGGGGGGCCTGCTACGGGCCCCCAAAGACCTATTCTGGTAGCCTTTTTGATCCAGGAAAAACGAATCGTAAAGGCTGTCCGAATCGTTCATCGTACTTGCTTGCTTGGAAAACCTACTCCATAGAGCTGTACGATTCGGCTCCAGAGGGCTCTAAGTCTCTGTATGCCTTCCGGAACCGATTCGGTCAGCGCTAAGGGTTTCCAGGCATCGTACTTGGTCGTTCGGAATTAGGTACGAATCGGTCGGAAACAAGGGCTCCGGATCGGTGTAGGTAAAACCAAATCCGATTCGGAGCCCTTCCGACCGAGATCAGAATCGGGCCCTATGTTGTGTCATATGAAGTAGAGTAGCAACAACTGAATTGTAAGTCAATGATATGAAAACTCTCAAGGAAAATTACAGGGCACAACGTGTATGGAAATTGATGTAGATGAGGATCGCACTGATGCCAGTTAGGTTGTGTTATTTTGGGAAGGTTGTATGGGCTGCTAAGGTGGATGTTGAGGAAGTGAAATATATATCTGGTGACTGAACTGCACAATGCGAATCCAGTGTAGGCGGCAACCATCCAAGCTTCTACACTTTACCACAATATGTGATCCTAGTCAAATGTTGAATTCAGCTTGCCTCCTCTTCTACCGCATTCAAATATATAGGTGACAGGATAATATATGAGGTTAGGATATCAATCAATCAATCAGGGGTTTGTTAAAGCGCGACTACTCACCCGTAAGGGTCTCAAGGCGCTAGGGGGCGGGGGGTGCAGGTTCCATCCATCAAGGAGGGGGGTCTGTCGAAGAGCCAGGTTTTGAGGTTTCTTGCGAAGATGGGGAGCGATGTTGTCTGTCTGAGGATATGTGCTGTACAAGACATCATCCTTTGACAGCTAAGTTCTACCATGATGTTGTACATCTATAATGGGAACAGAGGTCACATAAAGGTTGAACATAACAAATATGTGATCTCCCAGTCCTAAATGGGCGTTGTGACTTCATGGGGAGGGATGGACAAATGTGCCACAAAATGTACCTGACTATTGGACATCTCACATAATAACTCTCAAATCCAATGATATGATCTGATGGCAAATGTGAAGCTGGTCTGCATGATGATGTACACACCTTTAGATTTGTCAACAGACAACATCATACTCATGAGGCATGATGTGCCTAACAATGAAGGTGTAACCAAAGATAAGTGTGGGCGTTCCCTACAATTATCCCCGTCCTTCAAATGTCAGTTACCTTCTCATACACGTTTGCCTGTTAATGTGATATCTTGTTGATGTCAGTGCTGTGTGGAGGTAACAGCTGGCAACTGCTGCTGGTGACAAGGGGCCCACATGTAGAGTTCAGGAGGTAAACATGCAGCACACTGGCCAGAAATAGTATTTCAATGGTCTAGGACAATGATATATACATGTTAACTCATTGCTATCATCCTGTGTACTTGAATATGGACATGTATGTCTCATAAAAGCTGCTGGCAGGATTCCATCAGTGCTACAGACAACACCATCCCGGGGTAGCAAGACATCCTAGCTGCAGCAGTGAAACCCACTTGCATCTGTCCATCAGGTACCCGTACCATAAAGGGTTTCCCTATTATGGATTCCAAAATCATTCCAAAGATCCAACTCCCTTTGCATAGCAGCTGTAGTTGGTGTGTAAAAAGTTACATACATGCTATTTCAGTTATGTGCGTGTCACGTGTGCCTGTTAGCATATTAGTCAAGCAGATCATTAAGTATGGTGTCACTGCCTTCTCAAGCTGCTGGATCGAGGACCAAATTTTCAGCTACTCCTATGAGGAGCCAGGTTCACCAGTTGACATGAGGGAGGATCGCAAAGCAACACAGAGCCGTGGCTGGAGCTGGTGAATTTGCTTGTGCATTGTATATCTCCATTCAACAACTCAGTGATATGGTGTGAGCTGTCAAGAGTAGGTGTACCCAAACCAGGTCACATGTGCATCATCCCTTGATGCAAAGTACAGTAGAATGAACCCTTGTGTTGCATCGCATCATATACTATGTCAATTAGTTATCCTGTTGCAACCTTTGTCTTTCAGGTGATGAGGACAATGGACCTTCCACTAGTGGTCAGTGAAGGGCAATTGAAGGGGAGAACCCACTACTCTTGCAAGCAGCCATATCAGCTGCCAGTACTGCACAGGAGGAGTAGGAGGAGGAAGTACAAGAGGAGGTTGATGAATTGGAGGATGACGGAGACTATCTGGTCCTTCTCACAGAGGACGAGGAGTCAGATGCCCTAACCAGAACATTCAGTACACTGGGCAAAATGTGTAAAGCCTCCCCCCCTCCACCCAGCAAAGTACCTCATGATCCAAAGCCGATGATTGCCTGTTCACAACATAGCACTAACCAGCCACAGACACGGATATCACTCCCTCATAGCTCTCACATCCAGGACAGATGTGGTAGTTCCCCTACACACTCCTCCCAATACAGTGCATCCCAGGCATTCTCTCCACCATCTGAAGGACGTACCACCCCTGGTGCGGTGCATGTATCCCCTGGGCACCAATCTCCTGTCCACTGACTACAACCTGCCATCATTCCCCTGCTGGTTGACCTGAAGGTGTTATCCATGGCCATCCTATGCGGAGGGGGCTAGCAGATGGCTGTGGTGGCCGGTGGGAGGAGGAGTTCTTCCTACAGCAGGCTGATCTGAGGCAGGACATTCGTGCCTTAGGGGTTACTCTGTCAGACATGTCTGAGGCACTGCAGGACATGCAGCAAATCCTTCAGGTGGTAGACAGACTGACCCAGGTGTTGGACAGGATGGATAGATCTTGGCAAGACATGTCCAAGAAGATCAATGACATCATATCCATCCTTAGGGAAGAGAGTGCAAGACACAATGCCTTGGCCATGAAGATGATGGAGGGTATGCTGAAACGTATCCAAAGTCTCCCTTCAATGTCAATGCAGGGAGGGGAGCCATCACATCTACCTGCAGCACATCACACCCACACACCTGTCCCACAAGCTGCACAGGGTTGCTGCAAGAGTTCACATCTGCCACCACCCCCTGTCCAGGTACTCCCCCCAACTGTACAGACATCCTCAGTCCCTGTCCAGGAACCTCCCCCTATACAGGCAGATGCAACACACCAACCTGCACCTCGGCAACAACACAAACACACTTACTCACAGCGATCATCACCACCAAATTTGCGAAGTTGCAAGCACAATCCCTCTTGATCACAGGAAAAAATATCAGCCTGAATATGTGTACATAAAAAATAAATGTCCTCACAAGTCAAGACTAAGTTGCGTATTATCATTATTATGTACTGATGGCCAATTGTTTACCCTTGTGGTGGTCTAGAGATGGGAGGATGAATGTGTGTGAGTGACACATGTAAAAGTGTAACCCCATCAGTGCAACAAGCTATCATGTGCAGAGCACATACCTACTCCCAAGGTATATGTCCATACTTTGAACACAACATTTACAATGAAGTTAACAAGATAGAGAAAGTTTGATTCTAAATATAAGTTTATATAAATTAAATGGATGGAAACAAAAGAAGCAAAAATCAGTCCATTTGGAAGGAAAAAGGAAATCACATAATGTTCTTTGAACAGAATGGACTAGGGGACTTGGAGGTGGTTGGGCAACATAAATAAAAAACATTAGGAAGAGTCTGGGGAACCAGTCCTTTTACAAGATGCAAAGTAAATGGCCAAAAGAAAGTCATAGTCCAACAAGTCAACTGTCCTTCTGGTCATCCTCAATCTCAACAATGTTCAGATCCTACGAATCAGATGCAGGCTCCTGGCTGGCCTGTGCAGGACCAGGCACCATGCGGGGTTGGAACACATGAGGAGTATGGGGGAAACAGTGTGGGGCAACATACAGAAGGAAACATTGAGTCTGGTTTGGGAGGGACATTGGGCATGGACAGATAACATGGCTGCACCCAAGAAAGTGATACTGGCAGTGAGGGTGGCCATCGATCTTGCAAGTTCCTCTTGCAACATACGCACCTCATCACAGAGCTACAGTATGATGCGAGAGGACATGTCTGGCTGACCCTCACATGCCCCCATCACTTCCTGGGATGAAGCTACATGAATCACAATACAGGGAGGGGTTTGGGTTGGACATGAGGAGTGTGGTGTTTCGGGGTCAGAGCCTATGTTAAGGCCTTCCAGGCAGACATTTGGAGGGGGACTAGTGGCAGGGGATGCAGCTGGAGACCCTGATGGAATGGGAGCCTCTTGAGTCAGGGAGGGGCTGATGGCAGGCCCAGGTTGTGGTGTGACCTGCCCCGGGGACACCTTGCCAAATGAAAGTTGTGGTGTCCAGTTCTTCAGCCCCCCTACAATGTCCTCAGCCTCCACCTGGTCTGTAGCACTCAACGTGTTGTCTTGCTCTATCTGGGTAGGCACATTTCCCCTGCCTTCTGATGTTGAAAGTCCCTCCTCCTGTTTGGTTGTGGAGAGAGGTTGTGACCGCCGGTGCCCCAACAATGTCCATCTCTGAACTGGGTCCTGGTCCTCTTGGCCAGCTGGGCCCACTGAAATGAAGACAAATAATAATGTAGTGGTTGTACATGTCAGAACAACACACATAACTACACGAAGCAAGTGCAGACTTTGTTCTCCTCTGATGATACTATACAAATATAAGTGACTTGGAGCCTATAGTATGTGCAAATTAACTGTAATGTCTTGATTTGACCCACACACTGGCATCTTACTTGGATTTTGATGGCTTACACTTCTGTACTGACCAATACTCCCCTTCTGCATTCTTGTAATATGTGTTTCTTGTAATTGCTACATAATCATCTTCCAATGCCAGTCTACAAAAGGAGATCAGAGACAGTCCGGATGGTATTGGAATGATCCTGTGATATGGAGTCTCTGCACTTTTTAACCAATGGCATCTACTGTGTAGCATTGTATGAGACAACACAAATGCAGATTTTTGTGTACATATCCAAACAGGGGCTGGGATATTAGCTTTGCTAAGTGGTGAATCTAACATTTTGATATTCCCGCACAACAGACGAGAGTCTAGTTCCACAGTTTGCCTTCAAAGACTGCTCAGGTAGTGCTGTACCCTGATGAACAGTTGTGGCTAGTTGTTACAGCTTACTTGACTACACAAATGACGAACAAACCACTGTTGGGAAGACATGTGTATGTGGACCCCCTTAGAGAAGTTGGTATCACTTATGAGTGAGGCATGGGTCTCAAAGTCTTAACTCCATGGCACATGATGATCTGTCTTAATTAGAACCCAATCTCAAAAAAGGCAATGCAAATTACAGCTTCCAACACCCAAAGGCCTCTCATCCACACACTGGACAGTGTCTGTACCATTCCTCACCCAATGCACAGATCATATAAGGCCCTGTGTTCACTGGTAATGGTGATGCCAGTGCAATTTTATATACAAATTCACGTGTGTGGCTCTATTCCCCCGGTGGCATACAAAAACTACCACTCCCAGAATGCACTCTGCTCAGTGCATTCTATGTGCTACAGTGAGCCTTTGGCTTTATAATGACTGCTGCATTTGCTCATATTAGGTAAATGGGGGCATGGGACACCTGATGGTACAGCTTTGTCAACCCTCACATCATACTTTCATACACATGTTGCAGTTAATTCACTTACCATCTCTCTGCATGGAGGGTTGGCCAGGCTGCCCTCAGGACCCTGCTTTGCAGTGACGAGAGCCGGGCCGGTGCACATGGTGCTGGGAGGACTGGACCAAGATTTCCTGGGCCTTAATCCTGGTCCAGCATTGTAGGTCCTCCCAGCGCTTACGGCATGCCCTGCCCCACTGGGCATAGATGCCCAGTGCAGAGCTCCGCAATGGTGGACCAGAGTCTGGAATGCCCTGCATTGCTCAGCTGATCCTCATGCCCCCCATACAGCTGAGTGTACTTTTCTAGCACCCCCTCTACTAAGATGTCCAATTCCCTTTCAGTGAAAGGGGGTGCTTTCTCTTCAAGTCCCTCAGCCATGTTGGGGGTAGTTGATTTGTACAAAGCTGCAGGATGGCAGAGGATCTGATCTGTGACAGAAGATGACACAGAATGAACAGAAAATGGCTGTCACCAACTTCCTGTGATGTATTTCCTGCCTTCAACTACCTGTACGTCATTTCCTGTTTGAATCCCCTCCGCATATGGAGAGTACGCACTCCGGAGAATTCGGAAATGGGCTGGAACCCAAAATATTCAGACAGGAAATTACATACAGGAAGTGATAGGGAGAAAATACATCACAGGAAGTTACTGGCACCCATTTTCTGTTCATTCTGAGTCATCCTCTATCAAAGATTAGATCCTCTGCAATCCTGCTGCTCTGTAGCAGAGATTCCAAAAATGAGCCGTAACAGATTTTGCACATAATAGGAACATTAGAAATGTGAGACACAATTTAGAACCGACCATTACATTCTGTTTGGACAAGGGAAAGGGTGTGGCCAGACACAACATCACATGCCAGAAGAGTTTTCCCCTTTGCATTACGGTACATGTAGTCCATATTTTGCACTCAGCTCAAGAGTTGACTGTAGCATTACAACAAATTTGGGGGAAGCACTGCTGTGTATCCCAGACTCATAGGTCCTGATTCAGAAAGCTCATCATCACTCATGGTGGGGGCCCCTCAGTTGTGGGGGAGTCATTTCAGTTGGGGGCAAATACCCCACAATGCAATAGTTATGTCCCTTTGTTAATCAGGCACCCATTGTCAAAAGGTCCTGGGATGATTCCTTAGAGATATTGACAACACTAATTGCTGACATCTGCACATGACATATTGCATGGTCAGTCATTTTACTCCTGTTGTTGTGCAGTTCCTAATAATACATAGGACCTGCGCGTTTAGACAACATAAACTACGGGATTGGTGTCCAGACTGATTCTAGACATCCTCAAAGGATATGTCAGCCTTTAGACCAGCTAGCTCACAGTGCCACCATAAGCCTCCTAACCTTACCAAGGAGCAGATAGTTTCTGGCAACTATCGAATATGACAACCCTTGGTCCTTCAGGGATCATAGAAACAGTGCAGTACTTTTCACTCAGTAAATCGTGCTCACTTAGTTTCAGAGAAATACACAGAATAAACAATGGGGACGTTTTCAATGAGCATTTTTTGAACCAGTGTCATTCTAGTATAAAACATGTGTGCTGCGACAGCCATTAGACAGAAACAGATGTATAAGATTTCAAGCATCAAAAGAGTAAATAAAAGGTAGAATTCTACCATGGTGCTAAAACAGTGAATATATGCAGGCATATAGATACATGACAGTAATCATGCGTACTCCTAAGATGCAAACCCTACCTAAGTGTACCTAACTGTACCTAGCATGTATGTGGGTGTAAAGCCAAGAATCCCCTAGGAAAGAGCCAACTCCATTACCTCTATGGGAGAGAACCGAGGACCCCGTCTTGGTCTCGAGTTGGACACTCCGCAAGGGATGTCAGACCGCTGCGTGTTGTAGCTTCTGCAGGCCAGGACCTCAGTGCCTAGTGTCAGTGTGAAGCTTCTCCTCTACATATCTGGTCTCGGTATGGTTACTTTATACCATAAAGATAGCCTCTGGGTTCCTTATACAATTGATATGTTGTGAGTATGATTATGTAAATGAACCTAGAATAATACCTGTGATTATGCAAAGCAGTTCTTTCTCCCTAGGAGGAAGATGACCATGACTTTTACACAGAGTATTTTCATGTTGTTATGTACATCATGTGCAGGGACTTTTCTAAGAATCCTCATGCATAATAAATGAGGCCAGTTTCCAGGAAACTGATTGCCATTTATTCAGCACATAACAAGGTAAAAGGTCAGTGCTAGAACCGTTATGCAGAGCAAGGTAGACCAAATGTAGGTAAAATATTGTGTAGCTACATAGGGCTAGAATGGGGTACTTTGGGGTACATAACACTGTCAATAGCTGTGGTTTACATACATTAAGCGTGGCTTGCAAAGTAGTCTCAGGGCGGAATTTTTGGACTGAGTCATACATAGCCAGCTTTCTTCATAGACAACAGACGGCAAACCACATTTTGTCCGTAACACAACAGGTTGCTAGGGTGAAAAAAGTGCCAACCAGATGATCACAGACTTGCATACCCTGCCCTCTGTTCTGTGCAATGGCTGGGTTGCCCGGATTCAGACCTAGCTGAGGGTCCAGAGGTATGTGTTAGCCATGATTTAAAGCTATGTTTTGCAAGACACAAAAGGCTAATATGATCTTTCACACAACTTCAGGGGAGTACATCAGCACTCCCTCTGTACGGAGATTTCGGCCCGGGTGCAGAGATTCCACCCCGACTGTGGAGATTCCAGCCCGGGTGCAGAGATTCTGCCCCCCGGGGAAGAGATTCCGGCTCGAGTGTGGAGATTCTGCCCCAGGTGCAGGGATTCTGCCCGAGTGCGGAGATTCCGACCCAAGTGCGGATGTAAAGATTCGACTCGTAAATGACTTCTGTGAATAGCAAAAGTCGTAAATGGCTTCTGTGAATACCAAAAGTCGAAAAGTTAGACTTTTGGCTCAGATTATCTTTGTGAATCAGCCCCTATATTTGTTGACAAACGTCACAACGTAAGACATAACTGTGAACCTGCTAGTATAAACCTCTCCACCTATAACGTTGCTGTAAGAGTGAAACAGTGGCAGTGACTCCTGCATGCGCAGAAGCTATACCCTCATGGGTGGCCACTATCAGAGTGTCTGCGGTCAAGGATGGGTATCAGACAATCTCCCACCCCTGCAATTGTTACAAAGGGAACTTTGTCAGCAGTTAATTGATAAGTATATTTAGAAGGAAATCCTTGAGGAAAGGAAGCCCAATCCCGAGACGCGGCGATGGCAGCTAGAATGTCGTCATCAATTTTAGTCATAGAATGCATAATTGTGGCTCCCGCACGTTGATGTCCCAATGTATGTATAACATTTGTAAGCGGTAGGTGATCTTTAAGATCGGCCACCTTAACCCAAAGCGTTTTATGCTCTACGGTGCTACTCTTAGAATCCCGAAAGTCATTTTGTTTCCAAAAGGGCAAACTGTCCTTAATGGATTGTACACAATAATAGAATAGAAATCATACACAACTAGGGTGGGTAACTCCGGATCAGAATGTTCAAGAGACAAAAGCAGAGCTCACAACTCGGCCAACTGTGTGGTACAGTCACCAAGGGACTGGGTATGAATCACAGTGGTGCAAAAAATTGGAATTTGTCATTGTGCCGACAACAATAGTGCAAGCCGCAGAATAAGTCTGCTTAGAACCAATGTCCAGTTGAGCCGAACCATTAGTATAAATTATACATTTATAATGATCAAGAGGAAGAATTGAAGAAGGCAGAGGATGAACATGTTGATACTGAAGAAATTCTTGCATTTGCAAGGAAGGGTCAAAATCAAAGGTAACATCAACGGATGTTAAAGACGTCGCCCATTGAATCCAACGGGCATGAAGGACTTTAGAGTTGGGACGGCTAGACTTAGTGACCGCCTCCAAGGCAGGCAGATGTGCAACGACAAAGATCCATTTACCTTGAGGTAGAGGCCATTCCTTAAGGATGGCCATTTGCACTGTAGTTAAAATTTTCTCAGTAGAAGAAAAACGCATTTCTTCTACTGCCGAAATTAAAAAAACCAAGCAGAGACTGCAAGTTTTTGAGGATAGAAGGGGGTTGCAATTGTGCACATTTTTCAAAAAAATGGAGGGCCAAACACCTACCCCCATTGGTTAACTCAGAACCAAGAAAAAGGACCACAAGAAATGCAATGTGAGATTTTGCAAAATTGAACTTGTAACCAAGTTCAGCGAATCATGTGATGATGTGATCCACTCTCGCAAGATGGGGATTTAATTAATCATTGGTAAGGTATATGTTGTCGACATAGGACAAAGCTTCAGGATCAATATCATGTAAAAGGGACGCAATACATGCCGCAAAGATCCCGGAACCATTCTTATATCCCATTGGTAAATGGGTGTATTGATTCTGGGAACCAAGGGCGATGAATGCTGACCAATCTGGGCTCTCAGGAGCCAGGTTGTGACTGAAAAAACCATAAGAAGCGTAGTCCTGAATTTTTTGTGGATGATGTTTTTAATCAGGGCTGTACTATGTGTGTTCTGTACCACAAAGGTGTATGTATGACTGTTCAAATGTCTGAGCTATACGATAAGGACCGTCCAATTTCAAAACTAGGAAAAGAGGATTATTCATAAGAGAGACACAGGGCTCAATCACACCCTGATACTCCAATTGGGTAGGTATTACTTTTACGGACACTTTAGCATCATGTTTAATTGGATATTAAGATTGAGGCTGAGGGGTGGAACTTTTCGGAATAACGTGTAGCGGAGAATTCTCATTCCAACCAGCATGGTTGCGGTATAAGGCAGGGGCAAAAGCAAGGGCCCATTCAGAAGCATAAGCATGATTCGTTTCATCAAGGACAGAATGCGAAAAAGAAATGATGATCCCATCTTCGCCATGAGGAAAAGCGAGAACAAAGGCGCCAGTAAAATGTCATAATAAAAAAGAAAAATTATCCCAGAAAATAGCATTAATGGTGCATTTAATATCACCTTCAATATGAATGTCTAAATGATATAGTCGATCAGGAGGTACAACGCAGGTATCCCCGTTCTCAACTGAAATAAAGGTGTCAGTTGCTCTCGAGTGTCTGGTGCACTACGGTAACTTCTGCCATGCGTTTGAGGAGAGTCACTGCCCAATTCCTTCCAGGAGAAGGGTTCCCACTGTCTGTGGCATATTTCACTTTTAAATCAGCAACCTTCTTCTTTTGGAAGGAGGCCCTATATGGAGGCAGTTCCTCCCTCTTGACTTTTTTTGTCAAAAGAGCTGTCCGTTTTGGGCTGCACAGACTTGCCTTGTCTGCGATCTGGGCGCCCACCTCTGTGATACTGTTGTTCAGATGATTCCTGAAAGGAACGAGGAGAATGAGGAGCAGGAACCTGAAAATGCTCCGGAGTCTTAATTTTAGTGCAATCACGCAAATCATATCACCGCTCAGAAGTGTCTGGTGGCAGTGATTTGCCACGAGACCTAGGCTTCTGTTGTTGGTGCTTAGATTTATCCCAAGACTTTTTAGGAAAGAACGGACGACCATCCTTTTCAGGAGTAGATTTGACCACAGATTGCACAGACGATCTGGAACCCAACCTATTACGACTCAATGATGTATAAAAATCAGAGATAATAACAGGCAACTCATGCACTCCGTTGACAGCAGCCACTGCGGAAAGTCGCTGGTGTATAATTAAGGACCCTCCTCACCTTTAATAGTAGAAAGAATCATTTCGGAGACTACTGGAAAATTTCCTAGTAACTACATCCCTAAATCTAGGGCAGGCCTGCCCTGTGTTGATTCTGTACATGTTTCAGAACATTTGGAAGAACTCTCCTCGAGGGGGCGCCATAACAAAGTGCATACACTTTGGAAAACACTGTCCCAGGTGTTGCAGTTGGCTAAAGGGGGGAACCAGACCACTAGGGAAACAGCTGATCAATATTTTGAGCAATCTAATACTGAAAGTCTTCGTGGTTAAGCTGGTGTTTGCCCATAACAGAGTTGATAATAACAGGGCTAATAACAAGTCCCCACCTTGTGGAACCTGCACAGGAGGCGCAGCCCCAGGTGGAGCTGCCAGAAAGGCACGGGCAACAAATTGAATCAAGTGTCTATAAAGAAGGACAACTTGAGCATTATCTTATGTACCTCTGCCACAGTGGCATTGGCCTAATGTGGGTAAGGAGTAAAACTGGCCAATACAGGCCAGGTGGACCCGTCAATAATTAAGGGGCCCATTTGAACAGTAGCAATAGGTTGAGGAAATCTGATGCTCCTAGGCCATAAGAGGAAGCTAAATAACTGCATAAGGTCTATAAGCTGCAGGAACAGCAGCCAACGTATATGAATGAAAAGTATTTTAATTCACATCAACCGCGGGGAAAGTAACACAGGAATTAAAAAACCTCCAAGCGGTACACAGGGTCCACCTCGACCACAAATAGAGCAGCAGATCCCGCATTGGGGACCCCATGCTGTAACAGGTGTCGAGTAACCGCTGCACTGCAATGATCCGGAATCGCAACGGGCTAATCCATAAACCGAAAGTAAGGGACACAATGGGTAGCACAAAAATGGGATAAAACCTTTTAAAATTCAAGCTTGAAACACCTACAGCAATAGGAAGTCCCTACAAACTGAGAAGGCAAAGCCCCCACACCAAGGACGTCTTCAGGAAACGCTGCAAGGGTATTGTGGACAAGAACAAGTGTTACTTAGGGGTCCCACAAATAAGTACCAGACCAAACGTTGGTGGCGCCATGTTGTAGGGATCCTGCGGAGTCACAGAACTATGCTTGGGACTATAGCACATCAATAGGCAGGGACTGAGTCATCCTACCACCTTAGTACCCATGAGCCTGGGACCGACTAGCTATAGTGCCTTACTTGCCTTCCTACTCACCCACAGAGCAACAAGTAATTAGACACCCCAGAACACAACACTCCTGACACTCTCAGGAAGCGCGGTGACAGGACACACCCTTTCGCTCCCACACTCGTACTTGTCCACAGCAAGATCTGACAGAGACACAAGAAAAGTTTAAAATATTTATTTTAACTATCGTGCTTTAGTATGCACAATAAGTAAGAAGATGCTTAACACCAATACGAGTAGCATAGCAAGTAATCCATAAACCATAAAAGGTGCTGTCATGATATTAGACAGGGTAAACTAACTCCCCTCCCCTCCTATTGAAGCAAAGTGATTATATGTTGAAAGATCTCTGGGTATTTGCAGCGGACCCCGTACCTTAGCATATACAGATTAAAGTTCTACATCTCAGGTATAGCTGCGATCTCCTCTCTGAAAAATCTCTCTCCAAGTGTGTATTTGCATGTCTGTGTATGCCTATATGACTAAGTCAAACAACAGCTGCTTTTGTGTGTTTTGTCTAGGTGCTAGAGCCTGACCAAAACAGAATAACAAGGGTTTTTTTTGTTTGACATTGTCTATGGTGTTCAGACTAAATCCCAGCAAAGAACAGAACACAAAAACAATGGCAGGTTCTGTGTGAAATTACAGTGTGGCACAAGCAAAATACGTTTGTATAGTAACATGCGTAAAGCCTGCAGCATGCCCAGGCTAATATAGAGAAAACGACAATGGGCCTGCACAGGACATATGACAGTACCATCCACTGGATCTCCCCGACAATGTTACAACTTCATGTTGTATCAAAAGGTATCCTCTGCAGCTCATATCACAACTGGAGCGTATATAACCCTCATTTAGTTCCGGAGGGATCCATCCAAAAGCAGTTAATCCATCCATTGCTGCTTACGTCATCATGGGTTCCATACATGCAGAAAAATCAATGAAATTGAAGCAACTCTTTGAGTTGAAGTCAAGTGATATTTAGACATGAATTATGATTGTAGGAAAGTGCCCCCTTTTTAGGTCTCGCTGAGCCAGCACGCATGCGCTGCGAGACTTTAGTAAGGGGCTTTTGAAAGTGCTCCAAAAGCGGCCACCAGCGTGCGGTTATGCGCACAAGCGCGCGCTACGTGCACAGCACTTTTTCTCGTCGCGCGTGCGCACAACTCGCGTCCCACTCGCGTTTCTTTTTTTTATTATTTCATTTCGCGGCCGACTGTGCGATCCCATTTTTCATTCTTCCTTTTGAGTCTCTCCGCGCTTGCGCACAACTCGCGTTTTTTTTTTATTATTTCATTTCGCGGCCGTCTGTGCGATCCCATTTTTAGGTCTCGCCCTGATCCAGCACTTGCGCTGTTCTGGCGAGACATTTAGTTGTGGGGTTTTAAAAGTGCGACCACAGCTTTTTCCGTGGCATACAGTGTGCGGTTACGCGCACAGCACGCGCTTCTGTCATGGCTCATTAAGCCTTCCGGCGCGTGAATCATGCTCCTCCACCACCTTGCTGTCTGCTCTCACTACCCCCCTCCCTTCAACCCCCTCCCTTCTCCCCCTCCCTCCTCGTTAGCTTGTTATTCTTAACTTCGGAAGCATCTGATGTGAATTCTTCAAGGAGCAATTCACTTCCGACTAAGCCAATGCCGCCTCAGACAGTAGACATTTTCTGGTGCTTGTTTATCTATCCCTCGACCCTCCCCCTCCCCTCTGTTGCTTCTTGCCTCTGTTCTTCCCCCCTGTGAGAAGTTGACCTGGTATATGCTGTTCACTAATTAAAGTGGACACCTTGCACCAGAACAATTCGACTCTTATGGTAGATAGGTTTAAGACAACCTTTATAGAAAGCTATCCTAGTGGTAGCTGTGGAGAGCAGCCTTCAGGCTAAGTCTTGAAGGAATGTAAAGCAGCTTGTTTTACCACACAATCTCTTGAATCACCAAATGAAAAGACACCACACAGGTATATATATCAAATATATATGTATTTATTAATAAACACTCTCTACTAATCTCTTTATGAGATTAGAGGTCAGGAACATATGTACAAATCAAATGTTATCAAAATAAGTTAAGCACAATCGAATATCACAATCTTAGTTGGCTAGACCTAGGTCTAGGGTATCTAGAATCGAGGGACCCCCAAGAACCACCCCAGGTAGTTGTAGGAGACCCACAGGGGACGGACGCGGTGTCCTGGCACCGGTGCGAGTCCTGTACGAGTCTATGCGAACAGACGCGATTGAGATTTCAATGTTAAAGGACCCTTGCGTGTTCGAGGCGAACACACCGATCGGTCCTTGTACGAGTCGAAGGACGCGGTTACAGATAGAGCTGCAAGGGAGTTGGTCGCGCTGTGTCTAACACAGACGCGAACCTTGTGCGAGTCAGTGCAATGGAGATCTCAGTGTTACAGGCCCTTTGTGTGTTCGAGGCGAACACCGATCGGACTCAGTACGAGTCGAAGGATACAGTTTTAGATAGTGTTACAAAGGAGATGGACGCGGTGTGTCTAACACAGACGCGAACCCTGTACGAGTCAGCGCAATTGTCGCACTTAGAAAGTTAGAGTTTTAGGACACTTCTAGGGAAGCTACAAGCAAGTCACTTACAGGGTAAGTAGTTCTAGGGCCCACACCCACAGGAGCACCGTAGTGCTGAAGTTACCTCACCCAGGGGAGCCGGGTGCATAGGTGTTCTTTGGTGTCGGGTCGCGGCGTCGTTATCAATGGGAGCCAGTGAAGACTTGCTACTTGCGGCGACAGGAGAAGTGTCCGGAGGAATCCAAGCCTGGATTCAGAGGATGGAAGACCTGAAAGCAGAGGGGACAGTGTTCAAAGTCACTTGGCAGTGACTCGGGGCAAGAAAGATGGATGCCCACCGTCATCGCAAGATTCAGGTTGAGCGTGGTTGCCTTGACTCTTCAGCCACGAGGTCCAGGAGGCGTCGATGATGACCAGGAGCTGGATTCGGTGTGTCCCACGATGTCTGCAGCTTACTGCGGTGTCGGTGACTCGATCGGAGCCAACAAGCCTTGGTAACAGCAAGTCTCGGGGAAAGTGTGAAGAGGCAATGGCGCAGACCAGCAAGGTCTGGGGGACTCACCCAGTGAAGGTAAGTCAGGGCAAACCTGGAGCAACCAGGAGAGCCCTTTGGTTTCTTTAGAAAGTCTTCTGGGGACCCACAAGCCGGCTGGCAAGGGATCGCAAAGACGCCTCGGGAGGATTCACTCACAGGGGCCCACGGTCACTCGGGATGTGGTAGGCCTCTGATCTTAGGAGGAATTTCTGCTGGAGGCTGGGACCACACGTGGTCCAAAGCACAAGTTCGTGGAACGTTGTGAAGGGGTTGCACTCGACAATAGTGCACAGTACCCAGGGGTCGCGGTTCCTCATTACTCTTGGGGTCCACTGGCCTCAGCTTCGCTGGGGACTCACGATGGCTTTTGAGAAGTCAGGAAATCTATTTCTTTAGGCTGCAGGGACTTCGGACTCTGGCGGGAGCAGCGTAGTTTGCGACCGTCGTTTGTAGTTTTTGGTGCCTGCCAAGCCGTCTCATCTTCATGCTTCAACACCCTGCGCATGCTCCGCAAGATCTTCAGATGGATCCCCACTGAAACCAGGAAGACCGTCACCCAGGCACTCGTCACCAGCCGACTGGACTATGGGAACACCCTCTACGCCGGAACCACAGCCAAACTTCAAAAAGACTCCAGCGCATCCAGAACGCCTCCGCACGACTCATCCTGGACATCCCCCGACACAGCCACATCACCGGACACCTGAAAGACCTGCACTGGCTCCCCGTCAGCAAGAGAATCACGTTCAGACTCCTCACCCACGCACACAAGGCCCTCCACGACCTGGGCCCAAAGTACCTCAACGACCGCGTGACCTTCTACACGCCCACACGCCAGCTACGATCAACCAGCCACGCCCTCGCCACCGTACCACGCATCCGCAGAACCACCGCCGGAGGAAGATCCTTCTCCTACCTGGCAGCCAAGACCTGGAACTCCCTCCCCACTCACCTTCGGCGAACCCAGGACCATCTCTCCTTCAGGAAGCAGCTCAAGACCTGGCTGTTCGAGCAGTAACTTACCCCCTCCCCCAGCGCCTTGAGACCCTCCCGGGTGAGTAGCGCGCTCTATAAATGCCGTGATTGATTGACTCCAAGGGAGATTCTTCAGTCTTCCAAAGGTAGTGGAATGTCGAAGGTCCGGGATTCGTCTTCAGAGCGTCGTCCAGGGAAATCTAGGGTGCAATGCACAGGTTCCCCCTCTTATACTAAAAGAAGGGGAGGGACTAGCTCTATGACCCTACCTATGGGAGGGTCAGGGGAGTGGGCGGCTACACCCACTTCCCTTTGTCCAGTTTCGCGCCAGAGCAGGGACAGGTAGCCCCTGAGCCGGTTTGAACTGGCATATGCACAGAGGAGCCTTCTGCTCCCCCAGTGCAGGACTTCAAAGCACTCTAAGAGTGCACCCACCCAGCCCCAATACACTAAACCCTGTCTGGAAGGTGGTCACACCCCCTTGGGACAGGATATCTATTGTTGGGCTTCCTCCACTGCGAGTGTTGGTCATCAGCAGGAGGGCAGCCCAGTGTCTGTGACTGGTGGCATCCATTTTGTGATGCCAGGGCTCTGCAGGATTCTACCGCGTTTCCACAGCAGGTACATGTCTATCCCTCTAGAAGGGTGGAATGCTACCCCCGCCACCAGGACTGGCGGGGGGGGTAGTATTCCAAGATGTTTGACACCAAACACGACATGTTTCGATGCAGCCTTTCCAAAGTTAGCATTTTACCGCGAGGATATAATGCACTTAAAAGTATATGGTTTAACCGCATCCACAAACAGCACCAGAGAATGGACTCTGAGAGCTGCAGAGGGGCCCTGCTCAGGCAGAGGCACCCCCTCACATAGAAGCCAAGCACCCTGCCCTCAGGATTGATAGGGCCTGCCTTAGGGGTGACTGATAGGTTTATATGTGTGTGCAGGAGAGATATAGGGAACCTATATCTCAGTGAGGGGTGCTAGCACTTCCTCACCCAGGCTGCAGTAGCAGGCCTGTGGTGTCAGATTTAGTCTGCTTCCCAGGGGTGGCATAATACATGCTGCAGCCCCTGGTAGGCCTGTGAAGTACCTATGCCCTTGGTACCTAAGGTACCATATACTAGGGACTCATATGGTACCACAGTATCCAATCACTAGTGCACCTAAAGTGCACTCCAAGTCGTTCAGAGAGAACAGAGAGGCTGGGGCCCTGATTAGCAGGGACCCAGCCAGACTATAGCCAGCAACCAGTGTAAACATCAGAAAAAAGTGGGGGCAACATAAGAGGCAGATCCTACTCTCCTACACAACCCCCCAAACGCAGGGACACTAAACTAACCTAGACCAGTTGAGTCTTCGTGTTCAAAGTGGAAATACCTTGAGAGTCCATCTGCATTGGCATGTTGGGTCCCAGGTCTATGTTCCACTGTATAGTCCATCCCCTGTAGGGAAATGGACCACCTCAAAAGTTTTGGGTTTTCTCCTTTCATTTGTTTAAGCCATAGGAGGGGCTTGTGGTCGGTCTGAACTATGAAGTGAGTGCCAAACAAGTATGGCCTCAGCTTCTTCAGGGCCCACACCACAGCAAAGGCCTCCCTCTCTATAGCTGACCAACGTTTCTCTCTAGGGGTCAGCCTTCTGCTAATAAAAGTTACTGGCTGGTCTTGACCTTCATCATTCAGTTGAGACAGTACAGCTCCCACACCCAGCTCAGAAGCATCTGTTTGGACAATGAACTTTTGGTGTAGTCTGGACTCTGTAAGATGGGGGCAGTGCACATGGCCTGCTTTAGGTCTTCAAATGCCTTTTGACAGCTAGCTGTCCACTGAACCTTTTTGGCATTTTCTTTGAGGTCAGATCATTCAAGGGGGTCACTATAGATCCATATCCCTTGACAAACCTCCTATAGTACCCAGTCAGGCCTAAGAAGGCTCTCACCTGTGTCTGGGTGGTAGGAGCAACCCATTCCATTATGGGTTGGATTTTGCTCTGTAAAGGCTGAACCTGGCCTCCACCTACAAGGTGGCCCAGGTATACAACCTGACTCTGCCCTATCTGGCACTTAGTGGCCTTGATAGTGAGGCCTGCTTTCTGCAGACCCTCCAAAACATTCCTGAGGTGGACCAGGTGATCCTGCCAGGAGGAACTAAAGACAGCAATATCATCTAGATAAGCTGAGCAATACGTTTCCATCCCTGTCAGAACTTTATTCACCAACCTCTGAAAAGTGGCAGGTGCATTTTTCAATCCAAAGGGCATCACCACGAAGTAGTAGTGCCCACCAGGGGTCGAAAATGCTGTTTTGGCTTTCGCATCATCAGCTAACCTGATCTGCCAGTAGCAAGCTGTCAGGTCAAACGTGCTTAGATACTTGGCTGAGGCCAAAGTATCAATCAGCTCATCTGCCCTTGGTATGGGATAGGCATCAGTCCTAGTGACTGCATTGAGGCTTCTGTAGTCTACACAAAACCTCATTTCTTTCTTACCACCCTGGGTATGAGGCTTGGGTACCAGGGCTACTGGACTAGCCCAAGGGCTATCTGAAGGCTCAATTACACCTAGCTCCAACATTTTCTGGACTTCAGTCCTGATACAGTCCCTGACATGGTCAGGTTGCCTGTAGATTTTATTCTTGACAGGCAGACTGTCTCCAGTGTCCACCTCGTGGGTGCACCAGGAAGTCTGACTAGGGGTCAGGCTAAACATATGTCTATACTGTTGCAGAACTTGTCTGCACTCAGTTTGCTGATGGTCAGTGAGGCTGCTTGCCAAAGCAACACCATCTACTGACCCATCATCAGGGTTCTGAGAGAGCAGGTCAGGGAGAGGGTCACTCTCCTCCTCCTGGTCCTCCTCAGTTGCCATGAGCAAGCCCATGTCAGCCCTGTCAACATATGGCTTTAATCTGTTGACATGGAGCACCCTCAGGGGGCTCCTGGGAGTTCCAAGATTCACCAGGTAGGTGACTTCTCCCTTTTGTTCAACTATTGTATGGGGGCCACTCCACTTGTCCTGGAGGGCTGCTGGGGCCACAGGCTCCAACACCCACACTTTCTGTCCTGGCTGGTATACAGTCAGTACAGCCTTTGGTCATGCCAAGCTTTTTGTAATTCTTGGCTGGCCTCCAGGTTTTTGGTTGCCTTTTTCATGTACTCTGCCATCCGGGAGCGGAGACCAAGTACATAGTCCATCACATCTTGTTTGGGGGCTTGAGAGGTAACTCCCAGCCCTCTTTTACCAAACACAGTGGACCACTCACAGGATGCCCAAACAGAAGCTCAAATGGGCTGTAGCCAACCCCCTTCTGTAGAACCTCTCTGTATGCAAACAACAGGCAAGGAAGAAGAAGGTCCCATTTCCGCCTAAGCTTCTCTGGGAGACCTTTAATCATTCCTTTCAAGGTTTTGTTGAAGCGTTCAACTAAACCATTGCATTGTGGGTGATAGGGGGTGGTGAACTTATAAGTTACACCACACTCCTTCCACATTGCTTTCAGATATCCTGACATGAAGTTGGCACCTCTGTCAGAAATGACCTCCTTTGGGAAACCCACTCTGGAGAAGACTCCAATGAGGGCTTTTGCCACCACAGGGGCTGTGGTGGTCCTCAGTGGAATTGCTTCTGGGTACCTGGTGGCATGATCCACTACTACCAGGATAAACCTGTGCCCAGATGAAGTTTGAGGGTCAAGGGGACCAACAATGTCAATCCCTACCCTTTCAAAGCGTACCCCCACCACCGGTAGTGGTATCAGGGGGGCCTTTGTTGTGCCACCTGCCTTACCACTGGCTTGGCATGTGACACAGGAGCGACAAAACTCCTTTGTGTCCTCTGACATATGTGGCCAATGAAAATGTGGAACAAGCCTGTCCCAGGTCTTGTTTTGGCCCAAGTGTCCTGCTAAAGGGATGTCATGTGCTAGGGTCAAGAGGAACCCCCTAAACTTCTGAGTAATCCTCCTGGTGGCTCCAGGGGCTGGGTCTCTACCCTCAGAATATAGGAGTCCCTCATCCCAATAAACTTTATGGGACCCACTAGCACTCCCAGCAGCCTCAGCAGCAGCCTGCTGTCTGAGGGGTTCAAGAGAGGGGCAGCACTGTTGCTCCTTACTCAGATCTTCCCTAGAAGGGCCCCCTGCCTGTCAGGGTCTGTCCGGGACTATGTGGGGAACACAGTCAGGGACTTGGGCAAGGACTGGGAACTGGGTAGAAAACATACACAGAAAAAGGAGACAAAGGGATCCAAAGGGAAAGCCTGTACAAGTGAACAAGAAGGGTGAGACTCAGAAAGGACAGGCACTCATGAGGCGGCTCAGCATTCAGAATCACTAAACCCAGGACGGATGTGCAATACACTTAAATATAAAACAACATTAACAATAAAGGGGATGTGGGGTAAAGCACTCAGGAGCTCCACACGGTAAGACTGAAGCTCAGTAAGTTCCTCACCCACAATTGCTGTTACAGATACTGACTGGAAATACCCACATATAGGATATGTATACAAAGGCAGGGTCTGTGGAGCTTATACCTATGGTGATGTTATAACAGTAACTCAAAGACAATACTCACAGTGAACAAGAAACACCACCTAGGTAGTCAGCTGTGCCCACGGATCCTGGCGATCAAACAGGAACACGCAAGGCAGTAACAGCAAAGGGGTAGAACTAAACACAAGCACAATAGACAAGGAGCTAGCAAGGAGGAGTGCTTAACAGGAAAGGAAGGAAATCACAGGGCACACTTGGCAGAAAGCAGGTAACAAACATACAAGGCAACAGAAGCAAGACAGCAGAAATAGAAAGATAGCAAACTAGAACTGGAACCAAGGAAATGGGAAGAAAGGCAGGGACTGGAAAAGGATATACAGAAAGGGAGGCTACAAGGGTATACTAGAATAGTGCAGGGTCAGGAATCAAGAAAACAAAGTAGCATAGGATGCAGTGCTGGGGCAAGAATTGAGCAAAGGCTCAGGAGTCAAAGTAGCACTGCAGGAAGAGCTGGATTAGGAAACAGGAAATAGCTACAGCTCAGGAAACAAGGAGTCAAGAGAGCACTGCAAGCAGTGCAATTCAGGCGCAAGAAATAGCTGAAGCCCAGGAACAGGAACAGAGACTAACTATAGCTCAGGAGACTAGATAGCACTGCAGGCAGTGCTAATTCAGGTACAAGGAATAGCTATAGCTCAGGAAACAAGGTAGTACTGCAGGCAGCGCTAATTCAGGAGAAGGGAAAACTGCTGCAGGTCAGGTACAAGGAATACTAAGGCTCAGGGGTCAAGGTAGCACTGAAAGCAGTGCTAATTCAGGAACAAGGAAAACAGCAGCAGGTCAGGAAACACTGGAAACAATAGTAAAAGCTCAGGAAGCACTGGAAACAAGGATCGGTCTCACCGGTAAACAGCTTACAGTGACCAACACTGGGCTGAAGGGAGCTGGGGCTTAAAAGAGCTCACAGTAATCATATGCAGCAGGTGTGAGCAGGCTAGCAGCAGCCAGCCACAGGTGAGCTGAATTCCTCCACCCATCCTTGGCCTGCAGGGGTGGAGACAGAGCAGTGAGCAGGGAATTCTAGGTAGTGGAGTTTCAGGCATGAGTAGGCTGGCTTCAAATATAAGCAGGCTGGCTTTCACAAAATCCGGCATGGATTGGGAATGGATGTCAGTTCCCAATAAGTGTCCAAATGGCTGGAAGTCAGGATATGCATGCAGGGGAGGGTCTGGAAGCTTATTAGAAGATTGGAAAGTCCCCCAGTTCAGCCCCCTGGTGGTGGACACGGGAATGCAGGGAGCAAGTCGTGACACTGCCCCCAAGAACTCAACCTGATCAGGCTCAAGTCCCTCTGGGGCAGTTCCTTCTTCAGGATCTGCTTCACCTCCCTCTGGGGGTGAATCTGTGATCTGAGACAGAGGGGAAGGCACTGCCTTTACCCTAATGCTCCTCCTCTTGGGAAGCATCTGGTCCATTGTTCCAGGATCCAGAGCTGGTTCAGTGTTATGCATTCTTGCTTGTGACCTGGTCACAGCAAATACCTCTGCAGGGATGCCCAACATCTCAGCATGAGTCCATAACTCTACTTCAGACCAGGCTGAAGTCTCTAGATCATTGCCCAATAGACATTCAACAGTGAGGTCTCTACTGACTACAACCTTCTTGAGGCCAGTTACCCCTCCCCAGGAGAAATTCACAACTGCCAGACTATGGTTGGTCTTGACGTTGCTTGCATTGGTCACCTGGTACATTTCGCCCAGGATGATCTGTCCAGGGTCCACAAGATCCTCTGCCACCATGGTGACACTAGCACCTGTGTCCCTAAATGCCAAAGCCTGTTTGCCATTTATTACAGGCTGCTGTTTGTATTTGCCCAGATTACTGGGACTCACTAGGAAGGACATATTAAGGTCTCCCTCACAAATCAGCATTGCCTGAGTGGGCACTCTGACTAGGTCAGAGTCCACTTCAGAACCCAGGGTCAACCCTACTACACCCTTATTCTGAGTACCACCTCCACCAGTAGCTGAACTAGGGGGAACAGTTGCCTTAGGGGCAGGAGTGGTGGTGGTTTGGTCTTTGGACTTGTTACAGTCAGAAGTCCAGTGCCCTTTCTGTTTACAGAATTTGCACCAGGGCTTCTTTTGGCCTTTTCCCTTGTTGGATTGTGACTCCCCACCAGATGCAGATTTTTGGGGCCCTTGTGAAGACTTCTGGTCTTTTGACTTATCCCCACCTTTCTCAGAGCCCTTAGGATCTTGCTTCTTGGTGTCACCCCTTGGTTCTGGGGTTTCTGCCTCACCCTGGTTCTGACCCATTTGTCTGCCTTCTCTCCCAATTCTTGGGGAGAGGTCAGATCCGAGTCCACCAGGTACTGATGCAACAACTGGTTCTGGCAATTATTAAGGATCTGTTCTCTCATCATCAGATTATATAATCCCTTGAAATCAGTAACCCTTCTGCCAACCAGCCAACCCTCCAGAGCCTTGGTTGCACAATCAACAAAGTCAGTCCAGTCCTGAGTCTGTGCCTTCTGGGTGTCTCTGAACTTTAACCTGTACTGTTCAGTGGTTAAGCCAAACCCATCTATCAGTGCACTCTTCAGGACTTCATAATCGTCAGCATCCTCTTCTCTAACAGTGAGGAGATTGTCTCTACCTTTATCTGAAAAGGAGAGCCACAAGATTGCTGCCCACTGCTTTTGGGGGACCTGCTGTACTCTACAGGCCCTCTCCATAGCAGTTATCCACTTGTGGATATCATCCCCACTCTGGTAGGGAGGAACAACCTTGCTCAGGTTCCTATGGTCTGGAATAGATTCTCTGCCTCTAGGGACACTGTTGCTGCCACCAAGGGGTTCTAACCCCTCTCTTCTAGAAGCTCTCTGGATCTCCAGGGCTTCTCTATCCAGTGCCAACTGCTTGGTTCTGAGGGCAACGCTTGCTTCCTCATACTGCAGCAGTTTGCACATTCTTTCAGAGGAGGTCTCTCTTATGGGAAAGTATGAGTTCCTCTGGTGGACAAATTCTCTGCCAGAGTTATAAGAGTGCTCAGATTCCCTGGAAGGGGACCTATGCCTCTCCTCCACTCTGTCAGCTCTCTTAGGGAGAATTCCTCTGTCCTTTTCAGGCCCCTTGAGGCCTGGCCCTTCAATCACAGAGTCCTGGTCATTCTGATTTTCATCATCTGACCCAGATACTGTAATTGACCCACCCACTGATTCAGACCCATTAGCTCCTAGAGCCAATCTAAGATCATCTGCTGTCAGCAGATCTATCAGGTGTAGGGTTGAGGGACTCTGTCCTAGACTCAGGTGTCTTTCAACACACATGGCTCTCAAGTCAGAGAAAGCCATGTCCTTATACTGAGGCTGAGTGGATCCACTGGTTCCACCCTTTAAGGACATTCTAGTGTTGTGCAGTGTTGTACTACCTACACTAGTTTGTGGCCTACTGATACTAGCTTGAGCTGTAGAAAGGGTGTGCTATCCCTTGGCACACAGCTCTAAGTTCAGTAGAACTTATTGATACTAAGCTTGACTTTATATGTACCTTGAGTACCTATAGTGGTTTTCAGTTAGTAATTCAAATAGAGATTTTCTGGTAAAACAATAGCAAGCTGGAATCCCACACGCTGCCCACCAATGTGAGAAGTTGGCCTGGTATATGCTGTTCACTAATTAAAGTGGACACCTTGCACCAGAACAATTCGACTCTTATGGTAGATAGGTTTAAGACAACCTTTATAGAAAGCTATCCTAGTGGTAGCTGTGGAGAGCAGCCTTCAGGCTAAGTCTTGAAGGAATGTAAAGCAGCTTGTTTTACCACACAATCTCTTGAATCACCAAATGAAAAGACACCACACAGGTATCTATATCAAATATATATGTATTTATTAATAAACACTCTCTACTAATCTCTTTATGAGATTAGAGGTCAGGAACATATGTACAAATCAAATGTTATCAAAATAAGTTAAGCACAATCGAATATCACAATCTTAGTTTGCTAGACCTAGGTCTAGGGTATCTAGAATCGAGGGACCCCCAAGAACCACCCCAGGTAGTTGTAGGAGACCCACAGGGGACGGACGCGGTGTCCTGGCACCGGTGCGAGTCCTGTACGAGTCTATGCGAACAGACGCGATTGAGATTTCAATGTTAAAGGTCCCTTGCGTGTTCGAGGCGAACACACCGATCGGTCCTTGTACGAGTCGAAGGACGCGGTTACAGATAGAGCTGCAAGGGAGTTGGACGCGCTGTGTCTAACACAGACACGAACCTTGTGCGAGTCAGTGCAATGGAGATCTCAGTGTTACAGGCCCTTTGTGTGTTCGAGGCGAACACCGATCGGACTCAGTACGAGTCGAAGGATACAGTTTTAGATAGTGTTACAAAGGAGATGGACGCGGTGTGTCTAACACAGACGCGAACCCTGTACGAGTCAGCGCAATTGTCGCACTTAGAAAGTTAGAGTTTTAGGACACTTCTAGGGAAGCTACAAGCAAGTCACTTACAGGGTAAGTAGTTCTAGGGCCCACACCCACAGGAGCACCGTAGTGCTGAAGTTACCTCACCCAGGGGAGCCGGGTGCATAGGTGTTCTTTGGTGTCGGGTCGTGGCGTCGTTTTCAATGGGAGCCAGTGAAGACTTGCTGCTTGCGGCGACAGGAGAAGTGTCCGGAGGAATCCAAGCCTGGATTCAGAGGTAGGAAGACCTGAAAGCAGAGGGGACAGTGTTCAAAGTCACTTGGCAGTGACTCGGGGCAAGAAAGATGGATGCCCACCGTCGTCGCAAGATTCAGGTTGTCCGTGGTTGCCTTGACTCTTCAGCCACGAGGTCCAGGAGGCGTTGACGATGACCAGGAGCTGGATTCGGTGTGTCCCACGATGTCTGCAGCTTACTGCGGTGTCAGTGACTCGATCGGAGCCAACAAGCCTTGGTAACAGCAAGTCTTGGGGAAAGTGTGAAGAGGCAATGGCGCAGACCAGCAAGGTCTGGGGGACTCACCCAGTGAGGGTAAGTCAGGGCAAACCTGGAGCAACCAGGAGAGCCCTTTGGTTTCTTTAGAAAGTCTTCTGGGGACCCACAAGCCGGCTGGCAAGGGATCACAAAGACGCCTCAGGAGGATTCACTCACAGGGGCCCACGGTCACTCGGGACGTGGTAGGCCTCTGATCTTAGGAGAAATTCCTGCTGGAGGCTGGGACCACACGTGGTCTAAAGCACAAGTTCGTGGAACGTTGTGAAGGGGTTGCACTTGACAATAGTGCACGGTACCCAGGTGTTGCGGTTCCTCGTTACTCTTGGGGTCCACTGGCCTCAGCTTCGCTGGGAACTCACGATGGCCTTTGCGAAGTCAGAAAATCTACTTCTTTGGGCTGCAGGAACTTCGGACTCCGGCGGGAGTGGCGTAGTTTGCGACCGTCGTTTGTAGTTTTTGGTGCCTGCCAAGCAGGGGAGTCACTCCTTGACTCCAAGGGAGATTCTTCAGTCTTCCAAAGGTAGTGGAATGTCGAAGGTCCGGGATTCGTCTTCAGAGCGTCGTCCAGGGAAATCTAGGGTGCAATGCACAGGTTCCCCCTCTTATACTAAAAGAAGGGGAGGGACTAGCTCTATGACCCTACCTATGGGAGGGTCAGGGGAGTGGGCGGCTACACCCACTTCCCTTTGTCCAGTTTCGCGCCAGAGCAGGGACAGGTAGCCCCTGAGCCGGTTTGAACTGGCATATGCACAGAGGAGCCTTCTGCTCCCCTAGTGCAGGACTTCAAAGCACTCTAAGAGTGCACCCACCCAGCCCCAATACACTAAACCCTGTCTGGAAGGTAGTCACATCCCCTTGGGACAGGATATCTATTGTTGGGCTTCTTAAACTGCGAGTGTTGGTCATCAGCAGGAGGGCAGCCCAGTGTCTGTGACTGGTGGCATCCATTTTGTGATGCCAGGGCTCTGCAGGATTCTACCGTGTTTCCACAGCAGGTACATGTCTATCCCTCTAGAAGGGTGGAATGCTACCCCCGCCGCCAGGACTGGCGGGGGGTAGTATTCCAAGATGTTTGACACCAAACACGACATGTTTCGATGCAGCCATTCCAAAGTTAGCATTTTACCGCGAGGATATAATGCACTTAAAAGTATATGGTTTAACTGCATCCACAAACAGCACCAGAGAATGGACTCTGAGAGCTGCAGAGGGGCCCTGCTCAGGCAGAGGCACCCCCTCACATAGAAGCCAAGCACCCTGCCCTCAGGATTGATAGGGCCTGCCTTAGGGGTGACTGATAGGTTTATATGTGTGTGCAGGAGAGATATAGGGAACCTATATCTCAGTGAGGGTGCTAGCACTTCCTCACCCAGGCTGCAGTAGCAGGCCTGTGGTGTCAGATTTAGTCTGCTTCCCAGGGGTGGCATAATACATGCTGCAGCCCCTGGTAGGCCTGTGAAGTACCTATGCCCTTGGTACCTAAGGTACCATATACTAGGGACTCATAAGGTACCACAGTAACCAATCACTAGTGCACCTAAAGTGCACTCCAAGTCGTTTAGAGAGAACAGAGAGGCTGGGGCCCTGATTAGCAGGGACCCAGCCAGACTATAGCCAGCAACCAGTGTAAACATCAGAAAAAAAGTGGGGGCAACATAAGAGGCAGATCCTACTCTCCTACACCCCCTCCCGAGCTGTTGCTTATTTCTTTCGTCTGCTCCTGCTCTTATAATTTTATGGAGAGGCATTGACTTCACTCACTTTCAGTCTGTGGCGCCTATTTCATTTGAAAATCTTACGAGCTGCTTTTTCTGTCACCTCCAATGTCAACTTCTAATAAAAAGAAAAAAGGTTTGTGGGTGCGGTAGAACTGAAAAATAAATAGATCATGTGAGACCACGACGCTTTTAACTTATTTGTTAACACTGTTGAACGCACGGGTTGTTTATATAATTGACACACGTTATCCACTAAATGTGCTTGCTTCCGCTTCTGTTAGTTGTGTTAATCTGCAGGCAGATTGTTAAAAGAAGCTGTGGTGATCTTTGCACTTGCAATTTACAATGAGACTCAGCACATTAAGACATGTTTTCTGTCAGTTGCCTCATGGCTAAGGAACTCCTAATTTTCATAGAGTGTCTCGTCAGAATACAGACAGGAGCTGACTACATTATATGTAGTTGGAGAACAGCGACAAACTCTCTCTAGAAACAAAATGACACATAGTAAAACTGTTGGCAGAAAGATTCACAGCGCCGTGACTCAGTGCCTGCTTTTAAGGCGCTGTTTCTGGCGAGCGGTATAAGATCTTGCAGCAAACATCGGCGTTTTATCACCAGTTAAAATGCAAAATAATTTCAAGGACTATAAAAGGAGTATATTGGATGACAGTGACCCACAATCTGCAGTTTTGTGAAGCTCACAGTGACAGATGCAAGATACAAAGCGCTGTGTAAAATACATAACATTCCAATAATCATGTGTTCTTTTTAAGGACATTGTTTAAATGTAAATTAGTGACTGAAAGCGGCTAGACAGCTTTATTTTAAGAAACACATGATGCTGTGTTTGCCAAATGACGCTTAGTCGAAACTGTTTATTTTTCCTTTCAGCGTTTATATTAGGCTATGCAATATTGAAAAACTAGCCAGCCTTATAAACCAAATTATGACATTTTCAACAGATGGATACGAAAACAATAGTGGACTATAAGATGGAGAAAACTCAGCTGACTGCACACCGTCTCGCGCTTCTGTTTTACTGGTAGAGCTGGACTCACAGACCCTCTCTCACAGACACTCTCTCACAGACTCTCACACTCTCACAGACTCTCACAGACTCTCTCTCACAGACTCTCACAGACACTCTCTTACAGACTCACAGACACTCTCTCACAGACTCACAGACACTCTATCACAGACACTCTCTCACAGACTCTCACAGACACTCTCTCACAGACACTCTCTCACAGACACTCTCTCACAGACACTCTCTCACAGAGACTCTCTCACATACACTCTCAGACACTCTCTCACAGACACACAGACACTCTCTAATAGACACTCTCTCACAGACACTCTCTCACAGACTCTCACAGACACTCTCTCACAGACACTCTCTCACAGACACTCTCTCACAGACTCTCACAGACACTCTCTCACAGACTCTCACAGACACTCTCTCACAGACTCTCACATACTCTCACATACTCTTACAGACACTCTCTCACAGACCCTCTCTCACAGACACTCTCACAGACACTCTCACAGACACTCTCACAGACTCTCACACAGACTCTCACACAGACTCTCTCTCACAGACACTCTCTCACAGACACCCTCTCACAGACACTCTCACACTCTCTCACAGACACTCTCTCACTCTCTCACAGACACTCTCACAGACTCTCACACTCTCACAGACACTCTCTTACAGACTCTCACACTCTCACAGACACTCTCTTACAGACTCTCACACTCTCACACAGACTCTCACACTCTCACAGACACTCTCTCACAGACTCTCACACACTCACAGACTCTCTCTCACAGACTCTCACAGACACTCTATCACAGACACTCTCTCAGACTCTCACAGACTCTCTCTCACAGACTCTCTCTCACAGACTCTTGGCCTTCTTGGTCATTTATAAGGTAACAAAAATGCTTCTGGCACTTTTTTATTACAACTTTTCAGCATGCTGCACAGCAGCCACACTTCTCTACAGCACAGCTTAAACACATTGGCAAAGTCAATAGCTCTACCTAAACACTTATAAGGCCCCAAAGGCGAGACCTATTGGCTATGCCAATGCTTGTTTGCATAGTTACCCCCCAATTTTTGCCTAACATGTAATGCAACCTGACTTGATGTGCACTGGGTCACTGCAAACCAGGTTCCCAGGGCCTGTGTTCTTTCCCAAGACTGTACTTTTGTATCCACAATTGGCACATCCCTGGCCATAAGGTAAGCCCCTTGTAAAAGGTACCATGGGTCCCAAGGGCACTGTGACCAGGGAAGGCCTCTAAGGGCTGCAGCACCTATTGTGCCACCCTTAGAGGCCCTGCACCTTAACACACACACACTGCCACTGCAGGCTGCATGTTCTGGTGCAAAGAAAAGTGAAGAGTCAACACGTCACACATCCCTGTGTGCCATGCCTGCAATCCACTGCCTAGGGCCTAGGTAAGTAGGCCCTCTAGCAGGGTGCACTAGCCCTAAGTTGAGGGTACAGAGGCATGAGCCCTGTACCCCTACAGTGTGTAAGTCCATTCTTAGACATTGTAGGTGTAGTAAAGCCATAAACAGTATATGGTCTGGGAGTTGGTCATTACAAACTCCACAGCTCCTTAATGGCTTTACTAAAATCTGGGAAGTTTGGTAGGAAACTTCTTAGCACATTAAACCCACACTGATACAAGTGTGGGGTTTAATTTAAAAAGAACTCAGAGGTAATCTTAGAGATGCCCCCTGAAAATCGACCAGCCCAGATGTGGTTCCTGAATGGCTGCCGGCAGTTTGCCATCACCAGACAGGTTTATGGACCCCTGGGTAGAGAGCCTCCGCTCTCTGGGTCCAGAAACAAAGCCCATCCTGAGCAGAGGTGTCATGCCTACTCCCCCAGGATGGGCTGGGTCCACGAAAGGGGAAGCTTCAAAGGCCTGCCACCTTTGGACACTGTCCCTGCCTTTTGCTGCCTCCAGCAAGTGGCTCCCACAGGTTATGGCTCCCACTTTGGGTGGGAGAACATGCGGAAAACCCAAGCTATCAAGAGAGGTATGCCTACCTTTGCCAACCCCACCCCTCAGGTAGGGGAGGCGAGGTGAAGCGCACATCTTAGTCTCCTCCATATTGAAGATGAGGGTACTCAGCCAGCTAGGAAGAGGCTCATGCCCCCTCCCACTAGAGGGTGGCTTAATAGGGGTGTACCCACCACAAGGAAGGGACCCATTGGTCCCGACCTGCACACCCCTTAATGCCCCTAAATTTTGTATTTAGGGGCAACCCTGAACCTTGCCTTCTCAGATTCGATGAAGAAAGAAGAAAGACTGCGATGATCCAGGAAGGAGAAGAGGACACCAACTGCCTTGGCCCCACCCCTACTGGCCTGTCCCATCTACGACCTGCCTACAGCAAGAACCCCGGCAAGTCCAGCAGCCAGCAACCTCCAGAGCCCGGAGGACCTTCCCTGCGACCTTCACACAGACTCTGTCTCACGTGAGCAGCCATCTGCTCAACCGAAGACTCACCTCCAGAATGCCTTCGACTCTGCGATTCTGCACCACTCTGCACCTGACGCCCCCGGCCCAAGTTTGTGTGGCCCAACACCCTGAGGAATTTTTCCCAGCTATCCTGACCTGTGATCTGGTGATCCCTCAAGACTCCTGATGACGACTGCAGCCCCAACCTGAAGGGTCCTCCTGACCCCGACTGGAGCTGGAAGAAAAACTAGATGCCAGAAGAAACCCCTGCACCTGACACCTCACGGCCTTGGGTGGCCCAACTGATGGTGTCCTGGCACCTCCCAAAATCCCAACTTACCTCTCCAGCTGGTGGTCACCTTCAGGAAGTCTCCATTCCCAAGCCTGCAGCATCTTTCCAAAACCGAAGGTCTCCATTGGAAAGCACAGGGTCCCCAACGTCCGTTTTGCACCCTGCACCCGGCCGCTCGAGTGCAGCTGGTGGTGCAGCTCCTATGCTGGTCGTTGGCCCCTGCAGTGCTGACCTTAACTCCAGGAGCTTGGCTCCCACAACTGAGTGGCCTGCTTGTCAGCAGACCCTAAACTGAAGGCCCCCTTAGCCCCATTGGCTAACGTTGGGCTTCTGTACTCTGCACCCGGCTGCCCCAGTGCCATTGGTGGGGCAAGTTGAGCGCCCTCCTACACCTTGGGGAACTCCAATAGGAACCCATGTTATAAGATTTTGTGCCGAAAGTTGTTCTAAGTGTGGCACTGCTAATGCATGGAGAAAGGTGAACTCAATTACAAAGTGCAAAAATGTGTACTTACCTTGTATGCAGAAATCTTACGGTGTGGTATCTAGGCATACCCCCAGTACTCAAAGTAAACCAAAGTAGCGCAAAAGTAATCTTAAAGTATTTACTGCATGATACAAACTGCATTTAAAAGTGATACAAACCTGTAATAATTATAATCTCAAGCACAACTGCATTAACTTGAACAGTCTTGCATTTTGAATGCATCTATTACTCACCTGTGCCAAGTCCTGCTTGGTTCTAAATAAAACATACGTATATCTTTTTTTATACTTACCTAATTGGTCTGGATTCTATCTCTGAGTGTGTGTATCAGTCCTTGATTGAGTGAATACAATAAATGCTTAACACCCCCTCTGGATAACCCTAACTGCTCGACCACACTACCACAAAGAAAGCTGTTAGTACTTACCTAATTTAGTCTCTGCTATACCTCTGGGGACTCCTGGACTCTGTGCCCTCTATATGGTATAGCATATACAGAGCCATCTTCCTACAATGATGCTTCATATATTTGAAGTGCTCTTTGGATCTAGAAAATGAAGCATATCAAGCTTTGGTTGTCCTTCTCAAACATGGCCACTGGGCATAACAGCCATTCATTTTTGGAACTGAAATAATGCAATGCCTTCAAAACACAGCTTTAGTCATGTGAAACAAATTCCCATGTTTAGAAAAGTACAATAAAAGGTCCAAACAAAACTTGCATCAAAAGAATGTTAGCTTCTGGTCTGGTGCTTTAATTTTCATATGTTTTCAATACTGCACCTTAGACATCAGGTTATCAATAAAGTAGGGGAAGAAGCATTTTGTCATTTCCATCTAGCATCACACCAAAAAGCCCTCTTCAAACTTGCCTTGTACTTTCTTCTCATGAAGATCTGCAGGACAGTCTTCTCTATGTGTAGGTTTTCATGATGTCAGCTTTCTCGATCCAGAAATTAGCCTTTGGAGACAAAGAATTAAGGGCAAGCATGGATAGCTCTCCTTAATCCTTTCCCTTGAAGAAAGAAATTTTCCAATCAGGCAGTATTCTTGATTTTTTTGCTCTGTTCCAGCAGCACTCCAGTGTGAGAGTGTTGGGAATACCGTTTTACAAGGTTGACCCTCGAGGGAATGGCTGCAATTCTCTACACAATTTAAACATGACATGTGGGGGCGTGGCCTGATGTAGATGGAGTGAGCAGCGTTGCTTGGGGCTCCGGACGGCCGGCCGCCATCTAGCTCCATCCTGACCCCCTACCGGCATTTGCTCAGTCCTGAAGGAGGCCCCTACCCTGCCCTGGTCCTGGGGGCCATGTGAGTTTGAGAGATTGCGGTGCCGAAGTGTGCAAAATCCTGGGGACGGGGACCGTCCGCCGGAGCAGCACAGCAATTCAACATTGCGGCAGCCCGCTGAGACAACTGAGGGCTGAGTCGCAGGGTGGACTCCCAGAGTGGAAGTGCTGCTGTGTACTTTGAGAGAGGAACTAACATGCTCCTGGCACCCAGAGACAATTGAGGGGACGACAGTGGACACACCCCTGGAGGCAGTCGGCCCTACTAGGAAGGCCGCACGAGGTGACCGAGCTGGGAGGCGATCTAGGATTGACGGCTACAAGAGGCAACGAGGCGAGCCTGCAGTGCCGGGAGGAGGCAGGCGACCTGGCAGTGGCCCTTGCCCAGGGAAGGTCTGCTGTGCTGCAGAACTTCCCTGGCTACAGCTGAATGCGACAGCAGAAGGGGACCCCCAAGGGAGACCACCCGCACTGAAGGAGGCACCTGCATTTAATGCACACCCAAGCGGGGCACCCACGGCATGCAGCCTTGACCGCGAGAGATCCGAGAGCTGACGAGGTGAGGTCTGCACTTGCTTACTGACCCAGGCAGCCTAGGAGTACCTGGGCCTGGGCGAGGAGCCAATAGAAGCTGCTGGGCGTCTGCTTAGGGTTGCTGGGCTTGCCAGGCCTGCTCAGAGGAGCCCATTAGCTGAACCCTGCATTGGCCCAAACCTGAAGGACTGAGTGCTAAGCAATTGGGACCACATTGACCCCAGCGATGTGAAGCAGAGCACTGCCCTGGTCCCTATGAGGACAAGCTGATGGAGGCCTGATAGCGGAGAGCAACCGCAGAGGCAGAAAACAGTAAGTCTTGCTCTCCACTGAGCGAGCTGCTAACTGCTGCTTGCAAATCCAGGGGGCCGGAGGAGTGCATTGCTCCGAGGACCCCTTACTGGGATAACCAGAGCCGGGGACCTGCATGCTGATGCTGCACCTTCATTGGGTTGCTGCTACTGAGACATTCCCTGAGCTGCTCGCCCTGGCTGAACCACAAATAGCCTGTCCCTATCTGCGAGTATCTATTGAGAAGAGGCGCAATAGAGTCTCTGAGTGTGGCAGATACGCTGGCCCTGGGGACATACGCCAGGAGCACAGGTCTGAGGGACATCACCCATCGGACAGTGATGGGAAAAATTACCAAGAGGTGCGAATAGAATGGGGCCCTAGCAGCGGGCTCCCAGTAGGGAAGTGGGAGCTCTGCCTCACAAGCGGAAATTAAGGCCTCCAGTAAGAGACTGGAAGTGAAGATAGACTCAATCTACACAGGCCGGGTCATTTTGCAAGATGAGACGAGTATCAGCAAACGAGCGCCAACTGTAGGACTCCACCCCTGCTCTTGCTGCCTTGAAAGATCCACTAGCCGCAGTTGAGGCAAAGGTGCATACGCTGGAGTTCCACATGGAGGATGCAGAAAACTGCTCCCACTGGAATAATATCAGAGTGGTGGGTCTGCCAGAAAAGGTAGAAGGGGCCAGCATGGTCGAATATTTGGAGAAATGGTTGGGCACAGAAGTGGCACCGGAAGGTCTGTCGACCTTCAATGTCGAAAGAGGCCACTGAGTGCCGGCGAGTCCACTCCTGCCAGGGGCCGCCCCACCATCTGTGGCGGCAAGGTTCCTGCATTACACGGGCAGGGACTGCATACTGACACAAATAAGATGTAAAGGGGACCTCAAAGTGAATAATATAGTGGTGCGCATATTTCCGGATTTCTTCCGAGAAGTGCAGATGCAATGGGACTCCTTTCAAGGCACCAAGCAGAAACTCCACCAAGTCAACTACAAGTTTACAATGCTGTTGCCAGCTAAATTAAGAGTGATCACTCCGGAGGGGACAGAGTTCATTCGCTCCCCGCAGGATGCCTGGGACTGACTAGAGAGACACCAGAAGGGAGGCCCTTCCCGAAAGCCAGGGTGGAGGAGAAAATGCAGTGACATCCCGCAGTAGGAAAGCCAAACGAGACACACTAGTCCCCATGCAGGAAGGAGTGCAACTGGAGCGGCGGAGTGCAATGGAGGTCATGGCACTGATCAGTGGAAAGGAAATGGAGCATGCCACCCTGTAGAGCAGTGCGGTGGTGCGGGATTCGGACTCGGAGCACGGCTCTAGTGTGTCCGAGAACTCGAGCATTGAACTGCCAAAGGTGACACTGAGAACGGCTGACAATATCACCTGAGTGGCCCGGCAGACTGGTGAAAGGGGTGGGGCCTGCAGGGGGCTGAGCTTACACTACACTGGATATGAGGTACTGTGACCATTATGAGGGGTAGAACTCGTTGCATAATTTGTTCCACTGAGCTGGTTGGCTGACTTGCTGGTTGGGGCGGACTGTGGGGTCACTTCCCTTGATTGGACACTCCATGGGTGGTCTTCCGCTGACTCTTTTAGTCTGTTTTTTTTTGCATGGGGTATACTAATCTGCTCGTCCTGGGGAGGGGAAGTTGGGATACCTGTTTTGACTTGAAAGTTTGGATATGGAGGATTTTGGAGTCCTGCATCACTGTAGTATGTACTATTTCACTGGGTCTGTGAGGGGAGGGGGCAGGGAGGGGGCACGCAGCAGCTGAGCGACAAGATCTGGAGCATGATGGGTCATTTAATGTATAATTTCCTCTCCTGGAACATAGGGGGAATGCAGACTATGTCCAAGAGATATAAGGTGTTCTCTCATCTGCACAGGTGAGGCATCCAAATAGCATTTCTCCAAGAGATGCTCTTGACGGCCAAAGAAGGGGTCACACTGAAACGCAGATGGCGGGGCTAGGCATACTACGACAACTTCGACGAAGACAACCAACACACTGAACCCTCACCAACCACCCCCGACACCCGGAGACCAGCGATTGACAACTGGACAGCTCTCACCACCGAAGACACACTGAAGACAATGAAGTCATTCCACTCAGGGGCCCCCACGGACCCCTGCCCCCACCATATCTTCAACAGAGCCGCCGACACCATCGCATCCATGCTCCGCCACACCATCAACCGCTCCCTGGTGACCGCCTCGTTCCCCGACGACTGGAAACACACCGAGGTCAACCCCCTCCTGAAGAAACACTCGGCGGACCCTACCGACCTCAAAAACTACAGACCCATCTCCCTGCTCCCATTCCCAGCAAAAGTCATTGAGAAAGCCATCAACAGCCAACTCGCCACATTCATCGAAGAGCACAACATCCTCGACTCCTCCCAATCCGGCTTCAGAAAAAACCACAGTACGGAAACCGCCCTCCTCGCCGCAACAGACAACATCCGCACCCTACTGGACAAAGGAGAAACAGTAGCCCTCATCCTCCTCGACCTCTCAGCGGCGTTCGACACAGTCTCTCACCGCACCCTAATACGCAGACACCACGACGCAGGAATCCAGGACAAGGCCCTCGACTGCATCCGCTCCTTCCTCTCCTGCAGAACGCAGCGGGTCAGACTCCACCCTTTCCTCTCGGACCCTACACCCAGGGCTCCTCCCTCAGCCCGACGCTTTTCAACGTCTACATGGCTCCACTCGCCCCCATCGTCAGAACCTACGGACTCAACATTGTGTCATACGCAGACGACACCCAACTCATCCTCTCCCTATCCAACGAACCCAACACCGCCAGACACAACTTTCGAGAAGGCATGGAAGCCGTCGCCAAATGGATGAAAAACAGCTGCCTACAACTAAACACTAACAAAACAGAAGAACTCATCATGGGTCCAAACCCCGACGCCTGTAGCGACACCTGGTGGCCCCCCGCCCTCCGAAACCCGCCAACCCCCAGGGACCACGCACGCAACCTGGGAATCATCCTGGATTCTGAGCTCAAAATGGACCGCCAGATCAACTCCGTCTCTTCTTCCTGCTTCCACACCCTCCACCTCCTTCGTAAGACTTTCAAATGGATCCCCCTCGGACACAGAAAGAGCGTCACTCACGCCATGGTCACCAGCAGACTCGACTACGGCAATGCACTCTATGCTGGAATAAACAAAAACCTCACCCGCAAGCTGCAGAACATCCAGAATGCTGCCGCAAGACTGGTTCTCAACCTGCCAAAACACTGCCACATCTCACAGCACCTGCGCACACTCCACTGGCTCCCCGTCGAGGCTAGAATCACCTTCAAGATACTCACCCACGCACACAAGGCCCTCCATGGCAGAGGACCAGCATACCTGAACATCTGACTCAAAGTCCACACACCCCAAAGGACCCTACGATCAGCCCAGCTCTCCTACGCCGTGGTCCCCCGCACCAGAAAGACCAGATCGGGAGGCCGCTCCTTCTCCTTCCTCGCGGCCAAAGCCTGGAACGACCTTCCGCTCCACCTCAGACAGACAACATCGCTCCCCATCTTCGCAAGAAACCTCAAAACCTGACTCTTCGACAGACCCCCTCCTTGATGGACTGGAACCTGCACCCCCCTATCCCTAGCACCTTGCGACCCTTACGGGTGAGTAGTCGCGCTTAACAAACGCCTGATTGATTGATTGACACATTCAGCGTATGCTAGGGAGGTCCTAATCTGGATCCGAGCAGGGGTCCCCTTCCAGCTTGTGGACAAAATTGTTGACCCCAAGGGGAGATTTGTGAGGATACAGGCCGACTTGAGGGATGGGACATATCTTTGATAAATGTTTACACCCCGAATGTTGACCAAGGCACATTTCTATCAAATTTGCCACAGCAGTTGGTGCCGAACATGCCCTCCCTCATGATTGTGTGGGGGGGGTTTAATTGTGTGGCTGATTACACACTAGACCGCTCACACCCTCCCTGAGGGACTCCCAGACTGTCCGCATGGCTCGTGCGTTCTTGGAGTGGCAATGGAATTGGGGGCTAATAGACTCCTGGAGACAGCTATACCCAAGCGAGAGGGATTATTCCTTCTTTTCAGGTCTCCATGAAGTGCACGTTCGGCTGGACATTTTCCTGTGCACCCCGGATGCCCATAGTTTAGTCCATGCGGCTGAGTATTTGGCCTGTACTATTTCGGACCACAACCCAGTCCTGCTGCAGCTGAAATGGACCTGTACTCACTCGTCAATTCCCATGTGGAAACTTAAGCCTGAGTCGCTCGAGGACCAAGCATTCCAGGAGATGATCTGGGAGAAAATTATCAGATATTTTGACAACAATGTGGGCATGGTGTCGTCCCTGAAGATGGAGTGGGACACCTTCAAGGCAGTCCTGCTGGGCCATTGCCTAGCGGAAGCAAAGGGCATAAGGCGTACCCTGTTAGGAGAGATTCAGACGGCTGAAAACACACTTAGAGACTTAGAGATCCGCTGACCGGAATGATCGGGATGACCGTACCTACAGATGACACTACTAAAAGTCAAAGAGGCAGTGGCGACCCATGAGAAATAAAAGTTATATGGACAGGACCCACGCTGAAAGGGGCAAATCTAGCTCCCTGCTGGCATGGCTGGCTAATCCAAACAAACGGGGATCGTCTATAGTGGAACTAGAGGATGAGAGGGGCAACAGGGTGTACTCTCAGGAGGATGTAGACGGGGTGTTAACTCGATACTATACGATGCTGTACGCTAGTGCCACACCGATCAGTACGGCAATGACACAGGCATTCCTGGATTCGAAAACCCTGCCAAGACAGGGGAAGGAGGAGGCGACAGCCCAGGGTGGGGACATTTCGGCACAGGAAATGTTGTGTGCTATCAATCATATGACACGGAACAAGACACCGGGGACAAACGACTTCCCAACACAATTCTATGTTACATACTCGACTCCTAGACTGACTGCCCTGTATGCCCTGGCTAAAACCACTGGTGTCCTCCTGGACACTACCAGAGAAGCGATAATTGTCCCAGTCCTGAATCCGGGTAAGCCGGCACATGACCGCTTGGTGTAAAGACCCCTGTCGATGTTGAATATTGACTATAAGATCCTTAGCAGGATATTGGTGACCCGGCTCTTTGCCCATATGCCGTGGTTGATCCACCCAGATAAAACCGAGTTCATCCTGGGCCGCAGAACGGCGATTAATATATCGTTGTTCTTGGCTAATTATGGAAGCTGACAGATTTATTAGAGATGATGCAACGGTTTTTGCTGTCGATATCGAAAAAACTTTTGGCAGCCTTTATGAGGTGATGTTACATATGAGACTGGGGGAGCGGTTTGTGGACTGGAGAGGTTATTGTACACTAGCCCGACAGCAAGAATGTGTACCGGCCAGACCATATCGGCGAGCTGCACGGTGGAGAGGGGGGCATGGCAGGGATGCCACCTGTCTCTACTACTCTTTGCCATTGCCATGGAACCCTTAACGGCGCAAGCGAGGATCGGGGGGCCATTAGGGCTCTGAGGATTGGGCAACACCACCAAAGGATAGCATTGTAGGAGGACAACCTGCTTCTCTTCCTGAGAGATATGGAGGGGGATCTTAGGGGAGGACAGAGATCTGCTGGAGGAGTTTGGTCAAATATCAGGGCTACGTGTAAATTGGCAGAAGTCTAAGCTTTTTCCGATAGTGCAGAAGGAAGACCCCCCCCAGGACACCTGGCGGCCGAGCAGTGGGAGCCCAGGTGTTTGGCTTACTGGGGTGTTAGGCTATACCACACTGGAGCTGACCTGCTAGAGGGCAATGTGGGCTGCGCAGTTGGCTCCCTGAGGGCCTCCATGGAGTTTTGGAAGACGTTGCCACTGCCTGTGATGGGAAGGATAGCTCTATTGAAGATGGTGGCCCTGCCCCGCCTCCTCTATTTCTTTACCACCATTCCCCTATGTATCACGGGGATGCAGTTGCAAGAGAGCTCAGGACCCTAACTACAGAGTTCATCTGGGGATTGGAATGCCGGAGAGTAGCGCTGGCCATGCTGCAGCGCCCCAAGGTGGAGTGAGGCCTTGCAGTCCCAGACTTTGAGCTGGATTATATAGAGGCTCAACTACAATGGTTGGTCGAGGGAGTGGTGCAAAGTTGCAACCTGGCCCAGACCCTTTGTGCCATCACTCTGAGAGCTTATTCAGGTTTTCCTCCAGGAACGGCACCTTGGCCATTATTACTCTGCTGAGTTCCGCACTATAACAAAATGCTGGAATAGGGGGTTACAAAGGATGCGCATCAAGATTCCATACTCCACGGATATGCCCCTAGATTTCCTACATGCACTACCTCACAGGGGCGACTGGGGGGATTGAGTCTGTGGGTGGATGCTGAAGTGTCAAAGGTGGGAGAGCTATACAAGGACTCAGAGCTGCTTCCATTCTAAGACTTCCGAACAGAGTTTGACATACCCCAAGGGCATTTTCTTCTCCATAAGGCGATTGTATCAGTGATACAGAAACATTGGGGGGAGGGGACCACAGAACCCACATCTTCCCAGAGCTGCCACTACATAGCACTTTCGGAGGACACCATTAAACTGGTCTCAGGCTTCTACAGAGTGCTAAGGACAGACCAACAGCTCCCTTTACATCTGTTGTGAATTAGATGGGAGGAGGACCTGAGTATCCCAATAGAGCTGAAAGACTAGGACAAGATTCTGGAGCAAGCGCTAAAGGTTTCTAGAAATGCGCTTTTTAAGCTAATAAATTATTATGTATTACATAGAGCATACCTGACACCTGAAAGGGTAGGCCGGCACTTCCAGCCTGTCCTAGATGTGGGGAGGTGGGGGCTCCCATTCTCCATATGTTTTGGGAATGTTCTGCAATCCAAGTCTTTTGGGAGGGAGTCATAGACACTACCGAGGAGTGCATCGGGAGGGAGGTCCTGTACACCCCTGGACATTGCCTACTGGGTTGGTTCCCGCACCCAGCCAAGACCGAAATCACTGGGAGATTCCAGGACCTAGCGTACATCCTCGCTAAACGCAAGATAGTCTGGAATTGGAAGGTGGCAAGGGGCCCACGATTGGGGGCATGAAAGAAAGAGATGATCAAGTGGGCAGGATGCGAGGGGAGAATCCTACTGCGGGATGCGCAGCAGGGCATGGGCCAGATAGAAGGTGCCCAAGATTGGGAAACACTGGTGGACTGCCTGATTAACCCGGAGCAAGACATCCCGGCGAACTCCCCTGGGGGTTCCCCAGAACACCCTGAGCGACTAGACCCAGAGCCCCCCTCAACCCCTGACCCCGCACAAACCTAGATTGGGGCCGGCTCGGAGCATGGCAGTAAGCGCCCCCCCCGACCTGGGACCTACAGCAGCTCATACACTTAGTACCCACACATTTAATGCTCTATAACAAATGATGCACTGACTCACAGGGGGAGGGTGGAAGGGAAGTTAAGTTGAGATAACATGAACGGACGACTTGTATGCTTGTACGACCCCCAGCATCAAAGGGATCAACTGGGGTTTCACCCTATTGGCACCCAGTCACTTAACATGCAGCAAACTTTGAGAAGCATTACATTTCCTTTATCACACAATCAGTGACATATTGATTTCGAGAAATGGCTGATAAACATGACAAACATGAAGGCGCTGATTCTCACAATGTATGTTAGATATATTGTTCTGCAACAGCTTTGAATCTGTGTCACTGATTCATCTCTACCGACCTTTCCTAGGCAAGTGGAAGGTGTGATAGGATCTAATTCATGGTGTAGGGATGTCAGCCCAGCATCTGGTTATGAATGGACTAAACTAAGGCAGGAAAGAAGCTGTTTTCCCTAAAGTTATTTTTGTGAATATATAAAAATGCATGTTGGCTAATGCGTTTTTATTTGTGTTTTTAATTTTTTTTACATTATTATTGTTATGATTGTTATTGTTGTTGTTTTTATTATTTCATAATTCATCAGTTTTCTTCAAAGTTAACATTAAAATTTGAACACTATGCAGCTGGGCCCTTAAAAGGCACAATTACGGATAAGTGAGTTACCTAATGTCAAATATGCCAATTAATTAGCCAAACCTATTACTGTAGTTTGGGGAGGAGCACATGCAGTAAAGGACTGTTTGGCAGTCTCTCTCTGTATAGAGGCTGCAAACAGCATTTGTACAACTTTTACTTGTAGTAGGAATGGTTTCTCCATCTTCAAAAGGTAGTGTTGTTTGTTCATTGATAAAGAAGCTAAAATTAGTCACAAACCTTTCTACAATATTTACATTGCCAGAGTTGCCAAACTGCCTGAGAACATTGCTGTTTATAATTTTTATGCTTGTTCCTATTACCATAAGTTTTTCTCTCCTGTCCATTCGCATGCTAGGACCACACCAATTAGATTTCTGACTCATTATCTCATGGAGCCAATGGTCCTGACTGATTTGTCTGAAACATTTGACACTGTGTATGAGGCTACCTTACTTGCAGTCTGTACGCAGTAATACCTGATCTCCCTGGAGTTGTTAAAATGCAATACCCAGTGATTCAAACTTAGTGCTTTCATTCCCTTTGTGTTACATCAGAGATAATCAATTACATTTACTATTTGTGAAATTTATCTATCCCCACTTTATACATTTACTAAAAACTTCCAGTTGCCCGACAAACTTATGCAAATTACATTAGGCATTATTTAATGGTACAAAACAAGATCATTTATGGTCGGCTTTAGGAAAGACCAATCTTTAAGCTGCATTCTTATGTCAGAGTGGTGGTAAATTGGTTAAAGTACTTAAGGTAAATAAAACCATTTATTTGACTAAACGATATGGTCACAATAGTACCATCAGCCCTTAACATTTAGCTGGGTTACACCAATATCCTGATTTGTCTGATAGGTGGCCTTACTAAAGGGACTAAAGTTTAGAGGCCAAAAATCCTGCCACTGCCTTCTTATATTTAAATGATTACCGGGCACTTCACACAACTACAGAATCCTTCATGTGCTACAGACTGTTAAGATTGCTCCAAGAAATCTTTTCTGGAATTTAGCAACATAACAAAGTGTTTATTTTCTTGAAAATGAATACATCATCATGTTCCAATAGGAGATATTACTCCTAATTGAGGGTGCCGATTCTGCAGTCTCAGTAATTTGAGAGTAAATTTACCGGCTGAATTTACTAAACTCTTTCAATCTTTATCCCTGTACCTGACCAAGGCAGTAGACTAAAGGTGTATGAGATAAGTGTGACTTACTCATTTTTTTTTGTTTAAAGGTAAACTTTATTAACGAACGTAACAGTACCAATATTATACAATATGATTAGTCAATGGAACATTGTGTAAAATAGTAATAGTAGTAATAGATTAATATATAGCAAAGAGAGATGGCATGGAATTTTGAAATGGCATGATACAATCATATATAATTAAAGAAATACAGTACAAAAATAAATTAAGCAATAGTGCAGAGTAAATTAATAAATAAATATGCAACAGTATGAGAGAACAAACAATGTAGTGAAGAGATCAAGGAGGTTGGGAGACTTCTTCAATGAAGGTTGATGAAGGTTAGCAGTTAATGCACAGGAGTCTAGAAAAATGTCACTGGTGTCCAAGTGTGATAATAAGAGATATTGAGGTTGTACATGCTCTATCTAATCTGTGTTTATAACAAACACCATTTCACCATGCTTAGAATGAAACATTAAGAACATTTCTCCAATTTTTTGTGATTTGTTGTAAGGCAACTGCAATTAACAGATCAAAAACGAGCACATCCAAAGTAAAACAATTCCAGTCACCTGAAAGACTGACTAAAAATATGTTTGTAAAGGTAAACGGTACCTTTGTATGAAAAATAGAGTTTATTTGTTTCCAAACCTTCAAACAAAATTGATATGTTGTAGGACATTCAAATAAAATGTGCCACAAGTCTGAAGAAGAAACATTACAAGACCAACAGGATGGTGAAATAGTGGGATTACATCTGTGTAAAGGGACTGGAGTAACCACATGTCGATTGTAAATAAAGACTAAGGTTTGGGTTGTGTTGGCAGCATCAGAGAATGTATTATGTTCCTATAGTAATTCATTAACTGTCTTTTCTTTAATGTCAGGAAAGAAGGTAGGAACATTGTAAATATGAGAAGCTGTAGTGTTGGATGGCGATAAGGATTTCAAAGAAGAAGAATAAATCACAGAGTGATGGTGAGATTGTATGGAAGAATAGCATTTGGAAATGATAGATACCAATGAATCAAATTTCTATAATTATAAGAGGAAGGGAGATTAAAAAGCCTTTGAGCTTGCGAAAAGGAAAATAAAGTAGCGATCATGAATAAGTTGGTGTACCAACAGTAAACCCTTCTCCCTTCAGGACTTCCAAAACATAGTTCTATTATTCATTTTAAGATGTTTATTGTACCATAGTGAGGACTGGAGAAATTGTTCTGAATCAGAAAGAACAGACAGAGATATAGGCCAGTATATCTGACAAGCATTCTTAAGGATATGGATGGAAATGGAAGTTGGTCTCTGAGTGAAAGATAAAAATTCTGGAAAAGAGAAAGGTTGTATAACAAAGGATTCTAATTCCGTCCATCGGAGGAAAAGAATCCATACTTTGATCTGTTTGAAAACAGTCAGAATGTTTCAGAAAGAAAGCAACATGATATGATTGAAAATTAGGACATTTTACTTCCAGTGGTTGTTTGCTGTGTTGTAATCTTTTAAGAGGTATACACGGTTTTTTGCTATTCCAAAAAAAGGAGGTTAAATAGTATATATACTTTTGAAAAAAGAAGATGGAATATTTATAGGAATAGTGTAAAGATAAAAATGGTTGACAGGGACCAACATAATTTTGATGGAATCTAGTCTACCCCACCATGATAGAAATGAAAGGTGCTATTGAGAAGTTAGGGTAGAAAGGGAAGGAATAAGAGGTACAAAACTGAGGGAGACAGTTTCTTTTACAGAATCTGTAAACCAAAGGCCAAAATATTTAAGTTTGTTCAGACTCCAAAGGAAATCAGAGGAGAGAAAATATTGTTTAGAACACCATTTATTAACAGTGAGTTTCAGACATTTGTCAACAATTAGTTTGCATCCTGAAAGAGAGGCAAAAGTATTGACTGTATCAAGAAATGCCAGTAAGGAAGAATCATGAGATGACATATATAAAAGCATGTCACCCGCATATACTGAACTCTTAAGTTGTTTATTGCCATATTTAAATCCATGTATATGATCATGCTGTCTTATTTTGGATAAAAAAAGTTTCAACTGTTAGAATAAATGTAAAGGAGAAAGAGCGCATCCCTTTCAAACTTCTCTATGTAGAGAAGAGAACTTGGAGATTAAGCTATTAACAAAAAATGATGCTTTGGGAGATAAGTATAATAAAAGAGAAACTAGGTTAATGAACTTCAGCACAAAAGCAAACCAAGTGAGAGTAGAAAAAATGAAATACCAGTGCATGCAGTCAAATGTCTTTTCAGCATCTAAGGAAATGGCTGTTAATGAATTTTTATAAGATTTGGACTGGCTCAGAATATCAAAGAATATTCAGTGTTATCCAAAATATGGGCCTGATTACGAGTTTGGCAGTCATGGTACCGCCATTGAACGGCATCGAAATCGCCTTCACACTGTTGCCAGTCTGACCGCTCTATTACAATGCATTTGGTTACATAGACGAAAGACTGCCACAGTCCAACTGCCACCAGCAGGAAATCTCGACCACGGCAGGATAACCCAATGCGTCTGTCCACCGGCCCAATTACAATGTGCCTTCCTGCCAAGGTGACTGTGGCGGTCCAACCGCCACATCTGAACTGATGGAAAGCAGCTTATATAAAGCTGAAATTCACCTGTACTTAGTTTCACACGTCCTGTGCTGCAATGGAGCCGATCCGACATGTCCTGCCACTGCTTGATGATATCCAAAACCAACACAGTTGTGGATGCAACCGATGGTAAGCTATACTCATACCCATTTCCATTGACTTCTCAGCAAATAGATGCCCCACCATGGACCTGGAAAGGGATTTGGTGTCCCTTGGCCAAACATATTTTGTGGGCCCCTGCTCAGAATTGTTCTCAATGTATGATCTAATTAGAGCTCTATGATGCTCTCTTTGGCCAGGTCACTGACACTGCACAGGCACACTCTACAAAAGTCAATGTGTTCACATCTCATAATCAGGGATAGTGATGTGTGCATTAAATCGTGTCACACAATAGCACCTCCTCATTAATATCACATCTATTATTCTCTGTGACACCCTCATATTGCTCACATGCTGAGTCCTGTTGTGATATCAAAGATACATCTGTATGATGTGTCATGAAACTTAAACACACCTTCTCTGCTAAATCTCTGTAATGAACTCACACATCACCCACATTAAAAGATAATGCCATGTAAATGGGATTTCAAATAATCAGTGTGAGGAGCATTTAAAGGTCACAATATAAAGATGTTCTGAATATTTGTTTTCCCTCTGCCAGGGGGACCCCTGGAAGGCTGGGGCCCTGGGCCACAGTCCACTTTGCACATGCCTTAAAAGTCTATGTGCACAGGACCTGTGGCTTGACTTATATCAGGGATAACCAAAAGCATAACCAAGTGCCATGCATATGTGGGTAATATGTAAGTGCAAGTCATGAAAGCAAACACAGCAGTAACAGCATTTGTCTCACATTAATATAAAGTAGGTGTAAGGTGCACACACAACAAACATTGGTAAATGCATTAGGTTTCACGTATTTGATTAATAATAAGCTATTTTTGTTGTAGGTTGTAGCTTGCAGAGTAGTTCTACAATATAAGTTACAGAAAGTCTGTTAAAGTGTTATGTTTAGCAGTCAAATATAGCAATATTAGGTGTTTAGAGGAGTTCTGACAACGTTTGGGCCTGGTGCTACTGCACCTGCTACACCCTTCAAATCATGACCCTGTTGTCTGCAAAGTAAATGCACTTGTGGCTGCCTGTTTAATAGTAAAATATAGCACAGCTCTTGTATATTAACTTTATTTTTAACGTGTAATTTTTATTACAACATTTAGAATCTGATCATAATGACAAATAGTTTAAGTTGAAAAAAATCAATCCGATAATGCCTACAAAGTGCAAAGAAGGGTACTGAGGCATGTATAGGAAATGCCACACATGTTCTAAGGCTAAAGCATCTGCTTTACACAACTAACAATTAAAAAGCAAGCATTCCAGCATACTGTTAGAAGCGGTCTGTGTTTTCCATGGGAAGAGATCTTATCTTGACAGTAAATGAGGCTTAAACAGTGTGAACAGTTTTAGTAGAAGTATCATAAATGTGTGCAGCCAGGTGAAGTTAACAAAAAAACTGTTCCAAACAAAAGAAAATGAACACAGTAATTCAGCACAGAGAACTGATAAGATCAACCTTTTAAGATATATTAAATACAAGAGATTTCACAAGCACAGCACAAACGCTGTGCAGACAAAACCTAAAAATGGATACATGTCAATTAAAATCCCTAATAAGGTATGGCAATTTAACACCTTCCATGTGTGGATGGACAAATAACTAACTAGCACACATTAAACACATATCCACCCCACATGAAAGGGAGAAGTGCACCCTAAATGATACTGACAGTGGCCAAGCCAAACTGAAATAGTTACCATATGAAATACCACCCAATACAATGTGAGCCCAATTGGATTTCGGCCCACATATCCATCCATTGAACATTTCCATCTTGTCCTGTGTACGTCCAGCACTGGTTCCAATGTCAGATCATACTATCCACTTCAAATGGATTAGCAATCAGGAATTAAATAAACACAACTGCAGTCCCACCTCACAAAGTATCCAATAACATCAAATAGTTAGGAAAGTAATGGCAGGACTAATATCTTCCAAACAAAGAAAATGTTTAATTTTTCAAAAACAATTAGATGTAGTAAGCCGAAGGCCAATGACCAGTCCATTTTCACAGTGTGTGGTACAGCACACTGCTCTTCCACTAAAATTGCCCTTCATGACACTGCCACGGAACCTCCTTACAAAGGGTCATCCATTGGGCATGGCTGGCAAATCGAAGATGTTACTTGGCAGAGGGACGTTTAGATTTTGGAGGTGGGAGTTTGGAAGAGGAAGGGGTGGACTGACATTTAGGAGGGAGGGTTTGGGTGGTCCAACATTTTGAAGTGGAAACATTAGAGGGGTTGATAGGTCTGAATTAGGGGTGTATTTGGAGGTGGAAGTGGTGGGTATGGGTGTGGCATGGGTTGGAACCTTTATGGAAAGAGTGGTAAGTGAGTTGGGAGGACAGAGGGCCAGGTGAAAGGCTGAATCTTCAGTGGAGAATTTGGGAAAGGCTTTGGGAGTGAGTGAGGTCTTGGAGGTAGAGGGAGTGTCAGTGTCTGATGTGTTTGGGACTGTTGCTGGTGCAGATGCATGTGTGTCAGGTGTATGTGCTAAAAGTATGGGTGTGTCTTGTTTCTCAGGAGTCTGTTGGGTGCATTATTGTTTCTGTCTGAGTTTCTTAGTTGTGTATAGTGTGAGTGATGTGCCTGTGGATGTTACTGCAGTGGAAGTGCAGGATGTGTGTGTTGTGACTGCTTATTTGGTGGTGACTGTGGGTGTGGATGTCTGTGTTGTCTGTATGGATGTGATGGTGGGTTTGGTGGTGCATGTGGGTATGAAGGTGTCTTTGCTGGGCAGGGATGTGGTGGTGGGGGTGTGGTGTGTGCATGCATGTTTGTTGTCTCCTGTGCTGTGTGGAGATGTGATGGGGAGTGGTGTGAGTATGTAGGTATTGTGTTAGTGGCGGGTGTGGTGTCTGTGTGGTTGGATGCGTGTAATTTATTTTTGTGGGGGTGCTTGTGTGTGTGTGCTGCTTGGGTCTGTATGGGTGGGTGCATGGCAATGTGTTTGTGTGCTTTGTGGAGGTTTGGTAATAGGGTATTTGGATGGGTATGGGCTAGGGGGAGGAACACAAGGTTAGGGTGGATTGGAGGCTGCGATTAGTGGCTGAAAAGATCTCCATAAGACAGATAAAGCACTGTGAATGCCTTCCAGGTAGGCCACCATCTGCTGCAGATGAGTGCCTTGCCCCTGGATGGCTTCAGGAGCCATATAGATGTGCCTCAGGAGGGCAACAGCCTCCTCACTCAGCGCAGTGGGGGGGCAAGAGCAGGGCTGAGGTGCCTGGAGCGAAGGAGACAGCTCCCCTGTTAGGGTAGCGGGCCCGCCCAATGGTTTGGGGAGCAGCAGGGAGGGTGGTGATGGAACTGGGGGGGTGGACAAGGATGCAAGTGGAACTAATCCTGTTGGGTCTGCCACATCTAAATAGTGCACACTGGAGGATGACACTTTATCTTAAGAACTTGAGCTTGTGTCCTCCGTGGCACTCCCCACACCCTCTTGGTCACTGGGGCCCCCCTCCATGTCCGAACTGTAACGTCTAGACCCACTGTGACCAGCTGTGTCCCAAACGAAGTTGGATCTTTCTCCTTTATTGAGGGCCAAAGTTTTGTGAGAAAGTACTTAAAATTCACACAGCATAAGACTTCTTATAGTGTATGAACATACACAGTCCTGCTTGGTACAGCTGATAACACCATTAATGGATTGCATTCCTACAGGCCAATACACTCTTGAAGGTCTGTAGCAGAGGGGAAGCACTTTACGTATATACTGATCCTGCACTACCGCCTAGAATGGTGAAATGGTGATGAATGTTTTGCGCATTTCATTTGTATATAATTGGTTTTTCTACACCGTCATGAATAGTGATATGTAAATCGATGTTTTCCTTCCTCACTGAGTATGTGGCAAAAAAAGTGTTTTGTATCTTTTAGATTGAAGCCCCGGAAGAAGGGCCCTCAGGCCCGAAATGCATTGGGCATGAGTGAATTCTTGGAAACACTTTGGAGATGTTTTGTTTCATGCAAATTCTGTTGATTTTGAAAATTTATTATTAAAATGAACATGAGTTGGATTTGTTCATGGTATTTTGTTTAAATATTCGTAGATAATAAATGTTTACAGAGATCTACATAAATTAGATTCAATACTGATTACTGTTTTAAAATTGTACAGTGCAGTTGCACTTAGCAAAAGTGCACAGTGGTCAGGTCAGTGTGACGTGAATCAAGGTGATCTAGCTAGACGTGTTCAGACAACACGAACTCCAATGTAGCACGCTCAGTTTAAAAAGAAAACAGTTTGCCGAGCTCAACCCCGAAGAGGAGAGGAGTGCTTCACTCATTCACTTCAGTTGATTCAGTGAATATCTATGACATGAAGATGTGGGATCACTCTGGTCCTAATGGGATGATACATCACAGCACTATTTGGTATAGCAAACACAAATTGCCTTGTAAGGATGAGTGTAGATACTCACATATTCTGCATTTCTACATCCCTGATATATGTCGCCAGTCAGTGAATAAATCTTGAAACACTATTGCAGATGAACTAACAGGGAAATATACACTAGGCAACATGTAGGCACTAATGCTGATGGCACCAGTGATGTTTGCACACTGATGTCACTGTTTAATCCTAACTTACCAGTGGGAAGTGTTGTCCAGTCACCTCATAAAGAATGCACTGTATGCCATGTTGTAGGAAAGTGCCCCTTTTTGCATGTTTGCCCTTACTTTTTGCCTAATGTTGATGTACTTTGACTGAGTGTGCCCTGGGTTTCTGCCAACCCGGTTCCACAGGGCCTATGTGTTCTTTCCCTAAACTGGACTGTTGCAAAACCCAATTGGCAAATTTCTGGCCACATGTAAGATCCTTGTAAGAGGTACCATAGGTACCAATGGCACTGTGACCAGGGAAGGCCTCTAAGGGCTGCAGCACTTATTGCGCCACCCTTAGAGACCCTGTACCTTTACATGCACACACTGCCCTTGCAGGTTGTGTGATTTGGTGCAGAACAAAGTGAAGAGTCAACATGGCACACATCTCTGTGTGCCATGCCTACAACACACTCCCTTGGCATAGGTAAGTCATCCCTCTAGCTGGGTGCACTATACCAGTGGTGAAGGTACAGGTGCATGAGCCCTATACTCCTACAGTGTCTGCATTCATTCTTAGACATTGTAAGTGTAGTATTGCCATAAAGAGTACATGGTCTGGGAGTTTGTCATTACGAACTCCGCAGCACCATAATGGCTTTACTGAAAACTGGGAAGTTTGGTTTCAAACATCTCAGCACATCAAACCCACACTGATGCCAGTGTGAGATTTAATGAAAAATGCACTCAGAGGGCATCTTAGAGGTGCCCCCTGAAAAACGACCTAACTCTAGTGTCCTGGTTGAATGGCTGCTTGCTAGCTGCCTCCACCAGACCTGTCCCTGGACCCCTGGGTCAAGAGCCTGCCGCTCTCGGGGTCCTGAAACAAAGTGTATTCTGGGTCGAGGTGCCAAGCCTCATCCCTCAGGATGGGCAGGGTCCACAAAGGGTAAACTTCAAAGGCTAGCCACCTTTGTGAGCTACCCCAGTCATTTGCTGCTCCAGCAACTGGCTCCCACCAGTTCTAACCCCCCACTTTGGGCGGGAGAATCGGCGGGAAAACCAAGTAAGGAGCAGCGGTGTGCCCACAACTCTCAGTTCCCACCATCTTGCAGATGGGGGGACCCAACCAACCAGAGTGAGGTCTATGCCCCCCCCACTGGAGGGTGGCATAATAGGGGGTATATGTACCCACCCCAAGGAGGGGACCCATTGGTCCCGACATGTACCTGCCTGTAAATGCCCCTAAAATGAGTATTTAGGGGCAACCCTGAACCTTTCCTCCTCAGACCAGAGCCGAAAAGAAGAAGAAGGACCGAACAGCTGTGCTGACTTGGCCCCAGTCCTACCCGGCCTGTCCCGACCTCAGACTCCCCCAACAGAACCTTGGTGTGTCCTGCAGTCAGCAGTCCTCGAAAACTCGGAGAGCCTACCCTGCCTTTGAGACTAAAAAGGACTTTGTCTGCCATGAGCACCGGGCTTGCTCAAAGGTAATGGACTCTGACTCTGTCCGACTCCATGAGTCTCCACCACTCCGCTCCAAGTGCCCCGAGCCCGAGTGACCCAATACCCTAAGGAGGTCCCCCCCGGCGATCCTAGCCGGGATCCCAGTGACTCCTGAACCTCCATAAGTTTCTAAATCAAACCTGCAGCCAACAACTGGAAGGTCCCCTCAACCGCGACCGACGGCGATACCCTGATTGACTCCGTAACCAAAGCAGTCCAGAAAGATCAACCGCGACCGCCCGACCGACTCCGTCTCCGAACGCTTGCGGTCACAAGACGGTGACTCCCATAGACCCCATTTGCCTCATCAGCAGCTGACCGAATCTGAGGGAATCTCGACTGAATCTGCAACATCAGCCAAGACCACATCCTACACACATCCGTCTCTGTGCCTCTGGTGGTGTAGTTCTTGTGTTGGCCATTGGGCCTACAGTGCTGATCTCGACCACAGGTGCTTTTTGTTTCCCCAGCCTGGTGGCCTGCTTGCCGCAGTCCCCCAGCCCACTACTGTGCTTAGCCCTTTGTGCCCAGTTGTGCATTCTCAGGACTAATTGTGGCTCGTGAGTAATACTGTAAACCTGTGTGAGTTTGCAAAAAGCATTGTCTCCTTTTTTCCTTCCCGCAGGAAGTGCACCAGCCTAGCATCTAGGTATACATGGCTGCATAAGAAAAGAAATTGCAAAGTAATTCTGACTGTCTGCGAATACAAAGTAATTATACTGTAACTAATTAATTGCATTCAAATGGTATTTAAACGGCATATGCTTGCAAAGTATTTTATACTTATCTGTACCAGGCCTGGCTTGGTTCTAGAAAATAAATATAACAAAATAATATTTTTATACAAACAAATTGGTCTGAGTTTAGTCTTTGAGAGTGTGACGTCATTTCTTGCCTGAGTGTGTACAATAAATGCTTAGCACTACCTTCTTATAAAGCCTTAATGCTCGCCCACACTACCACAAATAGAGAGTAAATTATTATCTACTTTTACCTCTGCCTAGTTTTGGGGATACCCTGGACTCTGTGCACACTATACCTTACCTTGGTATAGTATATACAGAGCCAGCTTCCTACATCAGTGGCTCAGCGGTGGGATATACAACTTTGCATTTGTTGGACTGACTTGGTCAACACCTGATCACATGACAGAACTCCTAAATTGTCTTTAGAATTCTGATTTTTGAATTGACACATTTTTCCAAATTAACAAAAGCCTTGTAAGGGCCTTGGTTAAGTCCCTTTCGAGTTTTAGAAAAATAAAAGCTCACTGAAGTTAGGGGTAAGAGGGGCTAGATGTTTTTTAGAATGTCTCTTAACAAGAAACCAACTGTTCATCACCAATGACATAGAGAATATGGTTGAGGGGCTCGACCTCACCCCTTATTTCCATTTAGCATTTAAGGAGTTAAGGTCTCTATGTAAACTTAAAAATATTACCATGGGGTCCCATCCCTCCAAACAAAGGCTATAGGAGCTGTTGGCAGGGTTCGCTAAGGACCACCCCTCTGAACAAGGTAAAGACCTCTCAGATGGGGAAGAGGATGGAAGGGAGGAGGATACCTTCCAACACCCCTCACGTCCTATGGAGAATAGGGTCCCTGTGCCCCTGACTCCAAGAATACAACTCAAAGCACCTAGAACCCACACAGGTGGGTCAGGTACGTCTGAGTCCATTGAGGATAGCTTCAATGAGGAGACCAACTTCTTAGTGAGGTTGACCAAAAGATGAGATCTAGAGACCAGGCTTCTGGCTCTGGCGAATGAAAGAGCAGAGATGGGCTTAGCTCCCATCAATGGTGGCAGCAACATACTAAATATGGACAGAGAGCAGTCTTATGATCGCAAAATCCCCAAAGGGATTGTCCCCAAATTTGAGGAAGGTGATGACATCACCAAATGGTTCACAGCCTTTGAGAGGGCTTGTGAAATGATGAAAGTGAGGAAGTCACACTGGGGGTCACTCCTTTGGGAACTGTTCACTGGTAACTGCAGGGACAGACTCCTGACCCTTACAGGGGCAGATGCTCGGTCTTATGAACTCATGAAGAACACTCTGATTGAGGGCTTTGGACTCACAATTGAGGAATGTAGAATTAGATTCAGGGGGGCTCATAAAACCCAAAACCAATCCTGGATTGACTTCGTTGACTACTCAGTTAAGACACTAGATGGATGGTTAACCGAAAACAATGTGCATGATTTCAATGGGCTTTACAGTCCTTTTTATGAAAGAACATATTTTGAGTAATTGCACGAATGAAAAGTTACATCAACATCTGGTAGACCTAGGTCTAATTTCTCCCCAAGAACTGGGAAAGAAGGCAGACCACTGGGTCAAGACTTGGGTAACCAAAACAACCACTGGGGGTGAACAAAAGAAAGGGTTTACAAAACCTCCCCAGGGGAAAGGGGGTGAGAACCCCAAACACAAAAAGACAGAGTCTTCCCAAGGGCCCCAAAAACCTGCTCAGGGGAGTGGGTCCCAAAATTCTTCCCAGTCCAATGATAGGTGCAAAGGGAAGAACTTTGATCCCCAGAAGGCCTGGTGTTTCAACTGTAAGACGTTAACTGGAGATGCTATGTGTCCTAGCAAGCAGCCCCCTAGTCATCCTACAGTTAGTACTAGTCAACAGTGTGCCCAGAGCAAATCCGTGTTCACACTGAAGCAGTTCTAGTCACTGAGGGTGAAGTTGAGTTTGTCACATTAGCTGTGTGGCCACTCAACTTAAAGAAGTATTTACAATACCCCTGGGTAAATGGGACTAGAATAGAAGCCCTTAGGGATACAGGTGCCAATTTCACTATGGTAAGAGACACACTGGTTTGCCAAGAGCAATTCCTGATTGGAAAATCTTATCCAGTCATCAACGCTGACAGTGTTACTACTAACCATGCCATGGATATGGTGACATTAGAATGGGGCGGGGGGGTTACTGGCTTGAAACAGGTAGCCGTCTCTCCAAAGCTTCCAACTGCCTGTCTGCTTGAAAATGACCTGGAGACCTCCGCATGGGCTGAGTGTCAAATTAAAAACCCATGCAGCAATACTGGACATCCCTGAGATTGTGTGTGACAAGAGAACTGAGCCAAAAAGATGAAAAGATGAAAAAGAAGTGTTGGAACCTGAAAGACTGGCCTAACCTTCTAAGAGTAAAGGTAAGAAGACTGGGAAACCAGCTTCTGAACAGCAAAATACTCAGGACTCCTCTCCTCAGGGAGAGGGCTTAGAAGCCCCAGAGGAAACTGAGCCCATGGAACTTGACCCTTACCAGGTTGAGCTCTTAGGCCCAAGGGGACCCTCTAGGGAACAGCTGTACTTTGGACAGCAGACCTGTCCAACTCTTGAAGGTCTGAGGCATCAAGCTGCTGCACAGGAAAAGGGAGATGTCAGTGGTACCCACAGAGCCTTTTGGTAGGAGGGACTCCTGTACACTGAGGCCAGAGACCTTAACCCTGGCGACACCAGGAGAGTGGTAGTGCCTCAAATGTATAGATAGTTCTTACTCACTTTTGCTCATGACATCCCCCTTGCTGGGCATCTTGGCCAAACCAAGACTTGAGAAAGGCTAGTCAGCCACTTTTACTGGTCCCAGATGTTCCAGAAAGTAAAGGAGTTTGTCAGCTCCTGTGTCCTGTCAAGCCAGTTGCAAAACAGGTGGATACCTAAAGGCCTCCTTAATTCCACTACCAGTAGTTGGGGTTCCCTTTGAAAGGGTAGGTGTGGACATAGTGGATCCACTGGAACCTCCCACAGCATCAGGAAGAAAATGTATACTGTGGTAGTAGATCATGCCACCAGGTATCCTGAGGCAATTCCCCTTAGGACTACTACAGCCCCTGCAGTAGCCAAGGCCGTCATTGGTGTCTTTACCAGGGTAGGGTTTCCTAAGGATGTGGTGTCAGACAGAGGGTCAAACTTCATGTCTGCATACCTTAAACACATGTGGAAAAAGTGTGGAGTGCAGTACAGGTTAACTACACCCTAAGGTTCAACAAGACATTGAAGGGCATGATCATGGGGCTCCCTGAAAAACTCAAAAGGAGATGGGATGTCCTCTTGCCATGCTTGATTTTCCCCTACAGGGAGGTGCCTCAGAAGGTAGTAGGGTTTTCTCCCTTTGAACTTCTGCTTGGCCATCCTGTCAGGGGACCACTCTGTCTTGTTAAAGATGGTTGGAAGAAGCCTCTCCAAGAACCCAAACAGGATATTGTGGACTATGTACTAGGCCTAAGGTCCAGAATGGCAGAGTACATGGAAAAAGATTCCAAAAATCTTGAGGCCAGCCAGGAGCTCCAGAAGCACTGGTATGACTAAAAAGCAGCACTGGTGGAATTCCATCCAGGGCAAAAAGTGTGGGTTCTGGAACCTGTGGCACCAAGGGCTCTCCAAGACAAATGGAGTGGCCCTTATCCCATCTTAGAAAAATAATTGAGGTCACCTATTTGGTAGATCTGGGCACAAGCAGGACCCCCAAAAGGGTGATCTATGTGAGCCACCTAAAGATTTCCATGACAGGGCTGACATAACCAGCCAGGCACATTGCGTTTTGGGCCGTTTCCTGTTGCGGCCACTAGGCCTACCCACACAAATGAGAACCATTTTAATCTGGAGACTTTGGGGAATGCTGGGTATGTGAAAGTTTATGGATCCACGCGTATTCCAGAACTTTCCATTACAAAAACGTGAGGAAAATGTGTTTTTTTGACAAAGTTTGAGGTTTGCAAGGGATTCTGGGTATCAGAACCTGGTGAGAGCCACAGAAGTCACTTCATCCTGGATTTCCCTGGGTGTCTAGTTTTCAGAAATGTACAGGTTTGCTAGGTTTCCCTGGGTGCCAGCTGAGCTAGGGTCCAAAAACCACAGCTAAGCACATTGCAAAAAAAGGGTCAGTTTTCCCAGGAAAAATGTGATGTGCCCACAGTGCATTTTAGGCCGTTTCCTGTCGCGGGCACTAGGCCTACCCACACAAGTGAGGTACCATTCTTATCGGGAGACATAGGGGAATGCTTTTTGGGTGAAAGTTGTGGCTCCCTACAGTTTCCGGAACTTTTCATTACAGAAACTTGAACTAAATATATTTTTTTACAAAGTTTGAGGTTTGCGAGGGATTCTGGGTGACAGAACCTGGTGAGAGCCACAGAAGTCAACCAATGCTGCATTCCTCTGGGTGCCTAGTTTTAAAAAATGTACAGCTTTGCTAGGTTTCCCTAGGTGCCAGCTGAGCTAGGGTCCAAAAACCTGAGCTAGGCACATTGCAAAAAAGGGGCCAGTTTTCACTGGAAAAATGTGATGTGCCTGTGTTGTGTTGTGGGTTGTTTCCTGTCGCAGGCACTAGGCCTACCCACACAAGTGAGGTACCATTTTTAAAGAGAGACATAGGGAAATGCTCGGTGGGTGAAAGTTTGTGGCTCCCAACAGATTCCAGAACTTTCCATTACAGAAACGTGAGGAAAATGTGTTTTTCTTTTTACAAAGTTTGAGGTTTGCAAGGGATTCTGGGTAACAGAACCTGGTGAGAGCCACAGAAGTCACCCCATCCTGGATTTCCCTCGGAGTCTAGTTTTAAAAAATGTACAGGTTTGCTAGGTTTCCCCAGGTGCCAGCTGAGCTAGGTTCCAAAAACCACAGCTAGGCACATTGCAAAAAATGCAGCATTCACTCTGTTGACTATTCTGTCCCACATTTGTCTTTTCCTACTGAGAGGAGTATGTTGGGCTTGGGCTCCAAACAATTATGGCTCTACTCTTATGATTTCATCTGCCATGACTGACTACTCTGAAAAACCATGGCTTTTTTGATGTAACATATCTCTAAATTAAAGTGAGTGACAATGTAAAAAAAAAAAACACCAAGGGATATTAGAAAAAATGTGTGAAGAGTATTAAATGGTATAGGGAAAAAAGGCTGCCTATCTCAACATAAAAGTGTAGTCTCTGTCTTGCTGTGCTGCAGTGGAGAGGCAACGGATCATGGTCTGGGATGAGGTGTGTTTTATAGTGTAATTTGCAGGTGTGTCCACTTGGCCGATGGATATCAGCTGTGCCCGTTTTTGTATCCATCCAATGGTCACTGTTCTGGTGCATTGCTGAGAGTGTACCATGATGGCCTATCCCCATCGATGAGCCACCCAAAGGGGACTGCCAGTACAACTGTGTTTTCATAATTGGCTCGGCGGGAAGCTGCGGCCCTGACGGCGATGGAGAACGCATCCCCAACATTGCAGCAGTGGCGTTGCCAGGGGGAGGTGGTCCGCCCCGGGCATCACAAAATATGGGGGTGGCGGCCTTCCCCTGACCCCCCACTCTTACCTGTGGCCATCGCGGGGCATCACAGGGCATTGCCAGCACCACCCCCGCTCTTTCATAAGCCACCATGGTGGTAATGTAGGGTCCGCCATGGGCAGCCGAAGGTCTAGCTACGCCACTGCATTGCAATCTGCCATGCCACTGGCTGGAACCACTCTGTCAACGCCGGTCGGCAGTTCAGGCTGCATGCATCACAATACAGCAGGTGGAAGACCAGCGGTTCTTCTTGTAAACACTGCTGCTGCGGTACTGCAGTAAGATCACCATACTCATAATTGGGTCCTATGTCTACTTTTAACAAACTCTGATTGCTCCTTTCCAATTAAATCCGGGTGTAAAGGGTCAAGCCTTAAAGCAAGAATCTTAGCAAAATTCTTATAATAGAAATTGACAAGGGAGATTTTTGCAGAGTTAAGGATCCTTATTTTCTTTAGGAATAAGACATATTAAAGCATCTTGAAATGTGCCAGCAGCCACTTTGTTAGTAATAAAATAAGTAAATAATTGATATAACTTATGGATTAAAAATTTGAAAAAGTGAAGATAAAATTCAATGGGAGACCCATCAGGTCCAGGGGCTTTTTTTTAAAAATGAAAGCACAGCACCACGAATATCTTGAGTTGTGATGTCAGTCTCAAGAGAAGAAAAATCGGTGCTTGAATCAAATTCTTTATTTAAATACTGATTAATATCCTCTTGAAGAGGAATAGATTCTGGCATATAGAAGATTTTGTAATAATTGGTAAATTCAGCTAAGTTCTCAGTGTCCTTGAATATAGGAAAGTTATTATCACACAAAAAAGTGTCTATTTTGACATGATCTTTTTTACTTTAAGATACTTTACCAAATGTTTACCCACTTTATTCTGCCCTCCATGATATTCTTAATTGTAGTTGATGAATTAGGAGACAGCATGTTCTGTAGACAGTTTATTATATTCAGATTTGACTTTCACTAATTCATCGACACTAGACTTGTATTTGGATGTAAAGTATGATTGTTCTTATGTCTTAATATGATGCATGACATCTACTGCTTGACCATGCTTTCTTTTTCTTAGAAACATAAGTAATAATGAAAGCTCTAGAAGGCTATTAAAAGTCCCCAAATATTCTGAAAGGACAAATCAGAAGACGTGTTAAGGTGAAAGAATTCGGACATAAAAGATTTATAACTGTGAGTAAAAACAGTATCTAATAAAAGGGTAGTCTAGCATGGCCGCTGGTCATTTGAGGTGGGCAGTATTCAAGTTTGTGACCTAGTGGTGACTATACTGGGTGGTGTAATAAGTTATGCCTCTCTGCCATTCTTTTGTTCTTAGTCTAGCCTGTTGAGGGACAGGAAGAAGATCTAGTTCTACCGTAACTAGGGCATGATCAGAGATTAAAATTGTACCAATATCTGCATGTTAGACATGGTGTGCTAAGGCCTTGCAAACAAATAGATAATCAAACCAGGATTGGGAGAATTGAAGAGGAGAAAAGTGTGTACATTCCCTCAAACATGCATTGTATAGTCTCCACGAGTCTACAAGTGATATTTCATTGATAGCAGAGGGAAATTGTTTCTGCAAAGAAGAGGGAACAAAAAGTGCTTTTAGAAGATCGTTCTAAAAAAAGGTCCATGAAAATATTGCAGTCACCTCCAAAAATTATATAGTCATCTATGATAGGAATTATTTTATGAGTAATAGTGGAGCAGAATGATTTTCTAAATGTGTGGGGCATAAACATTAAAAATAGTAAAAAGTATTTTATTAATAGTTAGTTTCACTATAGGCCATCAACCTTCCAGATCTAAATCCTGTGATAACAATGTAACATCTAAAGATTATTTTACAGAAGGTGGTGAAGCAAAAGTGTGACCAACTCAATTTTGAACCAGTTCTTAACCTCCATATCAACAATATGGGTTTCTTGTAGTAAAGCAATGTGAGCATTCCATTCGGATATACTTGTTGTCTTTTGATAGGTGAATCCAACCCTTTAGCATTACATGAAATTATATGTAAAGTTAGGTATAAAATATAAAACTGAAGTGATGTAGTCTACACATAAACAGTTGTAAGTAGAATGCGTACATAAAATGTGAACTGTAATGATCATGAAAACATCAACTTAGGAACAAAATAAGTGGAAAATAGTGTGAACTCTGGAAAATATCAAAGGGTCAAAAAGAAAAGAGAAAAAATGAATAAGGAGAAAATAAGAGGGAGCAAATAATAAGAGAGAGAAAGAGATGAAAGAAAACAATAAACAGGAAGAAAAAGATAAAAAGTGCCAACAGTAAAAGAGATTGAATAACACAAACGGCATACTGGAATAGCAAACAAATGGTTGGGAGTGGCGAAATCAGCCTTTGTTTGAGGGCTCTGGTATGCATCTCAGTAAGGTCAAGCACTTTAGAGGGTTCTGACTTGCTATTTAAATTTGATAATATTTTGATAATACCATTGAGGATGTTTAATATTAAGCCCTATGACACAAAAGTAATCTTGTGAGTGGATAGAATCTCAGAAATCCAGTATCTTTTTTTATTGTCATTCTATCATAGGTCATATAAAAAAATATATTTATACATTTTGAAGCAGTTAATCCAGAGAACCATGCTATTTAGCACGGGGCTACCATCATTAATTTTCCTTCACTGGGTCCATCATGCACAGCATGAAGTACCACATGACAGAAAATGTACAATGGCCCATACATGTATGTAGAACATTTGTCATGTCTCAGGGTCATTTCATTTTTGTTTTAGTGGCTGTGGTCACCATAGAATCTATGGGTGATTTAGGGGCCATCCTGCAGGAAGGATTGCCAGTGTGGAGGAAAAGCTCGGCTTTATCCTGCAGAGTGTAGATTGTTTTTTCTTAGGAGGCCATTTTGTACATCTCTATGAGTCATTGCTCAAGTGTGGGTAGGTGTGGAGAGCGCCAGTGACGAAGGATGCTGAGCCTGCCTGCTGTCAGCGCCCTGTTGAGCAATGGCCGCTCGTAATGTATCAGTGAGTGGGCAGCAGCCTTGTCATTGTGTAGTACCAAATGGGATGGCAGGAGTATGTGCAAAACATTGCAGTGTATGTGTCCACAAGGCCTGCAATTAGAGTGATTTAGCAAAACAACCGCCTGAAGTTTCATGGGTGTGCAGTGCCATTCATGTAACATTTTTAAGCGGCATAACTTCATCCTCACACGTCGCAGTTCAGGTTAATCAGTATCCCGGCCCAGTCCTCTGCCTCATAATCCAGCTGAAGTCTCTCTTGCCATTTGGCGTGTAGTTTCTCAACTTGTCGTTAAGAGTATAACTGCCGGATCAAGAGGTTATAAAGGCCTAACATCACACCCTTGTTTTGCCCCCAGATGTTAAGGTAGGTAAGCACCGAAGAAGGCGGGATGACCCAGGGTTGGAAGGTCTATGAGTGAGGCAGTGCTGTAGCTGTATATATTTCCAATTCTGGTGGAGGAGCAGACAGAATTCCACATGGAGTGCCTCAAAGGATTTAGGACTCCCCTGAGCCACTCCCTGATTCAGGGAGAATATCCCTGCCTCTCGCCAAGAGCTCCAACTAAGCATTTTCACTCCTATGCGGATGCTGGAATTACACCACAGTGGCACCTTATCATGAAGGTTGGCATCCACAGACAGGTGCCTGTGGGCCCGTGTCCAAGTCTTGCCCATTGCCTGTATCATGGGGTTCACACATCCAGCAGTGGAAGTGATAGATTAGTACAAGGAAAGGAGCAATGCAGGCTTTCCATTATTCTGTTCTCAATCGCGACCCATAATGGAGGGTCTTGAGCATGGGGCTGCATGTAGGAAAGCTCTGCCAGATGTAGGGCAGTGCTGTACTGTTCAATGTAGGGGAGCCCTAAACAATCACAGGGTCTGTGAGCACTGAGTCTGCCAATGGCTAGCCTATCCCGAGATGAAATCTTTGATTTCCTTGTCAATTGATCGCAACATCTTTAGAGGCATCAACAATGAAAGCATACCCAGCATGTAGGTGTAGAGCAGGAGCATCACCATTTTCACTGCCTGCATCCTACCGCAGAGTGACAGATTTAAGAGCGACTACTTGTTATAATCCAGTCTCACCCTCTCCAAGAGCAGGTCAATGTTATCCCTCACCATAGGTTCCAAACTCTGACTGACATTAATTCCCAGATACGTGAGACGGGTTGCTGACCATTGAAACGGGTATCTGCTTTTGGCTGCTCTGGTTGTCATTCTCGAGACCGGAAGGACCTTGCATTTCCCCCAATTGACCTTGTATCCAGCGATTCCTGTGAAGGCAGAGATAATATCCAGAAGCGCTGGGAGGGAAGTGGGGAGTGTCAAGAGCATGAGAGGGATGTTAACTGCATAGAGATAGATTGTTAATGAGCCCCTCAGTGTGGGGATGCCCACAATCTCTTCTAAGTGGAGTAGTGCTGCAAACTGAGCCTCTGTGTGGGAGGATGAGGGGCCCTCCAGTCCAGTATGGGCTCCCTCTCTGGGACTAGCTCCTGAGTGGAGGGTAGTTCCCCTGAGGCAGCGCATTGCCTCCAATGATCTGTGCGCAGGGATGATGTCTGAGAGGAGAGCACCGGGCAGTTCAGCCTGTTCCTCACCAGTCTGATGGTGTATTTCTTCCCCCACAGTGTCCCTGGTGTGAGACCAGAGTGAGGTATCAAGAAGCAGGAAACTGGGTTGGATGAGTGACTCAGCTGCTCCTGTGTGCCCTGCCCAGTCCAAAACAGCCTGCGGTGCCGAAATCCTTTGAGGACCGGCCCCCCATGACTGGCAAGCCCACCAGGGACCTGCTGTGCCATTACATCATAGGCAGGTTGGCAAGCTCCTCCCAAGCCTGCGCAGGGCCACTGTGCGCAGGCCGATGTTGCTCCCCGCCCGCCCCCGCCCATGCTGCATTGGTACTCACAAAGGCTGGAGAGGGCACTTGGCTGATCAGGGGTGGTGGCATAATCCGGAGTTTCCTGTGGCTACCGAAACTACACCGTATACCGGTGCCGGAGCTCCCGAGACATAACAAAGCAGCAGAGCCTCTGGATCAGGTGGCCACCTCTCTCAATGACCAGGCTCTATCCCTGAAACCCTCAGAAAGACTTTTCTGACTCATAAAACAACTTATGTACATTGTGAGAATACCCTTTGTGATTGCCATCTCTGTGATTTGCACATCACAGAGTTAGAAACAAGAAATGGGTTTTATACATTTAGACCAAGGTACCTAGGGGCAGATTTACGAGCCCCCTGCGCCACCAGTACGTCACTTTTCGTGACGTACTGGTGGCGCAGGGGCTGCTCCATATTTACAAGGAGAGGAAAAGCCACCCTGCGTGACTTTTCCTCTCCTTGTAAATACGGCCCTTCACACGCAGCACTTTGCGGTGAAGGGGCGTTTCCATGGGTGTTGCTGTGGGTGTTCCCACGCAACACTCATGGAACAAGACACATCTCCAGAATTACGAGAAATCGTAACTCTGGAGATGCGTCTGAAAGCTACGCCACCCTAGAGGTGGCGTAGCGAGAGCGAACCGAGGAGAAATGTTTTCATTTCTCCTCGTTTCTCTCTTTCAATGCGTGCTGCATTCTGCAGCACGCATTGAAAGAGGAAAATGGTTGTAGTGATTGTTTTTGTGCAGGAAGGTTACCCTTCCTGCACAAAAACAATGTCCCCACGACGCAGGCATCCTTGCACCATGGTGCAAGGGTGCCTGCGCCGGCGCATGGCTGCAGTTTGTGCGCCAGTGCAGGGGGAAGCACAAGGATGCGACATATTCTTGTAAATATGTCGCATCCCTGTGCTTCAAAACTAACGCAGCGCGGCGCAGCAAAATGACTTGCTGTACCCCGCTGCGTTAGTTCAACGTAAATCTGCCCCCTAGTACTAAGCACATTTCGTTACAAATACACCTTAATGAATAGCCATTTGATATGCACTTGGTCCCCACAGTCTCTAGTGCAAAGAATGCAGTCAATTGCTAAATCCATAAGAATGTATGGCAAAATAATTACACTTTATCTTCTTGATAAGCAGAGACCTAAACTATGTTGTACCTCCCTTTACTGCCAAATTATCAGTTCTAAAAATGACCAGACCATCAAATGAGTCTATCCTTACTGACTTACTGTCCTTCTGATTTGAACTAGTTTGTGGATTCAATTTGCTGTATGTAAATATGTTGTAAATTGGACTAATCTTTGGAATGGATAGTTTGGCATGTCAAAGCCCCTTGGAGACCCATTTTGAGAACGCTATTAATGTTGGGCTTTAACCAAGCTCCAATCATTCTTTTATTGATATTTTCATATTTTTCTAATTGCATTTTTAGTTAAAAAAAATATCTATTACCTTGTCGCTTAAACTTTTTTTTATGTTAAATCGCCCAGATTGCCCTGGTGGGGCATTCTTATGGAAAACTGTAAAGTGGAACTGCACCCCCAAGCACAGATCTTCTCCTTATCTGCTTTTCAAGACATTTTGTTTAAATCTTGATGAAAGAGGTTATCACTTACTTATCGATTTGACAGTGTAACAAATACTTCAGTAAAATATTTGAATTCTGCCACACAATACCACTAAGAACTTTCTCACAAGCGATGTTGTGGTAAATTGCACAGCAGAATTGTGATATGTCTTTGGTAAATCCGTAGGAGCATCAAGTATTTTTGCTCGACCTGCACCGACACTTTTGATGCATTGTATAGTACCATAGACTGATAAGAGAGCCCACTACCCCTTATCAATTTTGAATAGTACCTATCAAACATCATCCTATGCTGTGTGACACAGAGACAATGCCAGAATAATGTCAAAACCTAGCTCCCTTATCCAAATTAGTGACCTCGCACTCTGCATCTCTTCTCTCCATCTTTTCCCAATACACGCGATGCACTGTGCAAAATGCAAAGGTCAAAAGCAATTAATCCAGGATCACTCATCCAGTGATGAAAGATGTTGTCTGTGGTGAAGATGTGGGCAACTAGTCACTTTAAAACGTGTTTAGTTGCCACAAGTAAGGCCTCTGTGATAACACTTCCTGCTGCAATTAGTAGACAGGTCCAGTCAAGCCTCATTTACAAATTTTATCACCAGATTAATCCTACCAACAAAACAATTCCCTTCTATGTCTCACCAATGAAATGCACCCCTAGAAACACAAGGTTCTGAAAATGTTCAAAACACATTTATGCACACGTACACACATATGTTTTAGCACTGCAAATTTAATTGATGCACTTTGATGGACGGAGCGCTGAATCTTTTCAGACACTCAGCCCCAGTCACAGATCTGGGTTGAATCCATCATCGGTCTTTTGCTCACTTCGCCACCTCAGTTCAGACCCAGCTATATGCAAATCAGTCTTGACCCTATGCCTCATGGGAACAGTCCAGCCTGAACTGCCAAGCCAGGTCTTCCCTGAACCGGAAACAAGCATCCTGGGACCGGTTTCCCAGTAACACCCCTCTTCAGCCAGGCTAACTTGAATCCAGTGGCAAAGTGAGCAAGGGACCCACGTCTGGGCATACCCTGCCAACTTATGGCGAACAAAGCAAACACAAGGAGATGATGGACGGGGCGCTGAAACTTTTCAGACACTCACCCCCAGTCACAGATCTGGGTTGAATCCATCATCGTTCTTTAGCTTACTGCGCCACCTTAGTTCAGACCCAGCTATATGCAAATCAGTCTTGACCCTGTGCCTCATGGGAACAGTCCAGCCCGAACTGCCAAGCCAGGTCTTCCCTGAACCGGAAACAAGCATCCTGGGATCGGTTTTGGGGTATAACCAGGCTGGCTTGAATCCAGTGGCAAAGTGAGCAAGGGAAACCGGTCCTAGGATGCTTGTTTCCAGGCCAGGGAGGACCTGGCCTGGCAGTTCGGGCTGGACTGTTCCCATTGGGCGCAGGGTCAAGACTGATTTGCATATGTCTGGGTTCAAGCTGAAATGGCTTGGAGAGCAAAAAAACGATGGATTTAGGCCCATATCTCTGTACTGGGGTGAATGTATGACATTGTTCTGCATTCTGTCCATCAATTGTTCTTTTTGCATTTGTCACCCCGAGTGGGACAGGTATGCCCAGACGTGGGTCCCGTGCTCTCCATACCACTAGAGTCAAGCTATCCTGGCTGATGAGGGGTGAAACCCCGAAACCGGTCCTAGGATGCTTGTTTCCAGGCCAGGGAGGACCTGGCCTGGCAGTTTGGGCTGGACTGTTCCCATTGGGCGCAGGGTTAAGACTGATTTGCATATGTCTGGGTTCAAACTGGAATGGCATGGGGAGCAAAAGAATGATGAATTTAGGTCCAGATCTCTGTACTGGGGTGAATGTATGACATTGTTCTGCATTCCTTCCATCAATTGTTCTTTGTACACTGAGGTTAGATACAAAATAATGTATTAAAAGTCCTTAGTAAGTCCGTTATAAAAGCTTCCGTTCATGGGGTATTTTGGTTAACAGCAAAAACTCGAAAATTACACCGATTTGGTTAGCTGCACATACATTATATAAGCATTATACATGTTCTCGAAAATTCAATTTAGTAAGACATTTCCAGGGACTACAGGGACCACATCTCAAGGGGAAAGAAAATAAACTAACAGAATTTGTTCAAAGCACAGAAAGAACATTAGTACCCAGATTGAAATGGTGAAAGTGAGGCAGCCAATCAGAGTGCCTAGTTTGTGGAAAATAATTAATAGATTACCCCAACTCATGAAGAATTCTGTACTGCTAGCACCGGTCCACCAACTGTGCTATAACCTGATTTCCTTAACCTCTCTGTCACCCCTTTGCAGTTTCTCCAACCCAAGTCCTTCCAGTAAGTGCGTGCTCACTTTAGCCCCATTAGTGAAGTGACCATCAACTGCAGAACACAGTGGGCAGCAACAAAATGTGACTTATCTCTACATCTGAACAGCTACGGCTCTTGCTATCTTTATGCACGTTCACAAAAAGCTCCCCTTTGTTGCACTTGGGGGCAAGCCTGAATGCAGAATGCTTGTTTATTTTGTCCTACTTTTTCATAGTTGTTCTAATTTAGTAAGGGTCTGATTCATATCACCCAATGGAATTAGCTGTTGAATCAAAAGTTGCAAACCTATTTCATTGTACCCTTGATGATCCAGGCACGAACTTGATGGGAAATATTTCAAGATAGATTCTGGAGTGAATCCAGTCCTGTATGGGTAAAACCATGTCGTGGGCATTGGGCACCATCAATCGTGAGTGTTTCTGCTGCAGTTACATAAGACTATATATACACTATACACATTGGGTTTCTGAAAATCTTTGCAATTGAAATCTTTATAAAGTTTAGCTGAGGTTGTTCAATATTAATTATTACAATTCACAATAGCTGAAAATATGGCTGAAATTTTACATCAGCTTTTTATCATTATGCATTAGTTGAGGTTCATTGTGTTTACAGTCCCAACTATAAACATTATTGTACTACACTGATCTAAAAGTCAATGTTGTTCAGGCATCATACACACACTTTTCAAGCCTGTAAATATTAAACGAATACACATTTAAATACCACATCATGCATATTGTACTTTTGAAAGCATTATTTTGTTTATTCGTATTTATTCGGTCTTTTATATAGAGCGAACATGACCCGTTAGGGTATCAGAGCGCTTCACAGTGATATAGTATTTCCTTTGTAACAGTTCAATAGCAGGCATTTATCCATAACTCTAGAGTGTAAAATTCAAGTTTAAGGGCAAGAAAAGACATTTGCGATTACAATAATATGTCAGCCTCAGGATACATAGTATAACAATTTGTACACTCGAATGAATACAGTAAATATTCAATATTTTTCAGTTATATTGGGCTTGTGACTCTGGAAGTTACGTGGTTAGACTCTCTGAGGTTTGTTGTATAGGTCAAATATTCTTTGTTTTGGGAGTCTTGTGGAGCCAGCAGATTCAATCAATCAATCAATCAATCAGGGAATTGTGAAGCGTGCTACTCACCGTGAGGGTCTCAAGGTGCTGGTGGGGGGGTGCAGCTCCGGTTCAGCCAAAAAGCCAGGTCTTGAGGCTCTTCCTGAAGGTGTGCAGAGTAGGGGAGCGTAGGATGTTGACTGGGACCTCGTTCCAGGTTTTGGCTGCGATGTAGGAGAAGGCTCTTCCACCAGCTCTGGTTCTGCAGATGCACAGGGTTTCTGCAAGGGCGAGGTCAGCGGAGCGGAGGTTCCTTTTGGGTACGTGGAAGGAGACTCTTTCGTTGAGGTATTTGGGTTCGGTGTTTTGGAGGGATTTGTAGGCGTGAGTGAATAGCTTGAAGATTACTGGAGGTCTCGCAGGTGTTGGGTGATGTGCTCATGTCGTGGGATGCCGAAGACGAGTCTGGCCCCAGTGTTCTGGATGGTCTGGAGTGTGCGTAGCAGGGATTTGTTGATTCCAGCATAGAGGGTGTTTCCCTAGTCCAGTCTGCTAGTTATGAGTGTGTGGGTGACGGTCTTTCTGGTTTTGGGGGGATCCACTTGAAGATTTTGCGGAGGATGCAGAGGGTGTTGAAGCAGGTGGAGGCGACAGCCTTGATCTGTCGGGTCATGGTGAGGGAGGAGTCGAGCATGATTCTGAGGTTCTGGACGTGGTCCGAGGAGGTGGGGGGGTTGCCGAGGGCGGTTGGCCACCAGGAATTGTCCCAAGCAGAGGGGGTGGGTGCAATGACGAGGACTTCTGTCTTCTCCGAGTTGAGTTTCAGATTACATACCTAAAGGGAATAGGTGATAATCCCTAAGCAAACATTTAAGTAATTGATCTGTATTTGGTTATGCTAGGAATTTTCCCATTAAAAAGATCTTAGCTTCCTTCTTCAAGTTTGAGGTGGTCGAGATCATTCTAGTGTTTGGAGGCTGCAAATTCCATATTCTAGGTGCGGCTCCAGAGAACACTATGTCGTAAGTTTTCTTCTTTTGGAAGAACAGAAGTTTCAGCACTAGATCTCTGGTGCTCCGGAAATATCTGCCTCCTCCGGATATCTCAATTTTCTGAGCTAGATACATCGGTGTTTTGAAGTGTATCGCTTTGTGTGTGATACAAGCCAGTTTGAGTTGAATTCTGGTATTGTATGGTATCCAATTCAGAGCCTTCAAGTGTGGAGAGATATGGTTTAATTTTGATGAGTCTTGGGTAGCCACTATCAGGACTACCCAAGGTAGTCTTGGGTAGTTCTGATAGTGTTGTACATCTGTATTCAATCCTCAAGATGACTAATGCCTGGACTGCCATTTGAGGTCTGATGTTTCGTTGAATGGTTTCAGTTTTCTAAGATAGCTCAGGTGAAACTGGGTGCTTTTTGCCAATGAGTTGATGTGGGTTTGCATGTTCAGGATCCTATACAGTGTAATTCCTAGTGATTTGGTTGAGTACGTTATGTTCGGGTTGCAGTTTAATGCAGTGATCATCTTGGTCCATTCCTTTATATCAGAAGAACCTTTGGTGGCGTATACTAGTAGGAATTCAGTTTTTTGCGAGTTTAATTTAAGCTGATTGCTTGTTGTCCATTGAACTATAACCTTTAGTGCTTCATTCGTTTTCTTGATCTCCTCTAGTGATGAAATCTTAATATAAATCTGTGTGTTATCTGCATACATGTGAAAGAGATGTTGGTGTGATGCAATATTTCAGTTAGTGGTTCAACTTAAAGGTTAAATAGTGATGGGGAAAGAGTTGAGCCTTGCAGTACTCCAATCATATTAGGGGTAAGTGATGAAAGTTTTTGGTTCACCAAAAGTCTTTGTGTTCTGTTCCGCAAGAAAGATTTAAACCATTCAAGAATGGTTCCCGATGATCCCATCCGATTTTCAAGTTGTCCTAGCAATTTATCATGGTTTACTATGTCGAAAGCAGACAATAGGTCTAGAAGAATTAAAAGACAAGCTTTGTCTTGGTCTAGTGCATTTAGGGCGTCATCCACTATATGAAGTATTGCTGGTTCTGTACTATGATCTGGCCTGAACCCAGATTGGCAGTAGTCTAGCAAATTAAATTTAGTAATGTGTTGGCTCAATTGTTGCTGCGCACATTTTTCTAGAACCCTAGCAAATAAGGGAATATTGGACAACGGCCAAAAATAATTTGGGTCAGAAGGGTTCTCTGTCATTTTTTTTATGTTGGGGATGACTTGTTCTGTTTTTAGGCAGACTGGTAAAGAATCTTGAGATAAAGAAGCATTGAATATCGTTGTCCTGGGGATGACAAATTGGTTGAATGTCATCACACATTTTGAAGGGAGAAGATCATTGTAGTGGTTATTTGGTTTTATGGACGATAGGGTTTTGGTGATATTGTTGTAGTCATATAACTTGAAGGTTGACCATTGAGCTTAACTTTTGGGCAATGCCTGATAGGAGTGTATTGTTTCATCAATTTATGAAGTCCCCAGGCAATGGAGGTTAACAGCGGCTGACCAGAGTTCATTTTCCAAGGAGTTGGCTTTTGCTGTAAAGAAGGATGAGAATTCTTCACAGCTTATTTGAGATTTTGTTGCTTCTTGAGAGGATGTGGCCATTTTATTCAATTGTTTTACCATTTCGAAGAGTTTACGTGATCTGTTTTTAGCGTTCTCCAGTTCCATTCTAAAGAACTCTTTTTTTGATTTGAGAATACTTTTTTTAGAAGCGTTTCTGGTCTTTCTTAGCAGTTTTAGCTGGGGAGATGATGGGTGTTGTCTCCATTTCCGTTCGGTTAGTCTCAGATTTTGGCTTTCTTCATTTAGGGATCCGTTAAACCAAGGAGTTTTGTCTTTATCCGGGATTCTTCTTAGTTTTAAAGGAGCTAATGAATCGATTATATTTTGCTATCGTTGAGCTATAGTGATCCGTAAGTTCGCTAACTTTTTTTTATATTATTAGGTGGGCGAAGATCCTTCCCGCAACGTGCTGCTAGTTTCTCATAGTCTAAGCCTTTTGTATCCCATACCCATTGTTTAGGTTTGATTGATTGTGTATCTCTTTTCTTTATTACGTCATGTATTTGGAAGGTAATAATATGGTGATCTGACCAATCGCAAGGGGCAATCAAGATTATTTTGACAGCCTTTTCTTTGGAGATGATCCAGTCTAGAGTAGAGCCTTTTGTGTGAGTTGGGAGAGTGCAGGCTTGAGCAAGGGTTTGGGCTGCTAGGAAATCTTTAAAGACATTGACCTGATTATCATTAAGATCATCCCAATGAAGATTGAAGTCCCCTAGGAATATATCATTGGAGTGAGGGGAAGAGTTTGCTGTAATGATTTACATTAGGTGGTCTATAAAAGAGTTGTTTCTACCTTGGGGATGATAAAATGCATGGAATGTGTACAGTTGATTATCTGTATTTCTTATGCAATATATTCACAGGAGTCAAGTGGATCAGAGTGTAGAAGAAAAACGGAGAGATCAGAGCGATGAATACAAGCAATACCTCCCCTTTTTTAAAAAAGTCTGTCTAGTCTCACAATGCTGTAGTTTGGAGGAACCAATAGATCCATGCATGGCGAAGATGCTTCGGTAAGCCACGAATCAGTTAGGATCACCACGTCTACTTCTTGGCTCAAGATGAGGTCAGCTATGTCACAGGCATTCTTCACTGCTGAACAGCAGTTGAGCAGTAGGCCCAAGAGCGGTTTCAAAGAATTACCTAGGTTTGTGTCGCGATTAATGGTGGTTAAGGATACTCTCTTCAAATTATTAATATCTAACTTTCTATTCTTGGACATAGATGTTCTGTTTGCATTGATTGTGATCAATCTAACTTTATTTTCATCTCCTTTGATGGGGAGACTGGATAAATTGGGTGTCGACTCATAGGATAATAGTAGAGCTTGTGTTTCATCCTTCAATAAATACTTAAGGTGTTTTTGAGGGCAATATTGCCTATTTGATGGAGACATGGGAGGAGGTCTTAACTTGCTTTGAAGGGTGTGTACTGATTCTTGAATATGCTTGATTTTTGAGAGAGAGATTTCTGTGAGGTGTAAAATATTCTTCATTTCGAGAATAGCGTTTTGAATATTCTGAGAAACACTGTCGGTTTGAAGTTTAAGTGAACCTAGTTCCATTTGTGGTGAAGGAGATAGATGACAGGCGCCCATGAGTCCTGGACTAAGTTTGCTTGATAACTCGACATCCGTGTGATTCGGGCTAGATTTTGTCCCACCTGATGTTATTTTTTCTATTCAATGGAGTGACCAAGGGACCTTGTTGGTCATTCTCTTTGTAAAGATCAAAAGGGGAATGAATCACATGTCGTGGAATGCCAGGGTCTATAAATAGTGTTGAAAGGACCTCATACACTCTAACTGAATTTAATAGCAGTATATCTTGGTTCTAATAAGGTAGTTAGGTGAGTGATTTTATCATTGGGTCCTTTTCCGCCTGAGTTTCCCGTTCTCCAGGGGGTCACTTTACCTCCACCTAGATTGAAACCATCTGGTTCTGTGACCGTCGTGTTTAGTACATGAAGAGATTGCGGAAAAAAGTGTAAGGTTAAAATGACCTTCTTTCCTCTGTCAAGTGTTTTATTGGACAGGGGGGGGTAAGGTGAAAAGCAGGAGCAGGTGCTGAGGTGGATGCGTTAGTGGTCCACCGCACCTATGTGATTCAAATATCGGTGGTCCTCATGTTTCAGCCCTTTATTGTCTCGTCGGTACGGCGGGCTTTCATCTGGAACAAAAAAGTGCTCCTTGATAGGTAAGTTCAGTCACTTACCTATCTTCATCACAGGGTACATTGACATTGATTGTGACGTTATTATAGGTATAGATGATACCTATAACTTTGAATGAACAAACAAGGGAGGAGGGGAAGGAAACAGTCAAGATGTTGCTTAAAATTGATTTCATATAATCCCATCCATTGGGGAACTGAGAACATTGTGCTCATCACTATGCATTGTTTTTAGTAGTAAACGAGTATTATCTGCATACTTTATCTATATGTGTTGTTTATATCTATGTAAACATAGCATGCATTTCAATTAGGGACAAAGATACCTCGTTTCGGATATCTATAGATCTTGAAAGAAATAAGTGGTTTGGCTGCACAGTGCGGTGTTAGTTTTAGAAAAGGCATGATTACCCTGGTAGTTTTTGTGTCATACAGCGGGCTTATGCATTTTAATATTCTGGTGGCTAGAGCATGCAGTAAAGGCTCACTTATGCAATTTTGTTTATAAAATGCATTAGCGTGTTGCAGCATTTACAATCTACATTGCTTCCCGTGAGTCGGGAGCGGTACGTTAAGATTTAATTAAAGAACATGCGGTAAGTATATTGCTGTTGACAGTGGCTAGTCATACCTCATTAGGAGTCTTCAGATTCTCCTACGGGTGCAGGGGAACCCTGTAAAGTGGAGCGTACAGAGATCCAAATGAGTGCGTCATTTTACATTGTTGGCGATTTACGTCATTTTTCCGTTACATCAATGCCGCTATTCGCACTGGTATGGTTTAGTTCCATTACCCGGAAATAGACCTCAGTGGTCCCGGAATGTATTCTTTTAAGAGGCTATGTTATGGGAAGGGAAGGGAAGGGATGCCTGCTGTCACAGGATGGATAAGACAGACTTATTGACAGAGAGAGGATGATGAAGCAGTCCCTATAGTGTTATGCACTCGCATGACAGCCGTCATGCGTTACGCTTAATACAGAATAGACAGTGAAAGATTGGAGAAAAATTACTTTGAGCTAACTTTGCTGGTGGTCACATTTGGCATAAAGTTTAAAGTGTTGCAGTAAAAATGTACATCTTTGTGATAACGTTTATAATCAGGGAGTGCAATAGGTATAATGTATCAATGCCTCTGATAATTCTGTCACTTGACTATGCCAAATGAGGACTGGTAAGCTGTGTATATAGTTGATGTCCTAATTTAGACATGGGATATTGATATGAAAATATACGTTGCTGTGGTAACTCTATGTCCGTATTGTTTATAATTGTGAGGTTGGCCTTCTAGAGCATTCATGCGATTTTTCGCTCAATGTGTGGTATAAAGAGATGTATAGAGAGATGTGCATTGGGAGTCCTCTTCAATTTTTTAGTAATAGCCAAGGGATGTTGTCGTTCAATCCCTTCTCGTATGTACGAAGGCAGTACACACATCATTGCTCTTTTTCAAAGAGGATGGGTTCTGCGTTGCGATCTTGTTTATTGTCAAGGGTTTCTAAGATAACCTACTCTATATCCTTCGTTCTGTGGTTCATATTCAGGAAATGGTTGCTCATGCGGGTGGCTGATCTTTTGTATTTTATGTTGCTGCAGTGTTCACAGATTCGTTGTTTTGCCTTTCTACATGTCATGCCAATATATTTCAAATGGCATGGGCACGTAATCATGTATATTACGTGGGTAGTATTCTTCAAAGTCCTGGGAGACATATGGCTGGTAAGTGGATTATCTCTTTATGCAAAACATGCACTATAACTGTTCTAATATTTCTCTGATATACTAGGTTATAGAATTCTGATAGATTTCTTGTTCCCTTTCAGTTCACATCGTTGTCTGCCTCGCCTCCTGATGTGACCTGCTTTACTTACGGGGGTAAGAGTGGAGTGGTCCTTGTTTATAACTCTTCCCCTTATCTCCCATGAGAAAGCGATCTTGATTCAGAGTTGTTTTATTTTTTACTCACTGAGACGCTATTTCTGGGGAGTGTGGGGAACTTCTCTTCGTTCCCGTGGAAGTGGACCAGATACAGGTTAGTGGTGATCTTGTGCGTTACATTCATATTATCAATCCTGAGCAAATAATTAAACAAATTCAAACGAAAAATCTGAGCATATTAGTTGGAATATTAATAATAAAATTGTATTGACAAAATGTTGATAGTTGATTACCACCCCATCATTTATCCTTACAAATAAAACAACTCACACCAAACATATAAATTAAATATTCAATATTATTTTCAACATTTTCATAATTAAATCTCAATTAAACATGTACTATTAACAATTAAGGGGCCTTTTACAATGACTGGGATCCTGTTGGGGCATTGGTTGGACAGATAATCACCAAATGGCAGCAGTGCCTGCTCAGACACCGAAGTTTGGATTATGATGTCTGTTTCTGACAGCCTTTCCATGTCGGGCTTTCCGACATGGAAAGGCTGTCAGTAAGTGACTTTGGGGGCCCCCAGCCAGGCACCCATCCCCCACGGCCTCTGTTATGAGGCCTGGGGGGCACCAGTGGTGCCCCCCCAAATATCCATGCATCATGTGGCAGGCAACGTATGGTGCCTGCCTCATAGTGCATGCATGTTTTAAAAGTGTATTTTTTCTATTGCGGCTTGTGCTGTAGCCCGCATCACAAGCCACAATAGAAAAAATAGACTTTCTGACTGCCATGAAGGTGGGCTCATCGCAGTAATGGAAACAGAAACACTGACTTCCTGTTGGGCGGACCCGGTTCCGCTACGATGTCGGTTGGACTCCCATCCGACCGACATCGAAATGGGCCCCTATGTAATAATAAATTACGAATATTTAATTAACTTCCCACAACTTCAACAACTCAAATCAAATATAAAATATAAAAATATTTCATGTAAATATTTTAAATAATTATTTTTCATTTCCATAATTATTACAAATTAACTTTATTTATTATTTAGCATAATTAATTTTCTTTATACTTTTTACACATACAAAAACTACAACATGCACGCAAAACAAAATATATTACACAATTTCTATAATTATTTTCCCCTTAAATAAATAATATTATTTAAACATTATTTATTAACAAAAAATATTTATTAAATAATTCTAATTTAGGGTCTAATTACGAATTTGGTAGTCCATGGGACCACCAAACCCACGGTGGCGGTGCGGTGGCGGTCGGGGACCGTCGCGCCAGTGGTATGACCGCCTTATTACGAGGACGGCAGTCGGACCTCCAGGGGCTGTTGCAACCGCCAGGGATCCACGGTCCCTGGCTCTGGTGCCGCGGTCTTGAGGCTGCAATATGCTTGCACCACCAAGCATATTACAAGTTTCATCACTGCCAGTGGATTCGTGGCCCCCAGGTGCCTCAGGCCATGGGGATGTATGCAGGGGGGCACATGATGTGCCTCCCTGTCTGCATGCAGTCCATGCCGTGCAGGAACTTTCTTTTTTTGCATTCCCATTGCGGGGCCTTTTTCAAAGGCACCACTGTGGGAACGCCAAAGGACTGCCTACCAAGCAATGAGAAAAATTGTAATCTGGTGGGCAGACGCCAGTCGAGTTTGCTCCCGTAACACTAAACTCGTAATCAGACCCTTAGTTCATACCCCATAACCTACAAAACTCACAACCCACACCCTAAACATAACTTAAAAAAAAATGTATTTACACTATTAACATAAATATTTATCAATTAACTAATTATCATTAAATAAAAATTAAATATTACTTCATTATAATTAATTTACTTCCCACACTATACCCCTACAAAACCCACAACCCACACCTAAAATGTAACTTTAAAAAATTAATTGCACAATTAACATAATTATTTGTCTCTTAAATAATTGATATTATTAAAAACTAAATATTAATTAACTGTAATTCATTTAATTCCCACCTTGTACCCCTATAAACCCCACAACCGGCACCTAAAATTGAAATAAAAAAATTACACAATTAACGTAATTAATTATCATTTAAATAATTAATATTAATAGAAAACTAATTATTAATTCATTATAATTAATTTAATTCCCACTCTTTACCCCAATAACCTGACAACCCACACCTAAAATTTAACCCCTTCGCTGCTGGGCCTCCCCCGCCCTCCCCTTCCCCCCGTGCGAAGCCTTTTTTTGGTTATTTGCGGTAGTTCGCACTTAGGCCCCTGTAAATTTTTGTCCTCATAAGGTATCCATGCAAAAATTTGCGTCCTTTTCTTCCAACATCATGGGGATTTTAAAGGTACCCAGGGTTTGTGGATTACCCTGGAGGGGACCCAGAAATTAGCCAAAATAAAGCTATTTTTTTTTTTAATGGGGAAAAAGTGCTGCAGAAGAAAGCGTCTGGCGTCTGGTTTTTCCCTTCAAATGGTATCAACAAACGATTTGTGGTGCTGAAATCACCATCTTCCCAGCTTTCCGGGACAGACAGACTTTTGTCATAAAACTACAATTTTTTACACAGTTAAGACATTTTACTGGGACATAGCCTATTTTTGTTGCTTTTTGGGCTTTCAACTTCCTTCCAATTAGTGGTAGAAATGGGTATGAAAGCAACAATGGATCTTGGAAATCTATACATTTCTGAAAAGTAGACAAAATTCTGAATTCAGCAATGGGTCATTTGTGTAGATCCTTCAAGTTTTTTTTTATAGAAACTAACAGTTGAAAATAACAAAATAGAAAATGAGTTGAAAAAAACAGCCATTTGTGCCAACGTTTTCACCTGTAACTTCTTCTAAATATGACAGATTATTCAAAGCTATATACTGTTGCATCCGCTGGACCCTTCTGGTTGTGGAGATATATAGGACTTGTAGGTTCACCAAGAACCAGAGGAACCCAGAGCAAATAACAGAGCTGCGTCTTGCAATGAATTTTCATTGAGTACCAGGTATATAGCAATTCATTTGGTAAAATATGAAGAGTGAAAAATAGGTATCAAGGACACCTATGTATTTCCGAAATAGAAACAAAATATAGAGTTTAGAAGCAGTAGCTATTTGCACATCTCCGAAATTGTGGGTACCCATACTAGCATGTGAATTATAAGACATTTTTCAAAGTGACTTCTTTTTTACACATTGTCTTACATTTGGAAGGCAGAAATGCATAGAAAGTCAATAAGTAATAACAGTTGCTCTACAATTCTGCATTCCCCAAAGTCTCCCCATAAAAATGGTACCTCACTTGTGCAGGCAGGCATAGTATCTGCGGCAGGAAACGGCCCAAAACGCAATGTGGACACACCACATTTTTACAGTGAAAACAGACCCTTTTATTGCAAAGTGCCTAGCTGTAGATTTCGAAACCTAGCTCAGCCGGCACCTAGGGAAACCTAGCAAACCTATACATTTGTGAAAACTAGACACCCAGAGAAATCCAGGATGGGGTGACTTGAGTGGCTCTCAGTAGGTTCTGTTACCCAGAATCCCTTGCAAATCTCAAAATTTGTCGCAAAAAACACATTTTCCTCACATTTCTGTGATGGAAAGTTCTGGAATCTGCGTAGATCCACAAAATTCTACCCACACCGCAGTCCCCAAAGTCTTTTTTATAAAAATGGTACCTCACTTGTGTGAGTAGGCCTATTGCCCGTGACAGAAAGCGGCCCAAAACACAACGTGGACACACCATATTCTTACAGTGAAAACTGACCCTTTTTTTTCAAAGTGCCAAGCTGTGGATTTTGAACCCTAGCTCTGCCGGTACCTAGGGAAACCTAGCAAACCTATACATTTTTTAAAACTAGACACCCCGGGGAATCCAGAAGGTGGTGACTTTTGTGGCTCGCACCAGGTTCTGTTACCCAGAATCCCTTGCAAACCTCAAACTTTGTCACAAAAAAACAAATTTTTCTCACATTTCTGTGATGGAAAGTTCTGGAATCTGTGTGGATCCACAAAATTCTACCCACCCCGCATTTCCCAAAGTCTCCCTATAAAAATGGGACCAAACTTGTGGGGGTAGGCCTAGTGCCCACAACATGAAAAGGGCCAAAACGCAACATGGACACACCACATTTTTACAGTGAAAACTGAACCTTTTTTTGCAAAGTGCCTAGCTGTGGATTTTGAACCCTAGCTCTGCCGGTACCTAGGGAAACCTAGCAAACCTATACATTTTTGAAAATGTTGGGGTATCCACGTAAGCAATACCTTACTGGACTCCCCAGGGTGTCTAGTTTTCAGAAGTGTGGGGGTTTGCTAGGTTTCACTAGATGGCCCCCGAGCCTGGGGCCAAAAACCCAGGTGCCCCCCTTGTAAAACCAGGTTGTTTTGTGATAGGTACTTTTAATGTCTCCACAATACGTTTTGGGCCCTTGCCTGTCACGGGCACTTGGCCCACCCACACGAGTGAAATTTCATTTTTTTCGGGAGACCTGGGGGAACTCTGGGTCATAGGTAATTTGTGTCAGCCCAGTGATCCCATAACTTTCCCACACAGAAATTTGAAAAAAATTAGATTTTGTTCAGCTAAATTTGAGGTTTGCAGGGGTTTCTGTGCAGGAAAACGTTAGGGGAGCCACGCAACCCATACCTCCCTGGACTCCCCCAGCTTTCTAGTTTTCAGGAATGTGTGGGATTGGTAGGTTTCCCTAGATGGCTGCCGAGCCCAGGGCCAAATAACCAGGTGACCCCCTTGCAAAATCAGGTCATTTTATGATTAGGGCTCCCGGTTTTATGGTATTTTTTTTTTTTACATTTCCGTCTGTATTTATCCTTATTTATTTTTTGCTAATGTTATCTGTACTTATCCATATAGTTTTGTGGAAAAAGTAAGTTGAAACTAGTATATAACCTCATTTAAGTAAGTGATAAATATCCATTAATGCTTGAACACCCGATTGGTTTCAATGATATGAACACCCACAGATGATAAATCCATGCACGTATATAAAAACATGAACATTTTAGTATAAAGGTAGTGGATATCTAGTGTTGTTTAAGCCTCTTTACTAAAATTGCTTTAGTTTTTTAATCCCTTACCTGTCAATCCGCACAGCTACTGGCCAAGCAGTCATGACTGATAGCATTTATAATCAGACAAAAAGAAATCTATTTCCGTTTTTATCCACATTTAAAAATAAATACAGACAGGAAAATAAATGTTTTCTGTCTGTATTTATGTGTAAAAATCAGTAAAAACAGAAAACAGGGAGCCTTATTTATGATAGGTTATTTTGAAGTCTCCACAGTAGGATTTGGGCCATTTCCTGTTGCGGCCACTATGTCTACCCACACAAGTGAGGTACCATTTGTATTGGGAGACTTGGGGGAATGCTGGGTGGTAGGAAATTTGTGGTGGCCCGGTGATCCCACAACATTCCCACACAGAAATTTGAGAAATGTTTTATTGTGTCAGTTAAATTTGAGGTTTGCAGGGGATTTTGTGTAGGAAAAGGTTGGGGGACCCACGCAACCCATACATCCCTGGACTCCTCCAGCTGTATAGTTTTCAGAATGTGTGGGTTTGGTAGGTTTTCCTAGATGGCTGCCGAGCCCTGGGCCAAATAACCAGGTGACCCCCTTGCAAAACCAGGTCCTTTTATGATCGGTTATTTTGAAGTCTCCACAGTAGGATTTCGGCCATTTCCTGGTGCGGCCACTATTCCTACCCACACAAGGAAAGTACCATTTTTATTGGGAGACCTGGGGGAATGCTTGGTGGTAGGAAATCTGTGATCCTACAACTTTCCCACACAGAAAAGTGAGGAAAATGTGATTTCTTTTTAGCTAAATTCAAGGTTTGCAGGAGATTCTGGGTAGGAAAATGATCAGACATCCAAGCAAGCCACACCTCCATGGACTCCCCTGGTTGTCTAGTTTTCAGAAATGTCTGGGTTTGATAGGTTTCCCAAGATTGCCGCTGAGCCCGGGACCAAAAAAGCAGATGACCCCCTTGAAAAACCACATCGTTTTGTGATAGATAGGTGAGCACCTGTATTTTTGGTCCTGGGTTTGCAGACATCTAAGGGAACCTAAAAAACCAAGACATTTCTGAAAAGTAAACACCTGTGGGAGTCCAGGGAGGTGTGGCTTGCATTGATCCCCCAACATTTCCCTGCCCAGAATCCCCTGCAAATATTAAATTTAGCTGAAAAAATCACATTTTTCTCATATTTCTGGTGGGAAAGTTGTGGGATCACCAGGCTGACACAAATTTCCTACCACCCAGTGTTTCCCCAGGTCTCCCAATAAAAATGGTACCTCACTTCTGTGGCTGGGCCAAGCACGTGCGACAGGAAAGGGCCTAAAACATATTGTGGAGACATCAAAATTACCTATCACAAAACAACCTGGTTTTGCAAGGGGGGGCACCTGGGTTTTTGGCCCCGGGCTCGGCAGCCATCTAGGGAAACCTACTAAACCCACACATTTCTGAAAACTAAACACCCTGGGGAGTAAGTGAGGTATGGCTTGCGTGGATCCCCCAAAGTTTTCCTACCCAGAATCCCCTATAAACCTCAAATTTAGCTGAAAAAAATCACTTCTTCACACATTTGTGCGTGGGATCACAGTGCTGGCACAAATTTCCTACCACCCAGCATTCCTCTTAGTCTCCTGAGTAAAATGATACCAGCGGGGGCAGAAAGACTGGTTATGCCAAAATAAAATGGGGGGAGCAAAGGCCCTTGCCCAAAGGCCCGCTCCTCCTCCCTGGTGGCTAGTGGGTGGATCCCTGCTTGGGTATTGCCATCCTGGGGCGATCCCCAAGCAGGGGTCTACTAGGGAAGGGTACCATTGGAAACCGGAGCTTCTCCCCTTTCCAACGATACCTCTCAATCAATCAATCAATCAGGGAATTGTAAGTGCACTACTCACCCGTGAGGGTCTCAAGGCGCTGAGGGGGGGTCCGCAGATCTGTTTAGCCTAAGAGCCAGGTCTTGAGGGTCTTCCTGAAGGTGTTCAGGGACGGGGCGCATCTGATGTCTGCCGGTAGCTCGTTCCAGTTCTTGGCTGCAATGTGAGAGAAGGATCTTCCGCCTGCTCTGGCTCTGTGGATGCACAGGGTTTCCGCCAGTGCGAGGTTGGAAGATCAGAGGTTTCTTTTGGGTACGTGGAAGTTGATTCTGTCCTTGAGGTATTTGGGTCCATTGTTGTGTAGGCATTTGTAGGCGTGAGTGAGGATTTTAAAAGTGACTCTTTTCTCCACGGGGAGCCAGTGGAGACTTCGTAGGTGTTGGCTGATGTGTTCGTGTCGGGGGATGCCGAGGACGAGTCTGGCGGCGGTGTTCTGTATTGTCTGGAGTTTGCGGAGTAGGGACTTGTTGATGCCGGCGTAGAGTGCGTTTCCATAGTCCAGTCTGCTGGTGATGAGTGCGTGGGTGACTGTCTTCCTTGACTCAGGGGAGATCCACTTGAAGGTCTTGCGGAGGATGTGGAGGGTGTTAAAGCAGCTGGAGGTGACGGCGTTGACCTGTCGGTTCATGGTGAGTGATGAGTCGAGTACGATGCCGAGGTTCTTGGCGTGGTCTGAGGGGGTAGGTGGGCTTCCGAGGGCGGTCGGCCACCAGGTGCTGTCCCATGCAGAAGGGGTGGTACCGAGGATGAGGACTTCTGTCTTCTCGGCGTTGAGCTTCAGGCAGCTGTTGGTCATCCAGACTGCGACGTCTTCATTCCTTTCTGGAAGTTGAATTTGGCAGTGATGGGGTCTTTGGTGAGGGAAAGGATGAGCTGGGTGTCGTTGGCGTAGGATACGATGTTGAGGCCGTGTTGTCGGACGATGGCTGTGAGGGGGGCCATGTAGATGTTGAAGAGGGTGGGGCTCAGTGATGAACCCTGTGGGACTCCGCAGGTGATTTTCGTGGGGTCGGAGAGGAAGGGTGGGAGTCTGATCCTTTGGCTTCTTCCGGTGAGGAATGATCGGATCCAGTCCAGGGCTGTTCCTTGTATGCCTGCGTCGTGTAGTCTGGGCGACTAGTGTGCGGTGGGAGACGGTGTCGAAGGCCACTGATAGGTCGAGTAGGATGAGGACTGCGGTGTGGCCTTGGTCCAGGAGGGTGCGGATGTCGTCTGTGGCGGCGAGTATGGCGGTCTCTGTGCTGTGGTTGCTTCGGAATCCGGATTGGGACGGGTCGAGGATGGCGTTCTCTTCAATGAATCGTGTCAGTTTCCTGTTGACTGTTTTCTCTGCAACTTTGGCTGCGAAGGGGAGGAGCGAGATGGGCCGATAGTTCTTCAGGTCGATGGGGTCAGCTGTGGGCTTCTTGAGCAGGGGTCTGACTTCTGCATGTTTCCAGTCATCTGGGAAGATGCCTGTTTTGAAGGTGGTGTTGATGGTGCATTGTAGTTCGGGTGCGATGGCGGCCGTGGCTCTGTGGTAGATGTGAGGGGGTCAGTGGGGGCCCCCGAGTGGATGCTTTTCATGGTCGAGGCGGTATCTTCGGCCGTGATCGGTGTCCAGTTGGAGATGGTGGGCTGGCTGGTGTTTCTGGGGGGCGTGGGGCCGTCTGTGGCGCCTGGTGGATGGTCGATGAAGTTGTCGTAGAGGTTTTTGATCTTGAGGTGGAAATAGGTTCCAAGCTTGTCGCAGAGGTCTTGGTATGGGGTGATGTCTGTGGCTTCGCTGTGTGGGTTGGTGAATTCTTGAATGACACTGAAAAGTTCCTTGGAGTTGGTGGAGTTGGCCAGGATTTTGTTGTGGATGAAGTTCCTCTTGGTGGCTCTGATCTGGTTGTGGTAGTCTGTCATGGCGTCCTTGTAGGTGGTGTGGTTTTCGGTTGTCATGGTGTTTCTCCAGTTCTTCTCCAGGCATCTGCAGGTGTGTCTGGCTTCTTGGAGAGCGGTGGTGAACCAGGCGGCTTTCCTGGGGCGTTGTCTGTCGGGGTTGCGAGCTCGTCTGCGCAGTGTTTTGGTGCTCGGTGGCTGAAACTGAAACTTAGGGGGTCATTAGGATGGTGGGCGGATCGCCACCGCCGGCCTGGCGGTGGCGATCCGCCTGCCATCCCAACCTGAATTACCCCCGCCATATTATTATGGCGGGGGTACCGACGGTCGGCAATCGTTCCTATTGCCGGCCGGGCAGAATTGGGCCTTAATATGATGGCGGTGCCTAGCAGGCACCGCCATCCATATTAGGATGTGTGTTTCAAAAGGCCTTTCCATGGCGGCAATGCCACCATGGGAAGGCTGGTGGAGATGTGCTTTGGGGGCCCGTTGCGGGCCCCCAGGGAGGGTGGGGGTGTGGGGGGGTGCACTTGGAGGGTACCCATGGTATCCCCCTGCAGTTCCATGTACACGGTGGCAGGCACCGCACGGTGCCTGCCATGTTGTGCATGGGAATGCACAACATGCTCATTTGGGATTGCGGTGAGTGCTGCTGTAAGCAGCACCCGCCGCAATGTCAAATATGCGGAATGCGACCGCCAGGGTAGCGGTCGCATCCTAATCAGCGGTGCGGGACTGCCGCACGTCTGGAGGCCGGTTTCAGCACCGCGAGGATGGCGGGCGGACTAAAGTCCGCCCGCCATCCTAATAGGACCCTAAGTTCCAGTTTCATTTTTCAATGTAATGATGACAGCGCGCCATGCACGCAATCGTCATTACATAAAAAATAAAAAAACAGGCCTCAGGAGGTTGGGGAAGCTCTTCCCCACCTCCCAAGGCCCCAAAAAAAAGGAAATCCCTCTGCTGTTTGCAGCAGAGGGATTTAGTGCACATGACGGAATGGTTCCGTCATGAGCACAGGAGCACTGGCGCTCATGACGGAACCATTCCATCATGAGTACAGAAAGGGTTAAATTAAAAAGAAATTTTTGCACAATTAACATAATTAATTATAAATTAAATAATTATTATTAATTAAAAATAAATTAATAATTAATTATAATGAAATTACTTTCACCCTGTGCCCCTATAAACCCACAAACCGCTACAGTACTAAAAATCACAAAATGTTATTAAATTAAATTTAATAACTAATAAAAATGTAACAACTATCTTAAAAAACATAAACAATAATTATACAAAAATGAACATCATATACATTTAAAATCTATACTTAAATACATAACGATAATTAAAAAATGATATTAACAACTACATTTTTCTAAATGATATGAATTACTTCAATATTTCCATATCAAAATATTTTGTACACAATATTTTGCTAGGACGATATTTTGGTTTCGATAATTTGTTTGAATACCAAAGGTAGCACTGTAAATCATAATTCAAGACAGGTCTCTGGCCAATGTTTTAGGCTGAATGATATTTTAAATAAACTGGGGTGTTTGGGATGGCTTGACCATGGTGACTGTGTGAGCAGTCAAAGAAGCCCAAGATACAATAGTTTAAGGAATTTAAGGAATAAAGTATGTTCGCTTCTTTGAAGGCACAGAAAGATTTTTAAGCGGACAGAATATTTCAGGAGTCTGCTCATTAACCTTTTTGTTTTACAGAAACTCCAAAAATCACAGCTTGTTTCTGAAAAACAAAAAATAAATGACCCAGACACACTAGGGGTTTCTTTCTTTCATTTGGGGTCAAACAGGGATTGCCTGGTGATCCCTAAACACAACAAATTATACACTAGACTGTTTGGGTGGATGATCTTATAAATCTTCACTGAGGACCCCCTACTCCATCGGGCTGTCGGTGTTCGGTCTCCAATGAATGAGCGAGCAAGACAATGCTGTCAGAAACATGATTTTCCACCCGGCACTCAATAGAGTGGGCGGACAATCAGTTTTGTGAACAGGATGCTTCACCACATTTGTGGCAGGTTACCCAGCTCGCCAAAAACTAAATCAGGTCCTAGGCTATGAAAACAGGCACATTTGAGGTGACAACACATACAGGCAAACACTTGAAGAGCTTGTTCTTAGAGACAAAAGGAAGTCTAAGATCTATTGATGGCAAAATAGACCATGAGGCTGGATAACATGAAGGGCCACCTGTCATGTGTGCCAGTTAGGTCTAGATGGAAACACTGCCATTTTTTACAAATACACACGTTTTTTCCTAAAGTTGCCTTCACTCACACAATGACTTTTGCCACACATTTACAATTGTGACAATGCAGATTAGTTTCTAGGAAACTATACTTATTTACAAACCAACTTAACAAGAATTCTATTATGATCCCTTGACACATCATGTACAAGGTTAATACATGCATTGTGGAAATGTGATTATTTGTTTCGTACATATGGCAACAGAGCTATCCATAACACATAAACGATGGCAGCCTGACCAAGATCTCGGCCCAAGGCAAGGATGCCTTTTGTTATATATAAACATCCATTTCAGGGTGTTGGGAGAGAAATGCTTTGCTGTCATTTGTGAGGTGTCTACATGCTGATACTTGAGCCAGCAGCCTGCTGATATCTCTGCGAGAGGTGTCCAGCTTGAGACCATGACAGGGACCTACATTCTTTCCCATCAGGTAACAGGGGTTGGATCATCCAGTATGGGAATTCATGGCAGAACACATGCATACGCCCTAAACACTTAGGTTAGGGGACGCATAGTAGGAGTACACCAGAATTCTATATTTTTTATATTCTTGCATATATAGATTGTTTTAGCACGATGGTAGAACTTTTTATCATGTTTACTGTCCCAATGCTTCTAATAACTTTCATTTAATTCTGTCTTACAATCATTGCAGCACATATATATTTTATACAAGAATCATGTTAGTTCAATAAATATTAAAAATGTCTCATTTGTGTATTCTTTTTATATTTCTCTGAGAGAAAGAGAGCACAAGTGACTGAGCAAAAGGGTTCTAGATCTGTTATCATGATTCTTAGGGGATCATGGTTGTCATGTTCAGTGGTTGTCAGAACCATTCGCTACCGGCCTAGGGTTAGGGGGGGCTTATGGTGGCACTGTGAGCTAGTTGGCCTATAGTACGACATATCCTGAGGTGGTGCATGGAATCAGTCTGGCACCATCTCAATGGTTATGCTGTCCACAAATGTGCAATTCCTACAGTAGGGTTGAAACTACACAACACACCTGTTAAACAGGTAAAAATAAAGAACATGGCTGAAAGATGCTTATCAGAAGTAGACAATTGTGGAAACACATCAAACAAGATTATTCTTTTGATAGAACATTTCCTAAAAATTAACTGTGTCAAAAAGACTTAGAGGTGAACAACAGGAACAACATTTGCATGATAGTGCTGATGGAATTGACAAGAACAGGGTAATCTGAGCACTTTGTATAAAAACAACCAACAGAACTACAAGGTGGTTATATCTTTTCAAAACTATTTATGGTTGAGAGAGCACAAAAGGCGCTGACCACCAGGTCACTGCTGGGCATGACCTGTCACCCACTGATGGCCTGTCTGCTGAACTACCAATATCATATCATACATTGTGCGTCTTGCAAGGCAAAATGGGAAAAGACTGAATTGAAGTATAATTGTAAAAGAATCTTCACTACACAGACTTTACCCAGGTGGTGCAGGAGGCAATGAAAGCTTGGTGAAGTGAAGGAAATTCTAATCATAGGAAATTGGGTTACTGGTTGGGGGGTACGCTACTCAAAAGCAACCACAATTTGTGTCAGGGTGAAACACAAGCAAATCCCAAATTAATCTGTGCTTAACCCTCTGGTAGCTTGGCACAAAGGCAGGCAGGCTTAACTTAAAGACAATGTGTAAATTATTTATGCAGCACTTCAAAGAGTATATGCAAGTTTTAAGATTCAGGTAAAAATAGTGCCTAGAAGCACAAAGCGCCAACTGTAGTTATCTGTTCGCGCCACGTCAGAACAAAGTCACAAGTTCAGGCTGGCCATAATGGAGTGCAGGCCAAATACAGCAACCAAGTTAGGACCGTTGAACATGGTAACCGCACTGGCGGTTCCGATGGGCTGTGGGCTGCAATGCTAGGTCCTGTGTCAAGAATGCATCGTACAGTGGTGATTCCGGGGAGCTGCAAGGTCTTGTGTACAAGATGCATCAAAGATGTGTTGCACCACGACTGTTGCAAGTAGTTGCGTGTCTGTGATGCGAGGTGCTACATCGAGGAGGCATCATGCAGTGGCGGTTCTGAGGTACAGCTACAATGCAGCATAATGTGTCAGTTCATCTTGGACCACAGCTGGGTGGCAGGGCACCTTCAGGCCCACTTCCAAGTTTGAGGACTGGGGTGGCATTACTTGGGGGCCAAAACTCACAGCAGAGAGAGTCCGTTGCTGGGTTCAAGGTGGTTGGAGCTTTTCCTCTACAAGAAGCTCTGACCAGGAGGCCAGCCAACTAGCCCTTTTAGTGACTCTAGTGGTCCTGGGTTCAAGATGCAGGTCTAGGACTTTTCATTCAGGCATCAGGGAAGCAGAGTAGCAGTCTTTCTTGCAGCAGAGCAGCACAGCAGTCCTTCTGAGTCTTCCACAGGTCCAGAGGTGTACTGAAGAGTTGGGTCTGAGGGTCCAATATGTATACATTGTGACAGCGTTTTGACCTAAGAGAAGGTTCTGGAGGTATCCACACACAGAGGTGTTTGGAATTATCCTGCCTCCCTGCCCTGGCCCTAGCTTGTCCGGGGGCAAAAAGACAAGATTTAAATTCATTGAGTGTGTGCTAAGGCAGAGCCTTCAATATGTTCAAGTGTGGTTGATGACAACTAAGCCCCCTATCAAGGCAGAGATGGCCCATACTGTCAACACCTGTTTCCCCTTTGTCTCACTGTCAGGAAGAAATACACAAAGGACAACTGCCAGCTACACCCAGTTATGTGACTCAGGATACAGGCTGCAGGCACCATAGGACAGAAAATGCCAACTTTCTAAAAAGATAATTTGAATAAAAGTAATTATGATTCAAAATCTGACTTCACCATTAAAGAGGGTTTTAAATTATAATTCTTTAGACACCAATCTTAACATTCCTACCTGCTTTTAATTTAAAGTTATCAGTTATCAAATGTAATAAGGTAACCCATTGTTAGCCTGGTAGAGGGGCAGGCTTTGCAATAGTGAAAAATGAATTTAAGAGTTTTTCACTACCAGGGCATGTAAAAGTTAAAAGTACATCTCCAAATATTAAATGTTCTGCACCCTGCCCTATGGGCTGTTTCGGGCCTGCCCTAGGGGTGACTTATATGTATTAAAAAGGAAGGGTTGGGCCTTGAAAACATTTTACTTTACCAGGTAGAAATGGCAGTTTCAAACTGCACAGAGGCTGCACTGGCAAGCCTGACATATGTTTACAAAGCTGGTTAAGTGGGTGGCACAATACATGCTGCAGGCCTACTAGTAGCATTTCATTTACAGGCCCTGAAGACATGCAGTGCCACTGTACTAGAGACTTTTACAAGTCAATTAAATCTGCTAATTGGGTGTAAGTCAACGTTACCATGTTTAAAGGAGAGAGCACAAGCACTCTAGCACTAGTTAGCAGTGGTAAAGTGTGCAGAGCCCTAAGGCCAGCCAAAACAAAGTTGGCAACAACAGGCAGATGAATGGCAAAACATTTGAGGGAACCCATACCAAAGATACCAGGTACAACACTAATTAAACAGGATAGATCACATGCCATGCTTTACTCAGCTAAGTTCAAACTGAAGATCAATGGGAAGTCCTGTTGTTTATCAATCAAGTCAAAGCTAAGAAATATTTCAATACCCATATCATTGATTGATAGAGTGGAAAGGCAAATCAAGAGTGAAAAATGAGAATACAATGGAAGATGATCATGATAACATGGCAATGATTGAAATCACCATGATAGAAATAGGTTGAATATGCATTATGGAATTTCAGTATTCAGTCTAGGCAGCAGTTTCTAAAGCTGCATGAATTCTATTTCTTTCACTCTTACAAGGCTTGATGACAAAATGTTAGAAATGCTTGTCAAGAGCTGGTCTTCGTGACGCTTGATAAGTTGTCTTTGTTCGTAGGTACGGTCTAGTAGTGCTCCAGAATATCCAGTAGGAAGGAAAAAACTGGAGACCAGAAAAACCTACCAGCTTTCCAGGCCAAGCAGTAAGGCAAGGAGGAGAAGGAATAACTAGAATGATCTGGAGAAGGCAGAGAAGTCACAGAGTTAAGTGAGCAAACAAACACGGAAAAACAATTGCAATGCAACTTGACTCAAAGTTTACTTCCTTTATATAGTATCTGTAAAGAATGTGATGTAATGAGAAAATAGTTCAGCTATCTTGGATTGGGGAAAAACAAATACATAAGTAGACTAATAATATAGTAATTCCAAGGCTTAAATTAATTTAGGCATACTTCATAATACTATGTAATGGTGAAGATCAGATCATGCTGTCATAAAACAAACAGTGCCAATTGACCATGAAAAATAATCATGAGACTTATTGCATGCGGCGTACTGATGACAGCTTCCCAGAGTTCCCTGGAACCAGAGCGGCCGACATTGAAGAACAAATGGAGTTCGCAGCCACTGGCATGTTCCAGGAGGAAGACCCTGAGATACAGGTAGTACCCTGTGGAGCAGAGGATTGGCTGCAGCCATGTCCGAGCATGCCACAAAAGGGAAAGAGACCATGGAGACCTAGCCAAACTTTGAAATGGGTTAAAGATTACATTTTTATGTTGCTATCATAAGATGATGCTCACATGATCCGAATATTCTTTTTAACACCAGAACATTCATGAATGTATGTTACATGGTAAGATGATGGGAGGGCCTTGAACTGCACACAGCCTGTAATTCCAATAAGTACAAGTTGAAATTAGGATGGTTATTAAGAATTTTGCAAACACATTTGCAATCTGAATGTGTAATCAGTGTTGGTGGGTGAGGGCAAGGGTGTTGCAATTAGTACATGCTGATGCGTTATTTGTGCAGCATTCTTGATTGGTGAGATGTGGAGCAATAGAAAAATACTCCTTGTGACCTGGACTATTAGAGGGCTTGACAATTCAAGGAAAGCAAGTCACGTACTGGCATGCAATGAGAGAAATGGAGAGACTGTTTTGTTAATGCAAGAGATGCATCTAGGTAAGACAAAAACTGAGTAGTTAGTTCAGAGGTGGGGTAACAATAGACATTTCACTTCATATAGTTTGTATTCTACAGGAGTAGCAATAATAATTTGTAAAACTCTAGATATTAAAAGTGGGTGGTTATCAAGAATTCAGATAGTAGATATGTAGGATTTCAAGGTTCAATGAATTACTCACACGCTGGAGGATCCATACAATCAAAATGTAGACACTACAACATTTTACAACAAGGTTTTAAATCTGGGAACATTCTCTGAGGTTAGGACTTAAATTTGGTGCTGAACTCTCTTTTAGACAGATCACAACAGCTGGAAGGGGGGGTCTCACCAGACTCAATAGCAATGCTGTGGGTAATAGAGACTCCCGATGCGAAGATGTTTGGTGAGAGCACCATGGGCAGTGGACATCCTACTCATGCTGCTTCACAGTTCATGGTTCACTATTGCAAATAGATTTCTGGTTATATTCGAGGATCTTGATGCCAAGGGCTGAGAAAGTACAATATCAATATCAAACACGATCTGTACTCTGTTCAGTGTAGATGAAGATGTCCTTCCTGCTTCACAGGGATTTAGGCATGTCTTGGAGATTACCCTGTGGTGCCTTTTATAATTCAATATTCATGCAATAGACAATGGAGGCCGTTGAAAAGAACTTCCAGATTAACATGAAGTCAGTTACTAGACATGCCATGGTATGGAAAGCATCACACAAAACCTTGAGGATTTCGCATTTGCTTGGGTTGAAGGGATTCTCTGAATAAACCCCTCTATTTTGTTGAAAGTTACTCAGCTGTATATAGCTTTTTAAAAAGAAAAGCTGTGGGCTCAGAGACCACTGAATCTTATACAGCATTAAAAAACTGTGGAAAGTTCATCTCTATTTCCATTTAATGAGGAGGCTTTGAAAACAGACTCATTTCTGCCTTCTGTCAGAGAAGTGATTACAATAACTTAAAGCCAGCCAAATATAAACTGTTCTGTCAGTATTTCAGACCCTTGTCATTAAATAATCTACAAAATAAAATATCAGAATGGATTGTCACCAATAGACTGACACCACTACTAAATCAAATAGTATTGTTGGACCAATCCGGGTTTATCCTGAGAATGGCAACATCACATAATCTACGCACTGCCTTCATCATTATGCACCAAATTATCCAGGGAACTCCTAGAAGACTTGCTGCTACTTAATGCTGACAAGGATTAAGACTCTCTTAGCCACCCATGAGAATGGTATTAGAGAGAATAGAATTGAGCACCTATTTCTTGTGACTGGATCTATGCTAAAGCCACTTCTAATATAAGAGTAAGTGGATATCTGCCACATCCAAAAGCAATAGGCAATGGTTGACAAGACTCCTACCTTTGTCATACCAGATTTCTGTCTCTTAATTTGATGTGGGTACAGGGCAAGCTTCAAACTGGATTTTAGTGTTAGATGTGGAAGGACACTAGCGATTACCATAGTTCAATCCTCTACACTCTCACAACAGTCTGAGCCCAAGTTTATTGTGGCCAGAAGACTTTCACCTCCTTGCAAATGCCCAGACACATAGGGGGATATTCACAAGGACTTATCTCCGAGTTATCGCCACCTTAACGCAACAAAAGTGGAGAGAGATTTAACGCCCCATTCACAAGCGGTTGCAAACTGCAGACAACGCAAGTATTCCCGTGATAACTGCCTCAAAATTTACCTCCACGGGTGACACCACCAACTAACCCTAATGAGATGCAGAGTAGGTGTTCACGTGCAAAAACAAACGAAAACACCACTACACCACATTCACAACGAACTGCCAGATCTGCGATGCGAATTCAAAACAGGCGATAAGCCGCGGTAGCAGCAGGGATTCAACACATGCCTTCTGCTGGTGCTAAGCAGGACGACTACCTGCTGCATGAAAGGGAGCCCAGCCAAGAGCCACATCTATAGACCCACAGATGCCATGGAGACAATGATCATGCAGCTCGGACACCCATGAGGGCCACAACACCCACAGCCACCACCCCCAGGCCCGCCACCACCCCCAGGACCCGTCTCGCCCCCCACGGACCACCACAGAGGCAGCGTACACAAAAACAGTGGACCCACCTTAAACGCACCAGCCGCACAGACCGAACGCCAGAGGAGGACATTGCCCACTACAGGCCCAAAAGGACAACCATCCCCACATCCTGACCCACATCGCCCACTGGCTGATGGTACCAACACAGCGCACAACGAACATCCCTCCGCAGAAAAAGCTGCCGGCTGTGCTGCACATGTTGGCCTCTGGTACCTTCCAACCCACAACTGCCAGAGCCGGAGGAGTCTCATAGCCAGCCCCATCCAAGTTCATCACACCTGTCCTGGATGCCAACATCAGCCCGGTACCCCAGCACCTCCACTCCACCCACACTGCGCAGGAGCAGCTGGAGACCAAGCAAGGCTCCCACGCCACAGCTGGATTCCCTCACATGTCGGGGGCAATCAACTGCACACATGTACCCCTCGTGCCCCCTGCCAACACTGCACACAACTACCTCAACAGAAAGCACACGCATCCCATGAATGTGCAGGCAATAGTGGCCCGCCCGTGACTCCTCAACAATGTTGTGGCCAACTCCCCAGGCAGAGTGCATGATTCCTACATCTCCCGACAGTCCATCATCAACCAGCTCTCCCAGGATGGCACCTATGGAAATGCAGTGCTCGTTGGTAAGTATCAAATGAACACACCACACACCTCCACCCCACAGTCATGCAACTCACGACACTGGTAATGGGCACGCAGCACAACTGCATTCAACATGCCACACAACATACCAACCGACCAGACACGACAACACAACTCCATTGGGAACCTGGGCTTGCCATGCCCACAACCCAGCCACGGCATGGCACCACAGCCACACAATCGCAGGATGTGAGGAGAGGCGTGGACCAGGCATGTGCGAGAGTGGCAAGTGACCAATGAATGAGAACCTACCCAATGCCAGGTGTGGCATGGAGGTGGTGGACAGACTTCAGTGTGCAAACCACGGAAATGGCCATGTGGACATTTACTGCTGGTGCATGGAGTGTAGTGGCCAGTGGACGCTACCATGTCCCCACAGGCTGTGGGGCAGAAACCGGAAATGTCACACGTTACGCCCCCCCCTGCATGCGTGGGCGGAGTGGGTTGGCCCTGTGTACGCCAGGCCTGCGTAGGGGTGTGAATAAAAAGCCTGTCGCACTGGGTGTGGTCCTCTTTCGGAATGGCCAACGCGTCTGCCAGGGCAGCGCCTCCCAGCCCGCCACGAGGCCGGCACCATGCACCGCGGGGCCTGCGTCCCTGTGCGCCTGCTGCACCCCAGTCCGCTGGTCCCCAGACCCGTCATGCCTGGCCCAGCGCACCAAGGAGGCTCCGCTCACCTGCCGACACTGACGTGTGTCAAAGAGGGCTCACCACGTGCAGGTGCAAGCTCCATGCCCCAGTCCCGCGACCTCTGCAGCCTCCGCAGACCATCGCTGGCCTCCACGCCGCTGGCCCACATTACTCCCTTCTCATTGACATACTCCACGGTCGTACTCTTCGGCCCAGCTGTTGACACAAGTTGAACAGAGTCGTGAGTTCTGAATGGCAGTGACCAAAGGTCTGTGGCAGCGTCCACATCACTATACCCCCTCTGATCAGTGAAGCCAAAGTCTGCATCGCAGGCCTGCGGCACATGGTGCCACTAACCCTGTTCAACGCAAGCCGGCGACACGTGGTGCCACTAACCCTGTTCAACGCAAGCCGGCGACACGTGGTGCCACCAACCCTGTTCAACGCAAGCGGGCGACACGTGGATGAGGGCTCAGGCCTACACTGCGCCCCAGTAGGTCCCACATGTGGAACTGTGTCCTGAGTCTTGAATGGCAGTGAACCCAAGTCCGTGGCAGCGTCCACATCACTGAACTCCCTCCGATCAGTGAAGCAAAAGTCTGCATCGCAAGCCAGCGACACGTGTTTGTGGGCCCCTGCAGACTACTGGCTCAGGCCTACACTGCACTCCAGTAGGTCCCACATCCAGCACTTAGTCGTGATTCATGAATGGCAGAGTCCATACAAGTGAACGCACGGAGAGGAGTAAGAGGAAGATGCGGCTCAGTCCGGATGAAAGCCGGATCCTAGTCACGGAGGTGACCGAACACTAGCAACAACTGACCTGGTGCCATCAACCCTGTTCACCTCAAGTCCGTGTCCGGTGGTGCCACTGAACCTGAACTACGCAGGCCGGTGGGACCATCCAACGTATGCCGGCGACACTCGGTAAATGGCCCCTGCTGACCGCTGCCTCAGGCCTACACTGCGGTCCAGTAGGTCACACATGTGGAACTGTGTCTTGGGTAAGATGTGGAGGAGTCCACACCATTGGACATGCCTCATCGCAGGCGGCATCCCCTATCAGCACTGGTGCCACTAACTCTGTGCGCAATGACTCATGGGCACATTCTGGTTGGACTTTGGTGGCGTCTGAGTCCAAGCCTGAGGGTTGTCTGCATCGTCATCTGGCTGGACCGGACTTGGTGTCAGACATGTGTCTGTTCCATTCACCTCCACCATAGTGATTGTTTCAGCGTGGTTCTGCCCTCTGCATCATGCCCTGGGGGTACACCTTCCACTGTCCACCGAGACACTCCGCGACAACCCCCTTTGTCATCGACGAAAACCTGCTCTGCTCTTGTGACCCTGCCCCAGTGCACAGCAAGTCAGCGGCCCGTGGCGGTAGGCCCGTTCAGGACGCTGTGCATCCGGGGCCACTAACTCTGTGCAGCACAAGTAATTGGACATTTATGGTTGAATGGGTGTGTCCTTAACGATGTACACGGGTTGTCGTTTTTTGACTGCACCAGGCACTCCATGACGGCTGGTGTGCACACACCCCACACACATCCAACACAGGTGTCACTAGACATGTGAGCCTGCTAATAAAAGTGGCTGGGCGCACATGCCCGTAGCCATTCCCACCATCTAAGCAAGTGTGTCCGTGTGGTCATTATGTCAGCATGATGTGCCAGAGCCCTGCAACATCACAGTGTGCTGTCTTCAGCGGACGATACCATGTCACCTCAGCAGTGGCTGAGACCTTGGACATGTAGCTTAGCCCGCCCCCCCCTGCATGCACATGCGGTGTGTGCTGGTCCGGCGTACATCAGGTCAGCGCAGGGGTGTGCTGATTCGGCAGGGGGATCAGGACGTGGCTCTGGTCTGGCCTTGAGCAGGAAGTGCGGTAAGTGTGTCTCTGTGTTGGGGGATTGTCGCCACCAGGGCCACAGTAGTTGATGTTCCAATGTAGCATGCACCAGGAGGGCGGGCCCGCACGTACGGGGAAATGTAGGAGCGCAAGACCGCTCGGGGTCTTGGCACATGCATGCCAAGTGTTATGTGTATCAGTCCTGTGGCTTCATAAGTCAGTTGCCTAGCCTCAATCGCAGAGCGATCACAGCCAGCCATGGACTGTACACCTGTGTCCGCCCTGTCTGTACCATTGGCCTACACTCACGTGGCCGCACACCCTCAACAGCCAGCTTCATGGTGTTGTTGGCATGCCGCTGGACATGCGCAGACAGGCATTACAATGGTGTGCCGTAGGAGTGCACGTGGTGGGGGCTCGTGGGAGGGAGGAGCAGCTGTGAGGCAACGTAACACACAGTGAGGCCGCTCATGTTCCATGTGCTGGGCATATCATCCATGATTCCCTGGCTCGCAGACATCCCACCACACCCACGACAGGCCTCTGTACATCTCCTGTATGCATGCAGATGGTGAAGTTACTGTAGGGATGAAAGGTCCTTTGTCTGAACTATCAGGCAGTAGCACATCTGCAGCTCCGAGCTGGAACTTGCATGTGGCCAGCACCCCCTGACAGATACGATAGCATTTGTTTGCGACTCCCACACTACGCACTGCCCAACGTGAGACCAACGTGTACACATCCCACACGCAGAAGTCCTTGGTCGTAGTTAACGTGCATGATATGGCCTTCACACGTACTCCCACCCCACCCGAGGTCTGCACCCGTTGCACACAGACACTGCTCATTGCTCCGAGCCGTGCCATTTCATCCACAGGACTGGCGCAGGGCAAGCCAGTGCGGCTTCAAGCAGAGCCACTGACGCAATGGCAGACCATCCCGGACACATGCTCATCTCCAGTCACGTGGACCTGTACGGTGCACGTCTGCTGCATGTACTGGGGGCACTGCCGTTGGCAGTGCTGCGGATCAGTTACCGGCTGGGCTTCCGCCTTGCAAACGACACCTGCGTTCAGCCTGTGTTGCATTGTCGCTCGTGCATATTCGAGTGGACCATGGATGTCTGCCTCTCCAACGTAACGGTAGCTGACCTGGATTTCAACATGTGTGTGCGCCCCCTGTTGGCCCACAACCAGGAGTGTCACCATGATGCCCGTTTATGGCATGCATGGATGTTTAGCATGCATGCTGGCAACTGGACCTGGGAGATTGCACGAGTCGTCGTGTGCAGTGACCACATTGAGCCGCTCCCCGATTGGGCTTTGGTGCAAATTGGGGCCAGAGGTTGGAGTCAGCACATCTGTCCGGGTCAGCTGATGTATTATGTCGCCGACATGTTAGATGTGGAGGACAACGATCTCTCATTGGAAATGTTGTCCTACGCTGCTGCACTCGCGTTCATGGACGAGTGACAAAGTACCTGCAGCCACAACTGGATGTGACCCATTGCACGTGTCCTGACGCCTGGTTGCATGTTGAGGATCTGGTCACATGTCCCAAGACGACAGTGGACATGGCTGCATTGGCCTGGACTCCTGATCCATGCGCGGACAACCAACGCGGGTTGGCACTGACTTGTGTTGGTGATGGACTCCCCCGGGGTGGACATGGGCGCTTTCCAACGTTCCTCATTCAGACATGCTGCTGCATTGTTCTGCATGTCGTGGCACTTCTCTTGGCCGTACTGACACGCACTTGTTGATAATGTTTCCGCACTTTCACTTGTCTCCAACTGTGTTGAGTCTTGATTTGTATGCCAATGTGTGTGTCACGGCCTATCTGGGTACCTGCCATACATGCATTGCTACCCCATCAGGGCTGTGGGTTTGTACTTGTGCATTATCATGTCCCTGTTTTGTGCTTTGCCAGATGCATATGGCCATTTACCGGCCACAAGCGGGTGCACTTGTGTCCTGTGTTCGGTTGTGCAAATGTTGCTGTTTGTGCCACATTGTGTTGGATGTTGGGGTGCTCTGATTCCTATGTGTGTGTGCTGCATTGTGTGTGAGATGTCCCTTCAGCTCTGATTTGGCTCACCCTTCTCCATTTCAGGCAGTGTGGTTTTCACTTCTGTGCTTGTTCAGTGGTGTGATATTGCCGAGTTGTGTGACTTGTGCTCTTGGTTGGTGTTGTTACTCTTGGGCATGGTTTGTCTGCAGTTGTGCTGTGCTTAATTGTGCATGTGTGCCATTGTGCCCATCTCCCCCGTCCCCCAGTCCCCGGTCGTTCCTCTCCCTGTTGCTGTTGTGTCTGTTGATTTTGAGCAGTTTCCGTTCCCGACTCCTGCCACCATCTCCAGACTGATGTGGTGGACACCATTTCCTCCATGTCATCCAGCTCCTGGTGTGGCGCTGGACTCCCACCTCCGGTGTGCATTGCTGCCTTCTGGTTGTTGGCGTGTTTCTGCTTGTTTGTGCGTTTCGCATCATTCCAGCTATTCTGGTTTTCTTCCATTGTCCTCCTCCGCTCTCCGGCTGCATTCACCTTGTCCACGATGGACTGCCATGTACAATGTTTTGTTGCCAATGGGGCTTGTGGGGTTGTGTACTCGCTCCGGCTGCCTCCATTGTGCTTCGCTGTCGTTTTCTGTTTGGTTTGTCTTTCTTTTTCAGGCTTTTGTTGTGCTTATTCCCGCCTGCCGTGTGTGTGTCGCGGGCCTGGTGCTGCTTATCGCTGCTTTCCTCATCGCGAATGGGTTCATCGCACAATTTTTGGTGTTGAGTTTTGTGTTTTTATCTCCGTCGAGGTGGTTGTATCGCGGACATTGGCCGCGTTTTCGGCAGACTATCGCTTGGTACCACCGTGTTGTGAATTCCACGTTAACACGGGTTTATTTTCCCGCGATAGGCCGCGATGTGTAAAGTTGCGTTAACATTTTTTGGAGATGTTTAGCGCACGTTCTTGTGAATATCCCCCATAGCCTTTTGACCCTGTTTGCAGTAAGACAAACAAGAACTACTGAAAATGTGGGTAGGTGTGCCCCAGAAAATGTTGACCCATTGGTTAGGAAGTGTCCAGGGGTCAGCCACCACTCACTAGATGATACCAGCAATAAATGTGGTACTCTAATGCACCCCTTTAGGACACTTTCTGGACCTATGGAAGAAGGGAAGAGGACTGGGCCTTCTTTCAGTGACCTAAGAGGAGCCCTGAAAGACTTGACCTTCTCCCCCTTGTATCTAGGACAAAGAAGTGGATTCCAAAGACTAAGTGGATGACCTCTTGTGTGGCTACAGGGACTTAAGCTTTTTCCTAAAGTGCCCAACTGACTAGTGGCAAGATAACTTGGACTGGACTTTGCCGTAGGACTCTTCCTGATCACCTGAGAGTCTCTAGGAGCCATCCCCTCAGATACTGGAGCCTTACAAGTAGGTGTGGGCGTAACTCAGGTAATTTTGTGTATCATAATCAAGATAAATTACCTAAAAAATTGATGATGCGGAATTACACAAGAAGAGCAATTTTGCCTTTAGCACTTTTTTATATACGCAAAAATGCCCCCTCAGGCCCAAGATGGATGCAAAGATACATTTTGTGATAAGAAATAGTGCTAAATGCAATAGAACATGAATAGCATCACTAGCAGCTGCTCGCACTCATTAAATGTGCAGTTGGTGTAAGATTTTCCCCCAACGTACTCCCGGCATTTAGCGCTAGATTCATAGCGCAAAATTAGGGGTGAGCAGAATTCGCAGAATTTGACTCTGTAGAATCCCACTGAGTTACGTACAATCTGTGTAAGATTTAGCAGAGTTCCACCAACGAACAGAAATAGGTTTGCACTGTGATTTAGCGCCTCTAGTGTGCTCCACACAGAAAAATCTGTGCAAACAGTACCACCCTATGCACCAGACAGTGCAGCCACTCGAGTTGATTTTGCTGCCACTCTAGTTTGTTTTCTACTTGGGTGGCAGTCTTGTGACCGTGAACGGTTGCGACCGCCCGTGTTAGAAAAATCTCACCGGATGACCTCCTAGTGGCCGGAAATCACGCTAAGGGGGGCAAATTTTGCTTGTGTTCACCAACTTACCGTACTAGAGCTGTGTTTGAGAAAAAATTCAGCCAAGAACCGATTGGTCGAATTTGTCCAAATCTCCCAATACAACAAGTTCCAGTATCGGAATGGAATATTCTGCCCGCCCCTAAAGAAAATGCACCTTTGTGTCCAAAATGAACACAAGGATGCATTTTGCGCTAACAAAATACTGTTAAATGAAACAGAACATAAAAGGAAGAATGAGAAGCCATTCGTGCTTACCAAATGTGCTCGTGTGGTAGGATTTATTAACACAAATTGCTCTTAATTTCTCGACAAAGGGTGATTGAGTTATTATCTGTAATTCCATGTCAAAGAGTAACGTAGAATTACAAAAATTACTCCAAATACTCTGGCATAATTAAAACTACTCCCAAGCCTACTTATAACTGTATGACAGTAGTTTGTGAGTCATGGAAAAAAAATCAACATTTTTCTTCAGAAAAGTGAGAAAACTCCTTTCTGTGCTTTGACTTTTGCAAACTTTTTGACTTCCAGATATTCATCAGGTCTGATCTGTTTACCTGATCAGGGCTCTATTATGGTCGGCCTCAAATTGTACACAGGTCCCGGGCTACCACTTCTGTAGACTATCATTAAGGGCTTTGTGCTTTTTGACACTATTTCTACTTAAACCTTTAGAAATTCATATCTCTGGTTCCCCTTATGTAGGGGTGTGAAAAATTTGTGTAATTTGCTTTTTCATAAATATGCAAAATGTCTGCAAAATTATGTGAACGTACACAAAATTATGCAAACTATAAATCTGTCATTTTGCACTATATTTGTGCAGTAAATGTGTATCTATGTGAATTGTTGCTATGAGGACGCATTGAACAAAAACACTGCAAACAATAAGCACTTGCATTCTGTTGTCCATGTGTTTTACTGGTAAATTTCCACTGCGAATGGCATGTAATTAGGCAGAGTTATGTAATGGTGTAGTTTAAGGAATTTTGTGTAACAAGCATAAAGCAAAATTCCCAAAATGATGCAAATTATGCTGGAGTAATTTAAATTTCGCCCAGGCTTACCCTTTTTGGATTTTTTTCATTTTGTTGTCATCCTAGACGACAAGCTCAACATGTCGGCTCAAATCAACACAGTGTGCACCTCCTGCTCCCACACCCTATACATGTTGCAAAACGTCTTTAACTGTTTGCCTCAGAACACCAGACGGACCATCACACAAGCACTGCTCACCAGCAGGCTGGACTACGGCAACATTGTCTACACCTAAATCTCCAAACAGCTCCTACACCGACTCCAGACCATCCAGAACGCCGCTGCAAGGCTCATACTCAACCTCCCTCACCGCAACCACATCAAACCACACCTTAGGAAGATTCACTGGCTCCCCATTCACAAGCGTAGCAATTCAAACTTCCCATACACACATACAAAGCCCTACACATCTGAGGACCGAAATACCTGAACAACCACATACCCTTTCACCAACCCACCAGAAACCTACATTCTGCCTGACTCTCTATTGCACACATTCCCCACATCCACAAGCTGAAGACCTGGCTCTTCATATAAGCACCTTGGAGACCACAAACCTACACACCTATCCAAGTGCCTGGATACCCTCTTGAGAGAGTAGCATGCTATACAAATAAATATGCTTATTAAATGTTACTGCTGCATCAATACTTTAACATTGCCGTACGTTACTCCTGCCTGCTCTGTGCCATAACTACAAAGGGGTTGAGCTCAGGTTTTTTTAGTGACTTAAAGGGTTCACCCTGACAAGATTTGTGAATATTCCTTGAGGTGGGCAGTCACCTACTCCAAATACAAATCTGGTTTCTTATAGACACCACTTTCTGTCTTATATCTAAAATTCTTCTATTTTCATGGCAAACCAAAAGCCTTTGCACATGTGCTCATTTTTCTAGTTGATGGTTACATCAAAGGTGTAAACCTGTACTCATTCCTTCTCAGACAGGTTAAACTGCTAAATAGCATCTAATATATATTTGTATATTAGTATATGTATTATTTCAAATTTGTGAGCTTTATATCAAAATGCATCTACCTTTTGATGCTGATAAACGTAGGCAATATGATGAGAAAATATACATTTATATTGTACTTCAAGATTGGAACATAGCCATCTGCTCATGTGGGACATTGCAGAAACCAGTTCACGCATACAATGACACTAGGGTCACACAGAAAACTTTTAACAATCATGTGATTCTCATCTACCCACTCTCAGCGCCTTGAAACCCTCACGGGTGAGTAGTGCACTCTATAAATCCCTGATTGATTGATTGATTGACATTGCAAAAGAAAATTTGTATGCAAAAAATGATAAAGGTAGCTCATGCCTTTTTCGAATTTAGGAGACAATAAATAGTGTTTATCTAAAGTCATTCTATCATAGTTATACTTTAAAAATCTATTTCAGACTTTGGCAAATGTATTACATTTTTGTGTCTTTAAAATATGCTAGCTTATTATTTTAGAGTTTGATCCATCTTGTTTGAAGGCCAACATTCGAAATGTATTAAAAAACGTTTGCTGGGATTATTGTTTTCTCCCATGCTGATTTCAAAATTTCAACTGGAATATATTGTTCAGTGCAGTGTTTAATTTTAGCTGGTGGTGTCTGGTACACGGCCTGCCACTTAATTATCATAACCGGTACTTATGACAATCTGCACATGGTGGTGCTGTTTATCTAATTGAGACATGAACGCAACAACAGTTGTTTATTAATTCAATATAGATTAAAAATGACTAATACCTGCCACCCAAGCCATTCTTATAACTTGGGGGGGGAGCCTTAAATAGTCTGAAGTCCCACTTGTAGGAGTGTGATGGTCAGTAGTTGTGTTGGTAATGTCATTGCTGGGAGTGGCAATGGGTGATGCAAGCTACAGTGGTCTCCTGGCAAGATCCCTGGCACTTACATTTTTACAAATTAACCACTGGTGAAGTCATTCGAGACAAACACAATGACACCTACTGCTGGTACCAGCCACATGCTGGCTAACTGAAATGCACCTCAGCTCAGCTAGATTTCTGAATAGAAATGAATGAGTTTCAGGGTGAAAATAAAAATAATAATTTTAAAACAGTTCTGTGCCACTCAGGCGTTAAATATGTTCAGTCATAGTATGTTGAGTGATAGCAGCCTGATTCACATCGGCTGGTGGTGGTTCACAAAATGTTGGCAACTCAAATTGGATACGTACCAGTCATTGCAACATAGAAGGACTGTGGTTCAATCATTTTTTTTACCAATAACCCCATCCCCAATACGTTAAGGTCCCCCCAGAGACAGTTGTTTCATACATATTGATGGCGATTGATGGCGATCTAAATGACTAGAGGCATTCTCATACATGACAACGGAGACCGCTGCCTTCACCCACCCAACGCAGGAGATGCATTTTGTTATTGAAGGGTAGGGGAGATAAGAGAAGAGTCTGATATGTAACGTCTATGAAATTTAAATACTTATTTTTAATATTGAAAGAGGGTATGGTCTTTTTCAAACAAGAAATTATGGCTGCAAGCTAAAGGAGGGTCAGTGAAAATCCACCTTTGTTCAGGGAATGGCTTATCATTCCAGCACTCTGGCATTTCCCCAATTGTATGAATGAATGGATACTTTATTGTTCAGTTAATTAAAACTTACAATATAAAACATTTACATCACCATAAAACGCATCGTGAAAAAATAGCATTTTAAAAACCATCTTAAAACAGTTAAAACCTTCATGATGTATTCAAAGCTTAAAAGGTAGGAGCTAGTTATAAGGGCACCAATCTACAGTTATTACATTTCATAGATCTTATTGCACTTATTCAGACCCATTACACCTAGGATTCCCAATGTATACTGTTGTTGGTTAAACCGCAATTCAATTTGCGCAAAATAGTCAACAAAGTGCAACTTGCATTGATGGAATCCTCTATCATGCTGACACCAAATAATAATCATGGATAAAACCAACTTAATTAGTGCATTCAAGCATACACCAAAGCTAATTATAAGGGCAACAATATACAGTTTTTTCATATCATAATCCTTGTTACCCATGGTTTAATGCCATTGCGCCTAGAGTATACTACTGTCACAGTTGTTAGTTAAATAAGAATTTAGTTTGTGTATGAAAATTCTAATTATGCAACGTGGCTTTTATGGAATCCTTTCTCATCATAATACTGTATATTGATCATAATTAAAACCTTTCTATTTGATCATACTGTAAAAACTAACTCATTGTAACTATGCCTCATACAGTATACTTGTGCCCCTGTCAACGACCATTCCGGTTTACATTTTGCAAGTTTCCCTCAGCAATGGACATATATTTTAAAACAATTCCAGAAAATATCAGGTCTTCCCCTTGAAGACAAGTTATAACTGCTTGCTGACATGTGCTTATAATGGTCTGGTTAGAATATGATCTCAACAAACTTTTACACTCTTCCATTAGGGCTGGACAGCAGCAGACAATATGAAAAATGTCTTCTTTATAATAATTACAGAGATGGCATGACCATTCTTTAGTCTGCCTCTTCCAAGCTGGTGAGTTAAAGCGAAATTGGAAGTTTCCAAGCCGGAATCTCAAAAGCTTTAGTTTTCAATGTAGTCCTTTCAAGCCTCCCAGGTAGTTCTGAAATTTTAAAAGGCCATATGTAGTGATACCCATGCATGCAAGGGCACTATTTCCTAAACCTTTCTATCCATCAAAGATGAAACCTTTTTGATAATTCCATTAATGACTGTATTAAATGCAATTTGAGAAACGGATAAAGCCCAGAGTTCCTCTGCCATAAAAGTGGATACAGCTAATTTAAAATATTCATTGTGCAGCAGAATTTCTGGGGTCACTTATTGCCTCCCACACAATTGTACTGAGCGTAGATCTTGTATCAATTTATAATAAAATTTCAAATATGTTCCAAGGCTATTTATATTTTGTCTCCTGAGGCCAACCTCTAAATGAATGTGGGATGGCGAAGCCTACCGAGGTAAATTAAACAGGCAACGATAAGTTCCTACCTTGACTTTATCTATGATTTTATCAGCTTTACCTCTTAGTAGCTCCACATCATGGGGCATAATATCAAGGACGGCGATAAAATTATCGCCGCTTTAGCGGCAGAAAACTGCCGCTAAAGCGGCGATAATGGGCTTGATAATATGCCCTGGAGAATTCCAATAGAAGCCCATGTTCACACCAGAACATGGGGGAATATTAGCAAGACCCACGTTAAAATTATCGCCGTTTTAGCGGCAGGAAACTGCCGCTAAAACGGCGATAATGGGCTTGCTAATATGCGTTATGGAATTCAATAGAAGCCCAGGTTAGATGTCCTGCACATCTAACCTGGGCTTCTATTGAATTCCATAACGAAATTAGCAAGCCCATTATCGCCGTTTTAGCGGCAGTTTCCTGCCGCTAAAACGGCGATAATTTTAACGTGGGTCTTACTAATATGCCCCATGGACTTTTATTGGAATTCTCCAGGGCATATTATCAAGCCCATTATCGCCGCTTTAGCGGCAGTTTTCTGCCGCCAAAGCGGCGATAATTTTTAACGCCGTTCTTGATAATATGCCCCCAAATGTTAAGGAAGGGACATGTTTAGCAGCGATTACTTGCAGGAGCAGCTGAAGGGACAAGCCATTTAAGGAGTTCCGTAGTGAGGCAAACACAAAAACTAGTGAATAATTCCTTCTTAAAATGCAGCACACGGATTCTTAAATGAATCTCTGGAGTCAAATATCATCCCCAAATATCTATACTCTAATACTGGATCCAGTGCTGTCCCTTATATGTACAATGTTGGTGGAGAAGCTGACTTTTAACCTTTGATCCACAGCATACTAAACAGCTTTATTAACTAAGCGTTGAAGCCCAACCTTTGTATAGCTAATCAAAAGAATATCATCAGAAATACAGCAGATGGAAAGCTTTAAGAGCGGCCACAGTCGGGGAATGTGATTTGATACTGGTCGAATCAGGGGTAATACCAGCAAGATACAAGTCATATAAAAGGGGCGCCAGTACACAGCCTTGTTTTAAACCATTCCTTGTAGGGATGTTTTTGGAAACTGTTGTCCAGCCTAACTCTCGTCCAGGTATCTCTATACAATAGTTTTCAGCTTTCTTTAATCCTAGAGCAATCTATAATCCTAGAGCAATAACTGATGGTGGGTGTGTTACTTAACCCTAACCAGAGATTTCATCTACACACATTATGTAACACTGCTTGTCATTCCTCTACTGGCTTTGTTTTCGTTAATCGTGATTTTGACATTATGTATTAGCTTCACCTCTGGAAGTAGTTGGCTACTCAGGAGCATAATGCAGGCACATGCAGCCATTGCAGAGCAAGAGGGGCATCTGGTCAGGGGCCCCATTGCTTTTCAGGAGGGCCCTATTCAGCCCAAGGTCAATACATATTAAATATCTGTGAAATATTCAATACTAGGGTGACCACCTGTCTGTTATTTTCACTGACCATCCCTTAAATGAGCTTGTAATCCATTGTCACTGATTGTTTCCTTTATGGATGCCTTTTGTCTGTCATTACAGCAGTGCCGTTACAGGGCAATTGTATATTTAGCCCAAATACTTTCCTCCTGTTGCACTGCCTTCACTAACTGGGAAAGAAAATAATTTTGTAGAAGGTATGGATTTGAAAGCGTGATTATATCCAAGCAGGGTGTTTAGACAAAATATCCGACAAAAAATACCATGTTGACAAAATATCCTGTCTAGATTATCGAGGACAAAAGTGTTGTGAAGGTAAGTTTTTATAGGTAAGCGGGGGGCGGAGCTAGCCACGGAGAGTGATGGCCGCGTTTTAAGCGAGCTCCACTCTCACGCCTAAACAATCCTGCAATATCCTGCCAGTAAATAGATGCTGGACAACGAAGATTAGTGGGAGACGGCTCGGAGCACCTTCACGAGCCTGCATGTGCAGAAACTCCGCTCCAGATACGAGAGCAGGCGGCTGAGAGATTGTCGGCGCACCGGGGCCCTGCTGGTGAAAGCGAAACTACAGCCGCGGACCGCAGTAAACAACGCGGCCGCGACGTAAGGCACGCACGGCGGCCGTGGCTCGCGGCTCGGACCGTTGAGATCGGACGGCTGTTGCTAATACCGGGAAAAAAAAGGTACGGACTGTGCTTTCGTGAGACGGAGGCAACAGCTGATAATCTTGCTGTGGTGCGGGGAGTGGAAGCACAATACGCGGCAGTATAGAGCCCCCCGCGCACGCACGATACAGCGGGAGGAAGTGCCGAGCTGCGGGGGCAAGACACAAATTCTGTGGGCTTCAAGTGCTGCCTGCCTGAAACAAGGGCCTGATACGTAATCTGGCCTTGGTTGGGAATACACCAAGATTGAAGACAGGGCACGCAGGGACAGTGGTGAGGTGGAGATTTGAACAACAGTGGCAGTGAGGCTACATTACAGCCATACTAACTGCAAGCAGTCTGGCGAGGGATAGGAGTCCGTTTCGGAAGACTGAGGAAGGGCTATCCTGCATCACGAAGGGAGCGGACCAGAGGACAGCCAGTGCTGCATGCCCCAAATGAAGTGTACAGCCCACGGATAAAAGAGCAAGTGCTCTGCGTTCGAGCGATGTGGTGGTGGACCCCGTATGAGGTGGTGGCTGTGGCTCTGTGATCACTGGGCCACAACATTTGCCGGCCCCCCCCCTGGAGAGTGGAAGCAACACCTTAGCCCGCTGCGGGCGCAAACACAAGACTGAGAAGAGACGAACCGGGAGGGACCGTCGAGAAATGAGGGAAAAGACAGTGAAGGGAACATATAAAATAAAAAGATCCCGCCCACGGAGGGCCGCAACACGCTGGTGCCAACCAAAAATAAGAATCTGCTACACGGTTGAAATTGCGGACACTGCGAGACCTGCAAACACCACTGCACAGCCAGCAAGACCGCAGACACCGCAGTGCTAGTTGGAAGAAGTAAGTGGCAAACTGAGGCTTCTGGGTGTTTGACCTACAATTGTTGGCACAACCAGTGAGCTGAGTGTAGAGCCTGGGGTATATCTTTGAGGAGCCGCTGCCACTGCTACATGTGCCCGACAGCTGGACACGCTCCATGCACCGTGAAAGACTACTAAGGGTTACAGGGAAATCCAGTAGAATTGGTTGCGGTGTCGTTGCTCCTACAACGTTGCCGGTTTCAGCGGGCACAGTGCAGATAACCAGGGGAAAAAACAAAAAGAGGCGCGACTACCAGCATCATGGGGAAGACGGATCGGACTCAACCCAAGTTCACCTTTGACCAGGTGAAGAAACAGCCGGAACAGGGAGCGGACGACCACTCTTCGTCGCAATCGACGGCTGGCGCGGCGGGAGGTGTGACAAACGATGACGTGCAGGCTATGTTCACCACGATCCAAGCTGCTTTGTCTAACATCGATGGGAAAATAGATTCGCTGACGTACAGAGTCGACAGGATGTCCGAACGCATAGACAAGCATACGGAAAGGATCGATATGGCGGAGCGCAGACTGTCTGAAGCCGAGGACAGTCAGGTGCAGATGGACAACAAACAGACTAAAATGGAGAAGCAACTAGTGGCAATGACTGCGAAAGCGGAGGATTTAGAAGCAAGGTCCCGTAGAAATAACATTCGCTTAACGGGGGTATCGGAAACGACGAACACCGGACCGATGGAACAATTTGTGGAGACACTGCTCATATCCCTGCTGGGGCGAGAAATATTTTCTGACATTTTCATAGTGGAGATGGCCCACAGATCACTAGTGCTGAAACCGCCAATTGGATCAAGACCGCGCCCGATTATAGCTCGGCTTTTAAATTACAGAGTCAGGGATGCGGCGCTCCAGAAGGCTAGAGAACTGGGCAAATTGAACCATGAAGGGATGGATATTTCCCTTTATCCGGACTTCACTGCCTCTGTACAAGAAGCAAGGAAAAGATTTGGCACAGCGAAACAAAAGTTAAGAGACGTGCACATACAATACGCTATGCTGTATCCAGCCAGACTCAGAGTCACGGAGGACGGAAGGTCACGGATCTATAATGACCCACAGGAGGTGCTGAAATGTATCCACCAGAAGGGACTGACTGGGACCAGGAGGAGATCGCCAAGGGGAGAACAGGGAGAACAATCCACCATATCGGATGTAGAATGATTAGGCACTGTGAATGCAGCCAAGACTACACCACGCGAAACACAGTCAATGCACCCGAAGATAGAACTCGTGGCACTGGTGATTGCTCAGTGTCCTTGGCCTCCTAAGCCACAGGTGATTGGATGTGGGCGCTGTGGCGTTCGCTCTGGGCCCTGCAGCGAAAACACTTCTGTAGAACATGTGGCAGGCGATCCAGACAACTCGCACCGGAGTGCACAGTGAAATAGTCGCACAGGACCAGATAAGTCGAGAGACAAGTTTTCTCTTTTTCTTCATTCTGATTGACATTCTAAATTGAAACTTCACTTTTTTGATGTACATATATGCGGCCACTTTTTGGGTCTTTTTGGTTTATGGATATTTAGCTCTTTCGGAGCCATTAACTCACTGGACTATATTGATAAAAGTATAGTGATATGTTTAGCATCTGATATGCGAGTAACTGGGCGTTACCCATGTGGATTAATTCCACAAGAAACGGGGTGGCAACTCTAACCCCTCAGTGTGAACCACAACAGTTTTTTCATGGTTCTTTTTTTTGCTTTTTCATTTATTTTCTTTTGTTGTTGTTGTTGGGGGGGGGTTGGAGGGTACAACGTTATAGTGTTCTGGGTTTGGCTCCGCTATACGGGAACTTGCGGAGTGGGTGGAGGGTGGGGGGGGGATTTCACAAAAAACTGTCTGGTCAGCATTGAGTAAACATACATGTATTGCTTTTCAACTACACATGGCATTCAAGGGGGTGGGGAATCTACACTGGAAAGGGGATAGTAATGGCTAACACGGGCACATCTACCCGCAAATTGACGTTTCTGTCATGGAATATTCGCGGACTACAAAATCCGCAGAAAATCCGGCGAGTTTTTACATACTTAGACCGGCACGGCGTAGACGTCACCTGCCTGCAAGAAACACACCTCACCTCACACACGGAGGCTAGAGTGGGCGCGAGATGGGCGACATATCGTATGGCGTCCTCATTCTCTACGTATGCTAGGGGGGTGATGATACTGGTCAGGCGGGGCACTCCATTTCAACCGTTAACTACATTCAAAGATGATCAGGGCCAGTATGTGATAGTGCATGGGGATTTCAGGGGTACAATACTAACAGTAGTGACGTCCTATGGCCCAAATAATGATGACCCAGGTTTCTACGCAGCTAAATGGTCCAAACTCAGAGAACTACCCAGTTCGACGATCGTATGGGGAGGAGATTTTAATACGTGCCTTGACCCAACCCTGGATAGGTCGACGGGAAATGAGCGCTATGGCAAACAATCTGCTAAAGTTTTGCGGGAGGGCATGGAAGCTTGGGACATGACTGATATTTGGCGCATGCGACATGACAAATGTAGAGAGGGTACTTGCACGTCCACGACGCATAACACTTGGTCAAGAATCGACTACTGGATTATCACCCAGGACGCATGCACGTGGACCAAGACGATAGAACATTTACCTAAAAAGTTATCTGATCACTCCCTAGTCCGTCTCATGCTAGAAACCCCTACTTATGTGCCTAGACAATTTACATGGAGGCTGCAGGGCGAAACTCTTCTAGACCCAGTATTTCGTAGCGAATTACATCAAGCCATAACGGACAATTTTGATTTTAACACAGGGTCGGTGGACAGCGCGGGATCGCTATGGGAAGCGTTTAAAATTACAATCAGAGGACATTGCATCAGCAAACACGCTGGTATCCTAAAGGATATACAGCAGCAATTGAGTATGATTGAACGGGCCATTGCACACCTTGAGGAAAAACACACACAAACACAGAACCCGGCACTGTTGAAACAAATTAGGGAAAAGATGGATGCTTATCAACAATATGCAGTAGATGAAATAAAATACAAATCACGTAGATACACGGCACGTAGGTATGGGGAAGGAGGTAGACCGGGACGAGCCTTGTCAAGTAAAATAAAACCGGCACCCACACAATCATACATAACACGACTGATAGATGAGGACGAGCACATACACTACGATACCCCGTCTATTTTGGATTGCTTTAGGGGCTACTTTAGCCGCCTTTTTGGCACCAAAATAACTGCCGGTTCGCCAGAAATAGATCAATATTTGCAGGATATCGCTATAGCATGGCTGTCGGACAACCACCGCAAATTTCTTAGTCACCATATCACAAAAGATGAAATAGTAGATGCAATAAATTCCCTCCCAAACAATAAAGCACCGGGCCTGGATGGGCTACCTGGTGAATTCTACAAAGCATATAGTGATTTGTTGATACCACACCTGGCCGAAATGTTTGAGGAGGCATATGAAGATGGTAAATTGCCCGCCTCCTTGAGAGAGGCCCTCTTGGTAGCACTTCCCAAGCCGGACAAAGACTCATCACAATGTGATTCGTACCGACTGTTATCTTTAATAAACATAGATGCCAAGATTTTAGCTAAAGTAATTGCAACCAGAATACAGCTCCTGCAGGAGAAACTGGTATTGCCAGATCAGGCAGGATTTGTGCCCAATAGATCCACTACTCATAACCTTCGCACCATCTTCGCATTATATCATCATATAGATCCCGACACCCCAGCAGCGGCGGCACTAAAGGATGCGGCGAAAGCCTTTGACTCTGTTGGATGGGTGTACATGCTAACAGTGCTACGAAGAATGGGCTTTCCAGAGCCCTTTCTGAAATGGATAGTGATATTATACACAGACCCAAGCGCCAGAGTCAGAATAAATGGGCAAACGTCAGACACCATAAGTATAAGTCGTGGAACTAGACAGGGATGCCCGCTCTCCCCCATTCTATTTACGCTGATAGTGGAACCATTGGCATGTAAGATTCGTCAGTTGCACCCGGAAGCAGCATTACAATTCCACCTCCGCCCACTCAGCATCTCTCTCTATGCTGACGACATGGTGCTCTTTACTAGACATCCGGTCACGCACTTAAATACACTCATTAGGGAATATGTTCGCTTCGAGTCCTTCTCCGGCCTAAGAATCAACTGGGAAAAGTCGGTTGTCATCCCGCTCACATTGGCTACAACACAACCAGATCTGGACTATCCCCTGAAGTGGCACACAGACCCAGTAAAATACTTGGGCATATGGGTACATAGAGACCCGGAACTGGTGGTGAGGGAAAATTATGGCAGAGCCATGTCTAAGCTGGAAGAACAGATAGACAAATGGACACGGATGCCCCTATCCCTAGCCGACCGTATAGCTTTACAAAAGATGATCGCACTGCCAACATTTTTATATCTATTTAGTAATATCCCCATCTGGTTGACACAGGCGCTGTTCAAAAAATTGAGGTCAGCAATGCAGAAGCTCACATGGGCGGGGAAACAAGCCAGAATACGCTGGGATATTCACAACCATACCATAAAGGGGGATTCGGGGCACCAGATCTACAAGTATACTATTATTGCGCGCAGGCGCAGCATGCTTACTATTGGGTGCAGCAGCACGCCTATATCCCACATGTGGCGGTGGAGAGGGACAGTGTATATCCAACACCTTTAATAGCTTATGTATCGGACCCTACACCCTTTACCCAGAGGGATAGGATTCAGACAGTACAATGTACTTCGAGAGCATGGTACATGCTAGCGAGCAGGGCCAAGAAAACCCCCATCTATGCGCCTGCTCTCCCGATAGCGTATCATCCGAAGCTATCAGTCACTCAAGAAAAAAGGATGCTACAGCTATTGACTGAGATGAAATTAAATACTATGGCAGATGCATTCCCACGCGGCAGTTTCATTAGGAGGGAGGATCCATCGCTGAGCACACACAGCACACCCATGAAGCTATTCGCCCACATGCGTTTACAGATGGCGATGAAGGAATTCTATGTCTCGTACCCGGTAGAACCACCCACACTGCAAGCTCTACAAGCACTGTTGACTGCACCTAGCCGCCGCAAACTGGTCACCCGGCTATACAACACGTCACAAACAGAACAAATAAGGACAGCAGACAAATCACTTAGTAAATGGGAACGGATGCTGGGAGATGCTATAAGCGAACAAGATTGGGACTACAGCTGTCTGCAATTGCAATTGATGACGTCCAACTGTAATCTACGTATAGTACACTTTAAATTCTTACACCAATTTTACTATACACCGACCCAATTGCATAAATACGGTCTTCGCCCAAATGACAAATGCTACATGTGTGAAGTTTTCGGGGCTGACTTCCTACACACGGCGTGGGCCTGCCTAGAGATACACAAATATTGGGAGGAAGTAACAGGGGCACTAACCGTTATGTTGTCAGAGATGATACCAAATGCACCAAGGGTACGCTTACTGGGTATGTACAAGATAACACCAGTAAAAAGAAGAAAATTCTTGGCTGTAGCACTACTATTAGCAAAGCGCCGCGTAGCCATCAGATGGGGCAGTAAGCGCCCCCCCTAGATTTAAGGACTGGCTTAAAGACATGACATATTGTAGGGACACCTTAGAGATCTATTCGGAAGAGCTACCACAAGCATCCAGACCAAGAGATTACTGGGAACCCTTGCTGCAATATCTCCAAAATGCGCAGGCCGATGAGGGAACTGAAGGTAGACAAACCATTAGTTGAACACACGACGATGCTGTCAGGTACTTTAAGAGGAGACGCCTAGAGGGAATATAAAAAACAGTGTACGGATAAAGAATACGAAAGTAAGGCGAGAAGTATAATGACAGAATGCTTTTGCAACAACACAGAGTATTGACGAGCCTTGTGTAATACTGTTGAGATTATGATCCCCTTTGCTAGTGAAAGATGGAAAAAATACCATTATGTTGCCCCAATGGTTGTATGCTATGTGATGCAATACTATGCTGTTCAAAAATGTGATACTATATAATGGAAGCTGTAATCTTGATGCTGACTGGACTCAATAAACACATTTAAAAAAAAAAAGTTTTTATAGGTAAGCAATGTTTTACTATATATAACTTCACATATATGTACCTTGACAATATATATATCTTCAAGTTACATAAATGTGGAGATAAGAATAGTAAATCTTTACTTACATATTTGCACTCACCTTCTCAATATTTTGTCCCCCAATATTTTTGACATGAGATTCTGTACACACAATATTTTTGTTTCAAATATTTTTTCAGTGATCCACAAGCAGCATAGGGCTTGTATGACCCCTACATGTTAATATTCATTTCATAACAGAAGAATGAAATTAAGTGCTGTCTTACAATGTCTGCCTCGAATCTAGCCTTCAGGCAGTAGAACTGCCTGCCATTGGTGGTTTGTCACATAGAGGTGGGCTTGGGATGTTTTGGTGATGGATAAGGGTGGTGGAGGAACCCATACATCCTGAAGGCACCCATTCTGGCAAATTAAATAATGTAATTTCCCTGCAAACATACAGCCTATTAAGAGCTGCAGCCCAGGAGGGGAGAAGAGTAATGGCCCTACTGGTGACCAGACAAGGCTATTATGGCAACCCTGATTGAGACGACCCAAGAACATGAATGTCTAGCTAGAGCATGGGTTGTGACAGAACTCAGGGCATTTATTTTTTCCCAAAGCCCATAACAAGTTTACAAAAGTCCCACCCAAAAATGAATGCCAACATTAGAGAGAACTAGGGAGAGAAGATAAGAGGGTAAGAGCACAATATATTCACAACTGTCAAAACATGTTTCATGCTAAACACATTTGAGGGCCTATTACATAGTGATCAGTAGGGGTTCGTAAGAGGCAGATACTATCATGAATTAACATGCAGCTTTATTGGCTCTATGGATTATGCCACAACTTATGATAACCCTCTAGCCGTCCTAGAGTTAGATGCAGCAAAAGGTTTTGATATGGTGCAATGAGCCTACTTGGCTACCATCCTAAAACAACATGAACTGGGTGAAAATGTTTGTAGAGCAGACCCTTTGGTGAGAATCCTAGTGAATAGAAATCTAACCCCACTATTTAAAATGTCGAGAGGAACAAGGCAAGGTTATCACCTATCTAGACTATTGTTTAACCTTTATATTGAGCCCTTAGTGACTGAATTTAGAAACAAGACCATAATCTCCCCTTTTTGTTGCAATGGTTAGGAGAAAAAGTTTCCCGGTATGAAGATGATCTTATGGCTTTTTACATCTGATCTAGCTACTGTCTCCCCAGTCATATTGCAGATAACACCAAATTTTGGTAAGGTTTCAGGCTCTGCTGTGAATGCAGAAAAAACTGAAATTATGATCTGGAACCAGAAGAGGGACAACCCCTTGATTTAGAGTGAGATGAGATATCTGGGTTTAAAGATTATGTAGGACATCAACGAGATTATGGAAGCAAACTATAATAAATAAATAAAAATATTAGTAGAAGTAAGTGCTCTGATGAAGGGGTGGGCACTTCTGCTTTTGACTATCTTTAACAGACTCAATTTAGTGAAGACAATGATACTTCCTAAATTCAGCTTCTTCTTCAATACAATCCCATTGGATTTCAAGAAGATCTGGATAGAAAAATACAGCAGGCTATAAATTCATTCGTTTAGGCAGATACGGGGCTGAGGATTTCATGGAAAAAGATCCACAGAAGAAAAGAAAACGGGGCTTATTTCTGCCAGATATGCAATAATTGCCTGGACCTTCCAGATAAAAAATGCTAGGATGCTGTTAAATACCCCAGACAACTCAGAATTAGGGACCCTATTCAGTGCTATCTAGAAAGGAGTTAAAGAGGCAGCAGCACGTTTTTGTTTGAATTTTGAGACCCGAAGTTCTTCAAAAGGGTGAAATTGATAGTGCTACAAGCAATGGTCAAGGTGTGGTCTAGCATCAGATTGGTAATTAAAGCGGAATACTACAGTAACCTGGCTCCCGTATGGGATTCCCTGGGCACTCCGGAGTGTCTAAATGCTAAACAGGCTCTACCAATTAAGACGGTGGGAATACCATTTTGGGGCGAGCTCTCTCAAGATGACAGTTTACTTCCCTTGGATGAGTTAAGCAAGGATTTGGGGGGAAGCTCTCCAGGATCAAGTACTTACAATTGAAAAGTTTAGAGCAGAGCATGCAATTTGATTTGGGATCTTTATTTATTTTATTTTATTTTTATTTAGAGAGTTTTATATAGCGCTGGCAGGACCCGTGGGTATCAGAGCGCTTTACAACATGTACACAGGTAATAAGAAAGAACAGACAGACAGAACAAAATGGAGAGCCGTTTGGAAGGCAGGTAAAAAAGTCGAGAGTTAGTAGATAGTAACTACAGTGTATTGATCCGAAGGTTGAAGGTGCCGAGCGAGGACGAAATCCTTTAGTTTTTTTTTTAAGGTCACGAAGGAGGGGTTAGTTCTGAGATCTGCTGGTAGGGAGTTCCAGATTTTGGGGGTATTGCCTGAAAAGGAGCAAGCCAGGGCTTTTTGTTTAATCCTCCTTGGGGGAATGAGAAGTGGGTTGTTGGTGCTCCTCAGGTTTCTTGCCTGGCCTGCCTTGGTGAGCTTGGCAGCCAGGTAGACTGGTTTTACCAGTGTGAAGGGCTTTGTGGGTGAGACATGCAGTTTTGAACTGGCAGCGAGCTTCAATAGGGAGCCATTTCAGATCTTTCAAGGAGGGGGAGATATGATTGTGCCTTTTAACTCCAGTGACCATCCTTGCTGCTGCGTTTAGAGTTGTTCTCATGGGGGTTAGGTGGGATTTTGCTGTGCCTGTGAGGGTAGCGTTCCCGTAGTCTAGTCTGGATAGAACCAGGGCTTGCGTTGCGTTCTTGAGATCATTAGGCGGATAGAAGGGCTTGATTTTGTTGAGTAGTTTTAATTTGTAGTGGGCACTCCTTGTGGTAGCCTTAATGTGTGAGCTCATGTTCAGGTTAGGGTCCAGTATGATAACCAGAGACTTGGCGGATCCGGCTAGGGTTCGATCGAAGTTTAGCGAGTCCATAAGCTTAATCCATTCTTTGACCTGGTGGGTTTGTCCGTCGTTTGAGAGGAGAAGGATTTCCGTATTGTCTTGGTTAAGTTTTAAGTGGTTGTGTAATAGCCAGTTTTGGATTTTTTTTAGAGTATCGTTAAGACGGCGTATGTCTTCTGGGGAGGAGACTTCCAGGTAGAGTTGGATGTCGTCTGCATAGAGGTGGTAGGTGATGTTGGCTTGATTGATTATGGTAGTGAGGGGCTCCATGTAGATATTGAAGAGAGTAGGTGAGAGGACAGAGCCCTGAGGGACATCTCTGGGTATAGTGGAGGTATCCAAGTTGCATTGTTTATTTTGATTTGTTGAGAACGGTTGTTAAAGAAAGATGTGAACCATTTCAGCACCATGCCGTCTGCTCCGATCCGTTGTTTAAGGGTGTTGAGAAGAAGTTTATGGTCCACCATGTCGAAGGCCGCAGATAGGTCTAGGAGTATGAGCAGGCAGCAGCGACCGGCATCCATTCATTTGTGGATGTCATCTGCTATATTTAGTAAGGCTGTTTCTGTGCTGCAGCCCTTTCTAAAGCCTGATTGGTGGGAATCCAAGAGATTGTTGGTATCGATGTGCTGGTTGAGTTGGAGTAGGACACATTTCTCGAGGATCTATGAATAACATGGAGGAGCAACTGTCTGGGAAACCTCCAGGTAAAGAAGGAAGTATCAATCTGGTACTGGGCACTTTTAGAGGCATTGGACGGGGGTTTCATGCTGGCAGAAGAACTGTGGGGAGGATGCTTGCCAAGGGGGCTGTTCCAAAATATGTGGCAAGTATTGATGCATAATTTATTTTCTATTGTCAATCCTACTTTTTTAAGAAGAAACCATCTCTTTTCCCTTCACAGAGCCTACATGCCACCTGCCAGAATCTAGAAAATGGGGAAAGGGAGTATAGCCAAATGTGCTAAATGCAGCTTAGAGAAGGTGATGGCCATCCATATGTTCCTGGAATGCCCAGAAATCCAGAGGTTTTGGGAAGAAGTGGGTAAGACAATTTTGAGCATTGTGAGGGTACATGTCAAGATAAGCCTTTCACTGATCATCTTTGGAGTAGTAGAGGGTCCAGAGGAGCTGAATGGGGATCTAAGAATTGTCTTATGACTTTTGAAAGGAAGTGATAGAATGTGTAACTGCAAATACAATAGGTAGAAAAGCATGGTGAAACCAAGTGTACCCATATTTTTTATCAAATAGCACTAGCAAACATACTCTCCTTTCAGCAGGGCCGACTGAAGGTCAGAATCAGCACTGCAAATAAGATTCAAACCAGTCCCCACTGCAGGAGAATTCGAAGAAGGCCACTAAGTCATGGTGGGTTTATGGCAGCTCAAAGAACACTGAAAACTTCTCCCTAGTCTGCAATCCACAAGAGAAATGCAAGAGTGGAATTTTACTGCTACATATTATACAAATCAAAGAACATATATCTATTGTGAGCTGTGCTTGTGTGGGCTGTCTGCTTTCTTACTTTTCTATCACTGGTTGACCTCCTCAGATGTGCCTATATAATTGACCTGTTGTTCTGACTTTTTATCCTACATTGTGACCCTTTGTCCTGCATTTTTACAGCCAATGCCCAGTGGTCACCCTATGTGAGTCTCAGGGGCCTCTCTTCACTTTCTGCATTGGGCCTCACCATTTTGCATTAAGCCATTGTGGCCATTAGTTGCATGATGTAATTTTGTGTCATGTCACCGGACTGAAACTCCTTGGCATATTAATGCTGGTGGTTCAGAAGATCTGCAAAGTCACATATAATATTTTGGCAAATTTACACAAGTACCAGGACCAAAACCACCAATATTACTTATTATATATTTTATTACTGCCTCGTTGGACAAATAGCATTATTTCAAATATTAGCTGCCATGTCATTAAAGAATATTCTGCTAATTGAAATGATTATTGACCATTGTGTCAAACAGACCACAAGGATCGCCCAAAAACAGTGGCAGTTGTTTGTAAAAACCCACTCGAGATTTTGAGCTCCAAAATAGAGACTAAGACCATTGGTAGAAATCTTGACCAAGCGAAGGAGCAAAAAGTAAAAGGCATTGGCACTGTGACCAAAGTTTCTGATGGGGGCCTCGGTACACCTCCTGTAGGAATATGCAATGTTGCCGTGTCTCCCCCTCCACCAATCAGAACAGTAGTCTGGGAGAGTGCTATCTGTTCATCTGTGTACGGAGGAGGTTTTGAAGTCAGCAGCTCACTAAAGAATTAAGTCATCATCATCATCTGACTCTCCATCATCTTTCTTTTCTTTTTATTTGCAAGTCTCACCCAGCTTTGTTTCTGTAACTATAGCAGGAAATGTTTTAATCCCTTATATTTTATCCATTATTCTTGACTTTTTTTCATTGTCTAGTTTGGCCTCTAACCATGAAGCATTTCCTGATGGATCTGTCTATTTTCTCTCTCCTCTTTTCTGTCACCATGCAGTACTGTCTATTTATCACTTAAAATTGTGGGTTCGTGGCATTTGACTCATATCGAATATAGTCTTTCTTAGAAATCAATGCACATGAGTAATACAATAGTTTATTAGTCAATTAGAACCATAAACAAGATCATACAGTACATAGAGTTTAAAAATACATACAAAAAGGATTAAAAAAGAGATTTGTCATGCAGCTATTACGGCCACTGAGCATCGTGCCATGAGCCCTTCACTTTCTTCAACTTTCCTTCCTAGGTATTTAAGTAAAGGTGCCAAATATAGAAATTAATTGGATAAAAGTGGCTAATCAGGGATTGGTCTTTTCCCTAGTGTATAACGTGCCAGATTGCCATACGGGCGGCTGAAGTTCCCTTAAGTAGATTAATATAGGTAATTAAAGTGCTTATGTACAGAACTGAGGCGGGTATATATATACGGTGCCAGATGGGCTATGATTCCCCCTCTAAAAGTGCAAGTGTGTAAGACTTCGCATCATTAAAATACCAGAATAAACAAAATAGTTGCCTGAGCTTAACGGGATAGGGAACAGCTGATTATGGCAATCCCTAGCAACCCATCATTAAAGATTATCTGCTCATGTTATCATAGCGCTGGGATGCCTTCGGGTAACCATGCGCTCTAGAAATGCTCCTGCATTCATTCATTCATTCATGTTAAGTTTGCCTTAGAGGCTACTGATTTATCACGTTTTAAAGTTAGAATTGGGAACCCCCTCCAGATTACTCATCGCCCAACCTATAAGCTGATCATCTTTTTGAAAATATTCAACAACTGGGTTATTCTAATGTTCAGCATTGTGTTGCATGGGTCCATAGACTCCACCAGTGCAGGTCTACATGGCCTAATGGATGCGTTAGTTTAAGCACAACATACCCTAGATGCGTCAAAAATCAAAGACGGTGCAAGGCGCAGGAGAGGTGAGGCGCCGGAAAAGCAACGTGATGAGTCAGTTCCTTACTACACAGAGGATGTGATGCGTCAGTTCATTACTGGCAGAGGAGGTGATGTGTTGGTTCCTTACTGTTGGGCAGGGGAGGTGATATGAAGCATCGCTTCCTTACTGGCAAGGGAGGTGATGCGTTGGCTTCCGGACATGCAGCCTTGGTTCCTTACTCAAGCACAGTGTTGATGAAGAGTTGGGTTCGAGGGATGACGCATCAAACATCCAGATGTGCTGCATCGATGCAACAGTGGCGATGCAGGAGATGTGTCGATTTCACAGCCGTGAGCAGGTGCTGTGTTGGAGTTGGAGAGGGTGCCATGGACGTTTCTGACACGGTGATCGGGACTCATGCTGCAGCTGTTCTTCTGACACGCTCAGATGGTGAGCTGGGACCTGCAGTGAAAGCTGCGATCGATGCTTCAAGTGGGAACCATGCTTCGGGGCAGGCAACGGTCATGCATCGATCTTTTGCAGTGATGTGTCGCGAAAACAGGTGCTGGGAGTCGATGCATGGGTTATCTCCTTAAGATCACCAGGTTACACTTTAAAGTACACAGGAACTGGATTTGACACCACTTGGCAAGTCAGGATTCTAAGCATTCACTAGCAAGAGAAGTCTTTGATGGCCCTGAGACTTCTTAACAGGAGGCAAGCACACACCAGCCCTTGGAGAACTTAGAAAGCAGGATACAGAAAGTAAAGTCCAGTTCTTTCACTCCCAGGACAGAGGCAGCAAGCAACAAGCCAGCACAACAAAACAACAGGCAGAGTGGCAGCCCTTCCAACAGCATCCAGCTCTTATTCCAGGCAGAATGTCCTTGGCTTAGAATTTTGGGGTGTCAGAGGCCCAAATCTTCCACCCCTTTCTGAAGTAGGCAATCTTGAAAGAAAAGACTTTATAGTGCACAAGATCCTGCCCTTCCCTGACCTGGCTCCGGACACATTAGGGGGATGGAGACAGCTTTGTGTGAGGACAGGAACAGTCCGATTCAGATGTCAATGACAACTCCTCCCACCACTCTAGCTCAGGAACGCCCATCAGCCTGGTGAAGGCCCATCAGGATATGCAAGGCACTCCTCAGGTCCCTTTGTGTGGCTGTCTAGAGTGAATGCACAAGAGCCAAACTGTCAGCCAACCCAGACGTGTATTCTACAGACGGGCAGAGGCACAGATTGATTAAGGAAGAAAATACCCACTTTCTAAAAGTGGCATTTTCAAACACGCAATTTAAAAACCAACTTCACCAAAAGATGCATTTTTAAATTGTGAGTTCAGAGACCCCAAACGCAAAATCTTTATCTGTTTCCAATGGGAATTTTCAGTTAGAAGATATTTTAAGGCAATCTTCATGTTCCCTATGGGAGAGATAGGCCTTCCAATAGTGAAAAACTAAATTAGCAGGATTTCACTATTAGGACATGTAAAACACCCCAGTACATGTCCTACCTTTTAAATATACTGCACACTGCCCATGGGGCTGCCTTGGGCCTACCTTAGGGGTGACTTACATGTAGTAAAAGGGAAGGTTTGGGCCTGGCAAGTGGTGCACTTGCCAGGTCTGAGACATGTTTACAGGGCTACTCATATGGGCAGCACAATCAGTGCTGCAGGCAACTAGTAGCATTTGATTTACAGGCCATGGGCACACATGGTGCACTTTACTAGGGACTAACTAGTACATAAATTAAATATGCCAATCATGGAAAAAACAATCACAAATACATTTTACACCGGGAGCACTTACACTTTTGCACTGGTCAGCAGTGATAAAGTGCTCAGAGTCCTAGAACAAGCAAAAACAGGTAATAAAAAGTTGGAGGAAGAAAGCAAAAGGTTTGGGGATAGCCCTACAAAAAAGGTCCAGGTCCAACAGTAAGCTTCTCCTCTTTCTTATGTTTAAGAAATAATCTTCTCATGTTTACACTAACTCAAGCTTAAATCATCCTAAAAATCAAAACAGTGCTAAAAACTAAATTAGCAAACAGCAACCAATTTCAGTGTAGATCTTTCAAAGGTAAACCTATCACAACGAGTCAATGCTGACAAACAACCAATCAGAGCACAGCTAATAGTGACATCTCACCAATCCCAGCAGGATTCCTTGGCTGAACAGTCAATCACAGTGCGGCTTCTTAGCGAACAGGGAAAATAGCTACAGAACCACACTAACGTTTAGAAATGTATAAACTCCTTGTCTGTTTACCCGTAAAAGGCAATAAATCAGTATTTCACAAGACAGAATGCTTTTAATCAAAGAAACTCAATATCTAGCAAGCAAATAAAACAGTACCAGGAAACAAGACTGAATTTCAGCTCAATCAACAGAACTCTTGCTAGGCAAACTTCTGAGCAGAAGAACTCTAACTCCTGAATTAATGTACTCCATCCTGTACACTCAGGGTAAGCACCCTAACCCAAATTAACCTCTCAAACCTGAAAAGTAAAATACATTAAAATAGGTCTTTATCAATGTGTAAGCGATGCCTCACTCTACACACCACAATACAGACAAGATAATAATACTATCTCGATATTTGACATGTCATCCTTAAAGTGGTCTTCCCTTAAACATTTTGCCTGCTTACCTCCTCTTTTTGCTGATTCTTTTTGTTGGCCTTAAGACTCTGAGCACTTTAACATTGCTGACCAGTGCTAAAGAGCATGTGCTTCTTCCCTAAACATGGTAACATTGGTGTATACACAACTGGTATATTTAGTTTACTTGTAAGTCCCCAGTAAAGTGGTATACCATACACCCAAGATCTGTAAATTAAATGCTGCTAGTGGGCCTGCAGCACTGATTGTGCAACCCACAAAACAAGCATTTCAAACCTGTCTCAGGTCTGCCATTGCAGGGCATGTGTGTGCAGTTTACTGCCACTTCGACTTGGCATTTAAAACCCTAAGCCAAGCCTTGAACTTCCCTTTTATTACACATAAGTTGCCCTTAAGAAAAGCCCTAGCTAGCCCAAAGGCTAGGATGTTGTGTAAGTAAAAGGTAGGACATAAACATTTAAGTTTTGCATGTCCTTGTAGTGACAAACAGCTACATTTGTTTACACTGCTGTGAGGTCTACTCCTCTCTTAGGCTAGCATTTGGCATTTCTCATTACACTTTTAAGCTGTAAGTCATGATTAAAAAGGCATAGCTGCATCATGTTCTATATCTTTAGAATAGTAATGCTCAATCCTCTTTAATGGTAAAGCTATATTTAAGATTACTCTTTTAGAAATGGCACTTTTAGAAAGTGGGCATTTCTCTTCTCTTACTGCTCTGAGTGCCTGCAGCCTCTCTCCAATACACGTCTGGGGTGGGCAACAGCTTAGAACTTGTGCATTCCCTCCAGACAGCTACAAACACTGGAAGGGTAGGTGTTACAGAGAACTCATCTGCGTTCTTGTAGCTCTTAGTGGGCAGGAAGACAGAAAGGAACTGGCATTTACACCTGAATAGGCAGTTTCATGTTTCCCACACAAAGGGCTGATTACCCCCTTACTGATAGTCTGGAGCCAGGGATTGGAAGAAAGGTGCCTGTGTGCACTTCAAAGACCCTTCTTTATAATCACCCCCACTTCGAAGGCACAACTGGGTATAAGTACTGGGGCTATGACATTACCAAGGCATTACACTACTGGACCTATGAAGACATGGCTTGGCAGTTCAGGCTGGACTGTTCCCATGAGGCACAGGGTCAAGACTGATGCATATGGCTGTGTCTGAACTGGGGTGGCGAAGTGAGCTGAAGAACGATGATGGATTCAACCCAGATCTGTGTTTGGGGGTGGGTGTCTGAAAAGTTTCAGCGCTCCGTCCATCATCTCCTTGTGTTTGCTTTGTTCGCCCTAAGTTGGCAGGCTATGCCCAGACGTGGGTCCCTTGCTCACTTTGCCACTGGATTCAAGCTAGCCTGGCTGATGAGGTCTGTTAGCACAAAACCGGTCCCAGGATGCTTGTTTCCGGTCCAGGGAAGACATGGCTTGGCAGTTCGGGCTGGACTGTTCCCATGAGGCACAGGGTCAAGATTGATTTGCATATGGCTGTGTCTGAACTGGGGTGGTGAAGTGAGCTAAAGAAATATTATGGATTTAACCCAGATCTGTGACTGGGGGTGGGTGTCTGAAAAGTTTCAGCGCTCCGGCCATCATCTCCTTATGTTTGCCCTGTGAAGAACTTTGCCAGGAGTAAAGACTGCTGTGCTACCAGGATTGCCACTCTGCTTGACTGCTGCTCTGGAAGAACTGCTTTTCTACTTTGCTGTGCTGCCCTGCTACGTGCTGATCTCTGCCCTGCTGAGGACAAGGACTGGTCCCATCGCTCTTGATCCCAGAGTGACTCCAAAGGTTTGTTGACTTTCCCCCTGTTCTGAAGTCTCAGTGCCATAAAAAAACTTCCCTCAACCCTGCAACAGCACCTAGACTCTGGCATCTGTGAGTTCTGCCCTGCCAAGTGGTTCCATTCCAGTCCTGGGCCCTTGAAAGATTATTTCTGCTGTGCTGAGCCTTCAAAACCAACACATCGACGACATTATGCCCATCGGAACCAAAACATCACCTTTCGACGCAGCTACAACTCGACGACATTGCTTGAAGGGAATGTCCAGCTCAACAACAACGAACTAAGCGGCTCAATGACAGCGCATTGCCCGCATCATAAAGTTGTTTGTTGATGAATCCTCCATCAACTGCTCGGATCAGAACTGACGCATCATCTGCATCCATGGGATCAGCGGCGACGCCTCACCTCCTCTGATCCTTGCATCAAGTCTTCAATGTTGACACCGCCTCCATCTGAGGTACTTTTTCAGTGGGACCTGCGTGAGTTCTGTAGCCAGCCTGCCATGCATTGCTGTTGGCCTGAACTTTGGATTTACCCCCAGTCTAGCGCGACCAGATGTCCCCGGGTGGCACTTTATGACTCTAAGCTCTATAACTTCATTTAATTGTTAAAAACTCACAACTCTGGTTCTACGTAGTGGATCGTTGTCGTTTTGGTCTTGGTTTACTCATAAAAATATAATTTATTTTTCTAAGCCTGAGTAGTATTTCTCTGGTGTTTTCATTGTGTTACTGTGTCTATATGTGTTGCACAAATACCTTACACATTGCCTCTTTAGATAAGCCTGACTTATTTGTGGCAAGCTACCAGAGGGTGAGCACAGGTTAACTTTTAATGTGTATAGCTTAGCCTGACAAGAGTGGTGGATCTTACTTGTACAGGGTGCAACCAGAAACCCAATTTCTAACACTTGAGACCATGGATTTTTGATGAAATCCAAAAACCAATTTAATCTTTCATATAAATAATATATCATTAAGGGGGTCACAACTACAAATAATACATCAATACAGCAATCAATCTACCAATGGAAACCACAGTCATCATCACAGAATTCCATCATCACTGAACACATAAATGCAGGCATTTAAGTTCTCCCTATTCATACTTACACTCCCAGCATATTCAGGACTGCACAGTAATTCAGCTTGTCGCCCCGCAGGAGGTTCCAGCACTGGGAGGACTGGCAAAATTCCCAAACTTCTTTCTCCTTCAGTTTGGGCATTAAAGATCAAAACGTCTCCATACATCTTTTGGGGACCCTTTAAAGAGGAGGTGCTCTAATCGTAACCATCACCTGCTACCAACTTTGTGAGAGCCAAATACCAATAATCATCTGGAGCCCAATATTTGATCACTCTCAAAATTCTTCCCAAAAGAATTTGACTCTGAATTCCCTTTGATCTAGTGGTTAGAGACTACATCCCTCGTCAGAGATACCAAAATTTAGCAGAATTAAACGAAATCAATATCAGACAAATAAAGGACTGAGTTCTAGATCAAAAGTAGGGCAAAAAGAATATTTATTACATAAAATAACAGCACAGCAGAAAAGTGCATAAAGTTGCTATGAAGGCTCAATTCAGAGGTACAGATAAATGCAAAATCATAAAACCCTATAATCCCTAACTAGGCATTTTCTAAGGAAAAAATCTAAGTCCCTGCAAAATGAAGGGCACCAACAGCATGTCAGGTTGCCTTTGAGGAAAATGGGAATGCTATTCCACAAGACACAAAATCCCAGAGGTTTTATAGGAAAATCAGACAAGCTATTAATAGACAGTGCAAATTCAGCATAGAATGATCATGACTAGGGTGGCATTTGGCAAATCAGGAACAATGTAATAATTAAAAACAAAGAAATTATTTAGAACTAACCCATTTCTGAAGGTAAGAGAAATCTTCCATTGCTTCCACAGCAACTGCATTGTGCATACGTTTAATACAAATGAAGCATTTCTTGAACAATGGCTCATAGAACTGACAGTCTTCAGCGGAACTTCCAGCGGAAGTCTTTGAAATGTATACTTTGGATGCAGCATAAAAGCCTCATTCACAATAGATGTTTCTAACAAGATATTGTACAATACTAATATATTGATGTAATTCGCTCGATACTCCCTCCAACAAGGGCAGAGATGGCTTTGCAGCGGGACACTGGTTGGGAGGGGGCATGAGAAGAAATGTAACAGAACACAAGAAAACGGCATCCATTTTAAAAATAATGGCATTGAAAATGTGGCATAACTATTCATACCTAGGTAACTCGTTTCGGGTGCAACTCCATTGGTACATCCGTTACAACTCTATGCGCCATTAAAACTAAAGCATTTCAAAAATAAATTTCATACGATATATGCACATTTTGCATATTTTGAAAAACGCTATAACAAAGGTCGACCTTGAATGAGTAACGCCCCTGTGATGACCTATGTCTTTTGCACATATTTTATGTCAATGTGATTCTATGAAATTTCATAACAGTGAATGACTTTTTAAACATTCTATTTTTGAAAGCGTGAACGTTTGAATTTTGGCTGTTTTTGAGTCACCTTTGAACTTGATATTTTGAGTCAATCTCTTGCATGTGAGAAAAGTTTTTGTGAATAGTTTACTCTATGCTCTGGACGTAGGTCTCTTTCTGTCCTCCTCACAGTCCATTCATGTATCCATGTCTTGATGTCTGTATGAGATTGCACAGAGCATCCATTCCCGAGATCACATTTATATCCTATGACAGCCCACTCGTGACCCACTCGCTGCTCACCCCTACAGCCATTACAAATGCTGCTCAGTAGTGTCCACAGTTCAGTTGAAGGTGTTCTCATTCGTAGTTACTGTGATTGCTCACTATTGGTGTGCACGGTTTGAGTGATGTCTTCGTCTTCACTTTATTTGGAGTTGCACCCTTTCACATGAATGTTTCATTCGTTGTCCGTCCACACCATGTGTGCTTCTAATGCAGTCACAGCTCTGTAGTGACCTAGGAATGGCACTAGTCAGTGCTGAGGGCCCCGAAAACACACAGGTGTGCCCTCCTTTGCCCCTACGGTGGAAATGACATTACACTGTTACACACTGGATGCCCTGAGTTAGGCACCACTACCCCGTTGAGCTGTATTGTGTAATCCATACTAACAAGTGGCTTTCCTAGGCCTTTCATGGACAGCGGAAAGGAGGAGGAAGGTGTTGGGGTCTGGGCACACACCAAGGGATGGTAAGAGGAGGGGCATTTAGGGTGTGGGGGTTATAAGCATGGCCTTCTTTGTCTCTGTAACCATCTCCCATCTGCACCAAGCAGCAACAAAAATATGCATCATTTTTGAAGTTGATAATATTGAAGTGATCTTGCACATCCTGTAAGCTGTGGCTCAATGGATCACTGAGAGTTCACACTGTGTTCTCATCGGATACTTCTTTCTGTCCATGGAGGAGTTAATGTATATGTTGATGTCATGCTGTCTGCAATGAATTGCATGGAGCATGAACTCCCTCAGGCGCCTGCTTATCATCAGTTGACTAAAACTGGCATCCTTGACAGCCACTCCTGACTGGAGTAACACCGACACCCTACTACAGGACATAAGCCAAGCCTTCCAGATTTATTAATGTATAGGTGGTCTGTAGCATTTCACATGTTCCCTTAAGGCCACCTCAGACCAATAGGTACAGCTAGAGCCAGACTAGCTGGGTACAGTGACAGATTCCTGCAGTTCGTAACAGATCAAGATTATGCGGTCTGGATGGACATTAACCCCTTTACCGCGGCGAACATTCCACCGCGGTGCGGCGGTTTAAAGGAGTGGGCGGGGCCGCGTCGGCCAACGGACGTGCGCAGCACTATTGAGGTAGTGCTCGCGACGGCCGTTGGCCGACGAACGCAGCGAAGGGGTTAAAATGAAGGTCCAAAAGTGCCAGGGGCATCAGAAAAGTCTGAATTTGGAAAGATCATGGGGGCATATCTACAAGGCCCGGCGTTAAAATTATCGCCGCTTTAGCGTCCGTTTTCGGGCGAAAAGCGGCGATAATTTTATCGCCCTATCAGCATGGACACGCTAACGCGTGAATCCATGCCTTAGCGCCCATTTTCTTTGCGCCTCGCCTCGCATCGCTAATGAGATGCGAGGTAGGCGTTCCCGACTGAAATGCAGCGAAAATGATCGCTAACACAGCTTCTCCCTATCAACAAGGGAATCGATAACCCGTCTAGCGACATGAAAGTAGCGCTAACCGGGTTTATCGCCAGTTCCTAACACCTGCTAAATTCCAGACTTACCTATATGTATCATGGGAGGTGGATTGTAAAGCTAAGTCCACATCTCCCTATCAACAATGATTTCCCTATCGCTGTTCTTTATCGCTGGAAATCAAGCGATATTCCCGCTTATCGCCGGGATTCCTATCGCCTCGGCGATGCGCGTTGTTAATAGCGCGCTAACCGGGCGATAGAATCCGGCGATAGACGGCGATAGCAATGTTCACGCTAAACGCGGCCAGCGATAATTATCGCTGCCGCTTGTAGATATGCCCCATGGAGAATAATGGCCAGTCCCTGAGATGCGGGGCAGTCCCGAAGAATGCTGCAGTGAGCTGAAAGCATCACTAAAGATTTAGGGGCATATTATCAAGAACGCCGTTAAAAATTATCGCCGCTTTAGCGGCAGAAAACTGCCGCTAAAGCGGCGATAATGGGCTTGATAATATGCCTTGGAGAATTCCAATAGAAGCCCATGTTGACACCAGAACATGGGTTTCTATTGGAATTCTCAAGGGCATATTATCAAGACCATTATCGCCGCTTTAGCAGCAGTTTTCTTAGCAGCGATAATTTTATCGCCGTTCTTGATAATATGCCCCTTGAGAGCTTTATGTTTTTCCTAAATTAGGGATAGTTCGATTGAGAGCTCCATGATACGGTTTGGTGAAAATCCTGGGCGAATATCGCAGTATGGAGAACTCACCTTTTTTATACCCGCAGAGCAGAATTAAGGCTGCCTGCAGGTGAACAAAAAGCTAAGCCCGACACAATTCCTTTTAGGAGTACTGTCATAAGTCGATCGATGCAATTACCATAATGATAACTGCTCCTTTCCTTGGATGGTGAATGGATGATTAAGGTGTTGCTGGCTAGGCACACAGAAGGAGCATGTAGGGGGGCTCTTAGCACGGATGACCCGTAGACAGGCCTCTTTCCCTCTGCTCTGTTTCTTCACCTCCACCGACCTGCAGGGAAAATCGTTTTTTACACTTTTGCTTTTGAAGTTTGGCAGCTTTTATACCATTTTTAAGTAAAAATTATTGCTTCGCTGCAGCTTAATTAGGGGCATATTAACAAGGCGGCGATAAACAATTATCGCCGCTTTTGTGGCCGTTTTCGGCCGAAAAGCGGCGATAATTATATCGCCTTATCAGCAAAGACACGCTATCGCGTGTTTTGCTGATTTTGCTCCCGTTTCCAGCACGCCTGACTTCGCATCGATAATGAGATGCAAAGTAGGCGTGTCTGTGGAAACAACATGGGTAAATATCGCGAAGGCAGCTTCGTGATATTTACAATGCGGGGAAGCGATTATTTTAATCGCGTTAAGTATGCCTTAACGCAGGAATTTAACGTCTGTTAAATTCCTGACTAAGGCATACTTAACATGGGGGGTGGATTCTGTGGCTAAGACCACAGGCCCTATCATCTAGGATATCGCCGTTTTCCAATGGAAAACGGCGATATCCACGCTATCTCTGACATTTTTATCGCCTCGGCGATGCGTGTTGTTAATAACGCGCTAACCGGGCGATAAATTCCAGAGATAGCCGGCGATAAATATGCAAGCGCTAAGCGCGCTTTGCGATATTTATCGCCGGCCCTTGATAATATGCCCCTTAGTTACTGAGAGATGACACTGACTTCTCATGTCGTCAGTGGAATTAGTTTATATATCAATGCTGTGCTGTCTTTAAGAGATTCAATGGCACATTCTCTTCACCAGGCCCACGATTATCATTCAATAACTAAAACGGACTACTTGGGAACCCACTTGGGGGCATATTAACAATGCGGCGATAAAAAATTATTGCCGCTTTTGCGGCCGTTTTCGGCCGAAAAGCGGCGATAATTATATCGCCTTATCAGCAAAGACACGCTATCGCGTGTTTTGCTGATTTTGCTCCCGTTTCCAGCACGCCTAACTTCGCATCGCTAATGAGATGCAAAGTAGGCGTGTCTGTGGAAACAACATGGGTAAATATCGCGAAGGCAGCTTCGCGATATTTACAATGCGAGGAAGCGATTATTTTAATCGCGTTAAGTATGCTCTAACGCAGGAATTTAACGTCTGTTAAATTCCTGACTACGGCATACTTAACATGGGAGGTGGATTCATGTGATACGACCACAGGGTCGTATCATCAAGTATATCGTCGTTTTACATGGAACATCGCTGGAAAACCAGCGATGTTCCATGGAAAAGGGCGCTATAGCTGGAATATACATCGCCATGGCTCTAAGCGTTGTTAATACAACGCTAGCCTGGCGAAATATTCCAGCGATAGAAAAAAATGCGGTATACAAGGTCAGCGATAATTATCGCTGCCTGTTGCAAATATGCCCCATAGAGCTTGCAGCGATGGCCATTAAAACAAGCATTGGCATAGCCAACATGTCTCGCCTTTGGGACCTTATACGTGTTTAGCCATGCAGCGCATTATCCTGGGTGCTACAACATCTACTGTTACTTCATAAGCTTTGCCCTATAATGCAACCAGTGTTGAAGGCTGCTTTGGGTTGTTGTGGCAATTCAGATGGGCTTTGTCTGCTAAACATGATGGCACGTCGGAGAGCTGCAATATGATCCTGATAGCAGTGTTCTCTGGCTCAGTTGCCTGTGGGAGTGGTGCACGCACGGCACACCTTCTGTAAGTCTGACATCAGATGTCGGATCTAGTGTGGGGTGCTGGGGACATCTTACAGTGATCCAGTGAGGCTCTTGATTGCAGAGGAACAGTCTAGGCAGGTGCAGTTGCATCGCACGCCACATGCATGCAGTCCAGAACCAAGACAACATAGAATGCCAGGGGCAGGATGCCAGGGTGCCTGAGATCCAAACCGAATCTTAAGCACTCACTCAGGGGCTGTGCAAAACGCATGGCTTTAGCCTATTCCTGTACCAGGGCATGTGTGTAGCCTGGCAGACACGACTCTGCGGTGTAAATCATGTAGCCAGGCCAATTCTCACTTACTGCCATCAGCTGTCTTCAGCTGGTTTGGCAATTAATCCAACACCTCGCTGTGATGCAGCGAACATTCCAAAAATGCATTATTCTAACATGACATGAGTGACACTTGGCAGGGCTGGGAGGTGCAGGTTGTGTGCATGTTAAAGTGAGAGAGACAATGAGCAGGCAGACAGAGAGCGGTTTTGTTCCATTTTATTCTGCACCACTCTGGAAGTGGAACCCAGGTGGAGGTGGCCTACACTGCGCTGCTCTGCTCAGATTCGCCACAAAGAGAGGGTCGCAGGTACAGGCGAAAGGAATCATGTGCCTAGCTTTTGTCTCAGAGAGCACTGTGCTGATTTAACTTATTGGAATTGACTGCTACATGTGTATAATGAGGAAAGCATGCTTTCCCATGAAGTGATATGTGATACCTTAATGGAATTTCGCTAGCAATGTTGTTGATATACCATACCATTCACTGGTAAAAATACAAGTACTTGAAGTCTTGTTTGACGATACGGCCATCTGGGAATGACATGCTAACCAGTTAAATGTATGGAAAATATGTCAGGATTAAAGAGCTGTAGAAGCAAATTTAACAAAAGTAATACATTAAAAAAATATTGTCAGATTATTGCACAAACGTTTTTACAGTTACGTTGTTTTGAAACATATTTTAATGTATAAATCAGCATGACATTTAAAGCGTTGGATAAATATCATTCCTATTCAATTTACATTTTCAAAACATGAATATGTGTACTTATTTCAGCAAGTTTCTTGCACTCTTTGTAAAATCCCTTCTTCTCAAGGTTGTCATCATGTTTTCGGTCTTTTCCCCTTTTTAGCCTGTCGATGCTGGTGTGGGTGATGTCACCCTGTGAATGTCAACCATGTAGCGATTGAGGAGCGGGCAGAAGGCATGTCTAGCCACCACTGGGGGAGGGCGGCAGGGACAGGCAGTGAGCAGTAGCGGCCCGTGGAGGGAGTTCCGTGGGGCGGTGAGGCGGGGCGGGGGAGGGGCAGGGTGGGGGGTAGTAAACACCGGAATATGGATGAACGGAGGTAAGTAAACAATTAAATAAATAAAACGAATTTCGTTGCCGTTCATCCATATTCCGGTGTTTACTACCCCCCACCCTGCCCTCTTGTGAATACCAAATGTTGAACTTTACGACTTTCGGTATTCACAAAGGGCATTTACGAGTAGTAAATGCCCTTTGTGAATACCGAAAGTAGTAAAGTTAGACTTTTGTCTCATTTTACCTTTGTGAATCAGGCCCTGCGTGTTTGGTTAGACTGTGCCCTGTCCTATTATTTGAAAAATATTAAATGAATTAAGAAGAAGCTGATCTAATGCAAGTACTAGCCAAATATGATTGTCGATTAATAGTCAACTCAAATGCCATATTCCTCCTATCAACTGTCCCTACCTCTAGTAACACTTTAAGATATGCAGCCTTACATGTGATCTGACTTTCACACTCAAGTCATTTGCTGCAAGGAACATTTTACTACATAAATTAGAGTTCACTCACAAGCAGGAAACATTGCCTCACTCTTAGGCGAATAACAGGTTAAAACATTTTCCTTAGTGACTCCAATCCAACAGACATATTATTCAACAGCACCATGAAAGATACCTTCTTCAATCTCATGGCCAATGTTGGCATTGTTAATCAAGTTGCAATGGCTTCCCTTCTCAACAGTAACATCCTTGGGGCTCTCATTCACTTCCATGACCAACCTCACCAGCTACCTTAATACAGAGACTACTCTGATCATGCTGCCATCACTACATACATGTTGCACCCACTGAGATTAGACATTCTGTTCAAACACACCTGACTCCAGCAATGACATTGAGATCCTCCTTGTGTGGTAAGCCAGCCATTTTGCAAAGCAGTCGCTAAATGTCAATGCAAAAGGAACAGAAGAAAAAGTCAGTCAACACAATGGAAGGATCCGCTCCCCTGGAGGAAGATGGAGGCACAGACAACGATGAACTCAAAGGTATGGTCCACATGATTCAGGCAGTCAAGCCGATGTAGTTCCATGGTAAAGGTGCACTCGCAAATGTGCAGTCGCCATAGTGGGGCATCACTGCCAGAGCTAATTGACATGGGGGCCTCTAGCAACATCCTGGCTCAGACCCTGTTCTGGGCAATTCCAGCCAGACCACCACTTCGCCAAATAACTACTAAAGCATTTGCTTTCGACACAACTATGCCTCTTCCACTAGCTGGTGTCTCTACAATGGATATTCTCGACAGCACTCAGTCAACACGAGCCAAGTTATAAGTGACAAAGAGAGGCATCAGAATGCTACTTTGATGCCATAACGAAGAACAGTTACAACTGGTGTTGTTTCCATTCAATGTCCACTCTACCAACATGGCCATGCTTCTTGAAGACTTTGCATTCCTGTTTGAAGGAATCGTCTGTCTGAAAAATAGGATGATTCATCACCAAATTGATGAGTTTATCCAGCCAGTTGCACTACACCACTGGCAGGTGACCTTCCACACACAGCCCAAAGTGGAGCAGGGGTTGAGGAAACTTGCACAGTTGAACATTATTGAAGCTGTAGATGGCCCCACCCCATGGGTATCACTGATCATTGTGGCGAGGAAGCCGAAGTAACCCTGTATTGACATGCGGCTACCCAACATGGCCATTAAAAGAGAAGGGCATATAACATCAAGGGAAGATAATACAATGGCAGGGGTCACGAGGTCAAGGTTGTTCTTCAAAATGAACCTGTGGCTAGATACCTCCAGTTTATGCTGGCACCTGAGTCTAGGCACATCACCATCTTCTCAACTCATGTGGGTTTCAAGACATACAAGAATCTGAGTATACTAGCATATTTTGACCTTAGATAGGACTCAAAACTGTCCGTGGATATAAGCCCCGCCACTTGATCCCCCACAGACACAGAAGAGAGGTTCTTCCACATAGAAAAAGAAGCCATTACAATACATTGGTGGCTCAGGAATTTTCACATCTACGTATATGAACATCCGTTTGTGCTACACATGGATCACAAAACTCTCCTTCCCCTCTTCAAAGCTTCATAGTCAAAGCTTCCCTCAAGAATTGAAAAACGGATTTTCAAACTACAGGAATATCGATTCTATGTAGAGTATCAACCAGGAATACAAAACCTGGCTAACTATCTTTCTCATCATGCAAGGCCAGCCGCCATCAGCGAAGAATCAGATGCGGAGTATACAGTGGACCTTGTAAGAATGTTGGTGGAGAGGTCAAGATACCTGCCCATGTCTATAGCGTAAATTACAGAGGCAACTAAATCTGACGAATTCCTGCAATGGCTTTGGATGCAGCCACCACAGGGAACTGGAGGGCCATGATCCAGCATTTATCCCAGAGGAATGATGATGTGAGGAGTGAGGAAAAGGCTCCTGTCTCTACACCATGTCAGACATGGGCTGGCAGTCACCCTGGAGGAATACCTCCTATGAGGGTCATGCCTGGTCATACCTGGGCTGTTAATGTAAAGAGTGGTCTACATCACCCATGCTGCTCACCATGGAATTATTAAAACAAAGTCATAACTCAGGAGCAAGGTTTGGTTCCCCAAACTAGACATGCAGCTGGAGAAATTTGTAAAACACTGCACTCTGTGTCAAGCCATAGGGCCCTTGGATGCTCCCGTGCCCAAAATAACTGAATACATTGACCCTGTGCCATGGCATTTTGCCAGTGTTGACTTTAGTTCTTTTCCTGATGGTCACCACATGCTAGGGGTTATCAATGGCTTCTCTTAATATGCAAAGGTAGCAATAGTGGACTCTACCGCAGCCTGCCATATCACCCCATGACAACTCACTGTAGGATCAAGGAGCTTTGAAAGGAAAATGACCCACCTTTCTTGAATAATAATGAATCTTGTAGAGCATGTAGCTACTTCAATTGAAGTGTCCCAGCGCTAAGGTCCAGACTCCCGCAAGAGAAGAACGCACAGATTACCAAGAACAGCCAGGTTTATAATTTTTTCTAAAAAAGAGTTTCCAAAGGGGCCTGACGGACTGAAAGGGGGAGAGAGTTCCAAAGTTTGGGTGCTAGACAACTAAAGGAGCTACCACCAATACGAGCTCTCTTCACTTTGGAAATGGTAGCACTCATGGCGCCTGCAGTTCTTAAGTTCCTAAATGGTACGTAGGGTTTGATAAAAGTTTAGAGATACGGTGGCCACTGTTAGCAAAGGCCTTGTAGAAGTAACTAAGGGCTTTGAAGGAAGAGCTCTGCTTCAGCGGGAGCCTGTGCAGCTTGTTAAGCATTGCCCCTGTAGAGGCACCATTTGGGAGATTCAGCAAAAGGCGTGCCATGGCATTCTGCACATGTTGGAGTCTATTCATGTGAGTTTGTGACACAACAAGGTACAGAACATTACAGTAGTCCAGTCTGGACATAATGAGGGCAGCAAGGCTAACTTGGTGCCACAGGATGGGCGAAATCCCAACTGGGTCCTGTGAAGTAGGTTGTTGGCGTCAATGAAAGTAGAAATCTGCTTGTTGACATGATTCTCAGTGATCTTTGAAGAAAGTGGAAGCAGCTAAATGGGGCGATAGTCTTCAGGCCTGGTGGGGTCCAACAAAGGTTGTTTACGGAATGGGACCACCATGGCATGCTTCTACTGCAGGAGGACCCAGCACGAAACCAGAGGGATATTTACCTTCTCACATACCAAGGAGTGAACAACCTCCAGGCCCCGCTCCAAGATCGAGCTGAGTGTTGGGTCAAGCGATAAGCCAGGCTTGACTGATGCATAGAGTAGGGCCATATACTCAGATTCGATGGACTTAAAATTCAGCAGCCTAGAGCCGTCATTCGAAGGATTGAACCAGGCACTCAGAAAAGCAGAGTCTCTGGCTTTAGTAGGAAAGGTGGTGTTAGAACTGGGATCTCTAATTGTCAGAGTATACCTCTTGTACAAGCAGGAACTGACGTGTAGTTCCTATAGTAACCATGCAGGACCTGCACATTTGGATAACATAAACTATGGGCTTGGTGTTAGACTGGCTCTGTGCACCCCCACCGTATATGTTAGCCAGATTTGCATTAGCTAGCTCACAGTGCCACTAGAATCTCCTCTTATCGGGGAGAGATTAGTTTCTGGCAACCTTAGACCATGACAACCCATATTCCTCAGAATTGTGGAAACAATGTACTACTTTACGCTCAGTCACTCGTGCTTACTTATTCGGTTTGTCTCAGAGAGTTACACAGAATAAACAGTCTGGGCGTTTCAATAAGTATTTATTGAACAGTTGTTATTCTAGTGTAAAATATATGTGCTGCGGCAACCAGCAGACAATAGCAGAGATATATTATCAGCAGCACAATAAAAGCAAAGGGATAGAACAGTTCTACCATATTGCAATAATCATGAATACATACATGAATATAAAAAGCATTATGAAAAGTGCGCGTACTCCTACGATGCCTAACTAGATGTACCTGAGTGTACCTAGCATATGTGTGTAGGTCTAAAAGCCTAAGAGCCAAGAATCCTTCTAGGATTTAGTCGAACCCCGATACCTGAATAGAGAGAGTGTGGGACCCCGTCCTGGTCTCGAGTTGGACACCCCGCAAGGGCTGTGTTAGACCGCTGTCAGCTGGAGCGACTGCATGCAGGAGCCTCAGCGTCTCTGGTCAGTGTGTCAGCATGAAAGTCTCGGTTCCCTCTGTCTTACTGGGGTAAGATGTGGTGTATTTATACCCTGGAGACTCTAGTTGCTTCGTATGGTTTGTATTGGGCCTTGTTAGACTTGAGGAAGACGTCAGGGGTGAACTTTGTACATACTTATTATGCAGGTGGTGTATTCCTAGAGAGTCATGCATAATTGATGAGTACAGTGTGGGCCTGTGTTTGGGAAAAACCCTGCTGTATTCAAAACCACAGGCTAGATAACGTTCAGCCCTCAGAGCTCGTTGTGTACTAGCGAGGACCAAGGTAGGTGAAAGATCATGCCTATATAAGGAATCATGACTATAATAGGACATGTATAGTTATGACCGTAATAGGGCATATGCGGCTTTGATCATACTAGGGCAAGTACGAATATGACCGTATTAGGGCAAATACGAATACGTTCATTTTAGGGCATGTATGAACGGGTCCACATTAGGGCCTCTATGCGGGACATAACACCCACTCCTCTTCCGAACAGGATGACAATGACCATACTTAAAATCTGGACAATTTAAAAACATTTTAAAAACAAGTAAAAACATGGTTTTAAAATTGTTTAAATTTTTTTCAACAATGTTGCAATTCAGCTATTTCCAATTGCCACTAAAAAAAAAAAATGTCTATTTTGTTTCTCTATATAAGTTGCTTCACTCAAAGCGGAAGAAGGCCATGCTTTTCTCAAGCGAAAGTGTTAATTTAGGAAATGTTCCAAATTTGCTCGTTTATTATGAAAACGAGTGGAGAAGCCGAATTCTTTCCCAGGACGCTATGAGCCAATTTGAGATTAAGTGTCCTGGCTGGGAAGCACAACATTATCAGTGTGAGCTACTGCAGATGACAAATCCAACGCCTCACTGTTAGAAATGGGATCTCTAGTTGGCAAGGGCTTGCACCTTTGTCCAAGTAGGGACCCGTCTTCCTAGTCAGGGTAAGGGTGTTATACTCGTGAAGTAACCCCTGCTCACCCTCGTGGTAGCTTGGCACGAGCAGTCAGGCTTAATTCAGAGGCAGTGTGTAAAGCATTTGCACATAACCAACAGTAATACAGTGTAAGCACTACAAACGGACACCACACCAGTTTAGAAAAATAACCAATATTTTATATACTCAAGACAAGACCAATTACGGCAAAAATCCACAATACTATACTTTAAAAATGAATGCTTGATAAGTTAACTTCTTCTTTGCAGGAATAACACAAAAGCAAAGTTCGTACGAGTCGGTAGCCCCGTCCGGGTCTACCGCGATGCTGAATTACACAGAGTCCAACAGTTCCAGCTGACCGCGTCGCTACGGGCCAGCAGAGTCGTGAACAGACTCGGTCACAGTACCTTTCTCGTTGTGGCTGGTACGGAGTGTACGAGCCGGTCGGCGTTCATCGCGGTTGCGGTGCAAGACGGAGCGATGCAAGGTGCGGTGTCCCTCGATGCGGTGCAGGCAGCGGCTCGATGAGCGTCGTGCAGACGGAGTCGGTGAGTCCAAGGTGTGCGATGCAGGGTGAGACGATGCTCGATGCGGTGCTGACAGGTTGCGATGCAGGCGACCTAGCCGGAGTGCGGGAGCTGGCGTCGGACAGCGGTGTGAGTCGGAGCGGTGCGTCGCAGACGTGCGAGCGGTGCCCCAAATGCGGTGCGGTCACGACTCTTGAGCCAGTTGCAGCGACAGCGTCGGTCTGGTCCGGCTGGCACAGTGAAGCGATGCGATGCGAACTGCGGTGCCCACAGGTCACGGTGCAAGCAGCGGCTCGGTGCTGGCGGCGTCGGACGTCGCCCACGGTGAGACCAGGGTTGCGATGCGAAGCGGGGCGATGCGGTCTGCGGTGCAAACAGGTCACCGGTCAGGGATGGTTTCGGTTGACGGAGTCGGTTGCAGTTCCCTTCCTCTGTGGCAACTGAAACAGCGTTCCAGAAGCGGTACCCAGAGGCTTGTGAAGTCTTTGCAGTCCCTGAGACTTCTTAACAGGAGGCCAGCTCGGTTCCAGGCCCTTGGAGATACTCAGCACAAGTTTGTAGAAAGTTCAGTCCAGTTCTTTCACTGCCCAAGGCAGAAGCAGCAGCTGCAGGCCAACCCAACAAAGCAACAACACAGCAAAGGGGCAGTACTCCTCCTGGCAGCTCTTCCAGCTCTTCGTCTTGGCAGGTTCCTTGATTCCAGCGAGATCTAAATTCATGGGGTCAGGGCCCCAATATTTATATCCCAAATTCCTTTGTTCTCTGAAGGCAGAGAGGCCTTTGCCTAGTCCAAACCAGTTCTGGAGCACTTTGTTGACAAGTCTCCGTCCCTTCTTTCAGTGAGTAGGCCAGGGACATCAGACGCACCACAGGAGGTGGAGCCAGCATTGTGGAGGGAAGGCACTGTCCTATTCAGGGCCCAGGTGCGACCCCTCCCACCCATCTACATGGAGATCTTGCTATTCAGCCCTGTGCTGACTCACCCTGTCTCCTGGCATCCCCCAGCCCCTGTCACTCACATTCCAGACAAGGAATACACAACCTCGCAGAGGCAGGCTTGGATGGTTAGACAAGAAAATACCCACTTTCTAAAAGTGGTATTTTCAAACACAGAATGTTAAAACCAACTTCACTAAAAGATGCATTTTATCATTCTGAGTCCAGGCATACTAAACTCGAATTTCTACCATGTTCCCGGGGTCAGTTAGGATTATAAACTGTAATAATCAAACTGCCCGTTCTGGCCTACGGGGAACAGGTAGACTTGGAATAGTGAAAAACGAACTAGGCTGTAATTCACTATCAGGACATGCCGCACACACCAGGGCATGTCCTACCTTTCGCGTACAACGCACCCTGCCCACAGGGGTACCTTGGGCCTACCTTAGGGGTGACTAACATGTAGCAAAGGGAAGGTTTAGGGACTTGCAAGTGTGTGCACTTGCCAAGTCGTCATGGCAGCCCCAGGCTGCGCACAGGCTCTGCGTTGGCAGGCCCGAGTTACATTTTACGGGCTGTTTGCGTGGGTGGCACAATCCAGTGCTGCAGCCCACCAACAGCATTTGGTCTATAGGCCCTGGCACTCGCAGTGCACTTTACAAGGGACTGACAGATAAACCAAATGGGCCAATCATGGAAACACCAATCCATAACACATTTTATACAGGAGCACTTGCACTTTCCCACTGGACCGCAGTGAGGAAAGTGCGCAGAATCATTACTCCAGCAAAAACAGAGTCAAAACCGGGAGGTCAGAAAGCAAAAAGTCAGGGGAAACACGCCAAAAGATGCCAAGTCTAACACATGTCCCCTCCAGCTGAAAGTAGGGAGAACTACCCAACCCCATTGGAGTTCTCCTCACTAAGGCGGAAGAACCTGGACAGACCATCTGCGTTGGCGTGTTCTGTACCAGGACGGTGCTCCACCGTAAAGTCCATTCCCTGTAGGGAGATGGACCACCTCAGCAGTTTTGGATTCTCACCCCTCATTTGCATCAACCATCTGAGGGGCCTGTGGTCTGTCTGAACCCGGAAGTGAGTCCCAAACAGGTATGGTCTCAACTTCTTCAGTGCCCAGAGCACAGCAAAAGCTTCCCTTTCTATGGCACTCCACCTCTGTTCCCTGGGAAGTAGTCTCCTGCTAAGGAAGACTACAGGCTGATCCAGGCCCTCTTCGTTCAGTTGTGAGAGCACCGCTCCAACACCATGCTCTGAAGCGTCAGTCTGCATGACAAATTCTTTGGAGAAGTCAGGTGCCTTGAGCACGGGCGCCGTGCACATGGCTGCCTTCAGGGCATCAAAAGCTTTATGGCAGGACTCAGTCCAGATCACTTTCCTGGGCTGCCTCTTAGAGGTCAGCTCTGTTAAGGGGGCAACGATGGTGCCATAGCCCTTAACAAATCTCCTATAATAGCCGGTGAGACCTAAGAAGGCTCTCACCTCTGTCTGGGTCTTGGGGGGTTCCCAAGCCAGAATGGTGTCAATCTTGGGTTGTAGGGGCGCCACCTGGCCGCTTCCTACCTGGTGTCCCAAGTACACCACAGAACCCTGCCCGATCTGGCACTTACTGGCCTTGATCGTGAGGCCTGCACCTTGCAGAGCCCTCAACACTTTCTCAAGGTGCTGTAAATGTTCTTCCCAGCTGGAACTGAACACAGCAATGTCATCCAGGTAGGCGGCACTGAAATCCTCCAGCCCGGCCAACACCTGATTGACCAACCTCTGAAAGGTGGCAGGGGCATTCTTCAACCCAAAGGGCATCACCCGGAATTGGTAATGACCTTCTGGGGTTGAAAATGCTGATCTCTCCTTGGCCCCATCGGTTAAGGCAATCTGCCAGTACCCAGACGTCAAATCAAACGTGCTGAGGAACCGGGCAGCTCCCAATCGATCAATGAGCTCATCAGCTCTGGGGATGGGGTGCGCGTCAGTCCTGGTGACGGCATTGAGCCCACGGTAGTCCACACAAAACCGGAGTTCTGGAGTGGCACCGGGCGCCGCAGCCTTTGGGACCAAGACCACTGGGCTGGCCCAAGGACTGTGGGAGGGCTCAATCACCCCTAACGCCAACATCTTAGAGACCTCCTCCTTGATGTTGGCTCTGACCCGGTCAGTCAACCTGTAAATCTTGTGCTTTACAGGAGGGCTGTCACCAGTGTCCACGTCATGGGTACACCAGTGAGTAACACCGGGGGTCAGAGAGAACAGTGGGGCGAACTGTCCCAACAACTGGCGACAGTCCCCCTGCTGCTCCTGAGTCAGAGTAGGGGAGAGGATCACACCCTCTACTGACCCATCATGCTCCTTGGTAGACAGGAGGTCAGGGAGAGGCTCACTCTCCTCTTCCACCCCATCATCTGTCGCCAAGAGCATACTCACTTCGGACCTCTCGAAGTGGGGCTTGAGGCGGTTCACGTGAAGGACCCTCAAAGGGTTCCTTGGAGCCTGCAAATCCACCAGGTAGGTGACGTCACTTTTGCGCTCCTTTACCTCATATGGCCCAGTCCACTTGTCCTGCAAGGCACAAGGTGCTACTGGGGCCATGACCCACACTTTTGCCCAGGTTGAAATTCGACCAGAGTGGCACTCTGGTCATACCATCTCTTCATTTCTTCCTGGCTTGCTTCTAGGTTCGCCTGAGCGAGTTTCCTGAAGCGGGCAGTTTGGTTTCTAAAGGCCAGCATGTAGCTAAATACATCCTGGGGAGTTTTCCTGGGAGCTGCCTCCCAGCCTTCCTTTACCAAACTCAGAGGTCCTCTGACAGGGTGGCCATACAGGAGCTCAAAGGGCTGTACCCAAGAGACTTCTGAGGCACCTCCCTGTACGCAAAGAGTAGGCATGGCAAGAGGACGTCCCACTTACGCCTCATGGGTTCTGTTAGACCCTTGATCATGCCTTTCAAGGTCTGGTTGAATCTCTCCACCAGACCGTTTCCTTGTGGGTGGTAAGGAGTGGTGAACTTGTAGGTTACACCACACTCCTTCCACAGGGATGTCATATACTTCGATATGAAATTGGTCCCCCTATCAGAAACCACCTCTCTGGGGAATCCCACACGGGAAAAGATCCCCATTAACGCCCGGCCCACCACTGGCGCCGTCGTTGTCCTGAGAGGGATTGCCTCCGGGTACCGGGTGGCATGGTCCACCAAGACCAGGATGTACCTGTTGCCCATGGCTGTCTTGGGATCCAGTGGCCCCACAATATCCATCCCTACCCTTTCAAAGGGTGTTCCAACAACAGGAAAAGGTTGGAGAGGAGCTTTGACCTTCCTCCCACTCTTACCACTTGCCTGGCAAGTTTGGCAAGACCTACAGTGTGCATCTGACTGCCTTCGCATTTGGGGCCAAAAGAAGTGGGTGACAAGCCTGTCAAAGGTCTTGTCCTGCCCCAAATGTCCTGCTAAAGGCACGTCTTGAGCCAGACCCAGTAGGAAGGTCCTGAAGCGCTGGGGTACCACCAGCACACGGGCTGACCCAGGCTCAGCAACCTTAGGCTCACTGTATAGGAGACCACTCTCCCAGTAGATCAGATGTGACCCGGACTGATTACCAGCTGCCTGGTCTGCAGCCTGCCGCCGCAGACCCTCCAGAGTAGGGCACTCGTTCTGCTCCCTGCAGAACTCCTCCCTGGTGGGACCCCCTTCTTGCTGCCAATGGGTCAGCTCAGAGATGTCTCCCAGTTCGGCTACCTGCTCCCCTGTAGGCACCGGGGCGTCCCCCTCGAGGTCCGCCTCCTCCCGGTCCATGGGAACTTCGGGGGCCGGTTTCCCGCGCCCCTGCCCTTTCTCTTGGCAGGGACTTGGGCCACTGTTCCAGGCTCCAAGTCCTCTTGATCACCCTTTCTGGCTGCCATTGACCGAGTAGACACGCATGCCCACTCTGGCAACCCAAGCATCTCCAAGTGAGACCTGAGCTCAACCTCCTTCCATGAGGACTGCTCCAGGTCGTTTCCTAGCAGACAATCTACAGGCATGGTAGGGCTCACAACCACCCTCAAGGGACCTGAGACCCCCCCCATTCAAAGGGAACCTGCGCCACCATACACTGGCGCTCAGAGTTGTCTACAGCAACTACTTGGTGGAATGCCCCGGGGACTACTTGCTTCTCAGACACCAGGTGACACCGGACTGAGGTCACACTGGCTCCAGTGTCTCTGAGAGCCTCTACCCTGTTCCCATTAATGGTCACCCAGGTGCTATATTTCTTTGTGTTAGGGGCACCTGGTTTCCTGGGACCAACTCACTGTCCCAGAGTGAGACAAGGGTCATTTCTGCGGGATCCCCACCCTCCTGTGGGCACCCCTCCTCCCCAAGCGCTACACTAGCCAACACTTTGGACTGTCCACCGGTGGGTGGCTGTGTCCCCTTTGGGCACTTGGGGTCCCCCTTAAAGTGACCTACCTGGTCACATGCATAACACTTGCAGGGGCCGGTCTCAACAGGCTTCCCTGTAGAGACCCCTTTCTTCTTATCACCGGGGGGCTGGGAACCTTTACCCTGGGTACTAGTTTGGGGCCCTTTAGAGAACTCCTGTGCTTTACCCTTGTCCCCCCACCTTTCTGCTGGGGACCCTGCCCACCTTTGGCTGAGTCTCCCCCAAACGCTTTCTTGTGGACCCTGGTACTCACCCAGCGGTCCGCTTCCATAGCAAGCTTCCTGGGGTCAGTTAGCTTACTATCAATTAGGTGCTGGCGCAGATCTGCAAAACATAGACTAGACAAGTGCTCCCATGCAATCAAGTTGTAGAGCCCCTGAAAATCTGTTACACTACTGCCCTTCACCCAACCATCCAGAGACCTGCAGAACACATCCACACATTCCAACCAAGTGTTGGCATCAGACTTCTTACTGGACCTGAACTGATCCCTGTACTTTTCAGGAGTAAGACCATACTTCGTGAGAAGGGCATCCTTCATGTCAGCATAGGTGAGGTGATACCCCTTACCCAAAGCTATCAGAGCATCCCTTGCTTCTTCCGGGAAAAGTGGCCACAATCCTGCTCCCCAATTCTCCTCAGGGACCCCATTCATGTGTATGGCTGCCTCATAACCCTGAAACCACCTTTGTATGTCATCCCCCTTCTTGAACTCCTTGCCTACGTTCTTGGGAATGTGCACAATCCTGTCTGCTTTTCTGGACGAATTGCTGCCACCATCTGAGCCTGACTTACTCCTAAGTTCTAGCTCCTTCAGTTCTCTCTCATGCTCTAAGAGCATCTTCCTCTCCTCTATGGCCAACCTCTTCTCCTCCCACTCACTCTCCAGCCTGAGCTTCTGCAGCTCAAACTGCCTTGCCTCCCGCCTGTCCTCCAGCTCCTCTGGGGACAGACTGCTGCTGCCTGACCTGGCGGGTTCTCCCCTACCCAAAAGCACATCCACCCTGGAAATAGGCTCCTCCACCTCCTCACTGAGATTACCAGGCTGCCCATTGGCATGCCTGGCTGCTACCCAGGCCCTCAGCGCCTTCTGTAGCTCCTCCTTCCTTGTGAGGCCTTTAATTTGGACTTTCAGGTTTTTACAAATCGCCCGTAGCTCCTTTACGGCGTAGGATTCCAACCTATCCTCCTCAAAGATAACTTCCAGAGATGCAACGGATGATGCAATTGATTCAGGCATGACAAAAGTAGTGAGTTGAAAACTGGCAAGATCAGAAATAGGCCAAAAGAAAAAGAACCAGTATGTGGTACGTAATGGTCTGCGATATGGTAGTAGTGCACACCAATCACTGTAAGTCAAGTGCAAACACAAGTCCTATCCTCACCGCTGACAACCAATGTTAGAAATGGGATCTCTAGTTGGCAAGGGCTTGCACCTTTGTCCAAGTAGGGACCCGTCTTCCTAGTCAGGGTAAGGGTGTTACACTCGTGAAGTAACCCCTGCTCACCCTCGTGGTAGCTTGGCACGAGCAGTCAGGCTTAATTCAGAGGCAGTGTGTAAAGCATTTGCACATAACCAACAGTAATACAGTGTAAGCACTACAAACGGACACCACACCAGTTTAGAAAAATAACCAATATTTTATATACTCAAGACAAGACCAATTACGGCAAAAATCCACAATACTATACTTTAAAAATGAATGCTTGATAAGTTAACTTCTTCTTTGCAGGAATAACACAAAAGCAAAGTTCGTACGAGTCGGTAGCCCCGTCCGGGTCTACCGCGATGCTGAATTACACAGAGTCCAACAGTTCCAGCTGACCGCGTCGCTACGGGCCAGCAGAGTCGTGAACAGACTCGGTCACAGTACCTTTCTCGTTGTAGCTGGTACGGAGTGTACGAGCCGGTCGGCGTTCGTCGCGGTTGCGGTGCAAGACGGAGCGATGCAAGTTGTGGTGTCCCTCGATGCGGTGCAGGCAGCGGCTCGATGAGCGTCGTGCAGACGGAGTCGGTGAGTCCAAGGCGTGCGATGCAGGGTGAGACGATGCTCGATGCGGTGCTGACAGGTTGCGATGCAGGCGACCTAGCCGGAGTGCGGGAGCTGGCGTCGGACAGCAGTGCGAGTCGGAGCGGTGCGTCGCAGACGTGCGAGCGGTGCCCCAAATGCGGTGCGGTCACGACTCTTGAGCCAGTTGCAGCGACAGCGTCGGTCTGGTCCGGCTGGCACAGTGAAGCGATGCGATGCGAACTGCGGTACCCACAGGTCACGGTGCAAGCAGCGGCTCGGTGCTGGCGGCGTCGGACGTCGCCCACGGTGAGACCAGGGTTGCGATGCGAAGCGGGGCGATGCGGTCTGCGGTGCAAACAGGTCACCGGTCAGGGATGGATTCGGTTGACGGAGTCGGTTGCAGTTCCCTTCCTCTGTGGCAACTGAAACAGCGTTCCAGAAGCGGTACCCAGAGGCTTGTGAAGTCTTTGCAGTCCCTGAGACTTCTTAACAGGAGGCCAGCTCGGTTCCAGGCCCTTGGAGATACACAGCACAAGTTTGTAGAAAGTTCAGTCCAGTTCTTTCACTGCCCAAGGCAGAAGCAGCAGCTGCAGGCCAACCCAACAAAGCAACAACACAGCAAAGGGGCAGTACTCCTCCTGGCAGCTCTTCCAGCTCTTCGTCTTGGCAGGTTCCTTGATTCCAGCGAGATCTAAATTCATGGGGTCAGGGCCCCAATATTTATATCCCAAATTCCTTTGTTCTCTGAAGGCAGAGAGGCCTTTGCCTAGTCCAAACCAGTTCTGGAGCACTTTGTTGACAAGTCTCCGTCCCTTCTTTCAGTGAGTAGGCCAGGGACATCAGACGCACCACAGGAGGTGGAGCCAGCATTGTGGAGGGAAGGCACTGTCCTATTCAGGGCCCAGGTGCGACCCCTCCCACCCATCTACATGGAGATCTTGCTATTCAGCCCTGTGCTGACTCACCCTGTCTCCTGGCATCCCCCAGCCCCTGTCACTCACATTCCAGACAAGGAATACACAACCTCGCAGAGGCAGGCTTGGATGGTTAGACAAGAAAATACCCACTTTCTAAAAGTGGTATTTTCAAACACAGAATGTTAAAACCAACTTCACTAAAAGATGCATTTTATCATTCTGAGTCCAGGCATACTAAACTCGAATTTCTACCATGTTCCCGGGGTCAGTTAGGATTATAAACTGTAATAATCAAACTGCCCGTTCTGGCCTAGGGGAACAGGTAGCCTTGCAATAGTGAAAAACGAACTAGGCTGTAATTCACTATCAGGACATGCCGCACACACCAGGGCATGTCCTACCTTTCGCGTACAACGCACCCTGCCCACAGGGGTACCTTGGGCCTACCTTAGGGGTGACTAACATGTAGCAAAGGGAAGGATTAGGGACTTGCAAGTGTGTGCACTTGCCAAGTCGTCATGGCAGCCCCAGGCTGCGCATAGGCTCTGCGTTGGCAGGCCCGAGTTACATTTTACGGGCTGTTTGCGTGGGTGGCACAATCCAGTGCTGCAGCCCACCAACAGCATTTGGTCTATAGGCCCTGGCACTCGCAGTGCACTTTACAAGGGACTGACAGATAAACCAAATGGGCCAATCATGGAAACACCAATCCATAACACATTTTATACAGGAGCACTTGCACTTTCCCACTGGACCGCAGTGAGGAAAGTGCGCAGAATCATTACACCAGCAAAAACAGAGTCAAAACCGGGAGGTCAGAAAGCAAAAAGTCAGGGGAAACACGCCAAAAGATGCCAAGTCTAACACTCACAGAGAACGTCAATCGCACATAGATGGTATGTAGCACTGCCAACAGTCGGTGCTGCGGCAGCTTGTGCAGCAGTTGTTACCTGGGTGCCTGAGGAGGAGTCACCGAACCCAGCAGGAGCAAACGGCACCTGTGGATTCTCAAGAAATGCGTTCATTAGAATCGGAAGACGCTGGGGACAACGCAGAGCATGGGCCTTTAGGGGGTCCAGCATTGCATCCGTGTCCGGAGGCGCATCTGATGGAAATGTTAGACAAAGATCCAATGTGCATTATTCTCTGCAAAGCAGGCATTGAAGAACAGGTAATATGCAGTCTACCCAGACTGGTCGAAAGGATAGAAACCAGGAGGCATTGAGTTCTTGCAGGCAAGAAACGCCCAGAAGTTGTACCATGCGTTCACGGTATTTCCGCTCCAGGAGCATGTTCCCCATTCCCTCTGGAATTGGGCCGTCCATTGCATAGCAGTAGTATTATAAATAGGACCCCTGCAATCAGCAATAGGATAAGCAGGAGTCCTCCAAATACGCTTCCCAATACGGAGTGTATAAAATTTGGGATTACTCCGAGGACTGTCTGAAAGGTGCTTAACAGTCCTGATCCTATGGTCTTAAATAGGTGTACAATACCGCTCGTATCAGACATATTGAAGATACGACCCACCATTTCTGCGAAATGAATGGGGCAGTTTGTACGTATGAGCGCCTGTATCTCACTCGAGGTCCTTGCAACTTTAAGTTCATGTGTTTCTCGTGCGGAGGTTAAGGGCACGGGTTGCTGTAAAAGCATGGCTTGCAGTCTGCTCAGAGTATCAAATTGTATGAAAGAAACATTCATTGAAGGCCATAACGGCACCTCCCTGACTGTGTTCAGTGGTGGAAACAATACTTGCATACAGCAAGTAACCCTGGAGTTAACGGTGACCAGATAGGCGACGCCCGGAAGCATCCCACAGCAACCTTGATCATTTAGCATCAAGTAACTCCCATTCAAGAGCAGCTCGAAAACCGGCGTGATCACTGCAGCTGGGGTCCCAGTCATGTGACAAGATAGGTTCGCTACTGAACCGCTACAGGCTCCGTGCAGAGAAATATCCTGACACATGAGAGAACTGCTTAAAGCGTTCTTGCAGTTTGCACCACTCAGATACACTTCTCGATCCCCATTCCGTCATCGATATCTATATGGTAACTCCCAAGTTTCCTTAATGTATCCCTTACCCATTTTTTCATATGTGCCTGCCTGCCTTTGCTCAAGGCAATATTGAAACTGAAACGTAGTGACCGGCAGAGTGATTTGGCCATGAATTAGCCATTCAGTTGATGGTAATTCGGGTACAGTAAATGGTAACCTTTCCAGTTTCTCCATACGCAGCATTGTATATTTGGCTCCCCTTTGTGCCATTTCTGTCTGTTTATCAGTTAGATTGTATTCTGAAAACATGGACGTGGTGTTTATAAAACGCCAGGGCGCATACTCTGCACGCAAAGATTGTAGCGTCAAGCTTAGCATCATAATAGAACGTAGCTGAGATTGCCCGTGTTGTAACAAGGCCAGATCTTGCTCTAATATGTCGATTGCCGAAGACACAATGTTGCCTAAGGAGTAAATCCTGGAGGTCAAAGTTGTTAACCCATTATCCACTACAGCTAATGCCTTCTCTAGGTTAATACGGTCTATTTCCCGTATTCTTTCTCCGGCCTCTTGTTGGGATATTTTCCAGTTTTCATTATAATAGGCATAAATGCCAGCATATATGAAACGTTTCTGACGTGTTTTCCTTGGGCCTGACAAGAAATCCCTAAGGTCTACATCAGGTGTGAGTAAGGTCAAATGATGTTTTGCTTCTGTGAGTGTTGAGGTCTCTAGCCAATCAAGGCACAACTTCCCAACACTATAGGATGTCACTACCCCGGGGTGTTGTCTCTGTACATAGCGTGTATCTGGCCTATGGATACTAAACCCTTTGGATGTATTCATAAATCTCTGTTGACAGGTGTTTGTGTCAATGGGCCAAATCAGCCATTTCATCCAATCAGGATCTGATCTGTTGTACTGGAGAATGTCATCTAATCCTACCCCTTGTGTAGTTGAATTCTGCCCCCCACCCATATGTGATGGTGTAGGAAACCCGGGTGAGTTCATTTCCTTATTCTTGGCTAGTCCAAGACAGGATGTCTGCTGCACAGTGTCATTTAGAAATATCATCTGCTGTGGAATGAGGCATGCTCTAAAAAGCGCTTCTGTTCCCTTGACCTGCCAGTCCCTAGAACCCCAGATCGACTTTAAATCTATAGTGTCCTTCCATAGGTCGAAACCTTGTGTAGACAACTGGGCCATAAAGGAAGCAGAGTAAATCTGTTTGGTGTTAGTCAACATAATTTTCTGTGCTGATGTTGTTGCCACTTTGTAATTAAATGACTTTGGGTCTGATGTATTAAACATTGAAAAGTATGTGAATTTTTGTGCAAAGGTTTGCGAACTACCTTTGGGAGGTGTTGGGCAGTGTTCCCACTGGTGGTATTCAAATACATTTCTAGGTGTTATAGATTTGTGCAAGAAATGATGACCATAATGTTGGTAACAGTACAATGTATCATAGTCTGAAGTACCTTCTAACATTTCATTGTTCGGAAATGCTGCAGTTTTTCTAAATCAGACATCATAGCATTTACAGTTTCAGTGTCCCAATCATCAGATAATGTACTGGAGGTAATGATATCACTTAAAGAAATTTTAAATACATGTTTAAGCTTTAAAAGTTCAGTCGGACCGAATATATCAAAATCAATCTTGTCCCATACTATACCGTTCGGTATAGGAACTGCTGTGATGTTCACTGAAGACAAGTCTCTTGGTTCACGATGTGAAGACTGGTGTGGTTTTAAAATCATATTGACTCTTTGGGCTGTAGAGCTCTGCTGGAGGTATCGTCCATTAATAAGCATACTAAAAGTTATAATGAAACCTAGCCAGAAAAGAAAAAATAGAATCCCAGTGATATACCATAGTTCTATCCAAGGTGACACCAGGTAAGTCGTTCTAAAAAAGTTCAAAAAGTCAATGAGTTTCTGTTTGTGTGATATATTGGCTGGCGTCATTTCCGGCTCACTTGGATCCAGTGAAAACGTATCAAAGTTCATGAAATAGCCAGAAGCAGTTTGTTCAATTGTTGGAATTGCATCGGGATTTGTTGAAATTGGATTTTGCTCTTGGCGAGGCATGTTGACGTAGATGTCTGTAGTCAGTCTGATTGCAACTTGGTTGTTTAGTTGATTTTCTTCTTGTTGAAGTGGAACGAGTTCCATAGCATTGTTGCTTAGTCCTTCATTCCGTACAGGTGGCTCTTCAAACGTGATGAGTCTTTCTGTTTGGACTTCTTGGATTGTAGCGAGAGGAGGGTGTCTGCTACTGTGGAGTCCACGTGGCCTACTGTTTAGTATCGGCCACATAGTGTGGTTTGATTAAGTCAATTGAGACAAATCTTTTCTCCTTTTTCCCGGCAAGAGGTGGCAGAAGTACAGTTCTTGTGCCTTGGATTGCTAGGACCGGTACAGGCTTTCTATAGGATGGCCCAAATTCTTTCTTGTCTGCAATCTTTTCTCTGACCAGATCCCCGACTTTTGGGATCCAGACAGGTCTTGCCGTTACTGCCATGGCTTCCTCAGTGGCGATCTGTTTAAGTGGACATCGCTTTGTTGTGTCCTGGATTCATTTAGATCCTGTAAAACAGCCAAACGATCATGGATATCAAATGGTTTTTCATCCGCCACTGTGCCTTCACAATCAAGATCGGGTACCCACATTCTTGTCCCAAATAGGACCTCGTAAGGAGTGACACCCCCTAGAGAGCTTCTTGGCTGATTGTTTATTGCTCGTTGGACCCCATAAAGGTGATCGACCCATCTACCGCCTTTGCCTAATACCCTAGCTGTTAAAGATTGCTTTAAGTCCCGGTTTTTCCTCTCCACAACAGAATTTCCCTCAGGCTGGTACGGAGAGGAGTACCGTAATGCTACAACCATTCCTTCCATGGCCTCTTTGTAAGCCCGAGAGCTAAACGCCGGGCCACGGTCAGAATGTAACATGCCAACTGCGTATGTACCGATAAAGACTCGCAAATCTTTTATAACAGTATGAGCGTCAGCACAGCGCTGAGGCCAAACCCATAAGAATCTAGAGCAGGAATCCACTGCAACCATGATATATTTCTTGGCCCCATCAGATTGTAGGGGTCCGCAGCGGTACAAATACACACATGCGAGTGGTTTGTCTGATTTTAGCAATGGTGTCTGTGCTGGGCGTGTTACGGTGGAGCCTTTCATCTGCTGACAGATGTCGCACTTTAAGACATAGTCTTTGGTCTGCTTTGTTAACCCTGGCCACCAGTAGCACTGTTTCAATAATGAAATAGTCGCTGTAATGCCTGTATGCGCAGAACCCAAACCCTTGTGTGCTGCCAGAATTAAGCCTTGCCTGCGATCCATATTTGGTATTACTCTATCCCCCACTCCAGGAATCTGAGCATATGGAATGTTTTGTGCATCTAACTTGTAGGAGTACTTGAGTGGAAATGTTTTAGGTACTGCTGTGCTGCCTTTGCGTGAAGCATTGACAGCTACCATAATCTCGCTGTCTATTCTCGTTTTTGAACGAGTGATTGCAGCTACGGACGCTGTGCATACAGCCCCCTTTGCAGCTTCATCAGGCAATGAATTCCCTTCAACGTGAACGCCATTACGCTGATGACTCAGTGTATGTATCACGTGAGCCCTTGGTAGTTCGTTTCTCAACTCCACTACCTGTTCCCATAGCATTTTATGCTTAATTGTGCCACCTTTCGCGTCTTTAAACCCGTTTTGTTCCCAAAGATGTAAATATTCATTGTACGACTGTACACAGTAAAAGGAATCACACACAATCAGTGTGGGGAATTCGTATTCCGTATTTACAAGTGCCAGTATCAGTGCTTTTAACTCTGCCAACTGAGCCGTGCAGTCTCCTAGAGATTGCGTTTTAGTGCAACTCGGATGGAACTTTCCATCGTGCATGCAACCTTTAACAATAGCACACGCTGCGCTGTAAGCTTGCTTACTCCCTATGGCTGGTTGAGCAGATCCGTCAGTGTAAATAATGTATTTATACTGATCTAGAGGCAAAATCTCATTTGGTAGAGGATATTCTTGTTCATATTGCAGAAATGCTTGTGTTTTTAAATTTGGATCAAATCTGTATTCAACATCCGTTGCAGTAAGAGAATTAGCCCATTGTATCCATCTGGGATGTAAGGCTTTTGCATTTGGAATGCTAGCCTTTGTAACAGCCTCTAAGGCTGGTACTGAGGTCCCAACTATTATGCGCTTTCCCTGAGCTAGAGCTCTTTCTCTTGCTACAGCGGTCTGAACTGCTGTCAGGATTTTTTCTGTTGAAGTGAAACGCATCTCTGCGTTTGTGTACAGGTGTGATTTGTATGCGATTGGTACCGTTTCGCCTTCATTGAAAGTTAAATAAGTGTACCCGCATTGACCCGCTATTACTCGGATCACTTAGGGGCATATTATCAAGAACGGCGATAAAATTATCGCCGCTTTAGCGGCAGAAAACTGCCGCTAAAGCGGCGATGATAGGCTTGATAATATGCCCTGGAGAATTCCAATAGAAGCCCATGTTGACTCCAGAACATGGACTTCTATTGGAATTCTCCAGGGCATATTATCAAGCCCATTATCGCCGCTTTAGTGGCAGTTTTCTGCCGCTAAAGCGGCGATAAATTTTAACGGCGTTCTTGATAATATGCCCCTAAATTGCTTACGTTTACGCGTGTCTTTAAATGTTTTGAAGCTATCATGTCTTTTTGTAGGGAACGTAGGATGTTTGTATGTTCCTGTGCCCATTGTCTGATTGAAAAATCAGGTTTTATTAAGTCGTAGAAAGGTTTTACTCTTTCTGCGTAATCCAAAATGTATGTTCGACCAAAATTTAGGAATCCCAGAATTGATTGTAAATTCTTTAATGATTTTGGAGGTTAAAGCAGCGCACATTTTTCTAAAAAGTTTGCTGCTAGGCTTTTTCCTTCACTTGACAGCTCATACCCTAAAAATAGGACATTGAGGTGGGCAATTTTAGATTTTTGAAATTAAATTTATAGCCCTCAGAGGCGAATCCCATAATAATGGTGCTCACCCTGGTCAAGTGCCTTGGTAAATCATCGTCCGTCAGATAAATATCATCCACCTAGGACAATGCTTCTTCATCCAAATTTTGGAGTAACTCTGTTACTCTTGCTGAAAATACCCCGGGGCTATTTTTATACCATTGGGCTAGTCAAAAAAATTGTCGCTGGGACCCTAACGCACTAAATGTGGTCAGATACCTGCTTTGAGGCGCTATATTTTGGCAGAAATATCCATTTGAGATATCAAGTGTTGTTTTGTATTTTTTGCGCACAATGTTATTCATTAATACGGCACTGTGTGCATTTTGAACTGCAAATGTCTTTGTGCAAGTGTTTAAATGTCTGTAATCTAAGACTAGACGATATGTGTTGTCAAGTTTTGCTACAGGAAACAAAGGATTGTTCATAGGTGAAGTGCAATTTTCAATCACCCCCTGGTATTCAAGTTGATCTAGGATCTCCCAGACTTGTTTTTTAGCTTCCTGCTTTATAGGGTATTGCCTTTCAGCATTTGGGGAAACTTTTAACGGGATCACGTGGTGGGTTGAATCCTCATCCCAACCAACATGATTTTTGTACAATGCTGGAGCTAGGGCAACCGCCCACTCCTGCGCATATGCATGTTTTAAATGTATGGGAACAAGGTCAGAAAAGGCTGGAAAAATTACAGTTTCTCCCCTAGGGCACTCCATGACGAATGCTGGTGGCCAGTCTTGCTCTGCTAATAGGATGTCATAACCAGATGACAGATTTTTCCAAAAGAGACCTTTAATTTTTCTGGGCTTGTCCCCCTCCATCCGGAGTGTTATCTCATGTAACTTATGTGGGACACTTACCCAAGTATCAGGTGTTTCCACCGTGATATACTCACTCAACTCTGCTGTCACCAGAAATTCCTTCAGGTTCTGGCAAGCTATCGTTACTTCTGCCGCGCTGACTAGCATCATCAGAGCCCATTCCCCGTTCAGAAGCTGTGTCCTCAGAATTCTGGGCATGTCTGATCTTGGGACCTGCTACCTTCTTCTTTTTGAACTGAGGTTTCTGTTTTTATTTATCTTCTTTTTTAGGTGCGTAGTCCGCAGCACGTTGCGTGTCTCTGGACTTTGTACACTCCTCTTACCGTCCTTCCATCTCTGAGTTTTTTGATTAACCTTGAAAGGAACGAGAGGAACAAATATCAGTATCCTGATACCTGTCAGGTTTTTTAATATTATCCCTATTCCTGAGGTTATACCTCCTTTCAGAGGGCTCCTGTTGAGGAGACCTACCTCTGGATTGAGATCTGTTGTCTTTAGACTTTTGTTGTTTTTTATTTTCCCACTTCTTTTTTGAAGAAGTAGGTGTCTGCTTTGTAGTGTCCTTTTCAGGACTGCCCACTAGTTGTGGTTTTAATGTTTTCTCACCTAGACTGTCTCTGCCTAGTTCTGCATATGCAGTTTCAATTATTTTGGGTAGTTCGTGTTGTTGATCTCCTGGACTGAACTCCCTTAGGCGTTGGCAGGTCGCCACTGAAGTCGCTTCCCCTTTAATATTAGCTAGTATTATGGCTGATACCTGATCAAAGTTATTTAGTAACTTCATCCCTAAGTTAAGGGCAGGTTCTACTCCGTACTCATTTTGTATCTGTCTCAATACGTCTGGCACTACTGCTAAGGACGGGATACCATGTGTTCTGGTATATATGGCAGCAAAGACTGAACCCCAAGAGGTGCAGTCCTCTACTTGTGATGTGATCCCCATGGGCAAGCAGATTGTTGGAATTCTGTGTTTTTCATAGGTGGTTGTATTCGGGAATACTGCCTCAAGCTGAGTTATTTTCTGAGCTATCCAGAATGGGATTTGTTCGTGTTTTGCGGGCATTTTGCCCATTACCGCGTGTAATGTTTGAGTAGTACTTTTATTTCCTGTACCCTGAGCTGGAGTACTAGTTGCTGCACCTGGTGCAGGTTGGATTGTTAAAGTCCTCATGACGAATTGTGTCAGGTTTCTGTAGATTTTAATTAAATCTCTGTGTTGTATGAGTAATTCTGGCTGTGGCATTGTTCCAATGTCAGGGTGCGGTGTGTAAGCCACTAGTATTGGCCATGTGGCCCGTCTCCTCCGAGCGGGCCTAATCTTACTCTTTCTCGTACATGGGGTAGGGCGCCATTAAACCAGTAATGATGTTCCTGGTAAGTGAGTGGAATCTCTATGTCCTCAAACGGACAATATTCCCGTGGTGCATTTCCTGCTATGTAGTAGTGAAATGTCTTTGTTATGGCATTTGCTGCTTGGAATGTAACCCATGAATAGAATACCTCTGTTTGTTTGATTTGTGTGCCTCAATCACGAAAACTACCATGCCACCCCCCGCTTGTAAACCATTTTCTAATAGTCTTAGGGTGACTGTCATTCTGAATTTTGGTGCAATCTGTATTGCATCTTCAGGATATTCTCCTCCTTCTAAAAGGAAGAGGTCCACTCTCTGGTCCCCTGCCTCGGTTTCAGGCATGTTTAGAGGAAGAAGTGTTCAAAGGGAACTAAGATGAGGTGTTATGCACAATTTAGGAACTAAATGTCCTTCAAGCTTGATTAACCAACAGCCAATAAATATAATTCTCGTACTACTCAGCTGTGGCGGAGTTTGTGCCCACCCACTCTAGACGTCTCTGGTGTTTTGTGAGTAGGTTCTCTGAGAATAGCACGACTGAACTACTCAGTTTCTGCTGTTAAATAAGTACCAAACCAACGTTGGGCGCAATGTCGTGTAGTTCCTAATGTACCCATGCAGGACCTGCAAATTTGGATAACATAAACTGTGGGCTTGGTGTTAGACTGGCTCTGTGCACCCCTACCATATATGTTAGCTGGATTTGCATTAGCTAGCTCACAGTGCCACTGGAATCTCCTCTTATCGGGGCGAGATTAGTTTCTGGCAACCTTAGACCATGACAACCCTAATTCCTCAGAATCGTGGAAACAATGTACTACTTTTCGCTCAGTCACTCGTGCTTACTTATTCGGATTGTCTCAGAGAGTTACACAGAATAAACAGTCTGGGCGTTTCAATAAGTATTTATTGAACAGTTGTTATTCTAGTGTAAAATATATGTGCTGCAGCAACCAGCAGACAATAGCAGAGATATATTATCAGCAGTACGATAAAAGCAAAGGGATAGAACAGTTCTACCATATTGCAATAATCATGAATACATACATGAATATAAAAAGCATTATGAAAAGTGCATGAACTCCTACGATGCCTAACTAGATGTACCTGAGTGTACCTAGCATATGTGTGTAGGTCTAAAAGCCTAAGAGCCAAGAATCCTTCTAGGATTTAGTCAAACCCCCATACCTGAATAGAGAGAGTGTGGGACCCCATCCTGGTCTCGAGTTGGACACCCCGCAAGGGCTGTGTTATACCGCTGTCAGCTGGAGCGACTGCATGCAGGAGCCTCAGCATCCCTGGTCAGTGTGTCAGCATGGAAGTCTCGGTTCCCTCTGTCTTACCTGGGTAAGATGTGGTGTATTTATACCCTGGAGACTCTAGTTGCTTCGTATGGTTTGTATTGGGCCTTGTTAGACTTGAGGAAGACGTCAGGGGTGAACTTTGTACATACATATTATGCAGGTGGTGTATTCCTAGAGAGTCATGCATAATTGATGAGTATAGTGTGGGCCTGTGTTTGGGAAAAACCCTGCTGTATTCAAAACCACAGGCTAGATAATGTTCAGCCCTCAGAGCTCGTTGTGTACTAGCGAGGACCAATGTAGGCGAAAGATCATGCCTATATAAGGAATCATGACTATAATAGGACATGTACAGTTATGACCGTAATAGGGCATATGCGGCTTTGACCATAATAGCGCAAGTACGAATATGACCGTATTAGGGCACATATGAATACATCCATTTTAGGGCATGTATGAATGGGTCTACATTAGGGCCTCTATACGGGACATAACAGAACCACCACTCTAGTCAGGGTAAGCTAGATACAAACTAAAAGATAACCCTCTGGTAGCTTGGCACAGAGCAGTCAGGCTTATCTAAAGAAGCAATATGTAAAGTATTTGTGCAACACACACACACACACAGTAACACAGTGAAAACACCACAAAAATGCTCTACACAGGGCTAGAAGAATAGATTATATTTTTGTGAGTAAAACAAGACCAAAACGACAAACATCCAATTAGTAGAACTGGAGTTATGACATTTCAAAGAATAAATTAAAAAGTAGTGCTCAGAAGCAAATAGTGCTTAGGGGTCACTTGAGGTTGCGTTGGACCAGGGAAAATCCAAAGTTCAGGCCAACCGCGATGGAGGGCAGGTCGGCTACAGCAGTCACACAGGTACCACTGATAAAGTACCTTGGATGGACCAAGCGTTGATGTCAAAGGCTCGATGGATCGGTTACGATCCACGCAGGCAATGAAGGCTTCGTCTACGAAAACCTTTACGTTGGAGGCAGTGCATCGTCATTCAGCCGCGCTGTCCATCACCGCAAAGTCGCCCAGTCCATCGAAGCAATGCCATTGATCAGCTCCAGCATCAGCGTCGAAGGGCAATGTGACGGTTCTGATCGGTGCAAAGTTGTCACTGAGTCGATTTTGAAGGTTCTGTACAGCAGAAGTCACCTTTCAAGGCCCCAGGACTAGATTGGCACCACTTGGCAGGGCAGGACTCACAGATGACAGAGTCCAGGTGCTATTGTAGGGTTGAAGGAAGTCTTTGATGGCCCTGAGACTTCAGAACAGGGGGCTAGGCAGCAAGCCCTTGGTGTCACTCTGGGTTTAAGCGAGGTGGGTCCAGCTCTTGTCCTTCGCAGTGCAGAGATCACCAGGCAGTAGGGCAGCACAACAAAGCAGAAAAACAGTTCTTCCAGAGCATCTGTCAAGCACAGTGGCAATCCTTGTAGAACAGCAGTGTTTACTCCTGGCAGATTCCTTCACAGGTCCAGTAATAGACAGTATTGGTAGGGTCAGAGGCCCAGTACTTATACCCAGTTGTACCTTTGAAGTGGGAGTGACTTCAAAGCAGGCCTGTGAAGTGCACAGGTCACCCTTTCTCCCTAGCCCTGGCTCCAGACTATCACTATCAGGAGGGGGTAATCGGGCCTTTGCGTGGGAAACGGGACACTGCCTATTCAGGTGTAAGTGTCAGCTCTCCGCTCTCTTCCCGCCCAGGAAGAGCTATCAGAATGCAGATGAGTTCTCTGTCACACCCACCGTTCCTGTGTCTGTGGCAGTCTAGAGGGAATGCACAAAGTGTAGCTGTCACCCGCCCAGACATGTATTTGAGACAGACTTCAAGGCACTCAGAGCAGTAAGAGCAGAGAAATGTCCACTTTCTAAAAGTGGTATTTCTAAAATAGTAATGTTAAATCCAATCTTACCAGTAAAGAGGATTTATCATTACCATTTCAAGGAAATGAAACATGAAGCAGATACTCTTTTTTAATCAGGAATTACAGCTTAAAAGTGTATTAAGGAATTCCCAATGCTAGCCTATGAGAGGAGTAGGCCTCACAGTAGTAAAACACACATTTAGCTGTCACTACTAGGACATCATGTAAAATTGAAAAGTACATGTCCTACCTATCACTTACATAGGACCCTGCTAATAGGGCTACCGAGGGTCTACGTTAGGGGTGACGTATGTGTAAAAAAAGGGGAGTTTAAGGCTTGGCAAGTGGTTCTACATGCCAAGTCAAAGTAGCAGTAAACTGCACACAGAGGCATTGAAATGGCAGACCTGAGACAGGTTTGAAAGGCTACCTGTGAGGGTGGCTCAACCAGTGCTGCATGCCCACTGGTAGAATTTAGATTGCAGACCTTGGGTATATGGTATACCATTTTACTGTTACAAGGGACATATAAGTAAACTAAATATTCCAATTGGGTATACACCAATGTCACCATGTTTAGGGGAGAAGCACATACACATTAGCACTGTTCAACATTGGTAAAGTGCTTAGAGTCCTATGGCCAACAAAAAGATACAGCAAAAAGAAAAGGTAAGCAGGAAAAAAGTTGGGGGAAGACTACCCTAAGGATGACAGGAGGCTTAGAAATTTGCCCCCTTTTGCAGAGAATATTGAGCTAATGCATTACAGCCATACTCTGATGGCAAAGTGGAAGCTGAGACTAGGGACAGCGAAGAGAGTGATTTAACAGTGTGGAAAAATTCACAAGAAGAGTTATGGAAAGTTTGTATTTTATTGATGTAATAGTCATGTCTAGATTGCTCAATACGGTAGTGATGGTATTGCAGAGCTACTATGTAATCCGCTTTGCAGGCTGGATCATAAGCTCTTTGCCAATGGTGCTCAAGGCACTTGCAGTTCTTTTTTTACAACAAAAGTTCATCATTAAACTAATCAGCCGATGACTTTTGTCTACGAAAAACCTGATTTACCAGAGGGGCAATTTGGTCTAATGCTCCGCTGATCCAGTTATCCAATTGTGCATTAGCCATGTGGATACATCTATCCTACGTGGGTCTGCTGGTATGTAGTGATTGGCTGAATCTTGAGTCGGTCACTTTAGCCCACTAACGTGCCCATACAAAATGGGCAGGAGTGTGACTAATGGGCAGCTTATCATAGGTACAAGAAAAGGGATGGCAAGATGGTCAGATCAGGTCAGCGGGCAGAGAGAGCAAGTCACTAACAGGGAATAGTTTGAAAAGTATCTGCCCAAGTGTATGTGGGGTGGAGACAAATTGAGAGAACTGTAAACCTTCCAAATCTGCAGATAATGCAGTGACAGCTGAGCCGGTAGTGTCATCAAAGTGTAAGTTAAGATCCCCTACCACTATAAAATTATAGTAGCGAAGAACTAATGTAGTCAGAGCATTGACTAGAGAGGTGGCAAAATAAGATAAGCTGAGTTGGCGATGCAGAGAGCGCAAGGTAAATAGTTTTATTTATTTATTTACTTAGTTCACTCCTGCCCGTCGTATGTCCGTCTCCACTACCCCCCACCCAGCCCCTCCCCCGCCCTGCCCCACCACCCCGCAGCACTCCCTCTGCGAGCCGCCACTGGTGTTGCAGCTCTTGCAACAATATATCAGCAGTGATCGGTTGAAACCTAGCGCTCATAATGGGAACTGAGATCAGCACGGACGTGCACGTACATGGTGAAATAGCCTGCCTCCTAAAAGGGGGAGTGGCTTTGGGCATAACGAACACTGAAATAGATAGGACAGGGTCACAAGTTGTTGAATGCTTACAGTCCAGAGGTGTCACTCATCAGTGCATCACCCGGAGCTGGCCTCAAGCAAATTTGGAAGTAGAACATTTTATGAGGACGCTTTCCTGAGAGAATATTGGCTTACACTGCACAGTACCACTGGAGTTAGTCCTAGTCTGCATTTTTTCAGGCGGCGTGGCGGATACCATAGCCCAACACAACATTTCAACCCTACCACAGAAAGTGGTGACTCAAGTGAAACAATGTCAGAGAGTGCAGAATCAAAATATTTGAAACAAAGGAGAGCCCGACATAGCATGCTGCAGTTCAGCGATCTTGTACTGATAAAGGAAAGGTATCCTGGCAATAAATGTCACCTTCCTTATGAGATTGAACACTGGCAAATAATCAGGATCCGTGGAGCCACAGTATTCAGAAAAACTAGGAGTTCATCATCAGAAATGCCAAATTTTTAAAAGTATTATTGGCATCACTGCCTCCAGGGAATGCTGTAATGGAAGATTACCCTCAAAGCAACAAAATGGAAGGAGAAAGTGGTGGAGAAAAGTCAGATGACCAGGTGGGGAATACTCTCACCCCCTCGAGTTCCAGTTCACCAGGTCCTGACATGAGTTGCTCCCATGACCTGTCTGGTGAAAACAGATACAGCCTTTCTCATTTATCTCACACGAGACTGGCAGAACACAGCCAAGTCTCAACCAGAAGAGGAATGGACAGGTATCACCCGAGGCCGTGGCCCATGTTGTCCCACAAATAAAGAGATTTTGGGCTCGACTGAAGCAGCATGGAGCAAGCGGGATTTCCACTGTTTTGCTCTGGCATACATGACCATCGCCAGTCAAGCGACGGATCAGGAGATTCCAGAAATCGATGCAATGTGGAGGCTCGTCTTTTTTTGCTATCCATGTTTTTTTGTTTGTTTGATGTATGTTATGCTTTATGTTTTTATTATATTTTAGTTAAAAAGGAATGTGATGTAGGGGCAAGGGTGGCATGACCCCTCGGGCCCCGCAGAGGTTGTCTGAAGTCGCCCCACAGAAGTAAAGAAAATGGATGGTCCCTGTGGTCTTGTGGGAACAAGAACATAAAGGGAAATTAAGCCCAGGGCTTGTGGTTAGTTAATGAGCAGATTGATGTCCTGAACCTGTCTTTGCGTTGTCCTTCCATTGGTGGCAGCCTCATGCTGCCAGGCTGTCAGGCCTCAGAGGACAGCGTAACTGCACCCATACAAAGGGCGACTCTAGATTTGATTCTCCCTTAATCTTATACCTCCCTTTCATTCTTTGAACCTTCCATGGACTGCTCATGATGCATACTATTGTAATCAAATCAGTCAGATCTTCAGCATATTAAATAGTCATTCTTCATCTGTTGATTGCAAGTTATTTTGTATTCCTAGTTCAGGTCTATCTGAATTCACAATACAATAACAGCTTTATTACAGACTGGCATGCTTCTCATCTCATCTGACCTTACTGAGCTCTCCTACAGCCCTTGCGTAAACAGAGATTAGGTTTACTTGTTTCACCCTTATTATGGAAGGAGCCATTTTGTACAAGTTTAAATCTTGTGTCACCGTTACACTCACCCGGCAATCCAAATCCAACGGAAGCAATGCTTGTATTCACACTTCCCTGGCTCACTGGCAACCATACAATGACTTTCTATGCCAGTAGGCAGTAGATCAGGGGTAAGAGAATGGGTCAAAAGGGAGAGAAACTGGGTATCTTCACCTCACCTGTTCCTACTGCTGGACTCAACCTGCACTGCAGAGACATTGATATACACATCAGGAATTAAAGAGTTCAATATTTTATTAATAGTATTGCAGTTCACTGATGTACTATGGCATCTGATATACATTGTGGCAACTTCGGTATAACTCACTCTCTGAAGTTGCTGATAATTCCATGACTTCCTAGATATGAAAGATATAAATAAACGTTGTAAATAATGTATTGTGTAATCTGAAGTGAAATATAAATTTCTTTATGCATAACTACCTTTATCACGTACAAAATCAAGTTTGTGATCTTAAAGATTGGTAATACAAATGGTTCCATCAGCTAAAATATAATTGGTACTCATTAGTATTGTGCATTCACTCCTGACAATATGAATTTACTTCCTCAACATGGCAATACTTTAATACCATTTGTGATTCAAGTGAATTAAACAATGGCTGCACAATGTAGAGTATTTAGTTGCTCCCCCTGAAAGGATACCTACCTACTGTATACAGAATTCATAATCCTTGAATGGATGACTACACAGCTACTTGTTAAATCAAGTCTAAATACTTGGACTCTATAGTTTACCCTGAATACGTCTTTGAGAACATGGTCCTTGACAACTCTCAATAAAAATATGAAGAATTCAAATCTCCTGGCAACAAAATTCCAAATTAAGAAACTGGGTGTCAGAATTGCCTGGCAAGGAATGCTCTAAAAGATGAAGAATATTTACTTGATAGCAGACCCCAGAAAGAGAGGGCAGTAATTGTCCCTTTGTGGTCCAAATGCTGCTGTCAGCAGCACAAGCTTTGAGAACAATACTTTTACAACCATCGAATCCAAGATGGAAACATGCATTGGCAAAGCCAGAAGGATGGGCTTATGCAAGAGCTACTGGCTTTGCCAATGTTTTTTAGCCATGGTGTACACAAGCATAGCTGTGTTCAACATGGCTAAAGGTTTGTGCCACAGAGGAGAGTGGTGTGGAGTGGTGTTGAGTGGAGTAGCATGGAGTGGTGTAGACTGGCGCAGAGAGGCATAGAGTGGCATGGCATAGAATGGAGTGTCGTAGAGGGGAATGTCACAGCATCATAGAATGCAGTGGCATAGATTAGAGTGGTGCAAAGTAGACTAGAGTGGACTACAGTGCAGTGGCATAGAGTAGAGTGCCATAAAGTTCAGTGGCATAGAGTACAGTGGTGTAGAGTGCACTGGCATAGAAAGCAGGGGTGGTTTCTCTTCGTGGGCAGAAGATCGTCGCCCACTTGCTGGGATCGCAGAGGTAAACACAGAATAATAAAATGGTAATTACCATGCAGATTGCAGGATGACGTAGGTGCTCAGTATGCATGTCAGATTGGCCGGCTGCCTATAGCAGGCCAATCTGACATATGTACTTCAAAGCCAGCAATCCCAGTGCTGCAAAACAGCCAAGGGATTGCAGCCACAGGCCCCCAGGCTTAAAATGAGCGCTGGGTTACAGCAGCTTCAGGAATGGTTGGATTTGCGTTGCGGGGAGAGGAGCATCGGTTAGGAGTGCCTGCAGTGGCGTAGCTAGGCCTCAGTCAGGCTGCCTGTGGCGGCCCCTGCGTTTGCCACCCTCGCGGGGGGGGTGCGGCCGATTCTTGCGGCCGCGGGCCGATTCATGCGACGGCCGCAGGTTAGAGCGGGAGGAGGGGGGCCGGCTGCCGCCCCAAAACTCGTGCCGCCTGGGGTGGTCCGCTCCCCCAGCTACGCCAATGAGTGCCTGGCAGCATTTCTGGTGAGTGCCCTACCATTAATTAATGTTGCCATCATTAATTAATGTTGCCAGACGCCACTGATAGAAAGCAGTGGCATACCATGCAGTTGGGCAGAGTAGAGTAGAGTGGCATAGGGTGCAGTGTCTTAGAGTGATGCAGAGTCGAGTGGCAAGGAGTGCAGCGCCACAGAGTGCAGTGGCATAGAGTAGAGTGGTGTAGAGCAGAGTGTTGTAGAGTGTACTGGCATTGAGTAGGGTGGTGCAGGGTAGAGTAGAGTGCAGCTGCATAGAGTGGAGTAATGCAGATTAGAGTGGCATAAAGTGTAGTTGCGTAGAGTGCATTGGCATAGAGTGCAGTAGAGTGGCACAGAGTAGTGTGGTGCAGAGTAGAGTGTAGCAGCATAGAGAGCAGTGGCATAGACTGCAGTGGTGCAGAGTAGAGTGGCATAGAGTTTAGTGGTGGATAGGGCAGTGTACCAGAGGAGAGTGTTGAGGAGTGCAGTGGTGTAGAGTGGTGTAGAGTGCCACAGAGAGCAGTGGCATAGTGTACAGTGGTGTAGAGTAGAATAGAGTGGCATAGAGTGCAGTGACACAGAGTGCAATGGTATAGAGTAGAGTGGCATATAGTGCAGTGGCATAGCATGTTGTCTAGTATAGTGGCATAAAGTCCAGTGGTGCAGAGTGCAGTGGTGTAGAGTGCAATGGTTTTGAGCAGAGTGGTATGGAGTGCAGCGGTTTAGAATAGAGTAGCATAGAGTACAGTGGCATAGGGTGGAGTGGCATAGAGTGCAGTGGAGTAGGGTAATAGGGTATAGTGCAGTGGTGCAGAGTAAATTAGAGTGGCATAGAGTAGATTGGCATAGAATGCAGTAACGAAGAGTGGAGTGGTACAGAGTAGAGTGCATTGGCATAGAATGTATTGCATAGTGTGCATTAGCGTAGAGTGCAGTGGCATAGAGTGCAGTGTTGCAGAGTAGAGTGGCATAGAGTGGAGTTGTGTAGAGTGGAGTGGTGCAGAGTAGAGTAGAGTGGTATAGAGTGCATTGGCATAAAGTAGAGTGGTGCACAGCAGAGTAGAGAGGCATATAGTGCAGTGGTGTAGAGTGCAGTGGCGTAGAGTGGAGTGGTGCAGAGTAGTGTAGAGTGCAGTGGCATACAGTGGAGTGGTGCAGAGTAGTGTAGAGTGCAGTGATGCAGAGGGGAGTGGTGCTGAGTGGTGTAGAGTGGTGTGGAGTGGAGTAAAGTGGATAGGTGCAAAGTACAGTGATGTGGAGTAGTACAGAGTAAAGTAGAGTGGCGTGAAGTTGAGTCTGCATGGTGTCGAAGCACACTACCTTTACAGACAACATATATTCAATTGAAATGACCACTACGTTTGCACAGACATTCAGTTTTACTGATAAAGGTATGCAGGCCACAAATGATAAAATGTGGAAATGTCACCACCTAGTGTTGGACTTGGCCCTTTTTGCAGGGTCATCCCAGAACTTTTAGCCTTCCTTCTGTATTTTTACTGACCTGTTGTTGGTGGTTTTATGACTCTGGGCACTTTATCACTGCTGATCAGTGCTAACGTGCATGTGCTATCTCTTGTAGACTTGGTAAGATTTGTCTGCACCTGTTTGGCGTATTTCATTTACCTATAAGTCACTTGTACAGTGGTATCCCATATACCCAGGGCCTGTAAATTAAATGCTACTGGTGGGCTTGCAGCGCTGCTTGCTCCACTCAGCGAAGTGGCCTTTCAAACCTGTATCAGGCATCTGCCACCGCAGGGCCTGCGCGCACAGTTTACTGCCGCCGTGACGTGGCATATAAAGTGGTTGCCACGTCTGCAACTCCCCTGTTACTACATATCAGTCACCCATAAGGTAGGCCCTCGCTAGCCCTATCGGCAGGGTGCGGTGTAGGTAAAAGGTAGGACATGTGCCTTAACTGCGTGGCATGTCCTGGTAGTGACAAACAGCCTATTTGGTTTCTCACTGCTGTGAGGCTGCCCTCTGATAGGTTTGAATTGGGGATTCCCTGATATGTGCTTCAGTGGTAATTCCTGACATGAGAGGGGTAGCTTGACCATGTTTGGTATGTTTGGAATAGTAGTGATAGATCCAGCTTATTAGTGAAAGCAGATTTATTATTACTATTTTAGAAATGCCACTTTTAGAAGTGGGCATTTCTGTGTGCCATGTGTCTTTGTGCCCTGCCTTGATGTGTATTGACTGTCTGGTTCTGACTGACAGGGGAGAGGGGATGTGCATTCACTCCAGCCAGTCCCTGGGGGGGTTGAGGTGTGTCCCGCCCTGCCTGGGTGACCCAGCGCTAGGCTGAATACACCTTGGCTGAATTTAGAGTAGCGGGAGGAGTTGTCCCTTGCACCTGAATAGGCTTGGTCTGCATTTGAGTGGTGGGAGGAGTTGCACCTGAATAGCGATGTGCCTGCCTTCTAAATGATGGCTCCGCCCCACTGTGGTGTGTCTGGTGCCAGGGCCTACATTGTGAATGGGGGGTGTTGTGCACTTGTAAATATGTTTTAAAGTGCCCCCAGGAACAAAGACATGAGCATGATAAGTAAAGGGGATGTGACCCCATGTGGGAGAGAAGACATTGATTGGGACTGGCAGCCAGTTGCTGCTGGCTCTGCCTAACAACAATGGGATGCTGGATTGCCTGGGGGAACCACCTTGGGACTTCACTCCACTGGGCTGCTGACCTGCTGCCTACTGGGCTAGAAGAAGGACTGCAGCACTGCCCTGAGAAACCCTTGTGCTGGCCTACTAACTGGACCTGGCTGGGGTGCCCCTTGTCTTTGAAAAATAAAGGGCATGGCGAGCGTTCTTGTGGCTGGGCGAAGGCAGGGGTGGAGCGCTACCTTTGATTCCCTGATGCTACGAGAAAGCGTGTGAAGAGCGCTCGTGTGTGCCATCAGTGCTGCTTGCCTGCATGGTTCTGTGGGGTGTTCTGCTGAAAGCGCTGACCAGGTGAGGAGAATAAGTCTACCGGGGGTACTGACCCGCTCACCGCCTTTGGCCCGAGTCCGGAGCTTAGATTGCTGTCTCCCCCAACTGTGGTGTAGGACACTAGGTGTTGCCTAGCAACCACAAACAGCGGGGAGAGCGAGAGAGCGAGAGAGACATGCCCGTTGCAGCCCTTCCCAACAAGACGCCACATTGAGCCTCAGAGCAGCGAGGAAACGCTCCAGGCAGGGAGAAGCTGCACCACTTTTCTCTCTGTGCCGCAAAGACATCCATTTGAGAAGAAGTTCCCTGTTCCCGGCTGGGAACTGAGGTGAGGCCGCCCATGTGCGCAGTGTTTACAGTCGGTCCGCACGACCCAGGAGGGCTCTGGACGGGCTGCAGCGCCATAGGGCCCGGAAGGGAATAGCAGGATTCTTCCCAAATGCCCGGCAGTTGTCTGCTCGCGTCAGCCAAAAAGTAGGCATGTGTTGCGCCCCTGCCCCCTTATTTGGTGTGCTGGACACCGGGGACATTTTCTTATGGCACAACTGGGAGAAACCTCGACAGAGGCCCCTCGCTCCGCATTTGAAAGCAGGTGGTCCCACATGGGATCGGTGATACCGTATTCCCTGGTGTAGGCGGGCAGGTGGCCCAGAAGCCTCCCCGGAAGGGAACGGAATTACAGAACTATGGATAAGAGCGCAGGTGCTGCTCTTAGTGTTGTCTATTGTTATGATGGTAAACTTTAAGTGTTTTCTGCCTCACTCTACTTGCCCCATATTTGTGACCTGATATTACTATCTATATTGTCTTGCTTTATAGTAACAGGATGCTGCATATTATGTCAGGAGGGTGTGTTCAGTGATGGTGTTTAGACATAATGCTTTTATGCTATTTGGTACCGTGTGCATCCTATGAGCACTGCTTTGGTGCATTACAGTGTTATGACAAAAGCCCGATTGGTCAAGTGATTTATGTGATCCTGTGTGAAGTCATGACAAGTGCCTAGTGGCACAGTGATATATGTGATTGTGATCTAATGTGTTTTTATGAATAATACAAAGGATATTATTTATATAACCTTGTGTGGAGTCTCTTTCTGTGGTGTGCCTAGTGTGTCACTGCTGTGTGAGTGTGTTGCGCAAATGCTTTACAAGTTACCAAGGGGGTGAGCAGGGGTTATCTTCAGTGTGTACCTCCCTTGCCCTGACTAGAGTGGTGGGTTCTGCCTGGCTTAGGTGCATACCCTAGCCAACCAGAAACCCCATTTCTAACACCTAGGGGTATATTCACAAGAACGTGTGATAATTACCGCAAGAGTAGCGCAACGCAACTTTCAGCATCGCAGCCTATCGCGGGAAAACAACCTGTGACAACGTGGAATTTACAACACAGTGGTAGCATGCAATAGTTGGCCGACACCGCGGCCAATGCTCGCGATACAACCACCTCGACGGAGATAAAAACACAAACCACAGCGCGAAAAAAGCTGCGATGGGCCAAAGTTCGGATAGAAAACAGTGACAATCAGCGCGAGGGCAGCAATACTCACGCGCAATGCGGGAAAAAGCACAAGAACAGCATACGTAAAATGACACAGAACAAAACACATCAACAGCGGAGTACCACGGATGCACCCTGGCCAACTGCAGAGGACAACATGCACACCACAACATCCAAGCACCGTGGAAGAACAGAACCTACAGGCACACCTCATGAAAGAGACCAGTAGCAGACAAATCAGAGCAGCAGGAGCGACACACCCACCTTGCAGCATACGCACATAGGCAGAAGTGCACCCCGACATTGACAACATCCCGGTACAAACAGCAACACCCCCACAACTGAACACAGGACACAACTGGTTCGGAAAATGTGCACAACCTGGCAAATCACATCTGAAACCCCAGGGATATGTAACATGACAATGTACAAATCCAACCTGTAACATGCAAATATGTTTTATTCACACATGCAGTGCAATTGGACATCTACTACTGTCCCATGAATGCCACGGATGGTCACAATGTGACGTGCTCATGAGAAGTAAGTGGCAATGATGGAGTCCCTACGGGCCATTCCTGCCGCAGCTACAGTGGGATGTGGGCCACCTGCCCCATCACCACCATCATCGTCGGGTATCACTGGAACTGGGATCCATGGGGCCCTGGTGCGAACACAGATGTTGTGCAACACACAACATGCAATGATCATCTTGCACACGACGTCCGGGCTGTACAGGAGCTTCCCATCAGTGCCGTCCAGGCACCTGAAACGTGACTTCAACACGCCAAATGTGCGTTCAACGATGCCGCTGGTGCATATGTGGGCCGCATTGTACTGCCTCTGGGCGGGTGTGTTCGGGTCCCGGAGGGGTGTCATCATCCAAGGGCAGAGTGCATATCCTTGATCACCTGTGACAGTGCAGGGAGAAAAGAGTCAATACTTGGTTCAGCAGGATGTGATGGCAGGCCCACCAATTCAGTGACGCATGTGCTGGCTGTGTGGGGGGTGAGTGTAAGCCATCCCTCAGGGAGTAGCTGGTGCAGGCAACTACACCAACAGTCATCAGGCACACAGACATGCAATGACAGAACTACAAGGGGGGATGACTCGAGTCGCACAGGGCCAGTTGCCCCGGATGCACAGCGGCCGACACGGGCCCACCGCCACGGGACGCTGACCTGCGGGAGACTGGGGTAGGATCATGAGAAGAGCAGTGCCTCACATGTGTCATGGCTGCATTCCGCATCCCCACTCGTTTAGCTGTTTTGTGGCTGTGGTGCCACGTGAAGTCTGTATTGGGTGCAGGGGTAGCCCAGGATGACCATGGAGTGGTGTAGTCGTGTCTGGTAGGTGGTCGTGTAGTTTGACATGTCTGATGTGGTTAGGTCACGTGTGCATCCCCACAGTTGTGCTTTGTGCATTGGTGGCTGTGGGATGTGTGGTGTGTTGATTTGGTACTTACCAACAAGCAGTCCCGTTCCATATGTGCCATCCAGGAAGCGCTGGTTGATGATGGACTGTCGGAAGATGAAGGAATCATGCACACTGCCTGGGTAGTTGGCGACGACATTGGTGAAGAGTCCCCGGTGGTCCACTATTGCCTGCACATTGATGGAATGTGTGTGCTTACTGTTGCAGTAGTGGTGTGCAGTATCCGCAGGCAGCACAAGTGGGACATATGTGCAGTCGATTGCCCCCAACACGGCCGGGAATCCGGCTATGGCGTAGAAGCTTTGCTTTGTCTCCAGCTGTTCCTGCGCAGTGTTGGGGAAGTGAAGGTACTGGGGTATGAAGCTGATGATGGCATCCAGGACAGGTGTGTTGAACTTTGATAGGGCTGGCTGTGAGACCCCTCCGACTCTGGCAGTTGTTGGGTGGAAGGTCCCAGAGGCCAACAGGTGCAGCACTGCCAGCAACTTTGCCTGCGGAGGGATGTTTGTTCTCCGCTGTGTTGGGACCGTCAGCCTGTGGGCGATGTGGGTCAGGATGCGGAGGATGGTTGTCCTTTTGAGCCTGTAGTGGGCAATAACTTCCGCGGGCATTAGGTCTGTGAGAGTGGTGCGTTTTCGGTAGGTCCATTGTCTTACTCTACGCTGCCTCTGTGGTGGTCCGGGGAGGGGGTGTGGGTCCGGGTCCTGGGGGTGGTGGCGGTCCTGGGGGTGGTGGCGGTGGGTGTTGTGGCTCCGAGCTGCATGTAGAGTAGCTCCATGGCGTCGTTTGTTCTTCGGGTATGGCTGTGTGCCGGGCTCTGTTGCCTACTGCAGGTAGACGTCGGTCTTTACACCTGCTTGAGGCAGGTGTTAAATACCTGCGGCTAGCGCGGCTTATCGCCTGTTTTTGGTTCGCTTCGCAGTTCTGTCAGTTCGTTGTGAAAGTGGTGTTGTTGTTTTTTCGTGTGTTTTTGCACGGGAACGCCTACTCTGCATCTCATTAGGGTTAGTTGGTGGTGTCCGCCGTGGTGTTAGATTTTGGGGCAGTTATCGCGGGAATACTTGCGTTGTCTGCAGTTTGCACCAGCTTGTGAATGGGGTGTTAAATCTATCTCCACTTTTGTTGCGTTAAGGTGGCGATAAATCGGAGTTGAATCCTTGTGAATATGCCCTCTAGTGTATTGATTTGTTCTGATCGTATTAAAAGATTTGTTTCTACCACACTTCAGAATTACAGAAAAAATGCGCTTCATTTGGAGTTTCTTAATTATGATATTTTCTGAAATATCTGCACCATTCATTTATAGACATTTAAATGTTGTTGTGTGCTAGGAAAAAGCTGTTCTTTCACAACAGGATTGTGCTAACTTACTTCGAAGTTAGAGAAAGAAAAATGAACAACAAGCTCCCTCAGACGACAGAGCCTGACATTTGACCTCTCTTTTTAAATGCACAGCAAATGTGACAAGATAAGAACAAGATTCAAAGACCTATTTACAGAAAGTGAGCACTCAGAAGAATACAGTAAATAGGTGATTCTCTGCAGGAGGGACGAACTAAAGCAGGACAGCCTAAAACGAATAAAGCAACAAATAGACAGCAAACACATATGAGTTACAGACCACAAAGAGAATGGTAAGCATTCTCAGGAAATCTTTCCGAATATCCCCAAAATGTCTTTAGCAAACCAGACCGCTGCAAAGTGCAAAAAACGGGATCATGATGTAGCGCCCCATTTGTGTAAGATCCAGCCTCGTATGACGTGAACTGATTTAAAATACATCTACAAGCACATTTTAAACTACTACTTCGCAGTGGCATGTTTCACATATGCATCTATGTTAAATTGATCTAAGAGAACGGAATGTAATGATTAAACTAATCACACCATACCGCATCTATAGAAAGAAAGGGGCAGATTTACAAGAAAGTGACGCATCTGTATAGATGCGTCACTTTCCCTGCGCCACCTTTAGAAACCCTTGTGCCACCATAGATGCGCCGTATTTACAATACGGTGCACTATGGCGCAAGGATTGACAGATTCGTCAGAAATTCTGACGCATCTGTTGGCGGAAAAGTCACGCATTGCTGGAGTCATGTCGCAAGCATGACGCAACTCCAGCAATGCGTGTTGAGGCCTATTACCAATACACTGCGTCACGTTTTGACGTCCTAAAAGTCCTAAAAGTGACGCAGTGAAATCTTGTAGATTTCACTGCGTCACTTTTACGAGGCCTTCCTGCGTGGGAACGCCCACCCTGCATACATTATACCTGACGCAGGTATAGTGTGACGCAGGGCTTTACAACGTGACGCATCTCCCTAGATGCGTCACGTTGTAAATAGGCCACATTGTTTGCGCCGCTGTTGCGTCAAAAAAGTGACGCAACTGCAGCGCAAAAGTCACGCAAGGGGCTTGTAAATCTGCCCCAGAGTCACGACGACATGGCGCATTTCAGAATAATAAACACGACTAAGCTGGGCTAATGCACGTTTCCCAGCCGGATACCATAATCCACTCCTTTCAGTTTTTCACTCTGTAAATGGACAAATGGTGATTCTTCCCATTTTGCTGATGCAAAGTAAACATGTTCAAGTACACATGATTTGTTACAAAAAAAAGAAACAACCTTCAGGGTTTCCTCATAGTTATGGCAAAAATACAGGGGCATATTAGCAAGACCGGCGATAAAATGATCGCCGTTTTAGCGGCAGGAAACTGCCGCTAAAACGGCGATAATGGGCTTGATAATATGCGTTATGGAATTCCAATAGAAGCCCAGGTTAGATGTCCTGCACATCTAACCTGGGCTTCTATTGGAATTCCATAACGCATATTAGCAAGCCCATTATCGCCGTTTTAGCGGCAGTTTCCTGCCGCTAAACGGCGATAATTTTATCGCCGGTCTTGCTAATATGCCCCACAATTTTCCTCAGAATAAGGTGGTTGCGTTGTGCAAAGCTAAAAGAAAAAACTGAGTGCAACTTCTTACACGTTTTACTTGCTGAATGATACAAAATAAGATATAATTTGCAATATGCCAGGGCTATAGTGAGGTGTTTCCTTTCTGCAGGGGAGTTTGGGTAACACATTAATATTGCACATGAATATTGTATCTGTGATTTGTCTTTCTGCCAAATTCTCAGTTGCTTTCAAATGTTTCATTACACTACTAAATGTCGCAATTTTTCTCCAGACTGCTATAAACTGACAAACTCACGTAAAATAGTCTTCCTTAGAACGCATGCCAATAAGTTTTGTGCATGATTTGGACGTTATCATCAGTAAGATGCGGAACATAAAGTAACAGAGCTGACTGAGCAGAATGTAGTCATTTCGATCTAAAAGTAACTTCAATCGAAAAAATCGAAATGAGGTGTTCTTCTGAAAATAAAACAATAATTTCTCCCAATTTAAGATTATTGGGGGAGCCCGGGTTATGTTCTGCAATTGTCGTGGAAAAAGCGATTTTTTTCATTCTTGTGGAGAAACCGCAAGGAAAGGCCACTGTTTTGCAAGAAAATAGCCAAAGGCCTCCCTCTATTTCAGTCTGAAAATGTTTCTAAGTCAATTAAAAGCGTTTTCCATTTAAATAAAGCTATAACTATGGAAACGCCCAGTCCAACAACGCTCTCAGGCTCAGGGACAGATTTTAGAGCAACAGGACCAGTTTTAATTTTTTATTTATATATACACTATGGGGCCGATTCCGATTCGGGCCGGAAATCTCTCCGACCGAGCCGGACCCGGAGAGATTTCCGACCGAATCGGATCCGTGCAGTCCGACCGAACGAGTACGATGCGTCCGTATGTTATCGGACTCGAGTCGGTCGGACTCCCATTGAAGTCAATGGGAGCCGGTCGTACAACGCGTACGCGGGCTCCCATTGACTCAATGGGTGCGAGTCGGACAAGTGCGCCCCCTACAGCGGGTACGCGGCGAGCGATTCGCGCCATACACGCACAGGTAGGGGGGACCCATAGGTCCCCCTGTGTGCGACTCGCGCGGCTACGCGTACAGGGGGTCCGACACGGACCCCCAAAGTACGGCTCCGACAGCTCTTACGAGCCGGACGGGCGCGGCTCGGTCGGATCTGCTCGCGGCGCGCATCGTACTTACCCGGCCGGGAAACGTCTCCATTGCGCGGTGCGAGTCGAGTCCGAGCGAGTCGGTCGGAGCGGTTCGAGCCGGGAGCGAGTCGGTCGGAGCGGTCGGGATGCCCGGACGAGTCGGTCGGCAATTTCGCATCATACTCGCTCGGCCGGACCCGCGTACGGTTCGGTCGGGAAACAGGGCTCCGAATCGGATCCGGTAAAGCCGAATCCTATTCGGAGCCCTACCGGCCGAGATCGGAATCGGCCCCTTTGTGTATATCGGGTGTTAGAAAAACCACTAAATACGGGAAATTAATTGTTCGCCTTATATAATGGACAGTGCTCCCCCTACCCACCCAGGGCAATGCAGTCTTTTACCTCTTTGGGGCAGATTGTGTGGTTCGCCCCTACCATGACACCCTGGGAGAGTTAGAAAGTCCACTAAACAACTGGGATTTCTGCACTATAGTATACAAAAGTGGTGAGGGTGGTCCACCCCTACACCGGACCATGCTCTCACCCCAGAAGGGGCACTTCATTGTTTATGTCCTCTCGGGGCCAGATTGGGGAATTTACAACAAATCTGTCCCCAGAGGGCAGAACACTAGAATTGTGTATATATATATATCACTGAAAAAACCATAGGTTTTAGGGACAGTTTTAGTTACTTGGACATTGCACTCGTACAAAACCCGTGAAATTCCCACGTTATAGTTAGTTCAGCTAACTATAACTCGCGCCCCCGCAATGCACTGCTGATGACGTCACATATTATATCACTCATGACATGGTCAGTGACATCACTGATGACATCACTGATGACATCTCAAATGACATCACTGATGACATCATCCAGTGACTGTGTGTTTCTGTAAAGTTTAAATATTTTTAATATATATAGGAAAAGACGTATTGAAGAATGAGTGGGTGTGTAAGTGTCTGTATGGATGATTTAGTAGGTGCGTGACTGACTCTATAAGTGAGTGATTTAACGTATCTTACTGAATGCATGGGTTAGTGACTAAACTGGGTGAATGTCTGTATCCGTCTGTCTGTTGCTGTGTAAGTGGCTGCATGTGTTTGTGAATAGCTAAATGAGTGTCTATATGAGTTATTGAATGCTTGTCTGAGTATCTGTATGGGTGCCTGAGTGTTTGTGTGGGAGGGGTGTGTGCAACTCTGTGCATAGATGTGTGAGTGGGTGATTCACTGGGTGGATGGTTTCAAGAGTGCATCTGTGATAGACTGTATGGGTGGGTAAGTGTGTGTAAGAGTGTGTTAGTGAGTGAATGTATGTCCCAGTGGTACATGTGTGAGTAACTACATATGTGAAAGGCAGTATATATGTGTGTTGGAGTATATAAATAGCTATAAGCAAGAGTGAGTGATTGTGATAGTGGCTGTATGGATGAGTGTGTGCTTGTATCTGTGATTGTATAAGAGCGTAACAATGTGCTACTATTTGTATGAGTAAGTGAGCTGGTGTGTGTATAACTGTATAGGTGAGTAAATGGCAGTGTGTTTAATTATTTGCATGACTGACTAGGTGTGTGAGTATCTCTATGGATGAGTGGCGTTGTTTGAGTGTCTATATAGGAGTAAGAGTGCATATGATAGTCCTGTACTGAGTGACCGTAAGTATGAGTGACTGTACGGGTGAGTGAGTGGATGTGTGTGTGTAGACCTAAGAATCAGTGAGTGGGTATGTAGTTATTGGTGTTGGAGTGTCTATGGTTTTGCGAATGGCAGTCTGTAATTTAGAGTGGGTGTATCAAAGGTTATATTAGGGTGTGAGGAGGTGCAAGAGATTATCACGTGGATGATGTCATCAGTGATGTCATTTGAGATGTCATCAGTGATGTCATCAGTGATGTCACTGACCATGTCATGAGTGATATAATATGTGACGTCATCAGCAGTGCATTGCGGGGGCGCGAGTTATAGTTAGCTGAACTAACTATAACGTGGGAATTTCACGGGTTTTGTACGAGTGCAATGTCCAAGTAACTAAAACTGTCCCTAAAACCTATGGTTTTTTCAGTGAATTTCAAAGGTTTTTTAAATGCTAATTTGTAACTATAACGTGTCTGAAACCTATGGTTTTTTCAGTGAATTTCAAAGGTTTTTTAAATGCTAATTTGTAACTATAACGTGTCTGAAACCTATGGTTTTTTCAGTGAATTTCAAAGGTTTTTTAAATGCTAATTTCTAACTATAACGTGCCTGAAACCTACGGTTTTTCAGTGAATTTGAAAGGTTTTGTAAATGACAATTTTTAAATGTATTAATTGTTATATTAATTTTTTTCATACTGATTTACTACATTTTTAGAAACATTTTTTTTTACATATTTTATTTTTTAAATTACATTGTAATTACATTATACATTACATTACAAAAAATACTTTCTCAGAATGAATTACTTTAGTTTAAATACTTTGCAGATAGGCAATAGACTTTTAAGTACAGTAGTTACAGTTGTTGCAATGGGCAACACATTTTCAAACACAATGCAACATTCAGCTCAATGTGAATTTCTAGTTAAATGCAATTAGTTACTTTATGGATTACTTTTGTAACCACAGGACTGGATCCTAGATTCAGTCCTGGTACATCTCCTGTAAACAGTTGAGTAAAAGCGTTTTGGTTACAGTCGTGATTTTTAAGGAATATTATTGTATTTTAAAAGTTGACACTTAGAAACTTTTTCTCATAGAATCACCAATGTTATCCTATGGAAGGAAATTCACTTAGCAGGTAAAAACTGTTATCGTTACTTTTTCTTACTCAGTGTTGGATCCTGGATCCAGCACTGGTGCATCTCCTGTAAACAGTTGAAAAAATGCGTTTAGGTCATACAGACGATTTTTAAGGAATATTTGTAGTTTGTGAAAATCAACACTTTGAAACTTTTTTGCTGAAAACCAGTCAATCTTAGCCTATGAAGGAAATTCAAGTTACCGGTAAGTACGGTTAAAATTACTTTTGAGGATCAGTACTGGGCTGAAAGATGCAGCACTGAGGTCTCTCCTGATAACAGGTGAGTAAATCGGAATTCGTATTTCGGCTGATTTTAGAGGAATATTTTAAAGTTCCAAAACTCCACACTTAGAAGAATTTCCAAGTGAAACCAGTCAATGTTAGCCTATGGAAGGAAATTCAAGTTACTGGTAAGTACGGTTAAAATTACTTTTCAGGACCAGTACTGGGCTGAAAGATGCAGCACTGAGGTCTCTCCTGATAACAGGTGAGTAAATCAGAATTCGGATTTCGGCTGATTTTAGAGGAATATTTGTATGTTTCAAAAATCAACACTTAGAAACTTTTTCAGCAAAAAGCAGGCAATGATATCCTATGGAAGGAAATTCAAGTTACTGGTAAGTACGGTTAAAATTACTTTTGAGGATCAGTACTGGGCTGAAAGATGCAGCACTGAGGTCTCTCCTGATAACAGGTGAGTAAATCGGAATTCGTATTTCGGCTGATTTTAGAGGAATATTTTAAAGTTCCAAAACTCCACACTTAGAAGAATTTACAAGTGAAACCAGTCAATGTTAGCCTATGAAGGAAATTCAAGTTACCGGTAAGTACGGTTAAAATTACTTTTCAGGATCAGTACTGGGCTGAAAGATGCAGCACTGAGGTCTCTCCTGATAACAGGTGAGTAAATCGGAATTCGTATTTCGGCTGATTTTAGAGGAATATTTTAAAGTTCCAAAACTCCACACTTAGAAGAATTTCCAAGTGAAACCAGTCAATGTTAGCCTATGGAAGGAAATTCAAGTTACTGGTAAGTATGGTTAGAATTACTTTTCAGGACCAGTACTGGGCTGAAAGATACAGCACTGAGGTCTCTCCTGATAACAGGTGAGTAAATCGGAATTCGTATTTCGGCTGATTTTAGAGGAATATTTGCACAATGGTGAAGGGAGGGGCGGGGCCTGAGGTTACATCTGTGCAAACGCGCCCCGTGGCACGTTTTAAGTTGGGGGATTAAGTCCCCTTGAATCCTGAGGGTCCCTAGGGGCCAACTAGCCCACCAGGAACCTCCAATATGCCAGGGGCTGCGTTGCAGAGACGTGTAGACAGGCCACACCCCTTTTACACCTCTCTGCAACGCAGCTCTGTGGCGCTTTCTGGATGTACCTGTTGGGCTAGTTGGCCCCCAGGGACCCTCAGGATTGAAGGGGATTTAATTCCCATCTTAAAACGCGCCACGGGGCCTGTTTGCACACATGTCACCTGAAGCCCCGCCCCTCCCTTCACCACTGTGCAAACGCGCCCCATGGCGCGTTTTAAGTTGGGGATTAAGTCCCCTTGAATCCTGAGGGTCCCCGGAGTCCAACTAGCCCACCATATACCTCCAAAAGCGCCACAGAGCTGCGTTGCAGAGAGGTGTAAAAGGGGTGTGGCCTCTCTACACGTCTCTGCAACGCAGCCCCTGGCGCATATTGGAGGTTCCTGGTGGGCTAGTTGGCCCCCAGGGACCCCCAGTATTCAAGGGGAATCGTTCCCCTCTGCAAACGCGCCAGGGGCGCGTTTGCAGAGTGGTGAAGGAAGGGGGCGGGGCCTGCGGGCCCGATCGTTTTTGTTTTTTTGGTTTTTTTGTCCCCTGAAGGGGGGCTGTGTAGCCCCCTTCCTTTTTCTCTTTTTGGGCCCTGGGGACCCCATCCCCCAGGGCCTTACCCCTTTTTTAAATTACAAAAAAAAAAAAACGGGAAGGGGCCGCGTGGCCCCCCTTCCCTGGGCCTGTATTGGCCCCGGGGACCCCATCCCCGGGGCATGGCCTCTATATTTATTATTTTGAGGGGGCAGCGTGGCCCCCTCCTCTGGCCATTTTAAGGCCCCGGGGACCCCATCCCCGGGGCCGGCCTTTCCATTTTTTTAATTTTTTGTTTTTTTCCTTTTTTGGGGAGGGGGCCGCGTGGCCCCCTCCCGGGCCACTACTTGCCCCGGGGACCCCATCCCCCGGGGCTGGCCCTCTCCGTTGGGGACTGTGGGGGTCCCCAATCCCCCACAGTCCCGCCGGCTCCCACGTCCCTTGGGAGCCGGCATTGACAGTTCCACATGGGGAGCAGCTGACATGCTGCTCCCCATGTGGAAAGCAATTGCTTTGGATATTGGAAGAGAGAGCAGGTTTCCCTGCTCTCTCTTCCAATATCCAAAGCAGTTTGCTATGGCAGGGACGGGAGCCGCAAGGCTCCCTTCCTGCCATAGCAAACTACAGTGTCCCGGGGGTAGGCACCCCGGGACACTGCAGGAGCCGGCCCTGGGGGTGGTGGTCCCCAGGGCCATCAAGGGCTCCAGGAGGGGGCCGCGCGGCCCCCTCCCATTCAGTACACAGCCCCGGGGAGGTGGTGGTCCCCGGGGCTCTGGGGGTCCCTAACAGACCCCCATATTAAAATGTTTAGTGCCCCGGGGAGGTGGCGGTCCCCGGGCGTGTGGGGGCTGGAGGCCCCCACACTGGTTTTATTTTTCATTAAAAAAAAGCCCCGGGGAGGTGGTGGTCCCCGGGGCTGCGGGAGGGCTCAGAGCCCTCCCGCACCATCTTTAAAAAGCCCCGGGGGGTGGCGGTCCCCGGGGCTTGGGGGCCCTTTGAGGCCCCACACATTAAATTATCCCCCCCACCATGCCCCCGGGACTTGGGCCACCCGAGGCCAATTAACATCGAGCGCGGGAGTCCGCGCTGCGATTTTTTTTTCGGCAGGATTCGCGCACCCTGAGCGCATCCTGCTGATTTAAAAAAATAAAATGCTTTTTGCCCAGGGGGTCCTTGTGGGACCCCCTGAGCAGGCCTAGGGGTTAGGGTGTTTCTACCCTGCCCCCTTTGTGCGTTTGCGCACTTGTTTCTTTTTTTCTCGGCGGGATACGCGCACCCTAAGCGCATCCCGCCGATTTAAAAAAAAAATCTTTTTTCTGCCCAGGGGTCCTTGTGGGACCCCTGAGCAGACCTAGGGGGTCAGGGTGTTTCTACCCTGCCCCCTTTTGCGCTTTGCGCACTTGTTTCTGTCCCTCGGTTCTACCGAGGGACAAAATGGCTGCCAACACTTCTTGATTTGGAGTGTTGACAGCCAATTAGCATGCAGCTCGTGATCGGGAGGGTACGCGGATCCGACGCGCCCATAGATATATATGTGATTTTAATTGTGAATTTCTCAGGAACTACTGAACGGATTTACACCATTTTAGCAAAAGGCACCAGTCTGAACCAAGGGCTACCTCTTTGCCAAATTTGGGGTAATTCCGTTCAGCAGTTCGGGCTGTAGCTGCAACTAAAGGTTCCTATGGAAAAATGAATGGGGAAAACGCGTTTTGGGACACCCCTTTTTTCTCGGCCCCCGCTTGACGTATCACCCCGAGACTTTCAGGGTAGGAGCGGACCGGAGCGCCCCAACAAGTTGGAAGCTTTCGCGAAGATTCGTCAACCGGCGCCAACGTTATTGCAAATAGAATGTCGCGGATTTCCTATGGATAATAGGTTGTAACTATAACTATCTACTGGCGACCGCCAGTAGATAATATATATATATATATATATATATATATATATATATATATATATATATATATATATATATATATATATATATTCCAAATGAGATATTTTTTTCAAAAAATAATCGTCCAGCACTCCCAGGCGGGTTCAATTACTCAGTTCTTTATTTTGAACGACAAAAACAACATCTACGCGTTTCAGCAGTCTCAGCTGCCTTGCTCACGATGTCTGAACGCCAACATTTTTTTCTTAAAATACTCACTTTCAAAGACAAAGAACATTGAAGAGGGACTACGAGGATTAAAGAAAACATTAGCCAGCACGCTTACTCCTATTACAGCGGCGGCCATATTAGAACATGCAAGGTATATACAAAAAAACACATTACAAGGAAAGTTCCTTTTGTTAAAATTGTTTCTGCTATTAGTAGCATAGAATTTCCATAGAGGATGTTTAAATCCTACTTATGCTTTGCCTTTCTGAAATGTTATATCTCACAGAGACTCCGAGTCCCTTGTACTTATAATTCAGATATCCGGTCAAATTTCACATATCAGTTTTTCATGAAAGTAATCAAATAAACATCCCATGTTACTATTTTTGCAGCCTCTAATTCCTCAAATTATACGTTCTAAATATATTCCTACAGTTTCAAAGCCAACGGGGAGTAAAAAGATTATTTTTCAATTAAATATATCGTAAAGTTCTTCAATTATTAAAGTGCAAATACCAAGTGCAAATCAATCGCTAAAAGTGCAAGTGCTTCACCGTATATTATTACATATATTTCATTTACTAATTAAAACACAATATACAAAAAACTATATAATTAAAATGTCATTATATATACCAAATTTCTAAAGTGCAAGTGCTTCACAGTATATTTTTCTTCCACATTAAAAAAAGGAAAACTTATTTCATATACTCAATACAGAAAAAAACACTTTTTTAAAACACTATTAATATCCTAAAATATCTAAAATCGATATACATGAACTACCCCTTAATTACTTCTTAATCTGTATGAAATAACAGAAGAAGCTGTACATATAAAAAGTTACATCTTAAAAACAATTTTTCTTATGTACAGGAATCATCTAATCCTTTTACATCCCTCTTCCTCAAATTCTTACCATACCAATAAAAACAGAAAAAGTAAAAAAAAGTCTCATTTTGTGCAGTTTGTACCCTTACATTGCCTTCCCTCAACAACCTCAGTGTAGACATGTATAAAGGTCCTCATCTACGTTCAATCCATGAGGTTCCTTACTATTAAACTCCAAAATATAATAGGTTTCCAATTTCCTGAGTTCCTTTTCCCTATCTCCTCCTCTCTTTTTACGGGGAATTTCTGCTATATATATCAGTGATGTCATCAATGATGTCATTTGATATGTCCTTATTGATGCTATAAATGATATAATAGAACATTTCATGAGTGATGTCATATTTGAGATCATAAGCAGTGCATGGCGGGGCGCAAGTTAAAGTTAGCTCTGCTAACTATAATTGGTAAATTTCTGTATTTTTTTAATTTAAAAATGTTAATGTAGTCACTTAGAATTTCATCTAACTATGATGTCACTTTAACCTACAGTTTTTTAAATGATATTTTAGGTCGGTTTTTTAAAAGTAAATTAATTTACTTTGTGACTATATGCATAATAAAATGACTGTATAATATATCTTGTGTGGACATTATTTTAAAAAGGAATGCTTTTTTTATTGTAACATAATAAGACATGGTTCACAGTTTGCTAAATGTTTCTAAAAATGTGCGAGTATTAAACAGATTAATATAGTAATATTTCAGTAGAGATTGTGTATTTCCTCAGTTCTGGCAACTCTCATATTGAGACATGTTACCAACAATTTATTTTTGAGGTGTCATTACTCTTGCGACAGCATCATGAGACGTTTGCGAGACACTCGCAAGATCGTAGACTACTAAATTTCATTAGAATCTATTATACACAGTTCTTTATTGTTTTCAGTTATTATTTAATGCCAATGTATAATAGAATAGTCATTAAAATATGGTTGGATATATATATATTTTTTTAAAGCGATTGCTCCCACGAGATGCTCGCAGTAACCAGAGGCACAATCTCCTGCGTGAAGTCTGAGGGCTGTACTTCCTGTTCAGCTCTTGCAAAGCACTTGTGAGATCGTACACTTAGAATTAAGTTAATAACAGTGTGTTGTTGTAATTGTGAAGAAAGTGAGACATTAGAGGTGCTGATTAATTTAGAACAAGCATGTGCAATGCAATAGGTCTCGCATTTACGCAAGTTTAAGCTATTGGCATTGTAAATGACAATGCCTTTTATTTATGTTTTAAAAACAAAAACAAAAATAAAAGGCATTGTTATTTGCAATGTCAATAGCTCAAACTCGCGTAAATGGGAGACCTATTGCACTGCAAATGCTTGTTAGATTAGTGAGTAGAAACGCTCCCTTTCGGTCCGTGTGGCAAATTAATTAAATAAACAAGCGCGGCCGCTAAAGTGAAAGCGGACCGCGCTGCAAATAAAAAAAAAATACTGCTTACCGACTTATGAAGGAGACCGTGTAACGCCACAAGTAAAAGATCCAGTCCTCATGGGAGGTAACAAATGGCGACAGGGCGGTAACAAGGAGGGACTAACAAGCCTCATTATCAATGGGAAGCCAGAATTTACCAAGGACAATGACACCAGCCAATCAAAAATATGGGCGGAGAGAAGGCGAGGCTTCCAGAGCATACTCGACTACTGCATGCCTCGCAGAACGAGTAGCGAATGCGAGCTGCTGCTAGGCTCGACCTAAAAAACACTGCTCAAAGTAAAAGCAGCCTTGATCTGTCCTCCACCAACACAGAAAGAAACTACTATTTAACAGCCAGAATCTAGATCAACATTTAGTTGACTGTATGAAATAAGTCAGGCTTCAGACAACATAATTTAAGTTAAGGCGCAGCCAAAACCAGTCAATTGTTGAGCACATTACAAGAGCGGATAAATTAGCGCTGACTTCGACTTACAAATTGACCAAAGCTGTGCTCTGGCAGGAATCCATTCAGCCCTTCATCACTTTCATCTTTTGCGTAATCATTTCCTGATACAAGTTTAAATACGCTCTTCGGACACAAAACACTTAAGCTCTCAGACCAACTTTAAAGTGGCTTTACATTTCCACCAACAGGCTATGCTTTTTTTACAATTTTGCTTTTTTTGATCTATACATTAATTAGCAGACCTGTATTACATTATTGAACAAGCCATTGGGACATATATCGCAAGTAAAACTTATGACCGATAAAGTTACCATGTGTGCCAATTTGTCTATGAGAACACCACCATATTTGAACATTATGAACAGTCATTAGCCACATCATTTTTAAGTAGAAGCAACATTTTGAACAGCTGTCTCCAAATTAACCATACATTGCTATAATATGCAATAATCAGACAACGATGGATCAAAAATATAAAATATAGAGCATGAAAATGAACATAACTTGCTATGCTGTTAAACAATACAGTAACTGAACCGAATTCCAATTCAGCAGTTTGTGTTATATATCTGATTTGTAGGTCATAGTATCTTTTACTGAAGTAAAAGACCACTAACCTTTTCTCCTACATGTGCTACTCCCTTAGTTTGTGTTGCCCGACTTGTGTAGTACTATGCTATTGTACTGGACTCCTTGATGAATTGGGGCTGGGGGAGTCCTGCAGTATGAAAAGACCAAAGGAACGAGGCACAGCCTGTGATCTGATATGAGATCTAATGTTCAGTGCTACAGTAAACTTATGCACGTCATGACCACGTGACAATGAGGAACAGCCACTACATCGCGGCTGTTAACCCGCATGCCATTACAACGCAGGCGTTACAACGCATGCGCTGTAACAACGCATGACCATCACAATGCAATTTTTTACAACGCATAGGCCTTTACAACAAATTACATTGTAAAGGCATGTATGGTAAAGGGATATGCATTTCAAATGTAAGTATTAGGTAAGTATGGGTTTTGGGGTGGTATGGGTAATTTTAGGGTTTAGGGTGGGTATGGTTTTTGGGGTGGAATGGGTAATTTTAGGGTTTAGGGTGGGTATGGGTTTTGGGGTGGCAAGGGTAATTTTAGGGTGGGTATGGGTTTTGGTGTGGCATGGGTAATTTTAGGATTTACAGTGGGTATGGGTTTTGGGGTGGCAAGGGTAATTTTAGGGTTTAGAGTGGTTATGGGTTTTAGGGTGGCAAGGGTAATTTTAGGGTTTAGGGTGGGTATGGGGTTTGAGGTGGCAAGGGTAATTTTAGGGTTTAGGGTGGGGATGGGTTTTGGGGTGGCAAGGGTAATTTTAGGGGTTGAGAGGTTGCTGGATTTAAATATATGGTTTTATAAACAGATATTGTGTGTGAAATATATAAAAACATATATAAAAATAAGTACATTCATTTTGTTTTACATATATTTTTTATGCATTACCATGCATGCCATTACTAAGAAATTATAAGTATTTTACAGGGAAATATAAAGCGATATTGTATACATATATAGCGTTTATGTTTACTTGTAAAATACTTTTATTTTCAATCACAACTTCAACCACGCATATGCTTTTACAAAACATGCTTTTACAACAAAATGTGTTGCAAAAGCATGCGTTGTAAAGGTATATACATTGTTAAAGTTTGCGTTGTAATGGTAACGCGTTGTAACAACACTTGTGTTGTTCCAACCGCGTTGTAAAGACATGCGATGTAATGGCATCGTTCTGGAGTCATACAACCTGTGACAACGGATATTTAAGGTTACATATTGTGTCTATACTTAGATTCAGAGTTGTGAATTTAGAAATTAGCTGCTACTACCTGCATTGATTTATTTAGGGGGTGGGGGTTTATCATCATTTTTAGGGAGTGATACAGGCACTTCTAGTATTTCTTCCCATTGGCTGGATATGAGTATTTTCGGAGTCCCCGCTTCCTCTTTGTGCAACAGGAGAAATTCATCTTCAGCCCATTTTATTAGCTCATGTTGCCATCTCTTAAGCATAGGTGCTATCTTAGCCTTTTATGTCATCCTTTTTGTGACTTGAGCACCAAGTCTAAAGATCTTCGAGGCCACTTTGCCCGTGGGTAGATGAGTGAAGTTTCCCAGTAAACACAGGGCTACTGTTAACACATGTGGTCCATTTGTGACTCAAAACATGAATGATGTGATCTCAGACCAGTACCTGCATATGTCGGGGCAGTCTCAGAACATGTGCTAAAATTCAGCCTTGCCCATTGTAAAGAGAGGGTAGTGAGAGGATGAAGTAGTTTATATTTTACTAAGAGACCCGGGTGTTAAGGAGGCTATAGGTAATATATTAAACTGTATAAATAAGGGATAAAGTACCCCCTACCTTACATTATAAGGATATTCCAAGTCACCAAGGAGTTCCATAACCATATAGAAGAACAAGGCTGAAGGCTGCGCTCCTTTATACAGTTATGGAACTCTGAGGTGACTTGCAATATCCTTATCATGTACGCCAGGGTACTTTATTCTAAATAATACATGGTAACACCATCACCTTTCCCACAAACCACTTAAAACCTTGGTGCGCAGCTCTTTCTTATGAAAACGCGAGGATGTTTGCAAACTTGCAGAATAAAAATAAAACCTCTAGTGCAACATTAAACACATCAAAAACCTTTTAAATATTAGAAACAGTTCAATACAAGTCAGTTTTTTAATAAAAAAAAAAGCTGCAGTAGCTCCGAATGAGTAGAAACACGCAGAAAGTTTCTAGCTTTTCTCTAAGAGTGAAAAAATAAACATTCCCTCTGTTTGTAACTATAAGCTATTAAAATAGAGCAGAAGAAAGAAAAGCAACATTTCATTTTTGTTGCTTTGAACAGCTGCTTAAATTGTTCTCCGTGACGTGACCTGCGTTTCACCTTGGCTGCTGGCTCTGTCAGCAGGCATTGTGACATCAGAACTCAATTGTAATAATCTTATAATAGCTGAGTTCAGACGACTTTTCTTTATAATCGGCGATTGAGTGCATCACTAGTGGCCAATTATAAAGAACTTAGAGATGTGTATTTATACAGGGATTACAGAATCCCATGTATTATATTTAAATCTTGCAGTCCTGGATGCAGTGTGGGTATGCAGCAATATTTTCCTGTTTTTTTCCCTTCAAGAGTCTTTTTTGGGTAATTTTCCCATGTTTTCTATTTGGTAAGGGGCTCCCCTGAAACCTCTATCCATGTCTTATAAAGCCATGTTATCAGGTGTCTACCATTTCTCATTGGATGAACGATTTAAAAATTAATGTCTCTGATATAATTCTTGTGTTTTCCAACAGCGGAAGATTGTTTCTGTAAGGCCAATGCAGAATAAAATATCCAACATGTATATAATAATCATTTATCAGCACTTAAAATGTTAACAATTGCCTATTTTGGACCAAATCTCCCAAAGTATAGATGAAGCCTCGTCCCAATGGCTCAGCTCTCTGTGCGTGTAGTATCCCTGGTGTTTAAGAAGGCCCTTTAAATGAATCATAGGTGCATATAGGGTGATCTACATTCTCAGCCATGCCACCATATTAAATATCTCCCATTGACGTACGTTGTTCAGTGGAATTCCTGTCACTGATGTCCTGTGTTCCCCCTCAACCATGTTGTCAGTCATTGGAGCTGCACCACCAGGTAATAGAATTAGAATCTGGTCCACACAAAACCCCTTTGTCTATGGACAGCTTCAGTTTATTAAGAGATACTCTTCTTTTGCCTTGGCCACATATTAGTTCACTCAATACACGGCTGAATTCTCAAAACTGTGTTTTAGAGACCAAAACAAGTATAACAACAAACTGGTACAGCAACCCAGCAACATCACAATCTTGGCCATTGCCACCTGCCCTATTACTGGCAGTGGGAGTTTTCTGTGTGTGAAGTGAGCTGATCTCGGCATGCAGATTTCCCTCCAGAATGTCTTTATCATCATGTACTATTTTATTGCCTAAGGATGCAGGAGGGTTATCCTTAGGCAAAGGAAATACAAGGTCTCACTTACATATCGGAACAAACAGGATTCATTTCAGCTGATTTTCAACACATTTTGGGGAAACTCTGGAAGATGGGTTCCAGATTATTCCATCCATGAAGAAGAGGGGCATATCATCAGCATAGAGAGATAGTGAGTGGATCCTCTCCTCCAAAGCCATACTCCAATCTAACCCAGTGGTTCTCAGCAACACTGCGAAGAATTCCATTGTAATGGCAGATAAAAGTAGGGAGGAGCAGACACCCCACCTGTCACCCCTCTCAATGCCATATTTCTTTGATAATTCCAGAGTTCTAACTCTGGTGACGTCCATAATCCTCCCTTATTCCAAATGTACTTAACACATTAAACAAATATTTCCAGCTTAAATCGTTGAAGGCTTTCTCTGTATCTTATGTAAGAACAGCCAAGTTTGTATATTTGTTTGATGCACTCTCCATTATACGATAAAGTTGAAGTATATTCAAGGAGGTATTACAATTTGCTATAAAATGGTTTTTGTTTGTGTGTGGATGAGGTCAGATTAGAATGACCACTGTTTTACTTAATAGTTTATAGTCAGTGTACAACCTAGAGATCTGGTGATACGATGCAAACACAAGAGGGTCTCTTCTAGGTTTAATTCAAGAGACCACCAGGGCTTCACTCATAGAGGTGGGCAAGTAATTTAATTCAAAATCTGCAGGCTGCCACTCACTCAGAATATTGACAGTATTTAGTTGGAAGGTGGTTGATACGACGCATTTTGCCTTCAACAAGACTTCGAATAGCTTCTCTGGCCTTCATCTCTGATATATATAGATTTAGGGGCATATTCTTAAGGACTCATCGCTGATTTAGCGGCACTTTTCCGCCACGAAAGTGGCGATAGATTTATTGCCCTATTCACAAGCCTGCACTAACAGCCGACATCGTCAGTTTACCTGCAATAGCTGCAGCTAAAAACATCGCCAAGGCTGACAGCGACAACTAACGCTAATCAAATGCAGAGTAGGCGTTCCCGTGCAAAAACTCACGATAACACCACTTTGCGATATTCACAACGACCAGCCAGATCGGCGATGAGGTCCAAAAACAGGTGATAAGGCACGTCAGCAGCAGGGACTTAAGACCTGCTTTTTTCTGGTCTTAAGTAGGACGAAAACCTGCAGTATAAAGGGAGCCCAGCCCAGAGCCACATCTGGAGACCAACAGATGCCATGGAGCTACTAATCATGCAGCTTGGAGACCCAAGAGGGCCACAACACCCACCGCCACCACCCCCCCCCGGACTACCACCGAGGCAGCGCAGAACAAGACAGCGGACCTTCCGAAAACGCACCAGCCTCAGAGACTTAACGCCAGAGGATGTCATTGCCCACTACAGGCTCAAAAGGACAACCATCCTCCGCATCCTGACCCATATTGCCCACAGGCCGACGGTACCAACACAGCGGACAACCAACATCCCTCCGCAGACAAAGCTGCTGGCTGTGCTGCACTTGTTGGCCTCTGGTACCTTCCAACCAACAACTGCCAGAGTCGGAGGAGTCTCACAGCCAGACCTATCAAAGTTCCTCACACCTGTCTTGGATGCCATCATCAGCTTGATACCCCAGCACCTTCACTTCCCCCACACTGTGCAGGACCAGCCGGAGACCAAGCAAGGCTTCTACGCCATAGCTGTCTTCCCGCACATGTTGAGGGCAATTGACTGCACACATGTCCTACTTGTGCCCCCTGCCGACACTGCACACAATTACCGCAACAGAAAGCACACGCATTCCATCAATGTGCAGGCAATAGTGGACCACCGGGGACTGTTCACCTATGTCATCGCCAACTTCCCAGGCAGTGTGCATGATTCCTACATCTTCCGACAGTCCATAATCAACCAGCGCTTTCAGGATGGGACCTATGGAAATGGACTGCTCGTTGGTAAGCATCAACGGAACACACCAAACACCTCAACTCCACAATCATACAACTCACAACTGTGGGAATGCACACGTAACAAAATCACATACAACATGCCAACCAACATGCCCACCTACCAGACACGACAACACAAGTAACTGTAGTAACAGGGGCCAGACATGTAGACAAACCATCCACAAAGGCATAGTCCCTCTGCCACACAATTGCAGAATGTGGGGAGAGGTGGGAACCAAGAATGTGCGAAGGAGGCATGACCCATGAATAAGAATGTACACAATGCCAAGTGTGGCGGTGATGTGCTGGACAGTCTTGAGTATGCAGAGCACAGACATGTCCATGTGGATATATACTGCTGGTGTTTGTAGTGTTGTGGACAGTGGACGCAACCATGTTACCTCAGGCAGTGGGGAAGATCTTGGACATGTAGCCATGTCGCCCCCCCTGTAAGCGTAAGCGTAGTGGGCTGGGCCGGCGTACACCAGTCCAGCATAGGAGTGTGAATAAATAGCCCGGGGCTCTCGGCGTGGTTCACCCTGTTGCTGTTGGGTCAGGTCATGTTGAGCAGTGTCCGGTCCCCCAACTCCTGCCACCGTCTCCCCACTGATGACTGTGGTCACCATTTCCTCCATCTCATCCAGCTCCTGCTGTGGCGCTGGACTCCCACCTCCAGTCTGCATTGCTGCTTTCCGGTTGTTAGCGAGTTTCAGCTCGGTTTTGCGCTTCACATCATTCTTCTGCAAAGACACATTCCCAGATTTACAAGAAATCTTAAATCTGGAAATGCGTCTGAATGCTACGCCTCCCCAGGGGAGGGGTAGAGAGGCGCAACGAGGAGAAATGTATTCATTTCTCCTCATTGTTTTCCTCTTTCTATGCGTGCTGCATTCTGCAGCACATGTAGAACGAGGAAACAACCTCTAATGATAAATAATCCTTTAAATAAATGATGTTTTACAAGTTCCTTGTGTGCTAATGCAGCACACATAGAAGTTGTAAAACGCCATTTCTGATTCTGTCTGTGCAGGATGGGAACCCTTCCTGCACAGAAACAATCATCCCTGTGACGCAGGCATCCTTGCACCATGGTGCAAGGGTGCCTGCGTCGGTGCATGGCAGCAGTTTGTGCGCCAGCGGAAGGGGAAGCACAGAGATGCGACATATTGTTGTAAATATGTCGCATCCCTGTGCTTCCAAACTAACGCAGCGCGGCGCAGCAAAATGACTTGCAGTTTTTTGTAAATCTGCCCCTAAGTGTTTAAGCAGAAAACAGCCCTGCTTGTCTGATTAAAGCACTATTTTGCTGCTTATGTAAGCAGATCATGTTTTCATCAGATACATGCAGGTCTGCCCGGGATAAGCTTGTCTAAGATCACACATGCCCCCCTAGGCAGTAGTTTTTTTTAAACTTATTTTTCAGATTTAGTTTCCTTTTAGTTTTTAAAGACATGTTGTTGGGGTTTGTTTCACCCCCGAAGTTGTATGTTTTATTTCTACCCTATTATAACATTTTGAAATACAAATTTTTTTTACAAATGTTAGAGAACACAAAAAATTATACTTTTTGAAAACTGTTAACAAAAACTGCTCTTTTTAGAGCTACCCTATAGTTTCATGAACTATGTTGTTTACACTGTTTCCATTTTTTTTCCTTCTTAAAAACTCTTGCGCAAATCCCTTCATCATTGGCAGTCATACATTTTATAATGTAATTTGCATTTCCACTGAATATATCCTCATGAAATATGTGAAATGCATATACACAGGATACTTACAGTGTGTATAGCTTAATGAAATGCAATCTATTATGTAATTGTGAAGAAAAAGAAATCATTTAGATCTATTAAAAAATCCAACATGTTTTATGTGCATGAGACCAGCATCGATACATAGCACATTTCAGTTGACGAGTGTGCCCAGAAGGGTGAGTGGATGAACTGGCCTCTTCTTTTAAACCTCTCTCTCAAATGATGAATGTGTGTAGTTGTGACTGAGGTGGGACTGGCCTCGCCTTTCTCACCTCTCTCTCGGATGACTGGTTTGCATAGTAGAGTGTGGGGAGGGACTAGCCTCTCCTATCAGACCTCTCTCTCAGATGATGGGTGTGTGTAGTAGGGTGTATAGAGGGACTGACTTCTCTGGTGAGATCTCTCTCTGCAATGATGGGTGTGCATAGAAGGGTGTGGAGAGGGACTGGTCGCTCCATTCAGAACTCTCTCAGATGATGCGTGTGTATAGTAGGGTGTGGGGAGGGCCTGCCCTCTCCTTTCAGATCTCTCTCTCTCAGATGATGGGTGTGCATAGTGGGGTGTGTCGAGGGACTAGCCTTTCTGATGAAACCTCTCTCTGTAATGAAGGGTGTGCAGAGTAGGGTGTGGGGAAGAACTGAGCTCTCCTTTCAGACCTCTCTCTCAAGTGATGATGTGCATAGGAGGGTGTGTGGAGGGACTAGCCTCTCCTTTAAGACCTCCTTCTGTAATGACAGGTATGCGCAGTAGGGTGTGGAGAGGGACTGTACTCTCCTTTCAGACCTCTATCTCACATGATGGGTGTGCATAGTAGGTTGTGGGAGGGCCTGCCCTCTCCTTTCAGATCTCTCTCTCTCTCTCAGATGATGGGTGTGCTTAATAGGGTGTTTGGAGGAACTAGCCGCTCTGATGAGACCTCTCTCTGTAATTATGAGTGTACGTAGTAGGATGTGGGAGGGCCTACCCTCTCCTTTCAGATCTCTCTCTCAGATGATGGGTCTGCTTAATAGGGTGTTTGGAGGAACTAGCCGCTCTGATGAGACCTCTCTCTGTAATTATGGGTGTACGTAGTACGAAGTGGGGAGGGACTGAACTCTCCTTTCAGACATCTCTCCAAGATAATGGGGAGCGCGTAGTAAGGTGCGAAGAGGGACTGGCCTCTCCTTTCAGACCTGTCTCTCAAATGACAGGTGTGCGTATTAGGGTGTGGGGAAAGACTAGCCTCTCCTTTCAGACCTCTCTCTCAGATGATAGGTGTGCGCAGTAGGGTGAGTGGAGGGACTAGCGGCTCTCATGAGACCTCTCTCTGTAATGATGGGTGTGCGCAGTAGGGTGTGTCAAGGGACTGACCTCTCTGCTGAGACCTTCCTCTGTAATGAAGGGTGTGCATAGTAGGGTGTGGGGAGGGACTGAGCTCTCCTTTCAGACATCGCTCTCGGATGATGGTTGTGAACAGCAGGGTGTGGGGAGGGACTGGCGTCTCCTTCCAGACCTCTCTCTCAAGTGACAGTATGCATAGTAGGGTGAGGGGAGGGACTAGACTCTCCTTTCTGACCTCTCTCTCTCTCTGATGATAGGTGTACATAGTAGGGTGTGTGGGGGGACTGGCCTCTTTGCTGGGACTTCTCTCTGTAATAATGGGTGTTGCCTAGTAGGGTGTGGGGAGGGACTGGGTGCTTGTTTCAGACCTCTCTCTCTCAGATGATGGGTGTGCGTAGTAGGGTGTGGGGAGGGACTGGCCTCTTCTTTCAGACCTCTCTCTCAGATGACAGGTATGTGTAGTAGGGTGTAGGGAGGGAATGGCCTCTCCTTTCAGTCCCCTCTCACAGATGACAGGTGTGTGTAGTAGTCTGTGGGGAGGGACTGGCCTCTCCTTTCAGTCCTCTATCTCAGGTGATGGGTGTGCATAATAGGTTGTGGGGAGTGCTTGGCCTCTACTTTCAGACCTCTCTCTCAGATGACTGGTGTGCATAGTAGGGTGTTTGGTGTTTGGTCTCTCATGAGACCTCTCTCTGTAATGAAGGGTGTTCATAGTAGGGTGTGGGGAGGAACTGAGTGCTCCTTTCAGACATCTCTCTGAGAAGATGGGTGTGCATAGTAGGGTGTGGGTATGGACTGGGTACTTTCAGACCTCTCTCTCAAGTGACAGTGTGCATAGTAGGGTGTGAGGAGAGACTAGCCTCTCCTTTCAGACCTTAATCTCAGATGATAGGTGTGCACAGTAGGGTGTGTGGAAGGACTAGCCTCTCTTGTGAGACCTCTCTCTCTCTGTAATTATGGATGTGTGCAGTAGGGTTTGGAGAGGGACTGACCTCTTCTTTCAGATCTCTCTCTCAGATGATGGGTGTGCATAGTAGGGTGTGTGGAGGGACTAGCCTCACTCCTGGGACCTCTCTCTGTAATGAGGGGTGTGCATAGTAGGGTTTGGGGAGGGACTGACCTCTTCTTTGATATCTCTCTCTCAGATAAAAGGTGTGCAGAGTAGGGTGTGGGGAGGGAATGACCTTTCCTTTCAGACCTCTATCTCAGATGATGGGTGTGCATAGTAGGTTGTAGGGAGGGCCTGCCCTTTCCTTTCAGATCTCTCTCTCAGATGACGGTTGTGTGTAGTAGGTTGTAGGGAGGGACTAGCCTCTCCTTTCCGATCTCTCTCTCTCTCTGATGATAGGTGTACATAGTAGGGTGTGTGGGGGGACTGGCCTCTTTGCTGGGACTTCTCTCTGTAATAATGGGTGTTGCCTAGCAGGGTTTGGGGGGACTGGGTGCTCATTTCAGACCTCTCTCTCAGATGATGGGTGTGCGTAGTAGGGTGCGGGGAGAGACTGGCCTCTTCTTTCAGACCTCTCTCTCAAGTGGCAGATATGTGCCTTAGGCTGTGGATAGGGACTAGCCTCTCCTTTCAGTCCTCTCTCCCAGATGGTAGGTGTGTGTAGTAGGGTGTGTGGAGGGACTGGCCTCTCTCTGTAATGAAGGGTGTGCATAGTATGGTGTGGGGAGGAACTGAGTGCTCCTTTCAGACATCTCTCTGAAAAGATGGGTGTGCATGGTAGGGTGTTGGTAGGGACTGGCTTCTTTCCGACCTCTCTCTCAAGAGACAGTGTATATAGTAGGGTGTGAGGAGGGACTAGCCTCTCATTTCCGACCTCTCTCTCAGATGATAGGTGTGCACAGTTGGGTGTGTGGAAGGACTGGCCTCTCTTGTGAGACCTCTCTCTGTAATTATGGATGTGTGCAGAAGGGTTTGAAGCGGGACTGACCTCTCCTTTCAGATCTCTCTCTCTCAGATGACGGTTGTGTGTAGTAGGGTGTTTGAAGGGACTAGACTCTCTGACGAGACCTCTCTCTGTAATGATGGGTGTGCGTAGTAGGGTGTGGGGAGGGACTGAGCTCTCCTTTCAGACATCTCTCCCAGATGATATGTGTGCGTACTAGGGTGCAGGGAGGGACTGGCCTATCCTTTCAGACTTCTCTCAAGTGACAAGTGTGCGTATTAGGGATTGGGGAGGGACTAGCATCTCCTTTCAGGCTCTCTCTCAGATAACAGGTATGCGTAGTAGGGTGTATGGAGGGACTGGCCTCTCCTTTCAGACCCCTCTCTCAGTTGGCGGGTGTATGTAGTTTGGTGTGAGGAGGCACTAGCCTCTCCTTTTAGACCACTATCTCAGATTATGGGTGTGCGTAGTAGGGTGTAGGAAGAGACTTAACTCTATTCACAACTCTTCATAAGCCAACGGGAATAAAAAGTAGATGCTGATAAATGCCATCTCCAGAAACACTCCTTCCTACAGTAATAAGTGTGTATACAAGAGTGCATTAAAACATCTTCCTAATTTCCACAACCCTGCAAGATGTTTGTGAGATTGCAAAATAAAAAAAAGAATGAACCTTCATACTTATCACAGTACCTATCAGTTACACACTTTTTCCCAAAAAACAAAGAAACACAATATGCATTCCTAATAGTAGAGTGTATCGAGAACTCATATACTGTTTTTACTATTCACGATCCCATGATAGTCCAGCCAGATTCAAAGAACTAGTTAAAAACAATATAATTTTTTTTTGCTCAGTATTTATCCCTCCTCTCTCAATCTAGGGTGACAGCATGCCTTTCTACTGCCCCTTATATAGCTTTTATCTTAATTTCCGCAACACCTTAAATTTTTCACAGTAAACAGTAATGGCAGCCATTTAATTTTCTGAAACTTCAACTGCTTCCACAAGAACGTGAAGGCTCACAGGAAAAACTGTCCTCTCAACCAATCATAGGCCTCCATTTTATAATTTGTGATCTCGCTGGATGCTGTCAAGACTCTCGCAAGCCCAACTGTCCAACTGTCCAAATATCTATATTATTTTGACCCTTAATATCTCAAAAACTACTGAACAGATTTTCACCAAATAACAAAATGCACTATCTGCAGACCAAGATCTAGCTTCCTTCCAAATTTGATGTAATTCCATTCAACAGTTTTTGCTGTAAACTTGTCTAAAGAATGCTGTAGAAAATGCATAGGGATTCCATGTGCATCCCTAGCACTGACTCTGAGCATACTTCCCCCCTAGCACACACTTATCAAGAGGGCCCCTCCCAGGAGATCGAGAACATGTCCTCAAATTCACAGATAGTCCTAGATATTGTCACAGTGCCAGGGTCGAGTGATCATGTGCAGGCCAGTGGTCCAGCCACGCTTAGCTACTTTCTAATTAAACCGACTCATCAAAATATCTCACTACCTCCTCAGGTTCACTATCCAACGTCTAATGGCAGGACACTGAAAATAGCATCATGGAATGTGGCAGGCATAAGGGGGAAACTCGATAACCCCCACTGGCTTGATTTCATCAACCAACATGAGATCTGCCTTCTGCAGGAAACATGGAGCCAGACCCCCACATACATTCCTGGGTTTATGACTTTTCATAGACCAGCCATTCCATCTAAACATGGCCGGCCATCAGGTGGGCTGCTCACCCTAATTAACGTCTCATTAAACTGTGACACTAAGGAGTTGGACACCAACAGCTCAGATATTCTAGGGATTTGGATCAATAGTGGTATGGGCAAGTCTATTGATATTTACAAAGTGTATGCTAGAAGTACTAGAGGAGGCAGTTCCCCAACTCTGCACGCCCTGGATAACCTTCTGAAAGCTAGGCACGACGGCCACCCCCTAATAGTTGGCGGCAATTTTAATGTCACCTTTGAGCCACTCGACTGGGTTCAGTCTCACGATGTGAGTGAGGAGGATAAAGCGTGGATGGTACCACCTTTGGAGCTCAGCCCCATTAAAAAATGGTCGCAAGCAGCTTTTCAGCTGAATGCTATAACTTTAGAACATAGGCTAAGGGCCGCCAATGGGAGAACCAGCTCCGACAAAAGAGGGGGGATGACCTTTTGCGGACTGAACGGGGCTAGTAGGATAGATTACCTTCTAGTGGACCTCACTTTATGGCCTCTAGTACATGATATGGTCATCACCCCGTCTTGTGAAAGTGACCATAATCCCCTTAGCTTGACCGTTGAACACCCATGGGGCGAAAGGGGGAGGGTCGCTCTGATCTCACTGAGCACTAAGGAGGTAATCCCCACTAATGATAAACGTCGGCTCAAAAGGCCAGCTATTATGGCAGATGAATCCAAGACTAAACAAATTAAAAATGATTTAGAAAAGCATCTGGAGATTCTGTCAGCAGCAATCGATGACACAACTACACAGATTAGCTGCAGTATCCAGCATAGTGACTTTTTTGACCATCTGGCCAGTTTCTTCTATGTCCACGGTCACAAGACCAGGCCAAAGCAGGGGAGACCATTAGGATCAAACTTGTGGTTCAATAGGAGTGCAGGGTGCTGAGAGGGAGACTCTCGGTAGCTATTAGAAATAGGGATGCACCCAGGATACGAAAAGTCAAAAAGGAATACAAACAGGCTCAATCCAAAGCGAAGAGAGAATGGGACGAAAGGAGATGGGAAGATCATGGGGAGGCCATCCTGCATCCAGACAGCAGGATGTTCTGGTCCCTTCTATCTAAGGGCAATTTCGAAAGATTGCCCCCTTTGGCTAATAACATCCCAGCTGTTGAGTGGCACAAGCACTTTAGTGACCTGTACTCCTTCATCAACACTCACGACAGACCCCAGTTATTCCATGATATAGGTCACGCAGTATGTAACCTTTCATTTACCAAAGAGGAAATTCTGTCTTCTATAGACGCAATTATACCTGCAAAAGCCCCAGGCCCGGATGGTATCCCTGGCGACCTTTTCCGTGAGGACAGGGACAACTGGGTAATATACTTTATGACACTGGCCAATGACGTTGCTGGCGGGGGGAGGATCCCATATTCATGGAAAGGGGCCGAAGTAATACCTATCTTTAAGAAAGGGGATAGGTCAATTCCCTCCAACTACCGTCCGATCAGCTTGATCGATTGTGCCCAAAACGTCTTCTGCCGTTCCCTCCTGGCCAAGACCCAGGACTGGATGGATGAGAATAATATCCTCTCTCCACTCCAGGCAGGATTTCGGTGGAAGACTAGCATAATCGATCAAGCATTCCATCTTGTTACGCTATACTGGAAGGTAGTTGTGTTGGGCAAGGGTAGCCTATACCCTGCCTTTATAGATTTAAACACAGCCTTTGACCTCGTGCCCAGGGATTTACTTTGGCGGGTGCTCAGGGACATGGGAATGGACCCGGCAATCCTGGAAATCTTAATCAGGTTGCATGAAGACAATTTTGCCCGGGTGAGATGGGGGAACCAGGGACAGACCACTGAGCCTTTTAAGATCCAGCGGGGGGTCCGCCAGGGATGTGTTTTAGCCACAACCCTTTCCTCCCTGTATGTCAACCAGGTAGCTGATCTCCTGTGCTCCATACCTGCTGATGCTCCATCTTTGGCGAACCACAAAATTCCCACTCTACTATTCGCTGATGACACCCTACTGATTTCCAAAACCCCCATGGGCCTCCAGAAACTATTGAACCAATTTAAGGCCTCTTGTGAGGAGAGGGGCTTGGGCATTAACACCACTAATGAGAACACGGTCCTGGGCACACGTAATTAGGATACAACAATGGTTTAAGAGTCTCATATTGTGACAATATCTGTGATCGTCACCAGTGTAATATTCAGATGTGTCTAATGATGCAACAACGAAAAACAACTAGCCAACACGTGTTTCGTCACATAAGGGAACTATCCCGTGACTTCTTCAGGGCTGGGGAAGATACAAAACATTGAGTAAAATAATGCAAACTCATAGCGTTGGTTGTTGCCAAACCTAGAAAAACATGACTGAGGAGTTATTTGGAACAGAATCACCGGTAACACGTGGAAACCCTAAGCAGGAAAGTGAATAGATAACTGAAAAGTGACTTGGTATGAAGACAGGTCCCATGGTATAAAATTTGTGACTTCGTGAGGGAGAAAACATTGTGGAACAACATTGTGACACAATCCTAGCACAAGGTGAATATTGGTGTAGACGTAACATTAAAAGGTAAATGTAATCAATGAAAAAACATGTTCATCCTTAGCTCAAACACACTAATGCGCGAAATCATGTGTATAATATGAAAAGGAAATTAAGGGGAGAGACTATCAACATTGCACAAAGTCGATGGCAAGCTAGGTGGGGGGCCGGATGGCATTGGGAAAACCACTGCGAGGGAGAGACAAGTCATGCAAAATAGCTGGACAGTGGAAACTAATTGGCCTAGAAGGGGTAGACTGCCATATGATCGTTAATGTGAAGTGAGGGATCATCAGCACGAGTATCCCTACAACGAGAGTGCGAGAATACTAGTGGTGACGGGAGACATGAAACAATACCTGTGTGGCGCTGCAGAGTGACAAGATGGTCTCTGGAGAGAAGGAGAGACAAACAAAAAACCGGAATGAGGGGTGAGTGCGGGAAGGCAGGGTGGTGGGCTCCACGCTGAGTGGTGATGTACTATAGTAACGAAAACTGAGAAAAGAGGCTCACCTCGAGGCCGGTGATAATTCCAACCCGGGAATAAAACGTCAAGATGCGACGTGTAGAAGCCTCGGTGTTACAAACGAGAGTGTATGAGTGGCTAAAATGGAGGGAGAGGGGAAAAGTTAAGCGAGGGAAAACGAATATGGGGAAAGCTGACTGGGCGAATGTGGTCGATCTTACCCGTGAGGAATGGTAATCAGAGCCGTCCAGTGTCTAGAGCAAGTGAGTAGGCGGATGCGCCGTATTAATGGAAATGATCTAAGGAGAGAGAGAAACTAGTCAGGTAGGACTAAAACTAAAGGCATTGCAACTCGCAATTGGGCAGAGACGTTGATGGAGCTTACCTCGAAGTCAGATTGATGAAGGGGAGGAGACACTGGTACCGTGTCACTTTCCGGATGCGGAAGCCACTAGTATTCTCGCACTCTCGTTGTAGGGATACTCGTGCTGATGATCCCTCACTTCACATTAACGATCATATGGCAGTCTCCCCCTTCTAGGCCAATTAGTTTCCACTGTCCAGCTATTTTGCATGACTTGTCTCTCCTTTGCAGTGGTTTTCCCAGTGCCATCCGGCCCCCCACCTAGCTTGCCATCGACTTTCTGCAATGTTGATAGTCTCTCCCCTTTTCATATTATACACTTGATTTCGCGCATTAGTGTGTTTGAGCTAAGGATGAACATGTTTTTTCATTGATTACTAACCCTGGGCAAAGCACTACGCTATACTCGCGTAGTTTGCGAAGTTTGCGCTACTTCGCACAACGCGAATTGCATGTAGCACAGTGCAAACACGCGTAGGGTAGTGCAGCGGTCATTTTTTGCTTGCTCGCGGTCCTCAACGTCAAGTTGGCGACCGCGAGCAAGCAAAATGACATCCTGGCGAGACTTTTTCTCGTTCGCGATCAGCAACATCAAGTTGCCGATCGCGAGCGTGGAAAATAAACCTGCCGGCGAGATTCTCAACGCGGGGAGGTCAGGTTTCTCATTGCGAGTGGTCGCGTATGCTCGCGACCGCTCGCGATGAGAAACTACCAGTCCGCGTTGAGAAAGCTGCCGCTCGAGTAAAAATCTACTCGAGCGGCAGTAAAAGACAGCTCGCACTGTGCAAGATGCCCTTTTCAATGATTGCACAGTGCGGACAAGCATCCGGCACTGTGCAATCATCGCGAACAGCGCACTACGCAGTTCGCGTAGTGCTACGCGTAGCTCGCGTAGTGCGAACTGCACTTCACGTAGCTTCGCGTAGCGCTACTTCGCGAACTACGCCCAGGCTTATTGATTACATTTACCTTTTAATGTTACGTCTACACCAATATTCACCATGTGCTAGGATTGTGTCACAATGTTGTTCCACAATGTTTTCTCCCTCACGAAGTCACAAATTTTATACCACGGGACCTGTCCTCATACCAAGTCACTTTTCAGTTATCTATTCACTTTCCTGCTTAGGGTTTCCACGTGTTACCGGTGATTCTGTTCCAAATGACTCCTCAGTCATGTTTTTCTAGGTTTGGCAACAACCAACGCTATGAGTTTGCATTATTTTACTCAATGCTTTGTATCTTCCCCAGCCCTGAAGAAGTCACGGGATAGTTCCCTTATGTGACGAAACATGTGTTGGCTTGTTGTTTTTCGTTGTTGCATCATTAAACACATCTGAATATTACACTGGTGTCGATCACAGATATTGTCACAATACGAGACTCTTCAACCATTGTTGTATCCTAATTACATGTGCCCAGGACCGTGTTCTCATTAATGGTGTGGGTTTTTGACTCACACATTTATGGGGGTTACAGGGTATTTCCACCGACCTGGCAGCACCGTGCATACACTGAACATAGCAAACACGACGCGAACTAGCCTGAGCGCCAATCTTCCTGTCTTTACTAAAAACCCTACACCGTGATTAACACCACTAAAACCAAGCTAATGATGCTGTACCTTTACAAATCCTTCAAGGGTACTTTGTTGTTGGACAACGTTCAGCTTGAGAGGGTCAGATCATTCGACTATTTGGGTATCAAGTTGTCTGAGGGAATGGCTTGGAAGAATCATCTAGGAAAGGCTTTTTTTAAATTCTCGCAGCTAACTGGGGCTCTGAGGCGAGAGCATTGCCTATCATATACCAAGCCAGTGGCTCCTGCTCTCAAATTGTACAGTTGTAAGGCCGTGAGCAGTGCTCTCTATGGGGCAGAGTTGTGGGGCACTGTAACTGCAAACAACCTCGCAGTTGTGGAAAACAAGTTCCTCAGGAATTTGGTATCCCTTCCCCAAAGTTCTCCTCTCCTTCCTCTCAAGATTGATCTGGGTATTAAGTCCATCAATGACCTTGCGAGGCTTTGCCCACTTTTGTTTTGGCACATATTGGTCACTATTCCTGATCTGGCACCATACGCTGCAACCCTTAGTGAGGGCTCAAACTTGGATACCACCCAAAAAATTGGGTGGATTAAACATATAGAGGCTCTTTTGTCCAGCATTGGTTTGCCAAATCAGGTTACCGGCCATCCACCACCCTATTCCAGTGGCCAATTAAAATTTATGTATTGGGCATGGGTTGACCAGAATAATTTTCAGAAAAGACAACATGGCAGCCTAACAGATGCTTTATTTGATTTGAAAACTAATCGTTACTTGGAAAGCTATTTTGACATCATCAAGGTGCCAGCTGACAGGAAACTGTACACACAGTTTAGGCATGGTAGCTTACCAATTAACGCCTTTACTAACTGTTGGCAGAATATTAAATCTCAACCTAAGGGCTGTCCTTCTTGTTCATGTCCACAGGAATCTATAGGCCATGTCTTCTTTGTCTGCACAGCCTATGTAAAACCAAGGAGCAAATGGTTAACTCCTGTGTGCAGGCAATTAGGGACTCGAAGCTCTAATGACGCCTTACGCTTATTAGTCAGATGCTAGACCCCTCTTCGCATGCGCCACTGTGAAATTCCTGGGCCACTTTTGGGCGATTAGAAGGAGGGCACAGCTATCACCGTTGTCTGGCCTTGATCAAAAAATGGAGACTGTACTGACCAGACAAGTGTGTTTTACTCCCCAATGAGATATTTTTATATTGTAATTAGCCGAGTTTACTTCAATATTTTATGTATTTTAAATTTTGTCTAGTGTCAATTTAGAACAAGGGCATTATCTAGGTCTAAGGGGCAACTATCCCTTGTTGTTTAATGTATGGGCTGTAAATCTGGCAATTGATTTGTACAATATTTGCTTATGTACCCGCACTTTAGCCTTTTAACCTTGTGGCCTTTTATCCTTGGCTCATTTTGACAGAGTGTTCTCAACTATGTATTATCTGGGAAATGAATTATTCTTGCCTTATCTATGCTGGTTTATCATGTCAATTTGTGCTTTTTTCATCTATTTTTGGCCCATTTGTCCCCTGAACGCTCCTTTTAGCTCAGTATGTATTATTGTGATCTGTGTGGTTGTTTCTTTTATGGTTTTACTAACCGAAATAAAGAGAATTTGAACTTGAGCATGGGGATTTTGTGTTTTGAGACGCTCCTTTTTTCTCATACCCTTCTAAAAAAATTGCCCTGAAACTTTCCAGGAAGGAGCTGAGGTGGCTGAACCTTTTAGTGGAAAGTTTTGTGAAGATTTGTCAAATGAGGCCAAAGTTATTAGCAAACCAAAGACAAGCTATCTATGAAAAAACAGACTTAAATATACCTAGTATGTATGTATGTGTATGTTTATATATATATATATATTTATACATATATATATATATATATATATATATATATATATATATATATATTGTTTTTCAAAAGGAGACGACGCTGCACTCCTGGGGGCTTCAATTCGTAGCATTCTTTTATTTGGCAGACAGCATTTCGCACCACAACGCATTTCAACATCCGTCTTTTTCAAGTGGTGCCAAAATCATGTTGCTCTAATTGACACGCCTTAAATACAATGAGTGGCATTCTGGGAATTGTAGTGTCTTTATGTTAGTACATATGGAAGTCCTTAAAATAATTAATGCACAATGCTCTTTAATATGCCACTTTCCCATATGCCTCATTTTCCTGTGTGGCAGTTTTAAAGAAAATTGTCATTTGCCCTTCATTGCCAGATATATATATATATGTACTCCTTCATGGCGTTCAACTTCAAAGACACCAAACAGTGGCACAGCATGGAACACCAGCATCCGAGAGGTATTGATTCAATTCCTTTCTCTTTATTTTTCTTTTTCATTTTTTATGTGCGAACTCCAAGATGTTCATGAAAGCACTAAATAAATAAAGATAAGGTGACTGATGCGTTTAGACTGATGCCTTCAACTATATATATTACCTGCTGGTGGTCGCCAGTAGGTAGTTATAGTTAGGACCTTGTTTCTATTCAAAAAGCATTTTTTCTTTTGGCAATATCTTTAGCGCTGTTTGACGAATCTTCGCGAAATTTTCAAAACTAATGTCCCGCTCAGGTCAGCTCATGTCCTGAAAGTTTCGGGGTGATTCGTCAAGTGGGGATCGAGAAAAAAGGGGGGTCCCAGAACGCTAATTTCCTTAGGAAACTTTAGACAAGGCTACAGCCTGAACTGCTGAACGGAATTACATCAAATTTGACAAAAAGGTAGCTCTTGGTTAAGAAAGCGACCTTTTTTATAAATAGTGTAAATCTGTTCAGTAGTTCCTGAGAAATTCATATATAAAAAAATATGAATATCTGGTGACCGCGGTGGATCTGCGAACCCTCCCGAGCACGAGCTTGACTCTGATTGGCTGCCAACACTTCAAACCAGGATGTGTTGGCAGCCATCTTGTGACTCGGTTGAACCGTGTCACAAGCAAAAAGGTAAAAAAACATAAAAAATCAAGAAAAGGGGGCAGGGTAGAAACACCCTGACCCCCTAGGCCTGCTCAAGGGGTCCCAAAAAAGTATTTTTAAAAACTTTCAGCGGGATTCGCGTAGGGTGCGCGAATCCTGCCAAAAATAAATAAATGAAGCGCGGTACCCCATGCTTCATTTCTTTTAAGTCCCCGGGTGGGCCAGGTTCCGGGGGCAATGCTTGATTGTTATGCAGGGGCCTGTGGGGGCCCCCGCAGCCCCGGGGACTGCCACCTCCCCGGGGGCTTTGTTAATAATATGCGGGGGCATGCAGCCCCCCCTCCAACTCCACGGGGGCTTTCTTTTAATTAAAAATGACGCAGCCCCGGGGACCGCCACCTCCCCGGGGCTTTAATTATTACTTGTGGTGGGCACGCGTCTCCCACATCCCCGGGGACCGCCACCTCCCTGGGGCTCTGCATAAAAAAATGTAGTGTGGGGGGCTTGAGCCCCCCCACACGGCCCTAGTGACTACCACCTCCCCGGGGCATAGATAAATATTTAAGTGCAGGGGTCCGTTGCGGACCCCCGGGGACCACCACCTCCCTGGGGCTTTAAACATGAAGGGAGGGAGGCCTCCGGGAGCCCTTCATGGCCCTGGGGACCACCACTCCCCAGGGCCGGCTCCAGCAATGTCCTGGGGTGCCCACTGCCGGGACATTGCAGTTTGATATGGGATGGAAGGGGCACTGCTCCCGCCATCCCATTGGAAACAGTGCACTCGCTTTGAACAAGCAAGAGCACTTTGCTCTTGCTTGCTCAAAGCGAGTACACTTTGCTTTTTACCACCGTGGAGCTGCATGTTAGCAGCTCCCGGGGAAAAAAAGCAATGCCAGCCCCCGCAGGAGGCAGGAGCCAGGCCGGCTGGGACCACGCGGGCCTTCAGGTTCCCTCTGCGGTCCCTTTCAAAGATAGCCATGCCCCGGGGCATGGGGTCCCTGGGGACGAAAATGGCCCGGGAGGGGGGCCACTAGGCTTACTGGAGGTAACAGGAGGACTAGTTGGCCCCAAGGGACCCTCTAGAGGTAAGGGGACTTCATCCCCCAACCATAGTGCACCAGGAAGTGTGTTTGCAGAGTGGTGGAGAAAGGGGGTGTGGCCTGCAACCACCTCTCAGCAATCCCAGTGTGTGGGGCTTACTGGAGGTAACAGGTAGGCTAGTTGGCCCCTAAGGACCCCCAGCAGCGAAGGGGACTTAAATCCCCATCCAAGAATGCGCCAGGGAGCGCGTTTGCAGAGTGGTGGGCAAATGGGGCATGGCCTGCTATGAGAATTTAGCAATCCTGCTGTGTGGGACTTAATGGACGTAATAGGAGGGGTAGTTGGCCCCCAAGGATGTCCTTGGGGGCCAACTACCACTCCTGTTACCTCCAGTAAGTCCCACACAGTGGGATTGCTAAGAGGTCTTCGGGGCCACGCCCCCTTTCACCACCACTCTGCATACGGGCCTCCTGGCACACTACTGGTTGGGGGATAAAGTCCACTTTACTCGTGAGAGACTTTGGGGGCCAAGAAGCCCTCCTGGTACCTCCTTAAAGTCCAATGCAGGGGAATTCCTAAGCACTGGTCAAAGGCCCAGCCCCCTTTCTCCAGCACTCTGTAAACACGACTACTAGTTAAAGAAGCATTTGCAATGCAATAGGTCTCGCATTTGCGAGAGTTAGAGATATTGGCGTTGTGAATGTAAAAGTTTTTTACTAATGTTTTTTGGAGTGGAGTGGATGTACGTTGTGTGTAGTGAAATTATGTGGTATGTTGTGCAGTGAAATTATGTGGATAGAAAGTATGTGGTATTTAGTGTGTAGGAATTATGTAGAGTGGGATTAAGTGCTATGGAGAGTGATTATGTGGTATGGTAGTCTGCGCTGTGAAGTGGTAACCTCACGTTTTGTCTTCCTTGTTTCCATGGAGGCTAAACTATAAACTCAATGAGACAAAAAAAAGAAGGAGCCACTGAGGAGCACTTCTGGACCTAGTCAGAGGTGTGAGCAGGGCCATTGGAGTTATGCGACTGTTCGGCTGCACCGATTTTCGCATAATTATACATTTTTCGCATTTGACACATAATCCATCATCTGCTGCATAATCTGCAGATTTGTTTCTAGCTCAAATGGCTCAAACATTACCAAAAATGCAGCAACAAGTGTTACAGCGTAGTGAATGTCCTTTGCAAAGCTGGAATGGTCACCTTTTACTTATCGCTAAATGTGGGTGTTAAATTGGTACTAATGGTGCACAAACCCCTCTTGACTCTTTCTGCATCTCTCTTGCCTCTTTCTGCGATTCTCTTGCTTCTTTATGCACCTTTCTTCCTTTTTCTGTACTTCTCTTGGCTCTTTCTGCACATCTTTTCCACTTTCTGCACCTCCCTTCTTTCTGCACCTCTCGCTTCTTTCTGCACCGCTCTTGCTTCTTTTGTCTGCATCCTCTTGTCGCGTAGTTTCTAT